>JAECWS010000086.1:1297500-2595000 GCA_018150905.1 Drosophila ambigua
CGTGTGTGCAGGATGTGGCCCCCAAAGGGATCTTTTGGCCAGGCAAAATACCATAAATAAAACATGGCAACGGGTCGAACGGAAAAGTAACAACAGCAGCAAGAGCAGTGCCAATGGCAACGCAACGCCAGCAACAAAAGGCAAAAGTCAGTGTCTGTTGGTCAGAGCCAAAAAAAGAGAGGGAAACCACAACAAAAAACAATGTAGGAATGTTGTGTAAGGGTGCCGAAGCATTCGATACCCTTGAAGATGAATTTGCCTCAGGAAAATTGACTGTAAAAATGTTTTAAATGGATAAAGAAACAATTAAGCCTGTCTTATTGTCTTGTCAGCCCATATGAAATAATGCTCTGATCTTAGTAGTGCAAAGTTTATATTAGGAAATTACAGTGAAGAGAGACACAGATGCAAAGAGAAAGATAGAAACGTGCGTTCCTTACTGCTAAGCTGCTCTGTGGGAGAGAATAAATATCGCTTCCATTCAGTTACGAATTTAATATACTCTTTGAGAGTACTCTCTGAGTAATGGGTATTAAAACAGCCACCAGAAGAGAGAATCAAACATGTTGAGGCGCCAGCTGCTCCACATGAGACACGTGGCAGACAATGAAGGAGTATCGCATCCCCCACTGGCGGACTGGACCCATAGGTAGGGGCGTGTCAGGAGCCTTTGCGGTTAACAATAGTACGCCCCTGGCCATAGACCATAGTTTGGGTGCTTTTTTGTGGTTCCTGCAGCTGCGGCAACCTTTTTTTGCTTTTCTTTTTTGGCAGCAGGAGCAGAAGGACTCTCGCTGTCTCCCCAGAGAATCAACTCAATTTATTATTGCCACTAGACACTGAGAGCAAAAAAGGGGAATTGGCATTTTAAAGCTTTAACAAATTAAATTAAACCAACGAAAAATTGTTGATTGCCCGACTTTGTCCACACTTCGATTTGCTATAAATTGTTTGGCTTTTGCTGTTTGTGGGGGGCGGCGTGGGGGACATTTTCTTATTTGCTTTTTGGCGGCATACGCTTTGGGTCCTTGTTCTCTGTTTTCCTTTTTTTATTATATTTTTCCGTTTTATTTTATCAGCAAACAGCGACAGCAAAAGAAAAGTGCAAAGGCAACAGAAATAAGCGGCAGCACCAAAAAAAGGCAGCAATTTTCCAATTGAATAATTGTCACTCGGGAAGTTTTCACTTTTGTCGGCAGACGGCAGAGAGTTAGCCAAGCGGAGAAACAGGGCCAAGCCGGGGACCAGGGACCAAGGACCAAGCACCGAGGACCATGGCTGTGGCCATTCAATGGCTCAACAGTTTGTCAGTGTTTCCCCAGTGTTTGCCTTTGCCCAGTCGCTTGCCTTGCTCTCAGACCAGACCCAACTCTCATCCTCCCAGCATCCCTTTGGTTTCAGTCCCCGCCTTACTCCTCTGTTTTAACAGCAATTTTCTTGTCTATTTTCAGGATGATTTGCCGGGCCAGGCTCTGCTGGATGTCGTCTTTGCCAGGCTCAATTTAATCGAGACCTCATACTTCGGCATACGTTATATAGACGAGGAGAATCAAACGGTAAGGCAGACAGTTTTGTCCGGGACTCTCGTCCTGCTCCTACTGTTACTTCCGCTGTGCAAACATATTGGTTTTTGAAATTCATTTTCATTTTCATTGAAATTCATTCAGGCGCAACGAGCGCTAAAGAAATGAGAACAAAACGGGCGTGCCCCAGACGGGGGCGCAACTCTTTGAGCCTCCTTGTATCGCTGGAGGGGGGCAAATTATATAATTTCGCTTTCAAGCACCTGTCTGTTTGGTGCGTGTCCTTTCTAAGAACTACGCGTCTGAGCGGCACGTACCCCCTGTGGTGCGGCCATGACCTGTTTAACGTCTTTAACCTTTCATTTCTGTGTTTAAATTTGCCGCAGCACTGGCTGGACCCTGCCTCACGCATCTCCCGTCAGCTGAAACCCAAATCGGATCCATACGACTTGTATTTCGGTGTGAAATTCTATGCTGCCGATCCGTGCAAACTCCTGGAGGAAATCACCAGGTGAGTGTGCGGTGCTCAGTCCGCAATTAAATTAATTATTAAAACCATTTAATGTGGCGCAACTTTTGGTCTGGGATATTCATCAAATTGAATTTGAGTAAATTTAATTTGTTAACAGACGCATAATTATAATGCAATAAACAATAAATGAAGCGAACGGACGAGGGATGCAGTTAAGCAGCGAAGCAGCGAAGGAGAGTCGGTACCAACTAATGGATAATGCATGACGAAATGAATGCATTTATGCACACGCGCACCCACACACACAGCAAGCAAAATAAATTAAAAATAAACGCAATAGTCAATTGAAAAGGGAGAGGCAGGGATGCAGGGATGCAGATGTTGCAGATGGATGGGCCCTGGGCCCTGGTTGGAGTGGATGATTGGTGTTCAAAATGCCAAATGTCGCAAACGCAAACGTTTATGCTGGTTAGCACTGTCAAGGGATATATGGACACAGGGTCAGGGAGGGCAGACAGGACACAGGGTGGACATGGACACGGACATAGTCCTGGCTTTCATCATCGTTCGATGGCGCGACGCGATGATGGTGTCTGGGGGCGATTGCTGCATTTATCAAGCATTTGGTGTGTGCAAATATTTGCACTTTATACGACGACACGTTCGCCATAATCATCATCAGAGACAGCAGTAGAGTGGAGTGGATTGTCGAGGATGGAGTCCACCCTTTGGCCAAACATCATCAAAATCTATGCCCCGATGCTGCTGCTGCTGCTGCTGCTGCGCTAATATTAGCGCATATAAATGCATCGAAATGCACTTGTAGCCAAGTGGAAAACTGTATGGAAAGCAGGGTTCGTGGGTTTATAGGTTCATGAGTTCATGAGTTCGTGTGGCAAATGCAATCGCCACTGAATGCATTATGGCAGAAGTGCACTACGGACTGCGGACCGAAAGAATTTTGTTATGTTAGCTATACAAAGTCTGCGGCAATACAATAAACGGCAATTGACTTTCGACAGCGACAAACTTGCAAATTCCAATGGATAGATGGACATGGGAAGGATTGCCAGAGAGATGGATAAATGCGAAGGGGAAGAGAGGGACAGCAGCCGGCTAGACCGAAAAGGATTAAGGCAAACAACAACTTGAAGTTCAGGCCGCTCCGCAAATAATTGTGAAATATGATACACAGGACACCCTGCATCTATATCTATGCACAAAGTACATATATCCTGTATCCTTGTTTTTGTGACTGGTTCCGTCTGTTGTTTATTTGCTACATGATTTTGATGTTACGCCCAAAAGTCAACAAGTTTTCCGGTTGTGTTTGCCTTGGACAAACATCGATGGAATTGGGTGAATAGGGGGAATAGGGGGGTGTATCAACTAATTTTATGGCCAAGGATTTGTTTGTCAGCTTGTTAACTTGTTACTGCCAGGTTGTAAATCCTCATCCTCCGTTCGGTTCTGTTCTGTTATGTTCTGATGTTCTGGCTAATGAAATTTGTCAATTCCAGATACCAACTCTTTCTGCAAGTCAAACAGGATGTACTACAGGGACGACTGCCAGTGGCCTTTGAATTGGCCGCCGAACTGGGTGCCTTTGTGGTGCAATGTAAGTAGAGGCTCTTTGTCAGCCGAGCATCTTCAATATGCATATCCATCATTCACAGCCGAGTTGGGGGACTACGATCAGCGACGCCACTCCAAGGGCTATGTCTCCGAATTCCGGCTGCTGCCCAACCAAAGCAATGAGCTGGAGACGCGCGTCTCCGAGCTGCACCAACAGCTCAAGGGCATGTCGCCATCCAGCGCGGAGTTGAACTATCTGGACAAAGTCAAATGGCATGACATGTACGGCGTTGATTTGCATCCCGTTCTGGTAAGTTACGATGGCTGATGTCGGGGCACTGCTGCGGTTCCTGTTACTCCCCCACATGACCCCAAAACCACAGCTGGTGTCAGACAGAGTTCTTCCCTTCCAGTCGGCTGGAAAACGGGTCAGCTGGCAAATGCAAAGTTTAATTTCATTTCATGGCAAATATTATAAATCATTTGCTCACATTTCTGGACCCCACAACTTGGGTGGGGGCAGGGCAATGATTACCCCCAAAAAACCCCTCGGCTGGGGGGTGTGTGTCTCAGGCGAGTCTCTAACCCCAGACTACCGATTCCCGATCCCCTGAGTTTGTGCTGCGTAAGTTGGCACTTCATTTGCATTTTTTATTGCCCTTTACTTTGATATCAAACCTCAATAAATCACCAGCTGTGTTTGTGTGTGTGTGTACGTATGGGGCGGGGGGCATGCGGCATGAACCCTTGTACTCCACATGGTTGCGGTATGTGCCCTACCCCGCTCCCCACCACCTCATCTCTTTCGTCGCCCTTGTGTTTGTTTATAGACACAAATCATTGACTATCGCGGCGCCAGGCAGCCGTCTTTCATTTGGTTCTCCCTTGCCCTTGCCCTCACCCTCACCCTTTCCTAATCCCCCTTCTTCTTTGGCTTTTCCTTCTTTTTTAATTTAATTAACAGCTGAAATTACATTTATTTTGGTTATTCCTTCGGAGCGGTGTGCGGCGTTCGGTATCCATAAAAATGCCGCCTGCTGCTAATGGGCGCAAAACTTTCCTCTTGTTAACACATTTTTTGGCAATGGCCAAAAGGAAACTTTTTGCCTGCCTTTTGCTTGCCAAAGTTTCGCTCTCACTAAAGTTCTCAATTCTCTTTTACTCCCACAGGGCGAGGACAGCGTGGAGTACTTCCTGGGCCTCACACCGAGCGGCATTGTCGTCCTGCGCAACAAGACGACGGTGGCTCATTACTATTGGCCGCGCATTGCCAAAGTTTATTATAAAGGACGCTATTTTATGCTCAGGATAAGCGATAAAAATGTAAATTTTTCACGCACCCAAACGCGACAATGGAGATGGCCATGGGCGGGAATGGGAACGTGCCGGGGGAGGGGCGACAATGGCCACAATTGACGATGCAGATCCCCCATCTTGGTCATAAATATGTTGGCCGACAAGTGCTTCAGACAATTTGCAGTTCGTACAATGAGTAGAATGGCTTAAAGCAGTGAAGGAAAAGGGTAGTACTCCCAGGGATCGGGGATAGAATTTATCTGGGATCACTAACAGTTTACAGATTAATGCACATCACCTACTGGAACCCCAAATACTTAAGGACAGATTACGGAAGTATCATCAGTAGCTGTCAAGTGATCAGTCAATCCCTTCCCGCTTAGACCTTCAATCGCGGTAGAAATCAGCATTCAAGCAAAAGCTAATTCACGTTTTCCACACCTGTATAGAGTATCGCAGCTTCTATATTGCATGCCCCTCTGTTTTCAATTTCTTATTTGCCATTTGGCAGTGTCGCCAATTTCTTTGTGTGCCCGCTGCCTCCTTTTTGGAGACAACTTTTCGGCTGTCAGCGGCACCAAGTGGCGCCAGGAGCGGAGTAAAGTGCTAGAAGACTCGTTAGCCAACAAGTAGCAGTAGCTCCGTCTCTGGTAGCAGAGATAGAAGATAGAAGACACCGAATGGCAGCTTCTGAAACTTGTACACTTTCGGGTGTTAACGCTTTGATAATCAAAAAACTTTTGCAGCCAGTTGACGCGCACAAAAGGCGAAACTTTAACGTTTTTCCTTTTCGACTTGATTTTTGTTGGACGGCTCCCCCGACCCTCTTGCCTTTTTTTGGGAATTCACACTTTACGTTCTGCAAAGGGGCCGGGACCATTGAGTGGAAGCAACTTTTGCTGAGGCATTCATTCACTCAATTTGCCTTTGGCTGTGCCGTGCCTTCGCCTTCACTTGGCAACCGACTCAACTCAACTCAACTCGACTCTTTTGTCGGCATCGTCGCTAACAACGCTCCCATCGCTTCCATTGCCATGGCCCATCGTCGTGACTTGACTTTTCCGCTTATCACACACTGCATTTGCCGCATCCGCTCCTTCTCCTCCACAGAACGAGCTCAGCACTTACGGCTTCGAGACGCCCCGCAAATCGGCGTGCAAACACTTGTGGAGATGCTGCGTGGAGCATCATGCGTTCTTCAGGCAGGTGCGCGTCGCCCCGCTGCCCAGCTCCCAGTCGCATGCAGCCGACTTATTCCAACTGGGATCGCGCTTTAGGCCCAGGTGAGTACTGTACCTGCACATCGAGTGGCAGAACGAACACTAACCAGGATGATATGTATGCCGGAAGTATTTTTCGGCAGACAAGTGGGTGTGGGTGCAGTCATGGGTGCTCCGCCCTCGTCATGGCATGGCCATTAGATAAAGTTGTTAAGTCCAAAAACCATAACCATGTCAGCTGCGAGCTGGACTCTGGCGTTGGTATGCCATGCTGCCTAATTTATTGGCCAGGCCCGAAAGCGCAGCCAATTAAGACGTAACAAATTCCAATGGACCCAATGGATGCACTCTACTCGACTCGAATGCCCCTGCCGCCTCGAGTGCATCTCATGTGATTAGCTCATTAAGAGGCAGAGCTCAAGTGGATTTCGTGGCAGCTGCATGCTCGGACAGATGATCTGCATGGAAGGGGCACTGACTCTCAAGAGGATGGATGGGAGGGGTCTCCACTTATTAGCGCAATGGAAGGATGCTTAGTTTAGCTTAAAAAAGATTCATTTATGATCATGAACCACAGTGTATAAAGCAAAATTCAACAGAAATATAGTCCCAAAAAATAAGTAAAATTTTTTTATGTAGAAAATAAATTTGAAAGTCTTTTCCGATTGATGTAGGGGAATAATTCACCTAAAAGGTAGGGTAACAAGTTCTGTGAAATTCCCCTCTCATATTCCTTCTCTGCAAGCCTTTGTCTAAAGTAGACATTCCCTCTCCAGCGACTAGCTCCAGGGTATAACCACATGGCAGACTATTCCTCCCAAGTTACTTTCAGTTTTTCTTTGCCACGGCAAAAAGAGAGAGCCTGCCTCCAAATGAAGCAAGTTCGCATGTGTTTGGCTCCTCAAATTTCATGCGGCTCCAATTAGAAATCATCTCTGCCCAAACAGAAGCACGGAGGACGAGAGTGGAGCTGGCCAGCATACATAGATCAAGTTTACGCCATCGCTGGATGGTCAACTAATTGGAAGTCCAATAAAAATGTCGGATCTACGAGGCCTGGCAAGAAAGAGCACACGGGGCAAGGGCCAGGCCAGCAGGCATTCGGCCAAAAAGCAACTCGAGTGCAAAGCCCACTAATGACTTTCTGTGAAATGCGGCTCTAAGCCACGCCAGAACAAGGACAGCGCACAGGGCACAGCGCACAAGGGGCTGGGCTGACCAAATGCAAGGCAAATTGTGCATGACGAATGTGGCAGGGGATTGGGATTGGGCTTCGAATGGGGTGGGGGTGGGGGGTGGGGTTGGCCCTGGAACTGGAACTGGAGTCAAGTCCATACTTCTGTCCTGCCTACATGTTTATGACAGACATTTGCGGTGACTGCGGCTGACCATTTAGTTGCTGCGCTCAACTTTCTTGCCCCCCCAAATCGAGTTCACGTGGCCACGAAACTATTAACTTGGCCGACAGGAGAGAGCGTGTGGTAGTATAAGTGTAGCCAAAAAATAGAAGAAAAGTTCTGGCTCTGGGTCTGGGTCTGGCTCTCATTTTACGAGACAGGGGGAACACCAAGGGCCTTGGCGTTTTTAATTTGTGAAACAAATGAAAGTTTTTTTTTTTTTTTTTGCTTTTTATTCTTTTTTGCTGCTGCTGGTTTACAACCTTTTTATGGTTCACTGTTCATTATTAGCCGAAACCATCCAGAGCAAGTCTTGCCCTCTGATTCGTCCTCTTGCGCTTGCCTTGCCTTTGCCTTTGCCTTTTCCCCATTTCTGTTGTTAATATTTTTGGACGCCTTTATGCCTACTTTTATGTTGTGCCCAACACTCAACACTCGCCACTCGCATGTCTGCCACAACCAACCCCCCGCCAACACCCCGAACAACACCCCGAAACAACCCGAAAGTCGCCCGGACAAGCAAACGGAGAAGGATGCACTGGCCGCCGGACGATCCCCGCCAGCCTTTACTCGCGTGCCCTCCAAGCGCCAGCCCAGACGCGTGATTGATGACTTTTTTAACAGCCACAAAGGAGGTGGCACCAGCGCAGCAGCAGGAGGAGCTCTTCTAGGCGGAGTCGTCGGTAACGGAGGAGTCGTCAGCAGTGCAGCAGCAGCAGGCGCAGGCGGAGGCATCAACATGGGCAACAGGCCGCTGCCGCAGCCAGGTCTGGGCAACATCTCCAAGTGAGTACCCCCCCAATGTCCATCATTTGTTTTCATTCCAAGCACAAAGTTCTGATTTACCCATCGCCTCGCCCACATGCACAGAGAAAGTACTACTCTACTGCTCTACCCCCCCTCTCTCACTCTCTCTAGTACTTTCCTTTTTTTTCTATTTAGTGTATTTTTTTACCCATTTATGCAGCTGCTGCTGCTACTTCCTTTGACGTAGTTGTCCCTTTTTTGGGATACGTTTTTGTGTGTGTGTGTTTGTGTGTGTTCGCCAGTTGTATTTTTTGTAGTAATAATTTTGAGAGGCTGCTCCAGCCGCTCCCGCCGCCGGAAGAAGAGCTCTCATGTGGCCCATTCGAGTTCGAGAGCCGTTCCCTTTGATCTGTTTTTAATTTTCAAACATATTTTTGGGGGCCAACAACTCTGCGCAGAGTGTCTGGGCAGCATCCAATTGCAATTCGGTGGCACGGCTCACTTGATTGTCTCGCTCGGTTCAATCTGAAAGGAATGCAGCCAGAACACTTCATCATTCGCATTCGCATTGCCATTACCATCCATTTCATGTTTGTGTTTGACAGAACCACGGAATGGGATGGGATGGGATGGGTATAGAATGGGATGGTTATGGATTGCTGACTGCTTGGCATTGTCCTCGTTCAAGTGCCCTGACCCATGCTATGGGATTCTCTATTGGGTTTTTCGCTTTTTTGTTTCGAATTTCGTGTTCAAAATCCATTTAGTTGCCATTTTGAAGGCAGTTACATTGTCTAGACGCAACATTTATTAAATGTTTTATGGTTGCGCACATCAAATTATATAGACAAATAAAAATCCAGCCATTAGTCGAGTCTCTGGGCAACGGAAACCGTTGCCAGGATGTTGCGAACCAGCGATTAAGCGAAGCGGAAGGACAGACAGAGATTGAGTCATGCAACCAGATTTATGGCCAAAAATAGTAAGGACACTACGCACCACCCACAGTACACAGATCCTAGCACAGCACTTAGAATTAGTCAGCAGTTTCCCACTCATTCTGCTGTCAGTGTTGGCTGTCAGTGTAAGTGTTGCTCACTGCCCACCTTCTTCGCTTCCTGCATGCATAAATTACACGCTCAGGTGAGGGTCTAAATAAGGTAATAGAAGCCAATCCCAATCCCAATCCCGATCCCGATCCGTACAAAGTGTTTCTGGCTGTGTAATCGGTGGACAGGCAGCATAGGCAATTCCTAGGAAGAACTGAGATTGGGGATTGGGGATTGTGGATTGGGATGAGCAAATAGCTCACGTCATTTATCATTTGCAAACAAAGAGAAGCCCAAACATCAGGCAGCCGGGACAGGCCAATCAAGTTGCCTCCTGCGAGATCGAAACGACCAAAACGAAGCGGGAGCATAAATCACTAGGCACGCCTCGGTCTCGGTCGCAGTCGCAGTCTCAGTCTTCGTCTCCGTCTCCATCTCAGTCTCTGAGGCACGTTCTGGATGCGAGTCCAAGTCAAATGGCGACGACTCCTGAGAGTACGAAATGATTGCCCGCTGATTGCCAGTGCGGCAATTACTCAATTTTACACACGCGCATTATTTGTCTGTGTCGATCTTGGATGTGGCGGTGGCGGTGGAGTTGGAGCTGGAGTTCCACTTGGAGTTGAAGTTGGACCTGCAGATGGGAGTTCGATGTGCGAGGCTCGAGACTTGAGGCGATCCTCTTCTGCATAGCGTTGGCTGCTCCTCCGACAGCCTAAATGGCCCCCAATGCCGCAGACTTTAATCAACGTTTATGTTAAACAATTTAAATTTATGGCAAAATAATGCGAGACTGATCCCCCATCTCTTCTATCCGACTATCTTCTGTCCATCCGCTCGTGCTCCTCCTCCAGCAACTATGACAGCCCCTACCGGTCCACGTACAGCATTCCCACCAGCCTGGGCATCCGACCCTGCCACCAGCAGTCCGCCCAGCAGCAACAGAACAACAATTCCAGCAGCTACAACAACAACAGCGGCGGCAACCTCCAGACACCTGACTCGCCGCGAAGCACGCGCAGTGCCCCATGGCCCAGGTCGCAGCAAAGGTCCCTCTTCGGGCACAATCCCTCGAGTCCGCGCTCCGTGAGATCGGCCAGCACGGCGCATCATCATCACCATCACGGGCACCACAGCCATGGCCATGGCACCAGCCACCATCCCCACCAGCAGTCCTCCTCGTCGTCGCACCACCACCGACAGCAGCGGGCCAGCTCCTCATCCGCCTCGCACCAGCAGCAGCGCTACAGGTCCAGCTCTGTGGAGAGCCACTCCTCGAACGATTCCAGATCCACTCGAAGGTGAGTCTCAAGCGGAGATCCTCTAGGCTTAGTCTCTGAGCAACCCATCCCCTTTCCAGACACAAGCATCGCCATCGTCGCACCTCTGACAATGAGAGTGAGCTGTCGCGGGGCTCAGGTCGCTCGGGGCGATCGGGTCGCTCGCATCATCGCAAGCATCGCCGCTCGCATAGGCATCGACGGGACTCGGCCGGCGGCTCGGATCATGACAGCACCCGGGGACGCAGCTACTCCGGACATCGCAGCTCCTCGATGAGGAGTGGCAGTGCCGAGCTTATCGACTCCACCACGCAGTGGCGCGAGGTGCAACGAAGACAGGCGGAGGCCAGTCTTGGGCAGAGCTCCGTGCAGCAGGCGGCCGTGTCCAAGAGCAGCATGGTGGCCCGCAGTCTGCACAGCAACGACAGCCACTCGGACACGCACTCGCACCACAAGTCGAGGAGGCATCGCAAGAACAAGTGAGTGCAAGGACACTCCTCTCCCCTTCCTCCAGATGATGCTCAATCCCAAGTTCTTTCCTCAGATCTCCTTCGGAGTCGCGCAGTCGCATGTGGAACAGCGAGCTGGCCAAGCATCTGCAGTTCGGTCTGGTGGACACCGAGGGCATGTCGGAGCAGCAGCTGAGGGAGATTCCCTACACGGTGGTGGAGACCACCTCAAAGCGTTCCAACTCCAATCTGAAGATCCACAAGAGCAACAGCAAGAGCAGCGTGGGCGCCAAGAGCACGGGCTCCGGCAACACCATAACCAATGGCAGTGGCTCCGCCAGTGCGGGACAGGCGAGAATTCGCGTCGATCGCATCAGAGGGTGAGTAGGAAAAGGATCAGGCAGACATAGCTCTGGATCTTATAGTTGAGCCGCCTTTCAGGCTCTATTACCAAAGTTCGCATCCGCACGAGGCTAACGGCGGTGGGGCCGGCGTGGGAGGCAATGCCCCCAAGAACGGGTCCATACGATCGGCCAGCACGATATCATCGCGAGAATGTGAACGCAACAATGGACTGGTTCGGTAAGTGTTGGCTGGAGAATGTCTTTTATTTGGTATTCGGATTAAGAGTGTCTATCTCCTTGTAGAATGATGTCTAGCATGAGCATGGGCGACTTCATCTCACCCACTGGCTCGAATCTCAGTCCGTTGGAGAACTCTGCTCTGCGCGTCTCGCATGAGCACACAGACTCGGGCCTGGGCGCCGATCAGGATTATGCCTACTCTTCAGAAAGGTAAGTCAAATTGTGCAATCTATCGCGATTTATTTATAACGATATTTATCGATAATTTATCGATAATGAATAAACTCCTTTATATATAACTGATTTATTGGTATATTCAATGCCATCCACATTTAAATCATTTTCTTTTTCGATTTGTTATCGATATCAGACACTTTAGTTCGATATGTATCATTCCTAATGCGTCTCTTTTCCTCATACATATATCCATTCTTTCGCAGATCCAGTGACAGCACACGCTATGGCACCAACAAATCATCGGGCGCCTCGAGCGGATCCCATCGAAAGTCGGGCGGCAGCGCCGGAGGCGGCACCAATGGCGGCTACAACAGCCTCATGCAACAGACTGTGAGTAATCAGCAGCAGCAGCAGCGCTCGCTGTTCGCCCAACAGCAGCGGCAACAGCAGCAGCAGAAGTCCAATTACAAATACGCCTCCTCCTCATCGACCACTAATCCCACAAGCGGCGGTGCGGGCGGCCTGGCGCCAGTCCACAGTGCATCCTCTTCCTCGGGCCATGGTCACACGACTCCCAATCCCAATCCCAACCCCAACCCCAATCCGAACTCAAACCCAAATCCACAATCAAACGCAACTAACCCGATGCAGTCGCCGGCGGCTGGCCACGCCAATCGCCTGCTCCACTACACGACCTTTGAGAACAACCAGTACAAGTTCAGCCTGAACAATGCCCTGGCCAGGGGCTCGGGATCGGGATCGATGGCAGGGGCCGGCATGGCCACCGCCGGTGGCAGCAGCAGCAATCTCATGGTATCCACTGGTGGCGGCGGTGCTATTGGGGGTGGTGGTGCTTTCAGCAGGCAACGCAGCTTCGTGGAGTGGCCCAGCAACCCGGCGGCCCCGTACTACTATCAGGGGCCCTCGACGAGCGCGGCGCAGGTGAAGAGGCGCGATGCCAAGTCGGACATTGGGGTCCCAACGCGACGTCTCTCGGGCCAGAGCATCACCAAGACCCAGCTCCTCACGGGCGGAGGTGGAGGCGGTGGCGGAGCTCATTCCCAGTTGGCCAATGCCAGCTGCTACCCACTGCACTACGCAAGCAGCAGCGTGACCAGTTCTGGGCACAGTCGTCCCCCGGGTCAGCGCTCTGGCCAGGCCACAGCTTCAGGCCGCTATGGGATGCAGCCGGCCAAGTCGGATCTCTTCTTGTCCTACATCCATGGGGCGGAGTACGAGCGGCCCTACATCTACAACTATAAGATGCCGCAAATGCCGGGCGGTTCGGGGCCGGGCGCTGGAGCTGGAGCTGCTGCTGTTGCGGCTGGTGTTCCTGGGGGATCGCCATCGTCCAAGCAGCAGCCCACCGCATATCACATCTCTGGCTCCCAGACAGCCGATCCGCCGCCACCGCCACCGCCTCTGTACGGCGGCTCGGCGCCCGCCAACGATGTCATGTACTATCAGTTTGACAAAGGAGCCGCTCCGTCAACGTCAACGCCGCCCATTGTACAGCAGCCACAGTCGATGCAGTCGATGCAGTCGTTGCAGTCGATACAGTCGATACAGTCGATGCAATCGATGGCATCGAGGCAGCCATCGTCGTCGTCGTCGTCGGTGGCTGGCGGTCCATTAGTCTATCTGCAACATGGACAGAATGTTGCCCCATCGAATGTCACCTCCACGCAGCAAACTGTGAGTAAGATTTGAGGTCCGTCGCATGTTGCGTGTAAGCCGTAAACCTGTCGCATGTTGTTCACGTTCTCGTTCCCGATGTTGTTGTCTTTTTCTGTTCTTGTGTTTTTGTTTGTTGTCTTTGTCTTTGTCGTTGTCGTTGTCTCTTCTTCCTCATATTGTTGTCTTGTCCCAGCAACTTGTGTTCTTTTTTTCCCTTTGTTGCATGTTCTGTTGTTCGCTAAGTTGCATCCAACTTTTTAAGTATTTCCTTACTTTCGAGCTGAAGTTTGTGTTTTGCCGCGTCTCCCTTTAATTGAATCCCGTACTTTATTGGCATTATCGCATTCGAGCAGAGCACTTTAGTTCACTTGAAGCGTGCATAGTAGCTACTACTACATATAAGTATCTCTAAACATAAGTACTCGTATATAACTACGTATAAAGTTAGTTATAAGAGTCGTGTCTTGACTGCATGACGTATACTTAATGTTCTAGCGCAAAATTGTATTTTCTGTGATTTTATTTTTTTGTTTGTATTTTTTTGGGTTTGTATTTCTATAACGAAGCTCAGCTGAGCTCGTACGAGTATGTGGCTTTGTGCAAGCGTAATAAGTAACTGAAGCTTTTATGTTGATTATTTTGTAAGACTCATTGTAAACATTTGGAGTGAGATCCGGCTGGCAGCCCCTCTCTGTGTCTGTGTCCCCATTCTACAAGCGCACTTATCTCTTATACACTCCCTCATGAGTGCCCTCTAACCCAACGCTCTCTCACTCTCTCTTTGTGTGTGTGTGTGTGTGTGTTATCAAAAAGCGAGTCTATGTCTGGATATAAACTCACACTCACACTCCGCATTCGTTTGCTCCTATCTGAATTGTGGGATAGACTGAAATTTAATTAACTTAAATTTAAGGCGTGAGAAAGATACGCCGCACTCCAGGGAGTCTTTTTCTGTGTGTCGGAACCTTTGACTAGGCGGCACACCAATGCCAATAGAATAGTTTTGGACAAACTTTAAGGAAACCAGCAATAAACATGCCCCCAATCAGATCATTGAGCCAAAACTTTGCTCAACTCAAAAGTATGCTACGGCTAGAACTTTGCCCAATTTCACGCATGCCTAATTAACAACTGAAATATTCCAACTAATTTTTGTTTAGCGCACAAATAAATTACCCAAAAGTAAAAGACCCATAAAGACCCCACAGAGGCATGAGCAAGACAGAGAGAGAGAGGGAGAGAGCGAGTCAAGACAAAAGGCTGAAACAGTAGCAATGAGGAGGAGGTTAGGGGGCCTCAAGATGGAAGGCATGGCAATAAAAGGGAATAAATAATAAGCAACTATTTGCGCTACATTATCCAAGTTTATATAACAGACAAGATTTTCTCTTCTCTGGGTGCGGGGTGGGGGAACTTTTGGGCAAATAATTTCAACTAAAGCTGATGGCACAAATTTCGTAGCTACCAGAGCAAAAATACTTACAATTCTAAAATAAATTCTGTGCCAGCTTCCAGCAGAGGCAGCAGCTCCTTGGATCTCACGACCCACTCTCATATATATATGCGAATAAGTGTGTGTGTGGGTGTGCGTAAGAGGATATACATATATGTACATATGTGTGTGTGTGCGTGTGTCACAAATGGCCTGAATAGCAGCAACAACAGCCAAGAGCCCACAGTAGCCCGAGTACATAGAAACATTTTCGAAATGTTTGGCATAATTTTGCTATAAAATAAATTTTGCAAAATTGTTTTTCGTAAGCTGGGAAGCAGCTTAGTGAAGAGGAGACCCAGAACTGGAGCTGAGACCCGCCTGGCAACGCCTGGCAAAAGCAACGACATCAGCAAGGACATCAAATAAAACAAGCAAATCAAAAATTATGACAGCACAGCAAGGGGCAAGGAACAAGCCAAACATGAGCACAAGGACACTGGGACACCGGGACACGGGGACACGAAGATAGGAGGTTACAGGACGCAGGACACATGGACACCATCTTGGGCCACAGTGGCAAAGTGCGCAGCCAGCGGCCAAGAGACAAACGCCAATGCTGACAACCCTCAAACGATGTCCCCCAGTCGGTGGGCGAATGTGGGCTGTGGGTGCCTTCGGGTTGAGGGCGTGGTATAGGATATGGTGGCATGTCCTCGCCTTCCCCCGAAAAGCAGTTAAGTCAATAAATTTACTGATTTAATGTGGCAAAAGTTTCGATTGTTGTTGTCTCTGCCATTTGCTCTGCTGTTGTTTCAAGGGTTACAGCACTTTTGGAGAGCAAAAGGATGGCAGGAAGGATCTCCAATGAGGGTTTTGTCCGGTGTAAAACGCCTGCAGTTGTTGTTATA
The DNA here is from genome assembly GCA_018150905.1 of Drosophila ambigua. Classification (NCBI taxonomy): domain Eukaryota; kingdom Metazoa; phylum Arthropoda; class Insecta; order Diptera; family Drosophilidae; genus Drosophila; species Drosophila ambigua. The sequence continues at coordinate 1,313,290 of JAECWS010000086.1, forward strand.
TCCATTGTTCTGACCCATGTTCTTGGTACTGTTGTTGTTCCTGCCGCCTCAGGGCCCCACCACACGCACATTCATGCGGAGTGAGCCAAATACTTACAAATGCCAGATTAACACAATTGGCAAACAATAAAAGCAACAAAGTTAGAGAAAGCTCTGGCCTGAAGCAATTTGGTCGGTAAATTGCTTACCAGGAGAAGATGTTAAAGATGGGAGGGGGAATTGAAAAGCCAGAGGTGCGGTTCGTAGAACCAATGCCGAATAAATTTACTCATTTCTTCAATTAAACAAATTTGAGAGCTGCTCATGTGAAGCAAACTCCATCAACTAATTCTTCAAAAAATTCTTGGAAAAGACTGTAATTTAAAGCTTAAAAATATATTTAAATTCAATATCCAAATGGCAGATACATGCATATATATGTATGTACATATGTATATTCCGTTGCAATAACATTATTACAACCTTTGCTTTGAGGGATGGCCAATGGACCAGAAATCCATTAAATATTAAACCATTAGAAAACAATGTAACGTTAAAACAATAACGAAGCTGGCTTTACACACAGCTTCCAGGCAAAAAAAAACGTGCTCACAACAAATAATTATAAAAAAATATTTGTGATTGCCAATTGATTTATTGGCAGAAAAACTCATTTTTACCCTGACAAATAGTGCGGAATATATAGAAAAAGTTGAACAAAAGGTAAAACTTTGAACAAATAATATTTTTATTTTCCCGGAATCCGGCGATGATTTAATTATGCAGGATGTAGACGGATTGAAAGGGGCGATTGGAGAGAGAACAGTCGTCAGTATTTTTTCTGGCTCTAAGCGCTCTTTTGTCTCTTCGCCTGCGGGCGGCATATGTCATCGCATTCCTGTTATATTTGTGCATGCATTTTGCACATTTTTTTTAAACGCAAATATTTTAAATGTTTTATGCATAGCTGGGAAAAAGGATTGAAGCCCATGGGGGTGCACTAGAAAAAACAAGAGAACTAAGCAGATGGGACAAAGGTTGGTAGGTAATAATTATCTTTGATGGTGACAGTTGCTAGACGCGGTCGGACGAGCCCTGACATTGGATGCCATAAACGGAGCAGCCTTGTCCTCGTGTCCTCCCTGTTAGCCGCGTGTTAATGAAGGGGGCGTTTGGCACTCGCCAACATTTATGCCACACAATTTGATGCATTAGCGTGTCTATACTCGTGTGTGTGTATGTCTGTGTGGGTGGCATGCCAAGGGCGTGTTTAACATAGGACTCTGCCCAATTAACACACGTACACACGCACACACACATATGCCCCATTCTGAAAGCCCCATCGACATACACACCCATAAACGGGGGCGAAGAAAATTAATTAAATTCCTTTGGTTTGGGCCTTGGCCAATGCTTCTCTTCAAGTTTGTTTAAGCAATCTTGTACGTGTTTCCATTAGGCTACAATTCAAAGTTCATTATTGAATGGAAATGGGCGTGCCACAGCGCCCACCCTAGCCCTGGCCGTGGCCGTGGCCCTGGCATGGGGCATAATAGATAAGTTTGTCTGTTCCCTGTTCTCTGACTGCCTGTCTGTCTGTGTGGTGTGTTTCCTGTGAGGCAACAAATACGATTTTCAAGTTGAATGCAATTTTAATTAATAGAAAATCAAACAAAGTTCTGAACCTTCCTCATGTTCATTCATCCGCACACACACACGGACGCATAAATCCAATTCTATACACAAAATATGTGTATATATTGTATACATAAGTTGTGTGTGCAACAAACTTGTAGTTGGCTACAAAAAGCATAAGCCAGAAGCAACACAAAGGCCTTAAGCTTAAGTGAGTGCAGGGAAGACACAAGCCCGAACCAAAACCCTATGCCACATCCCGTATCCATTCCCATAGAGTCCTAGGGGCTCTCTTTGAGGGTCTTTGAGTGTGTTTGTGCACCTCTCTGATTTCATTTACAAATGAATATGTCGATCTCTCCTCACTACCTGGAGCCTTTTTCCCGCCTGTTTATCTTCCTTTTTGTGTCTGTGCCTCTGTGTGTTTGTCTGTGGCTGTGTGTGCATGTATCTGTGTGATTTTTGCCAAGGAACTTGGAATCATAAAGGCATCAAATGTGCTAAAGCAGAACGTGTCTTGAGCGGAAGTGAATGAGCTTTTAAGTGTATTGAGTCTGAGGCAGAAGCGCCAGAGGAAGTGAGATTCAATGCGATTAGTTGCCACACATGTCTGCCGGATGAATGGCTTAATACATTTCATAAATGGAAATTAGTAGAAGCTTCATTTCAGTAATTTCCTTTGCTCGGGTTGACTAACTAACTATTTTCAAAATTTGAAAGAGTAAATTAGAGCCAATTCAAGCCCGAAAAAGCAGAACCAATTGGGGTAATATTTGTAGTAAAATAAATACTAACTGAAACATAAGTCATATAAAGCCAAATAAATGTTTATTTAAATATTCACGGCTGTAATCTGGGCGCTGAAAGGGAGCCTAAAAATATATAAATGTTTGTTACTAACCAAAACCGAAACATCAAATAAGGTTGGAACATATCTGATAGAAAAGCTGTAATAATGGATACTTTAGAAGACCTCTCGTTTCGAATAAACTCGTTTTTTGTACAGTTTGATATCTTTTGTAGGAAACTTAAAGTGCAGTCCAGTCCCCACCAGATGTGCGGTAACTAACCCCTGCTACAGATACATCTGCAGCTACAGCTACAATTGGTATTACAACAAAGCAATCGCTCTATGCTCTATGCCATTCGCCGTGCAATCAAGAGCAAACCGCAGGGCGTGTGGCATATGGCGAATGGCGAATGGGTTAGGGGGAGCAAGAGCTGCCCAACATACATCGATGGCTGTCTATGTACCACCTGTGTGCGTGGTCTGATGCGGTTGTTCAGCTGTTTGGCCGCCGGCCACCGACCACCAACATGCCACCACTGGCCTCTCCACAGAGAGTGCAATCAGGCGGACTTTTGTTGCCATTACCATTAGCATTGGCATTCGGCATTGTTGCTCCCGTTGTTATTCGGATATTTTCCGCTGCTTTGCATTGAGTGTAATTAAAATTGTGTATCGGGACAGGTTACGCCCGCGGCGCTCATGCTAAATTTATAAGCAGAAAATGAGCTACAAATGGGGGAAATGTCCCTCTAATTTAATTTAATCCAAAATAGCATAACATTTTTGTTGATTTTGTCAATAGATATTCGTATTAAATATGATTTACATAGTCGTTTAATGAAGCATGTCATGCATGTCTCCGAGTCTCTAATCACCAATGTCTATGTCTGCCTATATCCATAATTATTGTATTACTCGTAAGTTGTGGCCTGATATCGTTATGCATATTGTGTAGGTAACACTGTGATAAACTATAGTCGAGTAAGTGCATGCAACGTTGTGCTAAAACTACTGGTCAATAGAGCCTGATTAGAGCCACCCCAGTCCTGCAAGAAAGCTAAACCTTGTTTGTATTTTCAACATCCCCCACACCGAACTACCCCCGAATTCGAAACCGTCACGAATCCCCCCCCCACTCGACAACAACCCCGAAATCGAATTAGATACGGACGCACTCGTCGTCGCATTCCTGCAGTGAGGAAGACGAGGCCATGATGGTGCTGGAAGCCATGCAACAGGATGCAGCACAGACCACCAATGACGAGACCGAAGACACAGACGACATTTATGATGATGAGGCAGCCGAGGCTGAGGATATGTTTGATGCAGATGCACCTTTGATGTCACCAACCGGCAGCCACAATAGCACCAATAACAATACGTGCAACAACAACGCCATCAACAACAATGGGAGGCAGTGCCACACAGCAGTGGCAGGAACAGCGGCAACCAATATTAATTTCGATAATTGCAATGCGAATGTCTACAGTGGTCAACAGCAGCAGCAGCAGCTAGGGCCAATTACCACAGCAAACCAAACGTTAAATTGTCCCACATTGAATGCAAATACAAATACGAATGTCAAGTCCAGTAGCAATACCAATCCCACTACCAATATCAGTACCAGTATCAATTCCATTGCGAATGCGAATGCTCCAACTAGCGATCCCCCGTCCAACGTAGCTGCCCCAAGCACCTCAACAACAACAACAGCAGTGGCCGCAGCAGCAACAACAGCAGCAGCATCATCGACAACAACTCCTACGAACTTGCACTCGAATTTACAACAAAATCAAAACATTTCCTCCAGCTTAGAGATAATCCTATCGCCAATTATCCAAAGTAGTCGACGGTAAGTTTTTATTTTCAGTTTGTTTTTCGGTTCCGATTGTACCCGCCGCTTGATATGTGTGGTAACAATGCTACTCGTTCTACTTATTTCTGTTCTGTTCTGTTTTTGTTTCTGTTTCTGTTTCCGTTTTCTCTTCTTTTTGTAGCTAACATGACAAGTTACTCAGATACTTATTTGACCTGCATGCAACAACGACAAACAATGAGCGTAACTACCCTTTAGTTGGAAATTGCATTCTGCTAAGTCCTTTTCCTTCCCCTGTTGCAGTCGGCTTAGATCGAACCTATAAAGGACATTGTGTATCCCCGATTAAGTTGAAGTTGAAGCTTTGAAATGTTTGCTTGAACTGAACCCTGGGAATGTTGAAGAAGAGATTGCTTATTATTTCAATTTCATTTCATGCTGAACACATCCTCACACTGAAATCTACTCCGAAACTGAACATTCATGTAGGAAAATATAATATTCCAGTGTTTATTTAATGTATTTAAGGATAGGTTTTAAACGTGATACAATTTGTGCTTAAATTAGTGCTTGTAAAAGTACTTCGAGTGGACAACTTTATTTTAACTTCTTTTCTCAACGACACGATACGAACGACTCTCGCTCACAACGACGCTCGGGAAGGTTATCGATTAATCGCTATCGACCGGTGATCAGAGGGCTGCCGTATAACTTGCACCACTTCTAGTGTGCCCCTTTTGTGATTGCCCGCCAGGTTCAAATCCCACAATCGGCCCTCCTGACGGTACATTCGCCTCGAATGGACCTGGCCATGGCTTCATGTACTCGGACACCGTCGACGTTCTAAAAGGACCCTCCGTATCTCCAACTCTCTCTACTTCATAGCGCCCATGTTCCTTGGCAGCAACCACTTTATACGGTCCTAAGTATTTTCCTTTAAGCTTTAGGCCCACTCCATATTGGGTTCTCTTAATGGCAACTAAATCGTTCACTTTATACTCTTTTTTCTTTCTTACGTTTCAAGTCAAAAGCTCTTTTATTTTCTCCTTGCAGTTTCTCAATGTCTTCTCGGGCTTCATTACGGATCTGTTCACGCTCTTGATCTAATTCCTTTATGATAAATTCATTGATTAACTCCCTTAGCTCACTGCCATCGGCTAAACGCATATCCACTCCTGTTAATAGCTTGAAAGGAGTAACTTTGGTACTTCTAGGCTCAGTACTATTAATGATCTGCTGGACTTTCCCTACGTACTTATACCAGGCAGCTGGGCTGTCATAACTAAGCTTTGACAACATGGGTACAACCAGCTTATGCAGCCTCTCAACCTGTCCGTTCCCCCGTGGCACACCGGTTGCAATCAGTAGGTGTTGAATATTGTTCGATTCGCAGTACTCTCTAAATGCGTGTGACGTAAACGCAGTGCCCCTATCTGAAACAATACGGCGAGGATTCCCAAAGTTTACCGCTTGTTTCTCCAAACTGTTCAAGACCTCATCTACCCCAGTGCTACGAGTTGGGTAGAGCCAGACATATTTAGAAAATCCGTCAACTACAACTAATATGTGGTTATAACGCTTATTAGTTAGTTCCATGGGTCCGACATGATCGACATGGTAGGTTACAAATGGCATGTTCCCCTTGTCTATAGATGTCAGAAACCCTTTCTTTTTCCCTGACTTTGCATTAACTATGATGCACCTAACGCAACTATCGACGATTCGTTCGACCTTATCTTTTAGCTTCGGAATAAAGTATGACTTTTCTATTAAATCTATCGTCTTCTTAGTTGAAAAGTGCCCTTGACTATGCGCATTCGAAATGATTTCGTTCTCCATTACTGATGGCACAACCACTAGTTCCCGATTTTGATCCTTCAAAGAATATCGTTGTGAATATAAAAATCTTCATAGCCTTTATTCCCTACTAGGCTCCTAACTGCCTTTATCCAATCGTCATTCAATTGAGCTACCTTTAAACGATGTGCTAATGCATCTGTAAAAAAGTTACAAGAGATTCGACTTAGCGCATCGGCATGCTTCATTTTCAACCCCGAACGGTGCTCTATCTTATAATTGAAGTCTTGCAAATATAATGCCCAACGAGCTACTCTGAGTGGAACTTCCTTTTTATTCATGGTCATTTTGAAAGCATTACAGTCCGTTACGATGGTAAAATTAAGACCTAACAGATAAACTCGCCACTTAACAAGAGCTCCTATGATCGCCAATACTTCTAGCTCATAAGAGTCGTATTTTCCTCAAACGGTGTTGTTTTCCGACTAATATATTGAACAGGGTGAAACATACTGTCTACAGGATCCTTTTGCAATAAGACAGCTCCAAATCCATACTTGGATGCGTCAGTGTGGATTTCGGTTGCCAAGTTTGGATTGTAAAGTTTCAATACTGGCTCGCTAATCAATGCCAACTTAAGCTTTTCGAAAGCCACTTGTTGTTTTTCTCCAAACTCGTACTTTGACTCATTTCTCAGCAAATCCGATAAAGGCCTGGCGACTGTAGCGTATCCGTTTATGAATTTTCTAAAATATGAAGTCAAACCTAAAAATCTTTGGATACCTTTCTTATCTCGTGGTATGGGAAATTCTTTCACAGACTGAATCTTCTCTGCTCCTGGTGTTATTGTTCCATCCTGAATAATGTATCCCAGAAAACTTACTTTCCTCTGCAATATTTGGCATTTTCCCCAATTGATACGCAAACCATTTCCCGCAGCTACCTCTAATACCATTTTTAATTTCCGCAACCCTTCTTCATTATCTTGGCTTAGTATTATGACATCATCCATATAAACTACGACAGCGTTGCTTGCTACAAGCTCCCTAAAAACTGACATTATAAACCTGGTGAAAATGGCGGGTGAATTCGATATGCCGAAAGGAACATATAAGAATTCATACTGCCCACTTTGCGTAACAAATGAAGTATATTTTCGAGACCCTGCTTCAACTGGAACATGGAAGAAGCCGTCTTTTAAGTCCAATGTCGTGAATACCATGGAACCCTGAAGCTTGTCTAGCACACTCTCCATATGAGCCATTGGAAAATTGTCTCTTATTATCTTCTCATTCAGTTTTCGATAGTCGCAGCACAGGCGTTTCTTTCCATTTTCTTCGCTACCAAAACAACTGGAGATGCATACTCCGAGGTACTCGGCTGTATGATTTTCTCAACTAGCCACTCCTTAACTTGTTCGTCTATCGTTTGCTGCTCACAAACTGGGAAACGACGTGGATGTTGGTATACTGGAACCTCATCTCTCAAGATTATTTTCATCTCCACTGGTGCATTAGCGTTGCGAATGGGTGCGTAATCTTCTACCAACTTCTTCACCTCCAACTGCTCTAATTGGCCTAAATGAGACAAATCTACATTAGTGCACACATCCAACTGTTCGGAACACATGTTCTTGAACTCTGCCATTAAATCGCTACATGAACTGTCCCCTATCTGGCATTTATTCTGGCTTTTAATTTCAGTCCTGAGCACGAACTCAGTCCCGCCTTTAGTCACATTCATATCGACGGTATCTAAAATAGTTCTGCCTAGAATTGCGTCAAAACCCATGTCCTCGTCAGGTACTACGTGGAATTCGACTTTCATTGGGATTCCGTCGATGTTCACTGGTATAGTGAAGCTCCCAAAAGTCAGTACCAGGCTTTCCCCTATTCCTGTCAAACGTTTTCCTTTTCCTGTCAGCATCTCATTACCCAGTTTCAGGAAAACACGTCGACGCATCAGACAGAGATCAGCTCCAGTGTCTACTAGGCCCTTAAAATTTACCACAGAATGCACAACATTCTTGAGTTCGAGACCGGACGCTGTAAACTCACTTTTCGACTTTGGTCCTGTCTTTCCCTCATGAACAGTGTTGGCACCTTTCTCAACCTTAACAACCAACTCAACCTTGCATTCTGATGCCCGATGTCCTGCCTGACCACAGCGAAAACAATTGAAATCGCTTTTCTTGCAATCTTTCCTCAAGTGAGAAGTATCACCACACTTGAAACATTTTCGTACTGATTCTCTTTTTCGGTTCAAACCCTTTCTGGCTATCAGTTTCACCAGCACGGGTTTCATACCTCATCGGTACCTTACTCGAAGTACGAACTTTTAAATACACTTCTATTTGCACCTTCAACTCTTTGATTGTTTTAGCCTGATACAGCATAATTTTGTTTGTCTTTACATCTGGTATGCCCTTCACGAAATAATCTATCAAACTTTCTTCATCCAGTGACACTGGCTTTGCTATTTCCATCAAAGCGTATAGAAATTCGTATAAAGTTTCCCCCTTCTTTTGCATACGTTGTCCTAGCTTCCTGTGTACTTCCGCAGAAGATATTTTAACTGTAAACTCCTGCCGCAATGACTCCTTTAGTGAATTCCAGTCCCTAATATTTTTCTGACTGCGTATAAATAATTTTGCAGCTCCATCAAGCAACTGTTTGGAATAGATAAACAACTGTAATGAGCTCCACTGCACAGTGACCGAACATTCTTCTAACTCTTGTATCCACTGCTCTACATCTGGGCTATTTGTTCCTGAGAAAGTGGATACACTACCCTCTAAATCTTTCAGGGTAAACAAAGATCGGGTCTGTGGCATGGCAATCCCTGGAAATTCATTTGCGGTAACTACCGACTCATCTCCATCCGAACCACCATCATCATCATCATCCCTAATGCCGAAGTGAGCAAGAAGTCTATCCTGTAAATCGCGTTTTCTACCAGTCGTGGACATATTCAGTTCAGATAACTTTGAGCGCAGATCTGCAACTCGCATTAACATGATCTCTTCTAGTTGCATTTTGAATATCGATTACGTTAAATATCAAATCAAAAGGTTAATGTAATAAAGCTTAACGATAACTTATCGAATTAATCAAGGGTTAATCAGTTAATTATTACCAACAGTTCTTAAGTAATGCATTAACTTATCTACCGCACTCCAGAAGATCTGCTTCTCTCGTCTGCTTGTCGTTGATTGGCACTTGCTTGCCGACGCTCACCAGAATACTGCTTCACTCGCCTCCTTGTTGTTGCTCGGCACTTGCTTGCCGACGCCTTCCAGAAGATCTGCTTTTCTCGTCTGCTTGTCGTTGCTTGGCACTTGCTTGCCGACGCTCACCAGAATACTGCTTCACTCGCCTCCTTGTTGTTGCTCGGCACTTGCTTGCCGACGCCTTCCAGAAGATCTGCTTCTCTCGTCTGCTTGTCGTTGCTTGGCACTTGCTTGCCGACGCTCACCAGAATACTGCTTCACTCGCCTCCTTGTTGTTGCTCGGCACTTGCTTGCCGACGCCTTCCAGAAGTTCTGCTTCTCTCGTCTGCTTGTCGTTGCTTGGCACTTGCTTGCCGACGCTCACCAGAATACTGCTTGACTCGCCTTTTGTCTTTCGACTTCCAAGTTTTCCGTCCTCTTTGTACCAGATTCGCTTTACGTTTCTGATTTGCACCGCTCGCTTCTGCCTTTCGTTGCTTGCCAATGCTCGCCAACGCCTTCTCACAGACCAGCTTCCGCAAATTTCCAGTCTACGTAATTCCAGCGCAACCTTTTCCTGACGCTTGGACTGTCGACAACTACAGATCGTCAATCTGCTCTCGTCTTTTCCAGCCTTTCCTGCTGCTTCGTGTCGCCTTGCACGCACACACACAAATCAATCGTGTCGCCGAGTCGTTTCCACGAAAACGTCTTTTTCCAGCCTTTCTGCTGCTTCGTGTTTCGTGTCTCGTTGTCCACCCCTACATACACATGCACTGTCACCGCTCAGTCGGTTGCACACAAAACGTTTGTAGATTTTATGCGCCGTAGACTTTTGGCGTTTTCGTGACCTTCAACGCAGTTTGTAGGTGACCTGATTTTTCTGGAACGTTCTGCCAACGCACAGCACTTTTACAATTTTAAGTAGCACATCACGCTTGGGCCATATCCCGGTTGAGCCCCCAAATTGTAGGAAAATATAATATTCCAGTGTTTATTTAATGTATTTAAGGATAGGTTTTAAACGTGATACAATTTGTGCTTAAATTAGTGCTTGTAAAAGTACTTCGAGTGGACAACTTTATTTTAACTTCTTTTCTCAACGACACGATACGAACGACTCTCGCTCACAACGACGCTCGGGAAGGTTATCGATTAATCGCTATCGACCGGTGATCAGAGGGCTGCCGTATAACTTGCACCACTTCTAGTGTGCCCCTTTTGTGATTGCCCGCCAGGTTCAAATCCCACATTCATAAAGATTTTTACTCCCAAGCTATGCCAAAAGCGAGAGATGGCTTTCCTAAAATCGTTTTGAATGCCTTAACCTTATTCATTTACAATTAAATAATCTCCAGATGATTCCGATGACCAATCCACTTGAATTGAATGCCGAGCCCAGTGAATGCTGAAGATGGAATTGCTTATTATTTAATTCCATTTCCATCCAACATCCTTTCTTACGCATTTAACCTTTATTGAATATCCGCTCAAAATTTAAAATAAAATCCCCATCAACGACACAGCAGACATCTCCTTTAAGTGTGCCAAAACAAAACGGAACGAAAACATTATAAATTATGTATTAATGTGCCCGTTAGGCCTACGGAGCTCTGCAATCGGAGTCTCTGTGGGAGCTCCCCAAACAGTTTTTGGCCTTTTGCACTCGCTTCCCCTCGCATTGTCAGCTGCCGATTTTCAATTGCCTCCAGGCGACAACCCCAAGTGGGGTCGGGGCTAGGCGTTGGCGTTGGCGTGGGTGGCAGGCAACAACGATAACCATCGTGGGAGGGAAACAACAATGGGAAAAGCCTCTCTCAGGCAAACATTCATTTTCATTTCAATTTCACTCGGTTCTTGCTTTCATTTTGGATTTACATTTGATTTGACTGCGATGCGTACGCCGTTGGTATCGTTGTTTGCCTCCATCTTGGGAGTCTGTACATCCAGCGTCTGCAGAGTCCAAAGTCCTTGCCTCGGTTTTTGCATCGACTGCCTCGACTGCCTCGACGTTTTTACGCTTCGAAAGACACTGGGAACGCACAAATATTTATGTAAGCTGGAAGAGACAGGGCGAATGGTACTAGGAAATTCGACAGCCTATTTACAAATGAATAGGTTAATGTCATTGGAGTGGATGGGGGATGTGAATGGTAGGCAGATTCTGCCATGTTGTTTACGAGCCAAACTTTGGGGCAAATTGACTTTAAACATGTCAATTTAAATTTGGCCTCGACCCTTGGATGCCATTTCATCCCCCAAAATAATCATTCCTCTGTGTGTGTTTGTCTGTGCGCCTCATTAAGGCACTCCCCGAAAAAGTAGGCTATATATTGTCGTTCAGTCAGAAATATTACCCATACGCCGCATTGCACGCAGCCAGTGAAGCAACAAAATGACAATTTCACAACAAATTAAATGCCCAGCCAGGCGAGCAGACAAACCAACATTCATATACGTATGTTTGGGGAAAACACACACAACACAGGCACACACACCACGGACATTTCTTTGAAATGGGAATTGCAAGTAAATGACCTTCAAACTCGATAAGCGAGAAACAAAACAAGCGAAAGTGCTGAAAATATACATAATTTTCAGGACACCAGAAAGACAAAGAGCCCACACACACACACACACACACACATCCCCATAAATGTGTTCGTGTGTATATGAAAATATGATAGGACACAAAACACTCTCACACACGCTCTTGCACATACAGACCCTCACAAACATTAAAATATACGATCCCGGGCTAGAGCGAGCCGGAAAAATGATATTTCTGCCGGCTCGATGGCTAGGACCCCATGTCTCTGTGCCTCCATCCACTCACATGCAGGCATAAATACAAATTTCAACAAAACAACAGGCCACAAAACAAAAATAACCCACCCAAAAAAATACAACAACAAAATAAGCGATGAAAGCACAAAAAAAAAGGCGCAATGGTGTCGCAACAACAAGCCAGCGACAGAAAAGGCAAACATTTCATATCATAGAAATACTTTGGAGCCAAATAAACAAAAGTTGTGGAGGCAACTGTAGGAAAAATATACCAACAGTTGAAAGGGAATGTTGTTGTTTGGTTAGGTCATAGGTGACATTTTGGTTACACTTTCTAGAAAGTGCTCAGAGAAGGAATCAAGGGACGAAACTCCAAGCCCTTAAATGTTTAATTCGAAACATAAAATTGAAGAGAAACGGTATTTTTTCAACTGTACACGCGAGTATGATGATCATTGTGATTTTGTAACCTTCTTTTGCTTTTTCTCAGTATTCGTTTCCTACTTTCACCAGAAACTACTCTTGCTCGCTCTTGAAAAGAGTATGACACGCCACAAAGGGTCGGCGCATTCGACCTTGCTACAACAACGACAATTCTTATTTCCCTGTGGCCCCCCTCTGTCAACCAAGTGCCTAGCGATTCGACCCCCTAGATTCACAGCGATTCGACCATTTTGTGCCCCACCGCGACTTGTAGCTAGGCCACACGCAACCGGCGAAAAGGGGCAACCAACAAAAGGACGGAGCACAAAACTTTACGCATTTTTGTCACAGCAACAACAACAATAACAGCAGCAACAGAAGCAGCAATATAATAGAGAAAAACGAGGGAAAGGAAAGAAAAGTGCTGAAAATGTGAAAAGTGCCAGTGGCAATCGTAAATTTGACGCACATTTCTGCTCCGTGGGCGGAGGAGATAAGCTTATGAATGGCTATATAAAAACTCAACATCGTAGGGCCAACTCCCCCCCCACTCCGCCCTCCGTCGAGCCTTATGTGTGTGGAGTGACTTTTTTTTCGCTGTTTATTCGGTTTTTCTTTTGGTTTATGATTAAATTAAGTAATTATTTGTTGTGTGGCGCCGACTAAAATGATAAAAAGTATTCAATTTGGAGGGCAGCCAAGACGCTATAACTGGATTTAGTATGGCCGTAACGGCGGCCTGCTTTTAAAGTATATTTTTCTGTTATACATTATAGCACCACAATTGTGTCACACATAACGTATACGCACTGTAGAGCCCACTAACCATCCTGACTCACACAAAAACACCCTTGTACTCACACTAAAATTCACTGGCATAACCAAATACACTCACTCACTCACTGACTCGTGCACTCGTGCACTCGTACCATACATACATACATATGTGTGTACATTTATGTGAAAATCGAATCAACAAGAAAACTTTTACTAACATGAGCAAATATTTTCTCTTCCTTCTCTTCCGCTTGCGCTTCTCTTTTCTCCATTTTGTTTCATGCAACCGCTAACGTGCAACTGCAACTGCAACCACCTCAAAAAACAGAGCGCAATTGTAAGCGAAATGAGCACAGAATTGTGAGAATTAGCTAAATTTAATTTGCAATAGCCAAAGCCCGCCGCCGCCCACAACAACGATCCTGCACTGGCAGTAGGACCCGGTGGCAGCAGCTCCTCGAATCCACCGCCCACAGCATTCTGCAAACTTTGGTTGCAGCAACAGGAAAAGCAGCAGCAACAGAAGCAGCATCAACAACAGCAACAACAGCTCTATGAGCAGGAGCAGCAGGCATGGCTCTAGGAAAGAATAAACTACATCCACAACACGCACAACATGTAAGTGGAAAGTTAAATGGAAACTACATGCGGGCTCCTGCACAAAAGTATGCTATGGAGAATGCCACCAGAAGGAGAGGAAGCAGCAACTACAGGGGGCCCCACCACCAGAAGAGGCAGCGGCAACCAGCAGGCAACAACCGACAGGCAACAATAAACAACATTTAAAAGCCGCCGGGGCAAAAGTTGGGGCCAAAACTTTTGTTGGGCAGAGACTCTTGTCGTTTGCAAATTAAATGCACATTATGCCAACATGTAAATAGATAATGTAGTTCTATATATATATATATATATGAATGTATATCCCTGTGTGTGTATGTGTACATAAGTTTTACAAATTTACAAAAAAAGAATAAAAAGTTAATCAGCTAAGCCAGGAAACACTCTAAAGCCCAAAAGGAACAGGAAATATTCAATGGAAAATAAAGAGAAACGAAAAACAAAGTTAGCTTAAGATGCGAATAATCAAAAAGCCAAAAAAGCAAATGTATCTCACAGATAAACAACAGCAAAAGGGGGGCTGGACTGGCTGGGGACTGCGAGGGAGTAGTCTGGCATAAAAGCAAAAATAAATTGTGCGTTAATGATAAGCGGGGCACATTTCAGCGGCATAAAATTTATTAAAATATGCGCACAAGCCAGACAACACAGGCGAAGGACGAAGAACGAAGGCCTCAGGAAACTTAGGGGCCAGCCCCCAAATACAGTAGGCAGCACAAATATATTTATGCTTGCCAGGCACACACACAAAAACATACACATGCACGAAGATAGGCATGCCTATCTCTCTCTGCAGAGAGAAGTGTGTGAGAGCTGCAGATACATGGAAAGCGACTTTGCCCGGAAATCGTTAGCGATAAATATAAAATTTTATTGTTCTTCTTGTATCTGTGTGTGCGTGGGTGTTTGTGTGTATCTGCGCTAGTGTGTGTGTGTGTGTGTGTGTGTGTGTGATCCTGCAAGTAAATTAAATATACGTTTTTATTAACTACTAAGAACCAATTTGATACGCATTTAAATAATGCCTCTTTCACAAGAGCACACACATACACACACACACTTACAGAATTATGTAAAATTTAATTTTACTGCATTTGAAGAGGGGAGCAGCAGCAGCAGCAGAATGAGAAGCAGAAGCGAAGCCAAATAAATGTAATAGCCTACATATGTATGTAATTTAAATAATAAAATATTCTAATACTATGCAACACGAAAATGATACTTTAGTTGTAGATCTATGTATATGTATATGTATGGTTATGTGGCTATTGCCCCCGAAACTACTTACTTACTTATGCCAACAACGTCCAACAATTTCAATAATATTTGTGTAAGCGTAACGAAAGTGCGAACGACTTTTGACCATATGTACGACTATATATACTTTAAGCCCAATTTAGTTTAGTTTAATCATTTGGCAGCTAATTTAAGTGCTCAACTTTTCTGTGAATGTCTGCTCTATCTGTCCGTCTGTCATGCACTCTCCGTGTAAATATCAAACAAACTCAATGACCATTTAGCAATAACCTAACCAATAACCACTGTCCTCACCCAACCTCTCTGCTGTCCCTCAGAACAGAACATCAATCAAACAGAAATCAAATGAAAAATATAATAGAAGTAGAGAATATGCAACTTTTTGTGTGGTCGATCGGACTAGAGTTACGAATATGGAATGCATATGAAATAATATCGATTAAACACTTATACACAAATATCTATTTCATATTGGTGTGAACGTAAATCATAAATACGATTAAATGTCTCTAACAAGATTTTACCATGAGTGTGTCACTTTTTTATATATATATCTAATATATACAAAATAAATAAAGAAATAAACAGCAAGCGACATTTTATACAAAAAAAAATTCAAAAAGCAAAGCACATTTTTATTCATTTGAATTCTACGCAAAATTTCAACTTGGGGGCAAGCGACCAGGGGTTATGCCACCCTCAGGGCCACTTCAACTGTAACGAAACAGTAACAAAAAAAAAGCGTAACAAAAGCCAACTCTGATAAGCAAGTGGCCGGCCAGAGAATAAGCCAAGTCAAGAAATCCCAGCGATAAGCAGCCAAGATGCGAGAAGACAAAGGCGACAGCACAACTTTCAAGTCGAAAGTCCCGAGTCACGAGTCCCTGGTCCGTGGTCCCGACTCTCCCGCTCGGACAACAATGCACGGGCCTGGAGAAATTAGCAAACTTACACAGCACAAAGGAATCCTCCTCACGAATTATGAATGGCTCTGCTCAAGAGGCCCCAAGATAGTCAAAGCAACTGACACGATAATGCCAGCGCACAAGCACAAGAGGGGTAAAAGCAATTTCAAGCAGTTGAGCCATCATCTCATCTCTAACTATAAGTTAGAACTCAAGTTGATTCCTACGAATGCTTGCGAATGGGGTGGTAAGTGCCTGGGATAAATCTATGTGACTCGTTTTATGGGGCAGAATAGCTTTCCGATAAATATATTATTATTATTTTCTTATATTTTGTTCAAGTTTAATGGGTTAGCTTTTCGCGGTTTTACCAAATACGAGAATAGTTTCCTAGCCACTGTACAGAGGGACCAAGTCGTAATCTAATCAAAAGCTGATTTACTATTGATTTGTTTTTGTACTGCATTTACCGGTTGCAAAATTTAAGTTTTTTAATTTTTTGACTATAAATTTTAGTTGCTTTATCGCGTTCTATTGATAATAAAGCTTTTTACTTCCTTAAATAAATATCCTCGTTCTTGGACTGCAAGCAATTTAAAAACAAATTTTCGATCAACTTGCAACACTTTTTGCACACTTGCAACAGTAGATTGTCACAATTTGAAATGTCTGGTCACACTGTACTACTGTCAAACGACACTGCATATTAAATTTCTTTAACAAATTGTGAAATCCGAGTAGGCTTTTGCTGGAAACATCTTTAAGATTCACACAATTTTCACTACTCTGCCAGACGTAGAGTATATTTTGTAAAAAAGAATAAAATTCGTATATATTGAGCACACAAAGAGCTGCAAATTATCCAGGCATGTCGGTTCCGAAGAGCAGCGGTTTCAGCAATAAGGTGATCACAGTGGTGGCCACCAATGGCTTTGGACCAGAGACGATGAGTGAGATTAGCTACACGGACACGAAGGTGATTGGCAACGGCAGCTTCGGGGTGGTCTTCCAGGCCAAGATGGTGCCCAGCAATGAGCTGGTGGCCATCAAGAAAGTCCTGCAGGATCGCCGCTTCAAGAATCGCGAGCTCCAGATCATGCGAAAGCTGCGGCACGACAACATCGTGAGTCTTAAGTTTTTCTTTTACTCAAGCGGCGAGAAGCGGGACGAGGTGTACCTCAATCTGGTGATGGAGTTCATACCCGAGACCCTGTACAAGGTGGAGCGTCAGTACGCCAGGGCCAAGCAGACGCTGCCCGTGAACTACGTCCGGCTCTACATGTACCAGCTGCTCCGGAGCATGGCCTACCTGCACAGCATCGGCTTCTGTCATCGCGACATCAAGCCGCAGAACATGCTGCTGGACACGGAGACGGCCATCCTCAAGCTCTGCGACTTCGGCAGTGCCAAGCAGCTGGTGTCTGGAGAGCCGAATGTCTCGTATATCTGCTCGCGATACTACCGCGCACCGGAGCTGATCTTTGGGGCCACCGACTACACCACCAAGATCGACGTCTGGAGTGCTGGCTGTGTCCTGGCTGAGCTGCTGCTCGGACAGCTGATCTTCCCGGGCGACTCGGGCGTGGACCAGATCGTGGAGATCGTCAAGGTGATGGGCACCCCGACGACTGAGCAGCTGCACGACATGAATCCCCACTACAAGCAGTTCAAGCTGCCGCAGCTGAAGCCCCATCCCTGGTCGAAGGTCTTCCGCATTCGCACGCCGGCCGAGGCCATCGATTTGGTGTCGAAGCTGCTGATCTACACGCCCAATGCCCGTTCCACGCCGATGATGGCCTGTGCCCATCCCTTCTTCGACGAACTGCGCCAGGACCCGTACCAGCTGCTGCCAAATGGCCGCAGCCTGCCGCCGCTGTTCAACTTCACCGACTACGAGCGAAGCATCGAACCGAGTCTTAATCCTCTGCTGTTGCCCCGATCGGGCGGAAGTCCGCCCCCTGTCCGCGATTCCGTTCCGTATCGTGGTCGCCACACGGCTGGGCAAGAGGCTACCCCAAAATCGGGGCCAATAGTCAAGGCGCCAGTCCGATTGTCTTCTAAGCTACCCGAGCAGACTTTGAAGATCATCGGTGCACCGCCAGCATCATTCCGGCAGGAAAAGGGAAACGGCGATCACGTGGATCAGCAGGATGACTCGGTGGAAACCGAAACGCTCGTCGGATGTGAGGGTACCATCTCCTCTGAAGGCAATGACAGCGATCAGAATGAGGCCGAGGATGATGATGGCCAGTCGAACAGCGGCACCAGCAACACCATGGCCGAAGACAACGCGAATGAGTCGGATGAATCGGAGGAAGACACCCTGGAGGAGGAATCTAGCGAGAGCGCAGATGATTAAGCCCGAAAAAAAAAATACCAACAATTTTCCATCTATGCTAAATTCAAGCTAAAGTATCTATAGCTGAAACTAGAATTAATCCTGCCAATAAAATTGATATGTATCCATCTCGTGTAGTTCATTACCCACAGAAATGTGACTGGTGTTTGTGGGATCGTCATTCTAGCAATTTAGGAATCTCTACAGTTTTCCTGGCAAGCCATTTACCGAATCCGATTCCCGAATGGACATCCGAGTGTAGAGCCTAAAAATAGACTTAATTATTTAGATGCCAACACAATAGGGTGGCGCGGCGCCTTTTGGTCGTTCTGGCCGTCCATGTTGAGCTCTATAAATATAAATTTTCGCGTTTTATGGCCAAGCAAATACAAATACAGCTATAAAGACTAGTTTGAGAAAACGAAGCATTTAATACTCTTGTGAAAACTCTGTTAAATTCGTTTTCAATTTCCTCGTACAGATTCTTGCGTTTTGGTGGGGATATATCCCCATATGTAGATGTAGTAGTCCAACAGTAATTCCTATGAGCTGCCGTAGGATTTATATTTAATGCAAACTGTAATCGTAGTTCTAGTTCTATGCGTAAAAATCGTAGACTTCCTTCCACACTCTCCAAACAGCTGACAAAAATCAAAACACCCCCAGGAAAGGCATAACCGGAGACCGGCACGCACACATGTCCTGACTGGAGGCGAGTCACATTTCCTGCCAGTCCTTTAGCGTCCTGCTCCGTCCTGCCCCTCCTTCCCTTTTGCTCATTCTATGCATGTGTGTGTGTGTTTGTGTGTGTTAATGTGGTAAAATGAATTTTCAGTTTCATTAGTTAAATTGAATAATGGAAAACTTTGTTCGCCACATTTGACTCATTGTTGTTGTTGTTGTTTCTGGCTGTTTCTGGTTGGTGTGGCCTCCACTGGCCTTGTCTGGCCCGGCAGCGAAAGTTACACTTCCGTTTGGTCCTACAACCACACGCATCCAGATACACACACACACACAGACACAGCCATACACAACATGGAGTAGGAGCCAGGCAATAAAGCAAATTTATGCAAACGATAAATTTCGTGAGAGGGCAAATGTTTGTTTCCCGCCAGTTGGTGGCTCCGTGTCCATTGTTGTTTCTGTTGTTTCTCCTGCTTCTGTTGGGCACCAGCCCAATACCAGCGGCACACAGGCATGCCGGACCCCAAAACAAGCCCCGGAACTAGTGCAGTTAGTGGCCATAAGTAGCTGTTACCAATTGCTGGCCGAGTGCTGGAATGATGAAAAGCAATTCAAATGCTCTTGACGCATAGACGAGCGAACAAGTTGAAATCGTAATGGAAATGTACCAACTAAATATGAAATATTGTAAAATTAAATTATTTTGAATGACATTTAAAATGAGAAATAAAATTTGATCATTTTAAAATGAGAGCTCGAAATTAAAATGTTGCAATTAAATTTGTTAGCTAATTTATGGTAGTTTCAATTTAAATGAAATATGTTGTGCATAAACGGTTGAAAATTAAATTTTAATTGTTGTAATTGAATATCAGAGAAATCAGTCAATAAATTGTTGCCAAACTTTTATTTGATTTGGATTTAGTTTAGAGTTGGGAAAAATATAGTAATTTAAGATCCGAAAACTCTTGAAACTAGACCTTTTTGTTGTTGCCATATTTGTTGTCGATTTTGATACCTGAATAGTTTACTTAATCCTTATCTAAAGTATGCTGATTTCCTTCTGCTGCCGGAATATGCAAAGTTTAAACTGTACTTTCATTAAGGGGAAAAGTCAGGCGCATAGACGCAACTAACCCTCTCTCGCACCCGACCACTCGCACGAGAGGAAAATCTTTTGCAACAACGATTACTTGGCAACACTAACAACCAACCACAGGAGTGCGGGAGCAGCAGCACGAAGAGGAGCACCGACAGGATGGGGCAGACACTACGGCAGAACACTCCGGCAGCACGGCTCAGTAATAAACACGCCGATGACTATTTACAAAGTGTTAGCTGCGGGTTGTTCTCTCCTGTTTGCTTCTCGGCGCTTGTGTGCTGGCGCTCTTTCGGTTGGGTGTCTGTGTCTGCAGCCAAACCTTTGACTCAAGTGAGATTACGATATGCTACATAATAGAAACCCATGCAGCCATGAACAGTGCGAGATGGAGCCGAGCAGCGGAGGCAGAGGTGTGGCAGAGGTGTCTGGAACAGAGGGTTGTGTACTGCTGTAGCAGCTACTCGTACCTCCACTACATCCTATTCGCAGCAATGAAACATTTTTCGGCAACAGCAGCCAAGGGGCGCTTTGGCATCGTAACTTGCAGGCATTTTACGGCCTTTTGGGCAGCAGAATAGACGCAGAGTAGGGAGTGGGCTAGGGCCAAAAGAACAGAGACTGGATCAGGGATAAGGGATAGGGGATAGAGGACGGGAGGGGACGTGCTGCCTGTTCTGCCTTCAATGGCTACTAACAAGCAGCCGCCCAAGCAAGCCCAAGGTGAATGTGGTTAAAGTGTTTTCGGTTAAAGCAGTCGTTGGGCCAAAGCATTTGCATAAACAGGGAAAACCTTCGCACCCAAAACGCCAAACACAGAAGCAAACCAACAAACACTCACACAAACAGGCAGAGAGGCAGACACAAATGTACAGAGATACAAATGCCGAGATAAAAATAGCAGGGAGGAGAGGGACTTCCTGTTGATATTGCAACTGCCGCCAGTCGAGTGGCACCGGAATTATTTTATTTCCGTTTCCGGGCACGCACACTTGTAGCTGCTACCTGAAGTTGTAGTTGAAAATGCCCCTGTGGTTGCTACCTTTCAGCACCCTGATAAATTCTCACTAAATGCACTTTTAATGGGCTCCAAAGCTGCACCGGTGCCGGTACCGGTGCCCTCTCCAAAAAGTAACCCGAAATGGAAACCAAAACCCCAACTGAATGTGTGCGCCAGAGATGCACAATATTCGCTGGCAAAGCTCGTTGGCAAATTTGAAACTACAATTGGATATCGTATTTATATTGTGCAACATGTTTTGGTAGGAAATAATTTGTAGGCTCGCATGGGCTGCACATGTTTTGCAAATCCTGTTTATTTGCCTGATTGGAAAGTACAAGTGGATATCTTATTTCAATGCTGCAACAGATGTAGCTTATAATTGTGTGATATGTGATTAGAAACGCACCACAGGATTCGCTCCCAAATAATTCCGAATTCGAGTACTTTAGTTTCTCTATAATAATGTCTGATAAATTCATACAGAATGCATTTCGGCCCCTGTCGTTGTTTGTTGATTCTCTCCTCCGCTTATAAATGTTCGTTGTTTGTTCTATTACTTATAATTAGATCTAAGTTAAAGAATTTCCCCAATTATATTGGATGGGTTTGTAAATTTCCCCAATTTCAAACTATATAAATTCCCAAAGGCATTTTCGCATCTCTAGTGGTAGTCACTGCGACTCGCACAGCTCCACGGTGTATTTGAAATTGTATATGTTCCTATTTTTTAGACCACTGGTGGATGGGCAACCAGGAAGCGCAGGAAGGATATGAGAGGCTGGTGCCACTCCCTAGGACGGCTCTGGGCGGGGGGTAGAGATGTACAAGCGGGGCCCACTGTCCCTGCGGTTTGGGCCGAATATAGCAGTTGAGTTAGTTATGCGCAGCTTGCGGTTTCGCTTTGACTATTTTTGCGTGCAGAAATGCCAAACAGGAGGGGCAGGCAGGCGCTCGGTGGAGCCTGTGTAAATGCCAGACACACTAATTAGGAAATTGTACGCTTTAATGCAGTTTCAACTGAATACATTTTATATTGAATTTACACACTGCAAAGTAAAAGACTAAGCCAAAAATGTGACAACATTTTTTGCGGGTCGAAAGTTTGATATGAAAGGCGTCCGTACCCGTTCCCGTCACCCTCCCTATCTCCTCGTTTTCCACATGTTGGCCATTTATGCACTTGAACTTTTTGCCACTAGCTACAAAAGTTGTGCCACAAAATTGAAGTTTTAATTGGATTTGCGATTCAATTAACAGATTTGTCAGCATGTAAACAGTTTTATGATGACCCAACAGCGACAGAGCACCGTTGAGATTCCGTGTCCAGAACAGATCGGTGTGTGCTGCTCCTTTCGCCGTTTGCCGTTGCGCTTCCCACCTTTTGCTCACTTTGTGGAATGAAATTTATTGAAATTGATTTGCCATTTTAATGGAATTACTGTGGCCAGGCAGCCAGAAGCTCAGTTGCAGTAGCCAGTAGCCCGCAATCACTACGTAGAAGGTTAGGAGAAGGAGCTACATACAGAGAGAGAGAGGGAGTGAGATATGGGAGTGGCAGTGGAAAGCATTCCCAGCTCGGCGTTTAATTGAAATCTTTTAATTAGTTTGATTTTCCAATCAAGTGGCATAGAAGACAAACAGGAGAAGCCGATGGAGAGCCAAGCAGTTGTGGGAGTCCCTTGCGGTTACAGGCGGTAGGCCCGTCCCTTCTTGCCCCCGAGCCGCATTGTCTGGCATTTAAGGAAAGCCAATTAGTTGCAATGCCTTGAGATATGCTTTTGGGGCTGTGTGGGGGCCACAGCTCCTACTTCAAGTTCCAGTTCGATATCCATTATGTTGTTCACGTCGATTGTCTGTCGATTACAAATTCCCTGCCTCCTCGGGCTCCTTCCCCACCTCTCTTAAGTGGGCTATGCAAAAGCATTCCCCCCCATTCCACCCCATTCCTCGCCGAAAAGCTGCCATTTCCCCTATCCAGCCCGCATTCGTTGTTCTCATCGTTGCGCAACATAATCATTATCCTTGGCTTAACTCGAGTGGCGGCAGGAGCCGGAATAGCAGAGTGGCAGAGCGGGTCTGTGCCAGGCTCTGCCAAAAGGATTTCGCCTATTGATTCCACAAAGTGAAAGCCAAATCCACATGATATCAATTTGCTTTCAACGTTACGCCGTTGGCGTAAATAACCGAGACAGTCGCCCCGCCATTCAGGGGGTGGGACCCAGGAGCTGTGCTTCTGTATCGCCGCATCGGGATACCCGTCTAAAGCTGGGCGAAACCTAAGCGACTCCTAGCGCTTGACAGACAGCAGCTGGAGGCGAGCAACGAATAAAAGCCACTGGTTCAATGGCTTCCAATGAAAGGAATCAGCTCACGAGAGATAATAATGATGCAGGGATATGCGAGTACGAAACCCCAGTTTCAACCAATTAACTAATTAGAATTCCAACTAAAAGTATTCCCCTTGTTGAGATGAGATCTTAGATCTATCTTTACCCTTTCTCCCTGCCCCTCGAACACTTTCATTTGCGTCCAGTCTGCACTCCATCCAGTCCTCCATCCACTTATAACTAGCCATAACTTACATTAGCTCAGCGCAGGCATACCATACCCAATTATGGTGCCTGCCACTCCTTAATTTCTTGCCACAATCCGTAACTTTTCGAGCCAAAACTGTGTGGCGGTGGCGGTGACGGTGCCGCGGCCGGAGGAGCAAAAAACGCAAAGCGCAACAAACCCGGGAACAAATCCATTATAAGCTTATGCCAAAAGCGTAATGTAAACTTTTCACACGAATTGCGGGTCTCACTCTCGCCTCTGCCGCAGCCTCGGCCTCGGCCTCAGACAACGCTGAGCAATTATTTTAAATGCGCCGTCAACGCCGCCAAACACAAACTAACCAGACAAACCAGGATCCGGGATTCAGGATCTGCGGAGCGGAGCCTCCACTCTGCCGCCACAAAGTGGGGAACCGGCAGCGTACGTGCATAATTAATTCAGCGCATAAATTCAAGACGCTGCCTCTACAGCAGATAGAGTTGGGTATGGGACGGTGTCTGAGTCTGCGTCTGAGTCTGAGTCTGGGGGCAGCCAAGGAGCGAGTAAGTCTATGAAATTATAAACTTTATCCTTTGGAGTCGCGAGTGTCAAATGGCGACTGGCTTTTTGATGTCGCCAGACATTCGCACAGCACACGCACCCTCACCCGCACCCTCATCCGCACCCGCACACGACTTTAAATAAATTAAAAAACGCGAATGATTGTGCCAAATGGAAAGCGGTCCCCTGTTGGATGTGGAAACGAATGTATGTGACAGTCAAAGGAAGTGTGCCATCACCCCAGAGGGGAATCCAGAAATAGAGCAGCCGCCAGAGCAATGTTCAAAACTAATTCAAATGCGAAACTATAGAAAGTTTTCTGATAATTATGATGGAAACATCTCGAATTGTTCAGCGGAGTGAAAGGGGATCATAGATTGAACGGGGGTGGCAGCAAATGGCATATGCAAATTGCGTAAAGGAATGCGGGCAAAATGGAAATGCAAATTGCTACGGAAAAACAAAAGAAAACTCAGCAAATACTACAAAAATAAAACCAGAAACAGACGTACAATCAAGTGAAGAACAACTTAACAGGAAAGGTGCAAAAAATGGCAAAGGTTCAGGGACTGCGAAAAGCGAGCGAAGTTCAAAAGTGTTTGGCGTAAAAAAAGGGGTAAAATATATTTTACAACACCCGATACGCGACCCCCTAACAGAACATGCCTAAATAATAGCCCCATCCATTTTGATTTCTGTTTGCCAACAACTTTTGCACTTGTCCATTTCCATAAGAAATAAAACTAAAATCAAAATTACTCCAACGGCTGCTGTCGCCAGTTCTCCTTTTCTCTAGAGATTCTCTCTCTCTCTCTTTTTTCTCGTTGCTCGGAAAAACTGCTTTCAATATTGTGTGCTTCGAGTGCTTTTGCTCTTTGCATTTTCGCATTCTCAGCAGAAGGCGTCTGTTCCATATCCTTTGATGCCTAGCCAGCATGGCTGCCTCGTCTCTGCCACTGCCACTGCCTCTGGCTTCTGCTCCGTGCTCCTCTTCCTCCGCAGACTCTTTGGTAATTGAAAACGCAAGTTAATTTCTCACTTGCCTGTTTCTTTGTTTGTTTGTTTGCTTGTGAGCGTGGCATCAAACTCTTCAGCAAGAAACAAAGAAAGAGTAATAAGAGCAGGACATAGTACGAGGTGGGAGGAGGAGGTGGGAGGCCTGGGCATTGTCGCACTTATTGTATTAAGAAGATTTTTCGTCAAGTTTTCGTAATTAGTAAAGTTTTGATTGTACTTTGGGTAAATTTCTCTCATATTTTCCCTGACTCGCACCGGAAAATTGATTTCAGTCCATGAAAATCAACATAAGCCGACAGCCAGCAGGCGGCACTTTGCATAAATACCGACCAGGCCAGACGACTGCAATTCGACCTGTGGACGTCCTCAGACCCTGACTCCCCCGAGTCAGTGAGAGAGAAGTTATCAAAAGCTGCTTTGCACTTCATTGTCAGTGGAGAGTCCCTCTTAAGCTTCCAATCCCTCTCTTTCTCTCTCTCTCCCTCTCTCTCTCTGCTGTGCCTGTGCGTTTCTCATGTGGAGCTCCGGCCTGGGTCAGGAAGTGCATAAATTTTCGGGAGAAAAAGAGGTAACCAAAGCGAGGGCATAGCTGTCCTTTCTGCACACAGTAAACGGAAGATGGGTTTTTGCCAGGGGGAGGACTCTTGAGCAACGATTTGCGAATACTTTTAGACCACTCCTCGACCACTGTGACCTCCCGTCTGTCTGCTGTAAGTAGCTTAGAACTTGTTTTACCCACAGAGACGGCAAAGAGTGCGCACTTCATTGATCAGCATGGCACACGGAAAATATTCAAAATTTGCTCAGGCACGAAGCGATAAGCAAAAATGCATATGAAGTTTTTTTTCCCCCTCTCCCTCTGGCATTTGTAATGGAGCATTTGAATTTGCATTTGTGGAGCGAGTGGAGCGACAGCGGCAGCAAAACTTTGCCGCCATCGAGATGACAAAAAGCAGGCGCCGTCCAGCGCACATATCTTCTGTCGTCAACTCCCACATACGCCATACAGACACCATACAGGCACCATACAGATACAGGTGCCAACGACAATTGTCGCAGTCACGTAGGGATCAAAAGCGCTGGACATCGAGGCGAAAAAACGAGGAAAAACATCAGCAGAGCAGAGCCATGACAGAGATGGGGAAAAACCAACTGTCATATGGGAAAATATGCGTTGCTGTCCGTAGAAGCTGGACATACTCGGACGAGTAGTTCGTTCATATCCTGCCAACAACGCATCCGGTCCGTGGGGTGGAGGCAGCGACACACACAAACGAAGCTTTGATGCCATCAAATTGTGTGTGTTTTGGGGCATGTTCGTGTTCGGGGGGGTGGCACTGAGGCAGAGGTGTTTGTCAGTCGTTCATTGATTGATTCTACCCTGCTGCAAAACAAACTAATAAGTGAACGCAATCCCCCGACCCAAAAACGCACTGGCAGCAGTAGGGAAGATACATGCACATACACAATCCTTTTATGGCGGTGCAACAGTGCGTACGCGTGTTGCATGTTACACAGACACAGACACACACTCGCACACTCGTTCACTCCCACACACTCCCACACACGATGGAAAGTGCATTTGCAACTGCAGCAGCAATCTCTTTTAAGCGCCCAACAATGCAGCTTCTACGCATGAACAAGTCGCACGGGAGCCAAAGCTGCCGGCGCACATCGGGCATGCCACATGGCACTGGTTCACACACTGCTGCGGCAAGGCCTTCCCTATCCTCCGGTGATACTTTTTGTGCATTTATTCAGTGCAATGCGAACATAATACAATGGAGGGCTGGGACGTTTGATTTCTCATGATTTTAGATTTAACTGAAATGCATCAGACGAATGTACTGCGGTTGCTTAATCCTCAGTCCTACAGTCAGGTTTTTTGAACGACTAAAACTAAAACATGAACATCTGAAAATCACAGGGATGTACCACAGGGATGTAATAATATAATAGAACTACTTACGCCCCAGAGGAGTACTTGAATATATCCCTCCATTATATCCAGCATGGCAACAGATCCTGTCATACTGCCCATCGTCTACCGTTCTATCTGATTTTTAAAACATAACGGCAAAATTTGTCCAAAAGTCCCACCCCAATCGGCCCAAAAACAGCACCAGGAGGCAGCATAGTAGCACGTGAAATACGCCCAAAAAGTTCTACAAATATACCATAGAACAGGGCCCAAGAAACGACCCAGATTGCACAGAATCAAAATGATGTACACATTTGAACCTCGCGCCCACAGATTCTACTCGTATCAAATATTCAAATTGTCCCACTGACAAAAGCTGACCAGTGTAGAACCTGACATCCAAACTACACGTCACAGTGGCGACAGCTTCCATTACGTTTACGAAGCTGCTATCTTACGTTGGTTGGGTTTGTGTCTATGCTAAGTATAGTTCCCAAAATGGACATTGCTTATTTATGGCGCCACAGTGAAACCCTCAAATTAAAATTTTTAATAAAAAAAACAAAAGCAGTGCAGCCTGATTTTTATACCCGTGCTCAAAAAACAGTTAAGGGGTATATTAGATTTGTGGTAAAAGTGGATGTGTGTAACACAGAGAAGGAAAATTTTCCGACCAGATTCATGTGATATCACACTGCTACAAGTGTATTTCAAAATTTCGCCCCACCCCCTTGCGCCTCCACAAAGGACGAAAATCTGTGGTGGGCACAATTTTAAAGATACGATAAAACTAAAAACGCAGTATCGTAGAGAATGACCATATCTACCAGATTGCCGAATCTGAATCAGATCGGATCATAATTATAGCCAGAATGAAGAAATTCATTTTCAGTTGTTTCCCCCGCCCCCTCTTGCCAACAACCTCGCTACTCATTCTCTTTCTCGCTCGCACACTCTGCCGCGTTCAGTGCGCGAGCAACCCCTAGCGGAGGAGATGTAGAATATGAATGGTACATCTATAATCTACATGTTAGATGTAGAATATACATTGTAGATGTAGATAGAAAATGTAGCAAAAAAATGTAAAATGTAATATTTTTTTTTTAATTCTAAAATTCTTAAAAATTATGCTCAAAAATTTACATACTGACTGAGTACGGGTATAAGTAGAGTCGCGTCCCCAGAAGCGACTCACACGTTCCTTCTCGTTTGGATTTTATTTAACTCAAAAATTTTGGCAGCACTGCATGAGAGGATACTTTAAGCTAAAGGCAATAAAGTCTAGAGAGAATGACAATTTTTTGTTGCTTTTTTTGCCTTCTAATTTGAATTATTTTACATCTTAAAATCTGCAATACACTTGATACTTAATAAATTAAACTTATTGTTGTATTACAATTTAAACGCTCCCTTAACCGAATTAAGAGCAGGAATGCCAAGCAACTTTTTAAATAAAATAAATTTTAGGTATATCATTTTCTTAATATCCTGTACTTCCGCTCCAGTGTAAGCATTCTTAATGAAGGCAGAACAAAAGCTCTGCCCAGGACATGCGCAAAAGGACGCGCCTGACCTTGAGCGCAACAATGAAAACCGATTCGGGAGCGCGATTCCCAGAGAGCAGAGCAGGCCAAAGCAGATTGTGACAAGCCAGAAATTTATGCGAAGCATAAAAGGGCCTGCAAAGTCCAAGGCACAATTTGAAAGGCCAAAGCCCATGACCAACCTCTAAAAACCCTTGATAAATGCCTGCGCGTAAAGCGCTGGGGGTTGTGTCTGCTGTTGCCTGAGGAAATGTGTAATTTGAAGTACGCAAAAAGGTTCTCAAAAAACGTGGTCCGTGGACGATGGACGGACGGACGAACGATGGTTCGCCGAATCTGCAAACTGCCTGCTGCTGTCGCGTCGTGCCCAAGCTCTTATCAAAACAGCTACAGGGAACGAGTCCCAACCAACTCAGGGGGAACTCTCTGGCGTTCGTTCTCTCCGATGCTGATGCTGATGCCGATGCTGCGCTGCTGATGCTGATGCTGTAACCCACGAGCATGATTTCAGTTTAACGGGAACTGTGGCCACGACAACGGAACGGGTCTTGAGGCCTTACACTTTTCTCCCACAGCGAAGTGTACAACGTAAACACCTCATTCGATAAATTAAAATAGCATAAAACTGCGTTTAATACACTTAATAAATTACTTTTATCTCGAGCAAAAACTTATGAAAAGTGCTGGAAAATGTGGAGAACTCGATTGTGTTGAGAGCAGAGAATAATTATTTTTTAATTCAACGAAAAATCAATTTGCCCTTTACGCGTAAGTCCATGACATTTTGTCTTTCGTTTCGTCTGTAAAGCTATTTTGGGATTCTGCAAAGATTATAGCATCTACGTCACAGGTCTGTTTATGTCGTGACGTCACAAAAACAGACCTCCCACACACCCACACGCCACACTGCACAGCCCCCGAAAGCTTCTACCAGACGCTTTGGCGCCTTCAGTCGTGTTTAAGCCGGACAAATATTGACACACAGATAAAGATAGTTAATACCTCGAACTATTTCCGATTGTGTCTGATGCAATAGAGCTCAGCGCTTGAATCACTCAGTGACAAACGTCACGAAACGTGAGATTTCCATGACATTCACTTGAAATGCTAGCCGCAAAACCCAATGATAAGTGCCCCTGGGCTTAAAGTCGATCTCTAAATTAATGAGCTGACGTTCGGCAACATAATACGCGCTACCCGGTGTGTGTCCCACCCATTTTGGGCAAGGTGTGCCTTTGAGGGACTTATTGCGGGTATCCAAGGTCAAAGGCCTAACGTCTGGAGAGCCTTTTGGCCTTGACGGAGACTGAAATTTATTAGCATTTGGCAAATGCAGCACAAAGTGTAATTTAATGAAAGCGCTTAAAATGTTTGCTGTTCCGTAGCAGGACGGGCCGGGCCATTTGACACTGCAAACAGATGTCAGAGATTGAAGCGAGCGAAGGGATATTAATGAGAAGTATTAGCGTTCTGCACTCTGTGGATATTCGATTGTATTAAAATTCAGAATCTCCAGTCAGGCATTGGCTTAACTTGTAATGTTTATGGCATCAGGCATCAGGTATTTCCAAACCAAATATATAGTAAATCAATTGTGCAACGAGCTCTTAAAGTGCCACACATCACAGGGCCACACATCATTTCAAGACTTCCATTAACTTTCACACCGAATCTCAAACAATTTAATATATAAAATACCCCCCCTACTATGACGTCTGCTGGCGCACCGTCAATTGTCGTTAATTCAAGCTTATATACACAAATTACTAATAAACGAAAGATTAAGCAACCCGATGATGGGTACTTTTTGTGTGGTTTGAGAACCAAACCGGCTGCGGAACAGATCAAAATAAATATCGAATCGTATCGTATCGAAACCTCAATCAAAACGCTGGGCTCAGCCTTCGTTTCGCTGTTGGATCTTGTCGCTGTGGTCAATAAACTCGATTGGCCCGAAGCCAGATTTAGGGTAATGTAGAGCTCAAAGAAGGAAAACATTCTGCAATAATAAAAGTTATTTAAATAAATTCTACAAAGAAACTGCGTGGAGACACCATTGTCTGTGATTGTGGGACTGAGAAACGGTTTTTGAATTGAATCATTTGTGTGTCTGGAATGAGTCGTTGGCTGCCCCCAAGTGCGGATATATTCAATTATAGATCGGGACAAGTGGGTTGGGAATGGATTTGAATATGCGCGCGAAAATCAGCGTAGTTTCTCTATATAATTTGCATTGTTGATGCGATCTCTGCCTACGTTCACACGTACAGAAGGCCCACATGCCATACCATCAGTCAGCTCTATAGGTGGACCTAATGGACCAAATGTAGGTACAGTTCGCTTCAAGTTCTCTGTGCTCGGCACATGTGCAAACAAATAGAAAAACCTTCCACTTAATTAGAGTTCCTCTTAGGTTTCGGGGGTATCTTTGAGATAAAAGACAGCATGTACCTACCATTTCCCGCTTTGCTGTCGTGTATCAACCTTCAACCACATTTAAAGGTAAACAGTGTGTCGGTGAGAGCATAAAACAAGAACAACCTTTTTTCGGCAACAAAACGAAGCGACGAGAGGGAACAAACAAAAAGCAGAATGAGAAACTTGTTTCGAGCCAAATAACAAATTCAAAATGAAATGCCGGTTAGGAACAAGCTTCAAAGCGAGCCTCCAAAGCTCCATCCAAAAGAGCTTCCATTCCACCTCAACCGGAGCTTCGTCGTTAGTAGCGTAGGGTAGAGTATACGAATAACATATGTACATACATACGTATTATATACGATTAACCTCTGGCTGAGATTTCTTCCACGAAGATGCCTCGCAGCTCGTAGCAGCCGCCGGGCTGCCTCATTCTGCTCTATCGGTCGACGGCGTGCGGTTCTTGCTGGTGCTCCGTCGGAACTGGATTTTCGTAGCGTTCTCTTAACGTATTTTGCGGCGTGAAAGTGCTTTCAGGCCCTCTTAAGCAGGTAGCAAAAAGAATTCTAATCTTCTCAAGCATTCTCTACGCGCATTAGATTAATTTCAAACACAAAATAAGCGGATAAAAGATATATTTACAATGTGCGCGCAAAAATAAACAAACGAAAGCTAAACAAAAGACTGCAAAAAGAAATAAAATGAATCAAATTAAATATTAAAATTAAAAAAGCATCAGGCCATTTTGGTCACTCATTAAAATGCTCATTAATTACTCGCAAAAAATTTATTTGTGCCACAGAAGTTTTATATTCTTGTTTATAATCATTTCGGAGCTGGTACATTTCTAAAATTAGGTTTAAAACAACGAATAGGTCGGACCTGTTGATGGACCTGGCATGCGACTCGAGCCGGTTCCCGCGTGTTTTTATTCTTTGTGATTCAAAAGAAATTCCAAATTCTACCGGGGTTGTGCTTTTCTGATAAGAATTTATGGTTGCTCTGCTTGAGATTTGTTTAGTGAATAGATAGAATGTCTGACTGAATAGATTGTGTGTAAAAAACTAAACTTTAAATGAGGAACAGCTTGAAATAATGATTTTCTTTGAAGAATAGAACAGAAGAAATTGTAATCTTATTGTATTGTATATGGGCTATTCTTTTCAAATTAATTCACAAATTTCTGGCAGAGCCGAACAGACATTATCACGTTATTATCGTTATTTATGAGCTCAACGAATTCCAAAACCGATCAACGAAAAAAGACACCGTTGTTAACATGCATTTTTATGTGAATTTCATCCCTACAACTTTCTGTATCTGGCAGCTCAGTCCTGAATACTTCCAAAGTCCCTCATTATTCTCATTAGTCGACTGCGATTGTTGGTAGCTTTGCTACACTAATTATATAGCCAGCAATCCCACAATCACGTGTATAATTTCCTAAAAATGAAAGGCAAATTTCCGTCATAATTAGCTTCAATTAGTTGATAGCCACCGCATTTTTTCTGTGTAACAATACAGATATTAAGCACTTCGCCGATGGAATATTGATAGCACATCTATTTGTTCGGCTACAACAGCGATGTATATGTATGAATAATTCAAAGAACAAAAAAAAAACACTTTCTGTTTACTATAACAAAATTAATGGTTTTTTTTTTGTTGGTTCTCTTTTGTGTTCACGCTTGAGGTGTGCTCACGGGCAATATTCTGCCGCCACAGAAAGAGCCATATGATATGTGGAATCAATAATGTATTGTATCCACCATGAAATGCGGATAAATTGGGTCAAGTAAATGGGCAACTCCGTAGTGAATGTTCGACAGGGAAAGAAAAAGACCGCTAATTACAATGAACCAATGACATGCGGCTGGAATCTGTGAAAGGCACACGTTCACATCGGGGGACTAGACTAGTGCCTGAGATGATTCAAGCCCGGTTGCAATTTTTCCCACTCGAATATCATAGGAATTCCGATCCAAATACCCGGAATAACCCAAATACCGAATGCCAATCGGTAATTTGTGGTCAGGAGAGTGATGCAAGTGATGTTGCATCAGGGATATACAAAGGTCTAGAAAGTTCAGTATTTTTGGCTATTTCCCACTCCGTTCGGCTTGGCTGGCCAACTGTAAAGCCAAGAAAAACACATCGGATGGGCAATTAGCTGCTGATGTTCTCCGATTCATAAATCTAGAGCTGCGCTCATTAGTTTATTCACCTGTTTGTTTTGTTTTTGTTTTGTTTTGCTTGGCCTTTGTACCGTGCGGCTTCTACCGGTAGCACGTATACTAGTACCTGTTATTCCATAACTGAATCACAGTCTTTTTGTGTGTGTTTTGTTCTCGGGGGCTGTGATTCTGATGGCATGCTAATTTATGCAAAGCGTGTGTCCCATGCCGGCCTTTGCTTTCGCCTCGAGGAAATGGCCGTCCGCCCACACTCTGCGCTCCTCCCTGTCTGACTCTGACTCTGAATCTGACTCTGCTGCCCCTGTATATTATACATATATAGAGTATGTAAAAACAAACAGCGTGACCTAACCATATCGATGGGCGGGGCCTTAATGGGGTCTTTCTCCATTTGCGGACTTCATAGGCCTACACGTGCCTTTCCTCTCAGCCCAAAATATCAATCAATCTTTGGGCTCCGTCAACTGAAAGGCAACAATAAAGTATTTCGGTTTAATGAACTGCGTTCCGAAATTTTAATCGTATGAGCAGTGCTTCCTCATCATCATCATGAGCTGGAGATAATGAAGTCACGCCTGATTATACTCGTATCAAAAGTCACAGCCAGAGACGCCCTCAAATAAAACATCTGTAACAATATTTCTGGCACATTTGTCGACTGATGCTGTGCAAATTTCGCATAAGCAAACGGCCACATGCACGAGACAATGCGCCACGAGCGCTAACAAACCTCTTAACGAAAACAAGAGAACAGAAAAACATTAAAGTAAAAGTAGAGCAAAGTTTTTTACTGACCTCTGCTGAGTACTGACTCGTACCTTTCACTGTGCGAGTATGGGGAGAAAATCGTGAGTGGCAGACAGATCCCCGAACAGAGATTATGAAATGGCATGCAAACATTCGTAAACCAAACTCAAACATTCAATTGAGTCGCCAGATAAATCTCGGACAAACATTGCTCAAACAATTAACAGAATCAAAATTTAACATTCGCATCTGGACGTTAACATTTCCATCTCTCTGTCTCTCGGTCTCTCTCTCCGTCTCATCTGTTTTTATTCACACAATTAGCACAGCCATTTCTCAAAGTCAATGACAAGACGGAAAAGTAGCCACAGCAGCAAAAACTAATTAGAATCATTATAAAGACAAGTTCATTAACTAAAGTAAAGATGGAATTGTTCAGGGAATCGAGCGAACATTTTCGTCTTCTCAACATCTGCTAAAATTAGATATGCACACAACTAAACACGTTCCAATTTATGGAGCTATAAAACCATATTCTAAACAAACGTATGTAATCATACAGATGAAAGATATGTACACCAGACAAGGTCAAAATAATTGCATGGATTAATTGATTTAGCTGGGAGTAAAGAGAGATGGAAGGCGGATAGACCTTTGGCAAAGATTTTATAGAAATTTCTCATAAAGTTTAACCTTTAAAATAAACATCTAAAAGGTTTCCCATTGCATATATGACTTTATCCATCTAACTACTTTCAATAGAGAAAATATATCTATTATTATTTCATCGTCATTCTTAACCTTTTATGAACTATAAATTTCTGATAGTTTAATAAGAAAAAGACTTGTATTATATTTACTCTTCAGCTAAAGACCTTCTCGGACTTTAGCTAAACGTAAGAACTCCTATTGCCAAAGCTCTCGACTTAATGGTTCTTTCCCTTTCAGGCAGCTACCATTGAAGTACCAGTGACGACATTATGGAAACGGAGTCGCTGAATCGTAAGAATTCCTCGCGGAAGAGTTCCATTGTGAATGGGAATGGAGATGCCAGCACCAAATTGACCAATGGAGATGCAGATGGTGGCGACGGAGGAGGCGCTGGGGGCGAGGTGACGCTGAAAGCCAAGATGAGTCTCCTCAACGGCTGCACCGTCATCGTGGGCTCCATCATAGGCTCTGGCATCTTTGTCTCACCCACGGGCGTGCTGATGTACACGGGCAGCGTGAATCTCGCCCTCATTGTGTGGGTCGCTTCCGGACTCTTCTCGATGGTGAGTGTGAGGGGAGCATCGCGGCCAAGTTCATAAATATTAAGTTAATCATTTAAAATGCAAATGGAGAATAGGTGTTGGGCACACCTGTTGGGGCTGTAAAACAAGTTCGTAGAAACAGCTGTGGAAGTGAACAGCGGATGAATGTTCAAGAAAGTGGAGAAGGACCTTTTCATTCAATTACGAATGCTGGCGGCGTTCCAATGCGTCGCTTAATGAAATTATTGAAATTCCTCTTCAACGTCTCTTCAACCACTCACTCATTCACACTTGTACACCCACCCACTTCCCCCACACAGCTACGGACATGATGACAAGCCCATGTCAAACGCACGCGCCTCTGCTTCAGTTCTTGGTGTTCAATAAAAATTACGTATACGCAGCACTGCCTCGGGTTCGCTTTAACTTTTTGTGGAACACTTTAATTTATGCTTCTGTCTCTATCTGTCTTTCTTTTTTGGTTGCCCTATCGCTTTGTAGGTGGGTGCCTATTGCTATGCCGAACTGGGAACGATGATCACCAAGTCTGGCGCTGATTATGCGTACATCATGGAGACCTTTGGCCCATTCATGGCCTTCATCCGGCTCTGGATCGAGTGCATGATCGTGCGACCCTGCTCACAGGCCATTGTGGCCCTCACCTTCAGTACCTATGTGCTGAAGCCATTCTTCCCAGAGTGCGCCCCACCAGAAGATTCGGCCCGTCTCCTTGCCGTTTGCTGCATATGTGAGTATCCGTTGATTTCGCTGCTATCCCAATCCTCCAGCAATTAATGCACTCGTGAACATATTTGCCAGGCGCGTACTTGACCCATACTCGTAGATTAGAAACCCATTTAAATACTCGAACATCCAACCCAACGAGCACAAAGCAAATAAACAAACAGAAAGAGTTTGCCATATGCGGCTTATCTGCTTGGGACGGGTGTTGTGTGTTTTCATTGTGTTTTAATTTATTTTTCATGATTAGAATAAAATATATTTTGGATTATTATTAATAGCAGAAATATATATTTCACGTACTTCAAGCCGAGGAATGTTCAAAAAATAAAGAAGAACTTAAGATTAAAGATGCCTATGAGGTGGCAAAGCTTCCCTTAACTGTAGTTTCCAAATAATTTAAAGGGAAAGGGCCATAGTCTTCCAACAGTTGGATCATCTTCCTTTAATTGAAAATATTTAAGTTGAACATTTTTGTAATCAAATATTAATTTCCATTACCTAAGCCGAACATGTGCGAGTAGATAGTGGCTGTTACTTATATTTAATATTGATTTAATTGTGCGGAATCAAGTGCGTTCACATGACACAATGGCCAGAGTAATAAATAACGCATGGGTCGGGGTATGGGTATGGGTAGGGGTACGGGTACGGGTACTGTCAGATGTTGCAAGTCCTCGCGGTATTACATCACCCACTGATGCCTGGTGATATCTTTCGCCAAGCGTGACACTACTCGTATTCCAATCGTATAGTATGTGTGCTAAACGACTGCTCTAATGGGTTTTTTCTTTTCATTTCATTTTTACAGTGGTGCTGACCCTAATCAACTGCTGGGACGTTAAATGGGCCACCGCTGTGCAGGATATCTTCACATATGCCAAAGTGAGTTAAGAAAGATTGAAAGTGGCTTACTTTACCCCCCTCGCCGACCTAGTAAAGCGAACTCTAATGCCATTATTTTTCCCTTTGCAGCTGCTGGCTTTGTTCATCATCATTGCCACTGGGATGTACCAACTGTATATGGGCAATGTCCAGTACTTTACATTCGAGAACACAGACACCAGAGTCACGTCCCTGGCGCTGTCCTTCTACTCGGGCTTGTTTGCGTACAACGGCTGGTAAGCGGCTTAGTTGCCTCAGATGCTAGTGGGGGGTCAAGTACTAATTGGATTTATCTGCTGGCATCGTTGACAGGAATTACTTGAACTTTATCATTGAGGAGCTGAAGGATCCCGTCAAGAATCTGCCCCGTGCCATTGCCATCAGCTGCACCCTGGTGACCATCGTCTATGTGATGGCGAATGTCTCCTTCTACACCATCCTGTCGCCTGATGAGGTCTTGGGAAGTTCGGCTGTGGCAGTGACCTATGCGGAGCGAGCCTTTGGCGCGTTCGCTTGGACCATACCAGGTGGGTGGATAGAGCCTCCTATAGGAGTCCCATTCTTCAGTTTTACTCATGAACTTTCTTCACGCCTGCAGTGTTTGTGGCTTTGTCCACCTTTGGAGCCGTGAATGGTATCCTTTTGACCTCCTCGCGTCTATTCTATGCCGGTGCCAACGAGGGACAGATGCCCGAGATCCTTACGATGATCCAGATCCAGAGATTCACTCCGACGCCGGCTGTGCTGGCCATGGCCCTGCTCTCCATGCTGTACCTCACCGTCTCCGACATCTTTGCGCTGATCAACTACGTTGGATTTGCCACTTGGGTGAGTCCAGGGAGCCTCTCATGAAATCCCCTCGCTAATCTTGTCTTTCCCTTTCCAGCTGAGCATTGGCGTCTCTGTGCTGTGCCTGCCATGGCTACGCTGGGCACAGCCCAATCTGCCACGTCCCATCCGCGTGCCCTTGGTGTTCCCGTTTGTCTACTTGCTGGCCACCATGTTCGTGACCGTGGTGCCGATGTACGCCAGTCCCGTGGAGACGGGCTATGGCATATTGATGATCCTGTCGAGTATACCCGTCTATCTGGTGTTTATCGCCTGGAAGAATAAGCCCATCTGGTTCCAGAAGTCCATGGGTAAGTCCTGGTGACCAGAGTCACCAGATCAGGCAGCTGCTTTCCCTCCTTTGGTTTCATTTCGATTCACGCTGTACTCCCAACTCTGAAACTCTTACAGGCGGACTGACACAAACCCTACAGAAACTGATGATGGTTGTGCGTCCCAAGGCGTCGTCCAAGGTTTTTAAGTTTGCTATTTATCCTAGTTTTAATTTTGATTTAACATTCAGATTGCCTGCCCTCTAACTTCAGCACTAACTCCTAGATAAATCTTCCACCAATGGCAGAGGATTTTGCACCCTCAAAACTCTAATTTGCACCCCAAAAGAACTCTAGATACTTTGTAGATACAAAAGATCCTATCCCTTATTGAGAGACCCCATTAATATATTGATGTTTTTGTTCTTTTATTACTTTGCAGTAAGCCTCACACACTTCCTACAAAAGCTGCTCATGGTACTCGGAAAGCAAACGAAACCAGCTCAGGTGTAGAGATTAATGGATATTCTTCGGGCAGCGATTTTCGAATTCAAGTTGAAGCCAACAGCAAATGAAAGCATTTAAACACACACTCCAAATTGCATTATACGACACTAGAAACATTAGACAACAGAAACAAGTAAACGCGCTTTTGTACACATAAAACAAACACACAAAACTTCCCTGGAAAGGAGACGGAAGATGCTCTGGCAATTGTCATCTATAAACCCAAGCAAACGAAAAATAAGAATGAGATCTCCTGGCCAGCAATACAAAATATATAATTAGCATATATTTTTATATACACATGTATGTATGTATATCTTAAGTTGAAACAAGGCCCAGTGTCCGTAGTTTTATACAAATCTGAAGTTCAATAAGCAGACAGCTCTGGGGACTCCAGGGACTTTGAGAAAGACTGCGAAACGAATTGGAAATTACAAGGAAAACAATTGGTCCAGAGTTGTATGCTAATTTGAGTTTTCTCTTTAAGAATTTCGAGTATTCATCAAATTCCTTTTGAATAGTTAAATGTTGTTTGCTTGTTCAATTTTAAGCTAGACTTCACTTGATGTCATAACCGATAAAGGATATATCCATCCGTACACGCATATATCATGCATTGAAGCAGAAGAAATACCATTAGAAATACATACTTCAATTTGTGAAGTGAAACTCACTCATTTGACAGATTTACAGAGCTCTGAGATTAGTTCTTAGAAAAGGATCTATTAATTTTAAAGCTTATACGATATAATTTTAATGATACGTTTTTGGTTTAGTGTAGTCTTAAGTGGCCCTGCAATTTTATTTCATCAACTTGTGTTTAAGTTAAAGATAAAATATTTCGATTTAAAATTCCATTCCGAATAGTTCGTGGAGTCCTTTTGCTTATGGGAAATTCAGACAGCGAATCAACGTCATTGGAAAAGACGTCATTCAACGAATGTGCCCTACTGGAAGCAGACTATTAGTTAGCTATCAGAGAGTTTTGTTGAGAGGTTTTTAGTGAAAAAGAATATATCGTGTGACTACTGTACAAAAATCCTGACCTTTTGGCCTCCAACACAGAGAACATTGCCTAACCATCCTCACATATCCAATCAACAGAGAGAAAAGAAAAACGTAAACTATTCCCAGAAACACACATATTATTGTAATAATATTGAAAATATTGGAAAATTGTTGTCTAATTATGAATGCGAATGCGAGTATACGAATCGAATTGTAGCATTGATTTCAGCATTGATTAGTTGTTGTTGTTGCTTTGGGTGTCTTTACATTTATTGGGGGGCAGAGAGAGAATGGGAATGCCGATGATGCCCCCCCACAAGAGTGTTAATCCGTATAACTCGTATTATTGCCTATTTAGCATTGAAGTACGTAACACGTTACACATTTACTACGATAGGAGCCGCAGCTGGGGAATCTGTTTAAACTACTATGGAACATATTGTTGACAATAATATTGTATTTATATAAATGTATATTAAATTATATATGTATACCCCCTACAAAACTTGTGTGTTTGTGTGCTTTTAGATTTCTTGAATAATTGAACAATACTCGTACAAATGGGAATGCTTTCCCCCAAGCTAAGGATCAACTGATTTATATTAGCTGTAACTATCAATTCGCGGCTGGTTCCTGTTCTGACTCTGGTTTCATAAACTCAATCAATGTGAGTCTCATATTTGCAATTGCCTTTAGCTTGAACGCTTTCTCCATCTCCGCCAGTTCGTAGTTTTTGGTGCTGATGTAGACCTTCAATGTGGCGGCAAAGGCCGTCTTCTTCACATCGATCTCCAGCTTTCGGAACTGCTTCAGCAGCTCCGTGTACATGGTCACAGGGGCCTCATCCTCCTGATTGATGGTCCTTGGCAGCCTGCCATCGCCGCCGCTTTCGTCCGTCTCAGATTCTGCATGCTGTTCCATGGATCGGAGCTCACTGCAAATCTCCAAGCCCTTTCGGCGATACAAGGTCATAAAGTGCTCATCCATGCTGAGCTGCAGTTCCAGGAGCTTCGAGTCGATGCGATTGTACCAGTAGGCGAGGCTGTTGAAATCCTCACCCGAGAGTCTTCCCCTGCGACGGAGCAAAGGGTTCGAAATATTTGGCACTGATTGGAAAGTGCTTCTGAAGCTGCAACTCGGAATGATTTTCTGCAGATTCATGGAGCTGCGTGAAGCTGAACTTAATTTCGATCGCGACATCGGGTTGGTGGCTGTGCTGTGTGCCTTCCCGATGGACACGTACGCCACATCGGCTAATTTCAGTATCTTGCGCATCATCTGAGCCTGCGATTCCCGTCCCAGCGGCAGCTCAAACATCACCAAAGTGCGCATGGGATGCTGAAAGTCGAACGACTCTCTGATGCAGTCCGTCAGAAGGGTGCTGTTGCTTTGCTTTCCCAGCGGCAGGGTCTTGAAGAAGTCAGCCATGTCCTGACGTTCTTCACAGCCAAACACCTGGAACAGGGTCAAGTGCAGCTTGTGCACCGCATGCTGGCCATCGCGAAACACAAACTGAATATCAATGTAGTCGTCGCCCACTGCACGTCCCCGGATGGTGGCGAAATCGTTGAGCAGCCACTGGAACAGCTCCCGTGTGCTCTGCAGGATGCGACCGCTCTGATGTACTTGACGACGATTCAACGGCGGCATCGCTGTGCCTGGCTCCAGCAGCATGTTGGCCATGTCGAACTTGCGCAGGTCAAAGTAGTCCACATTGATGGATTTCAGGCGATAGCGCAGCATCAGCATAATGCTATCCACCTCGCTCACCAAAAGGCGCGTCAACAGGTTCATATTGCTAGTGCGATGCGGAGTCAGCCGCAGGATACACCCACTAAGACGCTGGCGGAACATGTTATCCACAAGATCGCCCAACTCCTCGCGCACATGCGGCTCGTAGTCGTAGCCAATCGCATCGAATTCCAGGTGGCGATAATAACGCGGTATTTCTCCCTGCTTTGTCTTGGTTGCCGATGCCGCTGGCATGCGCAGCAGCACGGATTTGCGATCCAGAATTTTGAATTCGCCATCCAAGCTGCGGCCCTCCAACATTTCCGTGTGGTAGCGGCGATTCGATTCTGTTAGGGCCACCATCACATGATGCATTCGCTTGCTTGTTGGCGTATTCATTTTCCTTTGCGAACTGCAAGAGTCTTCGGTCGTTCGCAGATTTAAAAATACGAGAAATTTCTTTAACTGAAAATTTGGATTGCTTTAAAAATTGTTTTTTCTTTTTTAAATTATGGCATGATTTTTATAAACCCAAAGACTTTTAAATAAATTGTGAGTGATAATGGAAGGTATATGTACTAACGGTAGATTCTCTATGCACGCTTTTCCAACAGGCTGGAGCGCTGCTGAAGATTCGATTTCGAGGCCTGTGTCGCAGCTCCGTGTTGGCTATCTGATGAAGCAGCACCTCGAATTAGGCCAATTGCTCGTCAAACAGCTGCTCCGCCTGGCGCACGTACTG
This sequence comes from Drosophila ambigua, assembly GCA_018150905.1. Taxonomy (NCBI): domain Eukaryota; kingdom Metazoa; phylum Arthropoda; class Insecta; order Diptera; family Drosophilidae; genus Drosophila; species Drosophila ambigua. The sequence continues at coordinate 1,355,308 of JAECWS010000086.1, forward strand.
CAGGAGGCAGTCGTGGACAAGCTTGAAGCAATCATTAAGCTCCCGTTGGCACATCTCAAATTGGCTTAGCTGTGAGCACGAGCTGCTATTGGAAGACTGACAAGAGATGACTAGAAATGAGTTCCCTTCCGAGATTTATCCACTCACCATTTGACCCTGATGATGCGAATGCTGGCGTCGGCTAGCCAGGTGCGCCAAACTCAGAAGCTGAACATTTTTGTCATCCACTTGAGTGCCTGTGACCAGCACATGTACAGGGGCTTGCTGCGTGTCACATTCGCTGCTTGCTGTATGAACGAAGTTAGTTCAGTGGCTACCAAAGCGGTTGTCATCATATCATCGCTGAAATAGCAGCGCAGACCGCACAACGAGCTTACACTCAGCTCCACCATGGCCACAAGGAGTACATCAAGTCGGACATTGAATTGAAGATCCTGAATTTGTGGGACACAAATTACTCGACCTCCAGGGCCTCGTGGCCAGTTCCCGTGCTCAAATCCGCTCTCATGCGGTACTGATTCAGCAGCCAGATCATCAGTCCGTGGGCGTTGCTGAAGGAGAACTGCGTCTGCAAACTGTTTCCCACCTCGCCGCTTCGGTCATCCTCCAGCAGCTTTCTGAACCGCACAATTCCACGCACTAGCCACAGGGTTTCACGCTGCAGCTTCGCATTGAGTTGGATCAAAATCCAGCAGGAACATCAGATGGCATTCACGCTCCACCTTCAGGTGCATCAAAAAGCCATCCCGCCGATCCACGAGCATGGCGTGAAGCACCGCCGGCAGCTCATTCTCGTTCTCCTTGGCGGTGAGCACATCGAAGCGGTATTTTTGGGCCAACATCAGATGCGGCATGGTGGCTTTTTTCAAGTACACCAGTTGCAGAGTTTTTTCATCCAAATTGCGATGTGTCCACTTTTGTCGGCGCTCGTCCAGGCGCATTTTCAGTGAATGTATCGCCTGTTGTCTCCTTCGCGGGTTGGCCTGACGTGGTGCCACTTAGGACCAGCACCACGCGAGTTTCCTCCGTCATTACACGTAACTTTATATGGAAATAAAATGGCAGGGAAATGCGGAAAATCCAAAACAAAAACAAATTTTTAGATTTTTTTGCAAAGCACCGTTAAATGAAAAAAGGGCAGTGTGACCGCCGTGGACTCAATGATAAAAAAAAACGATCTAAGCCCACTTAGCCCCCCTAAATTTATACAGTTGAACTTATTGAATTCAACCGCGGCAATGATACTGTTTGTGAATGCTCTTTATAGCTCCATTCTCTTTACAAAAATATATAATCACTACATCTTTCACCTGAAATGCGTAAAAGAACTTCAAGATTCATAATATTCGAGCGCAAATTTAAATACCCACTGGTCGACAATGGGTTAATCGTTCTCTGTCCAGGATTGGAAATCATATTCCACGATTTTCATATTCGATTTGATATTGCGCACTTGGCTTATAGTTTTATCTGATAGTCAAATCAATTTCAACAAGATTGACATATAATTATTCTATAAGATAGTGTCATATTATAATAACAAATAATATTCAATAAACTCGTAATTACTTATGGCTCCTCATCCTCATTACGGCCGCCATTTGTGCACAGAAATTATTATAATCCTCACTGTTTATCTCATCTCCATCTGATGACCCAGTCATAGACTGGGAGGAATTTATAGTTCTCGCGGCTAGGCACTCACGCTGACGCTTCCAACGATCAAGTCGAAGATTGTTTTTCCTTTTCAGCTCACATCTGGCTACAAGATTGGCTTTGGCGACATCTTCGTCAGAGTACGGGGTAACCATTTTCCTGACTACCGACTTGACAAGCATGGCATTGATAAAGCGCTCCGAACGATTATCCAGACGATTCTTCTTATTCAGCCGCTGCTTGGCGTCCCACACAGAGTTGAGCCATGTCATTTCGACACGTGATTTGATACGCAAACACAGCTCCCTCACCTCATCGGGGCTGTACTTCCGCTGCAGATCCTCAGGGCTGACCTGCTGCAAATTATTTCCCAGATCATACATTGTTTTATTGCTTTCACTGTAAAACTACAATACTTCGCATAAATGAACAATTTTCCTAATGCATTTCCCGCTCAAAAGCTTAGCCCTAGAGGTGTCAAACCATCGAGGGCACTATCGATCATGATAGTATCGAGCTACAGTCGTTGCGCATCTAATTTTTACAATGTACAAGTTCCTAAAAGGTTTCAATTCTATTTTAATAATTATTTGAGCACGATACTATTACGATAGTATCGACTGCTTTTTCAAAACATTCAAAACTATCAATGGCTCAACTGACAGCTCTAAGTGTCAAGTTTCCAACTTTTATCGCTTCTCAGCACTACCAAGTTTTGGTTTACTACGGTATATTTCTGAGGGCCGTCGGTATATTTTATTAATAAATCCGCGGTCACACTGCTTGACTACAAAAAGTTAAAAGTTTTTGTATAAAAACTTCCCAAAAAAGCAACAGGTTGCACTTATTTGTGTATTAAAATTAATTACAATTCCAATTGGAATACATTTGGCAGCTGCTACAACGCGAAAACAGCAACAAAGTGATGCAGAGCGCAGCTGACGGGGAAACAGCTGCTAGAGCAGAAAAAACGTTTCACCGGCCGCAAAAATTATAACACGGCAGAAAGCACGGACGACAGCAGTAGTATTTCGACTCCCTGCCCTTTTAGGGGGTTTTGAGTTCCAATTTAGATTTGATGAGCAAATGGCAGCGAAGGAATCTTTTCGCGACAGGCAGACACAGGAGCTGGAGGTCATAAAGGTGCGTGTTAGCTGGTTGTGGTGGTGGTCGGGGGGATAGCTGTTGCGCATTTGGTGAAATTACGATATAACTGCGGAGTTTTTGCATTTGCAGGCCATATTCGGTGCGGATGTGGAGGATCTGCGGCCACAGAGCGATCCCAACCAATGGAAGCCCACGGATATAAAGATCCTGTTGACACCGCTGCGTGACTCGTCCGATGGTCAGCCGCAGGCCTATGTGTGCACCAAACTCCATGTAACATGTCCCTCCAAGTATCCCAAAATGTGCGAAAATTGCATCTAGACATGCCCCAGCCATGGCTAATCCTAATCCTAATATTTCAGCCCACCAAAAATTTTTTTGGAGGAGTCCAAGGGTATGTCGGATCAGCTGCTGGACGCACTACGCAGCCAGCTGAAGGAACAATCGGACGAGTTGCGTGGCGAAGTGATGATCTACGAGCTGGCCCAGACCGTGCAGGCCTTCCTGCTGCAGCACAACAAGCCGCCCAAGGGCTCGTTCTACGACCAAATGCTGCAGGACAAACAGAAGCGGGAACAGGAGCAGCTGGACAAAAAGATACGAAAGGAGACGCTCGAGCGGCAGACACTCATCGATGAGGTGGAGCGTCGCAAGGAAATGTTCAAAACGGAGGCGAAGCGGCGCGGAGAGCCCCGTCGCAGCATGAGCGAGTCGAACAATCGACATGCCAGCTCATCGGAAAGCTCTGAGAACTCCTCGCCCTACTACCGTGGCCACATGTATCCGAACAAGTGCCTGGACCATCGCAGCACAGAGACACTGTATTTCCACAAGGTGGGCAGGCAAATACAACGCGGCTGCTGTTTGGGTAGGTCATGGTCAGGGTTCCCATTGCCCAGCCAAAGCATTCATTTATTTCCCCTCTTGCAGGTCATTCGCAGCGTGGCTTTATTGCCTATGTGGGCATCGATATGCACTGCGGCCAGCTGCTGTACATCACGGAGTGGAACATCAAGTACGCGCAGATCGAGCAGCCCTGCAGTGGCAGCGGCAAATGCCACTGGGGCAACGAGCCCAAGTGTCTGGGCAATCATCGCGTGGACGATGTGATTGCCTCCATCGAGAAGCAGGTGGCCACACTGTCCCAACTGCAGCACAAGAATCTTATCCAGTACGAGTGCGTGCTGTGCATCAAGCGAAAGGAGGGACTGCTCGTCTATTTGGTGCAGGATTTCCTCCTGGGTGCGAGTGTCTTTAGCATCTCCTCCTCGCTGGGCTGGTGCATGGACGGGGCGCGCATGGTGGCCCGCGGCGTGCTGGATGCCCTCGTCTTCCTCCACAACAAGGGCGTCTGTCACAGCCATCTGCTGGACAGCACCGTCTTCATGGACAACACGGGCACGGTGCGCTGCACGGATTTCTCATTGGTTCCCAATCTGCTGGAGCTGATTGGTGGCGCCGGGCAAAGCAGCAGTCAGGGGGATTTGCCAGCATTGGGTGCCCTGGTGGAGGCGCTGATGCCAACGAATAGCTACGAGATGCGCGACTTTGTCGACAAGTGAGTGGAGGCCGAGGCCACTGAGCCGAGCCAGTCCTCTGCAGCGGAGGTGCACTCCTAATCTGCCTGTATTTACAGATGCAATTCAGATCGCACGCTCTCCGCCTCGGAGCTGCTGGAGCATCCCTTCCTGCGTTTCTATGTGGACAATGGGCAGCAGCAACAGCAGCAGCAGCTCCTGCCACAGCAGAGGAACTCCATTCCGGCACAGCGCACAGGGCCGCCCATGCCCTACCAAATACCCACACTGGCTCTGAGCCAATCCCGCCTGCGCACAGAGTTCGAGGTGCTCATGTATCTGGGCAAAGGCGCCTTTGGGGATGTCCTGAAGGTGCGCAACATCCTGGACAACAGGGAGTACGCCATCAAGCGCATTCCCCTGCCCGCCAGGAGTCGGCAGCTGTACAAGAAGATGACCCGCGAGGTGGAGCTGCTGTCGCGCCTGAACCACGAGAATGTGGTGCGTTACTTTAACAGTTGGATAGAGAGCGTGAACGATGCGGATGCAGCGGAAATGGACAAACTGCTGGGCGGCGAGTGGTCCCAGAGCCAGCAGGAACTGAGCGTGAAGCCAGCGAAATCGCCCCAGCTGGGCATCACAGACATCGAAGAGGATGAGGAGGAGGAGGACAGTTCGTCGAGCATGTGGAATGCTTACATGTAGGCATACATCGCGTCTCTGCTCTCCCCTCCACCCGCTTACCATTGTGATTTTTGTTTTGGCAGACCCACCGTGGAGGATTCCGATTCGGATGATGGCATTGAGTTTGTGGACTCGGATGGCCAGGTGGCTGTCTACAATGACGAGGACAACGACGATGAGGACTCCACCAGAGGCAGAGCCCACTCGCCGCGTCCCCTCATGCAGGTGATGTACATCCAAATGGAGTTCTGTGAGAAGTGCACATTGCGGTGAGTGCAGCAGAGAGCATGATCTTCAGTGCGGCTCCAGTAATCCCTTTCTAATCTCTTTGTTTGTTGCTCCCGCAGCACCACAATCGATGACAATTTGTTTGAGAACACGGATCGCTTGTGGCGTTTGTTTCGGGAGATTGCCGAGGGCCTGTCGCACATCCATCAGCAGGGCATCATCCATCGGGACCTGAAGCCGGTGAACATTTTCTTGGATTCGCATGATCAGATCAAAATCGGAGACTTTGGCCTGGCCACCACCAGTTTTCTGGCCCTGCAGGCCCACGAGTATCCATCGCAATTGCCAGCGCAGGCGGCGCATATAACCAGCACCGAGGACGGCACGGGCACCGGGAAAGTGGGCACCACCCTCTATGTGGCGCCCGAGCTGACGGGCAACGCCTCCAAGTCGGTGTACAACCAGAAGGTGGACATGTACACGCTGGGCATCATTCTGTTTGAGATGTGCCAGCCGCCCTTCGACACGAGCATGGAGCGGGCGCAGACGATAATGGCCCTCAGGAATGTCTGCATAACGATACCCGAGGCAATGCTGAAGGACGTCAAACACGAGAAGACAGTAAAGGTGAGGCTCCCCTCCCACTCCGATTGGAGCTTGAAAACCAATTTGAAATCTCCCTTGGCAGATGCTTCGCTGGCTGCTGAACCACGATCCCGCACAGCGGCCCACTGCAGAGGAGCTGCTCATCTCGGACCTGGTGCCGCCGGCGGAGCTGGAGGCCAGTGAGCTGCAGGAAATGCTGCGCCACGCCTTGGCCAATCCCCAGAGCAAGGCCTACAAGAATCTGGTGGCGCGCTGCCTGCAGCAGGAGAGCGATGAGGTGCTCGAGCACACCTACCATTTGGGCAGCAGTCGGGCAATGAAATCGTGGAACTCGGCCATCGTCATCGACGACATTGTGTCCCTCAATCCGGTGTTTGAGTTCGTCAAGGCCAAAGTCGTGAATCTCTTCCGCAAGCACGGAGCCATCGAGGTGGACTCGCCGCTGCTGTCGCCGCTTTCCTCGCGCAATTGCAGTGCCAACGCCAATGCCAATGCCGTGCACCTGATGACCCACTCCGGGTGCGTGGTGGTCCTGCCCTGCGATCTGAGGACCCAGTTTGCCCGCCATGTCACCATGAATGGGGTGAATCTCATCCGTCGCTATTGCGTGGATCGTGTGTACCGCGAGGAGCGCGTCTTCAACTTCCATCCGAAGCAGAACTACGAGTGCTCCTTCGACATCATCACCCCCTCCACGGGCAGCCATCTGGTGGATGCGGAACTGCTCTCGCTGGCCTTTGAGATCACCAGCGAGCTGCCGCGCCTGCGCGAACGGAACATTGCCATCCGCATGAACCACACGAATCTGCTGAGGGCCATTCTCATTTTCTGCAACGTGCCCAAGGCTCAGTACGGCGCCCTGTTCGAGGGCACCATGGACTTCATTGAGTCGCGCATCTCCCGCTTTCAGTTCCACTCCAGCATCACGGTCATCATGGAGAAGTCGCGCACCTCGGCCCAGACCCTGATGGACATGCTGCTGGCCAACTTCCTGCTGACGGGCTCACGCAGCAGCGTGGATGAGTCCGCCCTGAAGTCGCTGATGCGTGGCAAGGGCGAGGCGGCGTCCCTGGCCCGTGGAGCGCTGCGCGAACTGGAGAATGTGGTGGAACTGGCGTACAGTCTGGGCGTAACCGTGAGTCTAAGGCAAGCACATGACCTAGCACTGCATTAATTTCCATGCTCTTTCCCCCAGTGCCCCATTCACATTTGGGCCGGTCTGCCCATCAGCTTTGAGCGCGCCAGCAGCGGCGGCATCGTTTGGCAAATGACGGCCGATCTGAAACCGAATCGTTCGGGCAATCCCTCGGTGCTGGCTGTGGGCGAGCGCTACGATGCGATGCTCCACGAGTTCCAGCGGCAGGCGCAGAGCTACAATCAAACCCTGCCACCGCGCGGTGTGCTCAGTGGGGCGGGACTGTCCTTCTCGCTGGACAAGCTGGTGGCTGCAGTGGGTGTGGAGTATGCCAAGGATTGCCGGGCCATCGATGTGGGCATCTGCGTGTGCGGTACGCGGCCACCGCTCAAGGATGTGACGTACATCATGCGCCTGCTCTGGTCGGTGGGCATCAGATGCGGCATTGTGGAGACGGCCAGCGGGGCCGGCGATGAGGCTCAGGACTTGGCGCGACTGGGCGCGCTGCATGTCATCCTGGTGGCAGAGAACGGCTCGCTGCGGGTGCGCTCCTTCGAAAGAGAGCGCTTCCAGGAGCGCCACGTGAACAGGGCAGAACTGGTGGACTTTATACAAAAGCTGCTGCGCGCAGAGACTGCGAATGGCGCATCGGCCATGGACTACTCGGCCAGCGGTCAGCTGTCCAACCTGAGCACTGGCGGCGGCGGCGGCGGCAGCAGTGGCAGAGATCGTGGCGGCGGCGATGGCAATGGCTTGACCACCTCCGCATCGAATGTGTCGATCAAGAACAGCTACAGCCAGCTGCCCAATGTGCAGGTTGCGTTCCTCACCCATGACAAGCCCACAGCAAACTACAAGCGACGTCTGGAGAACCAGGTGGCCCAACAGATGGGCTCCACCCTGGCGCAATTCATGAAGAAGGAGTCGTTTGTGGTGCTGGTGGTGGAGCTGCCACCGGCAGTCGTAAATGCCTTTGTGGGTGCCATTAATCCGCGCGAGATACGCAAGAAAGAGACTGAACCGGAATTTAATTTTGTCATCGAAAGGTCTGAATGGATTCCAGCACCCAAAAGATGTCATCTAATAGTTGATTTTTTTTTGTATTTGTAGATTTCCAAAATACAAGCGCTACATAACGGAGATACATGACGAAGTTGTGGACTATCTGAGCGATGCCAAGACACCGATTGTTGCCTTGTACAGCATATCCGATTCCTACTATCGTGTGATTATCTGAACCCCCCTCCCAAAGGAGAGCGAGAGATTTGAAGAGAGAGGAGGAGGAGAGTAAAGTAAAAGCTAGAAGGGATTACCTAGTAGTTCCTGCTTAGATTAGGTTTAAAAAATTATTATTCTAATTGGCCAAAATGCAACTTAAATTGATTTACAAGGCTGTGTGCTCCGTTGCCATCCAAATTCGTTTCGTTTCGGCTTTAATTTTGTAATTTTTACTTGGTTCAAAAGTATGATACGCCCTTCCTTTTCTCTTCCCTACTGAGATTGTACCAAAAACAAACAAAGCGAATTCCCATCCCGCATAGAACTAGATTTTAAGTTATATAATTTACTTGTGCTGATTGTCCATCATTTATATGTAAGTAGCTAACTGTGTGCCTGGGCAAAGAGATTGTCCATCCCATCGCATTCATTCGGGGGTTCCTTTTTTCATCTATATATTTTATATACGTACAAGTTTAAAACCACACACACAAATTTATATAGCCTACAAATAAAGTTTCATATGCCTGAAGAAACTGTACAACTTGGTGCTCTTGCCGTCGGATCACGTGCCATTCTCCCCGGCCGCCTTGTTGAGGGATCGTGGAATGCCCAGGGCAGGGCCCTGCAGCACCTTCCTTGAGAGCCGCATGAAACCGGAGACGGGATCGCGGCCAAAGTACTTGACTTGAATGTCCTGGCCCACCTCCAGGCCCAGGGCCGAGGGATGGCCAATCTTTCGCTGATCCAGCTGCGAATTGTGCAGCAGAGCTGGCGGCATGCTGGGATACAGTATGACCATGACGCCCGTATCCCGCAGCTCTGTCACTTTGGCAGTGTATATTCCCCCGAACTCGAGGTCCGGGATTCGCTCCTTCACCAAGTATCCCTCGATGAGTTCCTTCGCCTCGTCCATGGCCGCCTGGGAGGGCGCAAAGACGGTGAAGTTGCTCTCATCGGCGGCTGTGAGGGTGGCGCCCGTCTCCAGGTAGATGCGTTTCATGTGCAGGCCACTGGGGCCAATCAACTGGGAGCGCTGGTGCGGCTCCACGCTGAGGGTTTCGCTCACGGGCCAGCTGTCCTTTGGGTATTTACTGAAAGAGAAGAAGAGAAATCTGTGAGCATCCCAGAGGTCTCGATGGCTCCTCTTGGCTCACTCACCGTGGCTCTCGGATGGCCTCAGCCATGATGTCCAGTATTTTGGACTTGGCATCGGTGGCTTTCTGCAGCGATTCCATAATCACTTTCAATGGAATCCCAGGGACCTTGAGATCCGCCTGGATGGCTGTGAATCCCTTGCGAGTGCCCGCCACCTTCATGTCCATGTCCCCCATGTAGTCCTCGATGCCCAGGATGTCGGTGAGTATGCGGTAGTCCTGCAGATGCTTGGTGTCGTTGTTCTCGTACTTGGTGACCAGGCCAATGGCCACCCCAGCCGCCGGGGCACTCACCGGCACGCCGGCATCCATCAGGGCCAGGGATCCGCCGCAGACGCTGGCCATGCTGCTGGAACCGTTCGACTCGAGCACCTCCGAGGTGAGGCGCACCGTGAATGGGTAATCGTGTGGCAATGTGGGCAGCAGAGACCTCTCCGCCAGGGCGCCGTGTCCCAGCTCCCTTCGTCCCAGCGGGCCAATCCGGCCCACCTCCCCCGTGGCGTACGGCGGGAACTCGTAGTGGAGCATGAAGTTCTTGGCCTTGAGGCCGCCACTGTCCAGGGCGGCCAGCGAGTCCAGCTTCATGGCACTCTCCGGGGAGTCCAGGCTCACGGTGCAGAAGACCTGCGTCTGTCCGCGCTGGAACAGGGCCGAGCCGTGCAGCGGCTTGTACATGTCCACCTGGCAGCTGATGTTCCGCAGCGAATCATAGTCTCTGCCATCGCAGCGATGGTTCCGCTCGAAGATCAGCTCGCGGAAGATCGAGCGGCAGGTCTGATTGAACTCCTCGCCGATCACCGCCGGCTCCGTGTCCGGATAGGAGGACCACACCTTGTCGATCACATTCGAGCGCACCTCGTTGACGGCATTGTCGCGCGAGATCTTGTCGTGGTTGGCATCCTGGAAGATCTCTCGCAGCCGCATCTCGCACATGCTGCGCACCGCCTCCTGCAGCTCGGGGTCTACTTTGTTCGGGGACTCCACTTCGCGTTTCTGCCTGCCGTACGCCTTCTGCAGGCGCTCGATCTCCTGGATGATGAACTGTGCCTCCCGCGTGCCCTGCTTGATGGCCTTCAGGAGGTCCTGCATGAGCACGACGTTCCCCTTACCCTCGAGCATCACCACGAGGTTCTGTTTGGTGGCCGACACCACCAGGTCCAGCTGCGAGGACTGCAGCTCGCGGCGGGTGGGATTGATCAGCACCTCGCCATCGCAAAGGCCAACCCTGAAACAGAAACTCAGTTATGGTTCTACTCTGGCTAATCTTCCACTCACCGCACAGCTCCAATCGGTCCATTCCATGGTATGTCACTCAGGGAGAGCGCCATGGAAGCGGCATTGATGGCCAGAATGTCGGGCGAGTGCACCGCATCCATGGCCAGCATGTTGCACACCAGTTGCGTCTCCGTGCGGTAATCCTTGTTGAACAGCGGACGCAGCGAGCGATCGATCAGGCGGGCCGACAGGATCTCCTTCTCGGAGGGACCCAACTCGCGGCGCATAAAGTTCATGGGAATGCGCCCCGAGGCGGCGTTCTTCAGGCGATAGTCCACCACCAGCGGCATGAAGCTCTGGCCGGGAGTGGGCTTCGCCTTGGCCACTGCTGTCACCATCACGGCAGTGTCTCCCATCTGGCAGACTGCAGTGCCATTGGCAAAGCGTGCCAGCTTCCCCGAGCTGATGCTCATGTTACGTCTGCAAAGATTTTCGTGTGATTTTGAGAGGGACAAACTCTGGGAGGATGCGGACTCACCCATTGCTGAAGTTCACCTCCACCGAGGGCACTTCTCCGTTGGCGCTGCTCTGGAGGCATCTATGGACACTTTGGCGGGCGACGGCAAGGCTTTTCAAGCGGTAATTCAGCAATTTCAGTGTTTTCCTCGTGAAAATCATGGTTCGGCAGCGGGAACCAGGCGGCAGCGTTACCTAAAATCTGCCGGCTTTATCTGCGGCTGCATTGACTTTTTGATGACCTTTAGTCGAGCGGGGTTTGAAATACATGGGAATACAGTGTGATATGAAAATAACTTAGTTTTATCTTTTTTGTAACTTGTTTCATTTACAATATTTTTTTTTTATTTTTAGTAAAATTTATCTGAAAACCGAAATGCTCACCTAATCGTAAGGTAGAGTATGCAACATGTGTGTGGCTGAACAGCTGTTGCTGTTCTATCCCACCTAATACAGTTATACCATGCGTTCACAAACACACATATGAATCAGAGTTGTTTCATTAAAAATATTCATTTATTTATATATAAACTTTGTGAGCTTCTAGTTAAACAAAAAGCTACAGTGAAGAGAGGCAGATTAGCTGCTATGGCATAATATAATACACCCAAACTGTATGCACCTTTCCCCACCTGATCCTACGCTTTACCATGCGCACAAAATGTTTTGAATCTCTTTCAACCAGTGTTGCCAGTATATTTTGTGACAACAGCTAGTTTTAAAATAAAGTTAAAAAATTGTTGTATGTTGTATTCTTAGCCGTGTTTATATTGTTTAAACGAAAAAGTACAAAAGTAAGATGCGTAACGCTCATACAGTCCTATTGCACAATTTTAAACCCGCTGTCCGCTGTGTTCGATTGGCTTCCGCTACACGACTTAAAAAAGCTAGTTGCTGCGGGAAAGAGCTGTTTCGGCAGCACTGCTTCCAATGTCACAATGCTACCCGAAATATTACTATGCCTTGCGCTCACTTACTTCTTGCACAAATCTCGCATACTTACCACCCGTACACTTCTGCAATCGCGGATGATTTACTAGAAATCGAGTGAGACGCGTGTATTGCAATCGTATGCAAAAATAAGTTCAATTGCGCCCGAACAGCACCCCCCGCTCGTCATTTGACTCGTGTGCCGTGTGTTTCAGTCCCCCCGCAATCAAGCCGATTTCGTCAACTGCTTTTTCGGCCCCGTACAAATTTCTTCTCGCTGCCTGCCGTGTGTATAGGTGTGCTTGTGTGTGCGCCGCGCGCCCGTGAGTTCTGTGTGTGTGAGTGCTGTGCTGTGCCAGTGTGTGTGTCGGCCAAAGAGAGCCGCAAAACAACAAAAAGAAAAAAAAGAAAACCAAATTCGACAAATGCGGTCAAATTGAAAAGAAAAACACAAAAAATATAGTATATCCAACAACAGAAGCAGCCCGCGCAAAGCCAGGCAAAAGCAAAAGCCAGAATCCAAAGGCAGAAATCCAAGGCAAAGCCAAAGCTAAAAGCGAGAAAGCGTGCCGCTAGCCGACGCTGCAGCCGCCACCGTGTTCCTGAAAAGCCGGAAAATTGCCTTCTAGGCGTTGTCGCGCGACGACGACGACCCACGAGAGAGACTGTTCCTGTGCCACAAAAATTGTTTATGCTGTCTGTGTGCTCGCCATAAGAAAGCTAGAGAGAGAGGGAAAGGTGGAAGCGGTACCGCTGCTCTTATCAAAACATACACACTCACACATACCCTTATCAGCTGATTGTTGCGAAAATTCCAAATTAACAGCGCATAAAACGGTATAAGAAACGTCGTATAAGGTAAGCCAACCCCATACCCCCTCCTTCAGCCAGACAAGACAGCGCTCTGCATTCTTCTACCGCGAGCGGAGGATCTCTGTCTCTCTCTCTCCGTCTCTCAGCTGTTCCGTTATAATTGTAACACCTCATTAGCTCGCTTGCTCGCTCTCACACGGCTGCATTACTTAATGCTCAAGTGTTTTACCGTAATTTACACACGTTTGTTGCTGTTCCCTGTTACTCTTGTTGCATGTTAATTCCATTAAGTGCCCACCCCATCCAATCGATTCCGATGCCTTTGATGTGGTGTCTAGTCAGACCCCTCTTTCTCTGTATCTCTCTCCCACTGCTGCAATTACTCTTTAGCACTCACCCGCACTCGTTTTGCTGCACTTGCTCTCCCACCCACTCCCACTCTTTCTTTTTGCACTGCTCTTTTCTGCTGATTGAAAGTGAAAGCCAATCAGGCAATGCGTTGGCGTTTCGGCCGCTTATCAGCTACGTTTGCGGTTCTTTTGCCTCTTCTTCGCTTACTCTCCCACATCTACTTGCAAGTATACAATACAAACACTCATACATATGTACATGCATATACAATGCTTACGTATATTTATAACTCATTATGCTAGACGTTCTTCCGGTTGTCGTCGCCGTCTGTTGTTGTCATCATCGTGCATACCACGATTGACCTTTGACGAGGGGAGGGTTTAACTTTCTTGGAACATGAAAATCAAGCATAAAAAGGAAACTCGCATTCGTATGGATGTAAATAGAAATCAGAGTAAAACGTTTGAGTTCCTATTATGTCCATCTGTCTGTATGCTTCCATGAATCAATCCTTGGAATATATTTCTGTAGATTGAAAAAAACTGAAAGGTTTGTGGTGGGCATATTTTGGAATATATTTGGTTTTGCATATCGAATTATTAATGCCGTAATTATCTTCTGATAATGCCAGTCACATATGTACTTATATCCGATCGAATTTCTTCTCTTTCCTTACACCGAATTGAATTTCCATTGAATACATTTTCGTTAGTTTGCCATCTTTAAAACTTCCATAAAAGGAATGTTTAAACAAATAAAAATACTCTAAATAGCGTGTATCTCTCTGGTCGGAATACCATTCCCCACTTGCCATTAGTGTTCCAATTATAAATAAACATAAAACCAATCGAAAGAACTAATTTTAATTAAACAATAAATCATGCCAGAGCACTTTCCATGCATGTGTGAATGTGTGTGTGTGTGTGTGTTTTCTCCTCCTCTGACAAATGGTTTTCATACAAAAATAGTTTTAGAACGACCCTCGGTCGTGTTTTTCATTGTGTTTCGATATTTATTTGCCTCACGCTGCTGCTGCTTTTTGTTGTTGTTGTTTTTCTCGTTATTCCTTATCTCCTTTTGCATTTAGCTGTGTTTGCGTGTGTGTGGATGTCGTTTGTAGACGTCATTGTGCTCTGTGTGCGAGTGGATGGAGGAGCGCCAAGCACTGATTGCTGCTGCAAGAGAGTGAGAGTGAGAGGGAGAGAGACCCCCGAGGTCTTTGCATAATTGTAAAGAGCCTGACTGGCATTTTGCTGATAAACGTTTCCGATTTCTGGCTTCGGCCGTCATCTCTGAGGGGTGAAGTCAATCCGTCCACTGCTGCAGGATGGCTAAAACGTCCATGACGTGGTGTCTACAAGTGTCGTGTCCGTGCCCCATGTGGCGCCCTTTTCAACTGTCAAAACTATTGCCACTCAAACGGGCTTGCGTCACGAGGGGAATGAGAGAGACACAGACATTGAGTGAGTGTGGAAAGGGATATGGGGGATAAAGAAGGATACAAGTGTTGGGCCATGGGGTGACGTAGGCCATTGGCGATACATGTGTACCGTCTCCTCCTCCTGTGTGTGTCATCGTCTGGTGGGTCTCCACTCCAAGAGACAATAATAAACTATCAATGGGCGAAGCGCAGGACCCAGCCCCAAAAGCAAATAACAAAACGCAATCGAATATTATTATCAATTGGGGGCAAGACCTCGGAGAACCCAAAGTCGAAAGTAGAAAGTAGAAATGGAACTCCATTTAGATTGTGGGGGAGGATTGGCTGCCACATGCTGCTCTCTTGGCGGGATATCGAAAGGGAAAGAGAGAGCGGACAGAGAGAGAGAGAGAGGGAGAGAGAGAGAGAATGGGGTACCAATCCTTAATTCCAATCGCAGCCCAAAGCCACGCCCTGTGTGCCCCCCATCCATCCATCCATATATCCGCGTGCCGTGTCATCATCATCCTTGTCGCTGTCGCTGTCGTCGTCGTCGCCTTTCGGGCTCTAATTTGGCGCGACTTTGACACTTGTTAGCCAATATGTTTTCTGGCCCATGTTAATGGCCCAAACGGGAATTGATATTAATTGCCAAAACCAGCAGTGGGCGTGCCGGCATACAGCCCCTGCAATGTGGCAAAAGAAATAACGAGTGCTGGCCTGGCCCCTGAAAATCAGCTTAAATCAATTTTTTGTTCTATTTCGTTGTTCTCGACTTAGCGAAATTTTGTGGTTTGATTTGACTTTTTGAAAAGAGTTCGCCTGTTCAGCTGTCCAACCTACCGTCATGGCCATTGTTAGGGTCATCCTTTTGTGTGTGTTTTTCTGTCCCTAAATCTAATTAATTCCCGCACAACCCTTGAGAAATTTGATTTTTTCCTTTAGGGTTTTAGGTTCCGTCAGTTCTTACATATACAGGAGGGATTTCTTTCATTCCTTTGTATTGCATAAACCTGAATTCAATTAGATTTTAAATTGACTTGCAGTTGAAGTTTTCCATTGAAGAACGCGAGTGTGTGGGAAAATGCTAAGTTGAAATGTGAGAATTTTTGTTTAAAAATGGAGGAATATTCATAGAAGAATAGTTCTTGGAGACAAAGAGGAATTTACTGCGAAAACTCATCTAAATGTTTCCCCTCAAACGAATATCGATTGAATTGTAGATGAGGCTTTAATTTAGAGCACACTCCCTTTTAGACGTGTTGCCCATAAAAATAACGTTGATACGTTCCAAAATATTTCTACTAAGCGAACGGACACACAGCAAAATCAGCAGTCACGTGTAAATGTCGGATGTAACCATGCCAGTGCCCTTTGTTGGCTTTTGAGGAAGGTTTTCCTAATTGCAGATACATTCCACAGACACGTCCGAGCAGACGGACAGAGGTGAATCCAGGAATCCGTTTAAGAGTTGTTGCAAAAACTTTTCCACTTCATTAGGCTAGTTCGATGGGGGGTGTGCGGAACGGAAATCCTAATGCCAAATTTGACTGGCAGTTGCAGGATGATGGAGCGCAATTTCCCTCCGCCACAAATAGACAACAGAATTGATTCCAAATGGCATTTCTCTCTACCCGCACACAAGCTGAGAGCTTTCCCGGCAATCCTCTTAGAGAGTGGCGGCGGAGAGTGGGCAGACACCTGCCATTCGATTTGATAAGAAATTTCTCTGGCTAATCAAGAAGACAGCACAATTGACAGGTGGGTCGGCTGGGTGTGGGGGACAGAAGCCAACCTTCTGTAAATGACCTTGATAAACTTTTTGGCTCAAAGAGAGGCTCCCACACCCTCTCCAAGGTTTCTGATTTCTAGGGATAGAGAGGAGGCCCGAGGCCTACGTTTTATTTGTGTTGTCTGCCACCGAGAAAACGTTTTACATTCTTGAATTCCTTAGACGTCCCAAAAGAATCATCCTACTAGCACCCCAATCACTGACCATTCCCTTCCCTCTGGAAAATCGTAAAAAATAAAAGTTGCTTTTGACATTTTTCTAAGGACTCCTCCCTCTGATTTTGGCTCTGATTCCCTGCCACTCCCCGCTTCGGGGGCTTATGCCGCGTGAACGCTTTTGTGTTGTCTCTCTTTATTTTTCAGTTTTGATTAAAGGCCGAAACCCGTAGCCGCCTCCACCATCTCCCACACCTTTTCCTTTGATGGAATGCTATTACCACTTTACCTTTTTCTTTTTTTTTTGTATCGCTTGGGAATGGAGTTTTGATGGGGTTCCGCTTCTAGACATCTTTTTTGTTTGCCTTTGAGGGCGGTCCAGAAATTGGATTTTTCTTATTGTCAACACCCACCATGATCCATCACCAGAGGAGGTTTTCCTTTTTCATCAAATGCCCACAAAAAATTATTCAAAGTGTCATTGAAACTTTTAGCATGAGCAACAAACAAAAACAAAGCAGAGAAAAAGGTGAACCGCGTTTCGACGGACGAGCCATGTCTCCATGCACTTAAAAACCAATCAATTGTGCATTGAACCCTCGCAGAACAGAACGCAGAAAGCAAGTGGCAGCAACAGCAGAAGCGGCACCAGAAAGCAGCAGCAACATTAAGCGGCATAAGGCAGCAGCAGCGCATCGCAATGTGGCCAACACCTTGACACTCTGATTCGACCAAGTTTGGCGACTTGGCAACAGCGACAAATGAGAGAAGGAGAGAAGCAGGAATGAGGAGAAGCAGAGCAAAACATAGAGGGAGAGAAGGAGAGTAGGATGGCAGTAGAGAAAGAGAACAGTGAGGGAGAGGTAGAGCGACAATAGTCGAAGCAATGCATACTCTTTTTTTAGGCACTTCTTTTAGCAACGATCACATCACGATCAAAATAATTTTGAGGATAAAATATAAAAGTATACAAATATTCTTAGCTGTTCTTCGTTTGCTTTTGGTTTCCTTTTGATAGTGCGATTCTCGCTGGCATACATCCCAGTGGTTTTCCCTCTCCCAAAGGTGTGACGTGTCTGCCGATCTTGGCTACGGGATCGGTTTCTCTCTCGCTCTATCGACTTAGAAGCTCATTCCTTCCTCTCTCACGATCCTTCTTCTCTTCCTTTCGCTAGAAACTTACATTTTCCATTCCTCCCCGACCTCTCTCACTCTCCCTCTCTTTCTCCATCTACTGCCCGTGATTTCCATTAGTTTTTTTAAACGTTTTCCAAACTTTATTCCATTTTCCAATTAATTAATTTTTTTTTGCCCCATGTTTCCTCTCTCGATTCATTCGCTGCTCCTCCCATTTCTCGTTCCCTGGGAACATCATTACAAATTGATTATGACTCGATGGGCACAGCAAAAGGGTATAAGGCAACATTTTTATGCAAAAAACTTGTCAGGCGGAGAACAGGCTCCTCTCCTTCGGACTGCAAGCCATCGACCAGCCAGGCCCAGTCCCATACGTGTAGAATTCATTAACAATAATGCGGCTGCATGGCAGCGGTGGCAAAGGGATAAAGAGGGAGGTTACCGAGAATTTTACTCTTTAAGCCTTAATCCTGGGTGGTCTCTTTCGCTGTTTCATCGCTGCGGCTGCTGCTTTTGTTCTGTTTTGATACATGGCCGAAAGCCAAAGAGAGAGAAAGAGATAGAGAGAGTAATGGTAGCCAAATCAAAGTAAATATTACCTTTTTAAAACCTAAATTTTAATCTTTATTTTTGGTTCTTTTCAGATATATGTATATCCAACCAAACCAGTCGACAGATATATTCAGAGTGAAACCCAAAAATAAAGGTACAAATTATATTTAAATACCAGAATTCAAGAGAATTTTTTGAACCAGGATCCTATCTGTTTGCCGTTGCTGGCTGTCTGCCCCGATAAGACACAACAATATACTCGTATACTCGTACATATTCATTCACATTTATTCGATAATTGTGCTATAGATAGCTCGTTGTACTGCCAGTCTTTTTGATTGATGAGAGACTCGTTCGCTCGCTCATTCATGTGTGGCATTGTCAATTGCAATTCTCATATATGGTGGGCCAGGACGGGAGGGAATCTACTTCTGGCAAAAACTCTTATCTCCGTTCGGGCTACCATTAATTGGCTTTTGTTGCTGCTTGCTGCTTGCTGGCAGCGCACATGCACTTCATTTAATAAACCTTCTCTCAATAAATATTTCGCTTTATTTTGTGCTGCCAAATAGAATTCCATTTGTCATTTAGTTCTATGTATATATTATAGCAGAGTCAATAACAAGAGGAGGGAGGGGGCATCTTTATGTTTAAACAGTTTTTAGAGCCTCATTTTGTTTTTTGTGACTTCTGGTGCAACGTTCGAATCCATCAGTGGAATGGGCGATTTGAACACTTTTTAACATGCAAGATTGCTATATTTCGCATTGATTTTGTTAACATTGTCTGATAAAATTCCATTCAGCCTTCAGTTCAACCATGACACAATTTTAGATGCTTTCAAAGAGTGGAAAATATCTAAATAAATTGCAATATGTAAAAGATATAAACCAAAGCTATGATCTAAATTTGTACAGATTTTCAATGGATTCGCGTAGGATTCAGAGGTCTCCAGTCCTTGGATGCATTTCATTCCAGTCTTCAGTGGAAGCGCCTCATTTGTGCTGCAGTTTAAACTTTTGTTGTTATTTATTGTTATACATTTTTAAACATTTGTTTAGCTCGTTGCTGCTGTTTCTGTTGCAGGTGCCCCTTGTATGTGCATCTGTGTGTCCTTCTATATAGAGTGGTCGCCCTTTTGTTAAAACGTTGACATTATGTCTTCCCTCCCATAACATAGATACACACACACACACACAGACAGACAGACAGACACAACATTTGTTTTATTTTACAGCAGAAGTACCACCAGCAGCAGCAGCAACAATCAACGGAACGGACTTTTGTTGACTTTTGTGCTCTTCACACAAACACACACAACTTTTTCCTTTAGGTAATTTGCCAGGCGACGCCTATAAAAAAAGAGGCGCCTGGGCGTGGCAGTTGGCAACACTCTTGGAACGGGAGGGGCGGCGGCAAAAGGCGATTAGCAACAACAGCAGCAGAAGCAGCAGCAGCAGCAACGGCGAAAAAAATGAAACTTGTTAGCAACATATTTTCTTTCAGAGAGGGAAAACTTTTAGTTGCACTTTCAATTTTTGTGTGTAGCTCTACATATATTTTTTTGGGTATTTTTTGCAGCAGTTGCATTTGACAAGTTTATGGGGCACCACTCGAAGTTTCAAAAAGAAAGTTTTTGTTTTGCCTCCCTACACCCCCCACACATCTGGCTGGCATTTTCCATGCTCACACTCCTCCTGTTCCTCGTCATCGAATACATCAGAATGCCATCAGTCGTAACGAATTTTCGAAGCTTGAAATTTTTATGAGCTCATAAATTTTGACACATTTGCTACAGGACTCTCGCTCTGTCTACCCCTTCGCGCTCTCTGTGTGTCTCCCTTTGTGTCTCTCTGTCTTACCTGTTATTTCTTGACGTTCTTTTTTTGTATGGTTCTGACAACTTTTGGCACATTTGTCGTACATCAAATTAGGGAGCCCCTGAATGCCAGACGCCCAACGGCGCGAAATGATTGAGCATTTGCATTAAGCAAAATCAACAAATAAAATATATGTGAGGAATGCCAGTCGCTCGCTGGACGAGTAGTCGACTGAAAGGATGCCCTGAAGTAAGAAAATCATCAGAATTTGTTTCATTCAAAGCAAAAATAAAGACTGACGGATGTACAAAAATTATATGTTATATTATTCTCAATGAAAAAATCTTTGAAAATACAATTTGATAGGAATCCTCATTGCCTTGATATGATTTCTGGAACATCATCTGTTCAATCAAAAATCAATAAATAGTAATATTAAAAAAATCAATAATTCAGAATGTTATAATCATTAAATGTGAATGCCATAAAAACTCGATAACCGATTCATTATCGATAACCTGAACGATAGGAACTCCCTTTTTAATATTTTTTGATCTCTTTCCTGCTCTTTATTACAAATATATAAATGGGGGGCGAAGAGAAGTGGATGAAGCAGTATCGCAGGAGGCAAAAAGAAATGGGGGGCAACTTTCGTGCAAACATTGACTCAGTTATTTCAACGTCGACCGTACAACGTTGGGGTAAATAAAACGTTCAAATTTATGCATATGCATGTCAACTCTACACTTCGGACGCAACTGTACCTCTCCGCCTTCCCCGTATCTCATTCCTGAGTGCCTGCCACAGTCAGAGTCAGAGACAGAGAGCCAGATAGCCAGAGGTAGAGTCCCATTTCTGCTGTCGTCGTCGTCATCGTCTGCTGTTGGCTTTTAGCTGTTGGCCCTGGCCTGTACATTCGGCCAATCGGCTTGACCTGACTGACATTCGCCTGCTGCCGCTGCCTCTGTCACTGACATTTACTTAACGGCCTGGTCTGGCCTCTGTTCTGGTCTGGTCTGGTCCTGTCCTGTCCTGTCCTCGGGCTTGCTGCAGTCGACAGGTCAGATTCCACGAGGCATAAGTTAATGCCTTATAATATTTAATTTATAATTAAAAGTAATTTTATTGGCTCTGCTCTGTGGCTCCAATAAATGCCTCTCGTATTGCTTACCACCTACCCTTCTGCCTTCAACTCTTAATATGACACGAAAAGAGATCCAGCAAGACAGCAGAAAGGTGTTCGAGGTTAAATGTTAATAAAAATATAAAGCCAATGAATAATGAAATGAAATAATTGTAAATATGAATTGACAATGCCATCAGAAGAGCACAAAATAATGAGAAAACAATTCTACTAATGGTAATGGAATGGAATGGAATTTAATTCATTCTTTACGTGCAGGAAGTATTCCTCTAAGTAAAGGTACTTCCAGCTAAGCCACTTTGGGAGAGATGGATAGCACTTGTTTACGTATCACGCCCTGGCCTATACATTTCACCTATCGGATCTAGGGGAAAAGGCATACCTTTATTTTCGAATATTTTAATTTAATTTACGAAATCCATTGACTTTAAATCAAAAGGAAAATGGAATAAAAATAAAGCGTACCTTTCAGAATACCTTTTAAAAAATGCATACCGTTTTTTTTTTTGACACACAGGAACCATTTAGCCACAGGAAAAAATGCGCTTGCATATAGAGGAGTCATTCATCGATTTTACAGGCAAAGCCCCCCAGGGCACTACTGCACTTTTTTCTGTCATTAGGGAAAATGTGAAAATTCCTGTTGTGCGCCCACAGTCAATGCCGGTCTGTTGATGGACAATCGGGTTACGTGCATTTATGGTAGAAAGAAATACCAAAAATAAATATATTTATTCGAGGGCACTGCCGTCGATTGCCGATTGATTGATAAATTCGTTAGCGAGAGTATGTAAAAATGGTGTAGAGGTATTTCTGTTTATTCGATTTTTGTTTTTGCATGTTCGATTAGTCGTGGGGCCCCAGAAATATACTCGGTTCGGATTGGATCGGACGTGTTTTCAGTGTAATTACGACATAATAAAGTTAGGAGGAGGCCTTCTGTTTATTTATGCATTACACAGAGGCACGAAAGACCCAAATGATTCGACCAGACACCCATTTCGTACAGCCATTCATAAAGTTGCAGTAATAAAAGCAGCAGCAGCAGCAAAACCAACAACGACCATTTGGCACAGCCACAGCCTTGTGCCAAAAAATAATAATAGTAATAATGCGAACAAATAATAATAATAATAATAAATACGACTACGAGTATGAGTATAGCAGTATATACAGCAGCAATAAAAGCACCAAAGCGGCGATCGAGAAATAACACGATCATCGAGAGAGCCAGCGAATCAGAAATAATACGAATGGAAGGCTACTCCGCAGAGATACATATGTATGTACATATAAAAAGTCGTAGACTAAGATACTCTCTGGGATTTCTCTTGTATGCTTTACATGTATTTCTTCTTCATGATAACTTAGTCGATAACAATTCGCTGTACTAATGTTCCCATAAACGAATGAAATCATTAATAAGATGCAACTATTTTTCCTTCGACAAATTTTGGGATTGTTTGCTAAAAAAAATTTCACATTCACGAACGGATACAAACAAGAAACATTCGCACACGAGAAAATTAAAAAAATAAATCGAAATTTCGTAGAAAGGTATAAAGTGCCATCGCTGATTAAACCTTTTTTTCGAGGCACACATCTAGTAAAAATTCCGAAGAGGCTCTCTTTTTAAAGGGTATACAAAATTCCTCAAGTTTATGTACATTAAAATCGCATGCACTTTACGCTGAAAAATCAATTAAAAGCGCCAGGCGTCGCTAGTAATTAATGCAAATGGCCAACAAAAAAAAAAAAAAAAACGGAATAAGATCAACGAAATTCCTGAATCAACGAATCGCTGTCTGAGAAGCTGTGGAGCGGACCGGATTGCCTGGGAAATGTATAATGAAAATGAACACAAAATCCACATTAAATATTCATATTCAAATCCATAATAAAAATAGTTTTTAATGCACCAAGAGCACAAAAATAACATTTGAAATTATTTAAGATGTAAAATTGGGAATGGGCACAAGTGGCTGGCAAATATTTGTGTGCTGGGAACATGAAATGCAATGAATAAATTGAAAATTTTTAATGAAAATTGATTTTTGCATTATGTTAGTTCAGAAAATCCGCGAGAAAATCCGATACATACATATATTATATACATATAACACTGGGGAGTAGAGAAAAAACAGGAATATCAAGGGGCAGATACTTCAAGGGTTTTCTGTCCCAGTTGTGGCTGACTCTCTATCTGTCTCTCTTTCTATCACTTTTAGTGTGGCTTAGCAGCGAGAGGTGAATATTGGCTTGACTATTTCTGGCATGAAATTCCTATTTTAATTAAATTTCCATTTTCGATTTTCAATCCCATTATTATTCAAAATCAGGTATGGATGATGTGGGACCTGATATGCCTCTTATCATTTTTAAGTTAAAATTTTGGAGTTCATCCTAGTTATGCTTCAATTCTAACTCAATTGATGTTCATTCCACTACAAAAAACAAATAAAGCTCTGAACCATAAATAATGATTTATGTATTTCGAGCTGGGTCAGACATCCATTAAGCCATGTACATCCATTAACAAGTCCAACAGACACTTGGATGTTGCATTCATTAGAGAAAATTGTGGCCAGAGATGGAGTGTGGGAGGCAGAGTGCCAGTGCCACTCCATAGGTGAGAATTTAATGTGTGTGTGTGTGTGTGTGTGTCTGTAAGGTGGAAAACATGTTCTGTTCTCTTATGTATTTTTTGTTGCTTTTTCTTTTTGACAAGGCGGCGCTTCGGACTGTGCCTTAGACACACTTTTAAATACAATGATTAAACGAATGTTTATGCATTGTTTGTATGCCAAATGACGTCACAGTGACGTCAAAGCACAAAACCGCTTTTATTTTTGTATTTATTTATTTCTGTTTCTGTGCTGCTCTTTTCCTTGTATTTATAGCAGGTGGCGG
This sequence comes from Drosophila ambigua, assembly GCA_018150905.1. NCBI lineage: Eukaryota > Metazoa > Arthropoda > Insecta > Diptera > Drosophilidae > Drosophila > Drosophila ambigua. Next base: position 1,379,371 of record JAECWS010000086.1, read on the forward strand.
CGGGCGGTACGGGAGGGGAATATTACGAGCGATAGAGCGAGCGAGTGAAGCAGTCCGATAGACGGTGGAGCGTTGGATTGGAGGCCCAGGCGGCAAATGCCAAATTAAAACATATACACAATGTCAATAATACATCGTCGTAGTATTCAAATGAAGTTTGACAGACAGCAGACACACATACAGACACACATAGATACACGACGTATGCACCGTCAGACATGCCGCTGTAGAATGTCTTTCGGCCGCTGGCAATTTTCATTGTAGATACAGGTGTGGGCTTTATTCAATCAAGACGGTTGGGGAGACGAGGCAACCACAAAGGAGACATATTTCACGCCAGACAAGGCAAGGCTTAGCCAGAGATAGACCCCTCCCTTCGTTGTATTGGTCAAAAGGTGACTTCGCTTCTTTCCTGATGAACTCGCTCGCACTCAATTTCTCTCTTCCAGTGTATCTTAGCAGTTCGAATTCCTTCCCTATTTCCCGCTCTTTAAATCGAATTTTTTTTTTAAATTTTAAATGTAAACAAATCATAGCTTTTATTATATTATGCCCCTAATTCCCACCATTAAAACAGATATTTGAATATTTTCCATTGAATTTATTCCAATTTATTTGCAGCATATTCAATGCTTTTGTCCCGGACACACACGTTTAATTATTCATATTAAGTTGGCATTAGACTGTTTTGGGACGCATTTTCAATTGTAATTACCAAAAGTTCATAATTTAAACACGAAACGCATCATACCTATATGGCGCTGTTTTCCTTTCGTTTTTGGCTTGCGGTTTACATGGCGCTGTGTGTTTTCATTTCAAAATATAATTACGCCTCATTATTATGTAATGGAAAACAAAAGCAAAACAAACGAAACAAAAAAAAAATAAAATAATAATTCACACAAAAAGCGATTTCGCAAACAGAAGGGGGAGGGATGGGAAGATCGGGTCGACCGCATATCATCGACAGATCTGTCGCTGCGCCTGTTGTTTCTCAACTCGCACTCAAGGTCTCCTCTCATCCATTCCACTAGAATACTCTATCTGTATATATTTGCCTCTTGCTTTGCGCCATCTTGCTGTCTCTTTCATCAATTGTTCGGTTGAAACCTCAATTGTTCGGCCCCATGAATGGGAGGAATGGCTTGACGCGAAATCGTCTGTTGGAATCTGTTTCTCGAATGAATGAAAATTGTTCTCAGATCAGACTTCCGCAGCAAAACAATACCAAAAAATATATAAAGAAAAATTCCTGAGGAATTCCGGCATATTACAGCCGAAACAATTTTAGGGGATTTTTTTTTTGTTATAAGAAAGTCTGTATAAATTAAATCTATATTATTTAATATTTGAATTGTTAATTAAGTCAATAAATATCATAAATAATATATTTATTGTTTCCAGATTTTAAAACTAGTTTTGGGGGTAGATCTTGCAGTAGATTTTCGTTTCTTATCATCATTGGAACTGAAGAAAACGTGCAAAATCGTCTCTGTCTCCCTCGCTCTCTGTCTTCTAGGCGAACTTAGCGTAACATATATACTTTATTATTGCAACTGCTTTATAAATACATGTATTTATAGATCATTGAACAAAATCTGCTTTCGCTTTCATTTATCACCTCATCATTGAGCCGCCCGCAGTTCATTTGGACCGCAGTCCTTGAACTAATTCGGATATTAGATAAGCCCACACTTTTAAAGACAAAAAAAAAAAGGAAAAAAAAAACATTATTCACAAATGTGCCAAAGCAATGGTAATACGCGTAAGCCACACCCACCCTTCAATCCATATCTCTGGGCGATATCTGTGCCCCAATTGCGTCTCTCTTGTCGGCCGTATGTCGTGCTATGATAATTTTCGCACCATGCTAATTAGAGAGCAACTTAATTGCTATTTTAAATGGTATATGTGTGTGTGTGTATTTTTTATACTTTTATTAGTTTGTCTGCGAACTGTCTTCTAATTGTATTTTCCAATAGGCCAAACCACGGACACGGACTGACTCAGCGGGCGCGTTAAAGTGGGACGGACAAAAGAAATTATCACATGATTATTATATGATGACCCTCTCTCTCTCTCCCGCTCTCTCTGTGACACATTTTTGCCATTTGCACTTGGCGTTGTATAAGCCAATCGTTGATTGATTTGCATGTCAAGCAATCACTTTTCTAATGAGTAATCGTCGCTGGGGTTTGCGGTTCAGCTCAGAGTTTTCGCGATGGAATCACAAAAAGGGCAATGACTTCTTGCCTGCTGCAGACTCTCGTACTCCTGAAAACACTGTGAATGATTACAGTCGTTGCGTTACCCCCTTGCCATTCCTCGATGCAAAACCATTCCGCCATCGAAAACAGGAGAACAATTACAAAATTACAAAAAGTCGAAGTTTGTATACTCTTCGATGACTAACAAGAGTCATGAGAGACGGGAAAGAAAGAATGCTGATCAAGAATAGTCAGAGATAAAATCAGAGATGGATTACCGTACTGGCATTTTTGTATTTAGCTTTGAGCTCAGACGTTCTATCACCCTCTCCGGAACAACAACAGCGCATGGGTTTCATTTTGTTGGTGTTTTCTATCTGCCGATCGTTTCGGCAAACGTTTCACGAGCTTTGTTTCTCCTCGTACGTATTGCACACAGTTGCACATCCTAACTTTCGTTCTCTATCTATTTCGGCAATTCCTTCTATCCTCTCCCAGCAACAACAACAATAATGCAACCATTCTAGACTGAGTCTTTGTATCCCGTATTCGCTCTTAGCAAATAAGGAACTGCGCTGCAAAAGCTTCCTCATCTCATTTACTTATTCGATGGATGAGTATTTGAATACCAAAGGGTATTCTGCGTCTGATTAATTTGAATATGCCCTCTGCGAGGGTATACCAAATACATGCATTTGTTTTCTGGTCGGGTTCGTGATTGTGGTTCTGCCCCTGCTCGTGCGCTTCTACCACTCCTGCATCTGTTCATGGTCCTGCTTCAGCTTCATCTCCTGTGCTACTGCTCCTCCCAATCCTTGCTGGCAACTTATTCCGAGATGTTTGCCATGCTGTCTCTCCCCCTGATATACCCCTTACTCCTATGGCTCCCCCTTGAACCATTTTGCTCCCTTAGCTCCTTTTTCCCCCTTTTCTGTTTGCCTTGGTTTTTGCTTCTTTTGTGCTGCATACAAAAGATTTTTGCTCACTCGTTTGTTGTTTTCCTTATTTTCATGCAATGCGAATTTTCTGTACAGGGTATCTGCAGATGAAGCATGATGGCACCTGTTGAAATAAAACCCAAGATGAAGCTCAATCCGCTCTTAATCCCCTTTTGCGAGGCATCAAGAATTCGTATTACAGAATTCACATAATTTTTACGTTTTACATTTTTAGCCCTCATTTTTGTGTTCATTTGCGAAGAATTTCTTCCCTTATTTGCCAGCTATAGGGACAGGGTGTTCCCCAGCAGACTCGCATGGGTGCATATAATTTTCGGAGGGTGTTTACACACACAAAAAATCCTCACTCGCTGGCCATTGAAACGCAGCCAAGCATCCCGCCAGTCCGCTGCCATTGCCGCTGCAGCTTCCGCTGCATAAATATTACGCTACTTGTGTGTGCATTCAGCAATTCTGGTGCAATTTATTTCATTTTACTGCCACAACTTAACCATCAGAGCTTCAGCTTCTACTTCAACTTCAGGATCAGGCTACAGCCTCAGCATCAGAATGAGCTTCAGCTTCAACTGCAGTATGAGGATACAGGCACATCTGCAACTTCAGCAGCAGCTCCACCACTGCATTGGGATTCACTTTAAATTTACTATAATTTCAGTTCAATCGCTTAAATTAAATTCTATACAACATTTTTTGGTACCCCGTTATTCGTAGAGTGAGTGGACCCCTAATATTATCTAAAACTTATTTGGAAAACCAAGAATATCGATCTTGCAAAGATTTGCGACACTTGCAACACTTCTGTGACACTTCTGTCCACAGTCTGTCACAGTCTTCTGTCTGTTCCACAGAAATTAAATCTCTTGTAAATCGGGAGAAGGCATCTGAGACACCTATTGACTTTCAAGTAAATCGAATTTCCGAATATCATATCTGTTCTCCGATGGTTTCAATTGTTAACCGAATACAGGGAAGCTTATTGTTGAATCCCTCTTTCAATACAGACCCAAATATTGGTCTGTCTGCAGGACTCCGGATCTCAGTTAGTTATTTGGTAAACGAGACATGCCTTCGGCCCTGAAGTGCTCCTTTTGCTTTTCCCTTGTTTGCTGTTGCTGTTTTTCTGATTAACAGCTGGAAAAGTCTTGCTCCTCTTGGCTTGGTATTTTTTTTCTGGCAAGAAACATGCTCCTACTAGCACTTTTGCTCTTCACTGTGTGTTATCTCTGGTAATGGGAGGGGGGCTGGGATCTCCTTCAGAATCTCTCTGGCCTTTTTGGATTTCGGCCAACTTCTGATGATGGCCTGATTTTGCTAGTGGCCAAAACTTAGTTGTTGTCGAAACTTTAATTGCAGCTAATTGTTGTGTTTGACTCAAAATGAATGCCAATGTTTGTTTCTTTGTCCTAAAAGAAAAAGATCCACAACTATTCTGAAGAAAAATCTTTGTAATTGTCATATAAAATATTTATTTTGGGATGGATTGTATATTTTTTTACTTATTCATAAATTTAACAATGATTTTCCTTTGTAAGCTCTTTTTATTTCTTCGCTTTTAATATTCTGTCGAGTGCATTTTCCTTTCTGGATTAATGTTTGCCAAATTTGTTGCAAAAATAATTACATTTTGACTTTTCTCTGATTGTATTTATTGTTTAGAGTGCTTTTGCAGAAATAATGATAAAATAATGACAGTAAAAACTGTAAAAATAAATGTGGATTGTTAATACTTATTTAGTGGTTTATTGTTTTGTTAACAGAGAAGACAGAGGGATATAGTGGCCTTTATGACAATAAGAAGGCTTATTGAAATCATCAGCCACCATCAAATTTGGTCACAAAATGTTGCGTACTTTTTTGTATTTTTTTATTTTTGTCTCTTTTCGAGGGTTGCTCTGGCCATCGCCACTAACGAGATTTATGCATCTATTTTAGCCATGGCCCAATTATGGTTTTTCCTCTGCAATGACCATACATCGAATGCTGCTGCATGCCATATCCTGTGGATAATAAATGCAGACAATATCGCCGGAGTGGCGCCCAATTATACGCAGAATTCAAGGGGGTTTAGGATATTAAGTGTGGGATGATTTTAGGAATATGCAGTTACCAATTATAGCAGTCATGATTTGCAATAATATTCGTTAAAAATACAAATGGATATACATTTAATGAATAACGGTTTTGGAAATGGGGATATCCATAATTATCTCTCTAAGAACTTTAAACTTCTCGCTTTGCATTGGGGCTTTGGTTGGGTAAATTATAAGTGGATTTGACTCCAAAGCATAGCAGAAATAATACCGAAAATTGTGTAAAGTTACAACAAAATACCAGAGTGCAATTAGCGAAGAGATTGGTTCGATTCGCAGAGGATAGAGTGCAGTGCCTTGAATGAAGTATTTTTATGGAATTGAACGAAAAATGTATTGAGGATTCGAGGATTCCCTCTAGAGAGCGATGTTTCGTTATAGTTCGTCCATCTGTTAAGCTCTGTAAAGCTGCTTTTAGGTTTGGTTTTTGACATTAGTTTGCATAAAAGCCCTTCAATAGACTGCCTAACTTTGTTAGCTAGTTGTTTAGTTTAGTTTTGGATTACACCACGCATAAAATGCTCTCTTCAACTATAGTTTTTTGTGTACTGTTGTTTTGTCAATTAAATGTTCATGCACCATTGAATAAACCCAGCGATATACCACAAGAAAGTTTTTATACAAAAAACCCAAACAGAAATGTAGCGTAATTGGTTTTTAGCCATGCTATCTATTGGGTGTACAAGTAGTTACGAGTGGGGCCAACGGGGAGATGTTGATGCTGATGGTCTGCTGTTCTGCTGCAAAATTTCCGAATAAATAAGCCAAAGGGAAGACCCAGCCAGAATGAAGTCAATGAAAAGGCAAAAGACAGGCAAAGTCCAAGTCAAGGCGAATCCAAGTCAAGTTGTTTTGGCCATTTCGTGGTGGCCGCAAACGAAAATCCACTGAAATCGTCGTAAACCTTGAGCGCACCAACAAATCCTCGACGCTGGCTCTCTGTTGGCTTAAATTGTCTGAAAAAAAAGGGTTTATGGTCATGACATTTTATGTACTCCGAACGAAACGAAATGAAACCTTTGGCTGTAATCTGCATAAAAATGGCAAACAAGTATTGTTATTGTGATTGCTGCTGCTGTTGCTGCTTCTTGTTGGCCAAAAGCGTTTCGTAATAAGCTAGCCAGAGATGGGCTATCCATTGGTCTGGCCTTGGCTCTGACACTTGGGCACCGGTTCTGGACCCAAAACTGGGGCTCTGACACTGTCCCTCGGCCCTGACGCTGATTGTTTTGTTAACATGTCGTAGAGGTTTTCCCCGCACTTGTGTTTGCTTGCTTTTTGGGCCTCATGGGGCATTGTTTCTTTTGTTGTTACTGTTGATTAGGGGGGCTTTCGGTCTCTCTACGTACATTTCAATTAAAATGTCGCCTCCAGGCGCCAGATATTAGATCTAAAAAAATCATAGCCAGATTCCAAGCCCACTTTCGGTTTTTTTTACAGCCAATATGAAGGTTTTTCGGCTGTGGCCGCTGTTTACAATTGAACGCCCCCAGAGTTTTCGCATTGAAGCATGCTTCCTGCCTGTCCGACGTCCAATCTTCTATCTATTTTCCAATTCCCATCTCCGCTCCCTGTCTGTCTCCTGCATCTGGCATTTTCCATTGGAACACGATTTTCCAATTTCTGACTGGACTGCTTCTCTTGCTATTTATATCGGGGAGTGGGGCATTAAATGCTTTTCACTCTGTCTGTTAGTGCTCCCAGGGACTTGACAGTCGGATATTAGGTGTGCGTTTTGGCTGTCTGTCTGTCTGTCTGTCTGTCTGATCGCTTTTGCCGAATCTCATTTTGATGTGGGATGAAGGTTTTTCGAAAGTTTCTGTTCAAAAAAGTTCCCCAAAACAAAAATCGAGAAAAAACAAGAGACGCAAAGAAGTTGAGAAAAATGAACTGTTTTTGAAGGCATTTCCGCGCAACGGAATTCATTTTAATACTTATTTTCTTATTATTTATTTTCTTGCATTTAAAGATCGATGAGTATGAAATTTGATTAAATGAAACTGCAAATCTTGGCAATTATCCATATCTCTTTCTGCAGCATTTTAACCATCGCTTTCATAGGGTATATACTTTTTTGTGTTCCTTTTAGTATCTGTAAGAGTATCCCCCTTTCATCCTTTCCTTTTTCTTTCATCCAACCTCCTTTTCCCCGCTTACAGCTTCCCCACTTAGTTTTCATGGCATTTAGCCCGAAGTCTGCTGCCTCCTCCTTTTCCTCCTCCTGTGGCACTTTCCCGACTTTCACTCATGAATAGTTAAATCCCTGCCCGAATTCCCTTGTAGGATTCCATAACACACTCCGACACATGCCCCATCATCCCAACCATCCGCTATGTCCCTAGACGCTCCCCCATCCTCTAGGCCCCATGATGCTTCTGCTGCTGCTATTTTCCATTTTAGCCATTTTTTATTAATGAAATCTCATGGCCCAATGAAGCGTAAACACTCCCCCAAAAAGCCCTAAGCCCAAAGCCCAAAGCCAAGTTCAAGTGCGACTGAGAGATGCTTTTGACTCAAGATCTGGCCAAAACGTGTTTGCTCAACATCCCATTTGCGTTTTATTGATGGGGGGACACTCTATTCGGCTTCCTCTCGGTCTTTCACTTGATTGCTTCTGGCATTCATAATCCCCCACCGATTAATAATGCCCCGCAACAAACCGCCCCGCAAAGTGTGGCATGTTAATTGAACAGCCCAAGCTCTTGCCCCAAGGCTCTGTATCTGTATCTCTAGAACTCGCCTTCTCAGCCATGATGATGAAGTGCCAGAAGGCAATTTATCTAAAAGCTAATCAAAGCTGGAATTCGTATTCGAATGGAATCCGTCCTTACTCGAATCCTTCCTCACTCGAATCCTTCCTCACTTGCAATTAAAGCAAACATTGAACGCAAATCAAATGGATGATGGAATAGTAACCTCTCTGTGTCCAAAAGGAGGCCCTCGGGGTGAGCGAATGTGCCCTGCCAGCCCCTGAGGATCTGCTGCTTATTTGGCCATTTATTTGATGCAAAGCATCGAAAATGGCAGGCAGCTTTACCATCCAACAGAAAATCCACATTTTTGGTCTCTGGCTGCTAACCGCAGACGCATTTTTCGTACTGCTTGCTGATGGTCCTGCTCCTGATGGTCCCTTCTCCTGTTAGGAGTACCTGCAGGCGATTGCTGCCACTGCTGCTACGGCTGCTGCCAGATGATTGCTGGCAAAAGTGGTGGCTTTGTGGTCGCGGTACAGGAGCGAAGCACAGGAGTAGCATCCCATTCGACAGTCGACTTCATTATGAGAGTGCTCTCTATTCAATTACGTAGGTGAGCGAATGAGCAAGAACTGAAATACGGCATGGAGCAGCAGGAGCATCAGATGGAGGGGAGCACCTGCTACTATATCGGGGAGCCATCATATTTTATGTTCAGCCATAAAGTGAGGGAAAACCCCGAAATTCCAGTGCCAGAGAACGACAGAGATGGAGCTGTGCTGCTGTGGTGCTGTGGCGCGGCGTGTGTGTGTGTGTGTGTGTGTGTGTGAGTGGGTCGTTGCTTAAAGCGCAAATTTATAACTTGGAGACGAGCCCGATAACATGAAGCGACACGCACATGGCATATATCTCTCTCTCTCGCTCTTACTGTTGCTGTTTCTAGCTGTCTCTTTTGCTCTTCTATAGTAAGTATTTTTTGTAAATATTTAACATCGTCTATTGGCAGAGACCCCGACCCCTCTTCCATATTATCTTTCCTTTTTGTGGGAATTTCGTGTACTCTGTTTGCTTCTTACACCTTCTCTCATTCTCATTCTTTGCTTCTCTGTGTTTTATCTAGGACATTATTTATGCTGCTCGTTTGGGAGGACGCATAAGGTGTTTGAGCCCATAGATATTTAAAAATTAAGTACCCAGAGAGCATTCCATTACCTGGAAAATGGGAATAACGGTATCACTTTGGGAATATTTCTTGGTATCAATTACAAGTGGATAATTGAAAAAATAAAATCGAGAAAATTATCGGTAATTATTGAATATTTGGAAACAGTAAACAAATTTTGATAAAATTTATCAAACTTTTAATTTGAAGGCTATTTATTAAAATTGTAGAGATTTATCGAAACCAATCGACTATTGTTAAACCAAAAGTAAGCACAAGAAAGAAGAATAGATTTTAACGAATTTATCAATAAGTATCGATATAGATTAAAAAGATACCATTTTGAGTATTCTAAAACATATACAGATATATCGATACTTTGTTCCTTCTTAAAAAACATTACCCCCTTGTTTAAAGGGTATCCGATAGCCAGGCATATCAGATCTCCTACCATTATTTGTATGCTCCTTTATCTGTTTTCTCTTACATTTTCTGCTGCTCTCCTCCTTGGGCCACAATAAATTTAAGGATGCCATTGAATCGACTGCTCTTCGAATATTTTTGCCCATCCCGAAGGCACTTGATGCTGGCATTGCCATCAATATCGAAGGAAAAAAATGTAATTTAATGGACTTTTAATCTATTTCTTTATACTGCCGTCTGATCAAAGGAGCAGAAGAGCAACAGAGCAGCAGCAACAGACACCCAGAAATGTTTATTAAAATTTAAAATAAAATACTGAAAAGAAAGATAAAAAAACGTTGATGATGCGTGTTGTTCACGCCCTCTGCCGTTGGGGGCATTTACCGGGTAGAATTTTCATTAGGTTTCCTCCAACGTAGGAGACTTTAATTGCACGCTGTCGTTCAATGCTTTTTGTGGCAGCGCATAAATCGATTTTAAGTAGGAAAAATATGCTAATCGAAAGGCAGACACGCAGTCAGTCATCAAAGTGGCAGAAAAGTGTGCACGCGTGCCCTGAAATGACTATCACGAGATACAAGATTTTCTGTATTGGAAAAAATAAAAGATAAACAACACCTCTCCCCCTGAACTTTGATGCTAAAGGCGTGGGATGTAGGTTCTGTAAAAGTTTCGGTAATTAGAGCTTCATGAAACTCAAAGCCAAAGATGAAAAGGTTTCGACGAAAAGTTCAGAAAAAAAAGTTACAAACTTTTTATATTTTAAGGTTTTCTTAAACGTTTTTTTTTATTTGTGTAGAGTAACGTTCTTCAAGTCGCTTTGTTGGCAATTAAAGTTGAACTTACATAATGGTTAATTTTCATGATTTTTGGATTACAGAATTGTTAAGTAGTTTAAGTTTCATTTGTATTAACACAGTTGTAAGAATATCCTTAAAAGTACGAGAGCACACAAAATAGCTATCGAGTAACATCATTTTAACTGTCAATAGATCGCGGACCAGCGATCGATACCGGGATCGGAGCCGGCAATCGGAGTATGTCGACGAACAGCTTAAAGTGCAAGAATTTAAGAATAAAATTTCTATAAAAAACACCAACAAACACGCTTTTAAAATAAACATTACTTTATATTAACGCGTCCTCGCAAAATTATTTCATCTGGAGACACCCCAACTACAGAATATAATATCAAAGTTGCAGTTTCTTTTCATTAAAAGTGTTTGGGAACACAAGAGATGTGAATTAGTAATTTTATCAGCTATAATTGTCCAACCGTGATGAGTTTTGTCATTTAGGTAGATAGTATTTATTTATATTTATAAGTGCCTTTTAAATTTTGTTTCCCCCAAGATTTCCCTTACTTTTGCCAAGCAAAAGTAGTAAAAAAAAGACCATCATTCCAACAGTTCCGTTACATACATTTGCATTATCGAGGCGTTAGAGGACTATTATTTATGACCAAAAATCGTTTAAGGTTTGCGCCTCAGCCCCCAGAACCGCCAGAGACCATATCGATTGGCTTTGGTATAGGAATGTCAGAAAACGGCATTCAAACGCATGATTGATGATTGATTTATTTATGAAATTCCTTGCCCTCTCGATTCCTGAGAATGTTACGCTCGAATGCAAACTGTGGTCTACATTTTTGATTGCAACTCAATTTTCCTTTGGAATTTTACTCTTAAATTTCTCTGCCATTTCTTTTAATTAATATGCAACGTTTGATAGGAGGGGCAAAAACTCCACATTTCTTGGGGGTTTCCTTATGTCTTATGTTATATTCATAAATCATTTTTGTGGCATAAATATACGATGGATTTTTTTCTTTTTCGGAAAATGTTGCATAAGTTTAAATACGTTTTGGCACACGCACACAGGCATCTCTGCTGACGGCCATTGAGGCATGAAAACCAAAGGCTATGCCACAGCGTCTCTTTCATACCATACCATAACCTTCTGTGGCACACACAGACTCTCTGGCATACCTTTTGTGGCACAGCCTCTCTCGCCCCATCCACAAACCCGCCTTCTGATGCTGCAACACCCTCTTTCTCACTCTGTATGCCCTTTGTGTGTGCCGTTGGTTATTGTTGCAGGGTGTTTGGGGCAATATGTTTGCTTTATTTCACTTTTGTGTTTTGTGTTGACAGCAATGACCCACATGCATAAATCATAACTTGTTCGCTTTACAAACAAACACACACAGATACAGCCTCAAAGCCTCAAACCCCCACACAAATGCAATCAAATATTCAAAAATTCACCAGAGCAACGAGAAATACATACATACATACAATACATATAATGAAAATTTTACTTTTGGGTAAAGGTAACACAATACATTTACCATTGATACCTTCTTGAATATTTTAAATCATTTGACAACAATTAAAGAAAAGATTCTCTAAATAATACGAGACGAAAAATTCGATTTTAGGTTTAAATAAATTGGTTTTGCCATGTGATTGTTTAGTTTTAGCTTTATTTTTTAAAGAACCATCGGTGAAAAACGCTTCGTGTAAAATTAGCATTTAGATGCTTAAGCCAAAATCTTTTGCCTTGTTTGATGAAATCAATCAAATTAAGCGGAAACGCGGTGACACGCCCCATTTTGTAGTTTGGCGGGATGGGTTATGTGGGGATGGAAGAAGACTAATTCAAATGCAATTTATTAAAGCATAAATTAGCGCGCGTCAAAAGCATCAACGGCAGCAGCCCCAGAAGCTAAAAGCATGTGTCAAGTGCTGAAAGCGTTTGGGGAAATCAAAAAAATAAAAGTAAAATACATGAATAAGCAACGAGAGGGAAAGAGCTTTCCACACACATACACACACAGGACCCTTTTGCATATGCATATGTTAGTGGGTGGTGCTGAAAATGTGGTGGAATTATGCATGCAAGCATGGGATTGGAGGCCTCCAGGACAGAAGACAGAGCACATAGCACACACAGGACACTGGCAATCTAACGCTCCAATACGCCACAAAGTATGCAACGAGTTTAAAGTCTATCCTGGGTGTGCGTCCGTCTGCCTTTCCCCTGAATTTGAGGCATTTCCCAACGAGAGTCGAAAAACTGATCAATGTTCAACGATGATGAAGGAGCGATGCAATCAGTGCCAGTAGTTGCACCATCATTGCATTCTAGTCCCCCTGTTTGGGGGAGGGATACCAATATCTGTCATTGAACAAACAAAACTCTCGCTCTTGTCATGCCACAAATAAATCGGTGGCAGAGCCAGAGGGAATAGAAAAAATTCTTTCCTTGTGGCAGCTGCATCGATAGTCAACGGACAGCAAGGCCACCCCCTTCAACACCACCAAAAACTGGGTCATTTTTGGAATAGTTGTTGGTCTGTCGCTGCTTTATTGATTGCTTCTGAAGGAAGGAGTGACGCTGACGCAAAGTGGAAAGGACGGGAGTCCAGTGGCAGTGGCATACCATATTGAGAATGTCTTGTCTTTGGATTTCGGTCTGAAGCGTGATTTTTCCCATTTTTCATCATTCTCAATTGCACTCAGATCTCATAACGAATTGAGTATCTCCATAAAAAATAATCCATATATTTGTATGCGTAAATTAATCGAGGGAATACGTACATTTGAGCGATAAATGTATAAATTTAATATTATCGATAAATACCAATATTTTGTATCATAAGTAAATCGATGAGTTGCATGCTTTAATCTCTCATACACGTACATAATTACGCGTCTCACTCTCTTATACTCTCTTGTACAAGCACACACACGCTGTGGTCATGGGTATCATTCGCTATGCACATCATCTCAACATCTCAAATTTCCGATGACGATGGCAGAAAAAGTAATATGAATGGATGTTGGTCTTAACCAGCATTAACCTTGTTATTCCCTGACTATGTATTTTCGATTATCGCCAAGTCAATGCTTGTCGGGTGTTTGTTGCTTTTGGCTAACCGCAAACGACGACTGTCAGCCGCATACTTGTGGCTGTCACTGTGCATGCTGTATGTCTCTGGCAATGTGCCGTGTCCCGTATCCCGTTTCCCTTACCGCGCCCCCTCATTCTCGTGCTAATTCTATTTCAGTGGTTATCCAACACCTACGGACAACGTCTTTGCGGTTGTCTAAGTAGTTAAATATACCGATAAAATAAATACAAAACGGATTGCGGATTTTGTACGCTGTGCCATTTGTTTGTCAAGTGGTGGGAATTTTGTTGGTTAAACGGACAGGAAAAGCCACATTAATCCAGGGAGAAACCGTACTCGTAGCTCCAGTGAATTATCAGAGAAAATATACTACAGATTCTGTCGCCTAAAGCGTTTTCGTTTTCTTTCCTTTCGCTCTGCCGACATGTTAAACCGAGCAAATATGAAGCCATTGTCCAGAGTCAAGTCCATGGAGCACTGAATCGAGCGGACACTTTTTATTGCCCACAGAAAAGCATTTCACATTTCTAATTCTAGTCTCCACATAATGCAGTCGTTTCTCCCATGAAAAATGTTGGCCAAAATGAAAACTAGACAAAGCATAAAAAAGTACGTAAAAACGAAAGGAGAGAGCTCGGGGGAAAGCTGATTAAAATTTTGCTGAGACCGCAAATTAAAGCGAAAAAAATATAATTCACAGTGGACCGGGAAGGGGAAAGGGTAGGAAAGGGAGGGAGGGAATGCAATGCAGAAACATGCAATGCCACAGGGCGTTTTTGGCTAAAAGTTGATCCTTTGCCCGGAAAAGCCACTGCCGCCGCCGCACCCGACCAACACGACCCCGCAATGGGTAGTGGTAGACCCATGGTCGTTGGTGCTACAAGAGCTCCACACACACACACACACGCACACACACACATCCGACACCGCCCACATCCACGTCCAAGTTTAACGCAAATAAATTGCGCATTCAGAGTAAAATTAACACACGACTCGGATGGGGCATGGGGCATGAGGAATACCATGGCAGGACGAACCATAACGAAGCTTAAAAAGAAAAATATTTGAGAGAAAAACTCTAAAAAATGGAACAAAAGTGGAAAGAAAACTATGAAATGGAAATGGCAGAAAAATGGGGAGAAAATGAGTGGAAAACGAAAATGTATGAAGAAAAAGTGAACAAATGTCAAAAGAATTACTCAAAAACTAAGGAATGTTAGAAAAAAGTGAGGAAAAACATAAAAAATCCTTAAAAATGAGGAGAAACTTTAAAAATTGAAGAAAAGTCTGGATAATACTCAAAAAAAACTGGTGGAGAAAAGAAAACCAGTAAAAATTGAAGGAAAATAAGAAAATCGACAAAAAAAAAAAATAATAAAACGTAAATGAAAGCCAAGTGGCCTCTGGTTTTGCTCAAGCCGTTTTTTTCTGTGCGTTTCTTTTTTCGGTCACATCAGCAAAAAGAAAAAGAAAAGGAAAATGCAGAAAGGACTCCGGACTGAATGCCACAGGATGCAGGGGCGACTCCATAACTTACACGAGTCCGACGGGTCAGTGCTAAGGATAACCGTTGCTGCTGTTGCTGCTGTTGCTGCTACTGCTGTGGCACATTCCCCTTATTATTAAAGCTCTCCATCTTTTACTCTCTCCCGCGTCTCATGTCTGTGGGATTCCATGTTGATATCTGCCTACTTGTCTATGCATGGGGCGTGGTAATGGCCACCCACCAAAACGGCCACCATATACCCAGAAGCAATCGCTTTTGGCATTCAAATTGATGTATTTCGAGGCACCCTCTGTGTCTGTGGCAGCGATGACTGTCATAAATATGATAAGGGATGCTGCCACTGCCCTAACCCATTTCCCCCAGCTGACATTTTGGCCATAGGAGGGACTGTCTTTGTCTTAATTAATAAGTCAATAGCTTTAGCCTCAGCTTCGGCTTCGGCTTCGGGTTCAGTGGCAGCTGCTTCCACAACCCACAATTTAGTTAATGCTGCTGGCTGCCCCCTCCCCCGCTTCAGCTGCTTGTGGAAAATCAGTGTGGTAAAGCTTCGTTGCGCCCATAACAAAGTGCTTTAGATAGAAGCAATTTGCCCCAGCGACAAGGTGACAAAGGTGCACGGGCGCACGAGGTGGGGCAACAGTACACGTGGCACGTAATGGAGGCCATAAGAATGGCAGCGGCTTCTGCCAGTTAATGGAGAATGGTAGATGCCCTTAAGCAAAACTTATTAGAATACTTAGATGTGGGATTAAGTTACTTTCGAAAGGGAGATAGAGGAGATCCTAACATTGGGCTTAGCTTTAAGATTGGTTTGATGACGATGTGAGCATTCCTGCCATGGGTTTATTAAAAGCAGATCCATTGGATCTATTTTCGAGTAGTTTTATCTTTGTTTTTTTATGGATTTCATATTGAAAAAGTCCCGTATAGCTGCTGTAGCGAAGGTATCCCTTCACTTAGGGGAATGATGTCTTGCTACTGTACCTGAAAGACACTTCTATCGAGACACTTTCCCAGAGACTGTCGCATTTATAGGCCCCACGATAGCGCAGGCCTCAGGAAGCGCTGCAGAAGGAGCGGTTGGGGGGAAATAATGCTCCACATTATCACAGCTGCTGTTTGTTGTTGTTCCAGGAGCTGCTTAATTTCATTATGAGCCTTCATGCACATTGACGCCATCTCGTAACATTTTCATAATGGGACATCACTTCCTACGCCATGATGCAGGGGCCCAGCACGGCTCTCTCACATGTGAGCCTGCGACAGAATGACGAGTGGGTGTTTAAGTGAGTGTGTGGGTGTTTGAGTGAGAGTGTGTGTGTTTGAGTCAGAGTGTGTGTGAGTGTCAGTGAATGACTGACAACATCGTTTGGCGGTTGCTGCGTATCGTTGCTGCTCTCTCTCTCTCATTGCTTCTTTTTTTGTTATGCTCGTGACGGCAAAAAAAGAATCAGCATCCTGCCATGAATGGAGGAGCCACATGTCCCTTCCACCCCACCATCCTATCGTATATTGCCAGTCGCCTGCCTAATGGCGCAAATGTTCAATAAAGAGGCTTTTAACGTTTTCCACCAGTCTCTCTTTCACGCTCTGATGTTGCTCCCAGCTTTAGTGGCCTCTAGAACGAGGCGGCACTTACCTGCCTCCTGCCTTTTGCCTTATGCCCTTCTTGTCCCACATTCCACGCATCAAAAGTATAGATGGATGCTGTATAAATGAAATGGGCATATTCATTCCCATTTGAAGTCTGAATAATAGATGGAGGACGGCAGTTAAAGTAAAAGTTATGTTTATTGGCAGAGATCGAGCGGGGCTGGCTGCCAGTACTTAATGATGCACCCCATCCCCACAGAGGCGAGGCAAGTACAGCAGTTTGCAGTCCCACCCAACCCGTGGAATATGAGAGTCCTCGGCCTGAATAAAATAGCAGACATGTTCCGATAAAACACGAGGAATATTTAATGTTTTAGCGAAACTTATTGGTACTACCCCACACCCAACATCCTCTCACTGTAAGGATCTCCATAGCTTTGCTTTTGCTCTTGTGGGGGTCTTTATGGCGGAGTTATGGCCCTTGATGGAAGGATATCAATAGATACTTGATGGTAGTCTAAAATATTCTGGAATGCCATTATTTTGAAGAGCTGGCAGTGCTTGACTCTTCATTGCTTCTTCGCTCGCTTCGCTTTTATTGCGGATCACCATAGTATACCGTTGGGAAATATACAAACAAAACTGAGATATTTTTGCGTACCTTTCCTTGGGGTTTCTCGCTCTTCTAATGGAGCCTCTCCCTCATTTCCCTCTCTTAATACATTTCCACCAGGTATTCAGCTCTCTTTACATATTCCAAAGACCCAAAGATCCGCATCCACAGAGGGCGGATTTGTTTATTTATTTTGTTACGCATTTGAGAAACAATTAATTTTGACTTCAATACAACAAAAAAATACACGCATCTTGTCCTCCAAGCGGCACTCTTTCCCTGTCCCTCGTACTCTCTCTCTCTGTCTCTCTCTCTCTATCTATCTCTCTCTGTACCTTCGTCACAGAATTGCTGAATGCTTCAATTTGTTTGTTTTGAATATAAATACTCGCTCTTCTGGCCACACTTTTCTCTCTTTGCTTCTGGTTTCTGATTGATGTGCGCCGCAAGGCAGCGGCCAATGATCCACGGAAACGTCCCCTCCAACCGCCACCCTCCGCTGTACTCCTCCTCCTCTGTAGCACATGGCCATAGCAAATAGATCTATAACCCATTTGTATACGTCGTATCCGTATGGTGGTGCGTCCGTCCCATCATGAGTTCATTTTTAATTAAAAATTTGCCTAAAAAAGAAGCCAAAAAATCGAGTGACGCACATAAAAGTTGTTAAGTGAAAAACTCATAAAAAATATATATTTACATAAATATATTCCCAATAAAAGTGTTGCGGGGAAACATATAAGAAATGCCATCACGCCCTTGGGATTTATCGGAACTCAAAGAAAGAGAGAAACAGAGTGAGCGAGAGAAAGAGGGAGAGAGAAATGTGGTGTCATTCAATTATTTTGCTATTAGTTGCTCGTGACACTCCACTTCACAAGAGGCGACATGCCCACACGTAGCACCACTCTCCACATGGCACCAGTCCCAGTCCCAGTCCCAGTCCATGCTCCAGCTTCAGCCTGAGCCTCTGCTCTACTGTTCAGCCTCAAACCCATTGCTCCATTCTCCAGCCTCCACATCTCTCATGACTCTCTGGTATCTACGTCTGCACCTACGCCCTGTTTTTAGCTCTCACTTCGCTTGGCCATGATTAATAAATGCGACACACTGTCTCGACCACAACACATTACTGACACCTCCAGAAGGCAAAGAGATGCCTCCTGCCAGTCCCATGCCTCAAGGTGTGCAAAATATGCTGTGGCTTTTTAGCCCTCTCTCCCCAAATTCCGGCTCTAAAAGCAGCCACAAGATGAGGCTCTTGTCACACACAGAGAAGAGGTTACGCATGCAGGTAGCTCTTTTTGTGGCACACAAAACAGGTGACAAAAACCAGTACACACACGTACATAAAGACAGACAGTACAGGTTTCCTTAAGAGATGCGTCCTGGAAGAGCAGGAGGAGCATGGGACATAGCATGTGCCACAAAGGACATATACATACATACTTAGGATGGATAGAGATATTGTACGTTTGCATCAAAAACTTAAAAGCAGCCCAAGGGCTGCCTGTTGTGGCTCTGAAATTATGGAGAATATAATTAACTTTGCATGTTGGCAAAATATAGCCCAAGGGTAAACAGACAGATGGATGAAACGATAGAAGGCAGCCTGAAGACACTCCACACAATGGATGTACAAAGATATATTAATGAATTTCTGGTCACAAAATGCCAACAGAAGGAACATTCACTGGAAATAAAGCTAGAAGCATTTCATTTTCACATCTCCTGAATTGGGAAACATTTAATGATGATAAAGATACTCGTACTAACATTTATTTCCATGAATGATGATGAATAGAGTATTAGATTTCACTTGTTTGTCTTATTAATTTGTTTAATATTTAATTTACATAAATAATTACCAGACTCACATTAAAAACACATTCTATGGTTTTCCATTTAAATGTTAATAATGCTTGGTGTACATTTTGAGGGAATATCTCAAATGAAGACTAATTAATGGGGAGTCTGTATATGTCAGTACTCTACCTTTGGGGTAAATAATTCACATTTTACTTGAATTGAAAGATGAGAACCTGTTGTTTTCATAGGAGTTCAAGGAATCAAGAGGAATTTAATTATCATTTTGCCTTCTAGCATGAAAACAGAGCTTCAATTGAAAATTAAGCTTAGGCCTTACATTTTATTGCCTTTAGATTAACTAAGAGAGATACTTATAATCCATTAAAAAAACTTCGAGCAACGAAAAGTAATTCATGATGCATCAAATTGGGCTAAAGAATTTCTATTGAATATAAAACTGAATACCTTTTAATTACTCAATACATTCTGTAGTAAGATTCATTCAGACAGATATATTCCCCAATGAAATACCAAAGAAAATTATAGTAATTGATTTTCAAAATTTTAAGCAGCAAAATTCAACTTAAATCCCAACTTAACCCCTCTTCCTCTTAACCGGTTGACCGGATCTTCCACTTGCAAGGTAGTAGTATCTTTGTGGCACAATCAGAAAATAGTTTTTGCCTTTAGGGATTGGGCGACTGGCAGAGAAACTTTAATGAAATCACAAACCCGCATGTAATTTGTATAGACATCCTCATACATCGCTATCCTTGTTCCTGTGTGTGTTTGGGATCCCTTTGCCAAATCCAATTAACTAAGATATTTATACGTCTTTATCGTTTGCAATTTTCTTTACAGATACAAAGATACACAGATACAAGCCAGCCGAACGCCCGCAGCCTGAGAACAAACACACTGAGACGCACACATTCAATCAAGCAAAAGCACTTGAAAGGGAAATATATTCGCTTGGTTATTCCAAATTCCAATACCTTGAAAACTAAATGACGCCTGTGTCGTCAGCACTGATGCCACATACTTCGGACCATAGACGACGGCCCCAAATTAGCCATCAAGCCATATATTTGCAAGTCTAGAGATACAAAGATACTCGCCACAGATACAAAGAGAGAGAGAGTGATAGAGTGAGAGATAAAGACATAAAAAAAAGGAGTCGAAAGCCGTAGATACATTAAAAGGAGAGACCACCACCAGCAGCAGCAGCAGCCGTTGAGTGTTTGTGTGTGTGTGCCAGTATTTTATTTCGAGAGCGCCAAAGGATTCATTAAAAAACCGCCAACCTGGAACTAATGGAATTAGAGAATATTGTGGCCAATACGGTCTACTTGAAAGCAAGAGAAGGTAAGTGCCACTCCCCTTCCTCACACAAAAAGCATTCGCAGGGTTAATTTTTTTTTTTTTTTTTTTTTTTTTTTTTTTGCTTGTTTGTGTTTAAATTTGTTTTTGGGTGGCTGGATATTAAATATTGATGGAAAATTAGGGTTAAAGTTCACTCTGGAGTGAAAAAACGATGGCTAAAACATCGATCAGATGTGGAAACCATAGAAAAATTGTTGTAATTGTATACCTTTAAATCAGTAATTTCATTTGGTATTTATATGAAACATAATGGTTATATTTTCGAGATTTCATTGAAACACATCACGAAGCCTAGAATGAGATACGCTACTCCGCAAAGGATACAATGCAAATTCCATGCCGATTCAAACTGGAGTATCTTTGCTAGATAAATCATTCTGCATATGTCTAAAAGATGAGCATTGTCTTTGCATCTGTTGAGATCAATGCTTCTAGCGGGGCATATTGTACGCTTCATATTCGATTTAAAAATATATTCATTGTATCTCATGCCCTGGCCCTAACTGGAGTCGGCTTTAAAGCCTTGGATCCTTGGAATGGAGGGCACGTGCTCAAGTGGCCTGCGTTGCTGTCACCTTGTTATCGATTTTTGTTGCTTCTTCCCTGCGTGCGGTGGGTGTCCTGTTTAATTACAAGGATTTGAAGTTGAGTTTCAGGCTTGCGTGGAATGGGAAAATATAGAGGGTAGAAAGTGCCTGACATCTTTTGGCTGGTATTTGCTGCCTGTCTCTCCTGCCTTTCTCCTGTTTTCTGTCACTAGCCGCTTCTGCCGGATTCCTCCTGTTTCATCTCTCCCTCTAGTGCTGGTCCTGGGCTTTATCTGAAGTTAATGAAGCGTTAAATGTTTGCGCTCCAGCAACTTATTCATTTTCATGCCTCGTGCTGCTGTTTGTGGGCCCTAAGTGCTCTATTGGAGCCGCTCGTCGCGGCCTGCAGATACACTCAGACTCGTCTCCTCTCCACTTCGTTATCGAGGTCACACTTCAATTGCAATTCCTCTGCCCCCTCCCATACCACACTTTCTTGCCTCAAGTTCAGTGTCGCTGCTACATTCTGTGTTCTGCTGCTGCTGCTGTTGTTGTTGGCGCCATTGTTCTGTTTATTTACAGCAAAGTCAACTTTTGCCATTAGGTCTGCTCTTGGATGCTTCGTTTTGTGTGTGGAGGGGCAGGGAATGGAGCAGAGAGGGAGATAGGGTAAATTTATGCAAAGTTATGCATTAAAGCGCGAAAAAAGTTTTAGCTGCAAGCTTAAAGGTCACCTTCAAGGGCCTGTGGTTGCATGTTGCATGTCTCCTCCCACCACCCAAAACTACGATGGAACTCTCTTCTGTCTGTATGTGTGTCTCTGTGTGTATCCTTTTCTTCATTTGCCCCCCAATCAAATATTTCATTTTAAATGTTATTTATTTTATTGCCCAGTCTGTTCGTCTGTGTCTGCCTCCAAAATGTATCTGGCAGATACTTTTGGGCTCGCTCTCTCGCTCGTTTCGTTTTTTTTAGGTTTGCAGGGGCCGCCGCTTCAACAGATTTAAATGACAGAAACGTGCTCAAAATTTCAATTTGTAGTAATGTAATATTTTAGAGTCGACTCCACGGGTTGGGGAGAATGGGTGGGTCTAGGCAAATGGCCTTAAGGATGGGGCATACAACATTTGCAATACATTTAACGAGTCAAAAAGTGAATTTGTCTTTGGAAGAGCAGAAGCAGAAACAGAAGAGCCAGATAGCATAAAATGAAGTCGCGCCACCAAATGCCGCCGGCAACAAGAAGGAAAATCCATTGCCATAAAGTTTTTCTCCTCCTTCTTCTACTACTGTCAGATGTTTTTTGCTTCCTCTTTGAGCTGTTCTCTTTTTGCCCCTTTTTCCTGCTTTTCTTCTCTAAAAGTTCTCTTTATTTTTTCGACTGGGAAAAGTTATTGCAGAATTTTGTTCCAAAGCCATTGTGCACGCGAGGGCCAGATGATGAGAAGGATGCAAATGCCAATTCCGAAATGAAAAGAGCAGAGCAGAGATGAGTGTTATCTTTAGAGGAAATATACATACATATGCGTATACATTCATATTATTTGCTTTCTCATTTATTTTATACTTATCCGCTGCTGTCGAAAGAGCAATCTAAGGCAGAAGAATAAAACTTCACTTGTGGTAAAGGTATACCACAAATTAATTATCAGAAAAATGTTGAAGAAATCGAAGGTGCTAAAATTGTTTAACTGGAATTTTGTGCCCTTGCTGTGAGCTTTGGTTCAGAGCTCAAAACTTATTTCTATTATTGCATTTGAAGTATTTTCTTACCAGATTGAAAGACTTTAAGTACTTAATTAGGATTTAAACCTTTCCTCGTTGAATTCGAATACATTTATCGTGTGGAGCACAAGTTCATTGAATTCAACTTTTTAGTATTGATTGTATGCAATCATAAAAATCCCTTAAGCCGATTGTAGACCATTTGATATTTGCTTACATGTTGGTTGGGTTTTTGTTTTATTTTTTTTACATGTTAAAGATTATAATTCAATGAAGTGCAATCATATTTGATGAAAGAATATAGTTACGAGAATGGCAATCATGATTGATAGAAATAGATCGTAATCTTCCCTTGAGTCTTGATTTATTTTTAAATTTTTCCATTAATAAATAATAAAAAGAATAATAATAATCAGAAAAAGGTATCTATCTCTCTCTGCTTGGACTCTTCTATTAATATTTCGACATATTCCATTCCATCCATCATATTTGTGAAATATCCTACCCATCAAAATCACTGACATATCAACATCAATGTCCACTCAAAATCCCGACATTTGATGTCTGCTCTGATATGAAATACATTTTAATATCAAAATTTCCTAGATTGTCAATTGTTTTACCTGTGTGTGGGTGTGTGTGGGAGGGAGTCCATGTGACATCTATGTTTCATTTAATAATAATATGCTTATGCCCCCAAAAGGGAATGCTCATATGCGGTCGAATCGGTCGGTCGAATGCTTACAGAAGTCATTCTGCTGCCTGTCTGTCTGTCTCTCTGTCAGATTTCTATAACAGAAGCTCTGCAGCGAAAGCAATTCTCTCTTGTCTCGTATCAGTTGGTTGATTGTCAGGGCTGTGTTTTGTGTCTCCGCCTGTCATATATTGTGGCCTGTTGTCGAAGTGGCCTATCTACGAGCATGTGTACTTATGTATGTTATTCTATATGTAGATTCCTACAAATGCGAATGTGCTTGCTATGTGTGTGCCATGTGGGGGGATCACATGGGGTCGTCGGGTAGCGTCGGACGTCACTCACTTGGAAGGAAGGAGGCGACAGTGCGTCACACAGGTCTTATCGGCAAAACTTGTGGCTTGTCGATGCGATGCGATGTCAATGTGCAGCTGCACTCTGAGATTGCTTGGCCCTTTTAAAATTGCCACCATGCCGCTGAACCTTCTGAGATTGCTACCATGCCCCTGCCCTTTCAAATCACAAAGCCACTCCCCGGAATTGTGTGTATGTTTGCCCCTTAACAGCAGCTACTTAACGATGTTGTGGTTGGTATTTTTTTCCTTTATTTTTTTATTTTTAATTTTACGTTTGGTGTTATTTTACTGACTTTCTTTTCTTCTTTTATTTTGTATATTCTTCTCTCTTTTGTTTCTTATTTCTTTTATATACCTATATATATTTCGTTTTATATTTTCTTTATTTTCTTTATATTTTTCGGCTTTTTAAAAAATTTGTTTTTCTGCTGTCCACGTTAATTTTTTTTATTTTTTAATTATTATTGCGGTTTTGGCATAGAAGGAGCGCTACCCGCATAAATCTTACGCTAATGTCCACCAATAATGCTGATTATTCCAGAAGTGGGACTTACTCCATTTGACTCCAACTCTAAGACTCTAACTCCATGAAATTGACTCCAACATTTCTAAAATGACAATGGGGGCTGAGACTCCCAGTCGCCCAGTGTATCCCACTCTCAAATGCAGACTAAAAGTGGGAATCCAGACTCGAAAATATACAGAAAACAGCAGCAGTCAGCAGATGGCAGCAGCCAACCATTTGAAGTTTGAAATTAAGCGAAGAATTTAATTTTGCTGTCGCTAGAAGTCAAAAGTTGCTTTTGCACTCTGGTTATCAGCCATTAAGAGACGGAATTTATAGAGAAAATTTAGCTCTAGAATTATATGCACAGTCCTCTACCTATAAAAAAAAAACACAGAACAGAGTCGGTCGGTCGGTCGGTTGGGAGTTTATCGCCCAACAGCAGCAGCCACAAAACTTGTTTTTGGGCGGAGAGTTTTAAAGTCTGGAGGAGGGTCTAGGAGAGTCTGGGAGTCTACTCTACTCTCTTTTAATAGATGCATTATTTCCATGAATAATACAAGTAGAAATACGTTCCATTAAAGCTGTGTGGCTGTGGCTACTAGTAGCATTCCCAGAGGTTCATTGACACCGCATGGTCAAGTCAAACAACTTGCCTGTCCGCCGCCCATGTGGCAAGGCAACACGCAACACTGGCAACGGCTACAGCTGCGGCTCCTGTGTTCTGTTTTCTGTTTATCGGCCCCCAGGTTATGTTTTGTCGGTTGTATGCTAAACAGTTAAAAATCTAGTTGTTAATTATCGCACGCAAACGGAAAGGAACGTCAGTCGGCAGAGGCCAGAGGCCAGATACCAGAGACCAAAGACCAAAAGGAATTGTTGCTCTAATTGGGAGTAAAACTAGCTGGCACCCACCCACCACATCGATGAATCCCATCCTGATTCTCGGAAACACAGCGAGAGAGAAGTGGATGCAGGAGGATTGCATTTGTGGTTTTCGAAGCGGTTTGATATATATGTGTGTGTGTGTGTTGTCGTGTCGTGTGTCTTTTATGCTCTATGGTTCCTGCAGTTGCAACATAACGTACTTGTAGCGGAGCCTCATCGTCTCATCGAAATGAACTAATTTGCAATGACAACAGAATCTTTCTGTTGTGTCCCTGCGTGGTAATTGCAATCAAAACGATTGTTGCTTTGCAAATTGAAGATGCGTTGATTGGCATGAAATGCACAGAGATAGGGACAGAAAGAGAAGCAGAGATTGCAGTGCCACACGCAGCCAATGCTGCCACTTAATTGTCGATGCAAAACTGCTGCTGGGGCACTGGCAACTCAGAATACATTAACTCCTACTGCTATCCATCGAGTGTTGACACTAAGTTGTATTCTGTACCGTTCCATTCAGATCTGTTTTGTTTCTTCCATCTGGCAGTCACTCGTGAGCTCCCAGCTCCCGTCCATTGAACATTTCCGCTGACGGGCATAAACAATATTCATTAACACTTTGACGCGCATAAGCACTACACAAATATTGTGCCGGAGATGCTTATAGAGGGGTCTCTGGCGGGGGTTTAAGCAGAGGTGTTACCCAGTAATCAAAACCGAGACGGAGAGAGGGAATAGCCCATTGACATTGATATGTATGGAAAGATCATCAAAATAAAGTAAGGGAAGAGTACCTAAGTTATTACTGTTTTGCATGGCATTTCTATAGAGAGGGAGAAACATTTTAAATCCTTAGTTTACGTGTGACTAGCTCTCTGTGGGGAAAATACATCACACATCAGCTAGCTGGCTAATCCTTTTTCCGATCTGAAGTTTCTCCTGCAGAGCATCCCTTAGATACCTTTTGTAGCAGCATAATCCTGGCCAATTTACACTTCAATTATAATCGGACAAAAGGGCCATAGATGCTGCTGTCGAAACCATTGAAAGCTGATTGAAGTTCACCTTTCAACCCACAGACAATGAACACTGAAGTTTCCTCCGTTATTATTCTATTAATTACAAAACACAAGGAGTCCTTTTGTCTGCCAAACCGCATTTTCTGATTGAAATCTTGGTCATAATTTGATGGGGATAGCACACAAATTTTAGTGTATTTTAGTGTTAGTGTATGTGTGGGAATGTGAAGAGATTAAAACCGGTAGTAGTCCCCACAGACTGCTTTTTGACGTAGGCAAAACGGCAATAAACATAAGAAATTAGCATCGATAAGTCGGGTTGCTCTAGAAGAATGAAATGCTGTATTAGGTGACGTTGTTGCTGCGTCAGCAAATGAATAATTAATCGAAATGCTTAAGCGTTTCTCTCCGTTTGAAATATGGGTGGTATTCAAATTACCATTTTATCCAAGAATCACATACACATATGTAAATATGTTTGTATGTATGGATATATATTTCATGGGTATTTCTCTGTGTTTTGTTTTTTTTGGTGTATCATTTATCTTCGTCAATGTCTCAGAGTTCATTCTGTCGCTCATTAATTGATTGAAATGGATATTTTGTGCAGATATTTTGATTGTTATCCAATTGCGTCGACTCCCATATCTGAATGTCAATCAATATGACTTTATTTAAGGTAATCTCAGAGGGAGGAATCCCTCCTTTAAATAGGGATAGCATTTTATGGTCTCAATTTATATGCTAAAGCCCCTTCATTTACAACCTGACATCTGCACCTATCATTAACTAGCTCTTGCTGTGTGTGTGTGGACTGGACTCTATTCCAGTCTTGCCACCAGAAGGAGCGTAATGAAATATTTATTATGAAACCACACAAAAAATGGAACATCTAGGGATGGGGGAGTATCCACAGGATATCCATATCCGTGTTGCCTTGCAGCTGTGGAACGAATGTGTCCCCGCGCTGCGGTCGTCGCTAGCATGCTTAAAAATGCATGCACTAATGACCGCAGGGACGACCACGACGACAACAGGGCGATAGGACGAAAGGGTACCGACCCCCTGTGCAAACACGGGGGGCTGCCAATGGCCATTGCGGAGTTGTATGATTAATATTTTAAAATTTCATGCAAACACAATATATACACCGGCAAATGTCAGTAATTGAAACTTACTTGAGCCAGAAACTAAAGGGAACTCAAAAATCGATAGCATTTTGTCAATTTTCACTCTTCCAGTGTGGCTTATAGTACTCTCCCGCTTCGCACTATCTGTCTCTAGTCGAAGCTGTACTTATGTTCCAATGCCTTAGGAGTTCCGTTAGCTTCCAAGACGCATTTAGTTTCGCATTCATAGGTCTGAGCAGCTATAGCCAAAAAAGCTTTCTATAGTATAGTCCAAATGAAAAAAAAAACAAGCTACAAGTGTGACTGATTCTACCTCTTTACGCATTCTCTCTCTCCCAACTATTGTTGCTCATATCTTGTATCTTCCACGCTCTTTATTCTCTGTCTCCATTTATAATTTTTGGAGTTAAAAGTTCAATTCTACTTTAACTGTTCTTTATTTCTCCATCTTTCGGTTCACGTGCTTCATATTTCAATTGATTTTTATTATTATTTTTTGATTACTTTCTCCTTCATCCGATTTAATATTTCATTTGAGAAAATGGTATTTTCATTAATCAAACAATGTTCCAAAAAGCTCTTTTCGTACATTTTGTTTTGTTGTACGTGGCGCAAACAATTATTTTGTACCTATAGAAATGTTTGGGATTTCGGCACACGCAGCCAGCCCATACCCCATGGTCCCCTCTGGCTTCACCTGCCCAGACAGTGCGGCAGGGGATTACAATATTGTACATATATGAATGTATGTATGTGTGTATAAAAAATATCGAAAAATAAACAAATTTCAATCTATTCTTTGCTATTGTTGTATGGTTTGTGCGAGGCCCAAAACAATTTGGATGAATAAAAAGCAAAAAGAAGCCGCCGCCGCCGCGCGCCGTTGATGGCCGTCTGCTGCCCACTGGAAAGCAGCGCAGATCGACAGACAGACCAGACAGATAGAAAGAGATGTGTGTATATGGAGGGAAAGAGACAGAGAAGGAGAGGGATATCGACTTAAGCGCCATTAGCCAAATGCCTGCCTGCCACAAGCCTCCCGCGCGACCATAAACCAAATTTATTGATTGTTTTGACAATTAATTTTTTATATTCTGTGCATTGTTTATCGTGCGGAATGAAGTCGTGAAGGATGAATAACAAATTCAATGCAAAATTGTTTTATATATGTATGTATTTTTGTGCCAGCATTAATTTATTTTTATTATGTTTAATTTTGAGGGAGAGAAAGGAAAATGCTGGGGACTAGACTCATAAATTCAAAAGCATCAAAAGTCGCAAAGTGATGGGTGATTTTCCAGCCCTCCAAGGATTTCCATGGCAGTGCTGGCAGCTGGGTGGGGCCAGGCAGAGATTGTGATTAATTTGTCGGCAAGGCAAGGCGACGTATGTATGCGCAATGTGTACGCAAATACAACGTGGCAACAGGCAGACTGACAGACAGACAGACAGACAGGGCCCCTGGCTGTATAAGCCGCTCTTCTGGTCAAAACATCCTGAAGAGCCGTTTGCCTATTTGTCTTTGTTAAGCAGGAATCTGGGGTTTGCCCTACCCAGAGGGGTTTCCCTCTCGTATGATTGATGGCCTCGCAGCACAGTGCGTGCGTGCTGGCGCTTCTTTTAGGCGCTGTCTCCTGGCCATTTTACGAGCAATTTTGATCAACAGAAACACCACCCACCACCAGCAACAAAAGAAGTTAGGAATACATCTGTGTTTCTCTCTCCTTGCATCTGTGTTTCTCTCTCCTTGTGC
Organism: Drosophila ambigua; assembly: GCA_018150905.1. Taxonomy (NCBI): domain Eukaryota; kingdom Metazoa; phylum Arthropoda; class Insecta; order Diptera; family Drosophilidae; genus Drosophila; species Drosophila ambigua. The sequence continues at coordinate 1,408,320 of JAECWS010000086.1, forward strand.
GGCAGCTAAAAGTGAAACGATCTAAAGGAATCCTGTAAATGTTTCTGGCAAATATCTTTAGGATTGAGGGGCAGACAGATCGAAGAATGATCCGAAAGAATGCCCATAGTTAGCATGGTACCATGAAGTACCCAGTCCCATGGGAAGGAAGGAAGAAGTTTCCTTCTCATAGCTGAAGGCAGAATACCCTATATAAGAATATACAATATCCCCTCCTTGTGCTCCTGCTTTATGTCTGTGCCATAAAAAAAGAAGCACAGACGAGTGACAGAAACGGAACTTTGGCATATTTTATGCTTTTGCGTCTCTTTGCCATGAAAATGTAAGTGTCGCATTGAAAATTTTCTGCTGATGAAAGGAAAGTGAGTTATAGAGGGTGAGAGAGAGAGCGTGATAGAGGGAGGGAGGGAGTGAAAAGGTGGATAAAGGAGGGGAAGGAACTGCCGCTGTACACTGGGCCAACGATGGAGAAAGTGATGGAGAAATCGATAAATATTTATTTGCAGACATTTTACGATTATTTAACGATTATTTCTTTCGGCTTTTACCTTTTTTTTTGTTGCTGGTTTTAAAGTGTTGAAATGGGGACATAATTTACAGGGATTTTCCACACTCACACACACACACACACTACACTGATTTATGTACATTCTCGAACTGTGTGAGTGGGTGTTGCGTTGTAAAATATTGGAATTTGATTAACTTTTTACCAATTCTTTTGGTGGGGTGCCACTGAATATTTATGCATTGCCGGAGGATAGTGGTTCCACTGGTGGAATGCATGCAAGTTTTTCCCCAGAAGTTTTTATTTTGCTTTCAAGCAGTACAATTTTTTACTGGATTGGCCGGTAACACGAGTTGATAGAGATTGCTAGACGGTCTATAGTCCATATAATATTGGAATATTTTGCGTTGTGTTATTTTGTAGTCTTTTAATTTTTTTATTTTATTTTTGGTTTTTTTTTGTAGTATTTTATGATATTTTGTAATTGCTTCTGGTATTTTGTAACTTTTTTAGTGCTTTATAAAATTTTGTAGTATTTTATGATATATATTCCATAATTCTGTGTTCATTGTTCGAAAGCTGTGTCCGTCCGAGTATGGCGAGACTTGTGCAGTTAATCAACGTCATTCGTATGTGCATTAGTGGAACAAGGGTGCCATAATAAATATGTATAGCCCAAAGATATATCATCTGTTTCATACTCCTTTAACACCACTGTAGCGCGGTGGCAGGGGGCTGTAGTAGGGGGTAGTAGCAGGGGGCTGTAGCAGGGGGCAGTGGTGTTTCGCATAGACGTAATGCACATTCAAATGAATTTTACTCGTGTTGCTGACGGTTCTGTTGCTGCTGCTGCTGTGTCTGTTGGCTCTCTTGCTGACAAAACGTGTCGTATGCGCAATTTTGCAATATAAATGACAACATTTCAGGTTTATGGCAGGTCTGCGATTCTCACGCGCGCGTTTCGCATATCAATTTCAATTCCAATTTTCGACAGAATACACAACGCATCGCATCGCATCCCATGGTACACACACACACGCATCCATTATCCATTAAGCAGACATCAGATATTGGACATCAGACGGCATCAGAGAGCATACAACAACCCGATTGGGATTGTACTGATGTTGCAGCAGCTTTAATTTCTAAAATGCAGCAGCGGCCGCAGAGGTCTCTTTACACTTCATTGGTTGCCAAATGTGCCAGAAACTTGAAATGCTGTCAGTGGCAGCAACAGCAACAGAGACAGCAAAATGCAGCAGCAGCAAAGGCAACGGCAACGGCAACAATTCCCCAAAGCAAATAAATAAATGTCAACGAAACCAAAGGTAAACGCCGCCGCTCGAGGCTTGAAAGCAATTATAAAATGCAACGACAGCTAAATTTATTGTCTATCGATGTGGAGGGTTTTCCGACAATTTCCATTTGCCATTTTTCACATTTAAATTGCATTTGTCGCTTCATAGGCATTAAACACAATAGATGTGCAAGTCCTTTCAACGCATTCGTCATCCGCAATGACATCGACATGATCTGGAAAAAAATACTGTTCGAATTGATTGTATTTATTGGTTGAGACTCGAGAGCGCATTGCAAATGCAATTTCAATTAAATTCTTGATGCAACGAAACGACGCACCAACAGTTCAGTTCATTGTTTATTTTGTTCGTTTTTGGTTGCTTGTTTAACTTGGTGTCCCATGTGGCATGCGACTGCTGCACCAATCGGAATGGCTCCCCATAAAAATGGCAAACTCAAATCAAACCCATGTAGGATGCGCTTTGTTGGACATCACTGTGCACGGTGCAAAGAGTACAGTCAATACAAACGAAAAAGACTTTTCTTTCAAATGCATTAAATTCATGACTCGTCAGCCAATAAATCAATGATTCGACAAGCGGTCAATCGGTAAAACCGATTCATTGAAGTCAGATGCAGGGTTAATCTCAGGGTTAATCCCCGTGCGGCAGCAGCTGACAGCAGAATCATAACTGTGACGCTTGTGGCATCATCCACCCGAAAATAAATATTAAATCATATACTAATCTTGGGCCATGCTGAAACCCTTAATCAGCACCCATGTTTATCTAAGCATTACGCATGGCTGACACACTGACACCCACACAGCTGAATAATAGATTTTATAGCATCCATCGACAAAGTGCAGTAAGAGGATTTATGGCTTTGGATATCAGGATATAAATACAGCAATTACGAGTACGAGTACGAGATATATATACTGCATGTGTATATGTATGTATGATGGCTTAGAGGCGCCACAACTATTTCGATTGCTGATATTTAGCGCATTTTGAGGCGAGACAGAGAGAGAGGGAATTACATATATCCCTTGTAAGCTGTGATTACTGCAAACGGAATTCTCGTCCTTCATTTCTTCAGTGAAACATGGAAGCTCCTTACTTCGTTTCTTCCATCAAATTTGGCAGCTTCTTCCTTCATTCGTTTCTTCCATTGCTGTAATTAAAGTTGAGACCTTCTGCCCTTCCTTCAATCAAACTGAAAATGCTCGAGAAAATCTTTGCTCCTTGGCGCCATATGGCTGCAGTCTCTTTTATTTGCAGCCACATTTTTTTCCTCCAGAGATCTCCTTGTCTTTCATTTTCCCCCTCAAATATTTCCTTTTCTTTCACATTCCCCCCCAATCAGCTGCCTGTGTTTTACTTACCCTCCACCAGGAATCAAATTGTTGGTGGAAATCTGCTTGTTATTTGATTTTTCCGACTCGTGACACTTGACAGAATGCTTCTGCCGGATGGAAGATGAATGGAAGCCGCCAATTAGCAGTCGAATGTCGGAATGTCAGCGGAATGTGGCACTAATTATAAATGAAGGATTAATTGTGGCGCATGCCACATGGTAATTGCAGGCCCTCTTGCAGGCACTTCATGCATTTTACATCCTTCGTATTCCTGCATGTGCCACACGGCGTATGAGCAATGTAAGCATTGCGTATACGCCGGGGATCGACTGTCTGTTTGCCTGCTCCTGCATTCACTATGCGTATTTAATTATAATTACTACTCACAAGCCGCCTAATGCGATGCCAATGCGATTTGTAATGGAATATCCTCCTCCACCCCACTCGAAGGCGGCGGATGGGCGGTAGGACGCACTCTTATGTCATATTATAGACAAGAGCATAAGCCGCTTTAGAATGCGTTGTCGTCGGGTTGCTTTGTGCTTTTGCATTCTGCTTACTTTTCCCACATTTTCCCCACTGATGTCATTGCATTTTCCAACTGCTGTCAATGCATTTTCCCACTGCTGTTTGCTTGCCATTTTCCCTCTTAGAATGTCAGCTAAAAATAAGATTATTTGAATGAAAAACAACAAAAGACCTCTGACAGGCTCCGCTTTAACTTTCGCTTAAGCCCTGAATATATTTCTTGCATTTTCGTTATATTTTTAATTAACTGTCACTTGACTTGCTGTTAAATTGAATTGTTTATTCTAACTGCTGGTCTTTTCTTGGTTCCTTGCATAAATATTTGCATTTTCAGAAGTTTGTAGAAGAGCAAATTCGTATTCCGCCAGAAAAACAACTCAAAAGTTTCTCCCCTCAGATGATGGGATATTTATCTAGCAGAAATGTGTATCTTATGCAAATAAGTGTCTCAGAGAAAGTATGTATGCGTGGCAGGAGAGTGAGAGAGAGAGAGAGAGAGGGGCAGGGAGAGTGGTTGCACTTGCATTTGCAACTTTCATTTGAAAATTGCACAAAAACTCGCTTAGATATATTTTAAGCATCAATCAAGCAACCCGTTAATCTCGAAACTAAATGCAAATTTAAATCAGACAAAAACGTAAACGAAAACGAAACATCGATCATGTTGTAAGGCTGTCAAATGAGCTGCCAATACCAGGTCTCTGTCGCTCTGGTTTCTCTCTAATGTGGGAATGCGGCATCTGTGTTTGTTTTTTCCATCAAAAGCAAACATTTATCTACCAGTTACGACAAAACGAGTGTGTCGTATCTGGAGCCCAAATGAAATCAAATGTTTGGCAAAATATAGAGCATTTAATTGACTGTTTGCTCATGGCAGAGAAACAGAGAGAGGGAGAGGGAGACTATCAGTCTGTCTGTGTATCGGACTCCACTCGAGGCGACTCCACTCCACTCGACTGCAATTAATGTCAAGTCAGCGGACACTGATGAGCCGGCAATGAGGGCAACTAATAAAATTCATTCATAAATAATTCAAACGCCACTAAAAGATACAGATACGACGACGCACAGACACACACTCACAGACACTGGCTGCCTGTGTGTCAATATATAACAATTTCGCAACGAAAATTGTGCAGCCTTAATTGATTTGTTTTGCACCCCATACTCGCAGAAGGAATATACATGCATACATTTATCTTCTCTCTATATATATATATGCCTGTAGATCTATAATTGTTCTTGTTTGAATGAATAAAAAGCCTAAAAAGCCAAATTGCCTTAGATTGAGAATAATTGTGGGTTCATTGTTTGGCCCCAAAAAAAAGCACCAGGAATGTGAAGCTCTAATGTTATCAGCCATTTGCCGGCCAAGTGGTTGCCTTATCATACAATCTTCTATTCCAAACATGCGCCCGACTAATGAGCGCCACAAAAATATAATAAATACTATAGAAGAACTTGAACTAGTACCTACAAATATACTAATATTGTACTTATGCAAATGTAGACACTGATAAAATAATTTTGATAATTGAAATCAAAAAGATTCATCTTTTTGGCTACATTTTCCCCAAAAAGCAATTTGATTAGAGCATCTCTCTCATTGTGAAACATTAAAAACAAGAAATGGAAATGTAGGAAAATACTCCCCTGGCATCAACTGCCATTCCACTCAATCCCTTCCTTAAATCACTTATATGTTCAAACGTACATATATATTACACACACAAAATGTTGTACAACTCTGAATGCAGCAATCAATGCTATGTACATATGTATGTACATATGTGCAACAGCAAAAGAATAACAGCCTCAACAATATCATTTTCTACACAGACAAGTGATTTTTTTGTGGGTATTTTTCTTTGGCTTACCCAGCAAGTGGTACGTTGCAGGTGCTACGTGTATACATAGGTTATATTTGGAACCGTTCTTGGCATCTATCTATTCAAGCTTAATATTAAAAATAGCAGAAAAATTACTGTAAAAAAGCTACTTAAAAATTTTGAATTTAATTTCATATATTTTTCAGTCTTTAGAAGTGTTGCATAGCTAAAATTGTTAAATGGTTACCATTAATTGATTGGGTATCGCTCAGTCGAAACACTTGCCTCTAGATTTCCTACTTGCTTTTTGTGCATTTGCCACACACAAAATTTCGTTGTTCAACATTTTTCTGTGCAACTAAATACTTTTCCCACAGCACTCACACACGTGCAGAGAATTATAAAAAAAGCACACAAAAAAACAAAATACTAAAATAAAAGCCAATAGCAATTAGATGGGGAAACTAGTTTTAGTTTTGGGAGCCAGCAGAATGGTGGCATGAACAAATTCGTGTTTGTAAGTGTGTGAGTGTTGCAGCTAAAAATGTGCCAAAGTTTCAAGCAGAACAAAAAATCAAGTGAAAATGGGATTCAACATGAACAAGTCTGTTAAATTGATATCCTAGAATAAAAGTCTAAAGGAGAAACTTCAATGAGACACAGGGTTTCCTGTGGCCAGGTTTTTTTTACCAGACCAAATGATTATATTCATTGCTAAAGCGTAGTGAGAAGAACACATAAATACCGTAAGAGTCGACTCAATAATACCTGAATAAATTAAGATGGAGACTGAATCGAAGCACAAAAATGTTGTAAAGAGATGAGCATATCAGAAATGTCAGAAATATATCAGAAATACAGGAGGCTTAAGGATGGAGGGAGAGCATAAAATATCACATATGTATTAAATATTTATGCAACTCTCTTGAACTGTTCAGTTCTATTCGAATATAGGTTTAATATACCCCATGCTACCCTTTTTCGATGATCAACTACCTGAGAGCAAAAAGGCGCAAAGCATTTGTGAAATTCATTGCTGACGCTGAAATATGCAACATTTTGACAAATACTTTGACAGCTGAATTGTGCAAAAGCTTCCCAGCTGCCAGGTAGCGACAGTTTGCCAAGCTGCTGCTGCTGCCGTTTTACCAATTACCATTTACCAATTCAACATTTACCAGTTGGCAGCATTTTTTTTGTCAGTTGCTGCCCCAGAGTAGGAGGCTTGAGGGGCGAATGTATCGGGGGCCCGTATTGAAATGAAATGAATCGCAAAATTCTCGAATCACGACGACACGAGCAACACGTCCAGCAGTGCTGCTGCTGTCAGCGGGCCGGTCAGAATTATTTAAATTATGTACAAACTACACTTTGGGCAAAAACCAAAAGTTGAAATGCGAGACACGCGCCTTCGTTTGGCTTTGTGTGAAAAGTTTTTTTTGGCAAAGAACTTTTGGCATTCTCTTGCTTCTCCCTCTGCCTCCTGCTGCCTGATTATTTTTATTATTTTTGTGTGTGTGTGTGTGTGTGTGTGTTTGCAGCATTGTTTTCTGTTGCTGGGTCTTTTGCTGGCTCTAAGGAAATTGCATTTTAATACAGAGAGAAATGCCTGGGCATTGGGCGAGGAACGTGCAATGTCTTTGATCTAATTTGCAATTCCAAGTTCTCTGGCTCTGTGGCATGCCTAAAATGTTTGTGGCGCCGCACCCCAGAGAGTGGGGATGGTTTCCTGCGGGCGTTCGAGAGTGTCGAGGCATTTGCATTACAAATTCCTTTTCGTTTTGGGTGAAAGCAACACAGGATCTCTTCAGGCTACAGGCTTTTTATTTTATTTAATTAAGGAACAACACGGTACAAAACTCGAATTTCATCAACTGCAAAAATATCCACAGAAGAGTGACAGAGCGCAAAGCTGATCCCCGGTGTTGTGGGTTATTCCTTTTATTCCTATTTTTTTTTGTTAAGCCATAAGCTTTTAGCCTTTGATGTGTGTTTCTCGTCCTTGACGGCCTCCTTTCTTGTCGATTGTCGCTTTCCATCCACTCCACGTGCTGCTGCCGCAGACGCTCATGAACAGGTCAAAGTCCTTGACAACAGTTGTCGTTAGAAATGAGAGGGTTGTATTAAATAATCATCTTCAAATGGCGCTTTCCATGCGATAATGTGTTTCATCTGTGTGTTACACGTGGCGTATGATTAATCAAATGAGAATCGAAAGAAGAGAATGAAAGTCAGAAGAAGGGGGAGAGAGAGAGAGAGAGAGAGAAGAGAAGCAACAAATTAAATACATTTTATTGATTTTTATTGTTTTGTTGAATTTTTGTTCCATCTTTGCGGCTCAGTCCTTTGCCTGAGTTTCTCTTTTTTGTTTATTTTTGGTTCTCTCTTTTGTTTGTTATTTGATTATTACAACATCATGGAGCTCGTTACTTGCCATAAAAGATGGCATTCATTTTGGGGGAAAGCTTCATAAATATATTTCAGATTTATTCACGATACGTTTATCAGCGATGGTTTTTTTTCTTGTAGTTAAAATCATTGGGAAACGGGTGCAAGAATACGAAATCGTTCAACAAATATTTTCTGTCAAAAAAGGCAACGTGTAACAGCAGCTTGATGTGTGTGTGTGTGCGTGGGATTCATTCTGCTGCTCAACTAATTTCGACCTCGATTTTGGGGGGTACATTTAATTAGAACTCGAAACGAAAGACAGAGAGAGAGAGAGAGAGTGAGCGAGCGAGAAAGATTGCCAGAGTGAGTGAAAGAGAGACCACAAACACAGATGCCAGAGCACAGTCACATTGGCCATGGCTGCATGATTTTATTATTTTATGCCGCTCGTGTGTCCGTACGTGAGTGCGTACATCCATCGAAAGGTTAATCAAATTTGCCGGCCAATTGCCCCGATGGCAAAAACAAGGGTTAACTACGATTTATTAACGTGGCCCAGCTCTTGTCTGCAATTAGTTATGGCCGTGTGGCCAATATACCGCAGATAAGCCCAAATTTAATCAAAAATCAATATTAACCCTTGGTCCAAAATCAACACAGGCTTTCTTCACCATCATTCTCCAGAAAGTGCTTTTAAAAACATTTATCAACATTGGCCCTCAAAAAAAGAAGGGATGAAATATGGATAGGAAAAAGTGTTGGCCATAATTTCCGTTTCCGCAATCAAAAAAGGGGGCATCGAAAAGGAAATACAGGAAGGAAAGTCCAAAAAAAATGTCGCAGCTGTTGCTGTTTAAATGACAACAAAAATAAAGACTATTCCAGTAAAAACTACGGGATGTCAGTATGGGAAATTCCTTTGATTCAGGCACAACTTTTGTGTGTTTTTGGAGTGATGGAAAACGTATTTGTAAACAGATTTTTCACAGACTTATATTAGTAGAACAATATGGTATGGTACAATACAATCGAGATGCCTCTTTTCAGCTTATTACTTACCATGTATTTGATTTAAAGGAAGTTAGATTCAAAGAACTTTGTGCCCACATTCCTTGAATGTTCCCCATTCTAATTTGTAGAGAATATTTAGTTCTCAGATAAATGTAGAACAAGTTTCCTACTTCCTAATTCCATTAGCTGCTTCCTTTTAGCCATTCCCCTCTTCCTTGCCATTTACTTTTGTCAAAGTACTTAATTTTTAGTTTGCTTATCCAATTTTCTTTAGCTGCTGCCCTCTGCTTTAACTTTTTCCTAACTTTCAATCAATACAGCCAAAAAAAAGTTGCTGCCTGTCGCCTTAGCCATTAAATTGAAGCTCAAACTTTGAGCAGCTTTTTTGCGCTTTAACAGGAGATGTTTCTACTTCGTGGAAATGTCATTGAAACGTGGCACCATAGTACACCACTCGAGGGAAGAACTTCAGGGCCTCACCTTCCAGGAAAAAAAACTATTCGTAACAGTTGCATCAGAAGCAGCAGCAGCAGGAAATTGAAAAAGTTGCACTCTTGCACTCGATTCATAAGTTTAATTGGTGGCAACTTTTGAGCGCAGCGACTTTCAGTTAAATAATTAGAATTGCCAGAATGCCAGAGAAACAATAATTATAATTGCCCCCAACAACTTGGGCAAAAACTAATGGGAATTCATGGAAACGAATGAATGAACGACTGGGTTTAAGTGGAAATTTGTAGGAGCGTGAAAGGCAGTTAACGAGAGGGGCGGAGGAAAACTCGGCCAAAGTAAAGGAGGTAAAGGGCTGAAGCTGGCGTGAAATATTTCTCAAAATACAATGTCACAGGAGCACCAGCAGCAGCATCAACAGAAGTGGCTGTGGCAAGGGCAACCACAAGAAGGTGGAGAACCCTCTGACTTTGACTCTGTGAAGAGGAGGTGGCTGGCAGTAGCCCTTGGTGTATATGGTGTATATGTACATACTCATATAGAAGAGAGAAGGAAGGAAACCTTATACATACAACCACTCAAACATGCAACGGCGACAATTTACTTGAGTGGGATATGAGTTTTCCTCCTTTTTATATTATTTTATTTTATAGTTTTCCTTCTCCTCCTATGCTACTCTCATGCAATTTTCAACGAAAGCGAATTATTATAACGAGAAATGCACTTGAATGTTGCATTATATAAACATATATATATATATACATACACATACACATACATACCTTTATCTATGTAGATGGGGAGAATAAGGGCAAGAGGCAGAAGAGTGGCAGCGAGAAAACTGTGACAGGAAAAGTGGTTAAGTGAAATGAGCGGACAGACTGAAAATGAAGGGGAAAAACGCTTTGGTGTAAAAAAAAAAAAAACCATCGCACGTTCATAATACTAATTTAATAAATTATAAAACTTTTTACTTATTTCAAAAGAAAAGCGATAGAAGGAAAGAAAACTAGCAAATAGATAGGACGAGAAAGAAGTGGCCGAGACAGAGATGCCAGAGAGAGGGAGATAGGAGAAAAATAAAGCGAGTGGAGGAGTGGAAAATTGCTGATTAAACCAAAATGAGAAAATAACTTGAAAGTGGAAAATTTTAGCAGGAGAAATACTCTTGAAAGTGGGAAAAGTCACTTAAAAAAGGATAAGTGGCAGAGTGGAAAATACAGGAACACACAGACACAGAAAAAGACGTAAATAAGTTTGTGTGTGAGTGTGGAAAGTCAGGGACAATTGAATTAACTAAACCATATATTTTAGACATATGTAGTACATGCATAATATGTACATATATCTCTCGGTGTAAGAATAAAGTGCAAAAATATTCAGGATAATACCCAAAATGGAAAGATGAAACACCAACCAAAACTTTGCTTAAACCTTAAAGGTCATAGAAAGGCCAAAATTTCATAAAACTTTTTATTAGATAAAATTAAAAATACATGCAGTTCAAACAGAATTCGTGGCTACTGTCAAAAATATAACAGAAAAGCAAAATTAAATTCACAATATGAGCTCCGATTAAAGTTTGTTCCTGCACAAAAAATACCATCAGTTTTAATGGAATATAGAATTGGAGAACATTTTGAGGCTGTCATTTAGTTGATATTCGCGATTTTCGGGACCCATGTCAAAGTCAACATTTCTGTTCTGTTTTTGGTCTCTATTTCCATTTCAATTTCCACATTTCCCATTCAGTGCGAGTGGAAAACGCACATACACCGAGGAATCTGCATTGTGTTTTCGCTTTTGCAATATTTACGTCTGAATTTAAAAACATTTCAATTTCATTTGATTTTCAAATCCCCACCCACTACCACATCACCACATCCGCTTGCCACCCCTTCGAAAGAGCACGAGATAGCGAAAGGGGCTAGGGGGGAAAGGGAGTGGTGCTCGCCTGCCACCATGGTGTGTCATCATTTATTTACACCAAACGTCACGTAGGAGATTCATGCAAAAAAATCTTTATATTACAAACTCATGCAAGTCGCGGTTTCTGGAATTTCATCGCTTCCCATACGAAAAAACTAGAGAGTATAGGTATTTTTAAGTCAACAATACATATGATAAACTTATGATATATATAATGATTCTTATCATACAAAAATTAGTTATACACAGACTGTCATTACATTTTGATCTGTTTTTCCATGAAAGTCATATGCAACAGTATTCCTATGAGAATGCATATCATACTGCATATCATTTGTGGGGTTTTTTTCATTGGAATTTTTCTAGAACTCAGAGAGAATTATAAAAAATCTTATGATAATCTTGATACCCTCCTCTTTCAGGGTATATGAGAAAATGTCTATGTTAGGGCTGGTGCATTGCGCCAAGAGTAGGGACCCGCTAAAAATTTGTATGCTAAAAACACTGCTGCCACTTGGCTGCCCCTGGCACTACCCATGCCACACTGCCTTTGACTTTGCCTGCCCCTGTTAGTCTCTCCGCTCCACAGAAAAACAAAGGCAAACCGCAATGTTTTTCTTTCGGTGGCTGGGCCGCGAAGACGGCCCAGTGGTTATTGTGGGCGTGGCAAGCAGTGATGTTGATATTTGCACAATGCTTTCTCCGGTGGGCTTTTGGGGCTCCCAAGCGGTCCCCCGAAACTACGTATTTGCAGAACATCTCTTCTCAGAGACGTTTTGGCCGAATATTCTCGTACAGTTTTGTATGAACTATGCCACGCCTCTTTAATTAAGAGAAAGAAATGTCGTGGAAACAGAGAGAAATGCTTATCAGTTTTTATATCGGCCATTAGACGCAGAAACCGCCTGGTAACTCCGCAGAGCTCCTGGACCAAACGTCTTTTGAACGTGAGCGGTCATTAAAGATGAACCAGGAGCGTGGAACTGCAGAAGGAGATGTAGAAGGAGCCCAGATCTGTCGTTGATTGGGTTGGAATGTGGACGATGGAAAGGTAGTAGAGAGAGCGAGGCAGACTTTGGTCCCGTCTCAGGGATAATCTCTGGGCGCAGGTAACCTATCTCTCGTAATTCGCCTGGGAGCCATAACGTATACGCAGTGTAGTACTTGAGAGGTCGTGCTCTGCCATGACCATCTTCTGTTCTCCTGCCCGCCATTTAGTACCTCCAGTGCGAGATGTTTACGCTTCGTTTATTGTGCGTTTTACGACAACATGTGCGCCATATAAAAGGAGGAGGGAAAAGCGATTTGCTGCTGCTGCTGCTGCTCCGTTCCTGCAGCTTCTTTCTTTGTTAGTTTTCTTAGCTGGCTTATGTCCATTTATTGGCCAAGTAGCATAACAAATGCAGAATACGGAACACGGATGTATTCTTTCGGGAGAACTTTTAACTTTGCGTAAAAGGAAAAGACCGACAGACAAGACAGCCAAGACAGCCAGCGTTTGTATTTTTGACATTTTTGAAAACAGCTTATAAACGAGTTGGAAAGATGTCCTTTGATGTCAGGACAGCATTTAAATTACTGGGGGATGGTGGAAACCTTTTAACAGGTCCAATGCCTATTTTCCGCCCAAAAATAAATAACTTAAGACACTTGAAATTGCGGGGTGGGATGCCTCGCCACTTAAATTTGGGCATTAACAGAACTTAAGAGAGGTTCCAGTTCCTCGCAAATGAATCATATTTACTGTATAGTTTGCCATTAAAAAAACAAAAAACCTTCGCACAAAAGGCTCTTCTTTTTCCTGCGTGTCCTTGGGGCAAATGAAGCCTGAAAGACAAAGGAAACCAAGCGGCAAATTGTGTGGCGTCAGGCAGCCGCTCAGAATGATGGTCGGGAATGAAAGGAAAGGTCTGCCATTTGGGAAATAAAACAAAAATAAAACAAATTAATAATGCTCTCTGGCAGTAAAATACTTTATAACGTAGGGTAAGTGTGCTCTACGCAACCACGACCCCATCCCCACCCGTCGTTTTATGGCCCAAAACAGACTAATTTAACTATTGGTTTGATGTCCAAAAAAACCAAAGAGAGAGAAATACACTCGTATCTTTTAGCAAAGGCACTTGGTGGCGCATGGATGCGGATGTGGATGCTTCTTTTTTTGTGTGGCATTTGGCAATCCAATGAATACGCTCTCTGCTTTTTCGATGTTGAGATTTATATAGAATTTTTTGTTCTGCTTGTGCTTGGAATTTTAATGAATATTCCTCGTATATCAGAGTTGGATTTCAAGTGTAAAAACAAATGGCAATGAATGGGAGGAATCTATTTATCCATTGATTCAGAGAACTCTTTGAGTTCTGCGAGGGGTATATCTGTATTTGTTCGATTATATTCACGGAGGAATTTACAAGGCATAGTTTGTCCAAACTAAACTACCAAATAACCCTAGAGAGAGTCCTCCACATTGGTAAACATTTTTGTTACATATAATAATTATTATTATAATAATTCGGATGCAAAAGGGTATCGTTTTTGGTAAATCTGTATCGCTGTTAACTATTTGATGCCATGTATCTATTCATATGCTCGCTCTCTCACGTCTCTCGTTGAGTGTGTTTTATTGCATGCCTTCCTCAATGCTAATATTGGGCTAAAAGTTAATTAATTAAGCACTATGCCTGTCTGCCAGCCATACTTTTGGTTTTCCATCTTCCATCCAGTCTGAAGAGCATTTCCTCTCTATCCCAGGCACACGCTCTACGAATATTGCCATAATAAATTGCATTTAATGGGCTTTCCTGCTCTGTATATTAATTGCCCTCCATATACACAAGTTTCTTGCTAATTCTGATGCTGGGGATTGGATTTCATTCTCGCAACTCTTCCCACACTCCCGGCCATACCTCTGGAATCCCCTTATATCCCATTTAATTAGTTGGTTAATCTGCCGACTCGTTGACTACCGATAAATGCATTCCCTGGCAGTGCGTTGCCCTTGCCCTTTGCTTATGACCTTGGCGGCGAGGGGTGCCCACGAGAAGTGGGTGGGATGGGTGGTAAACGATATGCGCATTTAAGAGGCTTTACACACAGACGTTGGGGAGTGGGCGTGTGGCTGCTACTGCTGCTGCTGCTGCGCAATCAAACATTCATTTACATGCACTTCACGTGACAGGGTCTGCTTTTATTTTCCGCTCTTCTTCGTTTTGGTTGCGCCCTCATACCCTTACTGATGAGGTGATTATGGCTTTAAGCTGTTATTTGGTTAAGCGGCGATTTAAATGCGAATATTTCTGACTATATTTCCTGGATTAGGTTCCACAGTCCAGGCGATCTATCTGTCTATTTTCTATCCCACCCATAATCGTAGAAAAGGCTTCCATCGATTTCCATAATTTTTCCCAACGATTCTAATCGTTAAAACTCCCGTATTGTGCACTGTTGGTGTCCTGACAATCGCTAATGAAAAGCTTGTACAGCGAATCAACGTTCTTAAAAATCATGAGATGAATGTTTCGAAATGGACCCTGGTTACATTCAAATATTTTCCATTCATTCATATAGAATCCATGAGGACGATGTCTCTTCAAGGGTATCCCATTCTTCTGCTTTCCTTCCTTTTCTGTTCCTTTTTTTTTGGGCAGACCACCCATTCCCCGAGTAGGTCCCTCCCGTCTGTCGCATTATGACTCGACTGCCAATCAACGAATTTTTTCTTTTTCTTTTCGATTGCCGAGCGGCGTAACTTTTACGGCTTTTTATTGTTATTTTGTATTTTTATGGTTTTTTAACAGTAATAATTAATTTAATGTGCGCATCGCTGTAGGTAAATGGGTTCCTCGGAATCCCCCGATACCCTCCTTCGCGTTGTCGTTCATCGCTGACGTTGTTCATGTTGTCATTTGTTGTTGTCGCTGATGAATTTCTGAGTGTCTGTTTGTTTTGCATTAGCGCGGGAGAGAGATGTGTAAAAATGCCAGTTGAACAATGTTTTTGCCGCTGTATTTTAATAAATGTGTTTTGTTGTTGTTGTTGTTGGTTGTTATTGTTGCACTCTCAATGACGACTGACAACCGAACATTTTACAATCGTATCGCAGACAGCGCAAAAACGCTGAAAAATGAGGGGTTAAGTAAGTGGTGGTTCAAGAGCCAGATGAGAGTTGATGCTACCAAATCGGGTATGTACGATTAAAGCCGGAATAAAACCTGACTTTAAAATATATTTCAGCTTGTAGTTCTCTTTTGTTTTATTGCGAAATTAATATCTTTATAATTTAGAGAGAAAATTCGCACAGCTTTTTTCCCCTTTAATATTTAGAACATTTTTTTCCGAAGACTGATTTTATTTCCAGTATTCCATTAAACATCCATGAAGCCCCTTGAAGCTCAGTGAAAATGCGTTAAAATTACTAAATTTAAATATAATTTTGCCTTTGTGGTGGACCTTTTAGCCTTCTTTGATTACAACATCCTCTCCCGCGAGTTAGCGTTCCCTGATGCTGTAATTTCCGCCAGTCCTAATCGCATCATATTGTATTTCCTCAATAAATTGAAAGTCTTTTGAATGGATAACCAAGGAGGATTCCTGGTCGTGAGCTTATTAGCACGCACTTAACCTTGAAGCAGGACCATAACCACAGCCACGGCAAGGACTAGTCTGTGTCTCGAATGAAGAGAGAGAGTAGACAATAAATAATTGCGGCTAACAGTTGGTGGCCGCTTTCTGGCTGCTCTTCGACTCCTCGGCCAGTGTTCATCATGCTGAAAAATTACTTCAAATTACACGGGAAACACGGGGCAGAGGCAAAATGAGTGTGGCGCAAGCGGATGAGATGATATTCGATAGGAAGAGGAGATAGGGGCAGGCAGGGAGAGAGTAGAGAGTAGAGAGTAGTGGACCACAGCAGATTGGAGCAAGCAACTTGACACTTATAAATTATGTCACATACTTCATGGCGTCCAAGCGGGAAAATTGATCATAACGATGGCAGCCATGGCGCACTGTGGCCGTAAAAGTTTTGGCCCCCAACAAACTTTTAATGCGAATCGATAAATCAGGGGAATGTTTAATGTAAATTGTAATTTCTTTTTCTGTTGCTCTGCTGCTCCGCCAGTCCTGGTGCCCATTATCTGGTGACAACTTGTTGAGTCGTAAATAAAACTGGTTCCCCCGTTGGATGCATCCAATCTGTCTCCTGCATCTCTGCTCTTCGTGGTGTGCGGATCCACTCGTATCCTAGCCACTCAATTAGCCAGGCAGAGAGCTTTGGGCGCCATTGCAGTTGTCAGTGTCTCGGTGGCTCTGACAAATTGCTTCACTTGTCCAAAAAACATAGGGTAGGGTAGGGCTTAGGACACTGCAGAAGTGGACGCAATTTTTCTTATTGATTGGTTTTAATTAGAAAAACCATCAACCGCAAATTAGCCTTGCGATGGCTTCATTAATAAGTTTTTATAGCACTTTTCTTTCCGCCTTTCTTTTTTCCATTACGTACTTTTGTTTGGACACGGACGCACACACACATCCCAATAAAAATAGTAATAAAAATAGAAAGAAAAAAAACCACTCACATAATGCGATTTATTTGTTTTGGAAAATGTTTTCTTGACTTTCTGGCTCTTTCCATTCTGCGCTTTTCGTTCCCCATCGATGGACAAGTTTTCCTCATTGAAATGTGGCGTTGTTTCTGTTTTTACGCCTCGTCTAATAATTGCAAAAACTTTACACAAAACTTTTTCGAACGCTTGTGTGAGCCTTGGCACGAACGGAGCGCGGAATCAGGGAGTGGAATGTGGCATTTAGGCCAGATGTCCAAATGTTTGTAGTTTCTCATGGCCATTTAGGAGTGAAAGGGGGAAGCACGAGGCTGTAGCAAGAGGAGGAGCACACGAGGCAAATCTAATAATAGAATTATTGGAAAAAACTAAAGTTTTTTTGGACTTCCAACAAAAAAAAAAGGTTATAAGGTACTAGCAGGGAGTTAAAGGAATTTTAATGTGATTGCCTCAAAATTTGTCCTTATTTTTAGTCTTAAGATCCCTTTGAACATTTTAATACAGACAACTTTCTTAAGTAGCTATTTTCTGCCTTGAAATGTTTGAAATTTTCAAAAATTTCATTGGCAAATATATTTTGTATTTATATTCTGGTCTTTAATCTCCGAAAAACCACTTTAGGGACACTCTCCTACTACTTTCATCTGCTCCCTGGAAGTAAACCTTTTGACATTTTGTTGTATGTATTTAATAAACTGCACATACATCATAGACTTTGCATTATAATCGCATAATCCGATTCTTGGGCATGTGGCCAGGCCCAAAACACACACCCACACACATTTGATATTTACTTTAGTGCTTCGTCTGTCAGCTAATTGTTACTTGGGCAAACTTTGTTAAGCCCCCATTCTGAGTGGCATTCTCTCCCTGCTTTCCCTCTGAAAAGCCCACGCTTTGAGTTAACTTTTACTCTTCCTCGTTCCCTTGTTCCCTCGCCCTAAAACTTTTTGCCAGTAATTTCATTTAACGAAAAGGAAGAGGCAGCAGAGTACGCTCCTCTATGGCTCATCCTCCAGGTGGCAGCTCATCCAACAGCTTGAATTGTGGCGGGTGCCACTGGTGCTGCTGCTGCTGCTGCTGCTGGTCCTTCAAAAGTTTTTGAGTTTATTTTTGCATAATTGCACTGAGACTAAATTAAATGCTCTCACGAACTGCGGGGAACCCTTGCCAGAGAGACAGAGAGAGCAACTCTAAGACGGGCAAAAGTTTTTGGCCAACAGACTGTTGCCAAAGCACATATAAATAAGCGTGTTTAATGCTCCTGCTATGCAATAGCAACAAAATTTAGTTTTGTGTGTGTGTGTGCGTAGGAGTGTGTAGGTGTTGCATATAGGGGCTATAGAGGGTATGGTTTTGGTAGTACATATTTCTGTGTGGATTACTCAACTTCCACTCAACTTTACACGAATGTGGATATTTGTCTGCGAAAATGTGCTCTCCACTCTGTTCCATGTCTGTCTGTATGTATGTTGCAAGCTTTGCTTTTATGCCATGACCACGCCCAGTGTTTCTGGGCATTCTGTGTCTCTAGTGTGTGTGTCTGTGTGTGTTTCCTGCTTAAGCAATGTGTTGTAGCATACTTTACCGAGCAGAAACACACATAAATATGGACACAATGCTGAGGAATCTAACCAATTTTGTTTGGCTCTGCTGTACTCGGGCATTGTTTCAGCTGCTTTCCACATTGTTGGCAACATTTTATACTTGGGATTTTAACTGTTTCTGACATTTATGGCCACTCTGTGGTGCCTGGTGAATGGTGGCCGGCTATCCACTTAATTTTCTTGTTCGATTTTATGGCTTTACTATTATCAAGGCATGCGCCAGAGAGATCGGCACTCCACAGTTTCTTAATACAGTGATTTATTTAGTGTAATGAGCGTAGGAGAGAAACTCTTTTAAAGAAATCTCTGATATTGAATCGTTTCGAATGTCAACAGCCTTTTTTGTCTTCTTAAGAATCACAACAGACACATAAACTCGATGCAGTTTATTTGTGCGCAGCACTCCCACGTCTGCCATGCTCGCATGCTCCCACTCAGCCACGCTACCTTTGGTCTGTTCGGTTTATATTGATGCATTTTATGCATTTCACATTGGAAATATTGTTTTTATGGCTCGTTGCAAGTGCAAATGAAACAGAATTGCCAGCATGACGTTAAACCAGAACCAGAACCAGAACCGAACGAAGCTGAAACTACCAGATGGTTGATGTTGATGTCAGAAGGGGCATCCCAATCAGTGCACACATATGTTGTCTGTCTGCCTGTCTGTCTGTCTGTGCGGCCATCTGTCCACACACATTTAGATCAAAAATGCTGCTGCGTTTTACCTTTGGCACTCACTCGCCCTTCTCACATGTCAGGCGAGACGAGACGAGAGACATTCGAGAATTTGAATGAGAGTTAGAAAATGGCATTTAAATGCCATTGTTCATGTATCCATTGATTGCTGCTGGGGGCGAATAAACCGATTGAACTATTCAATTGCCGATAATCTTTTCGTCTGACAAAAGTCCTTTCAAACTTTAATTTGATACAAATATCTTTCTGTTTTCTATTTTGCAGGTGGTTCCGACAGCAACAAGGGAAAGAGTAAAAAATGGCGCAAAATACTACAATTTCCACACATATCGCAATGCATCAACCTGAAAGACAAATTAGGTGAGGTTTCTACATGGAAAGCTTTTGCTTCAGAGTACTATATACACACAGATGCGTCATTTATCCACCAGATATAAGCTATGGCTACGTGATAGATCAGCAACCCATTGGTCGTGAGCTCTTTCGACAGTTCTGCGAGAACAAGCGGCCCATCTACTTTCGCTATATCGTTTTTCTCGAGCAGGTGGTCAAGTAAGTGTTTGATTGATTGATTGAGCGACTGAGAGCTACTGTAACCCTTGGATTATTGTAGATACGAGATCGAGTACATTGTGAATCGCATATTTATGGGCCATGACATTGGACGGCGCTTCCTGGATGTTGAGCCGCAGCTGGAGCTGCGTAATGGCGGCGGCCTGGGTGGTGGCGATGCACTCGATGCGGAGACGCGGGAGGAGCTGCTGCTCAACAGCAGCAATGCAAATCCAACCGAAACAACAACAGCTGAGACTGAAAACTGCAACAATACCACCGCCAACAACTGCAACAACATCACCAGCAACAGCATCAGCCACAGCAACAGCAACAGCAGCAACATCAATCACAAGAAGCTGGACACGCGCAATCATAATGGGGATGAGCATTCCACTGCTGGTGGCACTAACGACGATGGTGATGAGGGCGTCGAGTGCGGCGACAGTCATGACGATGCTGCCGCAGAGAAGCCGATCAGCGGTGGCGTTGCAACTGGCATTGGGGGATCGGCGGACGAATTTGTTCTGGACGTGCTCAACGATGATCTCATTGCGCAAGTGCGTAACAAACTGAACTCTGGCGGCAAGGACATCTTTGTCCAGTGCGTCAAGGCGGTGAAGGCGTTCCTGGCCGGCGAGCCCTTCCGAGAGTTTGAGAATTCCATGTACTTTCATCGGTAAGAGGATTATCCATTCATTCATCCATCCAGTGCGTAATCCACATTAATCTCACGCTCTCTCCCATCAGATACTTGCAGTGGAAGTGGCTGGAGGCACAGCCAATCACCTATAAAACATTTCGCATGTACCGTGTCCTCGGGAAGGGAGGCTTTGGCGAGGTCTGCGCCTGTCAGGTAAGCCGCAAAAGAAAAAAAAGCCCAACCGCTAAATCCACATGACCCATATCCCCCGTGTCCATTCTTGTTCCTTTTTGCAGGTGCGGGCCACTGGAAAAATGTATGCGTGCAAAAAGCTGGAGAAAAAACGCATCAAGAAGCGCAAGGGCGAATCGATGGTGCTCATCGAGAAGCAGATACTGCAGAAAATCAACTCCCCCTTTGTGGTGAATCTGGCCTATGCATACGAGACAAAGGATGCCCTCTGCCTGGTCCTGACCATAATGAATGGTGGGTGGCACATAGCAATAGCATTCCCCTCTTTCGATGGCAGTCGCAGTGCAGTTAGAGTCTAATTAAGTGTTGGACACTCAACATTCAATTGGTTAATCTTGTTAACCATTCCACACGTATACCCATGCATCCCTATCCCATGTCCTTTACTGCCAATTAAATGAGTGTCCACTCGCCTCTCCTCTCCTCACCTTATTCCTTGTTCATTTCGCACATATAAAATACCAAATGCATGTGTAATCCCATGCGATGATTGAGTTTGCGATTTTAATTAAATTCCTGCATACATGCTGGTCGCACAATGCCCGCTCAGAGAAGTCATTCAATTCCGTCCATCAATCCACGGCTCTAATTGAATTTGTATACAAAAGCCAGTGTCCGTCAGAGAGAGCGACAGACAGCTCTGTTCTGTTGCCACTACAAATAACAGAAAAGATAATGCTGCTGCTGAAGCTTTGGTTTTGGCCTTTGCCTGGACTGCTCGCCCATTCATTGTTTTTGTGGGAAAGCCAATCAAATGATTACTCTGTCTCTTGTTTGCAGGCGGCGATTTGAAATTCCACATTTACAACATGGGTGGCGACCCGGGCTTTGAGCTGGAGCGTGCCCGATTCTATGCCGCGGAGGTGGCCTGCGGACTGCAGCATCTGCACAAGCAGGGCATTGTCTATAGGGACTGCAAGCCGGAGAATATACTGCTCGATGATCATGGTCATGTGCGCATATCCGACCTGGGACTGGCCGTGGAGATACCCGAGGGCGAGATGGTGCGAGGACGTGTCGGCACAGTGGGTGAGTCATTAAAGCTGCAATTGGATTTCTATTGGAAAACAAAGCCTTATTTTCATCTCTCTATGTCTCTATCGCATTCGATTTGTAGGCTACATGGCGCCCGAGGTTATTGACAATGAGAAGTATGCCTTCTCGCCGGATTGGTTTAGCTTTGGCTGCCTGCTGTACGAGATGATCGAGGGCCAGGCACCATTCCGAATGCGCAAGGAGAAGGTCAAGCGTGAGGAGGTGGACAGGCGCGTTAAGGTATGTAATCCTATCAATTCGAACTCATGGCATGGCATTGACCTTTCTAATCCCATTCATTCACAGGAGGATCCCGAAAAGTATTCGAGCAAGTTTAATGATGAAGCCAAATCAATGTGCCAACAGCTGTTAGCTAAATCGATAAAGCAGCGCCTCGGGTGCCGCAACGGCAGGATGGGGGCCCAGGATGTCATGGCCCATCCGTTCTTCCACTCCACGCAACTAAATTGGCGCCGCCTGGAGGCTGGCATGCTCGAGCCGCCATTTGTGCCAGACGTGAGTGTGGATTCGAGAGTCATTTGCATATGACATTCCACGTTATTGTCCTCTTTAAATTTTCTTTGTGGCTTAAATCATTTTTCATTTTCCGTTTCCCATTTCCCATCAATTGCAGCCGCACGCCGTTTACGCCAAAGATGTACTCGATATTGAGCAGTTCTCGACGGTGAAGGGCGTCAATATCGATGAATCCGACACGAATTTCTATACGAAATTCAACACTGGCTCTGTGTCCATTTCATGGCAGACTGAAATGATGGAAACGGAGTGTTTTCGCGAGCTGAACGTGTTCGGTCCCGAGGAGTGCCCCACGCCAGATTTGCAGATCAATGCAATGCCCGAACCGGACAAGGCTGGATGTTTCCCCTTCAGGCGGAAGGTAACAGTCATGCTACATGCCACACATGCCTTGGAACATCCTTTTATAATGAGTTCCCCTGTATCTGTTTTGCAGAAAAAGCAGCCAGCACGCACACAGCCCATACCCATTCCTGAGCATCTGTTAACCACTAGTCACAGTGTGTCCTCCACGACGGTGGAGAGCTGATAGCATAGATTAGCCTCTGAGGAAGCCTCTACGCGTACGCCAGTCGTAGTGGATGTCGACACATAGCACAAATTGCGCAAATTTACCCCGAAATAGAGGTATTCAGCAGCAGCAGAAGCAAAACATCGTAGCACAAACTAAACAGACAAAAAAAAAAACACACACACACAAAAAACCAAAATGGGTTTCTCTCTTTACTGACGCGCAAGAAGCACTTTTGAAATTGTATTTTTACATCAAATTTTCTAATGAAATTGCAAGCTGATTTCGATACAAACACACACACCTACACACACGCATAAGTATAGTATCTTTATAAATGTTTCCAAAAAAGACTCCTTCAAACCGAAACAAACAAAACAAATGAAACACTAAGCACACATTAGAGCGTTACTTAATTGAAAATGTGGTATGCATAAAATACTATACCATTTAACTATACTTGGGCTTGCGAGAGCTAATGCAATCGGCACGCAGGACAGGACTATGGAACCGAAATTAAAGCAAGCCGCAAATTGGTTTGCCATAGCACCCCAAAAATAATGTTACTTAAATGCAAATGCTATACATAGATATATACTACCTATATATTAAATTGATCACCCTATTATGCGCATCAGCGAAAGAAGCAGCAGCAGGAGCAGCAGCACTATGGATTGTAATATTTGTAAAGTAGTTTGTGCTCAAGCGGGGGACATAGCGCTGGAAGAAGGTTCTTCTAGTTAGCATTTTGTAGGGCAGTTAAGCAAATGACATGAATACTCGAAAACTTGAAAGCATTTTTAAACAAATACTTAACATACATACATACACATACAAGGCATAATATGTACATGCGTAAATACATAAAGTACGTAGCATAAGCATCAGCGCACACACACACACAATACACATACTATACATATGTACATATGTACAGATGTACATATGTGAGAGGTGTACATTTTAAAATTATTTATACGACTTTCCTAATTTTAATTGCCGCACACTTTTGCTACGCTTTTCATATTGTTCTTTGACTCTTTTTTTCTGTTGCCTAAGTTTAAGTTGGCCCAACGATGGGTGGGGCTGTTCCCACACCGCAATGGGAGGACGTTATTACTGATATTTGTTTCGTCATGCAATAAATTAACAACAAATTACGCTAACTAATGCTAATTCATTCGAGGTATCGATGTCGGCTAGTGTCTAAGTTTTGTGTAAACGTAGCGTAGGCATTTTGTAATAATTAGCAAAGAAAGGAGGTGAAACAAAAAACAAGAGATGGAAACCAATCGGAGAATTTATTATGTTAATATTAAAAATTAATTATAATTATTGCAATTGTTGGCAGTGGCGGATCGGATGACTGCCAAGTGCAACGTTTAGTTCCAATTCAATTGATTTTAGGCACAACTAGCAAATTTAAGGCATACATAGAATTGAACAGCGTACAGAACAGAGTATAACCAGCACAACAGAACGTAAGGAAACGAAACGCATTCAAAGCAGACAAAACAGTCAGACAGACAAATGCCATCAGCAAGCAGCCAGGCCAACTCAGCCCCAAACCCCCGACTCACTCAATTAAGCACTACATTTAACAATAAAGGAAAACCAAACCGAGCAAGCGCCGAAATATTTATCTATAGTAATTAAATGCATATTTATAGAGCATCGTAAATCGTAAATACCAGATATACATACACACATACATACATGCATACACACATAAATAAATCTACTCTGTAAGCGAAAGGAAATACAAACACACAAGTCAAGAGATGAACATTCAAAAACAATAAACGTATTTAACTAATTTGATGTCTCCTGTTTTAATTTGGTCAAAAGGGGGAGAATTTTCCTTTACTCGTATTAATCTCGGGGTAGCCTCATCCGACAAAAGGTTATATAGTAAATCTGAAAATTCAATTGGTGGTCTCAGCAAAGCAAATTTTGTCAGGCGTTCCATTCGATGCAGTTTGCTGGATATTTATCACATTAATCATATCCACTATTAAATATGCCAGTGCCTTTATGATTGGTTTTTATGTGCGATTTATCATATTTCATATTGTCCCGGCTGTCACTCGGGTTCAACTATTTCCTTCCTTTTTTTGTCAAGTATGAAACCATTTTTTGAGTATCTTTTGGGGAATGTTGGCATATTTTTCAGTTGATCGGAGAACATTTCTGGGAATATTTTTGAAGTATCTTTTAGGGTTGGATTTATTTTAAAATGGTGCGAGCCTTGCTAAGCCCTCCTCACATTTATTTTCATTTTTCGGATCTCAGCATAAAGCCGAGATAAAGCGGGATATGTGAGACGGATGGTTGTTTGAAATGTTGGTGAACCAGACCTGCGCGTCCTTAAGGTCCAGGAGAGAGGACAGGAATGGACGGTGACCGATGCCAGCTCCATCTGGGACTCCCAGCACCTGTGTGCTGTTTGCATTGCTTTCACACAATCTACAATCGTATCACTTTTATTCCTCTATATACAAAAGTTATCCAAAGTAGCTATCTTACAAGTTATATTTTATTTCATACCACATCACCAGGCTAAAACTATCTGAGTTCCAACTTAAATTATATTTTAAACCACAATGGCGAACGCCGGCAGTTGAAAATCCTCGTGGTTTCGTGCACGCCCGTATAATCAAGAGTGCATTCTGCTCCGTTGTTCTCAAAGGATATTTCGCCAAGCCTGTACTCAGGATTGAGGGCCACCCGCAGGATATATCGTCGATTGACGGGCACCCGGGTCACGTCCACCCACTGACAGTCCAGGACATCGGTGTAGGTATCCGAACAGCCAACAGAAATGCCTACCAAGAGATAAAACGCTGGTTATATCGTTGCTCCATTTGCGACAAACGACTCGAACTTACCCTGTGTGGTGTTGCCACAGGTGTACTTCCTGGTGTGGCCTGGCCTGCACTCGGTATCCATCAGGCAGAAGGAGGCCTTGTGCCCCTGGGCTACCTTCCTGTACGTTAAATCGTACACATCGAAGGTGGCAAAGACGTTCATGCTGTGGTAGTGCCTGTGGCACTGATGCCACACCCAATCCTTGTAGTTGGCATACGGACTCACGTCCGCATTGCCCACATTGGTGGCCTTGACCGAGAAGCGAAGCAGGATCCTCTCCGCATGCGGCTTCGTTTGCCGTATGACGTACGCGTCCGCCGAAACGCAGTGCTCCTCCATGGCGCAGGTGAGTCGCGACATGGGCACAGACTCCAGGCGGGCGGATCTTTCGATGTCGGCCAGCCCGATTTCCAGATCAGCCGAGTGCCTTACGCATGCCACGACGGTTACATTCCTATTCCGGGCATTACAAATGTTCGGATATCGCGACTCCCGCGTGCATTCGGCCAGGCGGCGCTCTGTGCCACGGCAGAGGGTGCCCACCATTGCCCAAGGATACCTCCTGTTGTCCCCATGCTCCGTGCTCTGAGTGGCCTTTGCGGCGAAGCCCAATCCCAGCTGGCGGCACACGACATTCGCCTCCCGCATGCTCCAACTAGTGCTGCAAACGGTGCCCCAAGTGGCACCAAAGTCGAAGCTCACCTCGACGCGACCCTCCCGTAGAACTCTCACCCCGCCGCGAGTTGCCTGATTGGTGGCGAGACGCACCATCATGTTTCTGTAATTATTCTCGACGTTCAGACGACTGTTGGCTCGGCAACAGCTCAGTCCCAGCATCAGTAGGAGCGGCAGCAACAGCAGCAGGCGTTGCGACTCCATGGCAAAGCGGGTGGGTTCTGGTAAGGGGCGCTAGACACTCGAGCAGCTTTAAAGCTAACCGAAACAATGCCCCTTTGGCAACAACTGGGGAATGGGGCTACGTATGTAGGAGGTATATTGTGCGTTGTATTGCCACTGCGGCCGACCCACATCTGGTCGGCTAATTGCACGGGCTATGTACGTTTTTCGGGAACACGTTTTTAAACAAAACTCAGCTGGCAAAATGCCCACTCTGAGCGCATGGGTGTGTTGTTTTTTCTGTTTTCTGTTGGGGGTATGGAGTGCAATCGTTAACAACAAATTCTGTGCGCCTGTTATGATTCAAGCAGCTTGGTAATCGCCTCTTTCAGTTGCGCCGGCTTGAACACGCCGCGCTCCGTGATGATGCCCGTGATCAGGGAGGCGGGCGTCACATCGAAGGCGGGATTCCAGCAGTTGATGCCCGGTGCCGCAATCCGATGCTCTCCCACGTGGGTCATCTCCCGATCGGGCCGCTCCTCGATGATGATGTGGTCGCCGCTGGGTATATGCAGATCGATGGAGGTCAGAGGGGCGGCCACATAGAAGGGCACATCGTGATGCCTGGCCACTACCGCAATCTGGTAGGTTCCGATCTTATTGGCCGTGTCGCCATTAGCCGCCACCTACGAAGAGTCGATAAAAACGCTTAGACGAAATATCTATTTTGATCGGTGTACGTGAGGCACTCACGCGATCTGACCCCACAACGACGGCAGCCACATTCTTGGCTCGCAGCAGGGCCGCCACCATGCTGTCCAGCACCAGAGTGGCGGGAAATTTCTCGTGCACCAGCTCATAGGCGGTTAGCCGAGCTCCTTGATTGTACGGCCGTGTCTCTGTGCAGTATACGTGCTCTGGGGATGGATGGATGGATTAGCTGTGGTCAGGCAAGTGATTTTCATGCTCCAAGATACTCACCCAGCTTGCCAAGCTCACTCAGCTGCCGTACAACGCCCAGAGCCGTGCCATAGCCAGCTGTGGCCAGCGATCCCGTGTTGCAATGGGTAAGCACACGCACTGGACCGGCCATTGGGGCTCCGGCCGCCGCAGCCACACGCTGGAGAATGGCCTTGGCCCCGTGGGCACCGATTGCACGATTATCGGCAATGTCTTTCTTGAGCATCGCCTCGGTGGCATTCAGGAATCTTTAATTACATGGGAATATTTGGCTGCACCTGGCTTTGGGTTGCTTTGCTTAGCGACGTTGTTACCTTTGCTTCATGGCGGCCACGTCGATGTCGTCATCCTTGGCCAGGTCATTGGCCAGAGCAAGCAGTTCGTCGGCGGCAATTTTCATGTTGACTGCCGTCGGCCGGGCCGAAACCAAATAGTTCAGCTTCCCCTCGATCTCCTGCCGCAGCGATTTCTTGCTCTCGAACTCCTCCGGATGGATCTCAACGGCCAGCGACAGGCATCCCACAATGGCAATCGCGGGGGCGCCTCGCACCTACAAGCAATTAAAGGTAAAAAGATGAGACGGGACTGAGAATGAGTGTGGGGGGCTTAGTGTTTAGTCTGCTTATCTGGTGACGTTGCGAAAAATGAAAGAAAACAATTTACATTGTGTGGGGTGTTTCACGTGATAAGAGGGGCACCGCGCGCTCTTTGCATAAGTGATCTTTCGCGGCTATTGGAGGAACAGCACTTAGGGGCCACTTGGGCCATTAGCCCAGCAGTAAGAGGTCTTCCGCGACAGCCCCCATCCGCATCGCCATCCTCTGCGGTGTGGGGTGGCGTAGGCAATGGGTTTATTTTTGGCAAGCAGCGGTTTTTAAAAATTTTGATTTCAATTACGTTATTTATAGCCAGGCGCAATAGACAACCGAGAAGCGACAAGCGACGAACGACGCGATTAAAGAACATGGCAATTTTAATGTAGAAATTTAATGGCATGTGCCACCGTTGCCCCTCATAAATATGAATATTTGTATGCCACTCAATGGTGCATGCCACACTCACACTCACCTGCATCTTGTTGATGACCTTCCAGCCGTCCTCCACACCGCGCACCGGCAGATACTTGGACTGCACCGGCAGCAACAGCTGGTCCAGTATCTCCAGGCTGCCACGCGTGTATTTGATCGATTGTAGACTCATCTCGTTTCGTTTTGTACTATATGTATATCTGGAATAAGGGAGGAGTGTGTAAGCAATCATTAGTATACTGGTCTGGGGCTGGGGCTGAGGCTGAGGCTGAGGCTGGGGGTTGGTTGTGGTCTGTGGACAACCCACATTTGTCGATGCGTCGCGCGTCACAATATTCGAATGGAGCAGGGGGCCACAGAATTAATGGCAATCGAACAGTTATTAATCGAACGAGACCGCCTGCGTCCGAGAATCGCGACGTCTGCCAGGCAAACGGATCAGTGAGCAACTGAATGCGACGCGAAGCCACGCTATGTACGGCCACCCATTCAGGGGGCGTCAAAAGAGTGGAGCAGGCGGCGAGAAGGTGAGTGAGAGCGTATGCGGCGGCAGCGACTGAGGAAGAGGCAGCAACAACAGCGGCAGTAGCAGCGCCATCGACGATTAAATCATCTTGACACATTGGTTGCCAGCAGCGCTGTGGTGGCTCTGCTTCCGTCGCTGCTACCACTGCGTTGCCAATTGATAAAGGCTTCGCTTTGGTTTTGGTTTGGTTTCGTTTGGTCGAATGAGTGCGAGTGCTCCTACAGCTGCTGCTGGCGTCGACACTAAATTTGCTCGATGACAATTTGAATTGAAATACACGGCAGGCAGCAAATTAATCGCGTAGATCATCACAGCAAATGTTATTAAGCAATGCCGAATAATTTGGGCCCGGTAATTAATGCATCTGAAATAAGTTGGGCTGCGGTTGTGACATGACAGGATTTTTGCCTTGGTCCAGTGCCAAGAACTTTTGTAAAACATGAACTATATTTGTACTTAATCGTCTTGCTGCGTGCCCCTGCCCCATTGTTATGCCGCATGCAACAGATGGTTGCCGCAAGCCGTAGGTAACCTCACACACACCCAGTGGACAGGCAGTGCGAAAGAGAAGCATGGGTGTCCGTTCAGGTGAAATTTTGGTTATGAAACAATTCTACGAGACCAAATGTCTTCAATTTTGGCTAGCAGAAGAGCAGAACTCACCTGTTGGCCACCAATTGAGCTATCAGCACATCGGTGTTTTGGCTTAAAATAATTAATAAATTCGGTTGCTTTGGCTTTGAACACGCTGCGACACGGGCAGGGCAGCAAGAGCGGTGCGAAAGTTGGTCTCGTCTCGTCTCTCTTTCTCTCTCTCCTTCTGTCCGGCAAAGTGAAACGTTAGCCGGCGGTGGCGATAGCCAAAACAACGTGGCACGTGTTTGTTATCGTCATGAATTATGTAGCATTGGTATTGTTTTTTTCTTTATTTTATTCGGCAATTTTTTTGTCGTTTGCGGCAATTTTTATTCGCGGTTCAGTGTGACCAAATTCGTTGTGCGGCGATAAACCATTTGTGGTTTGATAACGCAAATTGGTAGCCTACTCGACGCGCCGCTAGATGGCGTCGTTTGGGCGCCAAGTTTGAAATATGAGGCTTTGACGAAAATGTTATTTTTTAGGGAAAACATGATTAAAAATTAAAAGAAACCCATAACACAATAAAACAAATCCAAGCAAGCATGAGGAAGGCCATTGGTTCGATTCTTTACCGCCTGCAGCCAGAGAAAACCCTGTTTATGCAATGCGATATCCAGGAAAAGTTCAAACCCGCCATACCGCTGATGAATGCGCTCATAGAAAACACCAAGAAATTGGTAAGCCAGCAACAGACG
Organism: Drosophila ambigua; assembly: GCA_018150905.1. Taxonomy (NCBI): domain Eukaryota; kingdom Metazoa; phylum Arthropoda; class Insecta; order Diptera; family Drosophilidae; genus Drosophila; species Drosophila ambigua. The sequence goes on from JAECWS010000086.1 coordinate 1,438,572, forward strand.
CGGGACAGCAAAAGTGACAAGATAATGGGTGGAATCTAATGAATTTGCATTGCAGTTGGCAGCTGGCAAGATCCTCGACGTGCCCCTGCTGGTGACCGAACAATATCCCGAGAGGCTGGGCAAGACCGTCGCCGAGCTGGACATTCGGCATGCCTGCGCCAACATACCAAAGACCAAGTTCAGCATGATCGTGGGCCCGATCAAGAAGAATATGGCTGACATTTTCAGTGGCAAGCCGCAGACGGTGGTTCTCTTTGGCATAGAGGTGGGTTCTCTTCTGCCTTCTTTCCTTGCCTTCCCTCTTACACAAACAAAGGATACATACCCGCTCCCCGCTCTGCTTCTCCCGCGTAGACCCACGTGTGTGTGGAGCAGACGGCCTTTGACCTGATCAACAACAAGGTGAACGTGTGGCTGGTCGCCGACTGCTGTGCCTCGCGCCTCAATCAGGACAGGGACCTGGCGCTGGAGCGTCTGCGGGACATTGGCTGCGTGATAACCAGCTCGGAGAGTGTCATCTTCAATCTGCTCAATAGCAAGGATCACAAGGAGTTCAAGCAGATCTCGGCGCTGGTCAGAAAAGTCTCGGCGGATGTGCAGCTCTGGCGACGCACAAAGGCGCCAGAGAAGTGACCCCCAGCGGCTCCTTTCATGTTTGCATTACCTATTAAATGATGCATATTGCGTGCACTTCTGAAGGAGAGGGTGCGGGTGGGGGTGGGGGAATTATGAGAGAAGGACCCACCGGTAGGGCTGGCTCCCTGTCCTCGTCAACTCATAAACATCTCGGCCAAATGGACAGCTGAATGGAGGCGCTGCAGCTGGGGGTTTGGATGTTTGGCTATTGGTGGTGCCTGCCCCTTTTTGCCTAAGCGGCGCCTTATAAGCCCCATCAGCAGCCACCACGGTCGCACTGCCACATCGATTGCAGCTCCTTGCTGCCAATTTATGCAATGACTTTGACTTGGCTTGGGACCTGGACTTGGACTTGGGCCTGGAATTGGAATTGGCTGCCGGGGCCGTTAAATTTTATGATGCAATCGCGACAATCGCCAGCGCCCATCTTGCCATCTTCCAATCTCAGCAGCATCCTCCATCTGCGCTGCAGGCAGCCAGCAGCAGGAGCAGCAGCAGCACTCGACCAAGTGATGGTGACAATGTAGGCAGGCGTCTGATTGACTCATAACAGGCCGGGCAAACATCGCGATCTTGATCGCCATTTGCATGCCAAAGAGAACTCTGCCTCCGGCTGCTGGCAATTTATTTGCCCAAGAAGACTCTCCTCCTAGGCTGCTGCAGCCACAGCAAGAGCCACAGTTCGAGTCGCCTCGACTCGGCTTGGTGTGCCTCTTGGTCTTAAACCACTCGCAAGTGAAACTGATGGCGATGGCATCTTGGCACGCGATAAGTCAACAACTTATCCAGGTCTACGGCTCCGCTAGATCTCAGATCGGGCCAATTAGGCATGCCTCTTCGCTTAGTCTAATCCCACATAAGTCCCACGTTAGCCGCAAAGCAGACAGGGACAGGCCACAGGTATGCAGCAGTGGCAGCGGCAGTGGCAGGGACTGGGGGCGTGCCACGCATCTGCGTTAAAAGCGAATTGGGCTAACGGCAACATGCGTAAGAGTTTTCCCATCCCATTGCAACTGCACTGCACTCTACTTTGCTCTCTTCAACTCGACTCCACACTCAGGTGGAGGAGCCGCAAGCCCACAAGCTCCTGCTCAGGCGGAGACGGAGCCCCATAAATTGCTGGCCTTCGGAACAGGTTTTATTTTATAGCTAACCTCGCACTTGGCATATTAATAAATTTAGTTTTTTTCTCTTCGTTTTTGTTTTGTTTTTGTTTACCGCACGATAAAAAAATGATAAATCTGTGAAATTGCCGCTCGATGTGCAAATGAACACGAGGATCGATGCTCTATGGCTCCATTTTCATCTGCAATCTGCTGGTGCCTACCGTTGGAGCCACTGCCTCTGCTTCTGCCCTGGTCTGGGGGGCTGGGAGCTGTGGTGAATCGATGAACGATTGGCGCTGCCGCCGCAGCTGAGGGAATTTATGTGCTTGCGGCATGGCAAGTGGCAACTGTGGACACGCTCGTAGATCAAACAACGGAGCAGCCAACAGAAATAGAAGAAATCGGAACAAACCGATGTAGTCGAAGTGTTTGTTCCCTGGGCCAACAAAAGAGCAGAAAACGCTCGCTAAACGAACTCATTGCAGATCCCATTTGAAGTCTAAGAAGTATCCCTCAGAACTACCAATCTATCACTTGATTAGGCTACGAATTCGAACTCGTTTTGTAACCAAACTAATCCCCAAAGAACTATACCCTTTAGGGCACTCCACTAAGCCGCCTGCCTACCATTAATCTATCCTCTCGAAAGACACCATTAGAACACGGTTTGTCCAGCATTTCCATAGATGAAAATTCCTGCAACTCTGTTGACAAATGTGAGAATGTCGGGCGGCGCTTCAAAGGGGCTCTGTTCGGTGCGCCGCTGCTGTGGATCTGCTGTGGCTCTGCATTCGGCGCTGCTCACTCAGATTGCATAATTTATGGAGCCGCCTGCCCAAATTAGCCAAAATCTTGCCCGAGGGCCAAGGCTCCCATCTAATGAGACAACTAATGAAAGAACGCTTGCAGTTCCCACACTCTGCCACTCGACGGCACACGGAAAACAGACTCCGCATCACCACTAGTCCAACTCCTCCTCCTCCTCCTACTCCTCCTCCTACTGCCCCTTCTCTTTCTCCTGTACCTTGAGCTGCCTTTTCTCATGCAACAATTAGTGCAATCATTTTATGCTAATTATTCGTTTGTTCTTTAAACCATTGGCCTCTGCTCTGCCCTGCGCTGCTCTCCTTCCAGCGGGTGGGCGTGGCAGCCAGCTAGCTGCTGTCGTGGCTAGCGGTCATAGGGAAATTCTGTTTCCCGTTTCCCATTTTCCGCTTTCTGTATTTTTGTATATTCAGCATTCAATGTTGTCTTTTGTCTGTAGTCTGGCCAAGTGAGACGTTTCCACGTCACCTGTTAACCCACAAAATGCATGTGGCCATTGACCAACAATTAGTTGCCTGTGGATCTGTAGATCTCTGCATATTGTATATCTGCGGCTGCTAAGTGGGTACGAGTACATCTAATTAGCATACGGGATACATTTGTGTATCTGCGCGCGTACGACTGTGCGACCGGCTGGGGAGGAGACTCACCTCGCATTTCTCTGGTGCCGCCCCTTGGCTTCGGGGTGTTACTGGGTGTCAGATTCTTGGGCCACACGTAACAATTAGGCCCCGGACTTATGATTGTGGGCCTGGAGCAGCCGGCGATAATCGCTCGCTAACAAGAGAATGGGCAGTGAATGGGCATTGGGTATTAGGTACAGCCAGAAATCAATCTAATGGGCAAACATTAGACTAAGACGGAATCTATTAAATTCTGAGCATGAACTGGTATGGACTGGAATGCCGAATGCATCGATCCCATTTCGTTCTTTGCCTTGTTCAATGTTCATCTCATTTGCCTATAATTTTCTCTCAGTGGTGTGGCACCTGCTGCAGGCAGGCAGGGACAATGCTTCTCTGTGCTCCATTTCGATTTGGGATTGGGCAGCCTGCAGCCTGGTCTCCTGTCTCCGATAGAGATCTCTGCTGTTTATTTTCGGCTTGTCCGATCGCTCAAACTAGATCAAATGCCGGCGATACGAATGCTGTTTACACCATGTCTTTGAATGTTTTCTCTCAATCCCAGTGCTATCTTCACTTTTATCAAACAATACCGCAGCAGCCAGCAGCCAGCTACAACAATACCCCCAATGGCTTGAGAGCAGTGAAAGGTTCGCTCTGACCACCGTCTGCTCCAGTTGCTGGCCGGCAAGAACACTCTTCTCATGGCTTATATGTGCACACAGATTTGCTGTACGGGTATGTAACTAATTTGCTTAAATGCGCTCACAATAAAAACCATTTCGCTTCTCCTTCGTTGGTTATTTTTGGTTATTTTGGTTTGCTCTTTTTGATTTTGGCAGCGACAAGTTACCGTAAATGCGAGAAGTGGCCGGCTAAAGATTTGTACAAATTTATGCTGGAAATTCGGCTCGAATGTTGCTCGTGTATTTATATGGGCAATTGGCCAACAAAGGCGGCCAAGTGCAACACATTTGCGTGCTTTATCCGGCCTCAGCTCTGAGCTCTCCCTCTAATTCCGCTACTCTTTCTTTGGGTCTCTCGGTTGGACATATCGCAGTGACTCGCCTGCCATTTGACTTGCCTTGCAGTTGCAGTGGCAAGTGCCCATATTTGGCCAATTTCACTTGTTCGGCTCGCAGCAGAGCGGTGGGGTGTCCAGCAATTAGATATGCACAATGTGCATTTACTTTCTAACCGAATTAGCATACATTTTATATGAATTTCATTTGGTAATTCCACAAACAGAGATACAGCCAAAGAGAGAGAGAGAGAAAATACCATCCTGCGATTGAGAAAGAAAGTGACGAAGGAGTAGAAGTAGGAGGAGGAATGGGTTGGGGGGGGATGCTCAATAAGCAAAAACCTGCAGATTGATTGCCTGACTTTTGTGCAGTCGATTGGCTTTCCCTGACCCAGCCCAACCTGCAGTATTCCAATATTCCACTTGCCACTTGCCACAAATGTCAGGGGCAGAGTGGGGGGTGGGGGGCGGGGGGCGGTCAAAGCATTGTGTCACGACTGCCCATAAACACCTAGTAAAAATAAAAAAAATGATTAAACGCTCAGCTCTCCGCTCTGTGGACGATTGTTGTTATTAAATCGAAGTAATTTGCCATTGGGCCACAAAAGAAGCCGCCGCCGAAGCACCGACGCAGCGAACCACCGAACTGCTTCTTCATCTGCAGTTCCGATTGCATTTGTAATAGAAAGTGAAGCGCTGTCCACGAGATTCACTTTCTGGGAAGCGGAACAATGCGGGTGCACGGCCCCAGTCCAAGTGCCAAGCGGCAGAATTGGGCTAATGGCAATGATTAGTGCTCGGATCTACTAATAAGGCTTGTTAGAGGCTGCTGCTGCTGCTCCAGTTCAATGGCCCTGCGCGGCTCCCACAACCTCTGTCAAATGCATTCAATTAAGGTTAATTTATAGCCACTTCCCATTCGTAATTACGACTACCAATGGGGCACCCCTGTCCAAGCCCGAGCCGCAGTCCCAACCCCGGTTCGTGGTTGCCACGAAAATGTGTCAGTGGCGTTTGGGTTGGCAAAACTTCTGCGGTTATGATTTGTGAAAAGCTCTTGGCCCATTGTCCAATTCGGCTTGGCCGTGATTAATGGAGTGTGGAGCCGCTTGAATTTGGCACAGCCCCAGAAGCGCCGCCAGTGCGGCGAGCGATGTACGTAGGTGATGTTCCCGAGATCATCTTTGAATGCCAGGCACATGCTCGCCGGCCGGCCATGGCCATGGCCAGGGTCTGTACTGTTCGCTGTTCACTGTTCGCTCTTGGCTGTTGGCTGTGATGTCCAGTTAGCCAGGTTTTTCCTGGCTTGTAGGCCTGTCAGGCGGCAACACAAAACTGACAGCCAACATTGACAACCAGCGACGACGGCGACGACATCAGCATGGATAACAAGAGGTTACGGTCCAGGTCCAGGTCCAGCGCTGCAGTTCCACGGGGCTCGGTTCAGGCAACGGTAGCCCATGTCGGACATTCAAATAATGGAATGATGTTGTACCTGTGCCATGACCCATATCAGTTTTCCTTTGTGCTGCCTTTTGCCCCTTTGCTATGCCGTGGAGGCGGGGGTTGGGGGGTCTTGTGTTATTTTGGGGCAGAAAAAAAGTTCAGCGGGTCGTGGACAGAAATTTGGTTGGCATATGAAAAGTGAAATTTCCCCCAGCAGACCTCATTTGAATGATGCCGGCAGCCCACGCTTAGCTTAGGGTTTGACTGAACGAATGAATGACTGACTGACTGCCTGAATTACTGACCGAATGAAGGAAGAAATGAATGGCCTGCCGCGGCTGCCAGCGAGCCGCCAAATGAAATGTGTTGACAGTGAGCGGCGCCGAAACGGGCAACAGATCAAAGTGAAATGTAGGAGGTTTTATGCTGATTTTCACAAGCTGCAACATCAGCAACAACAGCATCAACAGCAACAGCTGCCCCGCCAATTTGGTGGCAGAAAAACAAAAGTGAAGGCGGTCCAGGGTCCAGGAGATCTTCTTCTACGTGGGGGCCCAAAAGCTTTCATTAAATTTCTAAGCGAATTGCCAGCAATCGGCCGCGGAACTGCATAACTTATGGAGCACTTCAAACACAAAGCACTTGGACTCGGACTGGGACTCGGACTGGGACTGGCTTTCCACTCAAACGCTGCATTTTCTTTTGTGTTTTGTGTTTGCAAACGGGTTTTCCATCGAGTGGCATCGAGTGGAGTGCAGCCTGGGCCTGGGCCTGTGCCTGGGCCTGGGCTTTTCTCTCCTCGAGCGCCACTCGGGTCGGGTGTTGCTCTTTATTTTAATTTGCTGGGCAAAAATATCCCATCGAAGTGCTAATGAGACATAATGACATAACAGCCGCCAAGGCCAGGACTTAATTTATTATGCCACTTCATCGCAGTAAGGTGCAGCTGCACCATGCAGCAGGCGGCAGGCAGCGTGCCTCCTGTGCTCCTGCCTCTGTCACCTGCTAACCGCCCCCCTCCCTACATATTTTCCTTTGCCAATATTTCCTAATATTCGCAATCATTTAACTTAATGTGCGAACATTAATTTTCCATGCCAAGGATGAGGAGGATGCGACTCCGTCTCTGTCTCCTGCTTCGTCTTCGAATGCGATGCTGCGGCTGCCTCTGCTGCTGCCTCTGCGGCTGCCCCTGCTGCTGCTGCTGGAAGGCAATCTTTGGCTGGATCTTGCCGCATTCATCGCTGGGCAAATAACCGAACACGATATTCACTAATGAGACTGGGTAACGCAATGTGGGCGTGTCCCCGCCGGCCTTCGTGAGCCAACAACAAACAATTCAATTTTCCTGGCCGCCGGGCAGGAAAGCCGCCCAAAAAACCACAACGTAGCAGGAGTTTCCAGGGGCTGGGGAGACATAGAATAAAACATTTGCAATTTATAGCTTAATGCATGCAACGTGCGTCAGATTGCAGCATCAGATTGGAGCTACAATGGGGCAAGTTGCAGTGTCCCGCGGTCGATGTCCGCGTCCGACTGCCAGTGGGAGTCAGCCACACTGCAGTCGACGGACTGCAACCCTCGATCTGCCGTATTAAGTTTCACTTTGCAGTAGCAATTTGTCACTCACATATAAAGCAAGCCACGCCGATACCCCTGCCCCCTCCACACAGCCCGGGAGGAGACTCTCTCGGCTGCAAGAGACTGTGAGAACCGACTGCCAGAAGACCGTAAGACCGTAAGACTGTAAGTCGGCTGAAGAGGCCTGGCCGCCATTAAGTGTGCCGGCCTAAACACTTTTCAATGCCACTTGTGTTGACTTTTCAACCCAAAAGCGAAATGAAAACGAAACCAGCGAGTGCCGTGAAAAGAGAAAATGCGGCAAGTGTGTGGGCCATTCGGTATTCAAGTGTGATGGCTGTCACTCACAGTTGGCCCGAAGAGAGGCCGCCGTGGCATTCGCGTCGCGTTCCTTAGGGCTCCCCCCGGTGTCACTGGGTCACAACAGCCAAAGCCGAAAGCCGAAAGTGAAGGAACTGGAAGGCGACTGGCAGTGCAGCTGAGCTGTAAACCGAGCAAATACCAAAACAAACCATGCAAAATACAGCGGTACAGAGGAGTGGGAGGGGGAGAGGGAGAGAGACTCCCTTCGAACAGAGACAAAAGACTCCAGACACAAACTTGGCCAAAACGCACTTGTTGCGATTTCAGCGACTTTTTGCCCATTTTCTTTGGCTCCAAAGCACTTCAAAGTCGCCGCCAACCCCAGGCCCGGCGCACAATGAGCGGCAGGCAGCGGCAGCGTGCGAGTCTTAGCCCAGTTATAACAACGAAAAATCAACATCGAATTATGGCTACAACAAAATCACCGTCAACAGTTGTCGGGTCTGTTTAAATGGACAAATGTACGTATCCATCTACACACACACAGATGTACCTCGGACAGTTGTAGGCTGTCGAACATTCTAAGCGCACGCCGGTGAAAGTCTAGAAATGTTTGCGGCTGGCTCTCCAATGACAAGAAATTCTGGTCTGCTCTGCTCTTCATAATGAGGCTTATAAATGTTGTTATGGCAGCGGCTGAGCGCTGTGTTCTGCCAACAACAAGAACAACAACAACAACAACATCTAACAACAATTTGGCATGTGCACCATTTATTAGAGTCATGGCAGAGTGAATTCATGCACTTGACCGTGTGGCAAATTGGTTTTTCTTTTCTTTTCTTTTATTTTATTTTCTTTTTAATTTCTCTGATTCATATTTTATATAAAATTTTTCTTTTCTTTCGGGGTGCCGATCGCCCCGGCAACTGGCCAATTAAACAGCAGGTGTATTTTAGCTGTTTGATTAATCCATTGATCCATGTTGAAATCGGTTAAAGTTGATCCACTGATGTGCGGAAAATGTGCTGCCATGTGGAGTGGCTCATTAAACTGTCAAATTGCTGGGGGAAAAATGCTTCCTCTGCGTACGAGTAATCTCCCGATCTGGGCAATCGAAGCATCAATTTTCATTGATCATGGGAACAATTTGTGTCAATGATATCAGTGATCACGGATCAGCTGCATGGCATAGCAGTTGTCACTGTAAAATCACGAAACTCTTTCATTCAATAAACAATCTCCCTCCCAATCTCCCAGTGACAAGATTCAGTAATATTTCCCATGAGTGAAGTCACCTGGGGAGTCATTCGAGGGGCAGTGCCGCCAGTAACCGCCTCTTCCGTCTAATCAAATCTAATCAAACAGAAACTCAATGGAGCCTCAACCCTGTCCATGACGTCCGTGACGTCCATGCGAATATATTGATATGCATATGGGCATTATGAGTATTCCAGCCGACTGTCGGTCGATTGGCGATTGCCGATTGCTTCCTGGGTTATGACTTCTGCGGCAACAGCGGATAATGCCAAGAATTAGTTGTGGAAAAATTAACACCACCCCAGAACGGCATTGACCACAAGGTTTGCTGCTGCTGATTGTTCTCGGCAAACGGCAACAAGTGGGAAAACCAAAGACTGAAAACAATTTGCGCGAACCGTACGACGATCGATGTTGGCCAACTCTAAGGCTGGTCTTTGCCTCAGTCTCAGTCTCAGTCTTGCTGCGCGGTGGTAGCCAGGCCAGCTGTTTGGCCAAGTGCATTGACCGCCTGCCAGGCACCCCGCCACATAGCTGGCTCCGGCTCCGGCTCTGGCGTTGGCTTTGGCTTTGGTTTGCTGCAAATTGCACTCTGGCCGATTCTCTGCACAAATTGATTTGAATGAAAGCTGGTCGGGTCCGGGGCTGTTTACCATCTTTCCGTTTACTGTTAGCTGCTCATCTGAGATTGATTTCTGCTGCGGTGCTGCCGATGCGGCCGATGCTGCCGATGCTCCTCCTGAAGCTTCTGTCACCTTTGACACATTTGGCAACGGGTTAGGCCGGACTTGACGGGCTCATCATTCGGTTGCATGGAAATCGATTTGATCGCCTGAGCACCAGATGGCGGTGCTAGTAGCTAGAGCTGGGAGCGAAACTCCCTTCATCGACCTGGGACAAGGCAGAGAAAAATAAAATATGCAGAATCCAGAGCCCCAAGAATGGCTGCAGAGTTCATTAATCTGAAAATATTAATGATAGAAGGTTGAACCCAGCTTGCAATCTCTAGAAATGTATTATTAAATAAATACATCATTCTGTTTGTAACAACACTTAAATTATAATTATTATAATTATAATTATTGCGAGTATTTATTTCCATTTCATTTCGTTAAATTGTTTTCTTCTCTTCGCGCTGCTTCTGCTGCTGGGGCAGTCCAGAATTTGTTTTGTTCACTGTTCAAATAGAATCTGTAGCAAAGTGTAAGCCAAAAGCCCCAATTGGACGCGGCTCATTTGACTGGCTCGATTACAACTGATTTACAGTGGAGCCACGCCAGCACTGACAGCTGCCTAAGTGATGTAGGGCGGCGATAAATGCTCGCTTTGAGATGAACGAGTTCTGCCCCCATCTGCGGTCATAAAAGGTTATACACTGAGCACTAAAACCAAAGGGAACCCGCCAACTCGGCAACAAATTCTACCAAAAATAAGCGCACAAAAAACAGTCCTAAAATGAAGAAGTGGAAGAGCAGCAGCAGATTGAAAGAAGCTGCAGCAGGATATTGAAAAAATATGCTAAATACACTTTCAGTTAGTTCGATTATGCATAGATCGACTCGACTGCCATCCATATCTGCCATGCCGACTGTGGGGGATTCTGAGAAGATCATTGACTTGGGTGCCAGCTACATGGCGGCTGATTATGGGCGCTGGGACAGCTTCATGGCCCAGGCTCAGGCTCAGGCCCTGGCCCTGCCCTGCCGTTGCAGAAGGAGCAGTGAATGGTAACAAGATTCGTGGCTGGAGATGTGCTGACACTCACTCAGACCCTGGACCTCAGCCGAAGATTTACAGCTGCCGTTTGGCTGTTGCTGTTTCTGTTGCTGTTTCTGTTTCTGCTGCAGTTGCCAATTTTCTATTTTCCATTTGCCATTTGCCATTCGCCTTGCCCCAAAAGCAACATCCACTAATCTCGACAATCGTCCAAAATCGACATGTAAGGCCCTTAAAATGCATGTACTTCTTCGGGTTGGGCTCCACCAAAAAGCAGTGGGCGTGGCTTTGGTAGCCCAAGCGGCAGCAGCAGCAGCAACAGCACCGAAAGGCCAGACCCAACCAAGCAGCCAGAGGTAACCAGACCACCGACCATCGAGCAGAGCCCAGGCAGTGCCCAGAGAGCTGAACAGAGGTTTTCGGCAATTATCAAGATGATGTTTGCCGGGTTGTTCTTGTCTGCGACATTCGTTAGATGCTTCAGTTTCGGAGTTTGCAGTGGTCTTGCGTAGGCCTAAGGAGAGAGGCTTGGCCTGGAACTGGAACTAGAACTGGGCTTGGGTCTGGGCGTGGGCAGCTGCAGGGATCGCCATCCCTATCCCTATGCCCGAACCCGTGCCCGTGCCCGTACCTATTCCTAGTCCAATCCCTATATCGGCTGGGGTCATTAGTGTGCTATCGTTGGACTTTTAAATGCCCACCACGTTCCTGCAAGCCCAGTTCTAGTTCTGTGTGTGTTGGCCTGCTTTGTTGGCCTACGAATATCGTACCAATTAAGTGGCAGAGAAAAGAGACCAAAAACAGAGTGTCGAGCACAGCTTTAATCACGTTTCAAACGCCGATACCCTGTAGCGAGTGGCCATGGCTGACTTGTGGGACGGGGCAGCGAGCTCTCCTTACCAGTGGAATGTTTGAAATTCCTCGAAGAACTTCTACTTTCGATACAAAACTGAGTACACCCAAAGCAATATATTTTAGGTCAATCCACAGTCGAGTTCGGTTGGGTAATAAGATTGCTCTTTATTTTTTGCCGGCCAGGAAGATGCTTTATCTGCAGCAGCTGCGTTGTACGTACCACAGTTGTGGCACACCACTCGCATGTACAACCAATTAGCCGTTTGGTGGCAGAATGAGATCGAGAGCGCACGCAGTGGCGAAAGCAGCGCAGTGCAGCGCAGCGCTCGATTCATAAATCAACAAAAAATTATAAAACAATCGGAATTCCAGTTGCCAATAAACGTTAATTGCGAGTACAGGACAATGTGATGTGATGGCCATGACCGGGTATATCGATATGGATATGGATGCTCCGACACCGACACGGAGACACGGACATGGACAGGGACACCGTGGCAACATCTAGCAGCAGCAAGAACACCAAATGCAAATTGCTGGCGAGCTGGAGCTGCTGTGGAGCGTGTTGCGCCAATTTGCTTGGCCTGCCAACGTCTGTCAACGTCTTGGGGGCCCTTCCTGGCCTGGCTGCTGTGACTGCAGCTCTGCAGCTCTGCAGCTCTGAAGCTTTGGAGCTTTGGCTCTTCTGTGGCTTCTGTGGCCTGTCCTTGTCGGCCATTGGCAATTACATGCAGCTCACGTCCTGTCAAAGTTGAAAGATGACAAATCAACTTGACAGCCGCGCCAATTTGCATGGCCACATGGCCAGAGACAGGAGCAGAGCAGAGCAGTGCATTGCAGTGCGATGATGATGATGATGCATGCCCCATGATGGGGGGTATGACGATGATGCGCCGCAGAACCAGATCGGATAAAGCCGATCTGTGAGGCTTTCGCCACCAGCCTTGACGCCTGGCAATGGTTTGGGTTGGGGTTCTCGGGTTCGGGTTCGGGTTCTGGTTGTGGCATTGTGTAATAATTGGCAGTTCGTGGAAAGCCTGATTTTGATACCGATTAATTGGATCGCTTGCCACAGTTGTTGCTGCCTGCGAATGTTCCGTCTCTCTTCGATTCGGTCCGATGCCGATGATGGAATGCAGCAGTAGCAGTGTGGCAGCAGCAGTGTGGCAGCCGCAGCAGATGAGGCACTGGCCAGTGGAATTAGCATATTAATTTATGGCAATTGCATCCATTTCATTTACAATTCTTTCTCCTCGGTAATTGCAATTGCCGAAGAACGTCCATCAGAGTAAAATTTTATTACCATCGTATAAAAGCGAATTGAAATGGGCCCCAATCGCCGTGGGCCGCCGCCTAACATCGATGTTCTGTTCCCCCGAAGACAGCTTCCGTCAATTTTATGGCCCCAGCCATAAGTACTCCTTGCAGGAGGCGGCCGGCCCAGCAGGAGCAGCGGAGCCAAATGGAGCCGGCCCACCGCCCGCTGGGGGGGGCAACCACCACCACCACCAGCGCACCTCACCGCACCGCTCCGCACAGATCTTCTCTGGCTCGTAGCCTTGGATCGGCGCACAGGCGTATTGCTGGTGGTACTTTGGCCGGATGTAATGAAGACAACAAACCATTTCGTCTCCCAATATTTCAATTGCCCATTGAGATGGCAATTCCGTGAGCAGAGCAAAGCAAAGCAGAGCAGTACCTCTGCAGAGGGTCGACTGACCCCGTGTTCGGGCAATGCAAATTTGTTGATCATAATTTTACTGGATCATTCACAACGAGGATAGAGAGAGGGAGAGAGAGAACCCTGGACCGGGTCGACCTCTGCACAGGCTGGGGCGGGTGGGGGAGTGCGCGGAGTGTGTTGTGTTCGCATGTACCCTAAGTTATTGGCTCTTAGCGAGTGCCTGTCGTGGTTATGATGTCTGTTTACTGGCCTGGCCCAGCCTGGCCCGGCCTGGCCTGTTGTTTCACACGACTTTCATGTTAGCAAGTCGTTCTTCTAACAGTAAAAATCAATAAGTACCCGGCCGCTTATTATGTGAGGCTGAGACTGAGACTGAGCCTCAACAGAAAAGAACACTGGACTAAATAACTTGGCGCACCGAACATGCAGTAATCATCGTTTTACCTTGTCTAGGTCTCATCTGGTTGTAGTTGCTGCTGCTGCTGCTGCTGCCGCTCTGCTGCCTCTCTAACAAGCCATTAGGCATTAATTTTAGCCATATGCACTGGACCATACCATACACCAGGGACAGCCGCAAATATGTCGCACAAGAGCACAGGGGCAACCGCAAGACTGCCACAATATTGCCACAAGACTGCCAGGCACGACAAAACGGCAAAAAATAAATTAATGACATAACTTGGACGTAACACACGACTTGGATGAGAATCAAGTTTATGACTGCTGCTCCAGCTGCCCCCCTGTCCATGCTGCTGATGGGGGAGTGCAACAGCAAATGGATGCCATACTCGTAGGAAGGGGGCAAGGCTATGGGGATGCACTAATTTTGCAATGTAATTGGAATAACATTGCTCGTGCTCTCTCATATTTGCCCGACCTATGCCCTGCCACCTTTCACCAACATCAGAAGCAGCAGCAGCAGGAGCAGCAGCAGCAGCAGCAGTGGGTTCCGGATCAGAAGCAGACCCAGATGAAATATTAAACAATGTACGGCCACTCAAACGAATCTTATGTAAGCAAGAGGAAACCGGGGGGCGGGCGGAGCAACCTTCTTTTCGGCTCGGGGTTAAATGCACATTACAAACAATTTTGTAATCCCCAGTTAGGCAACAGAACTCAAATTTGTTTTCAAATTATTTAACTCGAGCAGCAGCGAGTGGCAGGACCGATCCGAGCCGCACCGATCCGCACCGATCCGACAGTGGATATGGGAATGGGTCGAGATGAGGCGCACAATTCCGAGTGCAATTTACGTAAATTAAAGCAACATAATGCAAGACGTGTGGGTGGTACGAGGTCAACGCGAAGAAGCAGCCACAGGCCGCTTGTCTCTTCTGCAGGCAGTTGAACTGATTCTGAAAATTGCTCAGATTGAGCTGTCCTCAAGCGACAGTCAGCTGGAAGAGGAGCCATGACAACCTCAAGTGCCACAGCACTCGGAAAAGCTGGGAAACTATTTCCAGCTCGTGTGCACGTGGGCGGGCCCTAGACAGAGACCCCAGAGAGCGGAGCCGCAGCTCGCATCTGCTGAGAAAGATCTTGTAAAGGTGCATAATTATTTGAATGTTCAGCTTTTGTCACACAAATCAAACGGGCCTGTCTCCGAAAGAATTTGACAACCTGTTGTCATCGAATGATGGGCAGAGAAAACGGGGTAACCAGTAGCAGTTAAAAAACGAGCGGACAAAGTAAAAGTGAGAGGGAATGCTGATAAGGCTGGGGCCTGGGACACAAAGAAACAAGAAAGTCCGAGGCACGGCCGAAGATTGCACTTGAAAGAAAGCCCCTGAATGGCTACAGATGACACCATCGAGATTTGGTGAGTGGTTCCAGTTAGTCGGAAGAAAGAACCGCACACGGGCGAAGTATTTCCCTTCTCAATCTCCAGCTGAAAGTTCGAACTTAAGCTGAAGACGGCACTTTAACGAAAGTCTCTCATGGGTGAGAGAGAACTGTACACATGACTGATGGATTTCTCCTCCCCTTAAAGGCGGATTATGAATGAAAAGTAATGCCAATAGACTGTACTGTATTTCCCTTCGAAATCTTGCACAGATTACGCTCTGCGCTCTGCCAGATTTCTTGCCATGCAGAGAGAAACATGAAGTTGCCTTCACAACATTTCGGACCTTTTTTCGGGACTCACGTGTCGCTGTCCTCGTTTGTCAGGCACTTGTCACTTTTTTCGGGGCCCGTGCCCTCTTTGGGGCCGCTTGCCATGTCCATCGAAACATGGCACATGGACACATGGACACATGAATACACAAATGGACGTTCACTTCTGGCCCACAGACCCTGGCAGTCGGCAGTCGGCATGTGGCATGTGGCGGACCTAGCGAAATAAGCTCTTAATTAAGCATCCGTGTCAGTTGGTTTTTGGTGTTGTTTTTCATCCGTGGCATCCTTGAGCGGGAAGCTGGTCAAACAAAACAAAACAAAACAAAAGAGAAGAAAATACCAAAGCGACATGCAAGTTTGTGGCAAAAGTCTTTCGTTTTTGGCCATGGCCATGGCCCAAGTACAAGTGGGTCACAACAGCCCTCTCCGCTCCCCACTCTCCGCGCTCCACTCTCCGATCTAACTCTGGCTCTCTGCCTGTTCGATTTTCTTGTAAAACTGGCGCCTGACCAGAGTCGGCAATGGCCATGCATAAATAAATATCATACATACTCGTACATCGGACATTGGGCATCAGACATTGGCCTGTGGTACGGCCAGGCCAGACCATTCCATTCAGCGGGCATCTTGTGCCCGGTTATGAAGGAAGCTAAACGCAAATAGAAATACGGGGTGGGGAGGGAAATAAGTAAAATAAAATAAATTTCCCAGCTCGTTTATTTGTTGGTGTGTTCGCGAGTTTGTTTGCCTTGCTCTGGCAGTCGAGTAATTTACAATTCGCACACATGCTGTGCACTCTCGCGGGGCACTCTTCCACTATTCCACTCTTCCCGATGTTGTTGTGGCTCTTTGGAAACGAAAATGAAAATAAATGCACGTTAAGAGGAGAAGTCCTGTCATCGGTCAACGGGCCGCAGTTGTTTGATATGCCAGCAGCAGCAACAGCAGCAACAGCAATAGAAAAGCAACAGTTGCCTCTTGTACACGAATTCGAATTGTTTTGGGAATACGCTTCCAAAGTGAGGATACTGAGAAATAATACGTGAAGTGCAGCCCTCAAAATTGCTGCTCGGGAATGCATTTTTCAACTGAGAAACCAATGGCAAAATTGAAGCCTGAAATTGCCAAAGGAGCAACTCAAAACCTCCCGCGATCACTGCATAAATTTAAATGTGCAATTAGCAGCATTTAACTGAATTTAAAACCATTCTTGTCTTTAGATTTTTGGTACTGCTGTTCATTCGTTAGAGCATCATTGAAAAATAAACTTAAAGGGCATCCGCTCTTCGTTTAGCTGCGTTGGCAGCTAATTTCTCGTTTTTACTTTCAAAGTACTCTGAGATCTGTGGGGCTGAGCATTTGCCGTTTTATGGCTGCAGATTCACGGGCATGCCGAAAATCATCGGCCATCATTAAGGTCAGTTCGTGTTGGAGATTTGCGTAAGGTTTCGTCGCAAGTGAAATGATGCGACGCGTCGCGGCACGGACCGATGTGTGACAATTTTTGGTAATGATTGTCGCTGACCCCGAAGATTTCGCTAATTCGAAAATGAAAGCCGGCGAAAGAGCGAACAGCGAGCGGAACACAAGAGTTTCGGCGGATAAATAAACTATCAGCAGGTGGAAGGCCCGCCTCATGCTGTTGTTATGGGGCTTGGGGTTGGGACCCCCCCTTACTTTTAAGTTGTTTATGCAAATCGCCTATTGGCGTCGAGGGAAGTGCACTGAACTCTTCTGCATTCTTCAGAATTTTCTCTTTTCATACGAGCCGCATTCTGTTCCTGTTCTACGCACCGCTCCATGGGGCATTTCTGTTTATGTGCGTGCTTAAATCTAATTAAAAGAAAACTAAAAGCAGCCACAAGCTTAATGACAACAACAACAACAACAACCTGTTTCAAGGTTGCTTGTGCGTCACGTTGGTGTGACACTTTCCATTTTGTATTTTATTTGGGTGCTAATGGGGAAAGCTAAACACAGCGGCGAGCATCTGCCTGTTCTTGGCCCCATCTGTGGCTTGGCTTTTGTTGATTGAACACCCACCAACGCGATGTTCGGCTACTGGATGATCCTTTCACTTTTCATCGCCTAACTGTTAAGCCCCGAATGGAATACCTTTAGACCCCAACATAAACATTAATCAAGAAACAATAAAACGCTGGAGACGAGACAAAAGGTAGCCGTATTCTCTGTCTGGCCTTTGCATATTCGATTTCGTTTATCATGGTAATTTTACACCCGAGAATGATTTAGCTGATCCGCCACTTAACTAAGCTGAGCGAGACCTGAGCGGGGAGTCGACTCTAGGCGGAGTGGAGTGGCGGTGGCATGGCGTGGCATAGAAGATCAGTGGACTGGAGGAGGTCTGGAAGTGGGCGTGGAATTCGGCTCTCAACGTCGTACAAATTAATCAACACGTAAACGAGACGCTTTGGGGGCAGATCGAGATCAAAGAGAAGAGACCTTTTGTCCCAGTTGCAAGCTGCCAGTGCACGCCCGCTCACATATGGGATGTGGTTTTTGGACGGGGCCTCCTAATGGGCTTTTTATTGGGTCACAAAGCGACGCAATTCACACAAAGGGGCAGCAGGCAGACACCTGCCATGGACCCAAATTTCATTAATTGCCTTTTAGCCCAGGAATCGTGAGTTGGCCAAAATGGATGCCTAAACGATGTACTGCACAGAGAGTGGGGGAGAGCACATAGGACTCTGTGTTGCCGAGGGGCACAGAGAGGGAAAGTTGAAGGTGCAAGCGAGTCAGGGAGCTCAGGCGGAGGGAGCATGACAGATCAAAGCGGCCAACACCAAATGGGAAATTCAGTGTAAAAGAGGCAGCAACGAATCAGTTGATGATGCTGATGGTGATGGGAAAACCCGCATATGACACACGTACTTACATATATGTATATGTAGAGAGGTGGTATTAGTTCTAATACAGTATTCCCAGCAGCATTCAGCAGTGGATTCTGGGGCAAACGCGAGCTGCAGTTTCCCAGAACTACCAGCATTGCAGATGCGACAAGGTGGCTCCGCGAGCTGTGAGCCGCGTTCCCCGTTTGTGGATCAATAATGCGACAGACATGGTCTAATGAGTAAATTAATTGCAGGCCATGATCCGCTCGGACATTCGCCACTTGGTCCACACTAATTCGCCATAAAGTCTCAATTAACCAGCAAAGAGAAACGCCCCCCCAACACGACCTGAGCAGCTGTCTGGAAGAAGTTGATTATAATAACTATTAATCTACATAGATAGGTGTAGTTGTGTATTTGGTCTCGCTGAATCCTATTCTGAGCAGTCAATCGATTACCGATTACCATCATCCGCGTGAGTCGATTTTCAGTGCATCGACACTGTGCATACCAGGGCAGAATCGAATCAAAGTAGGCGTTGCCTGTCAAATAACTATGCCACATAGTATATGCCATATAGTAGGCTGTCATTGTCTAAATTTTAGACTCTAAAATCAATAAACTTGTCAAGTTGCATAATTTGTTCGCATCAGGAAAGGGTACGAATTAATTTGTCCGCAACTTTTTGTAAGCAAACGAACGGAGTTAATTCTGAAAAGGTTTTCGCCCAAGGCAACGCCAAACCAAAATATGGTAAGCCTCATCTCAGACCCCATGCACTCCACTCCAAGTACTGTCTTTCTATGCAGAGCTGTGTTGAGTCTGTAGAGCTGCGCCAGAAGATTCCCAGCCGCGTCGAGCCGGAGGTGATGCCGAAACTGGAGAGCAAGGGCCGCTACACCAATAAACTTCATTGGTTCAAGAAGAGTGTGCTTGGGAAACTGGCGGAGAAGAGGTGCACAGCTGTGTTCATGGGGCCCATGAACGATCCGAAGTACTATGAGAGTATCCAGGACCCGATGGACATCGGAAGTATCATACAGAGAATCGACAATCAGTACTACCAGAACTTGGCAGAGGCTGTGAGGGACTTTCGCATTATGTTGGCTAATTGTTTCCAATGCTTCGCACGCGACGATCCTGTGTACAAAAGAGGCATACAAATGGCAGATTTGTTCCTGGAGATCATGGAAAATCGACCCCGCGGACCGGAGATCCGTTCCACCAGGAACCCCCGCAACGCCACCCTGCAAGCGGATTACGGCAAGGTCAGCAAGAGGGTCCTGCTGCCGGAGTCATGGCAGAGCCAGGGTTGGGCGCAGCTGAGCAAGATTCGGTCCCTCACAGACCGACTGGAATTGCCAGTTGCTCGCTCTGTGCTCCGCGAGCAGTGCGACTCTCTGGAAACGAAGCTGTCCCAGGGCCGCTTTGCGACCCACGAGCAGTTCGCAGGAGAAGCACAGCACCGCTTCCACGATTTCCGCAACTTTGCCCTGGAATATCTGCAAACTAATTTCTATTCGGACTCTGCCAAGAAGCCGCGTCTGGAAGAGCCAATGCACAGCCCTCTGAATGACAGCCCTCTGAATCCCAGCCCTAGCCGAGAATTCGCTTGTGCCAGCTCTGAGTCGGTTTCTAGTTCGGACTATTCCAGCGACTGCTGCAGCGATTCCTGCACCAACTGCAGCTGCAGCGGCAGCTCAAACTCCAGCGTCAGCTC
This sequence comes from Drosophila ambigua, assembly GCA_018150905.1. Lineage (NCBI taxonomy): Eukaryota > Metazoa > Arthropoda > Insecta > Diptera > Drosophilidae > Drosophila > Drosophila ambigua. The sequence continues at coordinate 1,458,321 of JAECWS010000086.1, forward strand.
CTGCGACTCCTGGAAGGAGTCCCCAACACACAGTGAGAAGTCCTATATCTCGAGCTCCAGCTTCATCTGCGGATCCAGCTCCAGCTCTTACTCCGACCCCAGCGACTTCTCTTTCTATTGCTCTAGCGAAGAGCTCTCAAGCCACACCTCGGACTAGCAGGGAGGATTCTTCTGCAGGAACGAGTACAAATATTTCTAATTCAAATACAATTTGAAACGAATTGGAAGATCTCAATGATCCGCGCTTGCACTTGTTTCTCTCATAATAAACATTAATTAGTGATTTATTTTAGGGAGCCCGAGGGTTGCCTAAGTGCTGTTGATCTCGTATGTAGATGCAATGAAAGTGCATCGAGGGGCACTCACTTAGGCCAGCTCTGCTTTTCACTTTCATTGAAGACGCGTTAACAAACTGTGTCTGAGCCAGGCCTAATGATGGCTCATGCAGGCTGCTCTGGGGCCATCGATTAAACTCATTCACTCGCAGAGGCCCATCAAAACAAACAAAAGCAAGTAGAAATGCTCCTCAAGAGGTGGGAGATGGGATATGTGAGATACACTTGTATGCTGGCTGCAACTCTCACTTTCCTCAATTAATGGGAACCATCACGAATACCCTGCAGGGACCAACACACAGAGAAAGGGTATCCCAAGGGCTGTCCGAATACTGTAGCTGTCAGTGGGAGAAACGTGGCCAGGGAACAGGGAACAGGGTAGAGAGTGGAGGGAACTGCCACTAAATTAAGACATTTACGACCCGGTCAGATCCGAATCAATAATGAAATGGCCATGCAAAATTCTGGCCACAACAACAGCTTAGCGGTTCAGAGCCGCCTCGGGGAATGCCGCCGCACCAGGCAACGGTAAATGTATCTCCAGAGGAGACTTCATGACTGCAGATACTCGACTCGAGATTAGAATGAATCATTTCCAGCATCCTAATTGAGTTGCAGCCGGCCAGAATATTAGCAGACGCCTTGTCGAACCCCATGTCCATGTCCACGTCTGAGCCGACGTCTGTGTCGAGGTGTGAGACTATTTAACCGTCTAACTAAGGCCAAACAGCAACGATTAGTCCCAGACTAAGACGAGGAAGTGGGCCTGGGAGCTGGAGCTGGACCTGGACCTAGACCTGCAGCTGGAGCTGGAGCTGTGGCTGGACTTGGACGATGACGAAGGGCCATTTATCACAGCGAGAGAACTGCTCGTGTCTCGTCTCTTTGGGCAAATTAACCGTTTCGTTCCCCGACAGACTGACTGCCTGCCTGACTGGGTGACTGAGTGAGAGACTAACGGGAGACACAGTGGCTGGGATCCCACTCCTGGTCTTCGCTCCCCCACTTAATTGCCCGTTCGATGCCCCACACCGAAAGTGCTGTATCTTATGAGACCCACAGACCGACCGAAATGTAGTTCTCTGGGTCAATGCGAGCACCTGAACTAATCAGAGCCCCAGCGAGCGAGGCACGCGTGGCAGTCTCACACTTGTCAGAGATTTCCCTCGGAGATGGCAGCTTTCACAAAATAATTCACAAATGCTGCACGCACTGGCAGATCTGTTGGGAGAAGCGCAAGCCATCGAACTGCGCCAAATGAATTCGATCTGAGAGTGACAAGAGAGTGAACCTTGGCTCGAACCTCGAAGGGAGCACAGTGCACAGTGCACACCCATGGATGGGTCTGGTCTGTGTGTCTGTGAGAATTCGTACTCGAGCTGAACCTCACGTTCGATGTGGAAAAGGGTTCCATAAAACACAATGGAGCATCGCCAGTCCAAGTTCTATTGTTCTATGGCCATGGCCATGGCTTGCACAAATTTTCGGCAGCTTTAATGTTTATTCATGAATTCCAACATGAAACTGCAATGCAACGAGGAAGAGACAAGTTCTCCGGCCTGCACATAAATCAAATTGGCCGAAATCCTCTCCAGCAGCAGCAGCAACAGCAGCAGCAGCAGGCACATCCATGGCAACATCCATATCCATATCCATATCAATATCCAAATATCCCCAGCCATATCCACATCCAGCATCCACATCCACGGCACGCAGTCATGGCCAACTGATTGAGCTGTCGCGTATTTGGGTGAGGTGAGATCGCCCAGTGTCTAAATGTCCATAGATTCTAAAAGATCGAGGTTGAGGCTGTGGCTATGGCTGTGTCTCAGAATAGGACTGGGCATAGGGATGGGGATGAGGACGAGGACGAGGGTATTCCTATTTCTGGCTTGGCATCTGCATTTGAATTTCGTGTCTTGGCTGCTTAGGGAAATCCGCTGCTGTGGAGAAAACGAAAATTTCCATATTACTTGTATTGCCATTGCTCTTATATGGCTCCAGATCTCTGCCATTTTCACGGAATTTTGTCATATCAAATGGGCTGAATGCTGAATACCAAGATGCACAGCCCGAGGCCCGCCCACAGATTCCATGTGCATCCCGGTTAGAGCCAATGAATGCCCAGATCTCTGACCGACCACAACTGGGTCAACAGCATCATCTGGCTAACGGAAGTCGATTATCAGCTGTACTATTCGAGCTGAACCTCATATAAATCGACACAGGTGCGTGGCCGGAGCTGGGCCAGATGGGGGATTAGCTTTCCCAGGGGAGAAACTCGATATAATCCGATCCGGCTGCTGTGTGCGCCCCTGAATGATCTTCACTTCGACTTGGCTTGGCTTGGCGCTCCAGATAGACAATAGATTAAGGAGCGAGGCAGGGAGAGCCGCCAATAGATGGCTGTGTGCCCGCTGGCTGGATCGAAAATCATTTCCATGTAAGGCATCAGAAGGGGCGGCAGTCCCGTTCCGTCCCCAGTCATCGGGAGGCAAATGGCAAATGGAGAACTCTCGGATCGGATACAACCGCCGACGAATGCTGCACTTATTCTATTACAAATTTTATTACACTTAAGTGCGGTGGAATAAAGCGGAATGTGTGCCATGGTGTGCACAGTCGGGAGACGGTGGACGGGAGACTACCACTACCACTCGTAGTTGAGCCATGTCTAATCCTCCGGCGGTCGCTTTCTTTGATGATTGGGCCGCTGTCGGGGCGTTCGTGGGGACCGCTTCCCAAATTGCGCCCGCTGATGTAATGTTTGCTCGATCTGGTCACGTTGCACGTAACCGCAGCGCGGCTTTTATTTAACGTGCGGTAATTGCATTAATAAAGACCCCAAATCCCAAATTATATTGTACAAATTGAGCTGCGTACAATGAAAGCGAAATTGTTTGATTTCTTGCCGATTGTCGATGCCCCAGGCCACAAAATTGACTCCCATCGCAAAGTGCATCTATCTCGACTGGATCGATTGATTCCATTGATTCGAATCAATTGAAAGACGAAAGACTCGACTTGTCAAAGACATCTCCTGGGAAGCGAACGTGCAGCCAGACACGTGGGCCCATCCAGGCAGACATCACCCAGGAAATCATCATGACGCTCGTTCCGCGCTCCATGGAATGGAAAGATCCAATTGATACATTAAGCAAAACCTTTCTATGATTTTTTATTTGACTTTTGATGGATATTTTATTATCTGTTTATTACTGCGCCGTTTTACCCAATTAACTTCTTGATTATTCACATCTGTGGGCTGGGCTTGGCTGGTCCATCCAGTCTGCGAGAGTTCTTCTTCCATTCCGATTGCGCTGGGTTTTGGCAGCGCCTCTTGCAGCTTCCATATCTGTGGGTATTATCTCAGGGACTGACATGATTTACGGCTTTTCTCCCATAAAGCCAGCCTGAAAATCCTCCCACTGATTAATTTCGAATCCATAACCATCTCTGGTCGGCCAGATGCGACCACAAAATCCGTTCCAGGAGAGCACAACAACAGTGCAGGCTCTGGCCCAGGCACAGGCACGATACAGATGCAGATGCAGGTACAGGAGGTACTTCAGTCAGTCGCTGCAGTGAGGACCCCAACTGGTTGCACCTGTTCCACTTGGCCTCAGGTCGTGGCCATAGAACATTTTCATGTTCAGCAGAGCATTTTGTTTTTATGACAACATGGAAGAGTCATAGCTGCAACGCTCGGAACCGGACCGATCGCAGCGGATGCTGCTCTCCGGGCTCCGATTGGGGTAGAAGGTATTGGAGGCATTGGGTCTGGCTGTCATGTGGAACTGCTGTCCGTTTCCATAATTAAAGGCCAGCAGCGCTTTTTGGCGGTGGTGGCCCCGTTGTGTTCTTAATGTTGGCATTTATATGCCACAGAATTCTTAATGCGATTAGCTAAATTAATTGCCTCAGAACGACAACGAGAGCGGCGACGGCGACGACGACACCGATGACGACGGAGGGGAGGACGGAGCGTCGGTATTGCTGATTTTCGTTTGTTGGCGGAAGTGGCCATGGAGAGTGGAGCACTAAACAGGAGATGGTAACGGTACCACTGGTCATCCATCCAGCCAAAAGCGATGTACATCGATTGCCTTTGACCATTAATAATCCATCCAGCCAGCCAAGTCGTTGAAAGGAATGCTGCGGGTCGATGAGAGCTATGTCGAAACGAATCGACTCGACGCTACTCGACGCGGAGCCAAAGTCGTCTCAGGTCGGCTTGCGTTGAAAGTGAGAGTCGCCCGGGGCCGGGTGCCGGGTGCCCAATGAATCGATTCGAATCAATGCATGAAAATGGGCAAACAAAAGCCAGTGATTTATGTGCACTGTGTGCATTGGAAAGAATCATGTGAAAATTGTGGGGACCTGCTTGTGCCAGCCGCCAACCGGCAACCTTCCGCCAGCGCTTCACTTTCGTGTGTGAAAGTGTTCGATTTGAGACGCAATCAACTGTTGCCTGGCTTGGCCTGGCCTGGCCTGGGCTGGCCTGCCGATGATAAATGTCAGGCCGCTGTGCAATTACCGCGGCGCGGCATAAATCTCAGGACCCAACCGCTCTGACCCACATTAATCCGCAAAACGTTGTGCCCGCAGCCAGAGCGGAAATTAACAGAGCACAGATCTGTGCAAATCTCGAGAACTGCGCGGATTAGGAGCCGCACTCCCGCACGCGCCACAAGTTCACTCCATAACTCAACGCTGCCTGCTCGACTGCACCGCGGTGGCGGCATGGCGATCCTCCTGACTTTGTTACATATTATTTATTGTGTCGGCCCAGCTCCGACAAAACTCCCTCAACGATAGACTTAGCTTCAGCCCCAGCTTCAGCTCCAGCTCCAACTCCAACTCCATCCACAGCTCTAGTCTTATACAACTCCCCGACAAATCCCGTGGGCGTTTAACGGCAGTTGGTTGGTTGCTTGCATATTTTAGAAGCAAAACCAAAATTCGTGTACTCAACTTTGAATTGCGCCTAATGGGTGTGGGTGTCGGTGTCGGTGCTCCCTGTCTGCGGATTATGGGAACAGACCATATCAGTGGCAATAAAATTATGTAAAAAACATTTTCCTTGTCTTTTGCGTTTTTTTTCCTTTTTGTTGTTGTTCGTTTTCTGTGTGCTCGAGCGCGGCAACAAGTGGCAGACAAGCCCGCGACTCTGGGTGTCGATGCTGATGTGTGGGCGTTGTAGGTAGTCTGAGTGAGCAAACAATATTTGCGACTCTATTTGCGAGATTATTCTGGCAGATAATCTGACTGCGCAGTAAACATGATTGATCTGTTGATTTATACCCTTGAGGCAGTGCAAAAACACACAAGTAAATCCCCTTTATTGGCTTCAATAGGTTTTGACAAAATGATTATTTATGCTGCAAACATGATAAATATCTGAGTATTTCATCAGCTTCAAAAGTATCTAAGAACTATAAATTTATCTGTCTCTTTCATTGGATTAAATGTGACAAGTTTTATGATTTATTAACTCATCAGCCTGCTCAACAGCAATCATTTAAATACTAGTATTTATTTGTAGCTCCATTTATAAAATATTATGAATAATAATTTTATTTACCTATAAGCATGATTTTATTTTTTTTTTAGATAAATCAACAAAAATTCAGCTTATGCGCCCTCAAGAACTCCAACATTAATGCTCTTGAGGAACCACAAACGATTTCGTTTCACTTTCATAGGCCCAAATGTGACAAGTTCCCATGTGACAGAGTCTAAAAATAATATACTTCCATAAGTGCGTGCCAAGAGCACCGAAAATCGGCTTATGGGCTATTATTTTCATGTTTTTTTTTATTTTTCTTGAACGTTTGCCTGAAGGTCAGAACAAGCACCGTTCCCAGTAGTCCCTTACCACGCGAGGCAGTTCTCGTGTGACAAGTGAGAAGCGGCTAATGGCAGTTAGAACGGGACCAGGGGTCTGGTTTGCTGGCCAGTGACAAGTTAAAACCGAAAGTTTTAATTGAAAGTTTCGGGAAAGAAAGTTGATGCGAAGGGCCGCCCAGCAAGGGCCATTCCAATTAGAAAAGTGTGTTGGACACACGAAGATCTTGCAGGGGCCCAGCCCGATGAAGGGTTCCCCGCAGCATGCCCGACAGTTAGTCACACAGTAGCAAACATCCCAGACAGAGAGATTCATGGACAGATGGATGAATGGAGATAAGCCAATCCACTCTGGCAGATCCACGTCTGGGTTTGTCCATTAAACCTAACGGTTATGAACATGAATGGGCTGCGTGTTAAATTTATTCAAATATGTATGGCTGTGTGTATTCTTATCTACTACCAAGAAGGGGGTCCAAGAGAGGGTCCAAGTGTGCTCCAAGAGTGGTAGCTGAATTTCTCGAAATTTTCTGAACTGATTAGGCAAATTATCAAATTAGCTGTTCATCGTTTTCGGAGTTTGTGTGTGTTTTCTCGGTTTTTGTTTAATTATCACCATAATTAAGGGTGCTTAAGTCTCATTAGGTGATTAGCTGTACGAAATGCAAATATACCCACAGATTCTTCTCTTCCGATTTCTATGTACTCAAACAGAACCACATGAAGTGAGTGCCAAAGAACCCATGGGGCAGGCAATGCCCTCTGCCCAATTGTACTTCAATTAGCAGGCTTATGCAACATGTGCTTCAAATGCGATCAGCTAAATGGATTTTAATGGAATGTGTCTGGTGTCTCGAGGGGGGTTTCTCTCGCACACATTCCAGGCGTTTTCCCACCCACTCGAATGAAAAGTAAGGCAACTTTCTCTGCTCTCCCGTGCGACTCTGAGTCCTGTCAATTTCATTGCTCTCCTTGGCTGTCAAGATCGCTGCGTTGAAGCGAATAAGCAAAAGCGCAAACGCAGATTCAGCTCCACTGAATCTTTGGCAAAGACTTCGGTTGGACCTTAGATTCGAATCGAATGATGGATTTAATGCCAAACGATGGCAAATGGCTTTCTGATGAGTGTGAATGGGAAATTCATAGTTTAGAAATTCACACAACGATTTGTGGCGAAGGCTTTGCAAATTCTTTTTAATACGATTAAAGCGGCTTTTGTTTTCAAAAGTCTATTAGAAAAACGAAGATTTGTCATACCTGTGCAGCCCCTGGGGGACGGCATATCGGATTGGCAGCCACAAATAGATTCTTATAAAGAGAATTCACTGTGTGACCTTTTGTCATCATTGGTTTCCTTTGTAATTACAAATTACAAATGGTTTTGGTCGCCGCACAATGCAAATTGTTTGGGTATTGACCCACATAGGTACATGGCGAACGGAGAGTGGAGAGTCTTTACATTGCCAAGAATGGAACGAGCCGAATGCAAAAGTTCGCTTTAATCATCTCCGTTCGGCCAGACGACTCCTGGGCTGGAAAGCTTACTGGCTGGCTTACTTGGAGGCTGCTACCTTGGCTGGCAACGAGTAACTGGCACAGCGTCGCATCGCACCGCACCGCAGCGCAGAGAGGATGGCAGGCAAACAAACGAACCCAAAATGTGGGATCGTATGTAGGTAAACCAGCTCGCAGCCATTTGCTCAATAACTCATTTAAAAGCGACGTGGACGCGGACTGCGGACCCAATAATGAACAAATAAAAACCGAAATCTGCCGTTCGCATGCAGGCACCGAGAGCAGCCCATCGAACAATGCCCAAGAACTAGCGGGAATCTATGGATTCCACACACATGTGTCTTAGTTCCAGAGCCACAGCCACAGCCAGAGCCAGAGCCTGACCAATTGACCGCAAAACTGCACACAAGAAAATGCACAAAAAAATAAGAGAATACAATGCTGGCAAAAGCGAAAAGGATGTCAGTCATAAGCGAAGATACATTGCCTCCTGTTGCCCATCTGCCCGGCTCCTGCTCTAGCTCCAGCTGCAGCTCCCCCTCGCTGTAGTGGGAGTTGGTAATGGTTAATGTGATATGGCCAAGATACTGCCCGAAAGCATAAATCACTGGGCAGGTTGGCCAAGAGCCAGCCAAGAGCCAGCCAGAGTTATGATCCAGCCAGAGGCAGAGCCAATGCCAATGCCAATGCCAAAACCGCATTCAACCGAAATGAAAATGTTGCCTGCGCACCAAAGCGATTTGTGTGCTGGAAAATTGAAAAAGAAATTGATTATGTCGATTTACATATGAGCACAAATCAATTGATTCGCTCCAAGAGCGATGTCCCACTTGCCCTTAACCCAGATAGCCATTAAATGGGTTACAGAATCGCATTTATGACAAGTCTCGGGGGCTTTCGTGTCTGGCAGCCACAAATAAGTCAGTCCCAGTCCCAGTCCCAATCTCAGTGCCAGCCCCAGCTCGTGCTGTAAATGATGTTGTTCCATTTCTGGGCACCAAGGCAGTTCCTAGGTCCGTTCTCAGTTCTGTTCTTCGAGTTGCATAAATTTCAGGCGAAATTTTATCGAAAGTGTGCATCTTACACCCGCTGCAAATGGTTAGGAGGAGTCTCCGTACTCCGTTCTCCAGCCACCCATCCACCCATCCACCCACGCTCCGTGGCTGTAGCTGGCTGATTCCGATTCCTCGTGGCACGGCTTTGCATGTCTATTTAAATCTTAACATGCCGCTGACAAAATGCTCAGCCAGCAATGAAGACAACACTCAGAGGCACAGCCACAGAACTAGCCAGGAGAACAGCAATAAAAAGCAACGGGAATGGGAATGGGAATAGGAACGGGAACGGGAAGACGTCTGGCCTGGAAATTGTGCCAGTAGTGTAGACATGGCCACATCTAACAGGAGCAGCAGGATCAACTCTTGTTCCCCCTCCTGTTTCACCCCACCAATCCCACTAATCCCAATCCCCAGCATCGTTTGTTTCCATGTTGTTCTCTTGGCTGTTTAGGCGATGTCAGCGCTGATACGAGACGCTCGCTGGCTGGCTGGCTGGCTGGCTGGGATCGGGTCATGCCCGGGATGGAGTCGAGGGGGAGCAACTGCAGCTCAAAGTTCATGACATTCTCCTTCTTTGTCTCCATCCTCCATCCCACAGCGCGCATCCCACATCCCACATCCGAGAGATGTTGTTGTTAATTCTGCTTGTATGATGCGATGTTCTCATTGGGGAGATGCCAGATTGGGAAATTTGTGTTTGCTGATTGCTCGGCGAATTCCTCCTCCACACACCACACCACAACCCAAGACTACACATCCATTAATCTCTCGATAAACCTTTCGTTTATTTAATTACAGAAAGGTGCTCGCTCAATTGAGGTGCTGGGGCGTGTGCCCCTTCCACCTTGGGCACGAGTTGAGTTCCCTTCGATTCGGTGCTCCATAAATCATCTCGGATCCGCGCTAATTGATTCGCACGAAAAGAAAAGCAAAAGCAAAAGTTCTGCTCCATCCCCCGATTGTGGGTCAAAGCAGTTCCCCAAGTTGTCATTTCTGCTGCTCAGATTTATGGTTATTTGCATAGATCGCGGATCCCGCTAAGACTCGAAGTATTGAAGTCGGTGAATGTCATCTTTGTGCGTGAGTTGGAGCTGAGGAAACCTGTTGAAAGCCGCGGGTTGAAAGTTGGAGGACAACCAATGAGACTCTCGTGGGGTTAATGATGCCTGCTGCTGACTCTTTGGTCGCCCGTTGAGCCGAACATCTACTTCTCCGAATGCCAGGCAATTACGGGCTATTAGAGGTTTCACTTTTAGCAGATCTGCGGCATCATCCAACCGGTGAATTCCGCGCACCACCCCTTTCATTTCCTGTGTCAAACATTTGCAATTCGCCTGCAACTCAACATTTCTGCATTATAAATTAAACATCTGGAATAGGAATAGAAATTCGAATGGGAATGCGAATGCGAATACGAAATCGGGTGTCAGCATTCGACATCATCTGAATCTGAATCCAAGTCCGATTCCAATTCCGAGTGATGCCTGGCCATCGCTCATCTGCCTGTCGCGCTGCCTTGCATTTCTTTTGTGGTCGAAATCGTGACGGGAATGCGCATACGAATATCGAAGGATGCCGATGCCAGTGCCAGTGCCAGTGTCGATGCCAGAGAAGAGACCTTGAAGAGGGGACAACAGAGTCAAATGTGTGTCGATCGCAGATGGAAGACTTTTGATTTAGCTGAAAGCCTCGTCCGCTTGACACCCGACATGAGTGAAATGTTCGCTCGGAGTTGGAGTCGCAGTCTGAGTCTCTGGTGGAGATTCTACATTCTCCTCGTCGGCTGGCATTATTTCATTAAATCCGTATGATTAGAATCACTTTCCAGTCCGCTGAGAAGTGAAACCGCCGCACGACGCACTTTCGATGGCACGTGAGACAAGCAGAGTGCATTGGGAACTGGGAACTGGGCAGTGGGCAGTGGGGAGTGAGAACTGACCACTGAGGCCCACAGCGAGGGAGAGAGAATCGCTGCTGATGTGGAACAATGAAATGATATGGGAAAGGAAAGGCAAGGCAAGGCTCTCCCCTGCCAGAGGGTCGGACATCATGGAGAACGAACGCAGCGAAGACATCGCAAATAAATGAAATGAAATGAAAATTGCAATAAATTTCACTCTTGTGTGAAGCAGAAGAGGAGCCGCATCTAATCACAGGCAAGGGCAGCCCTGGCAGCAACTCCCCACTGCAGCTGCAGCCTCTGCCACTGCCACTGCGACTGGTTGCCGAATTGCAACGTGAGCCACATGCAACATGCACATGAAAGCAAAGTGGAATCCGAATCCCAGAAGAAAGAGAAACAGAGGCAGAGCCAGAGCCAGAGCCACGGCCAGAGCAGACACAGAAGTCACAGAAGGAGAAGAGGCAACAGTCAAAGTGGCAACGGCCTGGGAATTGGGCTAATTGATGTTTAGCTGCACTTTTACCCGAAAACGCGGACAGAGACGAGACTCCGTACACTCGGATATATTCCGTGCTGAATGCTCCATGGATACCGATGCAGATCCGCTGCATATCCGAACCAGAGTCAACATCGTCGAATGAATATTACATGACTCTGGAGTAGGCCAAGACGAGGAGCAGGCATCGCCATCTCCCAGTTCTTGTCTGCTGATCCAACTGCATCTTAATTAATCCGAGGATCGTCTTGGGCAGCGGAGGACGGGAGGACCGAGAGGGAACGTGTTTCAATTGAATACAATTAATTATTGACACATTTCGGAAGGAATTCAAGGCTCTGGCTGTGGCTCTGGCTGTGGCCCCGAGATAAGCGGAATCGTGAGTGGCTTTGGAGCAGAGCGAATTCGTATTTGGAGGGAGCGATTTGGCCTGCGATGCATATGGAAATGCACTTTCCATGGATTTCCCCCGATTTTCCCTAACTGCATGCTAAACGCTGCCCACTTAATGCAAACTGCAGACTTAACCCAATTTGCTGGGGGCAGGAGGAGAAACGCAGAAGAAGGGGGAGTTGCATTCCAGGGGTTTAATTGCTGCAGGAGATTCTCGGGCCACGCCACTGATCTCCCGCTCGAACCTGGAATCCGGAATCCACTCACCATCCCACTCCCACCTCTAACCGAATCGAACGGTACCAGAAGTGTGTGGCTTCCCCAGAGCAGGATTCCTCCTCCGACATCGGCTGACAGGTGCTGGTGACATTTCTCAATGCATTCAATTGGAGGAGACACCAAACAGAAGAGCAAAAGACGCTGGAGAACGTTGACAAAGTCGCGCAAACATTTCAAACATCTGCTGCCTGTTTGCGTTGAATGGAGAAGCAGCAAGAGAACGGGGAAGAGTGACAGAGGGGCGACAATGGGGAAGAGGCTGCCAACGGCTTACTTTTCTCACCCAGCCGAGAGAGGCATCCGCGCAACATGGCCAACAATCGATTGGAATGCCTGGTGCGGGTGTCGTTTGGCTGGGGACACAGCTCGCTCTCCTCCGCCTCCATCCCGACTCCACTCGGGTGACAAAAGCCTTACATCCAAGTCCACGTATACACGTCCAGCTTCAGCCCCTGCTCCAGCCCCTGCTCCATCTCCAACACCGACAAGTGCCCGCTCCCAAGGCCCGCAACGCCCCCAACGGTGCCATTTGAATATCAACATTTGTCATCGTGTGTCGTGTCGCATTCTCTTCCTCGGCCATCACCCGCTGCCAGTCCCGAGGCAGCAGCTACGAAATGTGCCCAAAAGTAACAGAATCCAATTAAAGTCAAGTGGAACATGGCCAGGGATCAGGAGCAGCAGCAGCAGCAACATTTGAGCTTGTTTCTGGCCTTTTAATTGAGGATCTCTCATGTAGAAATGCAAATGTGGGCCAGCCGGAGGCTCGAGCCTACAGAGGCACAGACCCAGGAACAGGCCCAGACAAAGAGCTACTTAAAAGGATTGCTGTGGAACCGAGCGACTGCAGGGGCAGCTGCAATTACTTTGTGGATCGATTTCCAACACTTTCCCTGAGGGAGGGGAACGCGAGTGCGAGTGGGACGAAGGAAAGGCTTTTCCTTGTTATCTGCTGAAGATCGGAGCAGCCCAATGAAATTTGGAACGCATTCGCGGATCTGGATCTGGATCGCGGATTGTAATTGAAACGCATTACCGCCAAATGGCAGCCGCAGAGTTCGGTCTCCGTCTCGGTCCCAGTCTGTGTGTTCGGGGGTCTGATGGGCGTGGCAGAAAGCAGCGCCACGACAGCCGCTGCACAAAGACATCGAAAATGTAGGCGATGACAGCATCGGGAAACTGGAGACCACAGCTACGCACTGCAGCTACTCTGGGAGCTCCCTGCAACCAGCCACGGGACGGGACGGGGCATGGAGTGGGCACAGCGGAGCGCGACATGGCAGCAGCCGAAAGTAGGTGAAACAGCCGCTAACGAAGGCGAAGTGGAGGATGGGGAGGGAGCGGAGTGGAGCGGAGCAGATCGGAGGCAGTATCAATGGAAGGCAATCGGACATGCGCGACGCATTGGCAGCCAACACAGCAACAGGAACAGAGACAGAAACTGAGACAGAAACTGAGACAGAAACAAACAGAGCCATGTCCAGGTCTAAGTCCAGAGTGGGAGGCACACGGCTCACGCACTGACCGACCTGGCGAAGATCGGGGAGGGGAGAATTGAGTGGGATCTACAGGGTAGGGAAGGGGAGAAGGGGCTTAGCTCGGGACAACTCTGGGCTTATAAGGAACAACAATGCGGGGTTCGATTTGTTTGCGATTTGGTTAAAGCAAATTTACGGCAGCCGCGGACTGACGGCGACTCAGGAATGTCCATGGGGCAGGGTCCAGGGTCCACAGCGCTTTGCAGATCTCCCTAGGTGGGCCAACACCCATGCACCAGACAGCAGATCGGAGTAAATGCCTCCGACACGAACTGCTGCACTTCCTGCTCCGCAACGTGGTGCTTAAGCCAATCAACTGGTTGCCCACTCAACCACCGCAGCCACCACAGCCACCTCCTGCTCAGCCCATGCAGATGTGCGTGCAATTAAGTGGGGCTCATGAGTGGTGCTCCTCCTCGGACGCGCCTCCCATCTGCCCCAATCATCGCTCCTCGGCTGCTCCTCTGCTGCTCCGTCTGCTCATTTGTCAAATGCATCTCCGACGCAGGCCCTGCCTAACGGTTCCACCAATATGCACTATGGGAATTTGTGTCATTAGAGGATGGATGGAGGATCTCCCTCCACTGCACCCTCCACAGTCTACACTCCACAGTCCACACCATATTCATGGGCTTGGTCACGTGCAGCAGAAGTGAACGATTTAACCTTGACAGGAGACAAAAACGTGGACTCATCAGCGATCAATGATCGATGATCAATGCTCAGCGATCAAGTGGGACCCAAGGGAGCGGGAGAGAGTCATGGGCAGAGTCCATGTCCAGGGAGCAGCCCAGAACTAAAAACCGTTCGCCAAACATGAAGTCAGCAGGTAGCCGTGGTCGATAAGAGATCGAGCAATTAGTTGACAAGGATTGGAAGGAGGAAGCTATGATCGTATGGTGGTATGATGGTGCGTCTTCGTGATCCACTGACGGTGACTCTGACTCTGACGGTGACGGAGATGGGCACGACGGCTCCATATTGGTAATATGGGAGGCAGAGGAGTCGGTCGCAGGCAGCGGATTGCTCCGATCGTGATGAGCGGCACGTTCGTCACTTGCTCCGCGGTTCAGTTCGGATCAGTGCGGATCAGTGGATCAGCGGATGGGTTCAGCTCAGCTCGGGGGCAGTGTTCGGAGCCTCGTCTGTTTGCCTAAGAGCCGCTAAAATGAAATGACTTCACAGCCATTTCCCAGCAGCCGAACGACACAGAAACCGAATTCGGAATCGGATTCAGAATCGGAATAAAAATCCGAAGCAGAAGCAGAATTGAATGCGCAATTATTATGAATTTTCTCTCCTCTGCTGGGAAAACTCATCAGCCACCAGCCATCAGCGGTACGAGGCGAGCCCGAGACGCTTTTCCCCCGCGATGCCCGAGAGATGACCCAAATTCTGCATAATTGTTTCTCCAGTTTGTGCCTCGTTCTCCTGGGGTCTTCTGCCCCTCTGCCCACTCCCCTGCAGGCCGCTCTCTCGGTGGATTCCTCGCTCCCAAACATATCGCACTGAGCACTGTAAATTCGCCCCAAAAGCGAGAAAGTCCATTAAGTCCGGCGATCATTTTCAGGCGGCTCATTTTCATTTGCGTGGCGTCGGCGTCTGCTGCTGCAAAATTATCCTGACACCCGGCTCCATCTCCATCTCCATGGCAGTCCGGTTCCCTCGCTCTGCCCTGCTTGGATGCAGTATAAGCTCGAGAGCCACTTGACCATCGTCCAGGTCGACACTTGCGTGTTTTCCATACTTCGGTTTCGTGTTGTGCTGGGGCTGGGGCTGCCAGCGGCCTCCACCTGGTGGGAGGAGAGAAGAGAGCAAATGGCGGTGGGTCGCGGCGTTATGTCGACTTTGATATTATAACCGCAATTAGTCGACATGGTCTCGAGTGCTATCGCAGGCATCTGAGTCCGCCAGACTGCTCCCTCCTCCGCCATATCTCCCCCTCCCATTCCGCAGTGAGAGTTGGACCTGATTCCGTTTTCCTGCATTTTTTCGCACTCTCGAATGTCTCGAGTCGGATCGCTGGATCATCGGATCGTCGGGTCTCGACTGTCGGATGATTGGGCACAGCAAACATCGGCGTGGACTGCCGTCCAAACCTCCTCTCTGTGATGGTCTGGGAGTGACTCAGCCTGCCGAGCAGATGGGACTCGATTAAGACGGAGATCAACGTGTGACAGGGAAACTTTCGATTGCTCCAAGGAGCGTGGGCTACGGTTCCGGAGGGTCAAGTAGCGGAGTACCTTAGCGGAACGGAGAACTGGCCGCAGGATGCCATCGAACCCATCGAAATTCGCGATTCGCAGATCTCTTCATCGATGGGAACCGACTCAAAATAAGGCAGAAGTGGGAGGCAGTGAATGGATGCCGCCATAATAATTTCCTGTCAATCAGTGCGGCGACTGCGACGAGTGCCCCGCCTCCGTCTGTGTCTTCTGCTGGGGCGTGGATCCAAGCACGCAATTAATTAGTGGATATAGCCAGGGGCGGGGGATGGGCAGGGGAGGGCAGTGGGCACAAGGGTCAGAGCTAAGACTGGGCTACTGGAGCGAGGAGAGAAGTCCACAACCTCCAGGGGCTGCCCAGCGGAGCTCATCAAGCCACCTACGCTTACGGTACTTGGACGGCTGCCAATTAATCTCCCTCTCCCCCCTCTCTCTATCTCTGTAGCAGAGAACGGGAATCCAGAGCGGACGAACCTCTTTCCCGAGGCATGCCACACTTCTGCAGTCATTGCCCAAATGTTTGACAATTTATCATTCGGCGTTATTCGAGCGAGTTTTCTGCTCGTCAAATGGGAGTGGATGAGGGGCAGGAGGGGAAGACCTAAGGTGCAGGCAGAAGTCAATGGCTCGGCCCAGAAGTGGGTCAAACTGATTGGGGAGCCAGCGGCCGTTGACTGCCAAAAATTTTAATTAATTTGAATTAAAATGTCTGAAGCGCGGTCCGCTGACAGAAGAATCCAGCAAAGGAAATGGACTTGGACTCGGACTGGGACTGGGAGTCGGACTCCGAGTCGGAGTCGGAGTGGAGCAGATATGCCGAAGAAGGCGTTGGCGTTGGCAGTTTACCGTTGGCTGGACGCCCGACTCACCTGAGCGGCCCTCGCCACCGTTGATAACTCGGTTCTCCTGTCCTCTCCGCTTCCACTTCTGCGGTTTCTGCAGCGGACCAAAGGCCAGGCCAGAATTTTGATATTGAAATTGCTACCTTGGCTCGGACCGAACCCCTGGACAGGGGACAGGAACAGCGCAAGGGGAAGAGGGAAGACTTCTGCCCGGGGCCGTGGTTTGATAACATCAGTTGGGTTTGGGCTGGGGCTGGGGTTTGGGTTCGGGGGCGGAGCAGCTCCCACTATAGGAAACAAAAGACAACAATTCCATTTGGTAAACGCTTCTCCAGAGAGTGGGAGGGCGGGAAAATGCAGCGCCAAGGAGAAGGAAGCAAAACAAGAATGAAAAATAATCCAATGTTGGGATGTGGAGCTGGAGCGGAGGTTGGTTTGCATTTGGTTTTCGTTTGCGTTTGGCCAAATGTAACTACAATTTAAATGCTAATCTGGCATCTGTTGGCGGCTGGCGGTTGGCGGCTGGCGGACAATGGCCCTGGCCATGGCGGAGCATGGGCAAACAGCGCCGCCCCCTAACTGCCGCCCATTGCAGCGGTGGGAGTGGGATCCAGAGGAGGTGTAGTCACACTTAGCGGTTGGAGCCGTGATTTGCATTTGCTCATTAGCCACCAGAGCCACCAGAACAGTGAATTCTGGTAGAGGAAGGAACATTTGCGGATCTGTCTGTCTCCCTGGAACTGCCAGCAGCCCCCACTCCGCACAATCCTCCGATCTGGGCGCTTTATTTATGGTGCAATCTGCCAGAAGTTGACTCCTGACTGACTCTGGCTGTCTAATTAGTTTTCACGCCTATAAACTGCCGACTTTATTTGCGGCGGATGCCTGCTCTGGATTCCATTGCTACTCCCTTCCATTCCCTTGCAGATTCGCCACAAAAATGTCGGCTCGGCTCTTTCCGAAGGTTCAACGGAACAGAGTACCGCTAGAGTACAGCAGGCACAAGCCACATGCCTCATGCCTCATGCCACTCCCTCCACCCAAAACTCTCTCTCTTTCCCACTGCGGCGAAAACCGCGACAGTTCGGAGGGGGCAGCGAGAATGGAAATGGAAACAGTTATCCAAATACAAATGGAAGTAGAAGCAGCAGTGGAAGCAGAAGCAGAAGTAGAAATGGAAGCGAAATCAAAACCGAAAGAACATTTGTAAACTGCCAATTATTATGAAATGAGAAGACAGCAACAACATGGGGCCACATGAGGCATGGAATGGGGCACGGGAACGGGGCAGGGGCAGGGGGAACAAAGACCACAGCGACATCCGACTCAGAGCTGGAGAACTAGATTCTACTTAGTTAGCCAGTCCCATCTCTCGGGCAGAAGGGAAACAGAAAGCGCGTCACGCCGAAATCCCGAAATACGACGGCTCGTTACCATTCGGAGGGTTTTGCTTTGGGCTTGGGCTTTGGCTTGGGCTTTGGCTTACAGTTGGGTTCAATGGAGCGCCAGCAGTCCAGCCAGCGACCCTCACGGGTCTGTTCCCAGTTGGCAGTTCGCAGTTCCACTCCCAGTGCCAGTGCCAGTGCCAGTCCCAGTCCCAGTGGTCGTCTTCCCCTATTGCTCTTCTATTTCTGTTTTTTCGGCTCGCGTGCTGCCAAACCGCCAATTACCGAACATCAAAAAGCAGTTTCCCCCAGCTGCTCCGCTCCGCTCAGCTCCGCCCGCTCTCTGTCCCCATCCCCATCTCTCTCTCCATCTGCATCTCCGTCCATGACTTTGTATCTCTCTGTGGTCTGGGTCTGTGTCTATGTCCCGGTCTGCCCAATAATTTGCTCTCTGCTTTCTGTGTGGCTTTGTTTATATTCGCAGACTCTCCTCCCCCTCCCCCTCCTCTGACCCAACGCTATCTACCGATTCCTCCCCCACTTACAGTGGACACCCAAAAAGGTGTTTGCGATGCCAGGAATCCGTTGCCGGATCACGCAATGTCTGCGGAGGAGGAAACAGTCGAGTCCGAACGAATGGAAATGCAAATGGAGATTGGCAAATGGCAAATTGTGAATGGGGAAGGGGAATGGGAAATGGGAGAGCCACTCGCGAAGATGTATCGTGGCTCACGCTTTGATACAGTTTTGGCCAAGTGACACGCCTCCTGCTTCCCGCTTCCCGGTGCCCGCCCTCGGTTCGGTGTGAGCCGAAATTAATTTAATTATATCGGGCATGGCATAATAAATAAAGTGAGTTATCCAACATCCACATCCCACATCCAACAGGGCCTGCCCCCGAGGGCCAATTTGACATTTTAATCAAGTCGCTCGGCTCGGCTCGGCTCGGAACGGGCTGCGAGTCGGTGGCCCATTTACGAGGTGTCGGAGTAGGAGCTCTCCCCGGAGCGTGCCCGCAGAGTGGAGTGGAGGTTCCATTCTCAGGTGGCAGAGTTCTCCCATCTGAGTGCGGGGAGTGCTCAGCCCCCCACTAATTGCGGATGTTCTAGTCGCATCGATCGCTGGCAATCACTATCATCGCTGATCATTATCCACCACTCTGCTGGACTCTGTTTGGATGGATGTAAACACCGACATAACCACCAACAATGTCCATAATCCCCGCTGGTTGATTGATAACCCACTGATCCATAAAGCTGCAGTTCCACTCCCGATGAAAGCCCCAATCAAGATCATTTTCATTTGCATCTCGCCATCGCTTGCTCTCTGGCTGTAGGTTCGTCCTTTCGCAGTCGCCTCCGTTTGATCTCTGGCTCTGGTTCTGGTTCTGGCTCTGCGTAGGCTTACACTTCCAGGTCCAGCAGCAGCAGCCTGAGTCTCAGCCTCGGCTCCATCTGCAGCTTCAATTGTAATGACAATCACGTTCCTCCGGCTGAAGCATCTCTCAGCTCTCATCTCTCATCGCTCATCCCTCATCCCAGCGGCAATCATCATCTGCCGCTGAGATCTCAAATCCGGCGAGAGGTTTGTTTGCTAATGTGCGAAGACCGACTCGAGGATCGCGTGGGTCGATCTTCGTCCGTCTCCAGGGAGGAGAGCAGAGAGGTTCTTGCAACAAGCAACAAAGTTGCAGCAGCAGCAGCAGCAACGGCAAGTCGCTGATTATCTCATCTTTCGTGATTAGAGCAGCCTCTGAAATCAACTTTATGGGGCAGAATCAGAAGAATGGGAAATTGTATCCAGCCGTTCCGCTTTTCCAATTGTCCCGCATGACGACGCCGAATTCGGATCGAGTCGGCATTGTCGGCGGAAAATGGAAAAGCAATTGAAAGCCAGAAAAGCAGAGTTATAAAGCCAGAGTCCAGCTGGCCGGTGCGGCGCAAATTATCGCGCTGAATGCGAGTGAAATATGCGAGGCAAGGCATCCTGTCTCGATCAACGACCGATCCGATCGAAGGAATTCGGGCGAAGGGTGAATGGTGGATGGGGATGGGGAATGGGGATCCCGCGGAGGGGCTTCCAGCGGAGATCCGTTTTACTGCCGCCTTGATTTATGCAACATTTTCCGCAATAAAAATGCCAACAAGCTGAAGAATTATTACATCATCACGTAATAGGCCTCGGACCTGGACGAGGTTGAGGCCTTTGCCCGATCCCTCCCTGCCTGCCGCCGCCTTGGACTGGGCGCCACGCCCGCCACCAAATTGCCCTCCGATGCAGGAGCCACTGTACTCCCATAGTCCCATAGTCCCATAGTCGGACCCCCCCGCTACTCCCTGACTCCATTCACTTCGCTCTTTCGCGGTGTCATAAATCAGTCGCTTGCCTCAAGTTGCCGCAAGAGGCAGAGGCATTAAATACTCGTACTCTCCTCTCAAATTGCTGGCCACGAACAGATGCCACAACAGCAGCAACAACAGCAACAGCATCGGCCGTACGTACAGCAACAACAATGCCTCTGTTAAGTGTCGTGTCATCCTCAGAGATCCATCATAGCCACAGCCACAGCCAGAGCTACAGACGCAGCCATGGCACAGCAGATATTCAGCGCTGAGAAATTTGCCTGGCACGTGTCCATCATGGCAAGTGGCAAGTGGCAGAGAATTCCGAGAGTGGGAGTGCGAGTGGGAGTGGGCGTGGAAGGTGTTGGAGTGTGCGGAGAATATCTCCAGATAGATGTTGTAATAACCTGGCCAAATTAGGGCTGTCTGGGGAAACGCGGGGAGTGCGGCGATTACATCAGGCCTGTCCAGGCACTTGTGTTCCCATCTACCGATCCCTGATCCCTGATCCTCCTGCGAGCACCCCTCGGTGGCCAGTCAGAGAATGGCCCATTGTGCAGAGACACCAAACACGGAAGTCGGAGCGTGTGCACTCCCCAAATGCCCATTTAATATAATTTCTATTATTTTTGCCAACTGCGGCCACTGCCGACTGCCACAAGGTGACAGTTACAATGCAGAAACAATATACAACAACTCCTAGTGCCCTCTCCCCGTCTCTCCCCGACTCGCCACATCCCACGTCTCCGGCCAGAGCTGGACACCGAAAGAGTTCTGTGCTCTGTCCCGAGTGAGGATCGGAATGGCCTCTGCCACAGTCCCACAGTCGTAATCGTCGCAATGATCATCATAATCGTGATCGTTTTCGGTCTCGGTCTCGGACTCGCTTCGGTCGTCCAAGGCTGTCCCATCCTCCGCTTGGCTCCGTCCTCCGCCTTCTGTCCTCCTTCTGTCCTCGGGGATCCATTTTTGGCATGCGTTCGGCAGCGAACACTTCCTGTGGCTGTGGGAAACACTCGAGAACTTGTTCCTCCAAGCGACATGTTCTCCACGACTCCCCGTTCTCTGCCCCCTCCTCCGGACCCGTTCCTTGCCTGTACACCCACCCACCCACACAGAGTCCGTGGACGTCCGTTTGGAGCGCGTTGGTAAATATTTTGGAACCCATTCCCATAAATCAATTAGCCAAGTGTAACAGTTTCGGCTGCCTGGAACGGATCCTGGAATGGGTGGAACATATGGGTTGGGTGGGAGCGATGGGTGGGTTTGCTGTGCTGTGCTCTCGTCGCTCGCTCCACTTTGGGCTGCAGTTGCATGCAGCAGGCGAAGCGGTCATAAATTTCGGAGGCGATGCCCCTTTTGTGTAGCTGCAAATGGCAGCGGAACCTCAAGATCTACTTCTGCTGCTGCTGCTGCTTCTCGGCTCTGGGGATGTGGAAATTTGAGCAAATTGATGAGAATATAAGTGGAAAATATTGGGAGTGGAGTGGAGCAGGAGGTAGGCCCGAGATCAGTTTCAGAGCTGGGCCCAAGCCCAAACTTGCAGCAGGAAAGGCGAGCGAGCGGTCAGGCCAGCGATCTGTTTGCTTTGTCAAGTGCCGCGCCGGGGGAAATTGATGAAAATTGCGCCAATTTACCGGTTCGCACACCCGCAAGATGCGAATCTCGTCCAGGCAGTTTATCAAGTCCGCAACTCCAGCTCCTGCCCATTTGCAGGAGCAACCCAGCGCGGGCTCCGACTCAAGGTCGCACCCGCCGAGGCAGGTGAAAGATGGACCAGAGCAGAGCAGAGCAGATCGAGCCAGAGAAGGGGAAGCAGAACAGGTGTTGCCTCCATTGACAGTTGCCTTGATTGGTTTGTGTTGCATGTCGCACGCCTCGTGCTGGCTCCCCAGCCACTGCTCCTCCTCCACATCGACAGCCACATCCAAGACCTGGCACACCCCTTCATTTGCGGAGACATAACCGAAGGAGACAACTGCATTTTGGGCTCCAGCAGAGGAAGCCTCCAGAGCTGGCCACTTGGCAATCTGGTGTGCCAACGCCCAGAGCAAATATTGAGCGAAAAGGGGAGCTCCATCCCCTCTTGCCAGCTCCATAACTTGCTGCGACGTCGTCGCTAATCGCAGACTCTGGGATTGTAAATTAAAAGTGGAAGCAGCGGCGGCATGCGAGCATGGAGATTGCATCACCGTTGCCCGCTTCCAAGTGTCCGGCATTCGGCAGTCGGCAGTCGGGAATGTGAGCAATTGATGATGGGAATATGAAACCGTCAATTTGCGTAGCGATCGGTCCACAGGTCCATTGGTCCATTGGTAGATGGAAGGTGGACACTTGGGAAACTCTCCCAGGCAGCCCAAGATGGTGAAAAAAGGAGAGGAGCTTTCCAATCCCCTGAATATGGATGCAGCAATCGAATGGATGGCACCTATTCGTATACGTGTCCATAACTCACATGGTGGATGCTCCTGATCCTCCTGCCGCCTCCAATCCTCCTCCTCCTCCTCCACCAAGTCCAAATCCAACTCCGACAGAGGCAAAGCAGGAGCAAAAACGCCAGCAATTAGAAGCAGAAGCTGCCGATGGCTGTTGGCTGTTGGATGTTGGTCGGTGATTGAGTTGCAGCTCAGGTGGAGGCTCCACCGCTCCGTCGCTCCTTTCGCGGCTGTAATTGATGGCGAGACGCGGGCCTTCAGGTGAAGAGTGAAGCAGGGAGCGGCGGGTGGGGAGCTGTGGCTGTGGCTGGAGCTGCGAGCAACGGCAACGGCTTCAAACAGGAAAATTCATATTACGAAAAAACTGCATCGCTTAAGTGTCATTATTGGGACCAGAATTTCAACAAGTCGCTGCCGTTGTCGTGTCTTTGGATGCAGATGGAGCTGGAGCTGGACAGGGGGCTGCGCAGGAGAAGCTGAAGATGGAGCTGGCAACTTTCACCGTGCTCAGAATTCCTGTGTGCACTCCGAGCCACCGATCGCACTCAGAGGCGGTGGAAGAACAAGAAAGACCCTGAGTAGGAGCCAAAGCCAGAGCCAAAACCAATGCCAGAGACAGAGCCAGTGCCAGACATCGGTCAATCTTCCATCCCCGCTGACTCTGCCACTTCCACTCCCCCGTCCCATCCTCCGAGGTGCGCCAATATCCGCTGGCCGCAATCAACACCTCCGCACCGCCCACCGCCCCTCGCACCACAGCGAGGTGGAGCCATCACTCAACATCAACCTTCGCCGCTCTACTGCCACATCGGTCTGTGGCTTTTCTTATCTGTGGCAGTGGCAGTGGCGGGGGAGGCTGCCATTCCACTTGTTGTTTTTACACCTTGCTCGTTTTTGTGTGCCGTGCCGGGTCTCGTGTCGAATGGATCCAAACTTGGAGTCGAGTGTAGTCCAAGTCCAAGTCCAAGTACAACTCCGATGCCGGTGCCAATTCTGACGGCGACTCTGCTCAGTCCAAGTACGAGGCTGCAACGTTGTCGCCGGCTAAGGGCGTTAACTGGGTTAAACGCTCGTTGACAGTTTTATGCCACAGCCCAGACCAAGCCACGCCACACCACGCCACACCATGCCACACCATGCCACTCCGGGGCAAGACCACAGCTAAGACCAAGACGAACACCAAGACGAAGGCGTTGACAGTCAGTCAGTCAGTGGCACAGAGCAGAGCAGACCAGACCAAACGAGACACTTATTAAGAGTGAAAATTCTGATAGAATGAGTTTTTCCTTCTGCATAGAAAGCTGCAATTAGAAAGACCCAAAGGGCACGAAGAGGGCGCGAAGAGGAGCGGGGAGAACCATTGAAAAGTGAAACAAAACAGATCAAAAGCGGTGGAATTAGAAGAGTGGAAGGGAAGGGAAGGGAAAGGTCGTTACCATACCCGACTCCAAGTACGAATCGGAATCGGCATCAGAGCCATCAAGTTCGTCGCTTGAGTCTTTCGTTCCTCTTCTTCGCATTCGGAGTCCGATTCGGACTCCGATTCGGATTCGGGTCATCGAGTGACGGACTGCAGATGGCGCCTTTGATGGCCACTTTCATTATGCGCGCGATGAGTATCGCCAATTAGGGGTCGATGGGTGTCGGAGATTCCTCTCCGCTCTCCGCTCTGCGCGCAGCACTATGGAATGGAGAAACTTCTCCCTGGCATGGGATGAGAGTGCAGATTGATGACGCACATTTGTATCTCTGCGTGCCATCGCAATCCTTTCCCCGAAATTCTCGCACTGCACTCCCAGTGAAAGTAAACGAATCTCTGAGTGCCATGTCGGAGTCCGCCAGGGGGAGAAACGGGGACGGGCAGTGTCGCTCCACTTCTAATGAGCAAACTCGAAATGGGATCACCGAGGAGGAGGAGCAGCTGCAGAGAGGGAACCGATCAATTGGCAAACAATTGAAGAAAGACGCGAACAAGCGAGCTGCAAGAGAGAATTTCTGTCAATTGATTGCCGGAAACATAAACCGCGATCGCTCCTGCTCCTGCCTCGACCCAGGCCATGTCACCGACTTCCACTTGGGAATCGGAATGGGAATGCCACTGGGACTGGCACTGGGACTGGCCCACGCGGCAATCAGCAGAGCAGCAGACAAGCAGAGCAGCAGCTGCTGGGAGAATGTGCGAAAATCGAAAGGAAATCTGCATGTCACTCGATTGGGCGGGGAGTGGAGCGACAGCATCTGTTTGCTCTGCAAACGAACCACCGACCCGACCCTCGGGGCTGTCTTCACTTTCGGCGCTGTTTGGCCCAGTTCTCGCCTCTGCCTCGGATCTAGAACGCCAACAAATATTTGAATATCGAAGTGACACAGAAAGCAGAACACCGAACACCGAAGACAGAACTCAGAACACGGCCCCAATCGAACGATTCAGGTGCTTGGGGACTTCCTCCTAACGGTCGAGTGTTTGATATATCTCCAAGCCATCCGCCGTGTGGCACTGCCACTGGCCTTGGCAAGAGGCCAACAAACTCCACAGCTCGGCCAGCGGAGCGAACTGTGAATGTAAACTCTGTCCAACAACTTTTGGGCAGAGATTAAACCGAATTAATTCCTGGGAAGTCGGGAGCGGGTCGCACTTCATAATTTTGGCAGCGATCGCGGCGGGCGATAGCAATTAGAGCAAAACTCTGCCTGCTTCAATTACTCAATCAGAAGCGGAGCAGAAGAGCTCTTGGCGTTCTCCCTGAAATGGGGCAGAATGGTATTTCGTGGCCCAATCGATCCCTGGCCATCAGCAGAGCCGTGGAGGTCGGGGCACTTTTCATTCACACGCCAATTCAAGTCGAGAGCCCGAATCCAAATCCGAGTCCGACTCCGAGCGGATGGCGATTGCAGACTTCCTATTTCTATTCCAAAAGCTTTTCCGAAAGACACAATTTATATAATTTCCTTATCAGATTGATTGCCGCTGCTCATTGTTGGAATAAATTGTACGAGTACGAGTCTCAGTCTCAGTCCCAGTCCCAGCTTCAGCCTCAGAGGCGTTAATCGCACGCGGAGGGGCGTCAATTATGGCCACAAAGCGACAAAAGTCCCTCTCCATCGCATCCCATGCCATGCCATCCCATCCGATTTTAAATCGCCAGAGAATCGGAGTCGAATTCGAACCATCATCCACATCATCGCAACTGTCGTAATCGAATGCAGTGCAAGCTCCAACGGAACTGAACTGCGTGAAAATGGGGGAATGGGGGAAAATGGGGAAAAGTGCGACGAGTGCAGTTCGCTGTGCTTTCGATGATGGCGCGGCAGTATTTAATTGCATTATGTGACGGACAAATTCGAGCCCCGAGCCCCGGCTTTCTTCGTGGCGCAACTGCTGAAAGATGAAGAGCGGTTGCATAAATGCTCGTATCAAAGTGGGCTGCGCAGAGTACTCGTGGTTGTGCCCACAATCAGTGACCCCATTCCCTACAGCTCGAAGCCCGTTGAAGCTCCCTCTCTGCTTCGATTGTTATCGCGCACTTAATTAGGCGTGCGCTGAGGCTGACGCTGAGGCTGACGCTGAGACTGAGGTAATGCTCATTGTGCAGAGATACTCGCACCAGTACGCGTAGTTCTTCTGGTAGTTACAACTCTGATCATTAGAAAGCTGCAAGGTTCTAGCCAGCACTCGTCGCTCCTCTCTGCTGCTTCTCATGGAAGCACCGCTCGCGGGGCTGCCCCTCTTTGGATGGACTCTCTTCTTGAATGATCGAAGCACCTGCAGCTGCAAATGAACTCTGCCTTCCACCAGCTTAACCTGCTGTGAGACTTCAATTTGGCATTATTCAGTGCAATTCAATGTTGAAGCTGCGTGTCAGGCAATCGCATTAGAAAATCATTTGCCTCCACTGTTATAATTGCATTTTATTACTTCCGACAAGAACAAGAATCACAGAGGGCCCAGACGCGGAGTCAGAGCCAGTCCCAGGCCCTCGACTGAGTCTGTGGCTGGGGCTGTGGCTGGGGCCTCTTCCAGCGCTGCGAGAAAAGCTTCTGCTGAAGAAAGTTGTCGGCAAAGAGAATGGTCGACACAAGAGAGCTGGCTAAGAGAGGCTCGGCATTAGCCGTCTGTCTTTTACCGGTTTACATGGCCAAAGAGAGGCACAGAGCAGAGGCACAGCCGTGGCCGTGGCAGTGGCAGTGGCCGTGGCAGAGGCAACATTAGTTAGTCGATGCTGCCACTGCCACTGCCGCTGCCGCTTCTGCTTCCGTCGACGCCAACGCCAACGCCAACATCGACTTTGGCTCTCGCTTTGGCTTTGGCTGGCTCACCTGGCTCTGACTTGGCTTCCCAGCTTGAAAACGTTTTCCGCGGCCTTCGCAGCCAGCATTCAGTGTCAAGGTGCTCGAACTGGCAGTCGCAGTCGCAGTGGCAAACGCAAACGCAAAAGCAAACGCAAAACGCTGAAGTCATAGAAGCTAACGAACTCTGAGAGCCATTCGAATCGATTCTCCATTTCCCCCCAGCATCTGCCGGAGTCGGAGTCGCACTTGGACTTGGAGACGGAGTCGAAGTCACATAAGAACGTTTACCCGAAACATATGCTAGGCAGTTAGGCGCTCCACTTTCGACAGTGCAGACGGCGAGCGCTCGAGCGGTTCGACGGTTCCAAAGTTGCGATAAATTATTTCGGTGCCACGAACAAACAAACGAAACGTTTAAAACGTTCAAACAAAATACCAGACGAGAGGAAAGGAATTAAATAACAATTAATCAACCCGTTCGTGCGTGTCCTGCCAGCATTCGAGTGAATTACTGAAACGTTTCCTTAACGCCTACAAGTGCTTGCGATATTTGAATCAGAGGTAAACCAAAAAGTGTTTGAAGAACTGTTGCAAATACGCGCTCTGCCGAACACTTCGACTGGCATTCCATGGTCGAGGTCGAGCGGGCCTGACAAGGTGTCAATTGTCAGCCAAACAGGATGTCCACATGTCCATCAATTAAACGAAAATGGTCAATGGATCATTAGAGAAAGCTCTGGGTGAATGTCAGTTCTGTTCGGCTCGCCAGCAGCGTAGAGCGAACATCCAGCATCCAACATCCAAGATTCAACTGCAGCAAGGCAGCGAACAGCCTGAAAAGATGTCACATTAGTTTCCAGTTTCCAAGATAAACCCCGAGAAGCTGGCATTTGTGCTATGAAGCCATGCCGGAAGCGTGCAGGAGAGCAGAGAACTCGTCAACTCCCAAATGTGCAGAATTCTGCAGGCAATTAACTTTTGCCTGGTCAAGTCTTTTGAGTGGTTCTTCTCAGCTCAGCTTCAACTTCAACTTCTCCTTTTGCAACTCTTCTTTTTGCTTCTGCTTCTTTTTTATTTTCTTCTGCTGTTCATTTACCCACTTGGGATCGGGATCCTGGTGGCCAGTGTGATTTGGGTCAGGCAACGGTTCGATGCGACAATTTAATGGCAATTAGCTGGGGCCTCAGCGCTCAAGACTTGAATGTCAAACCATGTAAAACTTTCGCTGCCTCTTCTTCAAAGACTTCCCCATTGACATTAGAATCGAATTAGAAATGTCCCAAGCTGCGGTTTGAGCCATGCAGTCACATTTCTGACCGACAAATCTCGGCTCTACGTGCCCCAATGCTGATTTGCCTATTACGCCACGAGCGCCCGGCTAAACGATACCCTAAGCTGCTCTCCGCCATGCCACAGCGCAGCTCATTAATATGCCTGATCCATGTGGACTTTTCATGATCTGGATGAAATGCTTTCACAGTTAGAGCTGCTTTTCTTCGTTGCTTTCGGTGGCATGTTCGGGCGAAGCGTGAGCCACAAGCTCATGTTCTCCCCGGCGGAGTTTACTCTCTTTTCTGTGGGTATATTTTATTTCATTTCATTTATACATGAGTGTGTTTATGGATTGGGTGCATAGATTAGGTTTTCGAACGGCTTTCAAATTGGTGCGGTTAATTTGCCGTTAGGTCTGGGTCTGCGTCTACGTCTGCTTCTGCGTCTGGGGCCATGAAATGAAAAGTTTTTGGTGTAGATTTTCCCTCATTCTTCCAGTTGAGATGTCTTTTGATATACCGCATCAAATGGAAACAAGTTTGTGGGCCAGGCCACGCCACTCCACGCCACGCCAGATCTTTTGATATTTGAGAAATTTCACTGGCCATTAATTGAAGATTTGTCGCTAACTTTGAGAAATTTTTCGCGGCCAACACAAAAAAGTATTTCTATAGAAATAACTCCGAGGTGACCCACATTGCGGCCGGCCGTGTGTGTGCTATGCCAGGCAACCAGGCAGCCAGGCATCCAGTCGATGTCGACTCCTTCTGCCTGCTGCCTTGTGCCAATGGCCAGCGGGTGCAGTTTTCAAATTGCCAGCCATGAAATGAAGATAGCCTGCTCGGTTATGGGTACGGGTTGGGTATGGGTATGG
Source organism: Drosophila ambigua (assembly GCA_018150905.1). Classification (NCBI taxonomy): domain Eukaryota; kingdom Metazoa; phylum Arthropoda; class Insecta; order Diptera; family Drosophilidae; genus Drosophila; species Drosophila ambigua. The sequence goes on from JAECWS010000086.1 coordinate 1,487,350, forward strand.
GTATTCGTAGTCGTAGTCGCCAGGCTGGTTGTTCTATCTTGCTCGGCTGCCTGGCTGCCTGGACTGCCACTCGAGTGGTGTGGTGTGGTGTGGTTGCCTCCATCTGTGGCTTCCACACACATGCCTTACAGTTACATTGAGGTGCGCTTCAATTGAGATAAGCTTGCGGTTGGCAGTTATGTCATTCGACTGGCATTTCCCTGGCACACTTTTCCGAGAGCCCACATCCAGCCAGCAGCCAAGAGCAGCCAGCAAACAGCTTCGAACAGCGGAAAGTGCAAGAGTTCTGCCCGCTCATTCTGAAACACTGCGAACACGGCCGTTGATCAGCATTTTAATTAAGAAAAATAACACGTTTCGTTTCTGTGCCGAATTGGTGTCATAAAAGTGTTTTATTGGCACCCTGACAGACGGACCGCACTCCTACGGGGGATTAGCCCGAATATTGCACCAGATCCGGTGCTGCAAAGCCACGCTTAGAGGCTCCCAGAGACGTTGTTCCACTCATTTCTCTCTCTGTCTATCGAATCATTCATTGAGCAGAGTTTTCCCCCAGTTCCCTCCCCTACCACGACTAAACACTTCACTCCATAAAGAGAAGCCAAACAAACTGTCAAATTTGGCTGTAAATATGCTAAAATAGAGGCAAACGGGTTGCTAAACTGGCGCCCCCCGCCGCCGCGACTCAGCCTGATAAATGAACAAACATCCCGATACTAGCATGCATATATAAATCTCCATTCAATTCGAATTGAAATGCCTGCCACGGCCAGTCGCAGTCGATGCTGGAGTCCGAGTAGGAGCAGCAGGAGCAGCAGCAGCAGCACCGACTGCCAAATGGAAATTTATGTCCATGTCCATGGCCGAGAGTGGCCGCAACTGGCTGGCGGCTGCTACTGCTACTGCGGCGGGGATCAGGATTAGTTTATTGCCCCACTAAGGCAACTGACCCACAACATTAAATTGTGATTTGAGTGGGGCAAACAACAGGCAGCAAACAGCGCAGCAACAAGGCCAATGCAGCATTGCAGGCTTAGTTGCAGCTACTCCACTGAGGCTGTGTACTTGCAGCTGCCAGTGGTAGTGGAAGTCACCGAGTCGAGTAATTAGAATGTTTTTCCCATTCAAGGAATTCCTGCAGACTCCCAGGCACGCTTCAATGCGGCTCATGGCATTGCCTCGGCCAGGCCATGTCATTGACCAGAGACCATGAAAATTGATTTGCAGCCAGGCAATTGCATAATCGCTGATTATGAGGTACTGCAGCACTCCCGAGAGCAGCTGGAGCTGAGATGAGAGTCCGCGATCTGCAGTCGAATTCGATTAGTCCGGAAATCAATCCGAGCATGTGGAAAACTCCACGCTCCACACAGATCAGAGAGAACAGAAAAGAACCGAGCTGAGTTGAGTTGAGTTGAGCCAGTGGAGCTCTGTGATTTAACGCATATTACTCGTAATGCATTTTCTATGCCGCCGAAGAGAAAGAACCGCAAAAGCCACTAACGATCCAACTACCAGCATAGCATAGCATCCCATCCAACATCCAACATCCAAGAGTTGTGCTCTGTTCTGTTCTGTTCGTATCGATCGCATTGTGATCAGGGGGCCCCCAATCAGAATTCCTCCTGACCATTTCGGCTTACAGCTTTGGGCTGAAACCAGCGCATCTTCAGCTGCTGGTTACAGTATTTTTGGGCTTCCTGTGCGTGCGTTTGGCTAAGTGGCATTATTTTAATTCCTGGGCCTGTGCGTGCCACAGCCACTGGCCACTGACCGGCCACTGGCAGAGTCCAAAGCGAGACCCGCAGAAGCCGATACCAGCCACGGCATCGGGGGATCATCAACCAAATTGATTTTGCATCTGTTTCATTGCAATTAATCAACGGCAGCATTTCGTGATGGTGGGCGTTGCAAGCGGCCACTTACACAGTAGCAATAGCACAAGTTGCAGTTGCAATTGCCGTAAGATAGTGGCTGATGGGTAGAGGCTGGTGGCTGGTGGCGCTGCTGCTGGGCCAACATTAAACCCATTATTAAAGCTTAACTGTAACTGCTGGCGCGATTAATCATGAGATAAGCATGGGAGTGGGAATGCAGCCAGTGGTGGTGGTGGTGGGGCCGCTGGGGCACAGTCTGAAATGCTAATTAAAAACCAAGCTACCAAAACACCATTTTTTGTTCCCCCTCAACAGCAACGCGCAGAGCAGAAGCAGAAGCAGGAGGAGACGCAGACGCAGAAGCAGAAGCAGAGGCAAAAGCAAAAGCAGAACTTGCTGCAGTGGCAAGAACAGCAATGCAACTACAGCTACGGTCAATGACAAAGAAACGAGTCAGCAGCACGATGATGAAGACAACGACCAAGACGACCAAGACGACATGTTGCCTGGTGTTGGTTGCCTTAATGCTGCTGGTGGACAGCTCGGTGGCAGCACGCAAGCTTCTGCCCAAGCGGCCGGTGAAACCGTTGAAGACATTTCCGCGCAACAATGCCACACCAATACCAGCAGCAGGGGCACTGGCAGCACCAGCAGCAGCAGCAGCAGTGGGAGCCGCAGCCACAGCAACAGCCACAGCCACAGCGGGAGCTGCAACATTGAACGGAAGCGAGCTACCAAAACCGTTGACGCTGCAATCCGACGAACCAGCGGAAGCGATTGTCGCATCGCCACCTGGAACCCCATCGGCAGCGGCATCAGAATCAGCATCGGCATCGACATCGGTAGCGGCATCACCTGCCAATGTGGAGACCAAAGCCGATGATCTTGCCAACCAGACCCCAGCCGCAACACCTTCGGGCCTGATCGATGAGGACTGCGAGCCGGATATGATTGGCTTCGAGCTTATAACAGGGTAAGTGTCACCAGGGCAGGGCCATAAATCTTAATTCCGTGCAATTAGTTGCCCGAGGGGAGCAGAGACCACGGAAAAAGGCATCCAGCCAGCCAGCGAGGGGGCATAAATTAGGCGCGACTCATAGCATGGGATGGCAGTGTCGTTCCCTGTTAACACATCGTAAAAACAAGCCACGCACGAGGGTTGTCAGAGCTATCTAAAGCTATCTTCATGGCTACACAATTCCTTCAAAATGTTATCCGACTAACAAGATGAAAGCTTTGTAGAAGCTTTGAATTATTTCTACATAAGGTAGCCCACATTTAAAACCAATTTACAGACAAATAACTAATTTCTTTAATTGGTTTTAAAACTGAAAAGAGAACTCATAACTTGTGAGCCACAGAAGAAAAGTATCTCGTGTAATTTCCAACCCAAAGAATGTCCGAAGAATATCCGAAGAATGCCACAGCTTGAAAAAGTCGTTCCCGTTTGGTATTGCTCGTGGCAAGCGGAGCCGTGATCTGAATACATAATTCAAGCATCTGGCAATTGGATTCTCGGCAAGAGGCTCTACCCATAGGGGAGATTCAATTCAATTTATAATATTATTTAAAAAACACTTCAAGCCACCCACTCGAGGGGAGAGAGAGAAACCTGTTGCTCCCGAACGGGTATCCATGAATTTATGTGCGTTACCTCTCAGCCTAATCCCCGATACCATCCCATTCCATTCCATCTCGAATGGTCTATAGGTACGTGCTATCGGCGCCATCGAGGCAATTGGAAACGCTGCCCGGCACCCTCATGCTGACCGACTGCCTGGAGGCCTGCCAGGCCAATGAATCTTGCAGCTCGGTTAATTATGAGACGGGCCTGTGTGTCATGTTCCGCAGCACAGCCGATCAGTTGCCAGGTGAGTACCAAGAGCCGGCGAGTGGGTTGCAATCTGCACCCCGATCTATTGCTTAGAGCGTGTATGTTAAATGTTCTATAATAAATGTGAACTCCACTGCATCGTCCACACCCCCCCCACAATCGTGGCACAGGTTCACTTTCGCGCTCCCAGTATCCCGTTTTTACCGTATACGCACAGAAATCCTGCTTCGGAGTGCGACCCTGCTCGAAGGCCTGGTGCATTGATCGCGTACAGGGCTACCGGCTGGCGGAGCGCGCCAAGGCCAGCCAGAGCGTGGCCACGAGGCGCGACTGCATCGAGCTGTGCCTGGGCGAGACGGAGTTCACCTGTCGGTAAGTGCTTGAGTCCCGTTACAACGAGCAGCGTACCCACCCAACTCATTCATCTGCCACCCTCTTGTGCCACTCTCTTGTATCCCTCTTCAACTATCCAACTATCCAACTCTGCATCTGGCTCTTGCCTTCTGCCACTTGCACCTTGCTTCTTGCCTCTTGCTGGTTGCTTGTGAAGATCGGCCAACTATTATGCGCACTCTGGCCTGTGCGAGCTCTCGGACATGGATCGCATTACGCTGTCGGACGAGGCGAACATCGCGGCCTACGATGGCGCCGACTATCTGGAGAACAACTGCGCGGAGGAGCCCAGCAAGCTGTGTGAGTTCAAGCGGATCTCGGGTCGCATTCTGAAGACCGTCGACTCGGTGCATCAGAATGTGCAGAGCATCGACGACTGTCGCGACCTCTGCCTGACCGCCCCGTTCCGCTGCCACTCCTACGACTACAACGAGACCGGGGAGCATGTCTGCCGCCTCTCGCACCACAGTCGCGCCACCCTGACGGATCTCTCGGAGCCCTATCTGAGCATTGAGGAGGCGGCCACTTACGAGCAGTCTGCCTGCTATAATGTGTCCATCGATTGCCGCTCTGGCGAAATGATCACCAAGATTCGCACCTCCAAGCTCTTCGACGGCAAGGTCTACGCCAAGGGAGCCCCCAAATCCTGCGCTGTGAACGTGAACAACTCGCTGGAGTTCGATCTGAAGATGCGTTACAACGACCTCGAGTGCAATGTCCGCCAGAGTGCCTACGGCCGCTACATGAACGACATTGTCATCCAGCACCATGACATGATTGTCACCTCCTCCGATCTGGGCCTGGCCGTCTCCTGCCAGTACGATCTGACCAACAAGACGGTGGTGAACAATGTGGATCTGGGCGTAACCGGCGAGATCGAGTCGACGCTGAGCGAGGAAATCATTGTCGATTCCCCGAATGTCATCATGAAGATCACCGCACGTGACGGCAGCGACATGAAGCGTATTGCCGAGGTGGGAGACCCGCTGGCCCTCCGCTTCGAGATTGTGGACGCGAACAGTCCGTACGAGATATTTGTGCGGGAACTGGTGGCCATGGACGGGACGGACAGTGCCGAAATCACGCTGATCGATGCCAACGGCTGTCCCACGGACCAGTACATAATGAGTGCCATGCAGAAGATGGCCAGCAATCGCAAGGTGCTGCTCTCACAGTTCGACGCCTTCAAGTTCCCCTCCTCGGAGCTGGTGCAGTTCCGCGCCCTGGTCACGCCCTGCATACCGCGCTGCGAACCGGTTATCTGCGACAACGATGAGAACGGAGAACTCAAGAGTCTCCTATCCTACGGTCGGCGCAAGCGCTCAGTGCTGAATGGCACCGATGGCGGTAAGTAAACGGTTCTCTTGTGCCAGGGATGGCTGCAGCGCCACTGCAACGCCACCGAGCTGACCTTTCTGCAGCTTCCCTTGCCGCTTCTTGAAAGGGAAGTGGATAATTGCAGCAACAGCAACAGCTCCAGCATCAGCAGCACTCTAAGAGCGGCCACTCGCTGTGGCTGTGGCTGTGGCTGTTGCACTCCATCCCTGGTCGGGTTGCACTCAGCTCTCGGCTCCCAGAAAACATATTTCATTTCTTGTTTGTGCCTCTCTTTCCATTCTTTGCATTCCCTGCTACCTTTTCACAGTGGAGCTGGCCATTAAGTCGGAACGCCAAAAACGTGATGTGAGTCATCAGCCGGCCGCAACCGATGAGAACATTTTGCTGGTGCAATCGATACAAATCACCGATAAGTTCGCCTTCAATGGCGCCGATTCAGGCGGCGGCAGCAACGGCAACGGCATCGGCGCAGGGCCCACCGACGGCCTGGCCAAATTGCAACTGGAACTGGCCACCAAATCGGACACTTGCATAAACGGTTATGGTAAGTTCCATCCAGTTCACTCTCTGTGCAGAGCGTAGCACGGTGGCGATCTCGGGTCTGGGGTCTGGGGTCTGGGGTCTCGGCTCTGTGGCTCTATCTGGGCAGGTATCGCCGAGCGTGGCGAATTGATTTGCGCTAATCGCGTGCCGTCGCGCCATCTAGCCCGAGAGCTGCCCCAGACTGCGGCTCCAATGTGCCGACTGAGTGCCCAGCTAATTAAATAAGCTCGTAAATTTCAACTTCAACTTATTTTACAACTCTATTACCAACACACACACACACCACACACACACACACACATCTCATCCGTTTGCTTGTACAGGTTTCATAATTGCCGGGGCACTGTTCCTGCTCCTCCAGCTGACGGTCATCGCCGTCTGGGACAATATGCAGAAGCGCGCGTTACACAAGCGGTAAATGGAGAGGCAGGAGTGAGTGTGCAATCGAATCCCAGAATCCCAGAGAGAACGAACGTCCGACACCGGCAAAGAGGCAAGACTGCAATACAGCATTTGCCTTCCCGCAACGCAACGCAACGCAACAAACGTGAAGATGAAACGAAGGAAGAACTAGCATGAAATTCTACTTAGCTCAAAACTTAGCACCGCTCATAATCTAGTTAGTAGATGTACGAGAACGAGGAACGAAGAACGAAGAGCCAGGTGGGACGAGGCGAGGCGAGACCCTTCCCCCAGCATCCGAATGTGGCAGCAACATAGAGCTGGACTCCTCTGTGAACTGGAAGATGAAACCTAGACAAATGGCAACTGGATCGCGGGAAGGGAGCAAGCCCAAGCTCCCGCTGTAGCTTAATATTTATACTTTACTCATATGCCCATGCCCATATATCATTTAGGAGTCCCCGTACCCCCGTATACCCCAGTTCCACCCCCCTCTATAAGACTTACCGCTAAGACTACTCTGAATGTGTCGACATACTATCAGCTTAAGACTCGTAAAAGCTCCTTAGTCCGTAGTGCGAACGAACCATTCAAACCTCTCAAGCGAGCACCGTACTGACGACTCCCCCTCCACTGGCCAATTGCTCGTTTAAGAGGTTTGACTGTCTGCTAATACTTAAATACTTAACTTAACTTAACTTAACTTAATGCTCATATATATGCTAGGTCTAAACGAACACACAAAACACACACACAGACACACACACACACAAGAATATAAGAAAGAGACACAGAAACAGAAACAGAAAAAAATGTAACAAGAGACAAAACTTCAGATGCTATAAAAGGTAAATAAACGTATTAGAAAGATACTCGTTTGCATTTCGCTTTTCTTTTGTTTTCATTTGGGAAAACAAAATTTGCCCGTCAATGTCAATGCCAATTGATTGACTGTCTGCCTGCCTGCCTGTCGGTTGGTTGGTTGCCATCTTTGCCTTGGTTTTGGCTGGCCTAACAAGGCCAACCTCAAGCCATGGCCATGATTGTTGGTTTTGGCCTAATCAACGTTGATACAAATCAATCAAGAGCAACGTTTAGCCTGCCTCCCTCTGCTCGCCCGCAATCGAATGGGAATGCCAGGCCATACCCAGCCACACTTACCAGGTGGAAATGGGAAATTGGCCAAGTGAAACCGAACTGAGCCCAGCCAAACGCCAAGCAAAGCAAACTGAACTGATCTTAGCTGAACTCCGCTTAGACCAAAGTGTAGCTGCAGTAAAAGTGACAAACTAATTGGGCGAGCAAAAGAAGGCTACGAATTGCAGGTAAACAACTTCATTAACTCGATTTCACCTACATTTTGAAGTGGAGTGGAGTGGAGTGGACTGGAGGTGGAGTAGAAGGTTTCTATGGCACCCATAAGAGTGGGTGAGCGGAGAGGTGTACAGGTAAGAGAAATGCTTGCAAAAATATTCAAAACATTTTCTTGGAATGTTCTTCAAATTATATACGTACGAGTTCTTTCTGCTGTTAGCAACGGAGTTAAATATGTCTTGAACGATTTCTAGAATTCGCGAAATAGCCTTGGAGAATTCCTATCTACAGCTACTGAAAATGATAGCTCTTTAAAAGAGCCATTTGATATTTCTCTGTATTGCAAGTGATTCGAATAATTTTCGAAGAAATTCCTGGGCAATGGAACGCAGCAGCTCTCTCCAGAGAGATTTGAGGCAATCTTCATCTGCCATTGCCATAATTTTTTTTGTCATAATTATTACTGATTTTCTATCAAAGCAGCCCAAAGATGGCAGTCGCAAAGAATGGCAGAAGCAGCGTCAGCCACAGGCCGGCAACAGATGGTAGGTAGCCAGGAAAACAATTTGAAAGGAAATGTTTAACATTATCTGGAATCTGATGCTTTGAACTCCATGCGCCGAGCCGAGTGGGCAAACATGAACATGAAAAGTTGCCAAGTCAAATGCTGTCACTGACATGGCCATCCAAATTTAGACAAAGCCTCGGAGATGGCCTCCAGAGGAGGCTCTTCTCTACTATTTACTACGTTTTGTTGTTGTTGTTGTTGCTGCTGCTTTTTGCTTTTGTTTTTCTAATACTGCACCTCCTCCTGGTCTTTGGCATAGCGAAAGTCTTTGGACACTTTCCGTGCTTGGACTTCAGCCTCGATCAGAAGGAGGCAGCCGTTTGTTTGTCTGTCTTTTCTATATTTTTGTCACTGCTGGATGCTGAATGCTGGCCTGTGGTTGGGGTTGGGGTTAGGGTTGGGGGGACTGTGGTACGCATAACATAAATTCTGCAATGCGTATTTCAAAAATTGCCAACATTCGATGACAAGAGACGGTGGCGTGGCGCGGTGGCCGGCTCCACCGGCTCCACCGGCGGCTCTGGCTGCTCCTACAGTGGCGGCGTGTCGTGCACTCTTATAAGGAGCCGTACAGAGGCCCTGGCCATTCAGTTGTCCGCTGGGCAAATGTTTATGTCAAACGCGCAGCAAATAAAGTGCTCGGCTTGACAATGTCCGCGGCAATGTCAACAGCGACAACGACGACCATGAGGTGGACCATCGCTAGATGGCGGCGTCTAAGCCAACAGCGGCGTCCACTCCACCGGCCAGTCGGCCCTTGGGGACCAATCTGGGTGGGTAGCAGTTTTTCTCGTGCCACTGCCACTGCCATTGCTGCCACTGCCACTGTTTGTTGGCTCTTTTCATAATTTTTATGAATTGCTGGTGGATAGCCCAGACAATGGCCTGACGGAAATGCAATTGAAAAAACATTTGCAATCCGAAGAACGCGAATGAATCCCAAGCCAAGCAGCCAACCCTCCTTTTGCATGGGGAAGGCATAATTGATAAGAATTAGAAAATAACGCCACTTGCTGGGATCACGCACGCGGAGGCAATACCCGAAACGAGCTACAGATCTTCGGAATAAGATCGATATGGAGGCTGGTTCGAGGCTGGTAGCTGGTAGCAAGTAGCTGGTGGCTGGTAGCTGGATCGTTAGTGGCCTTGCGGTTCTTTGGCATGGAAAATGCATTTCTCGGATTGATTTCCGCACTAATCGAATTGATTTTCAGCTCGACTTGCAGTTCGTGTCTCTGCAGCTTGCGTATAATCAACGATTATGCAATTGTCTGCTGCTGGCAAATCGATTTCCATGCCCGAGTCGGGGTCTGCCTCTGCCTCTGCGTCTGCTCCCTGGTCATTGACATGGACGAGTCATTAGCGAAACCACCAGAATGAGTCGCGTGCCTCGTGCAATACCGTTTTTCCTCACACATTTGAGAGATACAAACACACTCGGACATACCTTTGTGGGGCGTGAAGAGTCTCCATCGCAGTCTCAGTCGCAGTCGCAGTCACAGATGGGAATTCTAATTACTCGATTTCTTGTTGACTTCACTGACTTACATGAGCAAGAAACAAGAAACATGGCAAACCGAAGAGCCGAAGAACCGAAGAACAGAGCTCTGAGCTTGGGTTAAGCGAAATTCGCAGTTTGCCGTAAAATGTTCGTTTGCCCCACTCAAATTACAATTTAATGTTGTGGGTCAGTCGCCTTAGTGGGGCAATAAACAAAGTTCCAGTCGATGCAGAGGTCCCAGCTCCTAGCACCAGCACCAGTACCAGTGCCCGGCGGATCGGGATCCTGGTCTTAGCCACATAAATTGGCTCCAACTTCAGCAGCACCCAAATGTTCATTTGATTGTGTGGTTGCGCGCGAGGCCAGAGGGAGGTTCCGTGCAGTTTTCGCCAGATAGAAAAAGAGTTTTCTTTTCTTTTTTTTTGTATTTTCAATTGCTGCCGCAGTGAGCTTTGGGTGCGCATTTGGATCCAAATTCAAATTCAGACCTGAGACTCAGATCCGAATTCAGGTTCGATGCAGGCGATTTATTTAGGCAAATAAACAAATGGCATGTGCAGAGTGTTAATTTATCAAGTCGACGGCGCACAGCTTTGGAAATAAGTGCGAGAAAATCACTTGGCAACGGCGCATTCAGTGTCTCAGATGCCCAGATGCTCCGATGCCCAGATGCGGCTGTCGGTTGGCATATTTATGGCCTGGCTGCTCATTTTGTCAGCCCAAAGTGCCTGCCATATATCAGGGGTGCATATCTCATTACTTTGTGATATTGCCAATGCATTTTGTCTGACCCAATAGACACCTACAAATAATGAAAAGGACGCACCAACTCGTGCCCGTGCCCGAGCTGGGGATGTGGAGAAAAGATTTGGCAGCGCAAACTTGATTTCTCCCAAAAGCCACGAGGAATGTGCGCAAAGAAACGAAAGACTTGGGCGACAAACTTGCCCCCAGTGAGGCTCAAGGCAACGGCAACGGCAATGCCAATGAATATTGCAATCTACAAAGATATATGGCCAGTTCTATATGTTTTCATTTAGATAATGGATAGCGCGAGTCGCAACCTCCGCTAATGGAAACAATAGACTTAAGCGACAAACTTTCCCAGGTTAACAATGTACCCACGAGTCGGAGGAGTAGCTGCCATATAATTCAGCATCAGAGTTTGCTTGGGAAATTCCTCTGAGCATAATAGGTACATCTTTCGGGGAGAAAATTGCATTAATATTCAATTTAATATTGCGTTTATCAGTACAAAGAGAATCAAGTATCTGTCGAGAGAATACTTCAAAGGAAACCCGTGCTAAAAGCAACAAAAGAATGAACATTCCCCGCTTTAATTAGTATTAGTTTCTTCAGCCTGTCAAAACCATATTGAGTCCATTGGGTTTCCCCAAAACAGTTATCAAAATAACTCGATGAAAAATGAAGTTTTCATTGCATTAGAAGGAGCAGAGTAAACCACAGAACACAATTGAGAGCAACAAATTGGTCATTTAAGAACTTTGGGAGGTCTTTCCACTGTTCCCCCACAGCCCAGGTTGCCTGTCCAGCGCAGCCATCGAAGCCACAACAAATTAAATGAATTTCCCCATAATTTATTGTGGATCTTTAGGCTTCATTAAAATGCTGCTCCAGCCATGACTCAACTGTGTCTGGCCGGGCCGTAAATGAACGCGGCCCCAATAGATCATTCACAGGCAAAAGATATTGTTGGTGCCGCTGCCGAGGCTGATGTTGATGCTGATGCTGTGGCTGGTGCCGGGCAGCACAGCATATTGATGAGGCTGCAGCTGGGGGGTGGGAGAGAATTCTTCTGGAGCTGCTCCACAGATGCTGTAATCGCACATCGCACATCGAAGATGGAGATGGGTTCAGAGAACCCTTTTGCTGGTCCGGGCACGTATAGCACAAATTTGTCAGCTCGTTGATGCCTTTGGCTAGGCGAGCGAAAGACAGAGAGACAGAAAGAAAGAAAGGAAAGTGAAATATCTATAAACGATGCAAATATCGACGTTATTGTTCAAATGCCAAGACTGGGGGAATGTTGAGAGTTTTGCTGGGGGTTTTTGTATTCGTTCGGTGGAAATATCAATGGCAACCGCAGGGCGAGAAAATGGTAATAGATGGCCTTTGTTTGCCAAGGTGAATGCCACGCAGAGTCGAGTCGCAGCAAGCCGCACATCAATTGTTCAATCTTTATTGGCCGCTTTTCAATTCGAAGGCAGTTTTATGAGGCAGCAACTCCGACGACAAAAACCAAGCGAAAGTTTTTCCTGTCCTCCTGCGTTTGATACGGCTGCTGCTGTTGCTGCTGCTGGGTGGCATAAATTACAAAATCAGTTAGACAAATTGTTGTGAAAATGCTCGAGAGACGATGACGATGATGACGAGTCGTAGTCAACGACTCTCGTTGATAATCTGCACAGCTCGGGCTCGGGCTCTGGCTCTGCTCTGCTCGCTGGCTAATTGTCTGCAATTGTTTCATAACCGTTGCCTGACCCCAGCCAAGTGACCCAAATCTTCTGGCCATCCAGCCGCATCCAAATGGTCAACAGCGAACTCCAGACAGCCGGACGAATGGATGGAAAGAGGCTCCATACCCATGGCCATCGTCCCCCCACCCGATTTTCCCCGTGGAATGAGAATTGAATTTTCTTTTCTTTCGCTGACTGAGATTTTGTCATTCCGCGTGTGCGGGCCCCAAGCCCCTCGTCTATGCAAACGTTAATTCTCTCAGAATTCTGCGCATTTGGGAAATGTGTCCGCCAGAAGATGAGCAACAGAAAACAAATAAATCTGGCAAAAGAATAATAGTACAACAAAAAGAAAGAAAATGAAAAAGAAAAAGCAGAACCTTTTCCGGGCAGTGAGAAATTTGCAGAGTTTTGTCGCACGAAATGGCAACGGTTCAACGGTTCCACAGGCCGTTGTCGAACTGGAAGATGACACAGCGTACCGGAGACATTCACCCATCCCCATGCCGAGCTCTGGCTGAGACCAATACATCCCATGTTGGCTCATCCTCATCCCATCCCATCCCATCCCATGCCATACCATACCACGTCATACCATCCCAGTGCAGGGGCAAAAGCAATTGCGAATCTATTTTTGCTTTCTCTAGAGCAGGAGCCAGGGATGGTGATGGGAGGGGGATGGGGTTGGATGCCTCAGATCCTCTTCATCTTTTAGTTGGGGCACGTACGCCGCATGTCAGTCTAATTTGCTGACATGATTATGATTTTGCAGTTGGCTGCTGTTGCTGCTGGCCCTGGTCAAGATCAAGAGCCGCAGGCAAAGCCAAAGACGAGGCCGATGTCGGCAAGTGAATGGCATTGCCTCATATGTACGCCTATGACTGCCGACGAGATGGGGCTGACCAATTTTGTGGGTTGACAGAGCAGGATGAGCGAGTATATCCAAACTGATGCAGCAACCCTCTCCTCCTCCTCCTTCTCCTCCTGCTGCTGGCCACGACAGATCCGATCCGATCCGCGAACTGCTCTGCTCTGCTTTAGTCCGTTCTGATCTGTTGGCCTCCTGCTGTTTTGTTTGTTTGATTCTGCGCGGATTGATGTCGACGGGGCCCATGTTGCCGGTTCTGACATCGGAATACAAACATTTTGAACCATTTCCAGGTCGGACTCGGGGCGGAAGTCGCTGACACATGTGCCGCTGCCGACTTGGGCGTGACATAGTTGCATTTATTAATGCAAATATTCCGTTTAGCCGCGCATTCCGCGGATATGAAAATTTATAACCGTTCGTAACCCCGACTCCCCAGTCGCTCCCCGAATCTATCTGTCTCTGGCATCGAAGGCCGCGCAAAAAATGTACAGCACTCAGCATTCTCTCAGAGAAATAGACAGGGACAGACAACGCGAGAGAAACCAGAGGCAGCGCAGTCAGCGCCAGCAGCAGCGCTTTGCTATTGCTCTTTGAAAACCTGCTCTTAAATTACACTCTTCAGTGCTCTTAAAGAACTTTCCACTGACAGAGACAGGGCCACAGCCAGAGCCAAAGCTTTTCCGGCACCTGAAGCTCCACACGACTGAGCCTCAGTTCTGGTTCTTCGGTCCGCTTGTCGGAAGTAATAAAATGCAATTATAACAGTCGAGGCAAATGATTTTCTGATGCCATTGCCATGGCCATTGCCATGGCCATTGCCACGCACGGAATCGCACTGCATAATGCCATAATGCCAAATTGAAGTCTCGCAGCGGGCACAGGCATTTCCAGGTGCCGCAGGTGCATTGATCATTCAAGAAGAGAGTCCATCAAAGGAGGGGAGCCCCACGACCATAAGAGAGGAGCGACGAGTGCTGGCTAGAACCTTGCAGCTTTCTAATGATCAGAGTTGTAACTACCAGAAGAACTACGCGTACTGGTGCGAGTATCTCCGCACAATGAGCATTACCTCAGCGCCAGCTTCAGCCTCAGCCTCAGCGCACGCCTAATTAAGTGCGCGATAACAATCGAAGCAGAGAGGGAGCTTCAACGGGCTTCGAGCTGTAGGGAATGGGGTCACTGATTGTGGGCATGGGCACAACTACGAGTACTCTGCGTGCACCAAGGCAGCCCACTTTGTTACGAGCATTTATGCAACCGCTCTTCATCTTACAGCAGTTGCGCCACGAAGAAAGCCGGGGCTCGGGGCTCGAATTTGTCCGTCACATAATGCAATTAAATACTGCCGCGCCATCATCGAAAGCACAGCGAACTGCACTCGTCGCACTTTTCCCCATTTTCCCCCATTCCCCCATTTTCACGCAGTTCAGTTCCGTTGGAGCTTGCACTGCATTCGATTACGACAGTTGCAATGATGTGGATGATGGTTCGAATTCGACTCCGATTCTCTGGCGATTTAAAATCGGATGGGATGGCATTGCATGGGATGGGATGGAGAGGGACTTTTGTCGCTTTGTGGCCATAACGCCCCTCCGCGTGCGATTAACGCCTCTGAGGCTGGGGCTGGGACTGAGACTGAGACTCGTACTCGTACAATTTATTCCAACAATGAGCAGCGGCAATCAATCTGATAAGGAAATTATATAAATTGTGTCTTTCGGAAAAGCTTTGGGAATAGGAATAGAAATAGGAAGTCTGCAATCGCCATCCGCTCGGAGTCGGACTCGGATTCGGGCTTTGCCCTAGCTCTCGACTTGAATTGGCGTGTGAATGAAAAGTGCCCCGACCTCCACGGCTCTGCTGATGGCCAGGGATCGATTGGGCCACGAAATACCATTCTGCCCCATTCCAGGGAGAACGCCAAGAACTCTTCTGCTCCGCTTCTGATTGAGTAATGGCAGCTGGCAGAGTTTTGCTCTAATTGCTATCGCCCGCCGCGATCGCTGCCAAAATTATGAAGTGCGACCCGCTCGCGACTTCCCAGGAATTAATTCGGTTTAATCTCTGCCCAAAAGTTGTTGGACAGAGTTTACATTCACAGTTCGCTCCGCTGGCCGAGCTGTGGAGTTTGTTGGCCTCTTACCAAGGCCAGTGCCACTGGCACACGGAGGATGGCTTGGAGATATATCAAACACTCGACCGTTAGGAGGAAGTCCCCAAGCACCTGAATCGTTCGATTGGGGCCGTGTTCTGAGTTCTGTCTTCGGTGTTCGGTGTTCTGCTTTCTGTGTCACTTCGATATTCAAATATTTGTTGGCGTTCTAGATCCGAGGCAGAGGCAGAGGCTGGGGCAGAGGCCGAGGCGAGAACTGGGCCAAACAGCGCCGAAAGTGAAGACAGCCCCGGGGGTCGGGTCGGTGGTTCGTTTGCAGAGCAAACAGATGCTGTCGCTCCACTCCCCGCCCAATCGAGTGACATGCAGATTTCCTTTCGATTTTCGCACATTCTCCCAGCAGCAGCAGCAGTTGCTGCTCTGCTTGTCTGCTGCTCTGCTGATTGCCGCGTGGGCCAGTCCCAGTGCCAGTCCCAGTGCCAGTCCCAGTGGCATTCCCATTCCGATTCCCAAGTGGAAGTCGGTGACATGGCCTAGGTCGAGGCAGGAGCAGGAGCTGTTTCTGGTCGCGAGGGTGAGCAGCGATCGCGGTTTATATTTCCGGCAATCAATCGACAGAAATTCGCTCTTGCAGCTCGCTTGTTCGTCTCTTTCTTCAATTGTTTGCCAATTGATTCCCTCTCTGCTGCTCCTCCTCCTCGGTGATCCCATTTCGAGTTTGCTCATTAGAAGTGGAGCGACACTCCCCGTCCCCGTCGCTCCCCCTGGCGGACTGCGACATGGCACTCAGAGATTCGTTTACTTTCACTGGGAGTGCAGTGCGAGAATTTCGGGGAAAGGATTGCGATGGCACGCAGAGATACAAATGTGCGTCATCAATCTGCACTCTCATCCCATGCCAGGGAGAAGTTTCTCCATTCGATAGTGCAGAGTGCAGAGCGGAGAGCGGAGAGGAATCTACGACACCCATCGACCCCTAATTGGCGATACTCATCGCGCGCATAATGAAAGTGGCCATCAAAGGCGCCATCTGCAGTCCGTCACTCGATGACCCGAATCCGAATCGGAGTCCGAATCGGACTCCGAATGCGAAGAAGAGGAACGAAAGACTCAAGCGACGAACTTGATGGCTCTGATGCCGATTCCGATTCGTACTTGGAGTCGGGTATGGTAACGACCTTTCCCTTCCCTTCCCTTCCACTCTTCTAATTCCACCGCTTTTGATCTGTTTTGTTTCACTTTTCAATGGTTCTCCCCGCTCCTCTTCGCGCCCTCTTCGTGCCCTTTGGGTCTTTCTAATTGCAGCTTTCTATGCAGAAGGAAAAACTCATTCTATCAGAATTTTCACTCTTAATAAGTGTCTCGTTTGGTCTGGTCTGCTCTGCTCTGTGCCACTGACTGACTGACTGTCAACGCCTTCGTCTTGGTGCTCGTCTTGGTCTTAGCTGTGGTCTTGCCCCGGAGTGGCACGGTGTGGCATGGCGTGGCTTGGTCTGGGCTGTGGCATAAAACTGTCAACGAGCGTTTAACCCAGTTAACGCCCTTAGCCGGCGACAACGTTGCAGCCTCGTACTTGGACTGAGCAGAGTCGCCGTCAGAATCGGCACCGGCATCGGAGTTGTACTTGGACTTGGACTTGGACTACACTCGACTCCAAGTTTGGATCCATTCGACACGAGACCCGGCACGGCACACAAAAACGAGCAAGGTGTAAAAACAACAAGTGGAATGGGCTGTGGCTGTGGCTGAGGCAGTGGCGGGGGAGGCTGCTGCCACTGCCACAGATAAGAAAAGCCACAGACCGATGTGGCAGTGGAGCGGCGAAGGTTGATGTTGAGTGATGGCTCCACCTCGCTGTGGTGCGAGGGGCGGTGGGCGGTGCGAAGGTGTTGATTGCGGCCAGCGGATATTGGCGCACCTCGGAGGATGGGACGGGGGAGTGGAAGTGGCAGAGTCAGTGGGGATGGAAGATTGACCGATGTCTGGCTCTGACTCTGTCTCTGGCATTGGTTTTGGCTCTGACTCTAGCTTTGGCTCCTACTCAGGGTCTTTCTTGTTCTTCCACCGCCTCTGAGTGCGATCGGTGGCTCGGAGTGCACACAGGAATTCTGAGCACGGTGAAAGTTGCCAGCTCCATCTTCAGCTTCTCCTCCACAGCCCCCTGCCCAGCTCCAGCTCCAGCTCCATCTGCATCCAAAGACACGACAACGGCAGCGACTTGTTGAAATTCTGGTCCCAATAATGACACTTAAGCGATGCAGTTTTTTCGTAATATGAATTTTCCTGTTTGAAGCCGTTGCCGTTGCTCGCAGCTCCAGCCACAGCCACAGCTCCCCACCCGCCGCTCCCTGCTTCACTCTTCACCTGAAGGCCCGCGTCTCGCCATCAATTACAGCCGCGAAAGGAGCGACGGAGCGGTGGAGCGACGGAGCTGCGGAGCCTCCACCTGAGCTGCAACTCAATCACCGACCAACATCCAACAGCCAACAGCCATCGGCAGCTTCTGCTTCTAATTGCTGGCGTTTTTGCTCCTGCTTTGCCTCTGTCGGAGTTGGATTTGGACTTGGCGGAGGAGGAGGAGGAGGAGGAGGATTGGAGGCGGCAGGAGGATCAGGAGCATCCACCATGTGAGTTATGGACACGTATACGAATAGGTGCCATCCATTCGATTGCTGCATCCATATTCAGGGAATTGGAAAGCTCCTCTCCGTCTTTCTCCTTCTTGGGCTGCCTGGGAGAGTTTCCCAAGTGTCCACCTTCCATCTACCATTGGACCAATGGACCTGTGGACCGATCGCTACGCAAATTGACGGTTTCATATTCCCATCATCAATTGCTCACATTCCCGACTGCCGACTGCCGAATGCCGGACACTTGGAAGCGGGCAACGGTGATGCAATCTCCATGCTCGCATGCCGCCGCTGCTTCCACTTTTAATTTACAATCCCAGAGTCTGCGATTAGCGACGACGTCGCAGCAAGTTATGGAGCTAGGAAGAGGGGATGGAGCTCTTCTACTCTCTCAATATTTGCTCTGGGCGTTGGCACACCAGATTGCCAAGTGGCCAGCTCTGGAGGCTTCCTCTGCTGGGGCCCAAAATGCAGTTGTCTCCTTCGGTTATGTCTCCGCAAATGAAGGGGTGTGCCAGGTCTTGGATGTGGTTGTCGATGTGGTGGAGGAGCAGTGGCTGGGGAGCCAGCACGAGGCGTGCGACATGCAACACAAACCAATCAAGGCAACTGTCAATGGAGGCAACACCTGTTCAGCTTCCCCTTCTCTGGCTCGCTCTGCTCTGGTTCCATCTTCCACCTGCCTCGGCGGGTGCGACCTTGAGTCGGAGCCCGCGCTGGGTACCTCCTGCAAATGGGCAGGAGCTGGAGTTGCGGACTTGATAAACTGCCTGGACGAGATTCGCATCTTGCGGGTGTGCGAACCGGTAAATTGGCGCAATTTTCATCAATTTCCCCCGTTGCGGCACTTGACAAAGCAAACAGATCGCTGGCCTGACCGATCGCTCGCCTTTCCTGCTGCAACTTTTGGCTTGGGCTCTGCTCTGCCCAGCTCTGAAACTGATCTCGGGCCAACCTCCTGCTCCACTCCACTCCCAATATTTTCCACTTATATTCTCATCAATTTGCTCAAATTTCCACATCCCCAGAGCCGAGAAGCAGCAGCAACAGCAGAAGTAGATCTTGAGGTTCCGCTGCCATTTGCAGCTACACAAAAGGGGCATCGCCTCCGAAATTTATGACCGCTTCGCCTGCTGCATGCAACTGCAGCCCAAAGTGGAGCGAGCGACGAGAGCACAGCACAGCACACCAAACCCACCCATCGCTCCCACCCAACCCAAGTGTTCCACCCATTCCAGGATCCGTTCCAGGCATCCGTTCCAGGCAGCCGAAACTGTTACACTTGGCTAATTGATTTATGGGAATGGGTTCCAGAACATTTACCAACGCGCTCCAAACGGACTTCCACGGACTCTGTGTGGGTGGGTGGGTGTATGGACAAGGAACAGGTCCGCGGAGGAGGGGCAGAGAACGGGGAGTCGTGGAGAACATGTCGCATGGAGGATTAAGTTCTCGAGTGTTTCCCACAGCCACAGGAAGTGTTCGCTGCCGAACGCATGCCAAAAATGGATCCCCGAGGACAGAAGAAGGACAGAAGGCGGAGGACGGAGCCAAGCGGAGGATGGGACAGCCTTGGACGACCGAAGCGAGTCCGAGACCGAGACCGAAAACGATCACGATTATGATGATCATTGCGACGATTACGACTGTGGGACTGTGGCAGAGGCCATTCCGATCCTCACTCGGGACAGAGCACAGAACTCTTTCGGTGTCCAGCTCTGGCCGGAGACGTGGGATGTGGCGAGACGGGGAGAGACGGGGAGAGGGCATTAGGAGTTGTTGTATATTGTTTCTGCATTGTAACTGTCACCTTGTGGCAGTCGGCAGTGGCCGCAGTTGGCAAAAATAATAGAAATTATATTAAATGGGCATTTGGGGAGTGCACACGCTCCGACTTCCGTGTTTGGTGTCTCTGCACAATGGGCCATTCTCTGACTGGCCACCGAGGGGTGCTCGCAGGAGGATCAGGGATCAGGGATCGGTAGATGGGTAGATGGGAACACAAGTGCCTGGACAGGCCTGATGTAATCGCCGCACTCCCCGCGTTTCCCCAGACAGCCCTAATTTGGCCAGGTTATTACAACATCTATCTGGAGATATTCTCCGCACACTCCAACACCTTCCACGCCCACTCCCACTCGCACTCCCACTCTCGGAATTCTCTGCCACTTGCCACTTGCCATGATGGACACGTGCCAGGCAAATTTCTCAGCGCTGAATATCTGCTGTGCCATGGCTGCGTCTGTAGCTCTGGCTGTGGCTATGATGGATCTCTGAGGATGACACGACACTTAACAGAGGCATTGTTGTTGCTGTACGTACGGCCGATGCTGTTGCTGTTGTGGCATCTGTTCGTGGCCAGCAATTTGAGAGGAGAGTACGAGTATTTAATGCCTCTGCCTCTGCCTCTTGCGGCAACTTGAGGCAAGCGACTGATTTATGACAGCGCGAAAGAGCGAAGTGAATGGAGTCAGGGAGTAGCGGGGGGGTCCGACTATGGGACTATGGGAGTACAGTGGCTCCTGCATCGGAGGGCAATTTGGTGGCGGGCGTGGCGCCCAGTCCAAGGCGGCGGCAGGCAGGGAGGGATCGGGCAAAGGCCTCAACCTCGTCCAGGTCCGAGGCCTATTACGTGATGATGTAATAATTCTTCAGCTTGTTGGCATTTTTATTGCGGAAAATGTTGCATAAATCAAGGCGGCAGTAAAACGGATCTCCGCTGGAAGCCCCTCCGCGGGATCCCCGTTCCCCATCCACCATTCACCCTTCGCCCGAATTCCTTCGATCGGATCGGTCGTTGATCGAGACAGGATGCCTTGCCTCGCATATTTCACTCGCATTCAGCGCGATAATTTGCGCCGCACCGGCTGGACTGGACTGTGGCTTTATCACTCTGCTTTTCTGGCTTTCAATTGCTTTTCCATTTTCCGCCGACAATGCCGACTCGATCCGAATTCGGCGTCGTCATGCGGGACAATTGGAAAAGCAGAACGGCTGGATACAATTTCCCATTCTTCTGCCGCTGCCGCTGCCGCTGCTGCTGCTTCTGATTCTGCCCCATAAAGTTGATTTCAGAGGCTGCTCTAATCACGAAAGATGAGATAATCAGCGACTTGCCGTTGCTGCTGCTGCTGCTGCAACTTTGTTGCTTGTTGCAAGAACCTCTCTGCTCTCCTCCCTGGAGACGACTCTGGAGTCGACCCACGCGATCCTCGAGTCGGTCTTCGCACATTAGCAAACAAACCTCTCGCCGGATTTGAGATCTCAGCGGCAGATGATGATTGCCGCTGGGATGAGGGATGAGCGATGAGAGATGCTTCAGCCGGAGGAACGTGATTGTCATTACAATTGAAGCTGCAGATGGAGCCGAGGCAGAGGCTGCTGCTGGACCTGGAAGTGTAAGCCTACGCAGAGCCAGAACCAGAACCAGAGCCAGAGATCAAACGGAGGCGACTCCGAAAGGACGAACCTTCAGCAAGCGATGGTGAGATGCAAATGAAAATGATCTTGATTGGGGCTTTCATCCGGAGTGGTGCAACGCGCGAGGAACTGCAGCTTTATGGATCAGTGGGTTATCAATCAACCAGCGGGGATTATGGACATTGTTGGTGGTTATGTCAGTGTTTACATCCATCCAAACAGAGCACAGCAGAGTGATCGGTGATGATCAGCGATGATAGTGATTGCCAGCGATCGATGCGAATAGAACATCCGCAATTAGTGGGGGGCTGAGCACTCCCCGCACTCAGATGGGAGAACTCTGCCACCTGAGAATGGAACCTCCACTCCACTCTGCGGGCACGCTCCGGGGAGAGCTCCTACTCCGACACCTCGTAAATGGGCCACCGACTCGCAGCCCGTTCCGAGCCGAGCCGAGCCGAGCGACGTGATTAAAATGTCAAATTGGCCCTCGGGGGCAGGCCCTGTTGGATGTGGGATGTGGATGTTGGATAACTTACTTTATTTATTATGCCATGCCCGAAATAATTAAATTAATTTCGGCTCACACCGAACCGAGGGCGGGCACCGGGAAGCGGGAACCAGGAGGCGTGTCACTTGGCCAAAACTGTATCAAAGCGTGAGCCACGATACATCTTCGAGAGTGGCTCTCCCATTTCCCATTTCCCCTTCCCCATTCCCCGTTTCCCATTTGCCATTTGCCAATCTCCATTTGCATTTCCATTCGTTCGGACTCGACTGTTTCCTCCTCCGCAGACATTGCGTGATCCGGCAACGGATTCCTGGCATTGCGAACACCTTTTTGGGTGTCCACTGTAAGTGGGGGAGGAATCGATAGATAGCGTTGGGTCAGAGGAGGGGGAGGGGGAGGAGAGTCTGCGAATATAAACAAAGCCACACAGAAACCAGAGAGCAAATTATTGGGCAGACCGGGACATAGACACAGACAC
The DNA here is from genome assembly GCA_018150905.1 of Drosophila ambigua. Classification (NCBI taxonomy): domain Eukaryota; kingdom Metazoa; phylum Arthropoda; class Insecta; order Diptera; family Drosophilidae; genus Drosophila; species Drosophila ambigua. Next base: position 1,509,620 of record JAECWS010000086.1, read on the forward strand.
AGACCACAGAGAGATACAAAGTCATGGACGGAGATGCAGATGGAGAGAGAGATGGGGATGGGGACAGAGAGCGGGCGGAGCTGAGCGGAGCGGAGCAGCTGGGGGAAACTGCTTTTTGATGTTCGGTAATTGGCGGTTTGGCAGCACGCGAGCCGAAAAAACAGAAATAGAAGAGCAATAGGGGAAGACGACCACTGGGACTGGGACTGGCACTGGCACTGGGAGTGGAACTGCGAACTGGGAACAGACCCGTGAGGGTCGCTGGCTGGACTGCTGGCGCTCCATTGAACCCAACTGTAAGCCAAAGCCCAAGCCAAAGCCCAAGCCCAAAGCAAAACCCTCCGAATGGTAACGAGCCGTCGAATTTCGGGATTTCGGCGTGACGCGCTTTCTGTTTCCCTTCTGCCCGAGAGATGGGACTGGCTAACTAAGTAGAATCTAGTTCTCCAGCTCTGAGTCGGATGTCGCTGTGGTCTTTGTTCCCCGTGCCCCTGCCCCGTTCCCGTGCCCCATTCCATGCCTCATGTGGCCCCATGTTGTTGCTGTCTTCTCATTTCATAATAATTGGCAGTTTACAAATGTTCTTTCGGTTTTGATTTCGCTTCCATTTCTACTTCTGCTTCTACTTCTGCTTCTACTTCCATTTGTATTTGGATAACTGTTTCCATTTCCATTCTCGCTGCCCCCTCCGAACTGTCGCGGTTTTCGCCGCAGTGGGAAAGAGAGAGAGTTTTGGGTGGAGGGAGTGGCATGAGGCATGAGGCATGTGGCTTGTGCCTGCTGTACTCTAGCGGTACTCTGTTCCGTTGAACCTTCGGAAAGAGCCGAGCCGACATTTTTGTGGCGAATCTGCAAGGGAATGGAAGGGAGTTGCAATGGAATCCAGAGCAGGCATCCGCCGCAAATAAAGTCGGCAGTTTATAGGCGTGAAAACTAATTAGACAGCCAGAGTCAGTCAGGAGTCAACTTCTGGCAGATTGCACCATAAATAAAGCGCCCAGATCGGAGGATTGTGCGGAGTGGGGGCTGCTGGCAGTTCCAGGGAGACAGACAGATCCGCAAATGTTCCTTCCTCTACCAGAATTCACTGTTCTGGTGGCTCTGGTGGCTAATGAGCAAATGCAAATCACGGCTCCAACCGCTAAGTGTGACTACACCTCCTCTGGATCCCACTCCCCCTCCCTAACACACTGCAATGGGCGGCAGTTAGGGGGCGGCGCTGTTTGCCCATGCTCCGCCATGGCCAGGGCCATTGTCCGCCAGCCGCCAACCGCCAGCCGCCAACAGATGCCAGATTAGCATTTAAATTGTAGTTACATTTGGCCAAACGCAAACGAAAACCAAATGCAAACCAACCTCCGCTCCAGCTCCACATCCCAACATTGGATTATTTTTCATTCTTGTTTTGCTTCCTTCTCCTTGGCGCTGCATTTCCCCGCCTCCCACTCTCTGGAGAAGCGTTTACCAAATGGAATTGTTGTCTTTTGTTTCCTATAGTGGGAGCTGCTCCGCCCCCGAACCCAAACCCCAGCCCCAGCCCCAGCCCAAACCCCAAACCCAACTGATGTTATCAAACCACGGCCCCGGGCAGAAGTCTCCCCTCTTCCCCTTGCGCTGTTCCTGTCCCCTGTCCTGGGGTTCGGTCCGAGCCAAGGTAGCAATTTCAATATCAAAATTCCGGCCTGGCCTTTGGTCCGCTGCAGAAACCGCAGAAGTGGAAGCGGAGAGGACAGGAGAACCGAGTTATCAACGGTGGCGAGGGCCGCTCAGGTGAGTCGGGCGTCCAGCCAACGGTAAACTGCCAACGCCAACGCCTTCTTCGGCATATCTGCTTCACTCCGACTCGGAGTCCGACTCCCAGTCCCAGTCCGAGTCCCAGACCAAGTCCATTTCCTTTGCTGGATTCTTCTGTCAGCGGACCGCGCTTCAGACATTTTAATTCAAATTAATTAAAATTTTTGGCAGTCAACGGCCGCTGGCTCCCCAATCAGTTTGACCCACTTCTGGGCCGAGCCATTGACTTCTGCCTGCACCCGTAGGTCTTCCCCTCCTCCCCCTCATCCACTCCCAGTTGACGAGCAGAAAACTCGCTCGAATAACGCCAAATGATAAATTGTCAAACATTTGGCCAATGACTGCAGAAGTGTGGCAGGCCTCGGGAAAGAGGTTCGTCCGCTCTGGATTCCCGTTCTCTGCTACAGATAGTTAGAGAGAGGGGGGAGAGGGAGATTAATTGGCAGCCGTCCAAGTACCGTAAGCGTAGGTGGCTTGATGAGCTCCGCTGGGCAGCCCCTGGAGGTTGTGGACTTCTCTCCTCGCTCCAGTAGCCCAGTCTTAGTGCTGACCCTTGTGCCAACTGCCCTCCCCTGCCCCTGGCTATATCCACTAATTAATTGCGTGCTTGGATCCACGCCCCAGCAGAAGACACAGACGGAGGCGGGGCACTCGTCGCAGTCGCCGCACTGATTGACAGGAAATTATTATGGCGGCATCCATTCACTGCCTCCCACTTCTGCCTTATTTTCAGTCGGTTCCCATCGATTAAGAGATCTGCGAATCGCGAATTTCGATGGGTTCGATGGCATCCTGCGGCCAGTTCTCCGTTCCGCTAAGGTACTCCGCTACTTGACCCTCCGGAACCGTAGCCCACGCTCCTTGGAGCAATCGAAAGTTTCCCTGTCACACGTTGATCTCCGTCTTAATCGAGTCCATCTGCTCGACAGGCTGAGTCACTCCCAGACCATCACAGAGAGGAGGTTTGGACGGCAGTCCACGCCGATGTTTGCTGTGCCCAATCATCTGACACTCGAGACCCGACGATCATGCGATCCAGCGATCCGACTCGACGCATTCGAGAGTGCGAAAAAATGCAGGAAAATGGAATCAGGTCCAACTCTCACTGCGGAATGGGAGGGGGAGATATGGCGGAGGAGGGAGCAGTCTGGCGGACTCAGATGCCTGCGATAGCACTCGAGACCATGTCGACTAATTGCGGTTATAATATCAAAGTCGACATAACGCCGCGACCCACCGCCATTTGCTCTCTCCTCTCCTCCCACGAGGTGGAGGCCGCTGGCAGCCCCAGCCCCAGCACAACACGAAACCGAAGTATGGAAAACACGCAAGTGTCGACCTGGACGATGGTCAAGTGGCTCTTGTGCTTGTGCTGCATCCAAGCAGGGCAGAGCGAGGGAACCGGACTGCCATGGAGATGGAGATGGAGCCGGGTGTCAGGATAATTTTGCAGCAGCAGACGCCGACGCCACGCAAATGAAAATGAGCCGCCTGAAAATGATCGCCGGACTTAATGGACTTTCTCGCTTTTGGGGCGAATTTACAGTGCTCAGTGCGATATGTTTGGGAGCGAGGAATCCACCGAGAGAGCGGCCTGCAGGGGAGTGGGCAGAGGGGCAGCAGACCCCAGGAGAACGAGGCACAAACTGGAGAAACAATTATGCAGAATTTGGGTCATCTCTCGGGCATCGCGGGGGAAAAGCGTCTCGGGCTCGCCTCGTACCGCTGATGGCTGGTGGCTGATGAGTTTTCCCAGCAGAGGAGAGAAAATTCATAATAATTGCGCATTCAATTCTATTTCTGCTTCAGATTCGGATTCTGAATCCGATTCCGAATTCGGTTTCTGTGTCGTTCGGCTGCTGGGAAATGGCTGTGAAGTCATTTCATTTTAGCGGCTCTTAGGCAAACAGACGAGGCTCCGAACACTGCCCCCGAGCTGAGCTGAACCCATCCGCTGATCCACTGATCCGCACTGATCCGAACTGAACCGCGGAGCAAGTGACGAACGTGCCGCTCATCACGATCGGAGCAATCCGCTGCCTGCGAGCGACTCCTCTGCCTCCCATATTACCAATATGGAGCCGTCGTGCCCATCTCCGTCACCGTCAGAGTCAGAGTCACCGTCAGTGGATCACGAAGACGCACCATCATACCACCATACGATCATAGCTTCCTCCTTCCAATCCTTGTCAACTAATTGCTCGATCTCTTATCGACCACGGCTACCTGCTGATTTCATGTTTGGCGAACGGTTTTTAGTTCTGGGCTGCTCCCTGGACATGGACTCTGCCCATGACTCTCTCCCGCTCCCTTGGGTCCCACTTGATCGCTGAGCATTGATCATCGATCATTGATCGCTGATGAGTCCACGTTTTTGTCTCCTGTCAAGGTTAAATCGTTCACTTCTGCTGCACGTGACCAAGCCCATGAATATGGTGTGGACTGTGGAGTGTAGACTGTGGAGGGTGCAGTGGAGGGAGATCCTCCATCCATCCTCTAATGACACAAATTCCCATAGTGCATATTGGTGGAACCGTTAGGCAGGGCCTGCGTCGGAGATGCATTTGACAAATGAGCAGGGGAGGTGCAGAGGAGCGATGATTGGGGCAGTTGGGAGGCGCGTCCGAGGAGGAGCACCACTCATGAGCCCCACTTAATTGCACGCACATCTGCATGGGCTGAGCAGGAGGTGGCTGTGGTGGCTGCGGTGGTTGAGTGGGCAACCAGTTGATTGGCTTACCACATTGCGGAGCAGGAAGTGCAGCAGTTCGTGTCGGAGGCATTTACTCCGATCTGGTGTCTGGTGCATGGGTGTTGGCCCACCTAGGGCGATCTGCAAAGCGCTGTGGACCCTGGACCCTGCCCCATGGACATTCCTGAGTCGCCGTCAGTCCGCGGCTGCCGTAAATTTGCTTTAACCAAATCGCAAACAAATCGAACCCCGCATTGTTGTTCCTTATAAGCCCAGAGTTGTCCCGAGCTAAGCCCCTTCTGCTTCTCCCCTTCCCTACCCTGTAGATCCCACTCAATTCTCCCCTCCCCGATCCTCGCCAGGTCGGTCAGTGCGTGAGCCGTGTGCCTCCCACTCTGGACTTAGACCTGGACATGGCTCTGTTTGTTTCTGTCTCAGTTTCTGTCTCTGTTTCTGTTCCTGTTGCTGTGTTGGCTGCCAATGCGTCGCGCATGTCCGATTGCCTTCCATTGATATTGCCTCCGATCTGCTCCGCTCCGCTCCCTCCCCATCCTCCACTTCGCCTTCGTTAGCGGCTGTTTCACCTACTTTCGGCTGCTGCCATGTCGCGCTCCGCTGTGCCCACTCCATGCCCCGTCCCGTCCCGTGGATGCTTGCAGGGAGCTCCCAGAGTAGCTGCAGTGCGTAGCTGTGGTCTCCAGTTTCCCGATGCTGTCATCGCCTACATTTTCGATGTCTTTGTGGTGCGGCTGTCGTGGCGCTGCTTTCTGCCACGCCCATCAGACCCCCGAACACACAGACTGGGACCGAGACGGAGACCGAGACCGAACTCTGCGGCTGCCATTTGGCGGTAATGCGTTTCCATTACAATCCGCGATCCAGATCCGCGAATGCGTTCCAAATTTCATTGGGCTGCTCCGATCTTCAGCAGATAACAAGGAAAAGCCTTTCCTTCGTCCCACTCCCACTCGCGTTCCCCTCCCTCAGGGAAAGTGTTGGAAATCGATCCGCAAAGTAATTGCAGCTGCCCCTGCAGTCGCTCAGTTCCACAGCAATCCTTTTAAGTAGCTCTTTGTCTGGGCCTGTTCCTGGGTCTGTGCCTCTGCAGGCCTCTGGCTCGAGCCTCCGGCTGGCCCACATTTGCATTGCTACATGAGAGATCCTCAATTAAAAGGCCAGAAACAAGCTCAAATGTTGCAGTGGCTGCTGTTGCTGCTGCTCCTGATCCCTGGCCATGTTCCACTTGACTTTAATTGGATTCTGTTACTTTTGGGCACATTTCGTAGCTGCTGCCTCGGGACTGGCAGCGGGTGATGGCCGAGGAAGAGAATGCGACACGACACACGATGACAAATGTTGATATTCAAATGGCACCGTTGGGGGCGTTGCGGGCCTTGGGAGCGGGCACTTGTCGGTGCTGGAGATGGAGCAGGGGCTGAAGCTGGACGTGTATACGTGGACATGGATGTAAGGCTTTTGTCACCCGAGTGGAGTCGGGATGGAGGCGGAGGAGAGCGAGCTGTGTCCCCAGCCAAACGACACCCGCACCAGGCATTCCAATCGATTGTTGGCCATGTTGCGCGGATGCCTCTCTCGGCTGGGTGAGAAAAGTAAGCCGTTGGCAGCCTCTTCCCCATTGTCGCCCCTCTGTCACCCCCCTCTCCCTCTTCCCATTCTCTTGGTGCTTCTCCATTCAACGCAAACAGGCAGCAGATGTTTGAAATGTTTGCGCGACTTTGTCAACGTTCTGCAGCGTCTTTTGCTCTTCTGTTTGGTGTCTCCTCCAATTGAATGCATTGCGAAATGTCACCAGCACCTGTCAGCCGACGTCGGAGGAGGAATACTCCTATGGGGAAGCCACACACTTCTGGTACCGTTCGATTCGGTTAGGGGTGGGAGTGGGATGGAGTGGGATGGGATGGTGAGTGGATTCCGGATTCCAGGTTCGAGCGGGAGATCAGTGGCGTGGCCCGAGGATCTCCTGCAGCAATTAAACCCCTGGAATGCAACTCCCCCTTCTTCACCGTTTCTCCTCCTGCCCCCAGCAAATTGGGTTAAGTCTGCAGTTTGCATTAAGTGGGCAGCGTTTAGCATGCAGTTAGGGAAAATCGGGGGAAATCCATGGAAAGTGCATTTCCATATGCATCGTAGGCCAAATCGCTCCCTCCAAATACAAATTCGCTCTGCTCCAAAGCCACTCACGATTCCGCTTATCTCGGGGCCACAGCCACAGCCACAGCCAGAGCCAGAGCCTTGAATTCCTTCCGAAATGTGTCAATAATTAATTGTATTCAATTGAAACACGTTCCCTCTCGATCCTCCCGTCCCCCGCTGCAGAAGACGATCCTCGGATTAATTAAGATGCAGTTGGATCAGCAGACAAGAACTGGGAGATGGCGATGCCTGCTCCTCGTCTTGGCCTACTCCAGAGTCATGTAATATTCATTTGACGATGTTGACTCTGGTTCGGATATGCAGCGGATAGGCATCGGTATCCATGGAGCATTCAGCACGGAATATATCCGAGTGTACGGAGTCTCGTCTCTGTCCGCGTTTTCGGGTAAAAGTGCAGCTAAACATCAATTAGCCCAATTCCCAGGCCGTTGCCACTTTGACTGTTGCCTCTTCTCCTTCTGTGACTTCTGTGTCTGCTCTGGCCGTGGCTCTGGCTCTGTCTCTGTTTCTCTTTCTTCTGGGATTCGGATTCCACTTTGCTTTCATGTGCATGTTGCATGTGGCTCACGTTGCAATTCGGCAACCAGTCGCAGTGGCAGAGGCAGAGGCTGCAGCTGCAGTGGGGAGTTGCTGCCAGGGCTGCCCTTGCCTGTGATTAGATGCGGCTCCTCTTCTGCTTCACACAAGAGTGAAATTTATTGCAATTTTCATTTCATTTCATTTATTTGCGATGTCTTCGCTGCGTTCGTTCTCCATGATGTCCGACCCTCTGGCAGGGGAGAGCCTTGCCCTGCCTTGCCCTGCCTTGCCTTTCCTTTCCCATATCATTTCATTGTTCCACATCAGCAGCGATTCTCTCTCCCTCGCTGTGGGCCGCAGTGGTCAGTTCTCACTCCCCACTGCCCACTGCCCAGTTCCCAGTTCCCAATGCACTCTGCTTGTCTCACGTGCCATCGAAAGTGCGTCGTGCGGCGGTTTCACTTCTCAGCGGACTGGAAAGTGATTCTAATCATACGGATTTAATGAAATAATGCCAGCCGAAGAGGAGAATGTAGAATCTCCACCAGAGACTCAGACTGCGACTCCGACTCCAAGCGAACATTTCACTCATGTCGGGTGTCAAGCGGACGAGGCTTTCAGCTAAATGAAAAGTCTTCCATCTGCGATCGACACACATTTGACTCTGTTGTCCCCTCTTCAAGGTCTCTTCTCTGGCATCGACACTGCCACTGGCACTGGCATCCTTCGATATTCGTATGCGCATTCCCGTCACGATTTCGACCACAAAAGAAATGCAAGGCAGCGCGACAGGCAGATGAGCGATGGCCAGGCATCACTCGGAATTGGAATCGGAGTCGGAATCGGACTTGGATTCAGATTCAGATGATGTCGAATGCTGACACCCGATTTCGTATTCGCATTCGCATTCCCATTCGAATTTCTATTCCTGTTCCAGATGTTTAATTTATAATGCAGAAATGTTGAGTTGCAGGCGAATTGCAAATGTTTGACACAGGAAATGGAAGGGCAGGTGCGCGGATTTCACCGGTTGGAAGATGCCGCAGATCTGCTAATAGTGAAACCTCTAATAGCCCGTAATTGCCTGGCATTCGCAGAAGTAGATGTTTGGCAGCAGGCATCATTAACCCCGCGAGAGTCTCATTGGCTGTCCTCCAACTTTCAACCCGCGGCTTTCAACAGGTTTCCTCAGCTCCAACTCACGCACAAAGATGACATTCACCGAATTCGATACTTCGAGTCTTCGGGATCCGCGATCTATGCAAATAACCATAAATCTGAGCAGCAGAAATGACAACTTGGGGAACTGCTTTGACCCACAATCGGGGGACGGAGCAGAACTTTTGCGTTTGCTTTTCTTTTCGTGCGAATCAATTAGCGCGGATCCGAGATGATTTATGGCATCCAGGTCGCAGCGAATCGAAGGGAACTCAACTCGTGCCCAAGGTGGATGGGGCACACGCCCCAGCACCTCGATTGAGCGAGCACCTTTCTGTAATTAAATAAACGAAAGGTTTATCGAGAGATTAATGGATGTGTAGTCTTGGGTTGTGTGTGTGGTGTGTGGAGGAGGAATTCGCCGAGCAATCAGCAAACACAAATTTCCCAATCTGGCATCTCCCCAATGAGAACATCGCATCATACAAGCAGAATTAACAACAACATCTCTCGGATGTGGGATGTGGGATGCGCGCTGTGGGATGGAGGATGGAGACAAAGAAGGAGAATGTCATGAACTTTGAGCCGCAGTTGCTCCCCCTCGACTCCATCCCGGGCATGACCCCATCCCAGTCAGCCAGCCAGCGAGCGTCTCGTATCAGCGCTGACATCGCCTAAACAGCCTAGAGAACAACATGGAAACAAACGATGCTGGGGATTGGGATTAGTGGGATTGGTGGGGTGAAACAGGAGGGGGAACAAGAGTTGATCCTGCTGCTCCTGTTAGATGTGGCCATGTCTACACTACTGGCACAATTTCCAGGCCAGACGTCTTCCCGTTCCCGTTCCTATTCCCATTCCCATTCCCGTTGCTTTTTATTGCTGTTCTCCTGGCCAGTTCTGTGGCTGTGCCTCTGAGTGTTGTCTTCATTGCTGGCTGAGCATTTTGTCAGCGGCATGTTAAGATTTAAATAGACATGCAAAGCCGTGCCACGAGGAATCGGAATCAGCCAGCTACAGCCACGGAGCGTGGGTGGATGGAGACCGCAGACTCCTCCTAACCATTTGCAGCGGGTGTAAGATGCACACTTTCGATAAAATTTCGCCTGAAATTTATGCAAGTCAAAGCCGAAACTGAGGCAGCGTTTCTGGTGGAGATTTGTCAGCGCTCCAATGAGCAGAGCCGCAGCGGCTGTGAGCCGCAGTTCATTTGTGGTCCGGACAAATGTTAATCCTCCCGAGTCGGCTCCTCCCGTTGAAGGGTTCGCTGCGCTGAATGATTTGGCAATTTGTGTTTTTTGGTCAGGCACGGAAGAGGGAGAACTTTATGCGATTCGCTGGCTCTTTCGTTCCGACGGCTCCGTTCGCTTGGCTGGCAAATAATTTACTAAGCGGCTTTTTGTGTAATTGCTTCGAGAGAAAAATGTTCTCCAACGAGGGCGATGGCGTGGGGTTGGGGGCAGCGGGTTCTGCGGGGGCGTAGAGACCACCCGAGTGGTGTAATGACAAAATAAATGCTCGGGGGCCATTCCAAAGGGTCACCCGACGTCAGTACTTGTACCAGTGTACCGCTAAAACCGCCAGCCAGCCAGCCAGCCACATAACGGAGCTGCTAGCCAAATGCAAAGCAATCTGGCAGCGAGGAGTGAGTGGTTGGTTCCTGGCTCTGCTACCAATTTATGTTTTGGCTTAAAGCTATCTGCCATTTATCGGTTTGGCAATTAAAGCCGCCAAGCCGTGTTTCAGCTGGAGCCGCAGTTGGGGTTGGGGCTGTGGCTCTGGCTGTGACTCTGACTCTGACTGAGGTGGTTCTGGCCGCCGCGGTGGTGGCGGTGGCAATTGTCCTCGTTTTTGTACGACTTCACCGACAGCTACCGAAATGTCCATTCAGGTTTTATCAACGGCCCCGCCGCAGTTAATTGAATTTCCATCCATTGTGTGCATTTAAGTGGCACTTAAAGAAATGCCTTTTAAGTACAGATATGAAATCGAAGCTTTAACTCCATCTGCATCCCCAGCTGCAGCTCCATCTCCAGCTCCAGCTGCAGCTCCAGCGACAGAACTAGAGATGGAGCTGCAGTCGGAGAGCTCCATCTCTAGTTCTGTCGAGATCTGTTGAATTTAAATTAACTTGCACTTCCACTAATTGATTTTTATTCCTTTTGTCTCCCTTCGCCTCTTGCCACTCAATTAAGTGGCAGCATCGGGCTCCCTTTTCCGTTGCGAGGCGAAAGCTCTCCACATTCACATTCACATTTCCCCCCAATTGACATCTTGGCCCAATTGAGCCACGGCATGTGTGGAATTTTAGCCCCCAACTAACATTTAAGCACTGCTAAATGTCTATAATTATGGGCATAATTAAGAGGCCCACTTCCGATGCTTTGCAGACCCACAGAAAGAACGGCAGAGAGAGAGGAGCAGCAATTTGCCAAGCAGGTCAAATCATTTGACTTTTCGGGGAAAGGGCATCATGTTCGGTGCACAAGCACCGGGCACATAAGCATAAATCCGAGTTTCTTCGTAGCTAATTGAAATTAGAAATCCATTAATTACGGCGAGACTCTGCCACGTTCGGATTTCCCTTCTCACTCGCAATTTTCGCTTGCTTTTCGCTTGAGTCACAATCGGCTTAAAAAGTTCTTAGAAAAAACACCAGAGACACCGATGCGAGGCGATGCGGGTTTTTCGTCAAGAATTGAACGCTGGGTGGTCGCTAATCCTCCGAAAATGAGCGGCCAACGAAAGCTCCGTCCCGAATAATTGTATTTGCCAAGTTCTAAGCCAAGAATTCGTAACGCAAGGCCCGAACCGAACCCTAGCCAAGAGAACGCCAGCCATCCCGCAAAGAGCAAAAGAGGTGGCAAACTGATCTCAGATATCAAACTGTCTGTCTGTCCCTCGGTCTGTCTGTTTGGAGGCATAAACTTCAATGGCCGCAGTAAATGTGGCATTGCAGCGATCTTTACGGACGATCGGGGGCCATGAAGTTGGCCGGCCAACTTGAAATATGTATTTGATGAGTTTGACAACAATCGATCGATCTATCTTCGGCCGGGCGGGAGCACATAAAACTGAACCGGGTATCGGATCCAGCACGTGAGTGTGCCGGGGCCATCAATTCGGGAGGCGATCGTTTGCCCCGATCGCTATCAATAACAATTTGTTGATCACCTGGAGACCAAGCCACACAGCCACTAAGAGAGAGAGGAGAGAGCGTCAGAGTAGACCCACTTTTTGGGGCCAGCGGAAGTGAGTAACAAACCATAAATGAGCCTAATAAATGACTAAATTAGTGAATGGCTTTACAGTTACACTGCAGAATTGACATTTCCCAGCCACTGATCGCCGTTTCCGAAATTCATTTGCCATCAAACTTATCGCATATGCAAATGACCCACACAGCAAGGCAAAGCGAAGCGAAGCAAAATGATGCTAAGAATATTAGCGAGACTTTGGCCAGGTGCCTGCCGCTGTCTGGCGTTTATGGCGGTCCAAATGACAGGGCTTTCATTTTCATAAGCCAAATTACATTTTCGGTGGCTTGATGGGAATGAAAATGGAACCAGAAGAGCCGCCATAACCCATCAACAAAAACAACAAAAAATAAAACACTTTCCAACTTTCAGTTTTGCGTGTCTGGTCGTTAAAAGAGTTTCTAGAATGAGAATATTGGAGTAGGTTGGTTGGTGTCTGGTGGAGAACCAGAACTGGCTGCGAGTGACTCGTACGCATGTGAATGACCTTCGGTGAGAAACTCCACACCCAACCCCAACCCTCGACACACGCACTAAACAAAAATGAAAGTTGATGCGAATCTTTCGTAAATGAATTATGCAATGACAAATGTGGGAAAGGGTTTCGCGGCTCGGAATGCTCTTTCTTCTGCGCCAATAAAAGATCTCTTCTAATGTAGTATGGGACTGCTGATGAGACGATGATGGGCACCTGCTCACCGTTAGCGTGTTAAACGAAAGTTACTGTTTCTTTTTATTTCTGTCTAACCGAAAGTCTCTCTCTCTGTCTGTCTCTGTCTGACTGTTTGTGTGTCTAACCAATTGCATTCATATTCAAATCGATACGCATTTCATGGTTTATTTTGACGCTTTTGTTGCCCTGCTGGCCTGCTGCACCGCGGCCCTGTGTGCCGACTCTCACTTTCATTGATCACTCGATTACTTGCTGCATTCAAGTGAACTCTAACACGATTAGTCGAACAGTTGTTTGGCATCAGCCGATGAAAGAAACCCCAGCTTCGGTCGGCTGCAGAGGCGTGTCAGTACTACATGATTTATGAGTCATCAATTATGGAAAATTGGAAATATTGGCTGTCAATCGAGTCGTGTGGCTGGAGCTGGGGCAGAGGCAGGCTCTAGCCCAGCCCAACGAGCCATTGCCATTCATGAGTTGGGTTGGCAAGCGATGAGTTAATCAAGGTGCAGACAAAGAGACTGACAGCCAAGACAGACACACGTCAATTACAACACTCAAATCTGTGCAAAAGTTGATGAATTTTGTATTTTCCTAGACTCTGGTCTGTTGGCCTCAAGAATTGAAGGTACTGTACGGATCGTTCGTTCGTTTAAGACATCGAAGTGGGGACACTCTTTGCTGGTTTGGGTTCACCATTCGCATTCTTAATAGCGCAGGCAGTGGTTGTTCCACTCTTGCTCCTGAAGTAGCATTTGTCGTGGGTCTCCCAATTTCCAACATACAACATTTTTTGTTATGCAAATCTACGAATGGAATCATTGACATTCCTTCCTTAAATTGCACCCGAGCCCAGCGGAGTCGTCGGCCAAACCCACCCACAGAAGCTTGCAAACATTCATCGCCACTCGCCTCATCAGTCCGCTATTATACCCGCTATTAGCAGGGGCCTAGGCAGAATGTGCACAGTCATGGATGTACTTTAGCATCCTCCCGGAGAAGTGTGAAGATGATTTGCACTTGGAGAGCCGTGGATGGGCCCACGGCTACCGAACACAAAACGGCAGAGAATGGTACATGGAGACAGCCGCCATGGCTGTGCTTTTGGCTATGGTTATGGTTATGGCAGCGCGGAAGAATCGTGTCCAGAGTTATGCAAATGAATTGTTTATTGACAGAAGTGTCACTCGTGGCTTGTTGGGTAAACATTGCACAATAATTTTGACTAATTGCAAGGCAAATGGTTAGAAACGAACCCCGAGAGCCTGCGGAGGAGGAGCAGGAGAGGTCTGCCCGCTCCGCACAACCCAATTGCAGTTTACTGACTGCGTTTTATGCTTTGCAATGGGCCGCGGGGGAAAAACTGGAGCCGCGCTTTTGGTGGGCGTTTTGTGGTCTACAAAATCAGAGTGAAGAAAAATTTGTTGGCTACTTTTTTATTTGAATTATTGAACGTATCGGGGCCCGCGGTCAGAGCTAACTGTGTGCAGCGGCTGTGTGGTGCAGTGGCTTCGGTTAAGGCTCGCGAAAATATTATAATCTTTATGCATAAATTCACACACCAACAACAAAGAGCTAGAGCCGGGCCAACGGAGATTGGCCAACAGGCACGGCAAGGCAACGCAACGCACAGAGCGAACGAGTTCGAGTTCGCTGCTTGAGTCTTTTGTTTGCAGTTGGCGGATATAAATAGCCATGGCCCATTGAATTTCTGCACTAGAAACCCAATTTTTTTTGGCTCATCCACGGCATCCACAAATAGCCTTAATGGTTCTTCGCCTAATTAGCCATAGACACACGATTCTTCATTAGCAATCCGCGATTTCTGCTCAATCTGCGAATCAACCGACCAGCCGACCGCCTGCATGTGTGGAATATCTGTCTGCTCTGCCATTCCCCAATTCCCCACATGGCACACGACACGCTGGGAATGTTTGGACTCGTATTGTGCGTATTATGGTACTCCGCTCAAAAATACTGCTTATGAATGCCATCTCCACGGACATTGCTCAGCACGAATGTGGGGAATGTAACAAATGACTCTGGCTGCACACGCAGCTGTGACCCAAAAATCAAACACGAAAATACAGAGGAAAAATATTTAAAAACTCACTAATCGGGAGACAAGTAAATGCAGACAATTGCAAAACAACTTTTCAGTGATAGCCGCCCCTCAACCTCTGCCCCGAAAAAGCTGAATTGCTTATTATCCACTACTGTACTTTTCGCTTTCATAGAGAGTGGCTAATGCCATTATGGCGGCTGATATGGTTATGTGGGTATGCATGCGACTCGAATCGATTGCAGTCCAAGTCCAAACACATTACATCAGCCTGGTGCATCAAAAGAAAGCGCCCGCCGGCGTCGGGTCTGCTGGAGTGGGCATTGGTACGATGGCACTATGATGGCACATCTGGAGAAACGGAGGGTACTAAACATGGCCAAGATTGAAGCTCACTCAATGCACTTATTTGTGGCTAAATTCGTAACAGAGTATTGGACTGGTTTTACACTGGGGCAATGCCAGAAAAACAAACCAAACAAAGGCAAAAAAAAGCACACATAATTGTGGATAGCTTACAATTAAGATAAAGATACATATACTCGCACGTAACTACGTGCTATGTAATACATGCAGAGAGCCATCTTTGATGCATTATTTACAGGAAACACCGCCTTAGAAGCCAACATATTTCCTCTAAACAAATCCTATCTATCTTCTGTAAAATGACGGCAGTGTGAATGCTTTCACCGGATCAGTTCACAGTTCCTTAAGTTGTTACCTTAAATATCACTCCTGTTCTATAAAAACTGCGCAAATTTATTTCATTTATTTTATTGTTATCGAAAGGAAACCCAGGCGGCTGGTGTGGGCATGGTGTATGCATTTAAATAATTAAAAGTTGTTCGCGCTTCGTTTACGAGCACAATAATGAACTGATCCAATCCTTGCACTTCCTTATGACATAAACTAAATGCAGTAAACAAAAGGATGTGGCTGCATAAAAAGCAGCTTCAAGAATGAGCGGATAGATTCATTTAATACAGCTAACGGCATGTATATGGCTTGGTGGCTTGGCTGTTGATTAGTTTAGGGTCGTGACGGAGCTGGCTCTCTTCTCGATGCTTTCGCTAGCACCTGGCCGAAATTAGAATGTTCTCTGCCCGTCCACACATATATTTTTTTTTATTTTTTATTTTTATTAATATATGTATGCACATTGCACTATAAAAGTAAAACTAAACACCGAGCGATCGTCAGGTGTTCCCTGTCCAGAGAGTGGGAGCAGAAACACAGTGGACCACTGTGACTGGCCAGTGCCTTACACGGAAAACTGCTCAGATCCCGCCACTGGGCCTAGTCAGGTAAAATAAAGACCATTAATATGAGCTAAAATAAAATTGATAATCTTCTTCCGTTAGGTCTGCCACTGATGCGGCCACTGATGCACTTTTGTTGTTTGCATTTGACCCAGTTGTTGCCAGAGATATGGCTGCACTCTGAATCTGAGTCCGACTCTGACTGCAGCTCTGAATCTGACCAGGATGGATGTGGCATCTGTGGGCGGGCCTCGGGCTGTGCATTTAAGCATTTGCCATTTACCATTTACCCCATTTGATATGACAAAAGTCCGTGAAAATGGCAGAGATCTGGAGCCATATAAGAGCAATGGCAATACAAGTAATATGGAAATTTTCCTTTTTCTCCACAGCAGCGGATTTCCCTAAGCAGCCAAGACACGAAATTCAAATGCAGATGCCAAGCCAGAAATAGGAATACCCTCGTCCACGTCCTCATCCTCATCCCTATGCCCAGTCCCATTCTGAGACACAGCCATAGCCACAGCCTCAACCTCGATCTTTTAGAATCTATGGACATTTAGACACTGGGCGATCTCACCTCACCCAAATACTCGACAGCTCAATCAGTTGGCCATGACTGCGTGCCGTGGATGTGGATGCTGGATGTGGATATGGCTGGGGATATTTGGATATTGATATGGATATGGATATGGATGTTGCCATGGATGTGCCTGCTGCTGCTGTTGCTGCTGCTGCTGCTGGAGAGGATTTCGGCCAATTTGATTTATGTGCAGGCCGGAGAACTTGTCTCTTCCTCGTTGCATTGCAGTTTCATGTTGGAATTCATGAATAAACATTAAAGCTGCCGAAAATTTGTGCAAGCCATGGCCATGGCCATAGAACAATAGAACTTGGACTGGCGATGCTCCATTGTGTTTTATGGAACCCTTTTCCACATCGAACGTGAGGTTCAGCGCGAGTACGAATTCTCACAGACACACAGACCAGACCCATCCATGGGTGTGCACTGTGCACTGTGCTCCCTTCGAGGTTCGAGTCAAGGTTCACGCTCTTGTCACTCTCAGATCGAATTCATTTGGCGCAGTTCAATGGCTTGCGCTTCTCCCAACAGATCTGCCAGTGCGTGCAGCATTTGTGAATTATTTTGTGAAAGCTGCCATCTCCGAGGGAAATCTCTGACAAGTGTGAGACGGCCACGCGTGCCTCGCTCGCTGGGGCTCTGATTAGTTCAGGTGCTCGCATTGACCCAGAGAACTACATTTCGGTCGGACTGTGGGTCTCATAAGATACAGCACTTTTGGTGTGGGGCATCGAACGGGCAATTAAGTGGGGGAGCGAGAACCAGGAGTGGGATCCCAGCCACTGTGTCTCCCGTTAGTCTCTCACTCAGTCACCCAGTCAGGCAGTCACCCAGTCAGTCTGTCGGGGAACGGAACGGTTAATTTGCCCAAAGAGACGAGACACGAGCAGTTCTCTCGCTGTGATAAATGGCCCTTCGTCATCGTCCAAGTCCAGCCACAGCCACAGCTCCTGCAGGTCTAGGTCCAGGTCCAGCTCCAGCTCCCAGGCCCACTTCCTCGTCTTAGTCTGGGACTAATCGTTGCTGTTTGGCCTTAGTTAGACGGTTAAATAGTCTCACACCTCGACACAGACGTCGGCTCAGACGTGGACATGGACATGGGGTTCGACAAGGCGTCTGCTAATATTCTGGCCGGCTGCAACTCAATTAGGATGCTGGAAATGATTCATTCTAATCTCGAGTCGAGTATCTGCAGTCATGAAGTCTCCTCTGGAGATACATTTACCGTTGCCTGGTGCGGCGGCATTCCCCGAGGCGGCTCTGAACCGCTAAGCTGTTGTTGTGGCCAGAATTTTGCATGGCCATTTCATTATTGATTCGGATCTGACCGGGTCGTAAATGTCTTAATTTAGTGGCAGTTCCCTCCACTCTCTACTCTCTATCCCTGTTCCCTGGCCACGTTTCTCCCACTGACAGCTACATTATTCGGACAGCCCTTGGGATACCCTTTCTCTGTGTGTTGGTCTCTGCAGGGGATTCGTGATGGCTCCCATTAATTGAGGAAAGTGAGAGTTGCAGCCAGCATACAAGTGTATCTCAAATATCCCATCTACTTGCTTTTGTTTGTTTTGATGGGCCTCTGCGAGTGAATGAGTTTAATCGATGGCCAAACCCCAGAGCAGCCTGCATGAGCCATCATTAGGCCTGGCCCAAACACAGTTTGTTAACGCTTCTACAATGAAAGTGAAAAGCAGAGTTGGCCTAAGTGAGTGCCCCTCGATGCACTTTCATTGCATCTACATACGAGATCAACAGCACTTAGGCAACCCTCGGGCTCCCTGAAATAAATCACTAATTAATGTTTATTATGAGAGAAACAAGTGCAAGCGCGGATCATTCAGATTGTCCACCTCCGCAATGGGAATTCGTTCGAGGTGTCGCTTGAGGACTCTTCTTGAGAGCAATGGAAAGATAAGTCGCTGGAGCCAGAGGAAGAGCTGCAGCTGGAGTCGAAGAGTAGGATGAGGTCCTTCAGAGGGCAGTGTATTGGCTCTTCAAGGCGCGGCTCATTGGCAGAGCCCGAATCGCCATTGGTTTGTAGATATTCCAGGGCAGAGTTGCGGAAATCGTGGAAGCTGCGCTGTGATTCTGCGGTGAACTGCTCGTGGGTCGCAAAGTGGCCATGACACAGCTTCGTTTCCAGAGAGTCACACTGCTCGAGGATCAGAGCGCTAGCAAAGGGCATATCCAGTTGGTTGGAGAGGGAGCGAATCTGGCTCAGATAGGCCAAGCACTTGCACTGCCATGTTTCTGGTTCCAGGACCAACTTGGTGACCTTCCTCTCCTCCGTTTGCAGAGTGGACCCGTAAGTCTTGCTGGTGGAGCGGAAATCCGGTCCGCGGGGTGGATTTTCTGAGAACTTTATGAAATACTTCATCATTTTCATGCCGTTCTTGAAACAATTTACTAAAATAGTTCGAAAATCGTTTAGAGCTTCTACCGCTTTCTGGTAGTACCGATTTTCGCTTCTCTTTATAATACATCCGATATCCATCGGGTTCTTGATAGTCTCATAGTACTTCGGATTCTTCATGGCCTGCATAAATACAGCTAGCCATGGTTTCTTCGCTGCTGTCTTAAACTCTTTTCTCTTGATCCTACGAAGCCTTTTTTTGGTTCTCTCACGGTTAGCAATCATTTGTTGCAGGTTTTTATCCTCAGCACAGTTCTGCGTAGAGACAGTATTTGGAGTAGACTGCATGAGGTTTCAGGTTCGACTTACCATATTTTGATTAGGCATCAGCTTAGGTCGTCTTTTCACAATTGATTCCGTCCGTTGGGTTACAAGCAGTTGCGGACAAAATAATTCTTGTCTCTCCTGATACGCCTTGAAATTTAGCTGAATAAACTTTACTTTATGGCGTATACTACATGTACAGTCATTTGACAGCCAACAAATGCGCCTACTTTTTTGATTTTTGTTCACCCCAGTAAGTGTATGCACAATATCGATATACTGAAAATCAAGGCAAGGGACGATTGTAATCGAAACAATTTTGACGCGCGACCGTAAATAATGACCATTTATTTTTTCTCAAAAAAATCATCTACTTAAAGCGTTTTAAGGATAAACTATGCAAATCCACCAAATTTGTTTAATGTTCAGTTTTTATTGATAATAATTACTTGTATTATGTATTATTAATAATTATCCATAATAATTATGTTTGAGCAAACAATAAATAAAACTCAAAAATAATGCTTAAACTATGAGTTTTATTTTTTCGCTCAAATATAAACTTCAAGTTAAATAGTGAAAAT
This sequence comes from Drosophila ambigua, assembly GCA_018150905.1. NCBI lineage: Eukaryota > Metazoa > Arthropoda > Insecta > Diptera > Drosophilidae > Drosophila > Drosophila ambigua. The sequence goes on from JAECWS010000086.1 coordinate 1,529,053, forward strand.
ATCATGGGGAGCTCAATTTTTTGTGACATTGTACAATTTAAAAACAAATAAAACCATTAAAAAAAGTTTAATAAATTGCATCCAGAGACCCCAAATACATTTATGTACTGTACCTTTACCTATCTATGTAGATTGTCAGTCAATATCTTCCAGACAGATGTTCAGGTCATGTTGGGGGGCGTTTCTCTTTGCTGGTTAATTGAGACTTTATTGCGAATTAGTGTGGACCAAGTGGAGAATGTCCGAGCAGATCATGGCCAGCAATTAATTTACTCATTAGACCATTTCTGTCGCATTATTGATCCACAAACGGGGAACGCGGCACACAGCAGACAGCTCACAGAGCCCACTTTGTCTCATCTTCTGTTCGAATGGCGAATGGAGCAGTTCTGGGAAACAGCATTAGAACTTGCCCCAGAATCCGCTGCACGATTCCCATGGGGGGTAACGACTTCCTCGTTACAGTTTCAGCATTTTAGGGAATTCGGCTAACAAGAAATACTCATAACTCAATTAAGAAACAGGCTATAATTGCTCCAACCATAAAGGTGGGCGAGCAGCAGATCGAATGGCAGATGGTGTTGCAGTGGCAGTGGCAGTGCAGTGCCCGTGCCCCTCCTCTCGCTGACTGTCGGCTTATAGAGCCAGCCCCAGTCCCAGTCGCCATCGAGTTTGAGTTTGAGTCGGTGTGTCACCTGTTTTGTTGATCTGCTGCCGCCGTTTACGAATGCCATTGACAAGCCCCACTCCAGAAGCATCCCCACCAATTCCACTCGAAATGTGGCCGGACAACGTGCTAATGAAAAAGACAGACACATGGCTGCGACTTGGTCAGTCAACCCGCCAGTGGTCGGTGGAGCCAGTGCAGCACCATCTCGCACTAGATAACCAATTTAGTCGGGTCCATGGATGACTGGTCCGTGGACAAGATGCGTGTGCAATCGATTGTGCGAAGAACATGTGTTAATTATGCTGTTAAGCGGCGTTGCATCGATGTCAGACAGTAGCCACAATTGATATTGATGTGGACAGGTTTATGAGAAGTGGTCATGAGAGTGGTTTCAGTTCCAGACTGCCACAGAGAATGGGAAAGCCAGAACGCAGACCACACACAAAAGAACTAACTCTGGGCTCAGGGCTGGCTGGCCAAATGAAAGTGTCACATCACGCTAACCTTGAATTGAATCCAAAAGCTGCCAACAGAAACTAAAGCCGTTTATGGCCCGGGCCAGAACCTGGCCATTAGAATGACTTTTGGCGCGCTGGAAAGAGAAACTTGAGCACTTTTTGGAGACCACCACTAAATAGAAAGCCAAATGAAAATTAAACACGATTTCAAGGTCCTGGGCTTTGCTTTAGTTCTACGCTACTTTAATTTTTGCCATTGCCATTGCCAGTGGCCCAACAAGAACAAAAGCAAATAAAAGGAACCACAGAAATGTGAAAATAATTGTGTCTGCGCATTAAAATCGTGTGCCCAAAGTTTCACACGTGTTGTATGGGGACCTAAGGGTCTGCCCCCCCACGCAGATCGCTGGAAATTCCGCTTACTCATTCGCTTTGCTCATTGGGTACGGACGTTCGCTGTGGCTGGGGATCGGTAGCAGACTCTCGACTCTCGATAAAGGAAATTTGTTGTTAAACAAATCATTTGCATGCCACAACAGAAGAGCACAAAGCCAAGCCGAGATCCAATCATCACAGATCATCAAATCGAATCACATCACGAAGCAATCCGATGCGATCCGATCTGATCCCATCCGAAAGTAAAAGGTCCATTAGTTTGAACAAAAGCATTTTAATTGCCGACAATACTTGGCTATTCTAAGATGGGTCTCGTTTCGTTCGTTCGCTCGCTCGCTCGCTCGTGCGTTTCTCCTGGCTATCGGGCGGAGTGAGTGATCTGTGGATGGATACGTTTCAGAGAAGACTAGACTCCACTCCACTCCGCAGCATTTGGAATGCTGATAACTTTCGTTTCACTTCACTTTCGTTCACACCTCACTTTGGGCTACGCAAATTAGCGAAACGCTGTAAAAATTCATTGTTCCACTCAGGAGTCGACTTAACGGTTCCGAAATGACAATTGGAAATTAGCATAATACAAGCTAACTGCCGACTGCCGACTGCTGACTGCCGACTGCCACATTCATTCACTGTTGCGAATTCGTTGCGGTCACTCCGGAATCAGAGTCTGGGCATGGGACTGGAGTAGGTGGAGTACATCGCGTGACGAATGACTTCTGACCTCTGGAATAATGAAGATTTTAGCTCTGAAGCTACATATACACAGCTGACACATTTCGTCTTCTCTCTTTCTCGATTGTGTTCTCATCTCATTTAAACAAATGTGGAATTTCCGGTGTTGTTTGCTCTTCAGAATGTGTAAAGCATTTTCACTTTTTCTTGCCACTTGAGGCATCTTCTTTTACTTTTCATTTTGGAGACCTGCAGAACATGCAGTGTCCCGCATCGAATGAGGTTTTCATTTGACAGCTGTCATGTTGAGTATTGTAATGTAATTTCCATAAAGCAACACATTTTCCTTCCTCTCCCCCAAGGGTGTGAGAGCTTTCCAAAGGTGTTCAAGAGTTGAAGTTTCTCCATGTGCGTACCATGTGCGAAGATCCATACATGAGATGAGATTCGATTCTATGATTCTTTAAAAATGAAACACCAACATGACTCGCCAGTTTTCTGGCCCCATGATCAGACATATATCATAATTTTGATCTAAAGCGTTTAAGCCAAATTAAAGCGCCATTCAACTTGGCGATTCGGCACTTTTCGGTTGCTCTTCTTCTCAGAGAGTAAGGTAAGGAAGTAATTAATCCTACAATTAAAACTATTCAAGCGGATTGCACAACCATCCAAAGTTCGTTGGAGTTTTATTTTACTTACATAACACCACAATTTAATTTCAATAATAATACTACGAATGGTACGCAGAGCAGTGCCAGTAAGCAGTAAAAGTAATGTCCAGAGCATACATATTTTGTGCTATCCACATGTGTGTGCCAGGCCATCATTTAAGCCGAATCGCGTACAAAATTCATCGCGTTTTCCGTCTTTAATCTTTTATGACAGACCATCGCCGAGCAGGGCTAATTGTTTTTAATGCTTTTGTTTTTGCGACCACGACTGTGGCCAGAAGAAAGTGCACGAATTAAAGGCAAATAATGTCACCGGCCACTGAAACATTCCCAAAAAAAAAAAAACAAAAACCAAAAAGAGAAGAGACCTTTTGGCCAAATGCCGCATGCCGCATGCCGCGTGCCTTGACGCGCCGACGCTCCATAAATACATTTTATTTTGTTTGCTTTCTTTTATATTTGTTATGGCTTTTTAATAATTTACCACACACTCAGGGAAGGAGAGAGACAGTGCGAGTGAGAGAGAGAGAGGTAGATTAAGTAAAGAAACAGAGACAAATGATGGAGCACGTCTGGCTCAAATGCAACGTGAAATTTTCTTATACAATCGCCGGGCAAGTTCCTCAAAGTCCGCCACCAGACGGAACGGCGAACATCTTTCACAATAATTTGAGTCTTCAGCCCCGATGAAACATATAGATTTCGGCGTGAAAGTTTTATGACAGGCCTAACAGAACACCAGCCACATGCCCACATCGATGCCATGCAATGGCGATGGCTACGCGATACGATCCGATTATGATGATCGCTTTGATGGCTGGCCAAGGCCGTGGCTCGGGCGGAGGCGGTGGCGGTGGCTGAGACGGTGGCAACTACATCCCAGCATCTAATCGAGATGCAGCTGCGAGCCTCCAACTTGTTAGCCATTTTTCTTATTTGATATCCTTTGCCTGTCGCCGGGGTATATACAAATCGTACGGCTGAAGGCAGTTCTCTAATCTCTCTTTGAGACGGGAGCATACCAACAGGAATCCTTTAATTTATAATATCTACCTTTCGCTCTCGAATGTTGTAATTTCCATCTTATCTGGGTATAGACTGAGGAACTCCAGGCAGAGATCGAAATCTGTCAGAATTTCTTATGCACCTCTTCTCAGGGGTACTCCCAAGTCGAGCACTCACATTGGGAGCATTGGGAGCATTTCTACTGGCGTTTTAATTGAAAAATGTTAGCGGCTCTTGGCCACTTTGCACATAACTGACAAAACACCGCGGGTCTCGAATGCACCGGCTCTGACTGCTGATGTGGGTACGGCTACGGGTACGGGGATCTCGGTCTGGGGATATATATTTTCATCTTCGTTTTATTTTGCCCATTTCTTGTGCTGCTGCTACGGTTGCTGTGCTGCTTTGCTACCACTGTTCTAATCTTAATCGCTGCTAATCACAAGCGATCAATTTTTTTCTCAAAGCAATGCCAAAGAAGACGTGCAGGCAATTTGAGAAACTGTAGAGCCTTGTGGATAGCCTTGTGCTCCATTTCGAGGTGAGAAGCATTCAATCCTGGCCACCAAGCACCCAAACGTTGCATGCTACACATCCATAGTGAGTCCGGGAGCCGGGAATCGAGAGCTGCTGCTATTGCAACAGTCTGAAATCCAGAATCCAGAGAGGCAACGAGTCGCTAACACGTCTGGGGCGAGGCACCTTGCAGTTGCAGTTGGGAGTTTGATTGCTGGCAGTTGATTTGATGCATGCGAGGCATAAACTGACCTTGACTGCATGCCCAGCTCCACCAGCGGGAATGTTCGACTACGAGTAATGTAATGGCCCGAAATGCGGAGTTAACCATGCCCACAAGCCACACACGACATGCCACAGACACAGCCAAACCCCCTGACATTTGCATAACACGCAGCCAAAGAATGGATATGGAACGGAATGGTTCCTGCCGAACGAACGATCTACCGCATACACATAGATTTGGCATACTGCTGCCGCCCTCCTCCTCCTCTCTCCACCCTCCTCCCCCTCTCACAGCACCACTTTGTAAGCCGACTTGAGTGGAGTTTGATTTATGTGCCACAAGTGTGACTGCCGTTAGGTAAGCTGTAAGTTGCACTGTTGCAACATATGCAACTGCCAGCAGTGCTCCAAACTCCAAGCCAGAGATCCCCGAGAGCGGCACAGAGAGTTTCGCCTCGGCCGGGGCGTTGCACGGTGTCCGATTATGCAATATTGATTGCACAATAATTGGCGAAAGGGCAATCGCAATCGCAAATAATCCATACAAGGTGTCGATGCCTCTCGCAGGCCCACTAACGAGCTCCCGAAGCCTCTTTCTTTCACTCTATCTGGGCCTAGTCGGACAGTCTAACAGCCAAACAAATGCTGCCATAAAGACTCATAACTACAGAATAGAATACAATTCTCAGACTTCCGCCATGCGTACAATGGGATCGACGGAAGAAAATGTTACGAAAAATCGAAAATGCTTAAGGAAATTTGCAGGAAAATCTCAGAGAGAAAACTAATTAAAGTTTTCTCATAATGGAATCATAATATTCTCCAGAATAATTTACTTTACATTAAAATCAAATCAAACCAAAGTAATTCCATCCAGCTAACATTCCACTCACTTTTGCCCACCTGCAGAGAAGTGGATCCTGGACCAAATTCCCATTATAATTCCACCCAATTGGAAGGCAGCAGCTATCCACAGTGCCCCTGTGTGGTCAAGTTTGGAGTAAGAGTATCAGCATATATCGCGTTCGGCAAAACTGTTGTCCATGTTGCACTTTAATATGATAACAAATTATGGCCAGACGGGCCGTGTAACCAGAGTCTAGTGCGGCGCTTTACATGCTCTCCACAGAACTGCTCCAAGCTGCCGGGGCCACACATATATGGCCAAGAGAAGGAGAATCGCCAGCATCAGCAGCAGAAGCAGGAGAAGCTGGAGAAGCACCACCGAAGCTGCTGGCTCTATGGCTTTTATGATTATCATGATATACGAGTGCCCATTGTTTTCGGGAGCAGGCAACAACTCGACGGCCAAGATATACCCCACCGACAGAGAGACTCACCAAAAATGGTTAAGCCAAAACCAGGGAGCTGTGTGTAAAATTTAAATGAGCAGCAAACCAAGCCGAGCCATGGCTATAGGAAGGTACTTGCTGGCTGTAAGCTGCAAGCCGATGAGTCTCACAAAACCGTCTGGCAGGCAACAATTTGTTGCTTTTGCTTTTGCAGCTCGGCATTTTCATTGGGTTTTGTTGCTGCGGTTTTCCATAACATTCCACTATTCAGCTTATCAGAGCACATTAGGTGAGAATTGTGTCACCTAATTAGCGTAAATGAATCAAAAAGTCAAGCCAAGTCAGTTAGCGTTGGCCGACTTGAAAGAGTCGGCGGTTGGACGGTCGTCGGGCCAACCATCGAATTGGCAGTGGATGTCTGCGGCCTAATCCGAACCAATCTCGTTTTCAAAACGTGACAACACAGAGCCACAAAATGAGGCATTTGAAGCCTTTTGGGCTAATTTCGAGCGTCACAAAAGAGGCACAGCTACAGCTACAACTACAGTAACAGTAACGGCCCCAAACGGAGTAAAACAAAGCCAAGAAATTTAAATAGAATTTACAGTGGCCAAAATGTCGAATAAACGTGACAAATGCCACATGCCCCATGCCGCAAGCCCGAAAGAGACCGCGATAGGTTTTTGCTGTGCGAATTTTAATTGCATTCATGTGCTAAACAAAGAGATTAGTTTAAGCAGCCCAGAAAGCGTGCTGGTAGTTAGGGGAGTCCAAGACAGCGACAGAAGGAACTCCAGAGTATTTGCAGCTGGGAGAGCAGTGGATCTGCGCTTCCCTGCAATGCCATCAAAGAGAGCCTCCAACTAGGAGCTCTGTGGATCTTGGGAAACTTTTAGGAAACCTTTCTGGGAGGCCACCTGGAATACGCTCACATAATCATCAAGAATGAAGGCACAGATCCCCCAACATATTCAGACCCAAATGGAAACCAGCAATCCGGATTAGATGCTGGACAAGTGCAAGTTTGTCTGTCAATGTCGTTAAAAGAAACACACACACACACACACAAAATGAGAAGAAGAAAAAAAGCAAATCTTGGAAACAGCATTTAAAGTCTTTTACTTTCTTAAGGCCATTCTTGGATTTTCTTTTTATTGTTCCTATTATGATTGCCATTACCATTATGATTTCTGTGTTAAGTCCGAGCATCGCCACATGCCAATCTGTACTTAGAACGTGAGCTGCGCTGAGCTGTGCTGTGCTGATGATGCGACGAGCGACGAGCGACAACGATGAAAGACAATAATGATGATGATGGAGATGGAGAGATGAAGATGAATTTGATGCCTCCGCGGACAGTTGAGTTGACCATTTTGTCGCACTATTGAGCACAGGTGGAGCAGCCAGAGACCAGCACAAGAACTTCTTGGCCATTGACAAAAACAACTTTCACCGGGCTCAGAATGCCGCAGCATTCAGCATTGACATCTTTCAAAAAGATTGCTTTCTTTAGAAAGAGGAATGCCAAATGAGGCCTACGAGGTAGCCGAGTTGAAGCAAAAAAAAAAAAACCAAAACTACTCGAACAAATTTCCCAGTAAAGATCAATCAAAAGGCGACATAAATCATTCACTTGGCTGGGGCCGGACCCTAGGCACCGAGTGGTTTATTAAACCTCAAGTTAATTAGTCAATTAGGAGAGGGCCAAGCCCCCAACTCCAGACCGAACCCAAATCCCAAGCATAAGTCCAAGAATTGCATCATTTATCTGTATGAAATTTCTCTTTTTGGGGTCACACGCGCTTTTGGCTACACAGAACCCAAAGGCACCGGCAACGGCAGCAGCGGCAACAAAATTCCTCAGATACACAGATAAAGATACATTCAATTTCAGTTATGAAATATGAAGAAAATTTGCAGGGCCACCGACTGCAGGCAGCAGGCTGTGGCATTTCGAAAAAGGTTCCCGCACCACCGCCCCAAGGCCCGGCCGACACAAACAAATTACGGTAATCGGCTTTAATTAACGCTGCGTTTTACAATATTCGTATCTGGCCCAAAGGTCTCGGGTTTCGTTGCTCGTTGTCCGCTGTTCGGTTTACGGATTTCGGATTCGTTTAGCTTTTCATTTAGGGCCCCTCGAGGGGCGTTGAACTTATTTGTGCAAAAGGCGTTGGCCATTCAAAAATATTACAAATAAATTCTCACAGTGAAATCCCACAAAAAGATTTCAATCTTCAATCAAAACTTACACACAGCCAAGTCGCACCTTTTGTCAGAACGTTTTGGGTCTCTTCTGCGCTAAATGCTCTCCCATACGTACACACATGCTCGTACATTGTATTGTATCTGGTTCACATTTGTTTCTATCTGGAGTAAAGCAAATAAGTTGAGGTACGCTCGATTTCACGCTTTAAATATTTGGCTCGGCAAACAATTGTTAATCAAGAAAAAATGGTAACAGTCCGCCCCGATGTTTGTTTAACCTAACACAAAGCAGTCTTTGAACCAAGCCGCCAAAAGAATGTCCGTGTTTCTCCATCTTCGACACAGCGCGGAATTAGAAACGTGTCTTGGCTGTCACACACAAAGCCAAGAAAAACTAAAACTAAATTTCTAAAATTGCAGGAAATAAACACTTAAGATAGATCTCTTCGTTCGTTCTTTTTTTTTCGGTTTTTTTGTGTGCCAAAAATATTGTACGTTCGAATCCAAGGTGGAATTTTGAGTAATGGCCAAATCAAAAAGTCATTTCCCGGAAGATTAAAGTTTTTGCTAACAACATGTGGGGCCAAGGGAGAGTTCTGGGCTTGGCAGCAGCTCGCCGTCAGCACGAACAAATTGAATTGTTTTATTTTACTGTTTAAATAGAGCCGGCGCCGCCCCAGTGCCGACGCCCACGAAAACACACACAAATCGCTGACCAGATTAGCAATCTAAGGCAATGAAATGGTCAAATATTGGCGTATTTCTTCCGTTTTTTATGAATAACATCGGCATTTCTCCCGTTCTTTCACCGTTTCTTGCTCTCCGCGGGAAGTGGTGCTGCCGCCGGGCATGTTTTTCGTTTCGTTTTATGATGCAACCAAACGTGAGCGCATTAAATAAGCCGGCCAAAACTGCCTTAAATACGATCACTTACAGCTCTCGGCCCCCAAGACAATTGAGGCGCAGGCGACGGCGCTGACACAGGCACAGGCACACAGGCCTACATCTGAACGGTGACTGAAGACTGGCAACTGGGCGGGGGTGTGGCGAGGGTGAGGGCGACTGCTTCAGATATACACAAATGCAATGCTGTGGCCAGGCAGAAACAAAGCTGAAAATAAAATTTTCTCAGCTCATATTTCACCCAGCCTGGGCATAATATTACGCCCAATTTGGCTCTGTACTTGTACTTGGGATCGTTTCGTTTCGTTTCGTTTGGTATCGTTTGGGTTTTTGGACTCGGGGGCCCCTTGTTAACAACCGTTCAGTTACAATGGAATAACGTTAGCTCTTGTTCCTGTTCTGTTTTTGGGGATCAGCATTGGGATGGCTGGGTATGCTGACTCAGCCATGTGGTTGGTATCAGCAAATAGTCAAGAAAATAGAATTGCTTATTATAGAAATCAAATATAAATATTATCAAGCTTGATCATTAAAAATACTTGAATAACGGATGAGTGATATTTACCTCTTAGAAGTGTACAAACACTTCGGTGTTGCCAAAGTCCATCATTCTTCAGCCAAGTTTTGTTTGTTTTTGGCTCATTTTCGATGCTGGACGAAGCTGAACCACCACCACGAGAAGGAGCAGCAGCAGCAGCAGCAGCACTGGAAGCAGCAACTTAATCAGCAGGCAACGAAAACCAAAACCGAACCTTTAGCGGATGCTGTTAGAATTTGCACAGAGGCCACAAACCACCACACCGAAACCCGGGGATCCCAGATATCCGAAAAAGAGGCAGGGCTGTGGCTAGGCACACAATTCTCATGACTGCTGGGCGGTTGGCAGTGGATGTTGTTGTTGTTGTTGCGGATTTATGCCCCGTGTTAAGTGCATAAAACCCGAAGAAATAACTGCAAAATGCTAAAAATTAGCTGTAATTAAAATTCGCAGCTTTTTTCTGCTTAAATAACGAGCATTAAAAAAAAAGAAGACTGAGGCAGCGAACGTTGCTCATTGGAATGATGCCCCCTGCAGGTGTTTATTTTTGCAATTTTCATTTTCACCCGAAAAACGAAAGCAGCGAAATGAAGCCAAATAATTCTCAAGAAAGAAAATAACAAATGCACCTGTTCACAGCATCAAAGTCAGAGTTAGAGATACAGATACAGACACAACAGGCACTGGGGCCAGATCAGCGGCCAAATCTTTGGCAAATCAACTTGAATCATCATTAGGCAGCTGTCATTGTCACACACAGATAGCTATGGTTTTGTTTCGGTGAAATGCAAATTGCCTTTCCACCACTCTGGAACTTGTGCCCCCCGCCCCCCGTCACCTTGTACCCCTTTCGAAAACATTTTTTGGCATTTTCAACGCTCTCCGTGTAAACATTTCCGCCGACATTTGATTGCCGCAATGTTGCAAAACTTACAATTTGCGCTTCCTTGTGCGACATTTCATTTAGCAATCGTCGCTTTGTCATTTGCTGTCTCTCTCGCTGGCTGGCTGGCTGGCTCGCTGGCTGACTTTTCTTCGATCTGGCTTTCTCCAGATCGTGATGATCATCTCTCTGGGCCGGCCTCATCAGTATGCACAAAATCGTGTTGGCCCTGGCTTGGCTCTTTCGTTGAAAGCGAAAGGTCTGGCCGGCCATCTGACTCCAAATTGATTCATTTTTTCGGGAGGTCTTTTGTTTGGATTGTTCTGTGTTTACACTACATAGATAATGTGAATTAACTATAAATGGGATTATGGAATCGTTCAATTTATGAGCTTGACATGCAAATGACTCAATATAAATGCTTTAAAATTATAAGTCGAAATATTTAACTTTCTTTGGCCAACTGCTGGAGTAGCATTGATCAGTTAATGGGTGTTTTGATGGCTCTTGCTCTCGATGTTCTCCATAGCCTTTCTCCCCATCCATCCACCCAATCGGGTTGACTTCGTTTTGGGCTCCTAATTCGTTTAAACTGTGGTTTAGGCTGGACAGCTTTTATGGAGCATAAAACGCACGACAACAAACGCCTGACCACAAGACGAGATGGAGGAAGGAGAGAGATGGAGAGAGAGAGAGAGACGAGAGAATGTATCATAATTTTCATGTACCAATAACTCAGTTAAGTGCAATCTCATGGGCAAAATTGATTTTCTTCTGGTTCTAGTTGTTTGGCTAATATTTCAGCTCCAACTTCTTCTGTTTTCTGCCCTGATTTCAATTTAATTAATGATATTGAACATCGTGTGTGCCCGTTCTGAACCCTCTCAGTTCTGCTCGAGGGTTTTGTAATCGAAATTATGAATGGACTCTCTCCAGTGGGGAGACTCTCGACTCTCGACTCAATATATCCATCCATGTGGCACATGTGCCCCACAAGAGAGCAGCCGCAGCCCCACACTTTAAAGAGAGGCAGGAAAGAGCAGCAGCAGCACCAACAGCACCAACAGCACCAACAGCAGCAGCCTGTCTTTGTCGAGTGAAATGCAGGCACACGAAGATAAAGATACAGATACACAGACACGATCCGCTTTTCCTCGCTCGACACACTCAAAACAAAAGTCCGACTCAAAAGCAAACACAAAAACCTCCCGACGCGAGTGAAGAGTGGAGAGTGGGTCTTTGAGCCGTTTGTGTTTGCAGCTCATTTCTTTGGCTTTCTTTGTTTTTTTGTTGGCTCGAATTGTGGCTTTCTTTCGCGCTCGATGGTCGACAGTGGTTCACAACGCTCTCCATTGTCAAGGCGAACGCACGTAGAGCCCAGAGCTGAGCAGCATTGTAAAGCCGTAGCAGCAGCAACAGCCAAGCAAACCCCTCGAAAGAAACTTATATAACGACTGATTAGCCCGACGTTTACTTTAGTTATTCGGTCAACTCTCGACGGGCAGGTTCGCAGCGATCGCGACCAACAAAAGCAAATCCAAACGCGACGCTTGCCAGGAAGCTCAGTTCTTCAACAAGGAATATCCCCCAGAGTCAAGTGCAATCCCATCCAATCCTAAACCCTATGTGTGCAATGTGTGTAATCAACAAACAGTGATCATTTACATACATGAATAAAACTGATCATAAAAGTGCAGCGTGACTCAGCATTGATCACCGAAAGAACGAGGAAGAACTCAACCAAACCGAACAGAACAGAAAGGAAAGGATACTTTTTTGGAAGAATTCTAACACTCACGAGTCCAAGTTACAGTTGCAGTTGCAAAATATTCTGCCCGCATCAAGTGAGTGTTTATTAACTTTTACCGCATAACATTCGAGTGTGCCTCAGCCACAATATTTACAAGTATAATATCGTACGATGCAATGACAGGCCAGAAACCGGGAAGTGTGATGAGCGGGCAAGAATTCTTTCGTTTTTTTTTTTTGTATTTTGTTGTTGTTTACTCAATCGATGGCTAGACAGGGATCGGTGTTTGGTTTCCTGTTCCCCGTAACCTTGAGATTAATAGAAATATTTTTGGGGGAATTTCAGCCATTCGGTTTTATTGATGTCTCATTTAGGGAATCAATTAGGATTTCCTGATTTCCATCATTGGTTCAAAAATAAATACGCCTTAGGGCATAATATTCATGTGACAATTGGGAATTATCTCTATTCAATGAATTTCCGTCTATATTTATATAAATTCTGGTTGGAATGTTGCTATATATATTATATGAACTCTTGGAAATTTGCTTGACTTTTGGAAATATTTTAGAGCATCGAAGCTCCTTCCATTCTTCAGCCGAAGCCATTAAATTGTTCAAGTTTAGTCAATAGTTTGATTTTAATAGTGCCAAAGAGTTATAGAGGGTTTTTATTCCTCTGAAAGTCCCTTGAAGCCCTTTGGCACAAACCCTTTGAAGATTTATTGTAGACCGCACCCATAAATTAGCCATAACATTTAGACGCAACTTAACCCTTTCTGTGATACGATACCCGTAGCACCATCGTCTCGTCTCCCACTAGTGGGAAGGCATTCGCATTTAGAATGTAATTGTGAGTGCTCCCATGGCATCTACATTTAATGCCATTAAGTTGCATTTCGCCTGGCTGTCTTTTATGTTGCATCTGAAAACCCCTAATTAAAAGCGAGCGAACACAAGTCGGGCAATTAAAATAATTAAGCCCAGATGTGGTGTGAAATCCACAATGCAACGTGTCAAAATCCGCATCTACTAGACGAACAGGAATGACACTGGGTGTGGGACTGGGACTGGACCTGGGAATGGAACTGAGACTGAGACTGCGATGGCGATGGCGAGTGGAACTGCGACTAAGATTGGTGGTGATGACGATCAGGAGTGCATCAAAGAAAGGCCAACAAACGACCAAGACCACCGGCTGAAATGATGCATTGAATGTCAGCTACTGTCTGGTATATGCTAGGGTTCCTCCACAGGCAGAAGCCTTGAACGTGGACGTGGACGTAGATGTGGATGTGGACATGACCATGGAGTTGGTATTTAAATTTGTCCGCAATTATGGCCCAGGCCTGAACCATGGCATGGCTGAGACATGGGCTGGGCTAGGGAGTTGGCATCATCGTCATGATGACATGACAGTTACAACACACACACTCCACAACCACTCATGCAGCAGCAGTCTGATGCTTGCTGCCTGCTGCCTTCTGCCTGCCCCATGTTGCCTGCCTGCCTGCCTCTGGCAGCTATTCATTTACGCAGCCTGCCAGTCGCCGTTGATTAGATGAAGCGTGCGCTTTAATTGCCGCCAAATGGGCAAAAAGAAAATCTTCAACACGCTCTCAGGCTGGATCCCGATCCCTACTCTGCCTCTGCCTTTGGCTTTGCAATTTGTCAAGTACATTTAATATTTGTTGCAGCTTCTGTTACTGCTGCTGGAAAACAATTTGCGTTTTGTTTGTCCAGCTTGTTTGTTGCAGTTAGCGTTGATTAGCCTCTGCCCAAGAGATGGCTCTGCAGCGGACCCTCTACCATTGCAATTACGTGGCAAACCACATCAAATGCCACAACATCTGTTGTGCCTTAGAGCCAAAAGCCCCGGCCACACCCCACACGGTGTCAGCAAAGCAATTTGGAACGTCTGTCCGGGCAACTTCTGCAGGGACCCCACACCGCATTTGGGCGTTCATTCTGCTGTGAAATTGATAGATTTAATTTGACATTTGGCGCAAGTCCAACTGCCCACCAATGCATTGGATTTCCAACTTTTACGATACTTTTTCCACATAATTACTTTTGCGGCCTGACAATAATCAGCGACTGGCTGGCTGGCTAATCAAGTTGTTGTCAAAGAAATCGCACAAAATGGATTCTAAGTATTAACAGTGTAGATAGATAGATGGAGAGAGAGATCTCCACGAGAGAGCAGCAGCCACCGCTTCCGTTTCAGTTTATCCAAGAAAATTGATGGATGATGGGATGATGGGATGATGGATAGCCGCAAGAATTGTCAATTGCCGGCCAATCTGCCGAGCCACGCCAAGACTCCCATGCAGACAAAGAGCTGAGCTGCCCCCCTTCGGCGACGGCACCATCTCCCTCCAGTTCTAAGAGCACAAATCTCATTTGGGCTAACAGTTCTGTGTGTTTCTGGCCGTTTGTGGTGTTGGTCTTCGGTGTGCCAAATTTCCATTTTTGTTTGTTTTACGATTGTCAACTTTTGGGTCAGTTGATACAACGGTCTTACGTCCGTCCCCAGATGTTTTGTCTGTTTGCCTGGGCAATTAGCAAAGATTTATCCAACAATGGCCCGGCAGATGGGAAGTAACATAACTGTACAGATTTTTCAGATTTCGGTGTGGAAATTATTTTGCATTTTGTGTTCATTTTCGGCATTTTGGCACCTTTTTGGGTTAATGCGTGGCTCCAATCTGAACGAATGCTGGCTAAACGATAATTTATGGATAAGATACAAGAAATTGGGTTGAGAAATTATTAAAGGAAATTGGCTGCAGCGCTGATGATATCATTTGATGGATAAAACTTTCTACAAATCGGATTTCCCCCTTTGGGTATCCGAGGTCTCTCTTTGTCGGAATCTTTAGTACAGTTTATCCCACACTTTTCCGTCGTAATATTCATGATCATTCATGGGCTGCACTCGTACGTACACAAATGTACACGCCCTGTTCAATCACATGGCGATCGTTACCATCTCTCTAGAGTTTGGCTAATAACAAGGCATCAGCATCGGCATTGGCATTGGCATAGGCATCGCCACACTCTCCTCCAAATTGAGGCTGTCCATCAAAATCCGAGTCGTGTGGAGATGGGGATTCGAGCTTGTTTCCACCACAGCTTGATTGGTGGCTTCGCTTTCGTTCGGACTCCGACTCTGACTCTGACATGCAGTTTGGCTAATTCATCCAGAAGTGCTGCCCGAAATAATTTGCAATTGTGTGAAAGTATTTTGTTGGTAGTTTTCTTTGGTAATATTTTAATTGCGATTTAATTGAAAAATAAAAAGTTTTCGCCTGCTGCAATCGACAATCGACTATCGGCCATCAGCATACAGCCACCGAAGTGCAGCATCTGCCGCACAGCTGGGGGCTGAAAATCTAAGCCAAGTTCAAAGCAAAGACAGAGACACATCGGACACTGACAATTGAGAGTTTCACTTTTCACAGACAAAACGTGGCTGCACTCAAAATATCAATGAACCCCCAGTGCCACCCCAGACAGAGACAATGGCAGGAGTTTCCATTGCCTGTTGCCAGTGTGCCGCCCTCAGGAGGAAACCCCCGCCAAAACGAAAGAGAGATGGAAAAATGACACTTAACTTTTGGCAAACGATTCCAAGGCAGAAGCAGCCGCCGAAAATTACCAAGAAAATAATCGTTGAAGAATTTGACTTTCGCTTGTTTGGCTTTTCTTGGCCATAAATAAAAACGTCCTATCCTCTTCACTCCCTGCCCTCCTGGCAACGCGACGGCCTGTGCCTGTGCCTGCGCCTGCGCCTCTTTTTGCCGCTTCAAAAGATTTGTGATTGTCGCCGATTAAATGCTGGAAAACGAAGCAGAGGACGAAGAGGAAAATGCTTCGGGGTGCAACGCAGACACTGAGACTGAGACAGAGCCAGAGACAGAGACTCACATGGCACGACCAAATGGCAATCGCCATCGCAATGCCAATGTCCCAGACTCAATGCCAATGCCAATGCCAAGGCGTTTGTATTTGCTTAAACTTTGACATTTGGCAGCTGGCTTGCCGATGGATATGTGGCTGGGATCCTCATACATATTTTTTGTCCGTCTGCAATGCCAATCCAAAGCCAATGATAATGCCAAAAAGGAAAAGCGCCAATAGCTGGTGGTGATGGTGGCTCGGCTGGGAAGAAAAGTAAAAGCCAATGCCAGGATCCATCCATGAGAACAGATGGACAATACGCTGGTGGATTGTGAAACCAAACCTGACGGACACATGGATGCAGTAGCAAAGATACTATCATGGGTTTATGACTCGAACCGAAGCGAAAACAACTTCTTGCAGTTGAGTAAGATATTACGCAGAGTATTAAATTTAGGTCTGAAGTCAAATGTGCGGAGAGAGGCAGAGATGTGTGATTTTATCTGCAGGAGAATATTAATATTTGTTAATATTTGGTAAACAAGTCTTCCTAAATAATGTTCACTCCTTCCTAGATTCCCAGAATACCCATTTTCTTTGGTAACAATTCAAATCAAATATTCAGAGCTTCTTTCTGTTCTATCTCTAATATTTATTCGATGCCCAGTGACCTGCTCACACCAAGGTCATCTCAAGACAGGCAGCTCCGCTCAAGCGGTAACCTCTGACTCACATCGAGGACTTCCCTACCTTAAGCTTCGTACACCAGCAGCAACAGAGTTTCTCTCCGTCTGAATTTCGCTTTCAAGGCATTGCCTGAGTCTCAGTCTCAGTCTCCGTCGCAGTCCCCGTCGCAGTCTCATTCACCCAAAGCCAAACAAATTTAATGACAATAATCCAATAAACGTTAAAAGCGCAAGCGAGCCGGGATCGTGACAAAAATCTGCCGTTTGGGGCACAAAAGAAAGCGCCGCAGACCTCAGACCCGCAGACCCCGCCGGACCTAAGACCCCTTCCAGAAACACAGTCAGACACACGGCCAAGGTGGATGTGGATGCCATTGAACGCTGTTAACATTTTGACATTGCCTGCGTTTCAGTTCAGAAGTATAGGAAATCTTAAACAAAAAAATTGAGAGAGAAAAAATTACATTAATAGGTTGGATTTTTTCTTAAGTTAGTTGGCATTTTGTTTGGGTGGGGTGGAGGGATGGGATGCCTAAGGAGGGAAGCGTCACGGGAGTGTGACCGAACAACGTGCCTGGCATTTTGGGCATTTCTATTGTGTTGGCCACATGCATGTCTGTCTGGCACTTGGCCGCCTTTTATGAGCCAACAAACCACGAGCTTTTTCTAGCCGAACTTCTTCTTGCTTCTTGCTGTTTCTTCTACACCCATTCAATGGCATTTTATTATTATTTCTCTGTTACTTTTTGGTCGGACTGACCTCAATAGAAAGTGTTACAGTTCAATGTCTATGGCTGTGGCTGTGGCTGTGGCTTGGGCTGTGGCTGGTGCTTTGGCTTGTGTTGCTGTTGAGGCTGACGCTGAGGCTTCCGCCTTCTTCATCACTATGAGTTGGTTCTGTTTTAGCCGCCAGCGGAAACAACTTGTTGTCTGACGTCAGCAGTGTGCCACAGATCGAAAGTAAGAGTCGCACCAGTTGCCAGTTGCAGCCATCCTCAAGTTGATTAGAATGCCCGGCACTCTATCATCATCAAGACGATTTGCATTTTGAAACTGCCAAAAGAAAGTTGCCAAAATAAAGAGACTCCAGCAAGCTGGGGGGAACATCGCCGTGGCATTGGCAGTGTCAGTGGCAGCCGCAGCCGCAGTCGGGCGCGTGCATTGCATAGTTAATTGTGTACATTTTTTTCTGCTGCTCAGATGGCAACCAGAATACTGACTTAAAACAAAAACAAAAACACAGCAGCATCGGTAAAGAGAAACTTTGGGTAAATTTCGATTTTCATTTGCGGAGCGGAGAAGCTGGCGCTGCTGTTAAAAGTGTTAAAAGTGTTTGGCCAGAAGCCAGAAGTGGTTGTTGCTGGTTGAGTTATTTAGCTTTTGGCCATATTTAATTTCGTTATTTATAAGCAAATTTTGTGCTTTCTGCTGTGCTGCGCTGTGCTGCACTGTGCTCCTTCAACTCCTCTTTACTTCTGGCTGGCTTTTTCACCACCACCTCCATTCAGCGACAAAAAAACAAAAACCGCGATCGTCGACTAGGTCAACTTTCGCTAGCATGGAATGCGAAATGCAACAACTGCAACTACAGCAGCAACAGCAGCAGCAGCAAACAGCAACAGCCACAGCGACAACGACAACAACTGCCACAACAACGACACTGTCAGCCAATAATAAAGCAAAGAAGTTAACAGAAGAAGAGGCCAAAAGCTGAAGCTAAAGCTGGAGCTGGAACTCGAACTCAAACTAAGACTGAAACTAAAGAAAAAGAAGTGCTCTGAGTGACTGCAACTCCTCTGCGGCGACTTTGACTCCAGCTTCAGTTTCAGCTTCAACTTCAACTTCACTTCTTAGTTGGCTAATAATACTAGCCAAGATGTTGGCTTGGTTTTCGCCAGAGCGGCTTTCTGTGCCTTGCACTGGCTTCTTGGTTTTCGCTTCCTTTTGCTTCGTTTAAATAGTTGCAAATAAATTGTGTGGGTAGCAGTGGCAGTGGCAGTGGAAACTGGCAAAAGCAAGTAAATTACTTCAATGTCACCTGCTGACGATTCAAACTCCAGATAAGCGCTCAACGTCAAGACGGATACATCTGTGCACGCCGCATCCATCCAGCTCCATCTGAGACCAACTCAGACTGAATTTCCAACTGAATCTCCCTCTAAGTTTTCTCTTATAATGAAATTATCGCTGCATCTCATTGTTTGCTGTTGTCCCAGTGGTAAAAATTATTTATTTAGTTCTCGTTTTCACATTAAACGTTGTCACACTAAACTCAATTGCCTCGGATGCAGATGCAAATGCAGATGCAGCTGCTGCTGAGATCTGTATCGTTGGGGATGATAACACGCCAGCCAAGCAGCCAGCCAGCCAGAAGGCTGTAAGGCTCCGCCTCTTGTACTTTAAGTGGGTTTTGGGCTCAGAGTGGAGGTGCTCTGCTGCTCTGCTGCCCTGGTGTTCTCTTGGGGTCCATTGTTGTTGCTGCTTGCAGGCAAATGTTTAACTAATTTGCATTTGTTTGCCTTACAGATCACACACAGACTGAGGACAGACCTGGACTGAGGATTGTCGATTACAACGAAGTGGAAGAAACGAGAACAAACATTTAAGGTATGTGGAAAATCAAATATAGGAAAAGGTTATGTCAAGATCAAAGTACCAGAGAATGGAATCGATGGAGGAACATTTTATGGGCAGCATGTTCGGGGGAAATGGGAACAACCATTTAGAGATGAACAAACTAAGGAGAGATCGATATGGGGGTCACATGGGTGCCAAAAAGAATCTACGATCGTAAATTTGGAGAGCCAATGAACTCGAGTGTTAAAAATAATTACAAGAGAAATGAAGGATGAATGAAAAACTTAACCATTCACAACAGTTCTTGGGAAATTAACTGCCGACTTGTTTGAAGGAAAGATTCTAGGCCAAGCATGAACTAGCCTCTAGGGCACACCTACAACCTACTACCTGCAAGAACCTCCCACTTGTTGATGGGAAATTATGAATAACTTTGAAGAGCTGGCAACATGTGATAAAAATATCCAAGGGAGGGCTGCCAATTTGTTAAAGAAAACCCCATAACAGCACTTTATGGTGTATGGTGAACCCTTGTCTTAACTGTAGAAAATTAATGAATTTTGTGTTGTAACCAGATAAAGTGAGAAAACGCAAACATGACGATAAAAACTAAAAACATGCAGCTTTTATGGGGTACTGGGTACTGCGAAAGTCATTGTGAAGGCCGCCCAGAGCAGGAAGTAAAAAAATCTCGAATCATTCAATTGCACAACGAACCAACCCCGAAACCCGAAACACGAAATGGATTGCATTAGAAAACTCCTTCGGTCGTAAACATTTTAACACACCATGCACAAACTTATAGCAATATATGTTCCACCCCTGGGTAGATGCCATAAAGGAGTTATACGTACATAGAGAGAGCCATAAAATAAATGTTATATGTTTGCTGATCGTAAAAGCAGCGCGTGGGTAGATTTTGTTTAAATTAAAGGTGAGTGGGTTACGTCGGAAACGTTCTCTAATCTGTGGCGGGATGATCTGCTGGCTATAGCTATCTATCTGGGCTCTTTCGCTCCCTCGAAGATGTTTTATTGCACTTGCAAGACAAAGCGAAATTCGTTTAGGCCAAATTCCGTACAGGAAGTCAGTCGGCAGGCTGCAGATGCTGCTGATGGTAATGCTAATGGCTAATGCTAATGCTGCCTGGCCGCCTGCCTGCCTGCCTGCCGTCTACTGTTGGTGGTTCTGCTGCCGTTTCAGTTGCAGTTTCAGCTGCATTCCAGTGCATATCATCGACCCAGTTTCGGTGGCTCCACTAACTAGGCTGATGTTTGGCTAAATAGCAAATAATTTGGCGTGGGCTGAATTTCTTTGGCTCTCGCTCCTCTCTGTCTCTCCACAATATGTGTATCTTTCACCTGACTGACGTGCAGACACTGCATAAATTAGCTGTCTATATAAAGCATTAAGATCTGGTATAAGAATCAGGCAAGGCATAATTGTGCAATGAATATTGTTAGCCAAGAACTGGGAGAGACTCCGACTTCGACTCCTCCTCTGCCTTGCAGTTGTCGTGGCAGCAGCAGTGACTGTTCTGTTGCATGCATCTCGGTTTGGTTTGGTTTGGTTCGGTTCGGCTCGGTTCGAGCCGTTGGCCTGTTCTACTTTTAGCATTTCTTGGCAACATTTTCGCGCTGCCTATCGGCAGATAGTCTCGTACCACTCGTGCGATTCCGTGGCCATGGCTGAGTCAACTTTTGGCGAATAAACAGCACGCAGAGGACGGAAGGTGCCCCGGCAATGTCTTTAATATTTATTGCGTTTTAAAGACGCATTGAGAATGGAAGCAATCGGCCAGAGGAGCAACAGCATCAGCTCCAAGTCGAACACCACAAATGGGCAACTATGCCCGGCCATAAATCTCCGCGTGCAAATTATATAATGTGATTCATCCATATACATATATGTATATGTATATGTAGCTATAGTAAATGGTATAGCATGGAATATTGGCCAATTGGGCTACTGACTCTCTTTTTGGTGGTTATTTATGTGTCCATAGTTCCTATGGCTTTTCTTTCTGTTTCTGTTTCTGTTACTGTTTCTGGCCAAAAGGATTTCTCTTCCACTGGCAAATGGCAAACACCTGAACCGGAAGTGCAGCTGAGATATTGATTCTGATTGCAGCGTCAGCGGCAGCATCGCCATCGCCATCGACACCGACATTGGAAAAATCACTGCCGGCAGCAAGACGGGGCATCAACGGCAATCGAATGTGTGTAATGATGGTTAATAAATCAAACAGAGAATTACCAGGAATTTTCCAGCAGACAGTGTCGGCAACTTTTGTCTGCCAGATTCTTGCAGCTTTCAACGTTTTCTACGGTTTCCACGATGCACTGCCCGGCTGCCTTCCTGTCTTGGCCAATTCCATTGGATGCCAACAAATTAGCGCAACGTCGGCAAAAGGCGAAATCATAAGGCAGCCCCAGCACACACAGAGGCACACAGAGTCATGCAGTCAGTCAGTCAGTCAGTCGCTCAGTCTATCAATCAGTCTATCCATCTGGCAAACAAACAAATCCCATCTCTCCTTCTACTTTGAATTGTTTGCTTCTGTTTGCTTAGGCCAATGTTTGAGCAACAAACTTGTTTGTTTCTCCGTTTCCATGTCTCCATGTCTCCCTGTGTGTTTGTTCGTTTGTTTGTTTGTTTGTTTGGTGTCTTAGCTGCCGTAAGCCGCTTTTAACCCCTTGAGTGCCAGATATTTAAGTGCCTGCCATTCATCCTTTGGTCAACCTGTTGTACATACAAAACATGTTGACAATCATTTAAAAGCAGAGAAAGAGCTAAAAAAGTAGAGGAAACACGTTAGAAAAATATATAGTTCTAAAGAGGCTCGAAATATTACACAGTAATAATAACAAGATCTACCAAGTGTAGGTGCTGATCTATACCAAATGAAAGAGTAGAATAGTAAGTACTGGAAGATCAATAGAAATTGATGTTTGCTTCCATATTTGTATACCAATTTCTGTCCTTCATATTTCTAGCACTTATTTTATAATCAAATGCCCCAAAACGGTTCAGTTACAGATCCCAGAAGATAAAATTATTAATCGAAATATTTTCGCAAATTATCTGCTGCCTTCAATGGGTTAATAACATCTGTCGATCGTCCTTTTTGTGTGTGGGGCTGCACATGTATTTAAATTGCACATTCTGTGAGCATCTTTCGCGCCAAATAGCCAAACTGCCGCACGGAAATGGGTTAATGGCACATTCTAATCGGCTCACACAGGGGACAGAGAGATGCAGATAGTAGATAGATATAGAGGGGGAGGAGGAGGAGGAGGAACAAGAGCGAGAGCCAGAGCCTGAGCTGGAACCAGAGAGATCTTAACAACTATTCGAGCATGGAAATTTATATGGCAGCCGCTCTCTGGACAGCCACCAGACTGGTAACAATGTGAACGCAAATTGGCTTAAATGCAAAAAGCGTCGACAATTAGCTGCGCAGTCGGTGGCTAGATGGTGGCTAGGTGACTAGGTGGGTTGTTGGCTGGATGGCTGCCTCTCTGTCTCTGGCTGGATTGCTGGATGACTGGATGGTTGTATGGTTGTATGGCTGGGTGGGTGGTTGGTTGGTTGCTGGTGGTGGCACATACAGTTTACAGTTAGTTTTGCGCCATGTTGACAGTTACGTGCGCCGACAGCTTCCACCTGCCAGGTGAACAAATGTTGCATAAATTAGCCTGGAAAAACTGGAGCAGCCAATTCACATTCACATTTCGCATTGTTGCTGTTGACGCTGCTGCTGCTTCTGCTGCTGTTGATGATGATGTGGCTGCCACCATTCACAGCCTTTTGTACTTGCGTAATGCATTTTCACGCAATTTATAACCGTTTGCCACGAATTGGGGCACCTGTTCAGCCAGTGGCAGTGCTGGCCGAGGTGCAGCTGTAGAACAGCAGGTGGGCCCCCGCACAACGACACAACATCTTCCCAAGAAATGTGTAACTCAAATATTCTTGCAATTTGCATTTGATTGAGTCGTAAATTTGCAACGCACACACACAGATGCACGAAAGCACGGATGCATGCACCGATATGGTGGAATACCGTAGATGTTGCTTTCGGTTAGAGGTTGGGTGGTTTCGGTCCCAGTGGATTGTAGAACAGTTAGACGGGGGCATAAATCTTTTGACTGTGGGAGGCGCAGCGCAGCGGCAAACGCCACCGACAGCCGACGACCGACGACCGACCTGATTTCCAGGTCCAGTTTTCCAACCCATCCACCTATCCACTGGATGGCAGCCTCTTCTGGATGCTGATGATGATGCGACTTTGGCGTGCGCTTTTCAATTTGTTTAGACTTTATTTTGTTGGTTTTTGGTTTTTTCGTTTGTTCCAGCTGGTCGGTCGGGTCGTTTCCTTTTTCGGGGAGGCCTTCGACTTTTTCGGCTTGGTCGGGATTTATGATTAGCTGTCAGCGGTTGCGGGTTTTTCATCTCTTTATGAATTTTTACTTTTACGCCAAGAATTTCCCCAAGAGAAAACCAGGGAAAGACACGTGCCGTGCCACAGCCATAGCCACCAGCAGCTATTGAGAGTTTCGAAAACGTAGTTTATTTTTGTGTTGTTTTTGCCTGGCATTTTCTCGTTTAATTTACGTCTATGAGCGGCCGCCCGGCCGGCTTTCTTTCACTTCTGTGCGGCTGTGAGCCAGTTTTCTAGAATTTCTAATAGCCAGGCCAGCAATAGCAGCAACTAGCATTCATTATTGTTTGCTTTTAAACGCTTTTTTATTGACTCGAATTAGCGGTCAAGTAGAATTTGATGCCGCCATCGACAAAGCGAAACGCACACAATGGAAGGAAAGTCTTACGGCCAGAACGGAGCCAGAAAGCCAAGAACCCTAAGTGGGCTGCTAGAAAGCGAAATGTTATTGGCCACCTGACACACGTCCATCCAAAAGAACTCTGCTGCTCTGCTCGTCCCTCGTACACACCACCTCCCCTTTCGGTTGCTCTCTCCAACTTCAGTCACAGAGTTCTGTTTGTCACGTAGTTCAAATAAAATGTGTTTTTATGGGACGATTAGTGCTGGGGCCCTCTTTCCCTTTCCCTCTATCTCTGTGGTGCCCAAAGCATATCAACGGCCCGGCAAAAAACAAAACAAAAAGTGAAAAGAATGTCAAGTGTTAATTGCCCAGCTTATGGCCATATACTCGTACCAGTGGATGTCTGTCGCTCGGGCTGGTGTCTCCGTGGCTCCTCTGATGAAGATTAAGATGTAGCTGGCGATGTTTGCTTTTGTCTTTTATGGTTTACACAGTGGAGCCATCTTTATGGCCACTACAACGGGCTCTATGCGCTCTATCCTGGAGGTTGCAGGTGAGGTTTCTGTGTCATCGGTGTATACATAGATGATCATAAATGATTATGGATGGCCATAAGCGATAAGCATAAGCATCCCTTTATACGGATAATCATACTTAATCACTTGCGATGGGGGGGCAGGGCTTAGCAATCGAAATTGTAAAACACAAAAAGTAAGAGTTCAACTTAAAACAGCTTAGGGGGAAGAGGTAGACACTAGAGGGCACGTAAAGCTCCGAAGATCAAAGTTCTTGTGAACTTAGGATCCCATTGAAACGATTAAACATCATTAAAATAAGCCAAACCACAAATCAGATGGAAAAACACCGCAAAGAAAATCATTTAAACTCGTTGTGCTCAGCTGTGTCTTGAATGCAACCATTACAACAAATTGAATTGGGAATCTTCATTGAAAAAGATCATTAAAACGGCCGGGAGTATCGCAGTGAAGAGCTAGCCGGCAGTTTATATCAAGGAAATATTGGACAGTAGCCCAGTTGCATTAATTCCTTTGATCAGCATTCAAATGCAATCAAAGAGCCAGATGATTGGCATCACTAATCAATCATCCACATTCCTACGCCTCAGCCATAGGATTTTGCCTGCTTGCCTTTTTTTCTATGTCAACTGTCGTTCTTCATTCTTATCAAATGCATTTATCGAAAGGAGACTTTGGCAGCGAACTCGTTTCGAGTTCTTGAAGCATTTTTGCGATACTGCTGAATGACATTATCTATAAGCTAAACAACGCAATTTGCATTGCTAAATGGTTGCAAATCCCACCCAGAGACACCCGCCCTCCCTCCTGGTCATTCGATCTATAGTCCAACCGGGTACCAGGCATTTGCGACCGATTCGAGGCTGAACATAACTGAAATTCTTTTGCATGTCATGAGCATTTGTGCGGGACCCCGTTACTCTGAATGTTAGATGTTAGATGGAGTTCTGGTCTGCCATGGCCATGCATTTATGCGCTCTAAACATTGTTAGTTATGCAACCAGCGAGCAGTGAGCAGCAAGCAGCAACCAGTACTCTCCACTTATGCGGCGGCATGACAACAACGGCATGGCAACAGGCAACAGACAACGACAACATCGGCTAACATCAGCAACAGCAACAACTACGATGACGACAATCATTGGCGGGCATCGATGATGATGATGATGATGATGATGGCAAGGCCTACATTTCAATGTCATGGCTCGGCTTCTACTGCTGCCAACAGCTGCCCAGCGCTACCAATCAAGTTGTTAACTATGCAAAAGCAGTAAATTGCAAAACGGACAAAGCATCAGCACCCAGAGCCACACCACACCACCCCACCACCCCACCACACCACTCTGCTCTGCCTTCCACACAGGCACAGACTTCCACACAATTGTTATGAACTGAACTTTAAATAACAATCAGCCAAGTGCCGTTAAATGAATGCGACATTGTTCAGCGCTGGAACTTTAACTCGAGCTTCAGCGCTTGAGCAGTGGAGTAGCTCTGCTGCCTGCTGTCCAACTGTAGACTGCAGTCAACTGCATCGCGACTCCTTCTCCAGTTCCACCTCTGAGCAATATTAATTTGCGGCCTTAAGTTAAGGCTAAAATATTTGCATAATAAACGCCAACGCCTTGGCCCCCATTCTACACTGAGCGAATAGCGAAGGCACCTGGAAGTCTTGTCTGGTCTTGTCTTGCTCTCCTCTACCTCTCTCGGCTGATATGTATGGTCACCTAAAGCGCACTCTCATAGTCCCATAGTCCCATTCCCATTCTCATTCTCATTTTCATTGCCGGCCATAAGTTTTGGTGGCGGTGAGCAACTGCAGTCGCTCACCTCGTACATTTCCGAAAAGTAATGGCCTGGCCAAGAGTGATAATTTATCACTGGCCAGCAGCCGGACATGCAGCAGCGCTAAACTTCAACGGTACTTGGACAACAATGCCAACTCCCGGTCGGGGACTCGAACACCGACTGGGACTTGGACTCCGACTCCGACTCGGGCCTTGGCTTTGGACCTGGCTTTGGACTTGGACTTGCTCTCGTTGCACTGCACCCCATTGTATACCGGTCTCAATTTGTGCTCTCGGCACAGGCACAATCAAATTGATATTTGCTGCTATATTTAGTTTATGATAATGCCGCCGCTGACTCTGATTCAGTCTGCGCGCTAATATGCTGCTTCCTCCTTGCAGCCAGCCGCTCATTTCTCTCCACACAAAAGCCTTATTTATTATGCATGCTCCGGCTGGCTCAGCAGCCAGTTGGTCAGGTACATATTCCACGAGTCAGTTTTTCCTTATGGCTGGCTGTTTCGTTGGCAGAATTTCCATTGAGAAAGTGTTTTTTTTATGGCTGCAAAGTCAATTAGCATTTGGCATTTTGCCGGCTGGCATTTAGTTGGCATAAATTCAAATCGAACGATCCAAAATATTATTCCTTTTGTTTTGTGCGCCATCGGCGATACGGATGGCTGCCTGGGAACCCGCATACGAAACTAGAGAAATCTTTATTGAATATATTGAAAGTCAGCCCCCCAGTCCACAGTCCACAGCCCCCGCCCCCAGCCACAGCATCTTTTGTTCTGACCTCGCGAGTGTGGGCCTGAAACCCCAATTTCAGATTGTGGTTTTCAATTTAGTTTTCAGATGGACAAATGAGTTCAGTTTATCCATTGTTTTCAATTGGAAATGCGGATGCTGGCCACCATTAGCAGAATTGTAATGAAAACTCCGCAGGCCATCATCTCGTGGTACGATTCGCTCCACATATGATTAGTTTGTGGCCTAAGTCTTTTGTTTATGAGCCAAGCATTAACAAGGAGTTGCGAGCCAAACACCCCACAAGGAAGAGGCTTGCTGCACATTGGAATGGCTTGATTTGCCCGGCACACATCGCATAACAGATCTCTCACCCAATAACTAACAATGGAACTCGTGTACGTACATCTCTCCCAAAGCCACCTCAATCATGGTTTACATGATTGATAGATGGAGGAACAACCGCTTCCAGCTCCGATCCGGCAGCGGCTGCGACTGCGGCGGCGGCTTGTTAACGTTCAATTAGTGAAATTGATAGACATATCTAAACCTGCGTGGAAAAACATCAACCGAAACGTGGCATGAAAAATCGTATGGTGGGGCGAGTAAAGAGAAAAACAAAAGGCGATGACTGTGGGCCAGGGCAAAACGTTTGCCTAGCCACAAATTATATGTTAATTAAAATGGGTTTCGGTTACGCTCACATGGAAATTCTAAGTGAAGGAAAAACCACAGAGAATTCTGTATTTTTGAATGTGAATATGTGGATATGTGAATATGTGATTGTGTGGCATCCAAAAGCCACATGCCACACACACGCACATTTACCGTTCTCTTTCGTTAATTTCGACCGCCACCATTCACATTCATTCTTTCTTGTCCACTTTTGGTCCAATGGCTCATTACATTTGTGGGTTAGCAGGTGAAACCGAACCGAAACGAACAGAACAGAACGGAACGGAATGGAACCCAAACAGAAAAAGGGCCAGATAGTAGAAAGATGAGGAAGATGGAAACCCCGAAAAAAATGAAAGATACTTATTCAGAAATCCAGCCACAGCTCATTGGGGGGCGGGGGGGAGCAGCGGCCTGTGGTGTCTTATTAAAAGCGCGTTGCGTCTGTTGTCTAGGCCTATAATTAGCATAAATTCATTCATACCACTAATTGCAAGTGGAAGTGAGGGTCCATAATGAGTGCTGCCCCTCTCTCTCTCTCTCCCTCCTTCTCTCTTTCATTGTCTGCTTCATATATTGCCGTTCAATCGAGCAGAAGAATGGTGCAGCAGCAGCTCCAGAGATGATCGATGAAGAGAAGAAGGAGTGTGGTGGGGTGTGGTGTGTTGTGGAAGAATGGGGAAGCCTCTCTGTGGCCTCAGGCTGCGACTGGAACTGGAGTTGGGATCTGCAGTTGGGATCTGGCAGGGGAGATCGGACAGCCAGGCAGCATATTGTTTTTCAGTGCAGTATCTTAAAGCATGTTATTAACATTAACGGGGCTTTCCAGGGGTACTGGGACGACTGCCACCCCGCGCCACATCCCTTGTTTGGCTTTCGTAATTTATGTGTGAGCGCAGATTTCCAGGTGTGGGCGTGGCACTTGTTTTGCATGCAACCTGCACTGGGCACCCCCCACTCCACTCCACTCCAATCACCTCGCTACACTGTACCCTCGCCCAGCAAGGGGCATAATTAATTATGTAACTAACGAAACATTAAACAACATAGAAAACCCGAAGAGCACATCGAGCGCAGAAATCTTTTCTCACGCATCCGCTTATTAACCGCTAAATCTTCTCCGCTGTGTCTCTGGGGCAAAATAATGAGCAGCACTTTAGATTATCTCACAGGTGGCTCATCTCTCTTCTCCTCACTTCACTTCGCTTAGAGCTCCCTCCGCTTCTCGTTGGCGAAACTCCAGAGACTGTTTTTCCACTCTTTGTTTGCGATGGTTTTTATGGGCAGTGAAATTATTTAGCGGTACTGCGGCATCGACAGTCGAAACGACAGTCGAAACGCATAAAAAATACAACCTAACAGCGCGAAAATGTGTTCATTTCGTTGGATCTTTTTATGAATGAAAAGATAAACTTTATTTCACTTTCACGCTGAAAAGTTGGCGCAAAAAAAAAAGAGGCATTGTAAGGTGTAAAGTGTCTGCTGTAGATCAGAGATTCGTTGGCTGTGAAGTGTTAATTGTTTGGCGCCTAAGCTATGATATTGCATAATGGGATAGTAGATATTATAGAGGGGGGATTACGGGAAAAGAAATCAAGTCAGACATTATAGAGGGATAACCAATAACCGTGATGAGTGGAGCAACAAAAGTTGAAGATTTCTAATCGGGAAGCCATCTGAAATCACGCTTTCATTCGTGATGCTATCATTTATGCCACTTTATATATTTGGAATGCCAATGTTTCCCAGATTTGGTGAAAACTAGGCCTATGGGGTCGCATCACGTTTCCCCCCAGCAGGGCGCCTTCACCCACATCCCGACCCAAAACCATTTTCCCATTTCCCAGGCAGCCAACGCTTTTCACACATAAACCGTGGACTAAACAATGTTTTTATTCTTATTGTTTTGTGGCCTGCCTGCAACTGGTACTGTTATTGTGTCTCAGGAACAATAAGATGGCCCAAGAGTGCTGAGAGCCAAGAGCTGTGAGCTGAGAGCTGCGAGCTGAGAGCTGTAAGCTGTAAGTGCAGCTGTAGTTTTAATTAAACGCTGGAACACGGGGGAACAAGTGAGGCAATTAATGCTCGAACAGAGCCAGACCAGACCCGAGACCGAACATTCAACACCGAATACCGAATTCCGAATACCAAACAGAAGACACAAAGTTCCGTTTCGGTTCATTCCTGGAAGTGCAAAGCCCCCATGCAGAGTCGCGTCTCCGTCTTTCAGTTGCAGCAACGCTAATAAAATGCACAACAGGAATTACATAAATTACGCGTAATGCGAAATTAGTTTTGCTAATTAACATTTCGCCATCTCTCGCTGGCCATTCCATCTATGCAATCACCACTCTCTAACCCTCTCGCCGCATCTGTTTCTATTTCGATTGCAGACAAAATGTTTCTACGCCGCTGCACCTTTCTGCTGCTGCTCTGCCTAATTGCGAGTGACGCCGCCAGTGCCGCACGCAAAACAAAACGTCCTGTCAAGCCGGTCAAGCAGACCGTTCCACGTACCAATGTAACGCCTTCGCCAGCGGCCATCTCTGCCGCTGCATCCGCCTCAGCGTCAGCCTCAGCCGCAACCACCAGCAGCAGTAGCAGTAGCTCCACCACGGAACCAAATAGCGAGGTGGCGGCGGAGGCGGCCACAATTGCAGCCGGCAGCAGCGGAGAGCTGCCCAAGCCCCTGGTGACGCCCAATGAGGCCCAGCCGGAGGCCAAAACGGACAAATCCCCGGCCCAGCTGCAGGAGGAGGAGTGTGATCCAGATATGATTGGCTTCGAGATCATTACCGGGTAAGTTGGTGCCAGTAATGATCAATGAAAGATCGGAGGCATAGTTATACGTATGATAGTTTTACACACTGACAGAAAAATAATGGCCTAGGATTCTGACATTCCCTGAAGTTTGAGTGCCAAACAAATTGCTACCCATGAGGCTGACACGTAGAAATATATTTCTATCCCTAAATATGTTTTAAATATTTTTCTTAATAATATTTCATGTATAAAGAAGGGATAGAAAAAGCAGGCAGATCTCAGGGATATCTACACTCAAAAACAATCTTCAAATCTACATTTTCTTTGTGGCAACAGAATTCGCCAACCTTCTCCTAATTGAAATGAGTTTTTGCTTGTTAAAAGTAGTTTTCTCTTGAAAAATTGCATAATAATTTCGTGATTTCCTCCCGGTGTATCATAACTGTCACAAAACAATAGCACGAATTTCACTCAACTTTGGCTTACGCAATCCGCCGGCATTATAGAAACTTGATTACATTTTGTTTTAAATTTTAGTGTGTTTGTGTTGTTATTTTCACTTTTGCTTTTCTTCTAAAATTTGAATGATTTCAAAGGGCGCAGGCCAACAGAAGACAAGACAATGCCCAAGCCGAAGGTTCATACATTTTTTAATGAAATGCAACTGACATTTCGGCCAATTAACATTTCCATAAGAAGAGACGCGAAGCAGCCGGGTAGAAGAAAAGCAGAGACATAACGGTGAAGCAAGTGGGAACCCAGAAATGGAGTCAGTGCCACAGCCACTGCCACACAGTGGCACAAACCCCCGGCTAACTAGCATATGCAAATGTATCTGTATCTGTATCTTTGTCTTTGTCTGTGCCTGTGTCTGTGCCTTTCCGGCAGTAGGAGTGACACTTTTTGGTTAAAACGTGACTAATCCCATGACTGGTTTGATGTCATCGGCCCGGCCCGGCCCCATGCCGACTGGTGGTTCGTTGCCAGAGTCTCTTGTGTTTTTGGGCCCATAATGAAGACTCATAGGTAGAATGGCCAGTGAAACACTTTCATTTTCATTAGCTACCCATTGATTATGGGCCATAACTCATCTGGGGGAATGGGAGGGGACGCGCTGCAGTATCTTTTTCGGATCTGTTTTATTTGAACTGCTTTATCTCAATTCCAGGTATGTGCTATCGGCACCCTCGAAAATGCTGGACACTCTGCCGGGCACCCTGATGCTCACGGACTGCTTGGAGGCCTGCCAGAGCAATGAATCCTGCAGCGCTGTCAACTACGAAACCGGCCTCTGTGTGCTGTTCAAGACCACGGCCGATAAATTGCCAGGTGAGTTAGAAAGTGTGAGAATATGCGACCACGACGACGACTACTCCTCCAGTTGGCTGTTTTTTTTTTGTGCCAAAGAAAGCTCAATAATTTAGCTGGCCACTCAATCCACTCGCTCACACATTCATTCACACTCATTCATTCGCTCATTCATTCATTCATTTGCTCAATTATTGAGTTCTAGTTCATGCAGGTTGCATGTATTTTTTTTTTTGTTTCTTCTGGTGGCTGTGCAGGCTGTGCCTGCGGCTTTCGTGGCCAAGAGGCATAAATCACCCGAGTGTCTCCCAGTGGCCGCAAAACGCCTTTTGCTTTTACGCATGATTTGGCTGGCAGCCAAGGACGGCGACGATGGAGATACGATGTTGATGTTGATGTTGTGCTGTGCTGTGCCCGGGCTATGGGCCCAGGAAAACTAGATTTTGCCTATTCTGCAAACAGCAAACTGGCTTTTGGCATTGGCGTTTGCTGGCAGTAACGCATAATTTCTGCTGCCACAGCCTTCCCAGTCGTCGAATGTCGATGCAGTTGTCGCTGTCGCTGCTGTTGCCACTGCCTTTTGCTTTGCCTCCACTGTGGCTGCCACATACAGCCGCTGATTCAGCCTGAGATCAGCCTTCAGCTGCTGCTGCACGCCTGTTACTTTGCAGTGAAGGGGCGTGTGCGTAAAACGCACCAAATGCTCCACGCACGCACCTCCCCATACGCATGGCACCGTTGCATTTTCCTGATTTTTCCCGGTTTTCCTGACTCTGTTTTTATCTGTTTGCCTTCCCCTACCGCTCCGTTAACCGCTCTCTTTGGTGCATTTTCAGGTTCACTTTCGCGCTCACAGTTTCCGGTTTTCACCATCTACGCACAGAAATCGTGTTTGGGCGTCCGTCCTTGCTCCAAGGCCTGGTGCATCGATCGCGTTCAAGGTTACCGCCTCCCCGAACATGTCAAATCTAGTCAGACGGTTCTCTCGCGGCGCGACTGCCTGGAGCTCTGCCTCGGGGAAACCGAATTCACATGCCGGTGAGTGTCCCAAAAAGGGTTCCAAAATTAGTGAGCAATGAGAATATGGGAGAGATGTTCCATTGGTTTTGATTTAGGGATTCCTGCACTCTTAAATATAGCTAGAAATATTATAGTATGCTCATTCTAGATGTTACAAAGTAAGTATTTAGTTGGAAAATCGTTCAATAGCTAGTTCTTAGTCAACAGATTGAATTGGGTATGCAAATCGTAATATTCCGGGATAAAAACTGTTAACAATGGCTCAAAGAATAACCAGTTCACGTCGGTAGTTCGCGCAGTCAATGAATACCTTTATTTAGGGCACTCAGAACTGATAGTAATAATCCTACCAATACCACTTATCTTGCTCTCTACGATACTGCATCTTGTGTGAATCCTATTTAATATATTTTATTATTTTTGAGCGGCTTGACTTATTGCTTCGTGCTCTATGTACATACTCGCATGCACTTGCGAATCCTTTCCTAATGCTCTATTATATGAAACTTCTCTTGCTTCTCTTCCACCTTCCAATCTCCGCCACTTCGCTTTCCGAACTCTTCACCTCTTCCGATCTCTACCGCTCATAATTTTAACCACGAACCAGCTCGGCCAACTACTACCGCCACTCGGGTCTGTGCGAACTGTCCGATATGGATCGTATTACCCTCTCGGCCGGCGGCAGTGTAGAGCCCTACGACGGGGCCGACTATCTGGAGAACAACTGTGCGGAGGAGCCAAGCAAACTCTGCGAATTCAAGCGCATCTCCGGCAAGATTCTGAAGACCGTGGACTCTGTCTACCAGGACATCAATACCATTGACGAGTGCCGTGACCTCTGCCTCAACTCCCCCTACAGGTAAGCATTTCCCTCTCTCGCGAACTCTGTGGCATCTCTGTGGGATCTCTTCTCTGACTGCTTGACAATCGTTTGACAGATGCCACTCTTATGACTATAACGATACTGGAGACATGGTCTGTCGCCTGTCGCATCACAGTCGCGCCACCCTCACCGACGTGATGGATCCCTATCTGGATGTGCCAGAGGCAGCCACCTACGAGCTCTCGGCCTGCTACAATGTGTCCATTGAATGCCGTTCCGGGGAGATGATCACCAAGATTCGCACTTCCAAGCTCTTCGACGGCAAGGTCTATGCCAAGGGAGCCCCCAAATCCTGCGCTGTGAACGTGAACAATTCGCTGGAGTTTGATTTCCGCATGGGCTACAACGACCTCGAGTGCAATGTCCGCCAGAGTGCCTACGGACGGTATATGAACGACATTGTCATCCAGCATCACGACATGATTGTCACATCCTCGGATCTGGGACTGGCAGTGTCCTGCCAGTACGACTTGACCAACAAGACGGTGCTGAACGATGTGGATCTGGGTGTGACAGGTGAAATTGAATCGTCGCTGAGCGAGGAGATCACCATTGACTCGCCGAATGTAATCATGAAGATCACCTCACGGGACGGCAGCGACATGAAGCGCATCGCCGAGGTGGGCGATCCCCTGGCCCTTCGCTTCGAGATCGTCGAACAGAACAGCCCGTACGAGATCTTCGTTAGGGAACTGGTGGCCATGGACGGCTCGGACAGTGCCGAGATAACGCTGATCGATGCTAATGGCTGCCCCACCGATCAATACATCATGGGCACCATCCAGAAGCTGACGCACAACCGCAAGGTGCTCCTCTCGCAGTTCGATGCCTTCAAGTTCCCCTCCAGCGAGGTGGTGCAGTTCCGCGCTCTGGTAACGCCCTGCATACCGCGCTGTGAGCCCGTCATTTGCGATACCGAGGATGGCGCCAGCGGTGAGCTGAAGTCTCTCGTCTCCTATGGCCGCAAGAAGCGCTCAGTGCTCAATGGCACCGATGGTGGTAAGTGTGTGGCTGCCGGCGAGAGCTCTCTAGCTCCAGAGTGCTAGACCCAAATCCATCTATCCCTGCCGTACGTACTTACTAACTGCCTGAATTGATTCACAGCCGAGTTCATGGTCAGCACACGCCAGCGCCGCGATGTGGGCCCCGTTGATGATAACATACTGCTCGTGCAGTCCATACAAATCACAGACAAGTTCGGCTTCCAGCCAGAGGACGGCAGCGGCAGCAGCAGCACCAGCACCACCACCAATGGCAATGGCAATGACAGCGGTTCTGGTCCCCACGAGAAGGCATATGCGGGCGTTGCCCAGGACAAGCTCACTTGTCTTAATGGCTATGGTAAGTCCTCTCCCACCACTCCACCTATTCTAGCTTTGGGTCTGGGTCTGGGTTTGGGTCTGGGTCTCTGTGAAAATGCCCAATCAAGCGCGAATCAAAAGTTACGCGATTTGCATAGACAAGGAGCTAGCAGGACGTTGTCTTCGTCTTCGTCGTCTGCCGTATCGTATCCGTATGACGACAGTCATTGTAGTCGACTGTCGTGCTGGCCTGGGTGAATCAGCAGGGGCGTGGGGTAGGGGATATTCGGTGGGGCGACGCCGACTGGCAGCATCGTGAGCCAGTGAGCTTGTTCTTGGCCCTGGCCCATTGTTGCCTGCTCGCTAATTTTGATAATGAATCAATTTTTCATCATTGCCGACTTTGGCCGAATGATTCCTACTGCATGAGAATTAAATTAGGTTCTGTTTCGGATCGTAACTCTAACTGCTCACTGGCTCCCCCGCATCCACAGCACAGCACCGCAGAGCAGAGCGGAGCGGAGCACATCCACCTCCGACTCCCACTCTGACTGCTGTGTCCAGAACGTGTTCTGTGACTGCATTAAACAAGTTATGATGTTGGCTTGGTGTCTCTGGCTCACGACCAGGTCACTAGTTCAGCTGCAGCTGTGCAGGATTGTGCACGCCTCATTTTCGTGCGGCGCGAAAACTTTTTCTGCACAGTTGGTCGTCTCCTCCGTCCGTTAGCCAGCAGCTGAAATTTCAGCTCTCAGTTCTCGGTTTCAGTTTTGCAGCATGTAGTTCGCTTCACTCTGTTTTCTGTTTTCAGTTTTCAGAGCTTCCAGCTGTAGCCGCAGCTTCCAACCACCCAGCCACCCATCTCCCATGTGTCATTCCTTTGTGGAGCAATTGCCATGCCGCATTAAAGCGAATTCAGCGTTGAAGCGTTAAATTGACAGCTCGTTAGACAGCAGCAGGTCCAGCGTAAGCTTCAGATCGGTCTGTGACTGCGACTGCGACATGGGACTCTGTGCATTGGACCACCGTTCCGCCATCAACAACAACAGCAACAACAACCACATACATTTTTGTTGTAATTACGCGCTGCATTTCAAGGCAGATCAGAGTCGGCCCAGGCCGAAGCTCATTGTCTGCAATTAGAGCAACGGTTTTCTTCTGCTGCTTAAGCTCATTTGCCACACACATTGTTGGGTCGGGACTACAGACGGGACAGGGGCTAGACGGTAGACGGTAGATGGGAGATGGTAGATGGTAGATGGTCATGGCCCCGGACAGGTGATCTTTAATGCGTGCAGACAGTGAGACTCGCTTTTGTGGCATGCAGAGCAGCAATTTAACGCCATCTGGCCTATAATTTGTCAAAGCTTATGAGCACTTTTCATTCTTTGGCCAGCGATATTTGTACATACAATATAAACGAATCTGCTTCCCCACTTATCTCAATCATTTTAATGGTCGCTTCATACTGTACTGGTCACTGGATCTTTAAGTCCTTCAATGATGTTTAATTTCTAATATTACTCCGAGCAAAATCCCCAAGAAAAATACTGCCCATATACGAGTATAGTATGTTTGTATGTGGCATGAGCTTTTGTTTCGCTTTCGATATTCCGCAACTTTTTGCCCAATCAATTTAATGGTCACTTTTTGCGATGGACCGTCTGTTTCAGTCCCTAAATGAAGCTTGATTCCCGACATTATATGGCCCGGTATTCTCTCATGTATGGGATCTTTCTTTTCGCTTTCGATACACAGCCACTTTTTCCCCAGTCCGAACATTCTTCAGCGTAATGAATCCGTTTCCACTTATCTCAATTATTTCAGCAATGGATATTTGGGACTTTGAATGATGTTTAATTTCGGCAATTACCTGGCATTCAATTCGGTACAGAGTGCACTTCCTTATTTGTAGTGGGTTTTCATTTCGCTTTCGACATTGGGACAAGTTGGAAAATATTCCATTATTTCGGATACTTTATGGCAATGATTCTTTGAGTATCCCTCCCTAAGATGTAGATATTTTATCCC
The DNA here is from genome assembly GCA_018150905.1 of Drosophila ambigua. Lineage (NCBI taxonomy): Eukaryota > Metazoa > Arthropoda > Insecta > Diptera > Drosophilidae > Drosophila > Drosophila ambigua. The sequence goes on from JAECWS010000086.1 coordinate 1,566,249, forward strand.
AACCATTGAACATAATTGCCAAATTAACTGCGTGGTTGCTATATACGTTATGGAGTCCAGTATCCCAAAGCTACTCGTATTCCAAAAAATTATTAAATAGATCATTCTGGTTTCGCTTTCTATATTCTGCCACACAACTTTTCTTCCCATTTGCTTAGATTTTTCCCAACCTTTTCCCTCATTCTCATTGTTCTGGCTCTCGGGTTTCCATCAAATTATTTACTCTTTTTATTTTGCTGTATTTTTTTGTGTGTGTTTTGTTTGTGGGCGCCTCGATGTACCACTACCTCTGGATCTTCCATCTTTCTAACTGAACGTTTACAGTAATTGTAATAATTTTGTATATTTTCGTTGTTCTCTCTTTTGTTGGTCTTGTTGTTGTCGGGAATGGGAATGGGGATGGGGATGTGGGGATGGGGATGTGAATTGTGCTGTTGGGGATCTGTTGTCAGATCAAGTTGGGGGCAACACACAAATACACATAAATAAAAGGCCAGTTTCAAGTGCGTGCACTTTGTTATTGAAACTCATTCAAGTCATGACCAAAGAGCCACATGATGATGATGATGATGATGATGGTTTGCGTTTTTTATTTGTATTTTTGTATTTTGGTTGCTTAGGTTGCTGCTTGGTGGAACTCTGGTTGGCTCAGAGCTCACTTTTTATGGTCAACAGCAAACGTAGTTCCAAAGTAATCTTTGATAGTCATCTGGCATGTCGGTCGTTGTTGCTCTGGCTGATGCTCTTAAATTCTGATTTCGTGAACTGGACGACAACCACAACAACAGCAACAGCAGCAGCAGCAACAAAGACGACGCATGCGAGTCGTCGTATTCGTACTGCACTCTGGTTTTGACTTTGACTTTGGCGGCACTTTCACCCGATTTCTACCGGCATTGGCATTTCGAATTTCCTCCACCGACCATGGCCGAGCGGCCTCTGCTCTGCTCTGCTCTGCCTGGGCTTATTTATGTGGCATGTTGCACTTTTAAGAACCCAACAATTGTGGCATGCAATGCGGAGGGTAAGGAAAGTGAGTCCAATCGGTTGCTGCTGCTACTTCTTCTCTTGCTCCGACTCTGTGTTTGTGTGTGTTGTGTGTTGTGGCTGCTGCCTCTTGTGGCATGCCAAAATATGCAACTCATGCATTAAATTGTCGCTGTTTTATTTCTCATTGTTTTATGTTTATCTTCAACTTGTTGCTGTCACAACTTGGTCACTTGGTCGCTCTGGGGCCTTGGGGGCCTATTTCTTCTCTCTGTCTTTCTCTCTCCGTCTTTTTATTTGTTTTTATTTTTATTTTTTGTTTCGTTTTATGGCCAAAAGTGGGTCAAGTGGCGCCCACTTTTGTTTTCTTTGATAACTAAACCGATCTTAGGTCACTTCTTCGACTTCTTCCTTGTTTTCTTTCGGTTGAAACGATCTTATCTTCTCTGTGGGTTTCTTTGGCGGGCCTTTGGGTTTATAGGGGGGAAACCAGTTTTATGGACAATCCGAGAACTAGATCGTTTGCCGGCGATAATCCCAATGATTTATGGCGATAAGAGGCCGACTTCCCTTTTGTAATTGCTGATCGATGGAGAACCTCTCGAGTAATGCCATTTATTTTCACTTCTTTCTCTTTTGCAGGTCTGATCATGGCTGGAGCGCTCTTCCTGCTGGCCCAGTTGAGCATCTTTGGCATCTGGAAGACCGTCCAGCGGCGCACACATAAGGAGCGATACCTGTACCAGCACGAGCCGACGCCGACCATCACCTATGGGGCGCCCACCATGCTGTACGGACCCCCACCGCCATCGTCCGCCTCGTCGGGTGCATCCCACATGGGCCACAGCGCCAAGGACACGCTGAGCAAGCTCTACGACAGCGGCATCAACGGACGCTACGGACAGCAGTACTAGACGGACGGACGGACGGACGGACGGACAACTCCAGGACACAGCTCTCACATTTAGCTGGGAACAAACGCAATATGCCTCGAAAGCTTCAAAAGATTCGATGAGACTTGAATAGAAAATATTCGCCCAAGCAGCGACAAATGCAAAAATCATTGGAAACCCTAGATTAATCCAATCCTAGACTAAGACTACACTTACAACTTAAACATAGATCGATGATTGATGATCGATGATCGATGATTGACGTGACCCCCTCTCAACATATATTTTTTTGTCTCTCAAGAATGCGCGCTTTTAAATGCTTTGGAAATGGAAAATGTTCCAGCATTTTGAATCTGCGCATTGCCAATCAAACGGAAATTCTGCCTCTTGCAAAATTTGAATTACGAGTTAGTTAAAGGAACCGGAAAACAGGAACCAATTAGTTTTGCCCGATTCTTTCTAGCAAAAGTTAGGCTAATTTTTAGTGCTTAGTGAGACGTCTCTTTCGTATCTATATGTCTAGGTCTATAGAACTCGAGCGACATGCATTTATAACTATTATTCTATTTATTAATAACTATTTATTCAGCTGCTTACATTTTCACACAAAGTTTGCCAAATAATTTTGTATCAAAATGTTTTGCGCCAGGCTTCTGTGCGAGGCGGCATTTCCAAACCCCCATTTCTAAGCCCCAAAACACTCTCCCACACCGCCTTCGAAAGCCCCAACCTATATTATCTATTAATCTATTAATCTCGAACTATTTATTGTGCTAATTGTATTTCATATATTATTTATTTGCCGAAACGCAGAGCGGTGCTAATGTTTAGTAGAGCCTTCGACTTGTCCCCCAAACAGCAAGTTTCAGAGACTTAGAGAATTAAATTAATTATTATTTCTGATAAACGAATTGTACTGATTAAGTAAAGCAAAGTAAACTTAAATATAAATTAAAAAATAAATGTCTAAAAATAAAAACAACATTTTTAGTTTTATTGCATAACGGAGGATACGAAATGGGATTTAATTTATGGATACTCATAAAAATGAGGGGGAAATGGATAGAAAAGAACTTTTCAACAATGATAAAAGGTTCGTTCGTACAAATATTATTCCTGAATTTCTTTTTTTTGAAAAGAAATCCAGAAAAATGTAAAGCAAACGAAAGAGAATAAAATGGAATAATCGAATTAAGCAAAACGTAAATATTTGACAATTAGTTCCACCTTTTAATCCTCACTCAAGAGTCATTAAATATTCTCCCCACATTTAAATTAAGAAATTAATTTAACCATAACCAACTTTGTTGCCAATTAACATTTCACTGACAAAACGAAGCCACCATTAACTGAAATTGATGTTTGTCATAAGAGACCCGACGAAATTATGATAATTTCACGGCAATTTGAGCAGACCCATACCCGTGTGGCATGTGCCGCCGCAGCTACTCGTACGTATAGGTGTGAGATGTGGCAGAGTCGCATAGTCGCATCTTTAGGTGTGCCCGCAGTCACCTGCAGCTTCGCCTCGCATTGTGGCTTGGAGTGTGTGTGTGTGTGTGTCTTGTGTGGAGGGGCAGTCCGACAAAAGTGTTAATCAAATTATGAGGCACACAGAAACGGAGTTAAACCAGGCGTGGCACGATCTCTTTAACGCTTCAGCTACGCACGCCATTAAGCATACACACACTCATATGTATATGCTCATACATATGTATGTACATATATCCATGATGTATTACGATTTCTGAGCCACTGAAGGCGTCGATTAATCATGATCGTGTTGAAATTTAAATTGAAATGTGCGAAAAGTCGAGCTTCGGCTGCGTCGTGTGCCGCCTTTGTAAATGAAGATGTCTCCTTCTGCTGTCCGTCTCATAGGAGACTCGATTGCCACCGTGGATTGCGTCTATCGCGGGCAAGGTGTGAGAAGACGCATGTGCGTCGTGCCTCATGTTGCATAAAACGCCTTTATTAAGCGATAGATAGCCGTGCTGTGTGTTGGATTGAACGAATTTTGTATACTCTAAGGCCTAGGCGAACTACGATCTGGCAAGTGTTGGGCTTTAGAAGGAAGAATGAAGATGTGAATAAGGGTTTTATAGCCCTGAAGTTAAGATATTCCTAAGCTTATTTAAAGCTTGACATTATTTGATAGATTACCTATGGTGATATCTAAAAGAATCCATTTATTTAGCTCTGATTAATCTGACTATATTTTTACATTTTCTTGGCGTTAAAAAAGAGTCAAGAAAGTCTTAATCCAACATTGAAAAATACTTTACACATTTATCCCATTCTTAGTCCCATTCCTAGTCCCATCCATTAGACCCTCCTTCTCCACAAAGTTCATATACCCTTTCTCGCATGTTACAGAAAATCATCAAAGACACGCGTTGACAATTTTTATGGCCGGTTCTGGTGCGTATTTGGCTTGGACTTGGACGAGGTGTTGGAGTTTCAGATGTTCAGAGCTGGAGTTGGTCTTCTGATGGGGCAACAGAGCAGAGCAGCGATCCGTGCTGCGGGCTCCGGGCGCTGTTTGAGTTTTTGTTTTTGGTTTTTCTCACTTTTCCAGAACGTGGCCAAGTGTGGGCATTGGCGGTGACAGCTATGCAAATGCCTGGCCATTAAGTCGTTGACTGTTAGCAATGGCTTTTAATTAGCGGCTTGACTTTGGCCCCGACACAAACCTCGGCCTGGATCGTTCTGATCCCCAGAATGGCCTCGGGATGTGAACAGGGACAGAGGGACCAGGGACAGAGACAGAGACAATGGATGAGACACCTACACTCGTTGTGGTTGACACTTTGACCATTGAGGAAAACGCTTGCTCGCATTTTGCCAATTTCCATGCATAAAGTTCGCATTGAACACCCTCACGCTTCGTGGTCATTTGCATTTAAATGCCATTGAGCCTCGCCAGAGGCTAAGCTGCAATGGGATGGGTTCAAGCAGAGTGAAGATCTCGTTTGCAGCACTCTTCCTCTTCTCACCTCTCCACCCGTCCAATTCCATCCCATCCCATTCCATGACAGAGAGCAAGAGCTTTTCCTATTCGGGTTTTCTTTTTTTTTTCCTTTGGTTTTTTGGCCTGCCATGTTGGCCTGCCTCACGATTTCTTCTTTGGCCTCCCGCCTCGTCCTCTGTGCTCTGCCGCTGCCGTTGTTGTTGCTTTTCAGCTTTTGTTTGTTTTACAGCTGCTCGCTTTGATTGAAAAATTATGCACTTGCCATGGCAATGGGCAACGCCAAATTTCCCCTCCAAAAAGAAAAGAAGAAGCGATTGAAGAAAAGGAAAACCCACTGCAGCACCAGCAGCACCAGCAGCAGCAGCACTGAAGCGCAGAACAACCAAGCTGCTTCCTGCGATGTGAAATTTCTGATGCTCTTTTTACTGGCCGGAAATGCAAAAGGAAGTGCTGCCAACTATTCGGGAAAGATGAAATGCATACAAAAAAATTGGAGAAAATATGAAAATAGTGTGAGAAATTCCCAGGAAGGAGTCATGCAGGAATTCATGCATACGAAAGCGATAAAGCCATGAAAAGATATTGTTTTAGGGAAAGAAAACTCTACAATATACCAGTATATACATATAGCGGTATTTATATTTCCTTTCTTCCCATCACTTTCCTGAGCACCCATCATAGCCATGAGTCCTCAACTTCTGCATAGAGTAAAGACCAAGCAGAGAGACTGACAAAAGTTGGAATCTTAGCACTTGAAGCGACAGAGCGGACGTTTTGCCGTTTACCATTAACCATTTTCCATTTTCCGATGGCTGAAAGCGAGGACGGTGGCTTGTTACTTTTCATTTCGCCAACTCCTCCAGCTTGTCCTGCTCATTAGCAATTGCCCGGCATGGCGGCGGCATGGGACGGCACGGCACGGGACGGGACAGGACAGCTGTTGGCAAGTTTTCACCTAATTAAGCAAACAAACGTGTGGGAAATCGAGGCGGCCATCGTTTGTGCTTTTGGCCAAGATAACTTTCGCCCGGGTTCCCGACTCCCAACTCCCAACTACCGACCCTACCCGACCCGACCCAAACCGTTCCGAACGACCCAATACGACACGCCCCATGTCCAGATGTCCCCAGTGTCGAATGTCCCCAGATCCCCAATAGCCCCGCCAGTGGAAGGCGAAACTAATTGCCACGAACATGGGGGCTAAGTAGCCGGAGGAATGCAGCCGAAAACATTTGTCTCTAATTGCGGGCTCAGCCCAATTGGGTAAAGCAAATTAAATTAAATGCAATCTAAACAAACAGCCAAACCAGAGCAACAAGAGGCACAGGAAAGCTGCAAACTGCAACTGCAGCACTGCCACAACAGGAAGAGCACCAAAGAAGCAACAACAATTTGTGCAAAAATACAAATTGGAACATTTGTAGAGAGGCGCAGGCGTGTAGGCACTGTGAGAATTTATGGCCCTGGTGGGGTCACTGCCGCAATGGAATGGATAACATCTGGGCTGGCTGCCTGGCTGGCTGGATGGCTGAAGACCCAACTGAATACCCAACGGAAGACCCAACGACAGCGGATGGCTGCCTGACGCGTCGTGCGCAATGCGCATGCAAGGCCCAAACAAAACCGAAATGGCAAAGGACATTGACCAGGCCCCAAAGACTCCCTCCTCCAGAGTCTGAGGCAGCGAGATACAGAGAGATGGACAGCCATTAGAAATTAGAGAAATGGTTCAGTACCGTTTGAAGATGCTTCGCAAGATTCGCCAGGTTCTTTTGGCAACACAAAAAGAGAGGAAGTGAACACAACGGCAATAAAAACAAAAAACAGAAAACAATTAATAATTGTAATGTATCTCTGGAATCTCCAGAGTCAAGACTTGCGGCAATTACAGACCCCAAAGGAGTCATCTACAGGGGTCACTCCACTCAAATTCAATTTCACTGCAAAGATTCGGTAGTCCAAACTGAACTTTGGCTTTGAATTTGGCAAAACGAGAGATCAAATCACATCTGACTTACTTTAAATGGGGATTGGAGTGGGAGATGGGAATAGAAAGGCGTTGGGAGCTAACACTGGAAAAATCTTCAGATATGTACCTTTAAGTATCTGCAATCCTTCCTTCCACGGGGATGCATGAGTGCCGAAGGCTACATAAGTATTTGTATGTAATCTGAAGAATGTGTCCACCATTTCACCATAATTAATCACTTTTTATTACGCAGATAGAAGAGCCATTCTTTGGGCTGTAATATGAAGATATCCTCAGGGCTCAGTGCCACCCAATCACTGGCCAACGCTTCCACTTCAATCTTTCAATCATCGGGTAAGAATAAATTCTGAAAGATAAAGATTTATTCATATTTAATCAGAAGAACCGACTAGCTCAAATTGCACTGCAACTATGCACTTTTTCTCGCACACTCACACAGCGCGAATCCCAGATTCCTCCTCCAGTCTCCTGCTGGCATCGCAGCTACATCTTCCTCAGGGTTAAATAGCGCCCAATCCCTGGTCAGCGCTTCCGCTTTGGCGAACTGTGAGACTTTTGCTTTTCCTGCCTGCGCATGCGATGGCTGCGTATTCAATTTTTTAGTAGGATCCCAGTAGATCCCAGCCCTACCCATGGGGCTGGAGGTGAGGGCGTGCGTGAAAACGGCTTGAGTGCACAAGGAAGGCCGCCGGCTGGACACTCTCACGAGGAGCATGCGGCGGAGGCAGGAGGCTGGACAACAATCGCAGTAAGTGATTACGTAACCAGTGCATTGTTCCTGTTCATCTGTTTCCATTTCATTGAACAACGCAATGGATGAGCCAGAGGAAGAGTTGAACTTCGAGCTGGGAGCTTCGCAAGGCAGCTCTGTGGCTTATCAGGCACTGTGGGCGAGGCTGAATCAATGGTGGGCAGCAGCCAGAGGAAGCTGCTGCAAAATAATTTATTCACAGCCATTATGCGCTGCGAATTTATGCCACTTCCTGGTGGAACAACTACAAATAGCCTTTTAAAATGCGATAAAAATAGCGCCAACGGGTCTGTAGCGAGAAACCCCCCCATAGAATGCAAAAGGGAAGATGCTACGACTGGTGTTGCTGCGGCTGCTGCTTCTTCTGTTGCACAATGGGTTCCAAGGATGGGGCGTGGCTCTGGCCAGGGCGCACACTCCCAATGACTTTTAAGCATGAAACCGTAAAATGGTTTTTCAATAAACAGGCAACAAGCATGGAGCCGGGGGAGACGAGCAGAGATCAGAGGAAAGAACTAGACTCTGGGAAACGGGCGAAAACAATGCGACAAATATTTGAATATGTTAATTAGTTTGTTGTTCCTGTTGCCGTTTTCTGGGCACGATCAGTTCTTCGTTCTCCTTCTATCGCTGGCCGTGCATCGGTGCAGTCTAATTTCATGTGTTGCCATCTTGTTAGCAGCCCCACCAAGAGCACCAAGAGCAACAAAAGCACCAAGAGCACCAAGAGGACCCAAGTCCCGGGATCCGAGAACCGTTTTGCATCTTCGCACTAGCGCAAAGGCTAACGAGGTTGCCGAGGCGACTCCGAATTGGTCTGGGACGCCTGCAAGTGCATTTTAGATTCATATTTATATTTATGATTGGTATGCAGGTTGGCCCACACACAGAAACTCACACACACACACACATGGAGCAGAGTGGAGTGCACCGGAGCGGACCCATCCATATGGAGTGGGCCAATAAAGCTGCCAATGAGCCTGGCTAAAAACAACTGACAGCATCAGCCTTATAGAGTCACACAGGCCACCAGCGGCTCTGGGGGATCGGGATCTCACTTCTCGCGATTCTCCCCCTTCTACGATTTTGTGGCATTTTTGCCATTTGCACGCAAAGTCAAGTACAAAGTTGGGCTAACAGGGGATTACAGTGTGTACTGGCTATCTAAGAGTCTAATCAGTCGATGAGAAAATATCTACAGATAAAGACGCCAAGAGATGTGCAGTAACACTATTTATCATCTACTCGTACGATAAAGATCTTTCAGTTTTCTGATGCTTCCACAATGAAATTTCTATACTTTGTCCCGCTTAGCCACTCTCTACTGTGCATTGAGCAGCTTGGGACTCACCTGTGGCATTCTTTGCGTGTGGATGCCGCTGAGGCCGCCTCGTCTCCCGCCATTTACCATCCCACCGCCACAACTTGACTCCTCGGACACTGGCTGTAGGTGTTGCCCGGGCCACAGCTGATGCCTTTGACAGCTACTAAATTCTGCTTTTGCTCGCGCGACGCACGTTCCTTGTCCAATTTTGGGCAGCGAGATCGCTGGCTTCGCTTGGATTATTCCTCCTTTTTCTCTCTTTGGGTTTTTTTTTGGCTGGCGCTTATCGTTTGGCCATAAATTTATGCCGCCTCGTGGTTGTTGCGGCTGCCATGAGGAGGTCCTAAGCCTCCGCTAAGGCTGACCGTGACACGCAATGAAGTTGTTGTTTCGCCTCTTGTTGGAATTTCTGAGGCTTGTGGCATGTTGAATGCAATTAACGGCACTTGACGGCTCAAGGGAAATTGACATTTCAACATAATTAGTTGCTTGTTTTGCAGTAATTGCGTAGTTTGTTATGTGAAACTGAAAATAAGGTGCCATTTAGTGTTATTGGAAACGAAATGCAATTTACCGCAAACTTCCCGGCGATAAATGATATCCACAATCGAACTCATCATTTTTTATTATACATTACATTTTACATACTTTTTACATACTCTTTGTACATCATTTTTACATTTTTTAATTTTGTATTTTTATCTTTAACAGCACTGAATGTTCAATCGCGTCTTACTGCTCCGCGTGTGCGTTTATTTAAATCGTAAGAAACTACACATTTAAAGGTTTTATTGGTTTAGCAGGATTTAATGACGCCCTTTCTAACAAACAGTTTGAACTATTTCCATTCGCGCGCAATAAAATATATACTTTTCGGTATAATTGTATGTAAAATTTGAGTTTTGGTATTTAGTGGTATATTTCATCAGCTTTTTGGTATATATTTCGATATATTTCTGGCGGTTCAGACGGTATATTTTTCCATAAATCGACGGTCACACTGTATTGAAAGTGAAAATTGCGCTGGGAAATTGTTAAAAAAGTGAATTAAATTCAATAAAAGTCGTATCAAGCTAGACCAAGGTGTGCTGCAACATGTGTGGAGGGTTTACCTGCTCGAAGAATGCGCTCATAGCGCTCAACATTTTGTATGTGGTAAGCAAAAGAGCAAAAAAACAAACAAAATCCAGAAAATCCCAGTAACAAAAACAACAACCAGGAAGAGGAACAACAAATGCAAAGCAGCAGCAAAAGCAACAATTGCGATTGTGTTACGAGTAGATTATTAAATTACAGCGCTTAATGGCGTTTTATTGATTTTCTTCTGGCAGGTGCAACACACACACACACTCATGCATTCATATGGGTGTATGTGTGTGTACCTGTATGTATCCATGCGTCCTGCTGCTGCCTCTGTGCCTGTTGTCTGTTGTTCCTCTTGTTAATAGTCGACCTCCTGTGCACATCTTGAATACTTATGCTCTGCTCCTCTCCTCTCCATCCACTAGATGATTGGTTTCCTGCTGATTGGCGTGGGGGTCTATGCGCGGGCCGCCTCCATTGTCACCAATCTGCCCATTGTGGGCGGCATCCTGGCCTGCGGCGTCATACTCATCTGCATCTCCATGCTGGGCCTCGCTGGCGCTGTGAAGCACCATCAAGTGATGCTCTTCTTTGTATCCTTTTAAACCACAAGAAAACCTTGCAAGCGCACGCACTAAAAGTGCTTGTCACATAGAGCCCAAGGTCGTGGCCCTCGTGTCGAACAATGACATGAAAACTAGCCTCATTATGAGTCAAGCAAATTATGACGGGTGCTCAGCTGCAATGACGACAGCGATGGGCACCACACTTGATACGAATTTTGCAATCGCTTTCGTGGCTTTCCTTAACCCCTAGACTCTGTCTCTCTCTCCTCGCAGTACATGATCATCCTGTTTATGCTCTTCCTCATCCAGTTCTCCATTGCCAGCTCTTGCCTGGCCGTCAATTCCGAGCAGCAGCAGCAGTTTGCCGAGCAGGGATGGATGACAGTGCCCCCAGAGTTGAGGCAACAGGTGCAGGAGAGCCTCGACTGCTGCGGCTTCAATGCCACCAGCAGCATCAACCTTCCGACCTCTCCCTTGGCTCCGACAGATGAACCCTCTTGCGAGTTGGTCAACAGAAAGTGCTGCGAACAGTCGAACGATGTTGATTGCCATTGCCCGGCCTGCGGTCCCATGCTCGAGGACAAGATTGACTATGCCTTCAAGCTGTGCGGCGGTCTGGGCATCTTCTTCAGCTTCACCGAGGTGCGTACATGGAAACGGAACTAATCTTTGTAATCTGTGTAACTCCTTCATCCGTCCATCCACATGCTGCCTTTAGTTTGTGGGCGTCTGGCTAACCGTGCGCTATCGCAATCAAAAGGATCCGCGCGGCTTGCCCAGCGCCTTTCTCTAAATTTTCATCTAAATCAGAAAAAAACGATTAATCCCCGATATAGCAGCAGGCAAAGTTATATAGATTTGTGTGTGTATCTCTGTCTCTGTGTATTTCTCTTTCTGTGAAATGTTGCTATCGACGGGGGGAAGTATTTCATGGGTCATAGACCAGAAGAGAGCTCTTTGGGTCTGCATACATCTTATATATTTATACCATCTACAGATACATACATATATACAGAGATATATAATCGCATTACAGCATAAATACATATGTACGTAATGTGTTAGGTCGTAATTGATATACAATACAACTTTAGACATATATACACTCATACAGATATAGTGTTATATATATATATATATATATATGCATACATATATAGAGGAGGAGAGAGCCAGGTGTTTAATCCATATAAAGCAATCAACAATCCCTTTCTTTACCCTGCATTCTAACACTCTTTAACTAACTGAAAACCAACTGCCGGGCTCTTTGACTAAGCCTAATCGACCAGAGGCCAAGGGTGAGACATGTTTAAGCATTTTTGTGTCTTCATTTTCCTTAGTTTTTCTTATGCAAACCTCTTTTAATGATCGCCCACTTAATTATCGTTTTGTTTTCCACTCAGGTCTTGGCCGTGTTCCTGGCGCGTCGCTATCGCAATCAACATGATCCCTGCTATCTACCTGCCCGTGCCGTCTTTCCACACAACTATCTGTACTGATCGGCCCATGGATCGCATGGTTAAGGATTGAATAATTTGGATAAAGGAACGGTACATGGATGGTGCATTTTTAGTCAAAGGGACGAAGGCTGAATATTCTTATTTGTACAACACACACGCGTACGTTTCCTAGCAAGAATCGAATACCAGACTCGAACAAAAGAGATTACTCGATGGCAGCTGAGAGAGTGATCAATGCTGATGCTGATGCTTCTGCTGCTGCTGCTAAATTTTAAATCATTTTTATTGTATATTTATAGTTTACTTGAATTGCACAAAGATTGAGGCGGCATATATATATATGTATATGTGTGTACGCCCCACAATGAGATTATGTTTAGCTGTAATGTTTTACCTTAAGTTAAGTTGTGCTGTTTTTCACACCTCTGTTAGCTACATATTTTGAAAGCCTTTCTTTGCAACTCGCAACAATCATGAATGACTCAACTGCTGTACCACGAGAGAAACTACGACAAGAGAAACATTTCGGAAACCTGATCTTCAAGTAGAATCTAACAACCAAGTCAACAATTGTAACTAGCAACTTAGTAAGCAACTAAAACTAAAACTAAACCTAGACATAACGTAACACATCAACCTATATACATACAAAACGTGTTTGCATATTCAACAATACTCTAAATGTTAGTTGTGTGTTAATGATCCAAAAGAACAAAAACAAAACCAAAAAAAAGCATAAAGTAACCCAACTAAAAAAATATACATGTCAACAATTATACAACTCTCTAAAAGATAGACAACCTCCTGCCACACAGCTCTTTTCCACAGTTTTTACTCTGTTTACTCCGCACTAGCTCGACTTTCTCTGCCACTTTTCTCCATTTCTTTATCTCTCTCAATTTACAGAACAAACACACATCACACCACGCTTCCTACATACCCCACCACATATGGAAATAGTTTTCCCTTGTTTCCGCGTTTCCAGTTTCCTTTCGAGCGACAAATAAACCATTAGATAATATTCTCTGTATTCTGTGCTGTGATTGAAGTAAATATGATCTTTAAAACAACAAAAACTTGAATCAAGTTTTGAGTTTCATTTCCCCGCCGGTTCCTGAATAAGCAAAGGCCTCCCAAGGGAGCAGCGAACTACCATCATTAGCAAAGTGTCTCCGCTTACACACAGAACTGTCGCCTGTCGCAAAAGTGTCAGACAGTGGAACGAAACCGCTGGTGGATGGTGCAAGTGTTGGTGTAGTTGGTGTGTTACAGAAAATGTAAGAGATTGAGAGGATTGCTTAAACTTTCCTTTTAGAATTAAAATTTGTTTTATTTAAGCCTATTTCATAGCAAGTTTTACTTATTGTTTGATCAACGAGACTCGTCGCTGGCTTCGGTAGAAACATATTTAACTCTGCAGAATACGATCCTGTAATAAATGGAAGTTCACTCTTCGAGATGTCTGGATTATCAATGTCAAAATAAAACTCAATTCTAAATTGGAAGAATGTTTAGAACTTCATATCTGACGCGGACAGACCTACATCCTTCCTAAAATGTTTACTAGCTTTTCGTACTGTTTGTCGGAATAAATTCCACAGTGGCCGCTTTATGTACAAATGCCATAAGCATCATAAGCGGCTGGAAGATTAACGCACGCTTTTTGTACGAATGACGCCTCCCCAGGGCAAGCCGACGCCCCACTCAAGCACAGGCCGAGAAGTGGGCGCAGACATGTCCCCCAAAGACGCATACAAACTCCTCAAAATGTTCCGATGAAAATGTTGCCTCTATTGCCGAATTTTCACTCAAACTCGCGCCATAAAATGGGCCAAGTTCAACGCACTTGCATGCACGGAGAGCTCTGAGCGAAAGAGAGTGAGCGGAAAACTGAGTTAGAGAGAGCGTAGAAGAGAGAGAGAGCAGACTGATTACGTAACAATTGCTCAGACGCATGAGACACCAGGGGCTGCCAGGAACAACATTTCCGCTTTTGCGTGATGGAATGTGGGCGTGGTGGCAGCAATGTCAGCCTGGATGTAGGCTTAACCACCCATTCGCATCCTCTGAAGCCCTTGGCGACACCCTCAACGGAAGTGGTCAACAGCAGCTGTGCCTCCAACCATTTTCCTGCATGCAAACAGGAATTGAAAATCCCTCTCAAAATGTCAAAGGGAAATGAGATGGAAAATCATGAGTGTTTGACAAATAGATGAACGAAATGAGCGTCTATCTGTGCGGGAGTCGCTGGTGTGACTCATGTCAGGAAACACTCATGTCTCCCATTGACACGTGTCTGATATTAAAATTCCTATTGGTTATGGATACCATTATGGGGGGTGGGGGTGTTGAGCCATTAGAATGTCCTTGAACCATCAGCCATATGCTTGGTTCTCAACTGTTGATCCAAGACAGGCAACGTTGCGTATGAGCAATGTCTTGGCCATTGCGTGCTTTATGAGTGATAAGATGTAATGGCCGCTATACCCTTGGTAAGGATATTATGTATGCCGCGCTGAGAATTCCACCTACTTTTATGTCAGGTATTTCTTTATTGTTTATGTTTCCTGACTCAACTAACTTTGCTCAAAATCTAATGAATGGTGGTTCTTTTAGAGTATTCACAGATTCAACTCCCAAGAGGTCGTTTTTCTCTTGCTATTCACTGAAATGAAAACTTTAAGCGGTGCTTCAAGCATTCTTAACTTTTCACTTGGTGAAATAGCCCATTGGATGAGTGACTTGACGATTAACTGAGCCATCGAACAGGGCCGTCAATGAGATTGTTGAAAATTCATCAAAGCAAACAATTTAACTGGCTCTTTAATTTTACTGTACCTCTCTTTCGCTCTCTTAATTCACTTGTTTTATGGACTATTTTGCCCAACGTAATTCGTATTTACTGCCCCATGTCAGTCTGGCACGCCTGAGCCGCAGTCAAGCGTGAGGCATGTGTCTGTGAAAGCTCAGAAATTAAGCAAAATCTACACACAAACATAAAAGAAGAAGCAAAATAGTCCCATTTGAATGTCAATGTCAAATTAAAGTCATACGCACTATTGATTAGGATTAATTAAACCCACTGGCAACCTCTGATCTCATCTCATCACTGTGGCCGGAGGTTAGTTACTATGTGGAACTTTATGATTATGAGCAAAAATTCTTCATTTGTGTGTGGAACACATCATCACCTTGGCATTGAATAAATACTGTTTCGGCATACACAACAAATATATCTGGTAAACAATTGGAAATGTTTGTTTGTTTTGGTTAGATGGAGGAAACTGAAATGTGTGGCAATGAAACAGAAATGACGCCAAAGGTGTTCAAGAATTTATGTAGAATAATAAAACATTCATTTTTTTGTATCTTTAAAAGAGACGTTACCCCAATCAGTTAAATCAGATCATACATACATATATCGGATATATTCACACATCAGAAACAAGCTTTCATTGGTGCGACGCACTCGTTATCTTTCCACTTCATGCAGCTTTTTCCATTACGGAAAAATCCCTGTACGCGGATTTATGAAATTCTTTCGCAAATAAAATCCACCATTCACTTCAATGAAAATTGTTTTACGAGCAGCATGAATAAACAAATAAAAGCACAAATACAAACATTTTTCGTTATTTGATGGGCTATAGAGATGCTTTTACAATGGAGTTATAACGCGGCGAGTGCGCAATATTTAATTAAATTGAGTATACGCAGCGTTTCCCTTGGGTAAGCTCAAACGAGGCTCGGATGGAATGCAATTTGCCAACACCTTTAATGCCGTTAAAAATGCTCATTAAAATTTAAACGTAAACAGTGCTCTGGGATATCATTTTCAATCAGGGCAGGTCCTGCGTTAGCTCCGTGATATTCCTTTGCAGGCAGTAAACTTTTAATTTGTTTTATTTTAGCTATCGTTTATTTTTTAGGAAATTAGGGACAATTAGGGAACGTTATCTATTATCTATTATTTAATTCCGGGAGCTTAAGGGTATAGATGTATCCGACTTGTGAGTATAAAGTTTTTGTGAGATATAAAATCAATATTTTAAAGGCTCAATGGTGTGCCGTCTTTAAAGAGTCCGCAGTGATAGTATCCAGCTTGGTGATGCCATTTTCCTTTACAACAAACACCTCAAAGTGCCGCATATTGAGAGCGAGACGCTCATGGACTGCTGCCACGCATTTCTTTAATACATTGTAGGCTGTCGGTTCATCAATGTCAGGCAAACAGTACTTTTGGAAAATTGAGTTGAACAAGGGTAGGCCCAAGCCTTGGCCACTGTGGGGAACGGAAATTAAGCCTCCAAACTCGTCGATTTGATACAATTGAGGACCCGCCTGCGTATCCCAGCCAGCAATCAGTGCGGAGACCCTGATGTCGAGATTGGCACTCACATTTGCATTTATCTGCTTGCCGGCAAAGTGAGCAATGCTCTTCACGGACAGACTCAGTCCATTATGTTGCACTCTATGCAAATCCATATACCTCGCGATGTAGTTCATAAAACGACGAGGGTCTCCTCCATCGCCCGCGGCAGCAATCATGGCAAAGTCACTGATCCGTTCTATCTTCGATTTGTCTGGAATAATGATACGAATATGTGTACACTTGTATGCCAAATCGTAATCACTCGAACTCACCTTGATCCAACATCAAAAGGCCTTTGCCTGCCACTGTGTCAGCGGAGAGTAGGACAAAATCCCGACCCTTTATTGCCAAAATAGTATCCATATCGTTTTGGACTTAAGCAAAATGGGGTATACTAAATAACGAACGAAAGTTCATATGTCATATTTGAATCGGCGAGGCCTCCTTAATATAATTTAAAGTTGGGAACTTGCTTTGACCGAAGAATAATTAATCAAAAATAAAAGCTGCCCTCAAAGACAGTCGACTCCAGATCGTATATCTTCTCTGCAGTCAGTCGAGTCCTGTCCAAGTCCTGCTCCTTCCCCTCAGCTCAGTAATTAAGACTCAGGCTTGTACACAACCGCAAGGATGAAGGGATGGTTGGGTTTCTTTTGTGCGCAGCAGCTGTTGCATGGAATAAATAAAACTTTACCCCCTAATACCCTTTCTTCTTTATCCTTCTCTGAGTGAGATTTGCAAGAAAATTGCTTAATTTTTACATATATATCTTTGCTGGCGTTTCCCAGCTCGGTGTGGCTGTGGATTTGCGGACTATAATTAAATTTTCGCATGCACAATAAACAACAATTTGCCGTGCACCATTTGAGTGAGTCTGCTCGCGCTTTTCCGGCCGAAAGTTGAGCTAAATTCCGATTGAGTGATAGTCTCAGCAGAGTCGAAAAATTCGCTCGGTGGGACTTCTCTTCGTCAGTCGGTCTTGAACTCTCGCGCAGCTCTGGTCGTCGCCGCTCACTTTTCTGTCCGCTTCTGTGTTCGTGTGCCGTGGTACGTGTGAGTGCCAGAGAGAGAGGTATAGAGAGAACCAGCGAGAAGGAGGGAAAGTTCCTTTCACGTGCCTGCAGATAAACAATGCTTTCTGCATCGAAACAACAAAACAATATCGTGATATAGCCACAAAAATAATTGTGTTAAATTGCTTTTCTTTCATTGCATCTGTTCGCTGGCAGCTACAACAACAGGCCGATTCGAGACACATATCAACTCCCCAACTCTTTACGTAAGTCCATGGACTAGAAAAAACATTTACACCTTATGACTACTTTTATATGACTGCTTTCGTATGTAGACTAAGACTTTGTCGCACTGTTTGGGGTAGAAAATCAATAGCTCGATTCCAAGTGTTATCCAGGGTGCACAGGATACACACAAAGGCATGGAATGTACGAGTATCTTGGCAGCAGATGTTTTGTAGGGAATGGTGCTCCAACTAATGAAAAAGTTCCCGAGTACATTGTTAGGGGTTCACAATATAACAACCCTTTTTATTCGCTATTCAACCTTATGTTCTGTCTGTATCATCATCAGCTGAGTGTTTGCATTCCTTGATGGTTTAGCAAACGCTTTCAAGGCTGTATTCTATGCCATTTAATGGGTCAACGTTGCCCGCAGTCAGCAGAATCGCTAGATAAATGTGTCTGGCCAATACGAGGGTGATTTATGACTGTTGATAAACAACGAGGGTGGAAATGGTTTGGGCTTTAATGAGGATTATGCAAATACTTCTGCGATTTGTTATTCATAAATATTGCCTTCAAGGGACTCTAATCTCTCCGGAGAATCCCCCAAAGACTCTTAGAGGCATATGCAACAGTTTTGTTGTCATTCTGTTGCTTCTGTAACGTCTGCGTTTTCTCATTTCAAATTCAAGACATAAGCAGCAGCTACGCTACGCTCAGCTCCGCGTAAATATTGTCCCAAAACAAAAATCAACAAACTGGATAAATTTGGGGACCCTCCACGCCACTGCCACTTCAGGGGCGCTCTTGAGTGCCTGGGGTTTGGTCAGGCTAATTGTTGTTAGCCTTGAACTTCCACCCTCCCACAAACAAACAAGAAAGATGCTCGTACTTTGCCGCATAGTGTGGTGCCTAACTTTGGGGGGGCCATGTTGCCCCAGCCGTATTGTATCCCTGCAGAAATTGCCAACGGCTAAGCCGACCCTTAAATGGAAACGCTAAAACATTTTGCTAGTCGCAACATTTCAAGGACTCAAACTCGACTCAAAGCTGATGCTGCCCCACACGAACACGAAAACGCCCAGACATTGACATTGGCACGTGACGTTTCTCTGACGTTTTTAATTAAAAGCTGTCCAAATGTTGTGTGCGCGTTTCCCACTGTTTCCTCCATCGTTTCCGGTTCGCTTTTGGTCCGTCTCCGTGTGGCACGCATTTAAATGGTCTTAGCACGGGCCCAAGAGTAGGCTTTACATTTAAAACACGCCTACAATTCGCGCTGTGGCAGTGCCAGCTATTAAAATTCCATTTTCATTTAATTTCTCTTTTACAGGGTCCCACCGCAAGATGTCGCTGCTGCTCACCGGCCTGAGCAATTCCCTCTCCGAGGAGGAGCTGGATGAGTAAGTACATTACACCCCCCGGAAGCCCCATAACTAACCAAGTTTGTGGCCAAAAATTAACTGCATGGCTTAACTTTCCCAAGACATCATTTTAAGTTTTTGCTTTGCATCACACGTAGAAGTTTTCTGCCAAGCAACAAGAACAATGTTGGGGCCATAAATTACAACTTGGGCGACAATACCTGTCAGGTGGAACACAATAGAGTGCTGGCAATGGGAAGGATGGCGAACTACAGCCACGAAAACTTGTCAAAGAAGTTCCTTTTACCTGAATCTGTTATTAGTTGCTATTTATTGTATGTCCTAGCCATATTCTGATGTTCCAAATCGCTCTACCAATTAGATATATTTCTACCTACATTACGCTCCAAAAAGTATACCTTGGAAAATTTATAAATTTCTCAAATATATTTAAGTTTAAAGCAAAAAGTATGCCACACTTCCCCACAAGAATTAGAGTTTTCCACGAGAATTTCAGCTGAGGAACTGGCAACAAGTCGGGTGTTCCATGTTCGTTTCTTTTCTAATTAAGAAAATCCCCCTTGATGCCAGCAAAATCATTTCTAATTGATTTAAGCCTAATGCCATAATAGCCCTAAACACACGCAAATTGCCTATAATTACTGGCCAATTCAGATATCGGCAACGGTTTTATAAATAGATGTGTCCTTTGCCACTGCCTGCCACCAAAAATTTCTTCTGAATTATGACCTGCAGTGGAGCGTGGGCGGACACAAGGCCGACGGGATATGATTGGGGTAGACGCAGCCACAGGCGTTCGCCTATCGCCCTCCAAGCCCACGCATAATCCGGAATTGTGGGTTGACGTGGGTGTTTTATTGGCATTACTCATACGCACAGTAGCCAAATAAAATAACACAGTACCAATTATCGATTGCCCTTGGATTATCGTAGCCAGAGCAGATTGGACGCAGCCACAGCCAGACACCATGCCCATTCCAGAGGCGTTCCCAGTGGCCTGTGAGTAATGCAATTTGGAATGAATACGATTAGGATGACAGCATCGCGTGACTTAGCAGACTTTTGCTTTCTCTTTGTCATTTCCCATTTCCCTCCCATTTCTTTGAGGAAAGAAATTCTCTCGAGGCCTCCTGCATTATATCCAGCATGATTTGCATTTCTCATTTTGCAAGCATCCACATTGTTGGCCGCTTAACCCCCCTTTTGTTAATAATTACCCAACGAGGTCTTATCGGTAGCCCAGCAGCCAGCGGCCAGCAGCCATTTATGGCTGTGTTCAGGGTAAGGAAGTGCAATTACGTTGTACACTTGCCAACAGGCGGTGGGAGAGGTCAGGTAAAGGTTGAAAATTGTGTGTGTGTGTGTGTATTCCATAAGGAATATTATAGGATCCATTTAAAGCTCTCTGATTAATGGTTTGCGCCGTAACGTGACATGTGAGAAATTCATTCAAAGCTTTTTCACGACTCATAAGCTCCCAGAGGGTTTGTTCTCCCCCGCTCTGGGGTCACTTGTGGGCCAAGGTAGGGATGGGCATTCATATAGGGTTACACAAATAGATCAAGTCTTTCAGTTTAGGACAGGGCTGGCGGCTGCCACTGACATTTGTTGCTGCCACAGACAGGCGTCGTCAGAAAGCACTCAAGTGGAATGACCTAAAGGAAAGACTTGAAATGGTTTAGTTTCTGTCTTCTTTTCACATGAGACAGCGTATTGCCCCATTCAGACCCACTCTTAATCTCGATTCATTTGTTTTGCTAATGAGGTTTTCTTTTTCGTTATCCAAACAAATATTGAGAAAAACACTTGATGTACTTAGCTCACTTGGCATTTGCTTGCATAAATAACGAGTTTTGTATGGCTTTAACGGCAGGCAAAGTCAATCAATGAACCAACCGTCGCGTCGGTTACGGAGAATTGGCCAAGTTAATTACGGTTGGCATTAACTGAATTCCACCATCACGTTCACCTCTCTCCGCTTTCCGCACTTCGCTTCGCTGCCATGCTATTGCATTTAGTGTTGTCTGTCGATGGCGACCTCAAAAATTCACTTGCGAGCTGCGGCACATAGCTCTCGGCATACCACACTCTCTATCTCACTTGTTCTCTCTTCATCTCACTCTTTTTCTCTGCCATACACACATGTACAAAGATATATATATATCAGATATTATCTATCTCTCTCTCTCTCCTTGTCTCTAACGATAACGTCTCAGCACAGGCGAGCCCCCTTTTTGCTTCGTTTTCATTGCTTTGTTTGCGCTTTTGCTCTTTTTAATATACCCTTTTTCTTTTTTCGGTATTATAAGACAGCATACACTTCTGTCCATTCAAAGCATATACAAATTATATCTGTTTGTAAGCTGGGAAGTTGGGAAGTAGACGGTACGTAAACCGTGTCTACCGCCCAATCGACAGCCTCTGTTGATTGCGATGCTGCATGAGTGACAGACAGTTATTAATGACAAACATAAACTCTATTTATGGGTAAAGTACCGAGTCTACAAGAATAGGGAAGAATAGAAGTAGAATTAATATTGCATTAATGTGGAATTAATACGATATTATTGTGCAATTGGGCATTTTTGTTTTCTGAGGAGCGATCGCATCGCTAACAGAAATTATATTGATATAGTGCTGTTATGAAGTATCCCGTTAATTGGGTATATTTATTCGATAAGGGTGTAATTCTTTATATTAATTATGCATCCTTTTTACGACTGAACATTTTGCATTGATGCATTTATTTATATCTGGAAGGGTACCCAGAAGCCTCGGGCCCTAAGCTGGACTTTCTTTCTTTCAAGTTCCCTTTTATGCATTGCCTTTTTTATTATTTTTTGTGTGTGTATATTCCCTAGCCTATGTGCTGGTATGTGTGCAGACATTGTGCTCCTCTTTGGACTGTCTTTCGCTGTCGTGTGCTTATGTATATTTTATGACTTGGCTTGAATTTACCAAGAGTATATATGCTTACATATACCTACCGAAATCGGGTGACGCAGGGCCAAGAGTAGGCCTGAGGGACTGACGACTGACTGGCCGTTGCAGAGCAGTTCTTTGAATGTTCATGATGAAATGAACATTTCCCTGGCTGAATAGATACACATATAATACGATGTATATATGTCTATATATCATGAAACTTAACTTTTGTCTCAGAGTAAAAGGGATTTGACACTTCATTTATGCTTTTTACTATTCTGCACACAAAATTTCACAATATGTATCGGTTTGTTTGATTCTCATTTGCAAATATCAGAGTTTAAAAACGTTAAGCGTATGCCGAACCTCCGAACCAGTTTATAAATATGCATAGCTTAAAAAATTCCGTACCACCATTTGCATATATTAAGAATATAAAACTAATGGTCCGATCCGCTTAAATGTCGAGTGTCTGCCGCACCGAGCACCCTGTAATAATGTATACATAGGGCACCTACAAATTGCAATGGGGATTACGCAAATCCGTTATGCTCTTGCTGCATTCTATAGCTGAGACAGCCAGCAATAAATTGCACTTGATCAGCGTCTGACGCGGCTGCTGCGGCTGCTGATTGTTATCAGTGAGAGAGAATTGACCGTGACCCTAAGAACGACACTCTTACATCATGTCATGTGGCATTTTTTTATCTGTGCAAGATCTGTGTAAATCATAAATCAGTGACATCTGAACTTCCGTTTCTCGGAAAAAAGAGAGATTACGCCCAACCACCTAACCTACTAGTCGTACCGGTCGTAGCCGCTCGCTCGTTGAGAGCGTTCGGTACCGTACCAACCCTCGGTTGGCCCGGCAATATAAGACCCGGCGAAGCAGTGAACAATTTTTTAGTTTCGCTTGAAACGTTGACGCGTGTATATCGTTTATTTCGTGTTCCTGTTCGTGCTCGGGTGTTCTGCCTCTTGTGAGTGCGCTTTCACAAGTTTGTTAGTGTTTGCAACGCTAAAGGCTAAAGGCTATAAGGACACGGTGACATCATGCCACCCACCATAACAGCCAATAAGTCGCATGACTTTAAGGCACACTACGATCTTGCCCACATGCAGGATGGAGAGACAGACGATGCATATGTGCAGAGAATAACGCGGTAAGGATGCAAACAAACCGGTTGGATTGGCATAGGTTCGAGCAGCAGCTGCCGACCCGTTGGCAGGATTCGGGGGTTGTTCGTGGTCCTTGGCGGGCCGTTGAACCACCTGGTGACTCAGCCAAAAGATGCTCTGTGTAATGGAATGCGCAATGCAGTCTTTAGTTGGCACATAGTGACACATCGCTTTGCTGGCACTCGGATGGTATCTTAGCAACGACACATAGAAAGCAGCGACTATCAGCCACATGCAAAGAGCCCAACGAGACAGAGCAGAGGCACAGAACACAGTTGGCCAAATATTTGCTCTTGCCAGTGGGTGTGTCCGTGCAAACGCCTACCGACCCGACCCCCAAACACCCTTCCTGCCTGTTCCGGCAGTCAATGCCGATCCGGTTTCGACTGTCATCAATCAGAACGCGTCTGTTTTGTTGATAGACGCAACCAAAGCAAAACATTATGATCGGATGTTTGCCCAAGTACTCAGGAAATTGCTCATTTGTATACGTAGTACAAATAATTTTCTCTTATCAATCAAGGTCAAGTCTATGACGAGATACTCTCAGATTATGATTATGTCACAAAATGTTTTGCCATTTGTTTTGCTTTTTTTTTACGTATGTATGTATGTATATATTTTTTCGGCGTTGACGCACTTGATAATGACTGTCTGGGGGGGCGCGTTGGCAAGTTTCGGGCCCCTGCTGGGTGACCTGGCTTCGAGTGTGGTCCGAGTGCTGATCCCCATACATTTTCATTATGCAAACATTGATTAGAGAAGTGAAATTCACTTTGTTTATTTCTCATGTACAGAAAAAATGGCCTTAGTCATCCCTATGGGACATATGCACCGATTCGCAGCGGTTTTCTATGAAGCATCGATGACGATATGTTTCCCTAAAAAGACTCGTTAAACTACTGACGCTTTTCATTATCTGCGATGCTCTTATTTCTCCGAAATATGTAGATAACAGTCTGTCAAATCAAAACACGAATTTTAATGAGTTTCGTTTCGCATTGGTTTGGTTTTATTAATGGACTTCCATTTGGTTAAAAGCTGCCTGAGGCTCATACAAATATTAATTTGATTATCTACTTTTGTGTACCCTATAATTAGTGGCCTGGAGTTCAATTTGTATGCCTCTCACTTACAGATACTCCGATGGAACCGTAAAGTTGCGAAACTCGAACATTGAGCTGATGGACCAGGATATTCTCTATCATCTGGCCTTGGGCAGTGAGAGTCATGATCTGCAGGAGATGTTTGGCGATGTTAAGGTGAGACAAACGTTGTGTTCAAGCTGCGCATTATTCATACGAGTATTCGATCAGATAAGGTGGCATCAGCCCAGACCTAGACCCTGTTTTAGTATCAGATCAAATGGAATTCACTTAATTATACGTTTCTGAACAAGATAACTACTGAAACCTGATAGTTCAGTCTATAGGGGAATGTCCCTTTATATTTTATGTTTATTAACCTATCTGAACTCTTTCTATTTTCACATAACGTTGACCAGTTCGTTTGCATGGGCGGAACACCAAAGCGCATGGAGAACTTTGCACACTTCATTATGGACGAGATAGGTTACAAGCTGCCCGCTGGCACCCAGCTGCAGGACATCAGTGCCTACTCGTATCGCTACTCGATGTACAAAGTTGGCCCGGTGCTTTGTGTCAGTCACGGCATGGGAACGCCCTCGGTCAGCATTCTGATGCACGAGATGATCAAGCTGATGTACCATGCCAAGTGCATTGATCCGATCTTCATACGCATCGGCACCTGTGGCGGCATCGGCGTGGAGGGCGGCACTGTCATCATCACCGAGGATGCCCTCGACGGTCAGCTCAGGAACTCCCATGAATTTGTAAGTACCTTAAAATTGCCATGACCCAATCGAAACATAAACTACAGCACCATTTACTTTTGCAGACAATTCTGGGCGAGACCGTGCACCGTCCGGCAAAGTTGGACAAGAAGCTGGCCCGGGAACTGAAGTCGCTGCACAGTGCCGACGATCCCTATGACACCATCATCGGCAAGACCCAGTGCACAAATGATTTCTACGAGGGCCAGGGCCGTCTGGATGGCGCCTTCTGCGAGTTCACCGAGAACGACAAGATGGCCTATCTGGAGAAGCTGCGCGACCATGGTGTGGTCAACATCGAAATGGAGAGCACCATCTTCGCAGCCCTGACCCACCATGCCGGCATCAAGGCAGCCGTCGTCTGTGTGGCTCTGCTGAATCGTCTGAATGGCGATCAGGTGAATGCCCCCAAAGAGGTCATGCACGAGTGGCAACAGGTGAGTGGTGCAAATCAAATCTAATTGAACTCCCCATGCTTAATCCATATCGGTTCACCCTCAGCGCCCCCAGATACTTGTGTCACGCTACATACGTAAGGTGCTGACCCGCGACGGCCAGCTCAAGAATCTGTTTGGGCATCAGGGATCGATAAAGTCGCCCCGTCGCTTCAAGCTCGTCCAGCAGGAGTCCCAGGCCCACGAGTAGACATTTGAGTACACATTTCTCATCTCTGCAGTATACAATGGTGTTTCAACATTCCCTAGTTTAGCTCTGCCTAAGTTCCTAGCTTTATTTCTGTGTATATCAACCTCACTAGCTTATTTAAAACCAAGCATATTGTATGTATATTCATTTAGCACCAAAATGCTGAACTTCGTTCCCACAAAATCGAATATCGTTTAATCAATCGTACGAGTACGAGTACGAGTATATATAAAATATATCACTAAAGGAGACGTTTAAAGGTTATCAAGAATAAACTAAATCGCAAAATGGTTTATCAAAAAGGAGAACGAAGCTAATAATAAAAAAAAATAGATAAAATAAAATTGTTAATTGTTATGTTGCATATTTTACATGGAGCTAATCGATAAAATAAATAATAAATGGGTTCATAAGCATTCCATGAACCTAAAATAAACCTTCATAGTTTATGAATAGTTTATTCAATTTAACTGTATTGTAATTCCTAAACATTTGTTAAATGTAAATGTTGATTAATGTTGCTAACGTATCTCAAGCCTATATACCTACTGTATAACGAAACCGACAGTTTATCTTACTCTATCTAATTCTATCAATTCTATCTAAAACCAAATCAACAACAACAAAATGCTGAACACAAACATAAATAAGCACTTAAAATGTATACAAGTTATATTGTAAAAACGAAAATTTACAACAAAAACCCAAAATATGGAATATTTCAACGGCATATTAAAAACAAATTGTATTTAAATGAAACAAACTTTAAAACTTAATGGGGGGATTCATTCAGTTAGTCTAACAGTGCGTTATCATTACTGAGGCAGTATGCAACGCTGCAAGAATTTGGGATATCTATATCTATATTTATTTTCATTTTTTTATAGAGAAAGTACGACCTTGCAGGGTGCAATCCTTTGATAGTCTCTTCTCCTACAGCATATTATGAATCAACTCCCACTCCCAGCAGTCAAGCGTCAACATGGTTGATGAACACTCCTAGTACAATCCTAGCTTGATGGGCGACGGTGTTCTTTCGCTGAATTTTTTGAGTGAATGTTTTTTTTCCAATTTGAAATCTCAGAAGGGTCAAGGGTCAACAGAATGGACATAAATATGGCATTTGTTACATGATTTGTACATGAATTCTACATCCAAATTCCACCCAAAGATATGCTATATAAAAGTATATTTCCATATGATACATACTTTCAGGCTATGTTGGACCACTAAAAAATCATGGAACCAAAACGTACCAACAGAATTGAAAGAGGGAGAACTCCCAGAGCCGAAGCCAGATTCGAAAGAAATGTCCATAGCTTATAGAACGCGACCACATTGGGCCAGAATCTCGTTATTTTCCTTGGCTTTTTAAGCATTTTACACAGTAACATTGAACTAGTTTTGCAGAATTAAACCACTAACCATACAGTCTATAGATGTACCAGCTCATACAACGAAAGTGGTGCAGCTGAGGTTTCAATTATTTAAACAAAGGTAAGACAAAGGAATTGTTTATTCTAATTGTATTTTTACAGATTGATGCAATAAAAACTTTTTTTTTTTTAACGTAGATGGCGCTGAAAGATCTTAAGAATTTGTATGGAGTGTTGTTTGGTATGCTTATCTGTTTATCATTCTAATTCAAATTTTCCTGCATTTTAATTTTATATTTTTAGATGCTATAACTTTAGTGGCAGGGACTGGATCAGCGGACATACAACTAAAAAATCTCTGCAAAAAAATTACATTTCAAAAATATAAAAGCAACAGTAACAACATAAAAATAATTTATACTAATAACTGAAAATACTGAAATTTAATAGCAAGGAAATTAGAAAAATAATAATAATAAAATATAATAATAATAATAATAAAATATAATAATAATAATAATAAAATATAATAATAATAATAATAAAATATAATAATAATAATAATTATGCAGACGAAATTGTTAACTGCACGAATTTTTCTATTTGTGGGTATTGGATACCCATTTCACTACCTACCAGATGGGTACCCCTTTCAACAGTTCGGGGGTAAACGATGTGGTGTCGCTGGCAAAAATATTTTGTTGACAGAAAGATCCTAGTGCCCATTCCATTTTATATCAATTTTGCTGAATTTTAAAAAAATACTTTAGATATTTACCTAAATTTTTCAACAATTCATCCTGAACCTATTAAACGAAACTGAACCTGAGATTCACTCACAGAATGCGGTGAGTGTTGCCTTACAGAAAATCATCTAGAAAACAAGTCGTTTTAGGTTCGCTTTCAGGAACAGCATTGTGTTAATACTGTTTTGGCGGTATTTGGCATTCCAATTAAATCCGTATGGCTCTACCGTACAGGAGGCCTTCGGGACTGAATATGTGATGTGGAGGGGTAACTTTAAACAATTACGGCAGATGTATGAGATACGCCACGTTATCCTGGGTATATCCATATCATATGTATTATCATTCTTTTGGATAACTAGTACTGCTAGAATTGCGAGAGAAATCACACCAAAGAGTACACAGTCAGCATCAGCGTCGCCTTCGTCTTGGGGTAGTGGTGGGACCACAGCGATTGATGTGCCCCTAATTATTTAATATTCTTAATATAATTACTAGATATATTTTGTTAATGGTAATATTAAATGTTAGTAAAAAATATAATATGACAAAAGACACGTCCCTATCTCATGGGTATACGAAGCGACAAAACAGCCAGAAAATCAAATTATGACCAAGGGTGTGGGGCTCAAAAGTGTAGCACCAGGCGTTCCCCACAGCCACAGCAGATACTTAACGTATACATACATGTGTACATATTAAATTAAATATGATTAAATGATTAAATAGTACATATTAAATTAAATATGATTAAATATGTACATATGTATGTTCGCGGATTGTGCTTCACTGATTAAATGCACACGTTGCGTTTCTGTAATATAATCTTTGAAAACCTACCCGGCTATAATTTCTCCGACTATTGCTATATGTACTCACATATGTTCTTGTTGCACTTGCAAAACGGGTTTTCCCCGCAATCTCCCTCTTACGATGCATGCACATTTTTCCGTTTTTTTGCGTCAACAATCATACATACATACAGTAGGCACACATATTATTCGGACACCTTAGTCACTCTAGTTTAAACCCCTATAACTCGGCGTACGGTTAAGTTAAACAGAAAAAGTTAATTTTATATCAAAGATCAACAAATCTACTATCCGTTCACAAAAAAATATTTACATTTTCTACTATGGTATCCTTATAAAAATTAACTAAAGCAAAAAAGTCACTTTTTTACGCACATAAATTATTCGGACAGTCTTTAAGTTCTTCAAGTAATATTTGATTATTACAGCTAAAAAATAAAATAGAATTTTTTTTTTTCTACATTCATCTTAGTGATGTCTATAAGTCCTCGGAACACCTTTTCCCCAAAGTTTTTGGTGACCTATGCATTAATATTGACCCACTAAACAAACAGAGCCATTTTTAAGGATTCTTTCGATGAAATTTTGGGTTTCCGTATCCTTTTTTCCAAATTTCTGCAAACATGCTTCATGGAACTTAAGTCAGGTAACAGGAGCTGAGTTTTCAGCTGGTTGCAGTGGGAAATGAGCAAGATTTGATCAAATAGAGATGCATTTTTTCGGTATTTTTTTGGCTGGTACAAGATTGCCTTTGGAATATGCCCAAATTTAATGGCACATGGATGCAATTTGTCACTCAAACTATCATTGTACATATCTTTGTTAATTTTGCCATCAATGAAAACCATTCGTACAGCTCCAGCTGCACGTATACACCCACAAACCACTATGCTTCCTCCGTCATGCCTTACAATTGGTATCCGATTTTTCTTTTTGATGGCTTATTTTACTTTTCGCATTGATGGACCAATCCAAAATATGTCCTATTTGGATTCACACGTTAAATCACATACTCCAGAAATGAATTTGGCTTTGTGTTCCTCCAAAAGTCTATTTTATTTTTTAGCTGTAATAATCAAATATTACTTGAAGAACTTAAAGACTGTCCGAATAATTTATGTGCGTAAAAAAGTGACTTTTTTGCTTTAGTTAATTTTTATAAGGATACCATAGTAGAAAATGTAAATATTTTTTTGTGAACGGATAGTAGATTTGTTGATCTTTGATATAAAATTAACTTTTTCTGTTTAACTTAACCGTACGCCGAGTTATAGGGGTTTAAACTAGAGTGACTAAGGTGTCCGAATAATATGTGTGCCTACTGTATGTGTATGGTGGTGACTAATACTCTCTCACTGTGATAACGTGCTGCTTGAAATTATGCTTACGCTCGAGTTATTTAATATAAGGTTTCGTCTTTATTCGTATATTTATATATATAATGGTATAACTTAAGTTTTCGCAATTTCTCAATTCTGTTCTCAATTTTCTCCAAGCTGAGCACACACAACCTGTTGATGTTAGTGAGACGAGTTGTAAATTCGAACTGTTTTATTCTCAAAACTTATGCACTATATATAGGAATTCTAACATAATTAAACTAAGACCAACGCTAAGAAAAAGAACAAATGTGCGTCCAAATGGGTGGCCTGTGTCGTTCCTGTTCATGTTTAAGAACGCAACCTCTTTCTCTCGTAGAGCATAGTATCCAGCACCGCGGAATCGAAATATTCCTGTCAAACTCCATATAAAAAAAACTGTGACAGGAATGTTTCGTTTACGCATTCCTGGAGTGTGTAGACAGGCCTTAACCAAAACTCTACTCTCTCGATTATTCGATTCATCTTCTTTTCTTGATCAACTCGATATTCATCTACTCGACTATTAATATTAGGGATACTCCCGTTTATGACTTTCCTACACATATATCTCTGGAATTTGTAGAACTTGACAGTATGTAGTACTACGTATTGATGTAAACAGAACAATTTTGTTTATTTAAAATATTTTTTTTTGGAAATAAGGCAACAAATTTTTGTGTTCGAATACGAAAATGGCAGGCAATTGCAATGCGAACCCAAACCCATGCGACTTGAATCGCGATGTTTGCCAGTTGAAGGGCAAGTAGAGTACGATCATAATAAGCAGTGTAAGCGAATAGTTGGATCCCGCAGAACTGGTGAGGACACAGGGCAAGCAGCTTGGGCGGCTGGTCAGGCACATGAAGATGGGATGTAAAAAGCCGCCAAAGGAGAGCACTCTGAAGGGTCTGAATCCTTGCATCAAGTGCCTCCAGCCCGACGTTCTCTATCATCTGGGCATTGACACGTCCACAACGAACTTCCCCAAGATCTTTGGCGATGTTCGGGTAAGTCAAATGATGATCATTTCGGTTGAGTGCTTTGAATCTGTAGTTTGTTTGCATGGGTGGCACGGCTGGACGAATGGAGCGATTTGCCTACAGGATTATGAGGGAGATCGGTCTGAAGCTGAACCCGGCCACTACCCTTAGGAACATGGCCGAGGACGGACATCGCTTTGCGCTCTACAAAGTGGGCCCAGTGCTGTGTGCCAGTCATGGCATGGGGTGTCCGTCGGTTTCCATACTGCTGCATGAGCTGATCAAGATGATGCACCATGCCAAGTGTCAGGATCCCGTCTTTATCCGAATTGGCACCTGCGGCGGCATCGGAATAGAGCCCGGAACCGTGTGCATCACATCGGAGGCACTGGACAGCATGCTCAAACCATATTATGAGCTAATAGTTCAGGGCAAAGTCGTGCAGCACAGCAGCAAACTAGACCAGTGTTTGATCAATGAGCTACTGTCACTGGTCAATCCCTGTGAGGACGACTTTGATACAGTTGTTGGTAAGACCGTCTGCACCAACGACTTCTATGAGACCCAGACGCGACTCGATGGAGCCTTTTGCGACTACACGAACCAATCGAAGACCGCCTATCTTCAGGGACTCCAAAACCACGGAG
The DNA here is from genome assembly GCA_018150905.1 of Drosophila ambigua. Classification (NCBI taxonomy): domain Eukaryota; kingdom Metazoa; phylum Arthropoda; class Insecta; order Diptera; family Drosophilidae; genus Drosophila; species Drosophila ambigua. The sequence goes on from JAECWS010000086.1 coordinate 1,597,792, forward strand.
TGATCAATTTCGATATGGAGAGCACCGCCTTTGCCGCACTCACAAGCAGAGCAAATATACGATCTGCCGTCGTCTCCCTTGCCGTCATCAATCGTATGGAGGGTGATCAGGTCAGTCCTCAACCCCCCACTGTCATTCATAATTAATTCTCTGATGTTTCACATTAGATAGTTTCATCTCCGCAGTCCCTAAGTGAGTGGGAGAAGCGCCCCCAAGAGCTCGTGTGTCGATACATACGTAAAGTAATGCTCGGACCTGACGATGATAGCGAAACCGATGACCAGGGGAACGTTTCCAACTCCTGCATAGGGGGAAACACGGACATCTGAAACGCAGCAAAGCACGTTCGCGGCTATGGCACGTACAGTTTTGACGCCTTCCACTTGGAAGGTTCAGTTCAGTTCTCTGCGAGCACTCGACGCGATCGCAACGTCGTCCACAGCAGTCAGTCGTTCAAGTGTGTGATTCCAAGTAGATGCCGAGCCCCTTATATTGTTGTGACTGAAATACTAAAATACATACATATACGAATATATACGAATATATATACTTGAATTCGAGAACTATAAAAGATAACTACATATTGATTGCATATATTGGCGTGTGTGTCGTACAAGCTTTTTGTTGGCTCTGAAATAAAATAGATAAGATTGCCTATTGCGGTAGCAACAAGAGGGCCGGGAAAGAATAAACAAGACAACAAATATTTCAAGATCAGTGCCCCTTGCCTTGACAGTGTTTGCTCTGGTTTGGATATAAAGTTACATTTCTCTTACAGACAATGTCACAAAAGTAAGACACAATACGGACCGACTACGAGTATTTACCGATATCTTAATGAGTGCAATTCTGTCCACAGCACTCAATTGAAGAATCCCCATCTGGAAGACTTGGAATCCGATTATCTGTACCATCTGGCCATCAATGTACCAGACACCAAGAACACCAGTGAGATTCAGAGGCAGTTTGGCGATGTCAGGGTAAGGATTGAGCCAATCAATGGGAAGTCAGTCACTCTGGATGCCAACTTTACTTACAGGTTATCTGCACGGGTGGAACCTCTATACGCATGCTGGAGCTGGCCAAATATCTGCGAAAGCAGTTGGGTGTGCAGGAGACTAGCGATCCTGAGGATATAAGCGCCAAGGGTCATCGCTACGCGCTCTACAAGGTGGGACCTGTGATCTGTGTCAGCCACGGTGTCGGCTCCTCCACCTTCAGTGTGGTGCTCCACGAGCTGCTGAAGCTGGTCCACTACGCCAAGTGCCAGGATCCAGTGATCCTGCGCATCGGCACCTGCGGCGGCATCGGTGTACCACCCGGCACGGTTGTCGTTACGAAGGACGCCTTCAACGGCTTGCTCCGCAACGAACACGAGATTGTAAGTGGGTCCATTGTACACTTTAGTTATTTATATTCGATTTGCTGGTTAGGCAATTCTCGGAGAGCGTGTGGTGCGACCCGCCCAGTTCACGGAGAGCGTGATCAAGGATATTCTGGCATATGGTGCCAGGATCGATGATGGTTTCCAAATCATAAGTGGCAACACCATGGGCACAGATTGCTTCTACGAGGGTGAGTGAGCGAGTCTCAAGTGGTTCAAAGAACTAGCCCTAACCATAACAATGCCCGTTGGATTGACTTAGGTCAGGGTCGTACCGATGGCGCCATATGCGAGTATAGTGCCGAGGACAAGATGAAGTTCTTGCATAAGTGCCATGACCTGGGCATACGCAACATCGAAATGGAGGCCAGCATGTTCGCCTCGGTCACCCAGAAGATTGGCGTGAAGGCTGGCGACATCTGTGTCACCTTACTCAACCGTCTTGACGGCGATCAGGTGAATTCCCGGCATATACCTAACCAAAGTTCACGAAACCAATGAATCATCCACAGGTCAATGCCGAAAAGAAGGAAGAGTTTGAGCACCGCCCCTTCCTCGTTGTGGGTCGCTACATTCAGGGACTCTTGAAGCAATAATGGGCCCGATACTATCTGCATACCACAGTTTAATACTTCTTAAATATGTATATATATATATATGATATATGTCAGCTAAATCTCCTGTATTAGCAGTTTGTTGCTGCTCTTGATGTTGTCCTGGGGCATGCGCAGCATTGCTGGTAATGTAGAGGCTTCACTTGTGAGTGGCTTTGTCCGGTTTTTGGGTGCGGAGGCAGTAGGAGCCTTGAATTTACTGCCCAAGGCCTCGGCTGCAGTAACCAATTTGCTTTTAACCACACGATTCGGCTTCACCAGCTCGGCCAGATCATATTCTTTGACAGGAGGTGGCTTCGCCACTGGAGCAGCTGCTTTCGCCACTGGAGTAGGCACATCTTTGGACTTTTCTTTCGGTTTGGCCGATGCATCTGGCTTCAGCTCCTCAATCATCAAACGGGTGGCATTATTCGGAGCCAGCTCTCCGAGCTGATTATTTAGCAGCTCCAGGGCCTTTAAGGCAGCAGCATTATCCGGCTGCAGCTCTAGGACGCGCTGATAAAGATGAAGAGACTAAAGGAAGAGAATCATCAGAGAGCCATCATCAATTAAGGGACACTCTGATTACCTCACGGCGGCTTCCTTGGGCATAGCTGGCATCAGCCAGGCGAAGACGAGCCTTCAGATTGTCCGGCTCCATTTCCAGACATGCCTTGCAGTCCGATATAGCGGCTAGATAGTTCTTCACTTTCATATCTAATGGAAGCAAATAAAAAGAAAAAAAACGTATATCTTGATCCTTGCTGAAACTTACGTGACACCGCGCGATTGTTGTAGGCCCGAGCTGCATTCTCAGGATCGTAGATAATGGCACAATTGTACTCCTCTATGGCACTTTCATACTCCTTCGACTTGAAGTATTCGTTGCCACGTAAACGATGCCTGAAATGAATCAGAACTCATCAGAAATCCTGAAAAACAATTCGATGTACCCACTTTTCAGCGAACTGCTCCCGTTCCACCTGGCTTAGTTTCTTAAGATGTTCCTGGAGACGTTCATAGAGGGCTTCCTTTTCAGTCTTTTTTAATTCTTCTGAGGTCGGCGTCGGTGTGGGGTCAGGTCGATTCTTTAGTTCCTCCTGCTCTTTGGTTCGCTCCTCCGTCAATTCCATGCGCAGTATTTCCTCGTCGGGGTCGTACTTGTCCCATTTGTTGTAGTCTGTTGAACGGATTCGCTTGTCCGTAGTCTTTGGTGGCTCTCGAGGTGCTGTAACTGGCTTTGATTGTTGCTTTGTGCTCGACATATCCGCGTCTATTTTGGCTGGTTTCCGCATGGGCGCCACTTCTAAACCCAAGGATTCCATGTCATTTTTTAGTTCGTTCAATACAGCGTCCTTCGACTTGATAGCATGTGTCCAATCCTTCAAAGAAGATAATGGAACTCTAGATGCATCATAATAACAGAAAGCTTCCGATACTTACCAGAATGGGTTTAAGTTCCTGTTTATCAAGGATATCGCTATTTTTTATCGGTTCCTCATAGCGGAACAATTTACTGTCGGGCTTCAGCTCCTTGAGTTTCTCCTCGGAACAACGCTGCAGGTCCGGGAAATAACCCTCCTCCCCAGATCGTAGGATTTGCACAATTTTCTCCATTTCACGTGCATTTTTACACGTTTCCACATAACTAGGTGCAGGAATGCAGGAGTGGTGATTCGTTTGCATTTTTTGATTATACAAACCGCATACCTAAAATCCAGATGGCTCAAGGGCATGTTATATTTCTCCAACAAAGTCTTGCGGTTTTCCATATTTATATTTTTCAATTTCTATTCGCACAGAGAAATAAATATAAACTGTTTGTTTGGAATCGACATTATCGATTCAACAGAATTTTCCTTATACCCGGCCTACTTGGCAACAGAGATAAACAACAGCAGAACGAATTGTGTATAATATGGTTTCGGCATTTAAAATTCGAAATTAACCGAAATATTTGTTGTGATGCACAGCACTGGGGGGTGAAATGCAGAACAAACCGCATTTGCCTGAAAATTGCGTTTTAGCAGCTGTCTGACAACAAGGTTCTATGGTGTAATGGTTAGCACTCTGGACTTTGAATCCAGCGATCCGAGTTCAAATCTCGGTAGAACCTTCAGTCGGCCATTCTAAATCCCAATTAACGATGTCGATATATTTTATTAATTTTTTTTTCTCTGAGCAACAAGTTCGTTTTATATAGCGTCGATAATGCAGTATTCTCTACTGATAATTACATCAAAATGTAGTTGCTATGTAGCAAATGTCTAGTTAACATGTACAAAATTAAATAAGTACATTCAACTAAACAGGTTTGTATTTCAACCATTGAACCATATACACAACAGAAATGGCATTTTTAAAATGCATAAAACATATTAATATACATTTAATATAATTTTTAAAGGATTGCAATCACGTTTTCTTATTTAGCTGCAATTGCTTTCGTTCCATATTACAAAGAACATCGTAGATGCATCGCTTGGCCTCAAGAAGCAGATCGTCATTCAATACTAGCAACTCTTTTGCAACAAACTGTGTAAATTGCTCTACAGATTTCTGTTTATGGCTCGAGGGATTGTCGCCCAGCTCCTTGGTAGTCTCCTCCGTCTCTTCAGAATCCGGCACGTAGCCTTTAAAGTTGTCTGAATCATTATTACAAGCGTCATTAAATTCACTAAACTGCATAGGGCTCTGAACTGGAGAATATTCATCATCTGGCAGTGTGTGGTCTAAGAACTCATTAGAAGCCGAATCACTTGGGGACTCTGGATGGAGAGTAGATGCCTCTGCTGACTCTTCTGTTGCTTTATCAAGGACCCAGCAGAAGGAATCATCAGAGTCGTTGCCATATTGTTCTTTCTGTTCTTCCAAAGGATCTGGAAACTGACTGGGGGACTCGGGCTTTGTGTCATTGGCGAACCAATCGTCGGAACTGCTGCTGGCATCGTTAGTTGTTTCAATAAGTATGCCATTCAAAGGACCCACAACGTCAATCAGCTTAGCATAGTGAATCCATTCTGATTTTGCTCCAAAGGTGTTATGTTCAGTTCTGAAATTGTATAGGAATTTAATGAAAATGAGAAATAAGACGTTATCGAATGCTCTCACTTGAATGTTCGCTTCAAAGATTCCATTTTTGCCTTAAAGTCCGAGGCGATCTTGTCCAAACCTACGCCATATTTCTGCAGCTCATTTTTCATAGCTCGATAGATATCCGCCTTCTTCTTTCCTTCCCCCAGCAAATCCCCCACATAGTTCTTCCACACTTCAATGAAAGTGACTTCCTCTTCAATGGTCCAATTCCTGCGTGGACGCTTGGGTTGTCTGAGTTTTCCCGCTTTGGTATATAGTGAACTCGGCTTTGAATTTGGGACACTCTGCTTGGAAATGGCAGCGTTGCTGGATTTCTGCTGTTTTGCTGGTGGCTGCGGTTGGACCTCCCTCCTTTGCTTCTTTACCGGTGGCTCGTGGCAGGCTTCGCTCGTTGAACTGCTGGATGGTGTGCAGTCTTCCTCATCCAACAGCAATCCGTTGCACTCGTCCACATAGACCTGGTTGAACGGTTGATCTAGGCCATTTGTTTTACTTGATCTGGTTTTTCTCGGCTGCTTAGCAATGGGCTCGTTGGAGTCGCAGCTCTCTTCCAACTCCTTTAATTGGCTTCCGAATATTGTATCCAGAGTTTTGTAGTGCCGCCATTTCCGTGTTTGCAACTTCTCGTCACCTCTTGCAATACTGTAGGTCAGGAAATCTTTTAATCGATGGACCAGCGGCCAACAAGAGTTGACTTACTTGAAGTACTTGCGCTTGAAGGAGTCCATTTTCATCTTGATTCCCACGGCATTTATTTCAATGCCTTCGTATCGGAATTCGTCCTCCAGGAGACGGCAAATTTCCATTTGTTTCTTGCCGGCCCGGTACAGATCCAAATTTTCGGACCAGATGCGAATGAAGGTGTCCTCATCGGCGGGCGTCCATTTGCGCTTGTTAGCCACTGTATCGGAAATGTTAAATCTGCTTTTAATTAAAATTTTAAATTACTTACTTTTTATATTTGTTTACAAAAAGATAGTGATGTCAAAAACTTGATGTATTATATATCGATGTATATTTCTGGTATATCGGTATTTTTGTGCGATAGGCAAAACATATCGACGTTTTCCTACAATTTTCCGACTTTTTTTCTTCTTCCGGTTTGCCGACTTTTTTTTGCCTGTTAGATATGTTTTCGCCCTTATGAAATGGCGCGATGGCGCGCAATTTGAATGAATTTTGAATCGTAAAATCACTTTTATATTTCCAGCAAAAAATAAACGCAACGCAATGTATTTTGAATAAAATTACGTAAATACATAGTTTATTTGCAATGTTTAGTATAAGCTTTAAAACTTATTTACATGGTTGTGCAGCAAGCGATATAAGTATTTTAGTGTTTATTTTAGTGTTGGGCATTACAAAATACATAATATGTAGGTACTTTTACATTAATAAATATGTTTATCTCGTATGGTTTATATAGTAAGTGTATGTATGTATTTTTGTGTGGTGCACGCTTATTGCTTTAACAACATTTTTAACCATGCATTAAGGACACTCATTTTGCCTCCCACATCCTTATGGATGGACGCTTCTTCCCCGCAATTTCTTAATAAACTGTAGCCGTGCTCTTGCTTGCTTGATTGATGTGACTTCAAAGTTGATTTTTGGTTTACTTAGTGCTAATTTGATTTGCTTAGGATCTACACAGGTGTGTGGGTGGTGTGCACTAAAGTAGAGTACTTGACAATCATAGATCATACATATCGTATCATAGAATAAAGATAAGATTTTACGTAAGCAGCTTTCGATCTATTGTTACACAAATACGATGGATGTGTGTGGCGTGTTTTCCATACTATTTCTGCATTAATAGGAACGTTACAGAGCAATACCAAGCAATGCCAGCAGAAGAGGCCCGACTTATAATAAATAAATATACAATTGCAAAAAGTATATCGTTTACCTAAATTATGTTGGCTAACTTACACGTTTATATCACTTTTCGCAAATAATTCGTTTTCTTTAAATTAATTTGAGGCTTTCGAATGAATACAAATAATGGTAATAGTTATCATAATAATTAAATCGCGTTTTTGGTTGAATTCAATTTGAGTTTTCTGTTATTTTTTGCTGTTGTTTTGCTTTAGCTTCAGCCTACTTAGAAGATGTTGATCTGGAACTCGCTGACAATGCCCTCGAGGAAGTTCTTGAGGCTGTGGTAGGAGTGGCTGCGCCAGTAGATATTATCATTGACCTGCTCCATGGCCAGATTGATGGCCGTCTCGACGGCCCTCAGGCCCAGCTTGCGGCAATTGGCGGCCAAGTCCTGAAGCTGCTGCTTGTGGTACTCCTTGTTCATGTAGATGGTCAGGGATTTGATCATCTCGGAGAGCGTGGAGAAACCATCGCCATAGCTGTGGGAGATAGTATCACATATTAAATGATATATTGGCATATTTCCATTAGCACTTACTATTCGGCAATCTCCTTGATGTTGCTCTGCAGGAAATCGAAGGCAATCTCATAGCCAATGGCATTGGAGGCCACGGCGCGGAAGGCCAGTGCGCCATCCTGCTTCATTATGCCCGATGTGGGATTGATGGTCATGTTGAGGTACCTGCGAGAAGATTCGAAATTGATCCATTTAATCTTATTCCCACTTGGGGCTAATTATCTGCTACTCACTTGGACAGCAGCCAGGGCTTGGTGGTGCAGCCCAAGGAGGTGAGTATCTCCTCCTTCTCAGAGGCGCTTGTCGTTGTCTTGTACTGCTTGTAGGCGAAATACCATTCTGGATAGGAACCCTCCGCCAGAGCCGTGCAGTAGATCACCGATTTCAGATTGGGCTTAATGCTAAAGGAAGAGGAGGATTAGCTTTCACCTGGATATTCGTTTTCAGAAAGTCGAAACCTACGGATTCTTTTTGGTATTCCGCATCCATTCGCGGAACTTGGACTGGGCCACCTGGGTGCATCGATCGTAGTTGAATTTGCAGGCAAAATTGGCCACCAGAGCGCGGTGCTTAAGCTGCAGATGGGACTCGTTGTCGGGCTCATTCAGGCCATACTGATCGAAGGCGGGACGCACAATGAACTTCATAAAGGCCTAAGAAGAAAGGTGCATGGTGCATGGGTACAAAATAATTTTAAAGGGCGGAGAAGATGTCAACCGAAACTCACCCTGAAGGTCTCATAGGCTGGCTCCCGCTTCAGGTTGTAGATCAAATAGTTGAGTCCCGGCTTGGCAGCACTCCACAGCAGCTCATCATCTACGGAAGTGTATAGCTCCATGAGGAAGGTCAGACTACGGTAAAGGAAACATCAGTTAGAGAAGAGCAGCAATTTATGCCTTAGCGATCCAACGTACGGTATGTCGTAGGGCAGATACTCTGCCTGCGACAGATGGAGGGCATCGTCGAGCAGCTGCGCTCTCGTTATCCGTGGCAGGGTGCTGAAGTTCTTCTTGAGGGCCAGCCATGAGATCATGTCGTAGTTGACGCGGTAGTAGCCCTGGCGATTCAGATTCAAGTAGACGACACTGTCGTTGTTGCTGGCACTGTTGAAGACGTGGCTGACAGTGAGCTCCTGCTCGTCCTCCTGGTTGGTCATCCAGTGCGTGGGGATGTTGTCGCCCTTGTGCAGCTCGTCCGTCTCGAAGGTGATGGGGATGAACCAGCGACTGTGATCCGCTGGATTGCGGGCGGGCAGCAGATATCGCTCTTGGCGAAGGACCAAGTCGGCGCCACGGCGCTCCACATTGACCACCGGGTAGCCCGGCTGCGTTATCCACGAGTCCATTATCTGCTTGACGTTCAGTTCCTTCGGCAGCGTGCCCTTCTCGTGACCGTGGCGGGTGAGGATCGCCCACAGATCGTTGCGGTCCATGTTCTCGTAGGCGAAGGTCTGCAGCAGATCCTGGGTGGCCGTGCGGAAGGCCTCATCTCCCACAATGGAGTTCAGCATGCGCAGGAGAATGGTGCCCTTGGAGTAGCTGATCGGATCGAAGATGCGGCGCACATCGTTGGTGGACTTCACGTCAAAGGAGATGGCATGCGAGGTGTTGTCCGCGTCGTGCTGCATCGACTCCTTGAACTCCAGCATGGTGAAGGTGTCCATGATCTGGAACTCGGGATGGGCGTGGTTCAGGGCCTTGTAGCTCATGTAGCAGGCGAAGCCCTCCTTCAGCCAGAGATCATCCCACCACTTGGGCGTCACCAGATTGCCAAACCACTGGTGGGCCAGCTCATGGGCAATGATCTGCGCCACGTACTGCATATGCTCCGACGAGGAGGCCAGCTCCAGGTCCTCTGGCACCAGCAGCGCCGAGTCCCGGAACGTGATCAGGCCCCAGTTCTCCATCGCGGCAAAGCCAAAGTCCGGTACCGAGACCAAGTCGATCTTCGGCAGCTTGTTCTTGATCCCGAAGTACTCCTCGTAGTAGGGCAGGAACTTGCGCACCATCTTGTAGGCGTAGTGGGTCATGTCCACGAACGTGGGCCGCGTCCAGATCTCCACGCGCGGCATCACACTGCTGTCGAGAGCCGCGTACCGGGAGTCCACCATATTGGAGACAATGAAGGCCACCAGGTACGTGGGCATCTTCGGTGTGGTCAGGAAGTCATCTCTGATGAAGCCCGGCCGATAGGCACTGCTGTGGGACTTGGGCATGTTGGAGAGGGCCATTTTGTACTGGTTGTTGCGGACGATGCTGATGGAGAAGTTGGCCTTCATGTCGGGCCGGTCGAAGCAGGGGAAGGCGCGTCGCGCATCGATCGGCGAGAACTGTGTGCTGATCATCCATCTGCAAGAGGCGAGGGAAGTTCATCCATTATCCATTGAGGGATTATCCCTTTGGAGAGTGCTGCAACCACTTACTCTGGCTTCTTGGTGTCCGGATTGGTGTAGCTGGTCTTGTAGACTCCCTGCAGGGTCTCCGTCACCTGGCTGACAAAGTCCAGACTCAGCAGCAGGCGAAACTTCAGCTCAGCGGCCAAGGACTTGTCCAGTCGGACCACAAATGTGGAATTATCCTCGCCATAGTCGCTGTCAAAGTCCAGTTCCAACTCGTCGCTGCCGTTGGTGGCCTGGCCCGCAAGTGGCGCCCGGATCACACGCACATTGGCGATGCTCACGTTGTGCACGTCCAGGACAATGGGCTCCCAGCCACTCACCTTGGCCACGTCCCGTTCGATCTCGATGGTCAGGCTGCCGTTGTTGGACGATGTCACAATGTTTGGCTCAATCAGAAGGCTGCAAGGGGCGGAGCAGAGATGGAAACGTATCATGAAAATAGCCCGGGAAATGTAATACGGATGGGAGGAAGTGGTAGTGTCTGCAGGTGAAATTCAAATGGCTGCCAAAAATGCCAAGTTGCAGCCGTCAAAAGTGCCAATCAATCCATCAATCAATCACTCGCATCGGTCGTCCGCGTCGGCAGTCAGAGAGCAGCGCCTGCACATCTGTTTGGCATCCATTTGAGGGCAATGCAATTCACACTGTGATCTGGCTTCGCTCGATGCCATTAGTCGCTGTGCTTGGCGGCAAACGAAATGCATGCCATGCCACATCATAAGCCGCAGCAGCAATCAAAGCAAACAAGAAGTGGGAACCAACATGCTGCAGCCACCACCAAAATTGAATGCTCTATCGATTGCTCTATCCAAATCCCCGGATTCTACCTACTTTTACTACTTTTATGAGTTCATTTCCAGAGGAACTATCCGCTGATTAAGCTCTCTGCTAATATGAGAGCAATACAAATAGATTGAAGATCAATTCCCTCGGCGCTCGCGCACACATGATGCCACAAATACCACAGACTAACTGGCAGATGCAGCCCCCGGGCCTGTTCTGTTGGCGACCCACTCTTCGCACTCCACTCCACTCCACCAGTTGGCAATCTGGAAGCCCCATGGGTGCTGGCGTTGCGCCTTGTTGCATTTAATTGAGGCGATTGGTTTGGTTTACAGTGCGTGCGCCCGGGCCAACCAGGAAGCAAGCTTCGAGCCAGCAATTTGCCATGGACACGAAAAGAGAATGGGGGGAAGGGTTTGCGGGTTCCATGGAGAGATACCGGTCAAGAGTGTTGCCTTGATCAGCAGCTGCTGGATCAGTTACCATCGATTGGCGCAAAGAGAACTCTGCTGCACTTGCCGCAACATCCATCAGCCATCGAGCATCTCATCCCAGCTATATCGCTTCTGCCCATCTCTCCCATCTGATCGGAGTTGGAGGCTGCGTGCGGTGCACAAATTAATGCCCAGCTTGGGCTTTCTGTGTCAATTATACTATTAATGCATGCGGCTACTGGAGAGCAGAGCAGGCGCTGCTCCCATCTGCGCTCATCCATCTGGCAAAGCATCTTCTCTCCTATCTGGCGACCATCTATCCGGCCCGCGGTCCAAGTATCTGGCACATTATGTCATGCCGACAGTCGGAGTGCGTTTATTGTTTCCTCAGATCTATGCCGCTCCGCTTCGGTTTGGTTCCGCATCTTTTTCTCAGAGTGTGACTGCAGAGTAGGGGGGCCTATCGAGCCCCCAAACCTGACAAACTCTCTGGCCAGCCATCTCCTGTGGTGCCTTGCACAAGTTGTTGGTTCATTAGTTACATGTGAAAAGCAGCTGGAAGACGAGCACAAGAAGTAGCTACTATGTAGCTCTTTGGTGTCCACTTTTGGTACACGGCTGCTGACTACTGAGCTACGTGACGTCTCAATCCTTGACCCACTTTTTACCCACTTTTTACAAAAAAAAAAATATACGTATACTCGTCCGTGTGTGGCAGTACATGACCCCAAGACTGACGTCAATGGCGTAAGACTGAAGGAGTCTACTTCCAGTCTCAGTTGCATTTGCAGTCGCTGTCAAGGATAAGAGCAGACAATCCACTCATTTAATTTCTCATTGGCTTGCAACGCAACGAAGAATTGCATATTCCTCAGCTACTTATTGGCTGCAGTCAAAGCAAACGGAGAACTTAATCTCCGTCTTAGAATATAAATTGAATAATCTGTTCGTTTATGCCAAGTAAAATATTTGATTACCCGTGGAATAATAAATGACAGTAACTTTCCTGGATGAAAATTATCGCCCTTGTAAAGATAATTTCATAGGAATTGCGAGTATATTTACTCCAACAAGCTTCTTCTTGTCATATTAATACCGCTGACAGGCCGTGTCTTAACTGGTCGAGAAAGCATTGACACACAAAATGATCCAGATTGCAGTCAACTGTCAGCGGGAAGACATTTCCCTGATCAGATCAGTGTGGAGCCGGAAATGACAGAGCACTGTTAGCTGGTTAGATGGTTGGGTGGATGAGTGAAACGATTTTTGTGTCAGCTTCAAATCAAAAGGAGAACATGCAAAGCAATTGAAACAGAAGGCAGTCTCGTGTCTGGCTCTCCATTAAATGCAATTGCGGCTATTAAGTGCTAAAGTGCTTGGCCCACACGCCTGTCCTGCCTGGATGGGTTTCATCCTTCACTCACCTGTAGTGCAGTGGACGCCAGCCCTCGTAGAGCTTGAGAGGACGATCTGTGGGCTTAGTGCTGTTATCGAGGACTTCCGTTGGCGGCTTGGGCACGGGTATGTCACCCACGGGCGGGGCCATCGCCGTCTTCGGCTCCGTTTCCACAACAGGAGGCGGTGGTGGGGCCGTTGGCGTGTCCGGTGATGGTGAGGATTTGGGCGGGGCATTCAGGCTCAGCCATCCAGCTGTCTCAATGGGCGTGGCATTCACCTCGGGATGGTGAGCGGTGATGCAACTGTAATCGAAGGCAAAGAGTTGCAAAGCAAACAAATCAATTCGGCTTCATTTATGCAAAGTGCTCCTCCGGTCACACCCACACCCCACACTCCAGCTCGAATTTTGACCCTTCCGCACCTCGAAATGCGTCAGGCTCCAAAGACAAGGGGGAGGTTGAGTAGGAGGCGGCTATAGGAAACGCATAAATTGCTTTCACTTTCAAAAATGAGGTCATGTCGCGTTCGACTACTGCCAATTAGCACGCTCGCTCGCCAAAACGTTTAGCAGAATGCAAAACGAAGCAAATACCAAACGGACCAAATTAACCAAACACCGCACCCATGAAACCCAAAACTGATTTGGATTTTGACTTGGGCGCCAGGTAGCAGCATTACTCACCCGGGACTGGCTTCCGTTGGGGGGGAGAGGCCCTGCCGGGCCAAGAAGTAGGTGATGGCTATGGAGAAGAGCAGCGCCACCACCATAATGAAGGCCGAGATGATCAGGCAGGCCCTGGAGACATACACGCCCGTTGGCGGTCCATTGAAAACGTACTTCTGTCCATTCTTGGTCTTCAGTTGACCGCCTGAAAGCAGAGCGAGAGACAGAGAGAGAGAGGGAAACATATAGAACTTTAGTGATCTATCAAATGCAGAGAGGCATAACTTTATTGGCTGTCAGAATTTTAACGCACACACAAATTTATGTTCATAGTTTTACGATCAGATGGGGCATAAACTTTATATTTTGTCCAATTAATTGAATGTTTTCAGTGCATTCAAACGTTGTTTATAGATTTCTATGTTTCGATTTCTATTCGAAATGCCTGGCATGCCGATGCATCATATGAATAGGCGTCCCATCCCAGCCCGTAAGCACATAATGGCAACATCAAACTGATTTATGGCATAATCTAGCCAAGAGCCGGGGGAGTGCGTGGAAATTAAACAAAAATGTTAACAGACCATTTAGCGGGGTGTCGACAACATCATGAAGGAGCCGAGACTCCTCCCAGGCTCCTTCTGCCCCACGAAGAGAGTCCCGTCCCCCGCGGTTGGAGATCGTTAAACTTCTTTGCTCTTCTTTATGGCGAAAATTTCAAGTTGAGTGAAAATTAATGTTTGGCTCATTTCCTACAGCAGAACTGAGTGTAGAACAAGCCAAGAGGAACCGACTTGGTCGGGCCTGGACGCATACTAATGATCACAGTGCTTACAAATAGTTTGCATATCGCTGGCAGATACTTGAATTTAATTTTTATTTTTCTTTTGCAGATGGAAGATTAACTGGAATGCTTTTTTCATGAGATTACGGCAGGTGATGCAATTTCGAAAAGCATGCGTAACACAGTGCTCGAAATAAGTGTGAGATCACCAGATAAGATGTTAAATACAAACATTCCATGGAAGCGATAAGCGGAGAAAAACTGGCAATCACTTCAGGATGATAAGTAATACGCGTATAGTTATGCGGAACTAAACAATATCGCACAGAACTTATCTGGAATCTAGCCATCATACACATACTTATGCCGCTCACTGCTGGCCAACGAACGGGAGCAAAAATAGCAGCACGTGCTGAGAATTTTCAATTACCCGATTACCATTTCTCGCTGGCCTTCAAAGAGAGAGGCCTCAAAACTGTTTATGATGTGTGCGCATGGCTCTTTTATAGGAAAGGCAGTGGCAATGGCAAAAGCAGAGGCAGAGGCAAAGGCAAATGGGAAAGAAAAGCCCCACAGAATGTCAGTGACTCGTTCGATGGATGGCTGCTTTTAATTAAATTTCACAAAGAGGTTCGAAACGTTTCGTGGAAAGGCAGCCGTAACTTTCTAACACGCTTCCACCTGTTGCAATGCATCTGCGGTTCATCTAAGGGGGCAACCACATCCACATCTGCTCCCAAAACCACACACACGCGCACAACCTTCTCTCTCCTGCCCCAGCTGGCTTTGATCTTCGGCCACAGGGAAATGGAATTTATGTGGCATGCCCCGAAAATAAAATCCAACCAATGCAATGCACCACCACCTGCAGCTGTGAGCTGATTAGAGAGCCAACAGATCGCGTGTTCGCCTTTGACGGAGTTCTGATAAATCAGATGTCAAGAACTATAACTCAGTGATAGCAACGCCTTGCCTTGATTGCCCTGCCCGCTGAAAGCTTTTCACAAATTTTCCCCGTTTGTGTGTTTTCCCATTTCCCAGTTTTTACTTTTATTTATTGTTTGTTCAGTTTTGATCTCCACAGATTGGGAGGTGGTTCAAATTTAATTTTGATGAACACATGACGAACCTCTGGCTGGTCTGGCTGTGTGGCTGGATTTGATCTTGTCGTGCCCCACCCGCGTGTGTGTTTGTGTGTTGCTTCCCCGTGTCTGATG
Source organism: Drosophila ambigua (assembly GCA_018150905.1). NCBI lineage: Eukaryota > Metazoa > Arthropoda > Insecta > Diptera > Drosophilidae > Drosophila > Drosophila ambigua. Next base: position 1,612,941 of record JAECWS010000086.1, read on the forward strand.
CGTTGCTTCATTAACAGCGGGAACCTAAACACTCCATCCATCTCTGCCTCCGCCTCTATCTGATTCACAGCCAGAGACATGCCGATTTAATATTCATAAGTCGAAGTTTAAGTAGCATCAAGCGACAATAAACCATTCAAATTAAGTTGCAGACGCCACAATTTGGGAATGAAGAGAAATTTACTAGGGTGCGTTGTGTCTGTGTGTGTGTGTGTTTGTCTTTACGTGGCTGCATGTGGGTGTCATGCGTGAGGCGCCACCAAACATTGGATCAAAACGCCCACGGGCATAGTTTTTTTTGTTTTTTGTTCCCGACATTAATGTGGGAATGCCGAACCCGTAAAACTTAACAAAAATGGTTAATGAAAATGCTAATTCAAAAGGTTGGCATCATCTGGATTATATATGTAAAACCGAATCATCATGGAGATGTTCTTTTAATGATTGGATCCCCATATCCAAATTATGTAAGGGCAAGAATCGACAGATTCATTAAAGAAGAAACCTGTTAAAATAATCTAGTTTCTTTCTTGTATTTCTTTAGTTCTTTTTCGAAGCCTTCGAACCTGAAACATAAATAATATAAATTTGGAAACATACCCAAAAATCTGTCCTTTGATATATAATCGAAATGGAAACGTTTTCTAATATTTTTCGTATCATCAAATTTGAAATTACGCAATTTCGTAACGAGTCCATGGAACGTACCTCCCCCAACCGTGGCGGAGGATGCGGATGGTGCTGATGCTGATGCTGTTGCTGCTGAAGATGAGGAGCAGGGTGGTTGTGGTGGTGATGATAATGAAGCTGAAGCGGAAGCGGGTGCTGCTGCTGAAGCTGTAGATTTGGATGTTGTGGTGGGCGCGTATATTGCAGATGCCATTAGGGGCATTTGTAGCTTGGGATTGGTATAGGATATGATGGCTGCATGGGATAAGAAGGAGTAGAAGAAAAAACAGATAGCAAGCTGAATTTAAAGCCAAATGAATTTGAAAGCAGGTGAAATGTTTTCATTATTATTATTACAATTAAATGGGATGCGTGATTGATGGATTGAATGCAAGCGAAATGAGCACAGAACATGTGTAAATGTAAAGGAAAATTAAAAGCAAAAGTATTACTATGGGATGTGTGTGTGTGAAATCAAATCAAATGGGAAAACGCAATCGCTGAAGCAGAGCAGCAGCAGCAGCAGCAGCCATTCAGCCACGATTCAATTGAAAGACATTTAATCAAATTGACGCCACCGCTGCCACAGCGTGGGGGGAAGGTGGTGTCTGTGGCATGGGGTAATGGTAATGGTAATGGGAATGGTAATGGTATGGGCCAATGGAGAAAGAAAATGCACGTGTCGCTGCAGGGGGCGGCTCGCTATCCCCATTCCCACTCCGCTGGCGCTATTTGTTCGATTGCCGATTGGCGGCGCCCGAATGTTTAAAATATGCTAAAAATACAGCCAAATGTGCAATTGTATATCAGATGAGCCTCTCGGCTGAGTGTGTGTCAGCGCCTCAGTGTTATTCAACTTTGGCAGATCAGATCGGCAACTGTTCTATAATTAGCTGGCTATAAGGAAATTTTTATACTCAAATGATTTTTGCACATTTATAGAAGAACAATAGTGGGGTGTCGGGAAAGAGTCGACTTAAAGATGCCCTATCTGCAGATGGAAGTGTCTTAAACCGCTCAAGTTATTGGCATGCCAAAATGGTTAATCTCTCAAGATGATGTTTGTGTTTGGTTATTAACCTTTTATGTGCTCAATGTTTATAACACCAAACCGCTTATGTTAGCCGAATTCATATGATTTCCACATTAATATTCATTTATTTTAGCACATTTGAACAACTCTTGTACATAAAAGTGATCTCCGGACTCGTTTCCGACATCCCAGACCAAAAACCAAAAACCACAACATGAATCATCCAATCAGTGGATCACTCAAATGAAATGAAATGTCCAGAGCCAACAGCCGACAGCCAACACCTTCTGCGCTGAATAGTGACCCCCTTGACCAGCCCGCCACAAAACCCATAGAGGTTTTATTATACCAGTTCTGGTTTTAGTTTTGGTGTGGTTTGGTTTGGTTTTGCTGAGGGGCTATTAAACGAAATCGAACACGAAAACGAACGCAACTTAAGTGCGGCAACTGTTTGCATTTTGCACACACATATTTACACCCAGTAGATCGTTTTACACGGAATTACTTTCGGTTTGTTGGATGATCGAATTACCCGCAGAAGGGGGACGGACTGCTGCGGATGCGGAGTGGTGCGGTGTGGGGTGAGTACTCCCCGTATCTTAATGACTCAATCATGCGTTAAATTCCACAAAAACATGGCTAAGCATGTATGTATGTATGTACATAAAACGAATACACACACATATAGATTTTTGTATGCCTTTACAGAAGTTCAATAACAGCAAACGAAATTATTTGATGATTCGACTTTGAACTTGGGAATTGCTTTGGCAAAATTGGATAGCAGGAGAAAAATAATATGTCGAGAATATTTTAAATGTTGTTATTTCTCAAACCCCTTGAGAATCAGTTCCTAAAAGCGCCTATCAAAATTCTCTTCAAATATTGTTCGTACGTATTTTAAAGGGTGATTAAAAATAGAATGTAAATTATTCAATTTCTCTTGTGCAATTTTATACATTTTCGTAGGTTTTATTTACACATTTGTTCCAATTATGACATAATTTTGGTTTAATTTTATCAATGTGTACGAATAAATGAGTTAAAATTTCGCAGTCCCTTGGGGAGTTTCATCAATCAAACATTTGTTTCCATTTATTTATAGACGGGTAAATATAGTGGTATATTTATGCTGCCTTTGCAAAGATAAAAATAATCAAAATATATATTTTAGGGGGCTAGGGATACAATTATAAGTAGAACTCGTACAACAAATGTTTTATTGTGAAAGACCCCTTGAGGGACACATGAGCTCTTATCGGTAGGTTCCTCCCCGCCCACCTAGGTGTACACTCGCTTGACACTTAATTGGAAAGAAATTGTCGCATTTACGTCATCAAACTGCTTTCCTCTGTCATCGCCCGTCCGTTCCCGTTGCTTTTTCCATTCCCATTATGTGGAGTTCGTTCCCATATCTTATCAGCCACATCGGAATCACAGCGAAACAAACAAACGTTTCTCTTCTAGCTTCGTTTTTTTGTTAATTGTGCATGTTGGAGCATGTTTGAGGAGGCTTTTCCCCTCCAGCCCTCTTTCTCGCACCTCTTGCACACCCTTCCTTCTTTCTCTCCTCGCTTCGGCCCCCACTCTTCACACCTTCAAGCAGTGCAATTCAATTTGATTTCGTTTTCTGTCTGCCCGGGGCCGGGTGAGTGTGTGTCATATTTAATGATAACCCATTTTCACTTCCCGCTCCACAATATCTCCGAAAACTCCGGCAAAAGGGTGAAGGAATGTAGGTTACATAAACAACTTCTGGTCATGCTTACAAGTGCATTTCTTTGAGTTGTTTAATGGGCCAAAAGATGCCCGATCTCCGATAACCGTTCATGTCGAAGCCCTCTCACAGGGAGGTCACAGTCTGTGTGTGTGTGCGTCTCGGTTTCTTTCATTAATGCAGAGCTGCTCACCATATGCCAGGGATCTGTCTGCAGCTCCATATTTTTGCATTTCCTTTGCAATTTAATTCCTCGCTGACCCAATTCTTCGCCCTCTTACAGGAAATTCCCTGGGCATTTCTGCATTCATTATTCACACAACAGCAAATCTGTCGGTTCGCATAGGGAAAGATGTCGCTCAGCTGAGCAGAGGCAAGACATATGGCATGGCATTTGGTTTTTGGGTCATCTTAAGAGATGGATGTACAAGTTTGGTTTTAGCACTCGATTGGGGGAAAATGCCTTTTAATTGGCAAGCAATTAAGCGACTAAATAAAAACTACTTTGTATGGTCGCCCAAATGTCTGGCTTAACAAAAAAAAAAAAAACAACAAATTTTTAACCCGCTTCGCATTGTCAATTGCTAAAAGTTTGCACAGAGAGAAAGAGGCAGCCATTCAATTGCGGCAGAGTTGAGTGAACTTTGGTTAGAACGTGTCGAGGAACTTGAATGGAGTTGGGCACCGACCTCCCTCTCCATGCTGCTGCTTTTATTTTTTCCCCATTTTGCATGTCTCTAATGAACCATTCAGCGCTCTGCAGAAGGGAAAGCAGAAAGAACTGATTCGAGGAGTGGAGAGGGAGAGGCCCGTCAATTCCGCGGAAATGTCAGCCCATAGCCCATACATAACTCATGAAACTCCAATTAGAAATGTTGCATGCAACGAGGTAATAAACAATTCATTTGTTGTCTCATCAAATGAGAAACAAAAGCCCAAACAAAACTCTCTTGAAAAGGCACAAAACGAGCCATGAAAATTGAGATCCAAATTGTTTATTTGACTTTTCTTTGTAGGTCTTAAAGGCCTCTAGGGCCTTTACTTTGACGCCTCGACAAAACTGTTTACATCCCCGAGAGCTTGACCCAACCATTTGCTTTGATTTCCGCCGCGTCAACCTCCATTTCGGGAGAATTTTTTCGGTAGGCAAACAAACAAAACTGAAACATTCACAGTTTTGAAAGCTGATGAATAAAAGTCTTGAAATCCGATCAATCCCTAATGCTTAGAAATGCTATGGAAAATCCGTTGAATCCAAATGCTTAAGCTTCCATTTGGATATTAACATAACCCGCCTGGAATCGCCCGGCACTTGGAATTTTATTTTAATATTCAATATTTTCCAGTCGACAAAGAGAAATGTAATGCAACCGAAAGTGAGAACTGCTAATGAAGTGGTTCAGACAATGCAGTTAATTATCCTATCCCCCGAAATGATGTCGGTTCCACATCCAGTTCCAGATGGTGCGTGGTGGGACGGGGCATGGAGTTCCCTTTGGGTCACGTTTCCGGTGCATGGCATGGCAGGGCTGGGCTGAAAGAAACCGAAAACCAGTCGCACTATTTGCAGTTACCCAACGGTAGCTAAAAGATTCAGGGAGGGAGATATAATTATAATTATGAGGCACAAGCAGAGGCGCACTTACTGGAGGAAGAGAGTCTTGTAGCATACCAGCGAACCCCCTTGCACCCCCCTCGATGAGAGCTCCTGCTCTGCTCAACACATTGTATCAACATGGGGAGGCAGAGCAAGCAAAACTCTGAGATATCTGACAGAACTTGCCACCTCTGCACCTTCCAGGCAGGCACTGCTGATGACAGCATCAGATACACTCGCACAGGGGAGAAGCAGTCGGTGCAGAGTGTCGGGGGTGGGGGGGGATAAGGAGAACCCAGGGGCAGAGTGTGGCTGAGCGGCAGCTACAACATTTGACTGCCACAAACAGGCCTTGAGACTTAAATGTTTCTGTGCTCCAGCTACAAGTTGGTTCGCTGTGATTTATCATCCACTGTCGTTGACACTGAATGCGGCACTTTGCTCCCCACCCCATCTCCTCCAGCACCTTAGTCTGTTGCTGCTGCCTGTGGGCGTGTCCATGGCATGCCACTTCATGCCCCATGGATCGTGCAACTCGAAATGCAATTCGTTTCACTCCACAAATTAGCATACGATTATCATTATGCCAGGCAATGCAAGCAGTTCTGCATGTCACAGATCAAGGGAATGGTAAATGAAAGAAGACACAAGAAAGTCCCTTGGGTGGGGAGGGGTGAAATGGGACATACGGATATAGCAAATTATCTTGTGAATAGAGATTCTTTAATATTATGGAAATCCACATACTCTTTGCCATTCTTCTTTTTGTTGTTTTCTGGAGGAAATGCTTGACATACTTTCTGTGAAAACAGCAATTAAAACAGCTGTAAGTGATTCCAAGAGTCTCTCATCCGATCTACTTCAATATTCTAACCAGTGGTATCTCTGTGGTATCCCATCTTTTTTTCTCTTAGACCTTGCCCTAATTCCAATCACATTCTGTTCAAACTTTACACCTTGCTTACATTATGCCAAGCACAACCTTCAATGGTAGCCCCAAAAAAAATGACAAATTAAACGACACTCGAAAGCCACACCGACCCATCCCATCGGAACACCGAGCGGCACTTGCCGTGCAGTTTTCGAGTGCGGCGGCTAATTTGTAAATTAAATTAGCGCTCAGTCCCATTTGCCAGTGGCCAAATGACGCCAGACTCGACAACAAAGCAGCCGTCAGTTCGTTTTTCGGACAATTGTAAAACCTCACTCAACCCAATTTTAATTAGATGGGCAAACCACGAGAAAGATAAACCTACCAGGGGAGCAACGAGTGAGAAACGCTGGTGTGGGTGGAGTTATAGAGATCGCTTTGCATGTCGCACATAACCTGCACAGAAAGCCATACAAAACTGGACGATATAAAGCCATAAACAAGCCACGCAAAACTCCGGCATCGGCTGGTTGCTACCTGGAACTGTCAGTGGGACGACAATTTCAGGTTGAATAAACTTGAAAGTTGCGAGCAAAATATATAACAAAAAAAAGAGAGAGAACTCAAAGCAATACAGACAGAATATCTATGATGAGTGGCATGCAGGGACTTAGCCAGGAACTATTATGAAAGGGGTTTGTAAATGAAGATCTTGCCTTTGGACTTCGCCCCCATTTGCTGCCACTCCACTGGCATGTCTGGGTTGAAAGCCCTCCCCCTAAACAATTCTCAGTTTTAATTATCAACGACACGTAACTCAACACACAAAAAAGACTTCGTTTTGTACAATATTTTACAATTAACAAGGAAAAATACGTCTGCGTTTTTTCGTAATTTTTTGTTGACGGCTGTATGGCATGCAACAATTTTGATGAGTTTCTGATTTGGTGAGTAAATTGCTTGGAAACAACTTAAGCGCTTTACAATTCGTCGCACTTTTGCAAGTTGACAGAAATTGATTCACCCATTCATTCATTCATTCGTTCATTCATTCATTAATAATAAAAGTAAATGTCACAATGGAAATGGAAATGTTGCAATCCCGCAAGCAATATGTTCATTGAGGCTCAAGGGAAAAACCATCAATGGTAGGCTGGGGATGGACTCTTTTGAGTTCTTTATGGGTATCCTACAGTACAATTTATTATCTTTTGTTTAAGTAAACTTTTAATTCTAAACAATATTTGCATTTGCGTTTTCCAGTTAACATGCAGCAAACGTATACATTCTCTTGGGTCTTATCGAAAGTGGAATATCTGATAGGCCCAACCCCACCTGCCATCAGCATAGGCACGCCCTTAAGGCGGCCCAATATCAAATGATTAAATAAATTGGCACGTAAACAGCAGGCCCCTGCCATGGGGTGTAATGCCCATAAACAATAATTTCATATAATTAAATACGTGTATACGTAAAATTATACTCTTTCTGTTTCGGTTTTTTTAACACTCGGTTCTAGGCGGCCTTGATGGGCATTAAACTGTCGCCATATACAACCCATTATTTGCCATCTATATGTATATTATAGCCTTATTTATTCCTAAATAATTGTTTACTTTGGTAGGCAGGAAATATTCGCATTCAAAATTATGGCACAACATTTTGATTTTGACTTTTGCTTTTTTTCTTTCATCAGTTTTGTTTTTTTGTACATAAAATAGTTTCCATTTTTTATGAGGTCTCGTTTAATCGGTCGCTATTTTGGCCCACTGCCAAATTATTTTCCTGCTCTCATTTTCACTCGACTGTTGGCTTTGACATTGTCACGCCTCACGCCCTCTTTTGTGAAAGTATTTTCGAAAAATTGTATTTTTAATTGCCTGCCAAAAATAGTGGACAAGAGTTGCTCGGATAACGCGGACATTAGCTGAAGATCTGAAGATCTGGCTAATGGCTAATACATACGAGAGTGGTTTCCAAGAAAGAGACTCGCATTCTTTAGATCTTGTGATCCAGCAGAAACATTCGTTCGCCTCTTGCTTGATGTATTGCTGCCATTTATCTGCTGCCTTCAGGAGAATGAATCCACAGCTAATTTGAGTTTAATGAAACCGGCAACACCTCAAATCCTCTCTAGAGCTCGAGCCATGCCCGAGGGCTTGTCCATGGCCAGTCGTCTGTTCGGCCCACGCCATTACACACAGCCCCCAGAGTCCGTTTTGATTATGAAAATTGATTAATTGCAAGGGGGGGATTTAATTTTCGACATTTCCGTTCTTGCCAATTTGGGCTATGGCCTCCGGCCTCCGGCGCCAATTATGAGAGTTTCGAGTGCTTCAATTATGATTTGTGTGGGTGGCTGTAGCTCCACAAAAGACAAACTCCGCTCAGATCGGAGCGGAGATATGCTCCAATAATACCCATAAATCTGATATAAACTCCATTGAAAGTACTTTTTTATCATGCAATGTGTATCTTCAACAAGGCGCAGCTCAAGGACTGGCATCTGTTCCGCATTATGACGAATGTAAGCCACGTTCTATGGGCCCCCATGTCCTATGCAGCTCAGGTGCCAAGGGGCCCACGACAATTTATCTAACTATCTAAGCGCTTCAGATATGTATGTACGTGTCAGCTTTCAGGAGCGGTGCCCCCAGTCAGTCGTAGCCGCGCGGATACCATCTTTCGCCTTCAGAGACGTTTACTTTGATGCATTCCCAATCGGCCAACCGACCATACACAATGACGGTGGCTAAATCACGATTTGCCGCTGGTCTTTTGTGCTGGCTGTTTCTTTGAGCTGCAATTTTTGCTAATTTTGTTACAGACCGCCAACAAAACAACACCAAAACTATTTTGCATGCCCGCTTCGAAGCTTGAAGTCTACAACGAAAATCACTTAGCCTCATTTAACATAGCTGACCATTAAAATAAATTATTTAATTTTATTATTGCAGATAAAGCTGCGAAATAATGTGCCTAAAATTCGAAAGATTTGACAGGGCAGTTAGTCTTAAATGAGATAAAATCAACTAAAGTTGGTCCAAATTATTCCTGGCCTTAGTTAAAAACGCATTATATTAAACGTAGATGGAAAATGGGATGTAAAAAGAAATGTGATTTTCAGATGCATTGCAGTTTGGAGAGAACTTTTCTTTATTTTATATATTTAGAAAATGTGTTGATCATTTTTTGAATATTCTTTGATTAGTTTAAGACTGAAAATTAGACACGTTTTGTAATTTCTGAACTCTACTGGACTCTACTCTTAATCTTAAACCTTTCAATATATAATTTATTGTATAGAATGTCTGGGAATTTAAATATATAATAATAGCTTTAGTTACAGAGTGATAATTATTAATATAGCGCATATAGAAATTTGGCAACATTGCCCCTAGTGAAAACTGTCAACATTGCCACCCAAGAACGCTGCGCATGCGCAAAAAACAATGCAGTAGCAATGACTAATTGAATTTGCATACATACCCATCTAAGCGAGTGTCCAGTTCTCTCTTTCGAATGGTTTTTGAAACGCCTTAGATAAAATATGTCAACAGCAATTGGCGCTACTGCAAATTGATTTTAATTGTATGCACAATAGCGCCAGCCAGCCAGCCAGCTAGCCACAGCTGACGTCATTTCCATGGTATGGTTCCATGGTTCCATGACTCGATGATTGGCTGTGGTAATCGTAATCGTTTCTGAGGCAAATCGAGACTCGAACCGGCAAGACGCCAATGCAAATAAACGGGCGGCAAATTTGCAGAATTGGCAGAGAGATAGATACGAGTACGAGTCGCGTATTTGCAGTTGTTGGCCAAAGTCAAAGCCAAAAACAATTTAAATGCAAATCACGTGTTCCTCTTAATGCACTTGATCAATGGGGCAATTGGATGGAATCGACTCCCTGCTGAACTTGAACCACAAATGGAAATGAAAATAGAAATGAAATGGCAAATATTTGTGCAGCTGGCAATGAAAACTGACATTTGAGGGAAATGCGGCCAGTAGGTGGAATATTGAAATTGATTTCGAAACGCCATTTATTCCTATTGACTGTCCATTGAATTGTGTCAATCGCTTCGAATGACTTGGAGAACCTTTTAAGCATCAATCTTCGGCACTGTATCTCGTCGTATCGAATGTATCGACATTCCGACATTGAACCGAAAATTGAGCAACTTCAGATGCATTTTCCATGTCATGTAATTGAACACCTCACTCACAAAATGAGATACTTAAGCGATTTGAAAACCAAGTCTCAAACTGCAGCCACAGAAAAGCTGCCCGACAACAAGTTCAACTCGTTCTCATATCTGTGTATCTTTTTTTAGAATCTGTCATAATCAAGAGGTGTTGGGCTTAACGCCTTCATTTCACGTCTTCCTCACGAGGTTTATGCAAATCCCGATAGCTTATCAAGTCACATTATGTATGTAAATAGATGCCTCATTCTTGCCTAAATGCTCTGTTGGAGAGGTCAAGTTGAAGACCATACACAAATGCGAGCACTTGAATGGGAAGGAAGGTCAACACTGGGGAAGAGTCGCAGATCAGATACCCTGTAGGTAGATTGGCAGCGCTGGGATATGGTCTGAGTTTAAGATCAAGATACTTTTTATGTTATTATACTGTTAAAAAAATTGTACTGCAAAAACACTCTTGAGTTCATTAAAGTATTCCATCTAGAGCAGATAAATAATTTATAAACCCTTTATTTAAGGGCTGTTTCCTTCCTTCTTAATGCGGCACATATCTTTGAGTAACTTTTCCATCATTTACTTAATTCTCTACACACTTTTTCAAGACAAACTTCTGCTAAAATATATACGCCCTTTATATCAAAACATATATGCATATAAATCCAACAACTGTTGCTCGTAAATCTTGTCTAGTTTGCTGTTTCATTTTTGTTGTCGTCATTGTTTGGTCGGTCTGTGTTCCTAGTACTTGCAGACACTCTAGTATATACAGAAAAAAACTGAGAACTAGCAAAAATAAAGACGCATGCATAGAAAAATGTATGGGTCATAGCCCTGGCAAGGTCAATCTGAAAGCGAACCCAAGCATGTCCGCTAATACAGTGTCTGATTTGTCTACCATGTAGATTTTATTATTATTTTTTAATTACATTTTTCGGCGATAAATACTGGCATTAAAAAATGTTTAACTACAATATAATGGCGCGCACTCGGTGGGGTTGTCTCTCTGTAAGACAATGTATTTTCACAGCTGCAAAGTGTGTTTTCATTTTCAAATTTAAGCAAATAAATTCTTGTGAATTCCACAAACAATGATCTACAATGATCCACAAACAGAGTGAGGAGAGAGAAAATATCTTCCATCTTCAGACAAACACAAGGAATGAGAAACCGCACACAGAATTCGATCCTAAGGCCAGGGCCAGAGGCAGAGCCAGAAAAGATATATTTATTGTGATTTCTGTCTGGCACTCCACAGAATTCCTGGAAACAAATTCATGGCTTCGACAAAACTGCAAATTTATCATCAGTTTGTGGCTTTTTGCTGGAAACGTGATCAAGGCAGAGCCACAGAAGAAGGCGGATCGGATCCTTTTAAGAGCTGGCGCTGCAGATGACATCATCAGCTTGCCCCAAAAAATGTATCTCTCTGGCTGGTGGCATCGCTATGATGCCCGTGAAAGACTTGACCGAGTTGCACTTTTTGATGCCGGGCATACTTGAAGACGCCGCTCAAGGAACCCTGTCCGTCCGCGTCCGTTTGACTGTTGCAAGCCGATAATTTATGACAGTTTTTGCGTTGCCTTCCTCCAAATGAATATTAATTGAAAACCCCCCCATTAGGTCGTGGCAGCATCAGCAGTCGTCTGACAGACAGTTTTGCCTTTTATGGTACACAGTTGTCAGCGAATCGACTACTTTACGATTTGTTTCTGTTTTATTTTTGCATACCGATACCCAGAATCGAATATGTGATTTACATTCGGTAATCCTCTTATGTAAATTAAAAGACGAAAATGAAATAATAACAAAGCAGAACATGTGCTGCGGCGTCATAGATATCGAGAGTCAGCGACCGATCTGTCATTGATCTGAGGGCTGAATCTGAAAAAGGGCGGGAGAACCACTTGTGTCTGACTGTGGGCGAGTAAAGAACCGGCTTGTATCGCGTATATAGCAGAAACCAGTCATAAAGATACACGCTCAAATGCACTATTCTATTCTTCCCCTACTCTCAGCCCTTTAATTGAGTGTCACAAAGTTGATGGCTCTTTCCCTTTCCCCTGGCATTTCCTGGAGATATTTATTCAAGTTGTGTGCTGGTTATGAAAACGATTATGCATAGTAGAGATCATAGAAGATGTTTTCATTTACCTGGACTTTCCACACCCATTATGGCATCGGAATCCTCTGTGTGTGTTTTGGAGAGAGCATTTTTGGGAGAATAGTGGGTGTTTTTTTTTATGGGGATTAGTGATTTTTGGTGACTCACACACAGGTACACGCAATTGTCTAATTCTATTAACCGAAAAAAAATGTTTGCCAAATAAAACAAAAACTATATCGGGGATGCATTGCCTCATAGCGTCTGACTAATGGGTGGATAGGTGAAGTGGCAGTTTGAATAATTCGTTTGCATTTGCATTGCTAATAAATCGCAGATATTTTCGGTGTCATTGTGCAGGTTTTTCTCAACAGATCATGCCACACATTCTGTGTGTGTGTGTGTGTATTTAGAAATTCAAAGTCAAATACTTTGTACATACAAACATCTGTTCGAATGTCTTGCTGAATGAATTTTCGAATTTTCGCATTGTGTGAGAATTATTTTTGGTTGAGGTGAGCATGCAAAAAGCCACAAAATGAATGAGAAATTATATTGTATGATGCAAGTGCATCTATATCCTATATAATGGGTCTATATGCGCCGTTTGGTGGCTATGAATAATTGGCTGATGAATTGAAAGAAATTATTCAAGGTGTATTGAACTACTTTGATATTTTATAAAACGAAAACAAATTGGAGGAGTCCCCGTCTTGGATATTAAAGCATTACAATAAGGTCTAAGGCAAGTTCTCAAAAAGTAAGAAAAATCCAAAATACTTTACTAAAATCTAAGAAAACTATTTGCGGAAAAAGTTCATATCGTATAGGAAATCCAACTTAATTAACAAGAATTATAGAATATTTTTCAAAGTTTAAACACAATTTTCCCAAATTAATATATACAAATAAAAGAAATTCGTCTTAAGCAGAGATTAAGAGATTATTCCTTAAAGAATATTTTGCATATATAAAATTAAAAAATGCATTTGAAGTGTGTATATCAAAGCAAAAACAATAATTTGAACTAAATTCCATAGATTTTGGGATTATTTGCATCAAAGAAAAAGCATTCATTCATTCGGTAGATGGACTTGTTCGATATCTTGTGGATATGTACGCTTGTGGCACATAAGTAGATTTAGTTGTAATTGCAACTCACCTTCATTGACGTAACCGCCCTCCATGGTGCCAAATGTGTACACCTCGCTGCGGTTGCCGTTTCCTCTGGCTCTGCCCCTGCCTTGCAACACTTTGGCCGCGACCTACGTCTATGCTGCCACGAAGATCTACAACTGCTGGCCTGGCCTGGGCAATGCACTCGACACCTCAGATGAATCTGTTGCAATGCGTTCGAATCCCGTAGCTCGTTCTGCGTTCCGCGTTCCGCGTTCTTCGATTCTTATTTATTTTTATGCCAAGTTTTCTGTTGTCTGGCTATTTATTAGAATTTATCTGGCGATTGCCCAACCAACCGACGGCACTCTCCAAATATTGCTGCCTGATGGAATATTGTATGTGCAACGTATGCAGGGCCAGAGTGTGGGGCATGGGTACGCCACTGGGGTCTCAAAGATGTATGGCGTGTAAGTGGCCGGGCATCTTGCGGATGGATCTTCGCGCGGGGCAAACTCTCGGTTCCAGTCGCTGACTCGATGCAATAAACAAACACAGTCTCTCTCTCGACCCACTGTATCAGTGCGGAAATGTGTTCTATCTGGAGGTTGTATCTTCAGGTTCAGGTCCTCTGCTTATGAATTTGCATTTGGCCCGTTCGTCGGCTGCTTTCCCCCGTGGCTTATGTTGTCTTTTTGCTTGTCTTCTCTTTGGGGTTCGGGGATGGGCCTCCTCCTAATACTTGTAGCGGCTGTCGATGTTCCTCTTCGGTGCTTTGGCCTGCAAGCAGATGGAAAAAAATCAAAACCGATCATAAATAAATGCTCTTCCACCAAATTGTTCATAGATAAATGCTGACCCCCAGCATGACTGTGGGGTCAAAGAAAATAAATCGTATCCAATCACATCGAATGAATGCTTTGACCCCTGACACTCCCAGAGAAATATTTGCCTAGACATTCGTTAAATTTTTGCATTTCCCAGCGGGTATCTGCTTCCAGATAAAAATACTCTAGAAATTCTTCACACATTCTGTTCCACTCTAAGAATAGAAGGAAGCCAAAATCTTTGGAACGTCTCGGAACATTTAGTTCCTTCATTTCCGCTTTTGCTTTTCGCTCAATTACTTTTGTTGTTGCATGCCTCGTGATCACTGTTCCACAGTTTTGCTTTTATTTATCGTTAAAAAAAGCTTTTGGCCAATAAATTGTACCATTTCTAGAGTTGCTTTACTCATGATGTCACTTTGTCAATATTTTTGTGACCGCAAATCGAAAGCTAATTTGAAATGCAAACACGATCAGGGCACAAAAAAGGTGGAAAAAAAGAGAAAACAAAATTTGTTTATTGATAGCGCGGAATGCATCCAATGTTTGGATTGGCTTTTGTTTGCATTGGCAATCTTCGGTTGCTCGATGTTTTGACAATGATTAAGCGCGCAAGTTCAATGTCAAAACCACAGCCACAGAGTGGAGGCCAGCCAAACCAGTGGATCGTATCGTATTTCAAGCAGAGTGCTCTAAAAGCTTACTCGCTTGGGATTAGAGTGCTCCAAAGAGAGACACGGAGTAGAACCGCTAACGAACAGAGCACACAACGAACTGCAGGAGAACCAAAGCCGGAAAACAAATAACAGATACAATATTAAGTAATAAAAAATACAAAAGAGAGTGAGAGATGCGATGCCTTAATTGTCACCATCAAAACGGAATGGTCTGCGTTGTCATCAATGGATTCATACTTGACATTCGATTAGGCTCCAAGAATGGGACCGAGAAACAACATCCACATCCAACGCACCCAATTCGTATGCCAAAAAGTAAAGAGAGAGAGAGAGAGAGAGAAACGTAAACTTTCAATTTTTGGTGGACTTTGGTGGTTGCTTCCATTTTGATCGGCGAAACGAATTTTAATTGAAGCTGCAGACCTCCGATCGGCAAGGGGAGCGGTGCCCTGAGTGATTACATGAGACATAGTGTCTGTCTGTATGTCTGTCTGCCTGTCTGTCTCTAACAAGTCGCATAATTAAACTGGCATTTGATTAATAATCATTGAACCCGACATGACCCGCACTTCCCAAACACCCCATTCCCATTCCCATACCATTATGTCTCCCTCCCTCCCCTGTTAACCCTGTTGGTGGTTTCCCTTTTGTGGTTTGTTGTAACAATTAGGGAGTACATTAGGCATTTAAAATCGAATTTTATTGGTTTAAATCTGTGAAAACAGCCTTCGATGGCCCTTACTTTCAATCCGGTGAATTGGATCAATTGATATTTAATACATTTATTGCTTAACGAGTGTAAATATTGAACGTTAAGGACAACCAACATCGAAAGGGACTTCCGATGATGCATCTTCAATTGTTCTCAATTCGCTTTGGCTTTGAGGGTGTCATCAATCAAAACCATAAAGTGCTGCTGTTGCTGCCTCTACTTTTGCTGGGGATAGGGATAGATGACGGACTGCCACCGAAGAGTGTCGAGTTAATTGCCAACACACAAGGCGGTAATTATATAATTGTCATGGCTGACGGTGCCCTTGTCTTGAGTTATTATTCTCTCTCTCTCCCTCTCTCTATATCTGGTGACAATGACACGGGTTGGAGCCTGGCATGGGAGGGGTTATATGTGTACCATTGACCTGACCCTTCAACAAGGTTGGAGTGACAGTTAAATCTGCACACAATTTGGGTACAATTACTTGTTTAATTATTATAATTTCCCCCAACAAAAGGTTGAGTTTTCTATTCTAAGAACTCGGGAGTAAGTGATAAATCAGACAACAAGAATTACGTGAAACTCTGACGAATAAATCTGCACAAATTTGAGGGACAAGTGCTGATGGTGTTGCAAAGAAACGCTTGAAATATTCTTGTAATTCGAAGTATTTTAAAATGATTAAAAATTCATTCGTAAAGCTCGACACTTTGGAGCAGAAATTGCGTGCTTTAAAACGGAGATAAACTTGCTCTAGTGTTTCTAGTAAAAGTCAAGAAATTGGTGAATCAAAGAATTAAAGATCTACACAATATTTATTTGAGAATGGAGCTCCCCAAGCTTCTCTAAAACCTTAAACTCTGACTAATTTTGTGATAAATTTAGAGCTGTTCCACCAAAAAGTATTCCATGGCAAAGACAGGCAAATATGCAAATTAGCATTGCAAATTATTACTCATGTCAGTGTCTCTCCCATGAGCACTTCATAATCTATCCATCTTTATGGCATTCGAAATAACCATTTTGTCTCTATTATTATTTTCAGAGCGTTACAAACGCCCACCAATGCCTCAGAGATAGAGATACAGACGTACGTACCGTGAACTGTCTGCACTTGCCGGCGATTGCAATATTACGTATACGAAATGTGTACGTACAAGCCAATGACGGATCATTAGGCTTCAGCAGCTTCAGGCAGAAACACACACAAAAACCAATTAAGTGCGGGACCGACCCACAGCCAAACAATACAATCGAATGTGTGGCAGTGGCAGAGCCAGAGGCAGAGGCAGGGCGCTAACTAAAGGGGGGAACACGAGTAGGTTCAAATTAATGGCACCAGTTTTTTTTCTGTTTGTGTTTTTTTTGATGCTCTGCGTATTCTTTGCTGAAACTGACGACGTCATCATTGTTACTTTTCTGTATGGGTGGTGGAATAATATAAATAAGTAATTTTTTCACAGCCATTCCTCACAGTATCTGTGGCTTATTTTCGGTTCTCTTTTGTCAGGCGCGAATATATTCATAGATATATTATTGAAAATAAATAACGAGAAACTGGGTCAGCATCAGCATCCCCCACAGTGACAGCAGCAGAAATATTTCACCAAAGAGATCAATCATCTTTTTGGGGAAAAGGCATAAACTTGAGACGGCCAATAGTATTTTGGCGCCGAATTGCTAATAAGAATAAGCGCCAGAGCCAAGTGCACGTGTCGTATAGCAAATATTACTTCACAGCAACATCAATTTTACGAGCCCCATCACCATAAAAGCGCCAATTACATCACAGAACTCTCTGTGTGAGTCACGACTCAAGTTCATCGCACTCTCATCATCAGGAATATACAACAGCACACACAATATGTTCAAATTTAAATAAAATTCATCCATTTCCTTGCTCTAGGCACAATTTGGCAGAATTAATAATTAAATACGTGAGGAAAATTCGCAAGTTCTTTCGGCACTCGCCGACAAAAGCTGTTTATTGAAAACGGATATATCAATGGGTTTCCCAGTGGTTTTATTTCTATGGAAATGTTTGTGTAATTAACATATTTCGTTTTTCAACACCTTAAATATGGGCCGAACCCGAGGATACCGGCTAAGAAATACAAATATTTCTATAAAAGTTCTGTAAAATACTTTCAGAAAGCTTTTGTAGTAAGTTAAACATTAGAGAGATGTTCCACATTTTGTACTTATGTATCTCAAAGGTGCACTTAATCCTTCCATCGACTTGTATAGCCATCGATCGCTCTGTCTATCATTTTATTAGTAAATCATTTATTCTCGATACAGGGCATCCCAAATAGACTACCTTTCTCTCTTTTCTTTCCAGTTATAGATATAATAAGAAATACTGTGTGAAATGGCATTTTAATTGATCTACAAATTTGCAAATTTAATTCGTTCAAGTACCCTGATCGTTAAAATTAACCAAAAATACGCGGTATACAAATACATTTCTTAGAATCTTTCGCACTAAATTGCAGCTGGACTCGGATTCCAGTTCGTGGCTGGTGAATTACCTTCGATGGACCTGGCCAAATGTTGCGCTGAAATTCTTGGTTCTGGTCGAATTCGAATTCAAATCTAATTTAATTTGAGTTTATTTGTTCAGAAATATTTGTTCCCTCATTCCATTGGTTATTTGTGTGTAGTTCTCGTTGTCGGCATTTTCCGCGCTTTTCTTTCGACCTTAGTTGATCGTTTATTTTAGTTTGCTATTTTTATAGGTGATCTTATGAGTGGCCACTGGCCAAGCGACAGGTCTGTCCATCTCTCTGTCTGTCTGTCTGTCTGTCTGCCGTCCCGTGCCATTGCCATTGCTACTATCGAAGGTGCAGTAAATCATCCAAGTTTGTTGCCATATCTATTTGACTTTATTTTATTTTATTTGTGCTGTATTTTCCTTTTTATCGCCACACACACCGTCCGTTGGGTAAATGAAGCGTGCGCTCCAATTTCGTGTCAATGGGAGGCACGGGCGGGCTTGTGCTGTGCCATATAAAGTCTGTCTCTCTGACATTCATCGTTGTCACTTGTCCGTTGGAGAGTGGCGAGTGGTGGGGGAGTTGGAAGGAGTGGAGGTGGAGGTGGAGCCGCACATATTTTTGTTTGTTTTCATTCGTGGACAAGTGACGTAAGTCGGTTGGTAGGCCAGATAGATACACGGTATCATTTCAAGGTTAATGTGGCTTTCGGCCCCAAAGGTCTCTAGCTGAGGGAATGAGTTGCAATCGATACAAAGATATTATTATTGACATACTCCATATATGTATATGATTCATGCCTACTGCTTGTACTCCTCATCCGCATTCTTTTGATTTAACTATCTCGCTCCCAGAAATCTCTCCACTTAAACAATTACATAATGATATCTCTTACAGGGAAATATTTAATTTAGGTGATAAACTTAAGAGCACACAATCTAATAAATTGCGATGCCGGCAGAGATAAGGCCTTGGGTGCTGCAAAGTTGATGTCATTGCTATAGGCCCGTTTCTCCCTCCCTCCATTCTCGCCGGGTATTATGCCATAAAATACAAAAGAACTCCCCGCTAAAAGGGCCGTCAAACAGCCGAAAAGAGCAGCAGTTTGCTATCTATGGCTTATCGCAGGAACGGGACTGGACTGTGGCGGAAAATTCTTCATTTTCCTTTGCATTGCGTGACCAGCAAACGGTTAACACACCCACAACTGCAACGCAACATTGTTCCCCGATCCCGTACCCCACCCACGCTTCAACTTCTTGTCATATTTTCACAACACGCATAAAAATTTAACGCCGTTGCATGTTTGTCATTTGCTGAGCTTTTGACCCCTTGGCCAACAGGCGGACCGACAGAAAGACAGCCTGCCAAACAGATGAGTTTCGTCCGATAGGGCTCACAAAAAGAGCGTAGCGTAGCCAGTGGATTGCGAGCGGGGTATATGCACTTTGCGGCATTTGTTAGCCGTGTCGAAAGGGAAACTCATTTCCCCCACCCCTTCCGCGTATCACTCTGGGGAAAATTAGTTACGCGCTGGGTGCTGCTGCAGGTGGTTGTTACTATTTTAATATGGTACGTATTACGAGTGTGTGTGTGTGTGTGTGTGTCTGTGTTAGTGTTTGGTGTGTGTGGCGCTGACTAAGTTAAGTGGAAATGTCAAATGGCTCTGACAGCGCGAGTTGACAGCTTTTCGGAAGAATGCAATGGAAAATATGAAAAGAATATGGGGAAAGCAACAAAGAGGAATGGCTTTGAAGTCGCAACTTTTGATACCCTTACAAAAAGAGCATTATTATGGTAGATAGATAATATTTTAGAACTTAATATACAATTTTGTTACATTACAATAAATATTTGTTGCTCAAATCATATTTGGAAAGCTTTGACATATGGATCTGCTTACACAAATTTGCTTCATTAAATTTCTAACTTAGAAATAGACAGATCCCTCCTAGGATTCAAACACACTTCCTTCCTCGCCCAACACATCTTTCAATGCAAACTTACAGTACCCTCAGCCAAGTGTATCTAAGCAAAATGTAACAATTTGAACTTCCATTCATTCATCTTCATTCAGCTCCACTGCACTCGACTGCTTGCCTTTGCATTTGCATTTGATTTGTCTAGTGCCTTATGCTTTGTCATCTGTCAAATGCATCGCTGACGTCACCGAAACATTAATATTCATAATGCTCCGAGCACAAGACGGAACGAATTTAACAGAAAGTTTATCAGGCTGGGGAGGCCGGCCGGGTGGCTTATCAATCATGTGATGAGGCATGAATGAATTTGTCGTTTACCTTTGGTCAACCAACATCGAAAGTTTAGTATTCAAACAGTGACAAATCGACTGAGGGGAGACCTAATATTCGAGTAATATTAGATATCGTTTATATATGTATGTACAAAGTACCATTATGTAGATCGATTATACTCGTACCTATGCAATTATTTAAAACATTTTAGTTTAAGTAAAATGTATGCAAATCATATCCTTTGGGACTAAAAGTCATACGCTTTGGTTCGAAATTACGTTTCCGTTTTAGAGAACTTTCACTGTAGAATTATCTGCCTGGTCGCATTGCAATTTCTCGCTTGTTTATATATATAGAACGTTGTCCGTATAGTAAGAACGTATATTATGTCTGCTAATATTTACTTTTAGCTTAATGGCAAACAAATGTTTTTTTGTTCTTGAAACCGACGACAACAATTTTTACGATGCTGATGTGACCTTGAAGGTGGCAAACAAAATTCAAAAATGTTATGCGTTTTTTCTTCTGTTGCTTTTTTTGTAGATATTGCACACATCTAACAATTTTTAGATTCAAAGTCGAAGAAAGACAGAAATTTCACCATACATTCAGAAAACGAGAGAGAGAGAAATAGACAGACAAACGTTGAGAGCACTGAATGAGGTGAGGTGAGCGGCTGCGGAATGGGGAATGTTTTTTTTAGTTTGCACTTGGAATAGTTCTGCTATACTTCTTTCATTTTCTGCTTTTATTTTTCTTGCAACGTCTCCTTTCCATGCTTTAGTTTCTAGTCGAAATAGCATTAAAATTGCTGCTGCTTTAGTTACCAATAACAATTTTGTGCTTATCAAAACGTATAAAACTAGAAAAAACGAGAAGGAACGTGTGAGTCGCTTCTGGGGCCGCGACTCTACTTATACCCGTACTCAGTCAGTAGATGCATTTATGAGCATAATTTTTAAGAATTTTGGAATTAAAAAAAAAAAATTTTACATTTTACATTTTTTTGCTACATCTGATATCTACATCTACATATATTATGTATATTCTACATATAACATGTAGATTATAGATGTACCATTTAAATTCTACATCTCCTCCGCTAGGGGTTGCTCGCGCACTGAACGCAGCAGAGTGTGCGAGCGAGAAGGAGATAGAGTAGCGTATTTCTGGCTGAAGTGGGCGGGGGAACCAACTGAAAATTAATTTCTTCATTCTGGCTATAAATATGATCCGATCTGATTCAGATTCGGCAGTCAGGTAGATATGGTCATTCTCTACGATACTGCGTTTTTAGTTTTGTCGTATCTTTAAAAGTGTGCCTGCCACAGATTTTCGTCCTTTGTGGGGGCGGAAGGGGGCGGGGCGAAATTTTGAAATACACTTGTAGCAGTGTGATATCACATGAGTCTTGAAACCAAATTTGGTTACCCTAACTCTTATAGTCTCTGAGATCCAGGCGCTCAACAAGACGGACGGACGGACGGACGGACGGACGGACAGACAGACATGGCTATATCGACTCGGCTATTGATGCTGATCAAGAATATATATACTTTATGGGGTCGGAAAATTTTCCTTCTCTGTGTTACACACATCCACTTTTACCACAAATCTAATATACCCCTTAACTCTTTTTTGAGTACGGGTATAAAAAAAGAAGCAACCAAATAAACATTAATCATTAATTGTGAAAACAAACTAGACCCTAAGTCTGGCATGGAAACAAAAAGATCAGATAATGAATTGCGTGGTCTCACCATCTCCATAATAACTATGCCAGGTATATGGTTATTCGCTTTGTAAAAGGATACTCCCATGGACTTTCACATGCTTCCCCTTTTCACCGCTTAAACCCTTACAAGGTGCCAACAAACGAGAGCGAAACCACAAAAAGGTAAACCGTAAACCGAATCCAACCGCTAGGGGAACGGAATCCCTCCGCCCCTAAAGGAAACCACAAAACGTTGCAATCAACTGGCACTCCATGGGGGGGAATTATGTTGAAAATATGGGCTGGCCCCCCACTACCAGAGAGAGAGAGAGAGAAAGCAATTATGCAAATTTCCACACTTTGGTTTCGGCTCAGAGTGCAGCCATAGAAGAGCGCAAAGAAAACTAAATCACACGATAACAATCGAGAAAGGGTTTCAAAATTATAATGGAAATTTCATTTAAACAAATAAGAGACACAATCCATGGGCAATTCAACTAAAAATAAATTGAAAACACGCGCCAAAAAGGGGACCGACCAGAGAGCAGTCAATTTAATGTGAAATCGATGCCGCAAGAGGGGGAAACTACAGAGGGGTGGATCGCTAACGGGCGACTGTAAACATTATCCCAAAGCACAGCCCAAAAAGGGGAAATATGATCTTTCGTTTGCGTTTACCTGAGTGCAAAACAGAAAATAAAATTGCAGCCGCCGATGAGCTCATGGAAAATCAAATATAAAGATAAGAGGGAGGCAGGAGGTCGCCGTCGCCTCTTCCCCCACCATTACAATAAACCGGAAATTCGTAGCCTCTCGGCTTACATTATTTTCGTTTGGCGGGACTACGCCAACTATACAGTTGCCTGTTATCGGGGGATTCTATCTAATGACAGTGTGGCATATGCCTATGCCAATGCTGGCAGATATCTGATAAGCGGCAAACGGACAAAAATCGCTCTAGTGTTAAATTAAAACGAGTGTAACGACAGGGCAATACGGTGGGCACTCGCCAAGGGGAACCAGAGCTGTCAGAACTGTCGGATACAGTAGAAATGCGAGAGATCACTGTACTTGATTGCCGCCTGAATAGACAGCATTGAAAGTTAATTAATTGGGATAAATGCGAAACAAGCGAGTGGGTGGCGCATAAATAGAGAATATTGTGGCATATTTCCAGGAGCTTAGGCCGGGGCATGTGGCAGCGACCCACTTGAATGTGAGGCAATGCCTGACAGAACTATTACATGCCCCAACAAACAAGTGGTTCGCCCCAAGCGAGCCAGAAGTGCATTCTACTCGTACTTGGAGGTGGTGCAGGTCTCGGTCTCGACACCCACACATGCCACAAACCAGACACCATTCAACCCACGTGCCACCACACAGTCAGGGCGCCCCGGCCACAGCCGGCTGCCACTTGTTCGATGTTGCATTGAAATTGAAAATAAAAGTTGCTGCAACCAAAAAATGTTGCCGCCCAATCGGGAAAACATCTGAAAACAGCTGTTCGATGCGGAGTGGGGGGTGGTGGAGGCGTTCAGTCGTAGGTGAAAAGTTCAGGCACTGCACCATCAGAGCGCCAGTGTCCTTGGGCTTTTCAGCTGCTGCTGCAAAGCGAAGCCGGGTCTGGGTCTGGTTTCGGCTCTGCAGTGCATTCGGCGAAGGACATTTCCGGTAAAATCAATAATTTCCTGGGAGGATGCATCACACACGAATTTAAACATTCAAATCGATTCCAATCACCCGCCCCTGCCCCCAACGATTGATATTGGCAAACTCACCTTTTTGGGAAAAATAAAACGTATTTTAATTATTTGTTGTTACACTTGTGTTGCACTCAAATTAGTTTTTAAATAGGTTTTTCTTTCTGCCTCTGAACGATTTTCAAGCTGTTTTTGAAACAAGAAAAGATTGTAATTAAATTTTGTTCGATTTGGTTGTACGAAACTTTACAACACCCGTTACACTGTACACTGTAATTGTGGCTGATAGCAGGTCTGTGCGTGTGCGTGTGAGTGCGTGTTTGAGTCTCGGCTTTGATTAGAGCGAAGGGGGAAATGAATGCAAATCGATGGAAACACACACAAAAATTACATACATATGTATATACATATGTAGAATAAATGCTGTCGCCTATTAATGTCTGGGCCGTCAGGGGCAATGTCAGTCCTGCATATTTGTTGAAAAATCTGTTTAATATTGTAATTTTTTGCCATCCGTTCTATTGTTCGAATAGAATTGAATAGTGGGGAACAGGTCAGAATCGGCCAGCACGCATGGCTAACTAGTTTTCAGCCAGCATTCAGTTGGATACTGTTGCCCAAATGGCAAACAAAACGCCCACAACACAAATAATACATATATCGCCCACTCATTAAAAACAAAATAATATGAAGAAATAAAGAGCACGCACACACACACGCACGCACCAGAGATAACAACTGACGAAAGAGACTTGCGTACCTAATCAAATAAACGTTAGAACAATCGCTGTTGGCCAAAAACTGAATATTTCGTTGGTTGTGCCTTTACGCAAACGACTTGAACTTCGATTCAACCACCACGACGCGCGAACAACCAACCGACAAGAACCTTCGCGTTTTAATAGCCGCAGCAGACTGCCCGCTTTTCAATATTGAACATGAAACAGACATGAGCGAACGTGCACCAGAGCGAACTCGTGTGTGAGCATTTGGGGGGGTTCGGCTCGGTTCGGTTCGGGCATACGAGGCGTATGAAAGCCGGCTGTGCACAGCGGAGGTAGCTAGCCAATTTCCATGGGCCACGCGCAGGCAGAAGCGAAGAGGAAACAGCTGTTTGGGGAGCTTTCGAACATCGAGCATGGAACATGTTGGGGCTGTCCGTGGATAGGCTTGTTATCAGTTGGCTGGAGCTTGCTCCAACTGCAATGATAAAAGGCAAACTGTTTCATGGGGTAAGAGAAAAAAAAGTTGTTTGGGCCTTCAAAGGAAGCTTTTGCCTAAGTTTGGGGATAATCCATGATCTTAAAATCATATAGAGAGGGGAAATATCTTGTAGTTATAATAATCTTTTAAAAATTAAAATTATCTGAGATTCCATGTGCAATTTTTTGAAGGGATATAATACTCTCGGAGACATTTCATACATCTGCCATAGATTCTATCTTATATGTATTTATTTATGTGAAACTACGCGTATTTAAATGTAAAACCTTTGGTCTTCAGTTTGATAAAATGTTCCAAGTAATTGATCATTTTTAATGAGATGTACAAATCTTAAAGGAACAATAGCTGTCTTAAAAAATTATTTAGTTTCCTAACAAGCTGGTGGATTTTTGAATCTTATCATTCAATATCTCAGCTATCTGAATCAGAGCCCAACAGAATATCATTAAACTTTCTAGCCTGCACAAATCTTCGCTCTGATGGTGTCATATGGCGCTGAGTCACTTGGGACAATAGTAAATTGTACGCAAATCATCTGTACATGTGTTTCGTTCAATATTCGGCAACTGGTGACACAGGCACAGAATAATAATTAAATTTTGCAAGACTCTAAACCCCCTAAGCCATGACTCAAGAACGAAATGTGAATTTTTAATTTCGGAAATGACCAAAAGATGAGCAAACATTTGCAATTAAAGATAGAGAAATTAGGGGAAACAGAACTTGAGTTAAATATCAATTTCACATGTTTCTTCAACAATTGATGTCGCCATTCGTGTTCTATTCTCTATGTACATATCCTAGCCATATCAAGGATACTTTCCCAACCACTTTAGCGGTTCATCAATAACGTGACTGCACTCTGCCCTCAACTGGCTAATAAATAATTCAAAGCTACTCGAAAAACCAATAAAGAAGAGGCAAAACGCAAACGGGTTCATTTCCTGCCCTTAATTCTGACTGAAGGCTGTTTTGTTCTTGTAGGTGTAGCCCGAAAACCGCTCCATAATTCATTTGGCGACGGCCAAAAGAAACTATGCCAATTAATTAATACAAATTATGAAATGGAAAGCCAGAAAGCGAGAAATGGAAAAGGAAATGGACAAGTTCGCTGAGTTATGCTCGCGGAGAACGCATTTCGCTCGCCTTTTAAATGTCCTTGCAATCCTTTTGACGACGCCGACCCAAATACTGGCCAATGCTTTGTGTATTGGCCACGAAAAATGCAAATTCCTCGAGTTCCAGCCAGAGAGCCACTGAGCTACTTGCTCCACTTAAGCACTCGCTCCGTGTGTGTGGGAGTTGTCCCTATTGATTTAATTCCCAGGCTATTTGGCCAGTGACGCAATTCTCGTGGAGAGTCGAGTTGAATGTGCCACCGTGGCTATACTTGTAATCCTGCCGCGGCAACGCCGGTGGCGGTGGCGACCCCAAGGGGTTGTTTGTGCCCGCCACGCTCTTTTCGGCGCTGCTTGGCAGACGCTACGACTACGGGTATATGCTGTATGTTTTCCCATTAGGTTGGAGGCGCCACAATGACTGCGCATAGTTTTATGGTATCGGTTTTTATGTGTGTTTCTGTCGTTGTCATTGTTGTTCCCTTCCTTTTCCTTGTGGGCTGTAATTGATATACATTTTTGTGGGTCTCCTTTTCTGTGTGCTGTGTCTATTTCGGTTGCCACTGCAGCTGGCGTCTTGACCTAGACAATTTTTGGTCTCTGCTTAGATTTCCATCAGCAGAAAGGTCAGTGCGGCGTATACTCAACATGTAATGCAGATAGATCGAGATCTTAACAGATTACCCCTCGTTTGCATAGACAAATGAGTAATAATTGTTTGGATAATATTTAATCATGCTAATACAACACTTTTGAGATGACAATGCAAATGAGTCAGCCAACAATGCAAACGGAGAGGAGGTGACCACAAAAACCAAACCCCTATCAAATGTTTACTGAGCTCAGAGCTCTTGAATTTGGTCCGCTGGCTAATATTTATTAGTCAACATTTGTTGATATAGCAGAATGTTTACGTACAGCCTTATTGGTCTTTTGGGAGCCTCAGAGCGGATGGGGAAATGGTCAATGACATTTGGGCAGCAGTCGCAAGGTTAAGGGGAATATATCGACCGTCCCCTCCAGAAGTTTCTCATGTTTGAATCATACTGACAGAACGGTAACAGAGTCATACTGTCTATCATTGTCATCCTCTATATGTACAATGTACATATAATATTTAGCCAGAAATTTTCTGGCAAATATAACTCGGAATCGACAACTGAGTCAACAATGAGGTAATTCTGTGTTCGAAACTCTATTTCCAGTGCGAAACTCGACTTTGGTATCTCAGGGGGTGTCGTGGAACATGGAAAATCGTTTGTTTTTAACAAGTGAGCGGTGCACTTGGACTCCATGCTGATAAGACAATTGCCAGTCTTTGTACCACCGTCTGACCCACTGACTGATTGACTGGATTGTCTGTGCCGACCAACTTATGAGGCATTTAATCAGCACTAACAGAAGTTGCGAGCCACTTTTGCCCCACACTTGTAATGGAGCTGCATGGTGCTGCACTTCCTTAATGCCTCCAGACAAACATCGGCAATTGTATCTGCAGCACTCTTCAAACTTGCGAAATCTCACAGATGGAGAGGGAGAGACCACTCAGTGTGAAGTGGGCAATGCGATTGACTATTACGTATATTGTTGCGAATTCCTTAATTAATTTCGATTGCTTTTATAGTGAAATAACACTTTGGTTTGGTGGTCTTCTGTCACCAGAAGATTGTCAATTCTTCGAATTTCGAATCATAAAGATATAAACATTAATTGTTGAAAATGATGATGGAAATTTGCATGAACATATACCCTGTCAGGAAGTCCGATGGAGTTATGAATAAGCTAGTGATATAAGTATATCAACTTGAGCAGTGATTATGATATCCCTGGAGATGTACTAAGGATTGGAAACATCTCTAACTGTATCTAGTTTCTGTTGTTAACAGAATTTAATACTGTAAGGAAACTCTTATTTAATCCTCTGAATTTTAATCATATTTTTTTCTCTATATATGCAAAGAGTTTGCTTCTAAATGGCAGAGTTTGGGATTAAAAAATCAACCGAAATTTCGAATCTAATTTACATCTCTGTAAAAGGGCTGCCAGATTGGTTCAGTGCGAATCGGCAATAAAACGGGTAGCAAAATATCATGGTGTGGCAGCCCGCAGCAACTATGAATTCCACGAGTCTGGCAGCGCCAGACAGTACAGTATGACCAGATAATCAACAATTACGAATTGGCGAAGAGGAAGAGAAACCGCTGCTGCTACTGCTCGCTTTTGTAGCTCCACTTAGCTACAGATGAGGTAACTACTGGTACTAGATAGTTACTAACTAAATTAACGTTACGTTACGTAGTTTCTGTACGTAGTTAGTTTCAGCGTTTAAGCTAGTTTAAGCGCTTTGGCGCGCCGCGTTCACACACACACTCCCAATACACATATCGTAACGGATCTTTCACTATGGCTGGATTTATAAATTTATAAATTAGATTTATATAAAGATGGATCTCATGAGATGAGATAGTTATGGATATAGTTATAGAAGTCCTTCTATAAGGATTGGTAAGGATATAAACTGGACCTAGACGTACAACAATCGATAGTATTGTGTTCGTATGGATAGCATAGCTAGGGCTGCAAAAACTGCAAAACCGACGCTACCCGGATACCGGCTACAAGGACTGCGCAGCCACGGACAGGACAGGTGAAAGATGTGGGTGGCAATTTTTGTTTTGTAAGTTAAGAGGAGAATAGAGCTACAGGAATCCTTTACAAAGAGTTTTATTTTCCGCGGCTTAACAAAGGGTGCTTAACTTTTTAAATAGAGGGGTGTTTCTTGGGTTAAGTCTTGTTTGAATGCCGCCCTGGTTTTTCTGCCGAATTTCGGGCAAAAACAAAACAAAAAATGTCATGGATGTAGATTGGAACGACAACGACGACGACTTGGTTGCGGCTTTGGAGATTCATGAGCTGCTGGAGAGCAACGTAATTTCGCATTAGCTATAGTACGATCAGCCAGAGATTAATCACAATTTTCGTTTTTGCATTCAGCACGATCAGTCCGGCTCGAAGCCCCAGGAACCTGCAGGCCATGCAGAGGATGAGTGCCATGGCTTTGACATGGCCACCGGCCACAATTGGATCTATCCAAACAATCTGCCACTGCGCGCGTATCAGCAGACCATCGTCCAGTCGGCTCTCTATAAAAACACACTGGTGGTTCTGCCGACAGGTCTGGGGAAGACCTTCATCGCAGCCGTGGTTATGTACAACTTTTATCGATGGTATCCTCAGGGGAAGATCATCTTCATGGCGCCAACGCGGCCACTCGTCGCCCAGCAGATTGCCGCCTGTCAGAAGATTATGCCCTTCCCGTCTTCCGACACCGTCCAGCTGACGGGTATGTTAAACAACACAACAATGGTGTGCAGACAGTAATAATGTGTCTCTGGTTTTATCAGGACAGCTGCCGCGTCCGAAGCGTGCTCATCTGTGGGCCAGCAAGCGCGTCTTCTTCGCCACACCCCAGGTGGTTCACTCCGATATGCTGGAGACGGAGGACGGAGCTCACTTTCCATTTGCCGCCATCAAACTGCTGGTGGTGGATGAGGCGCATCGGGCCAAGGGGCGCTACGCCTTCACCCAAGTCGCCGACTGCATGATGGCCCACAATCGAAACTTCCGCATGCTAGCTCTGTCCGCTACGCCAGGACGAACAATGGACGATGTGTCCAGTGTCTGCCAGAACCTGTACATTGCCAATCTTCAAGTTCGCTGGGACAGCTCGATCGATGTCCAGCCCTACGTGCACAGGCGCATTATACGCACGATTGTGGTGTCTCTCAAAGACAGTTTAAAGGAGACGCGCGAGCGCTTGCTGCAGATTATCGAACCATACCTGCGACAGCTCATCGCCGCGGACGTTCTGAAGGGGACCAAGGGCAACATCAGCAAAAACAATTTGCTGTATGACCAGAAAGCGTTCAACGAACGTTCCGCCAAGGGCCAGCGACATCCGGAGCACAACATCATTGCTGGAAACTTTGCCATGTGCATCAGTCTGTATCACTCCCTGGAGCTAATGGAGCGGCACGGACTTCGTGTGTTCGTGAATAACTTCGATGCGGATGAGGAGGGGCGTGAGAAGTTTGTCTTGGCCCGTGACAGAGACCTAAGAAATTTGGTGGACCAGGTGCGTTCGGATTTGGGCGCTAATCCCCTAGATTTCAACACGCATCCTATGGCGAATGGTGAAGTTCCTTCTATACCCGCAGACCTGGATTTTGGCCATGCCAAATATGAACGGCTTCGACAGGTGCTTGTCGAGCACTTTGCGGTAAGACTGCTCTTCAATCGACTATCTCAACCATCGATTGATTACCTTTCTCATTACCTTTCAGTCGAATGCCGAATCCCGTGCCATTGTCTTCTGCGAGTACCGTGAGTCTGTGATGCTGATTCATCGTCTACTCCTCCAGCATAGACCGCTGCTGCGTGCCCGTTGCTTTGTTGGCCAAGGAAGCACCGCGGGAGCGAGCTATGCCCTCACACAGAAGCAGCAGATCCAGATTATGGCTGATTTTCGAAGCGGCACCAGCAACGTCCTGGTGGCCACCTCCATTGGCGAGGAGGGCATCGATGTGGGCGAAGTGGAAATGATTGTATGCTTCGACATTTGCAGCTCGAATCCGACGCGTTTCGTGCAACGCATTGGGCGAACCGGGAGGAAGAAGAACGGTGAGGTTGTGATGCTCGTCACCGAAGGACGAGAGCACCAGGTCCTCAAGGATGTGCTGGCCAACAAGGATCAGACAAACAAGAAACTGCTCAACTCGTCCGTGGTGCGAATGTCGCTGTATGCACACAATCCCCGAATGGTGCCCTCCCAGTTTCAGCCCAAGTGCGAGGAGAAGCACATGGAAGCAGCTGCCGTTGAGGAAAAGCCGAAACCCTCCGCAAAGACAAGGGAACCAAAGAGCCGGAAGCAGCCGAATGTAACCCTCCATAAGTTCTTTAAGCAATGCAGCCATCCGTCGCAGAGCCAGGAAGAAATTCTTCAGGGACTTGAACCCTACCAGATGAGTGCAGCCTCCCAGCAAATGATCCAGGACCAAGTGGCTCAGCGTAGTGCAAGCATTAGAAACTTCCTGCTGGACACCCAGGCCACATCCACATTGAGCAACAGTCAGGAGGAAGTTCAGCGACTGCGAAAGCTCACAAGGCTGCTGCAATCGAACAAGCCGATTGTCGCTGCCTCCCAAGACCTTGTCAGTCATCTTCAGGACAAGGAACTGCCCCGACCGCTGAAGTTGCATCTCCTACGGAGCAATCCCATCTTCGTACAGGAAACCCATTCAAAGATGCTACTTCAAACCCAGATGGACATACCCGAGAAACGCTTGAACAGCAGGCAGCAGCGAACCAGAAATAACTACCAGCTGCTTTTGGAAATATGCGAAGGACCCGAGAAACTGGAGGAACTTTTGCAGCCAGAGCCATCTATGGCAGAGATAACCCTAAAAGATCTGGAGAGTCCACTGGATGAGCAGACAGAAAGAGCATTTAGAGCCACCTGTGATAGGATTTTCGAAGGCCTAGACGAGCAAGGCCTGAATTCAGATAATTTCGAGCTGAAGCAGCAGCTCCTGGACAAGCTGGAGTTGCGAAATCTGGAGGCGACTGTTCACGAGCAACTGGGCGGCGATGAATTCACCTCGTCGGAAGATGACACCTGGGATCACAATGATGCAAAAGAATGCAATTCCATGTATCAAAGCCAATGGCTGGATTTTGCCGCCACAGAAGCTGTGCAGCATAGATCCACGCCTCTTAGAGTGAAGCCGGAGAGTCGACGAAAGTTCGATGACCTCCAGGAGGAAGAGGAGTGCGACTCACGAGTGGAGGCAAGCGATCTGAGTGATAATTTGGGTCGATTAAATTGTCTGATGAGTGAGAAGGCTCCAGGTCTGATGACTGAACCAATTGCATGCGTCCCTCCAACAGAAGCGGAAGCTACTGTAGAAGTAACTGAAAGTCCACCGACAAATCTGAATACGGTAGAAAACGTAAGGCTAGACCCAGTAGTAACTCTGGATGATGACTTGGAAATCGATTTGAATGATTTCCTAGAACCAATGGCTGAGGAGGTGGAGTTGATGAGCCAGCTGAAGCGGGATACGCTCTTGCCAAGTGATGCTTTGAAGGAGAACATACCTGCTACACTCCAATGCTGCTCTACTCCACGTAATGTTTCACCAGACATCTTTGAATACGACTCCATGTCACCCTGCAAGCCCCAAGCCAAAAGTCTAGCCGCCAAATTAGCGGCCAAAACCACCTCAACTGCAGCCACATTTAGCACTCCATCGAGAGCATTCAATCTTCTGTCGCCAGAACATCGAAAGCGGACGACTCCGCGTGGCCCAGATAAGTCACCCTGCATGTTAAATCGGTATCTGAATCGCGCGGATGGGCGCGGGCGTTTGGCTAAAGCAGCCGACTCCCTGCATAGGCAAACTTCAGTGAAGAATGCATCTACATCTAGTAATCGTACACTGGCCAATGAGGAGGATTCGCCCATCATCCGGCGACCATCGAAGCGGAAGATCGTCATCAGTTCCGATGAAGAGGAGCAACAGGAAACAATCATGCAGGTGCCGGTCACCCAAGCTGATTTTGATTCGGATGAGGGCGAGCAAATTCCTGCCACCCAAATGGTATTCAATCGCATAATTCTTACAATTCTATAATTATAATTCCTCTTTCCGTAATGTCTTCTAGTCGGAAAGCGCAACGCCTCCGACCAGGCCACGCCAGAAACGCCGAAAGTTTAACTCCTTCATTATCGATGAAGCAGACAGAAGTGGATCTGATCACGAAGAGGAGGCAGAGCACACCATTGGGGCGTATCTAAAGGATTCTGTGATCGTTTCCAGCGATGATGATGACCACAACAACACCACCGATCATGCCATATACCTGCAGGCAATCAGGTAAGTGGAGAATACTTTTCTGCGATTACGTTTAATGTAATATCACATTTGCAGGAGCCCCGTTCAACGTCCTGGTGCCTTTAAAATCCCCGCTCGTCGTGTATATGCCGATGAGTCTCACATCTTCTCACAGGATGTCGAGGCAGAAGCCTCCCAGTATATGCCCTCTTCCTTTATTGTTGACGATGACAGTTTAGCACACGCGAAGCAAAATGTCTCCGAGTGCCCGCTGGAGCGCGCTGAACGGATTCTAAAAGAGCGACGTAGACAGCGTCGACTTGGCGTCGATTTGCCACCAGCTCCTTCCAACAAGCGTCGCCGTGTGCTCACAATAGACAGTAGCGATGATGATGATGTGGTCCTTTTGGATTGAAGATGCGTACAGTTCAGTCCAGTCAACCTCATCATATATGCGGGCCATACATGTGTTCAAGTTCAAATTAATTGTAAGGTTAGCAAATAGATTACTGTACATCCAAAACAAGATATTAGGGTTAAACACTTTCCCGCAATTTGTTTAGTTTTTACTTTGTTTGATATTTAATGTTCATTTGTGTGCCTGTTCCATTCCATTCAAATTGTTAGAAACTATTTTGTAAATTATATTTTTGCCATTCAATCGATCGTGTCATAAATCAAAAACCGCAATTTATAAAATTGTAAATTTTTTCTACAATATCATTAAAGTTTTTATACGATTTGTACCTGTTAAGTACTTTTTACCTGACAAATTTATAGGAAAATTAAAAAATAAGTTTAAACAAATTAAAAATTTATAAAAATTAACGTTCAATATTAGTGACAGAATTTGGTACATCATAACTACATATATGTGAATTCTACATGGTTTCTCTACGTATTATACATCCAAATTCACCCAAAAGTATGCTACAAGATGCCATATCTACATGAAGTTCACTTGCTACTTCCCGCCAGATGTTTTCGATTTTAGCTTTCCGGCTGATTCTGCTGGGTCATTTGGTGGAGGGGGGTTGTAATTTGTCTCGTGATCTGGAAAATTGATCTACCGATTGAGGAAGACCTTTGCAAGGCAGGAAATACACCTAAAATATCATTATAGTTCAAGCTGACTTAAACATTGCTAAAGAAAATCGGGTGATTACCGGAACAGTATTGTAACTTTAAAATGTAGCATTAATTAATGCCAAGTTGATTGTGAATGTAAAATGCCCATTTAGGGAACCAGAGACAGAAACCCAATTACTAGATTTAATGGTATTGTATCCATGGAAAGGTACAGTGCCGGTAAAGCATATTCAAATTGCCCGCATTGGGGTTTCTACCAACATTTTTCCACTGCAGTGTGCGGCATAATCAATAATTTTTAATTTAACAACAATCGCACAATCGTTTCAGCGTAATAACCATTATTATATTTTCAACAATAACCGGCACAACAGCAATAGCAACAGCAACAGCAACAACGAAAACTCAATTCAATTTTAATGGAGTAGCAATAAAACAGAAAAAGCGAAAAAAATTGCTATAGCCATGCGGCCATAAGCCAGGCCCGGGGAACGGAGAACGGGCAGCCGGGCCACGGACCGATGCCAGCCAACCAGACGGAAAAGCGAACCAGTCAGGCAGTACAGCACAATTTTGCAATTGCAATAAAATAATTTAAAATCGTTTTCATCAACATCAGCTCAAAGAGTTTTTGCCTGCCAGTCGAAATGCAAAAATGATTTTGCGGCAATCAGCCATTCCTGCCCTGGCCTGGCCCGGTCTGGTCCGATGCTGGGGCTGGGGCTGAGCTGATGATGACGTTGACTTGTTGATGATCAAAATGATGGATAGCTATTTGAAATTGATTCGCTGTGAATGTGAATGCGATTTCCATGCCATTCCCCCTGACTATGTCTTTCTCTCTCTCTCTGTTATGTCTTTTGGCTGACTTGGCCATCATTTTCATAGTGGCCATCGCCATTGCCAAGCCAGAGTCCAAGCCAATTGCAGGTTCAGCTGGCTGTGCTGAGATCTGGCCCGAGTCTTTACGGTCCCGACGATTTCCTTAATACGAAACGTGCTTGCCTGATGCGCCGTGTCCAATTTTGTAGTTCGTTCTTTGTAGGGTATGCTAAATCGCACTGCACTGAACTCCGTTCTCAGAGTTTCACTTTGGGCTTTGGTTTTGGTTGAGTTTGGACTTTGCTTTATGTTTGGGCTTTTATAAATGGTCTGCCTCTAGTGGGCTGGGCCTATCGTTTTAGCCGTTTTGCGGTTAAATTGTCTTGCGAAACAAAACCAATTCCAATTTCAAACAAAACGTTTTGCGAAAATTACGCAAAGGTGTACTCCGGACGTGCTGTTGCAACACGTTTAAGTTGAAGAACTGCAGTAAATGGTCTGCAATCGATGGAGAACTCATCGGAAGTGTTTTTACTGATTGGCATTCTGTGGAGTGGATCGCGGTTCAAGGAAATGATCATCGCGAATGATTTACGAGCATAATGAAGAGCAGTTCCCAGAGCCGGCCTGGCCTGGCCTGGCCATATGTTTGATTCCTTCGCAATGACAAATCGATTTCAAATTGATCCGCTGGCTCTGGCTAAACACAATGGAAACGCCCACCAACGAGGGTCTGGTCTTGTCGTAGCCGTCTCTCTCTCGCTCTCTCTGTGTGGAACGCTCTCTATCATATCTCTTGACAAATTGATATTGTCTAAGCCATTTTCGATATGCATATTTATGTTTTCGATATGTTTTGGTTTGCTTGACTCACGACTTTGTTGCCTGGCTTTATCGCTTTATAATTTTTCTTGGCTTTCGTTTCCAGCTCCCCCGGACTGGCGTCTTGTCAACACACTCACTTAGAGACAAAGGGCGGTATAATGGACGTGGCGGCGGCCATCGCCAGCAGAGCGCATCCACATCCGGCCCGGAGTTCTTTGTTGCCGGGCTGATAAGTTTCTTGATGCCCCGTTGACTCGTCGTGTCATATTATCATGTTGGCATGTCAAAAGTGCTAGGCAATTATGGCCTGTCTCTCTCTCTCGAGTCTCGTCTCTCGTCTAGAGCTTGTGTGGGCTTCGATTCGTAGTCACATGCACATATTTATTTATGAGGTTTTATGGACGCTGTCTTTGATTAATGTATGACAGTCTGGCCATATGAATATTAAACTTTGCTGCCTTGCCGCTTTCCCATTTAGAGGCGACATCAATTAGCCGCTGGCCAAGCTCGCGTATAAATACATTAACACAAATCGTCGAGCATTCGGAGTGCTCGGCCCCAGGTCGTTCCTGCCTCTTCCTCTCGGATCCGTCGCTCTCTCTTATCGCCACTTGTAAATGTCTCAACTATTTGTTAAATGCTAAAGCGACATGGTCATAATGGAAATGACAACTTAACAGCGTCGACAACGTCGTCGTCGTCGAAGCCAACGACGAGACGACAACACAACAGCCAGGCGAGGCGAGGAGGACGACAGCCCCGATAGGAATGGCAAAAATGTTAAAAGGCTCGGTCAAGTGGCCCACAGTCCTCGCCAGACCTCACCCGGTCTCTCCGTGATAACTGTATTGAGAGTGTCATTAACATTTTGATTTGGCAGCCAGGCAGCTTCGGACTCCGGCTGGACTCCACTCCACACTTGGCTCTGTCTCTGGGCTCAACTTCAACTCTATTATGAGCTCCGACTGCATTTCGCTGGCTACTTATCGGCACTTGAGACATGCACATCATTTGTTAAATAAAGTAGAGTCAGAGTCCAGTCTCCACTCTCCAAGCTGCCCCTGGATCCCCCTCCCCCCACCCAACCCTTCGAATGTGCGAGGCAATTAATCAGGGCGATGTTTTTGCATGCAAAATGAAAACACCTTTTTAAGGCATCCCGGCAACAACAGCCTCAGCCTCAGGCTCCGCAACAAGAACAACCACAACGATGTCATCAATCAGTCGACACAAGAGAGGTTGGTGCTCTTTGGGGAGGGGGTGGGTACCTGCCTGGATCCGTGTGGCGCTTTCGTTTCGAGTGGTGTGGGTGCAGGGCAAAATTAAAAAGCGTCAATTTGTCACACGTGGTCAGCTTTTGACTTCGGATCTTTCCCCGTTCTCATCCTCATCCCCATCCCCCATTCTCGTCCTCGTCGTTCTCGTCATTAACAACGGTTTTGTGGTTGAGTTTTTAATTGCCACCGCGTTCGAACTGTGCTTCAGTTTCAGATTGGGATTGCGATTCGGTTTGGGCTTTGGGTTTTGGAGTGCGATTCCGAGTTAGCAGGCTGGCACACTTTTATGGCCTCAGCGATCCATTAAGTGAGCAATTGGACGGCGTTGACAACGTAGTGGGAGCGTGTGGGTGTAATGGAGTCTGGCCAATGAGATGAGAGTGCCTTGTTGGCTGAGAGGCTGGCTGAGGAGCGTGGGGGTGGTGCGACGACGACAACTTACGCTTTTGCACACACATACATCAGGCTTTGTCACTCGACCCTGATTGCCGGGGCTTTCGCTTGATTTGTGTGAATGATTTGCCGTTGACCATGCTGCCTGGCCTGATGCCTGTTTGGCGTTGAACCTAATGGCACTTTACTTTATGGCTGTCTGTCGGCATTACGGGAGGAAGCGTAAGGGAACACACACATTTTCCATGTGCAGATTTCTCAGAACTAGCACAGCTGTAGGTTAATATTTACGTATGATGAACATTCATTAGCTTATCTTATTTTTGGATAATATTTATTTTTATTTTGTATTACTTTTATTATAAATGTTGACGTTCAGATTCGTAAGCCGCATCCTCGAAACTACTTTGCGCTCAGGTAATATTTAGCATCTTCTGCATGGTATATTTTTGAATAGTTCACTTCATTGCAACGCCGATTCGAATCGGACACTCTCCGAGTCAATGTTCATTATTCTTACGCTAATGACAGGGCCGCCATTTTGAAATATTCAAGAGGCTGCTGGAGCTCTGCTCTGAAGCTGTTCTATCACCATTAGTTGGAGTCGAGTCCCACTCGCTGTTCGTGCTGCTGTTGTTGTGGCACGAGTACTCCCACTTGACAGAGCTTTGGGGCTGTCGGGCCAGCCGGAGGAGCAAACAAGTTTCATTTGTCAGTTGGCCAAGGCAATTTTCCGACTCTGGATGAGGCTAGCCTGGCCTGCTGGATGCATTTTGAAGCCGACACCTGGACCCCGCCTGCCTTCCCGGCTGACACCAGCATGAGGCCATTTGAAATTAATGAACTATGATTCACAGTCCTCTCTCCCTCTCCCTCTCTAGCTACATCTTTTTGCTTTCTCTTGGGCTTAAGCCCAAGTCCCGCTTCCGGCCCAAGCTTTTTTTTTTCATTTTCACTAAAGTGCATTTCACATGATGAACGAGACACAGGCCCGTCTCCAGGCACCCCTGAGCGACCTCCAGCTCCTTGCTGCCATTTTTAATTGTTTTGGGAACAAGCGGGCCAGCAGCAACGAACATTTTCATTTGTTATACTCGGGAAAAACTGTACAAAAAAATTAATGGCAAATGCTAATTTGTGTACACATTTGAAAAATGAATTTCGATTTCGATTCGAGCTTCAGTTTCACGCTCATTAATAATACGTATCGCCGTGAGTAATTTTTCAGTCATGTCCCTAGCGAATTTCGTGTACATACACATATACAGAGTTTATTCCCAAATTAAAAATTAAACACCTCACCCAGTCACTTGTTAATGATTTGCTTTAAGAAATAAACACATTTTAATTAACATTTAAAATACGTTTTAAGCAAAAAGCTTTTAAGAAACGGCGCCATAACAATAATCATAACAAAAGCACAAAACAAAGTCGCTCACAGATCGATGCATCAAAATATGAGAGGGGCACGAAACGGAACGGAGAACACTCGGGGAATCTCCGCTTCAAGATACAAATTTAGTTGTGCACTGAGAAAAATTATTTACAGAATTTTTGTTTCTAAAATGAACTTGGGAATTTTTATTAATTCTAATGTAGGAAAGAACTAGAAATATTTTTATAGTTCTGTGTATTGTTTTACCTTAATTTATATTATACTGAACATCCTCAAACCTCAATAATAATAAAAATAAACTAAAATCGCAGAGCAAATTGATTCGACTTCAAATTATTTGGTTCCAGTGCAGCTTCGGGCTGAGCTCCAACTCCAGCTCGTTCATTAACAAGCGCGTCAAAGTGATAAGAGTACGAGAGTGAGCAGTAAGCTGAGCAGCAGGCAGAGGGGATCGGTAGAGAAACAGGTCACAATGCTAATTGATTGCAGCGAAGTCGTCGTCAACGGGCCATACCAATAAAATTATTGAAGCCACCGCCAGGAGACTCGCATTTCTCGAGTCGTTTTCGGAGAGTCGATAAGCAAATTGCATCCCAAAATGTGACCCGGGCCAAAAGATCGAATATGACTCATCCACACTCGTACGGGTACGAGAATATGGCCGGGAACGAACAACATCAGGTAGGTGACAGAGAAGAGGAGAGGCTCAGGGGAACAATAAAATATCCAAGTCGTTGTCTAATGCACTAAGGGCCTGGGGCGGTGTGTCGGATCTCAACGATCTGGTCGCTGTCTCTAGAAATTAAGCAATTAACTTGGGTAGTTGAGATAAGTACGTGCTATATGGAGAGAAAGAGGCCGGAGACTGGAGGCGGGGAAAGGTGTCGTTTTAATATTTGTAAGCCGATCGAAACGATTAAAATGCATTTAGCCAATTTGTATATGCAAATAAAATTCCAAACGTGTTGTAGAAATTCCGATTCGAAGTCCGAGTCCGGTCAGAAACTTTTACGATCCGCTCTTAAATGCCACACAAATGTTATAATTTGCTTTCAAAATATCTAATGTCCGTTGTCCGTATTTTTACTGTTTACTCATTTTATGGAGCGGAGGCCTAGTCTTAAAAGGCTTAAACGAAAGCTCGGCTTGGGGTTTGTTTCGTATTGTTTTGTTTATTTTTAACGACCGTAGCTTATTTAATTATTTTGATGTGCCAGAGGGGCACTAAAAACTTGAATTTCGTTTCCCTAATAAGTTAAAAGAGTTGTTATACAAATTAGTTCAATGTGCTAAAATTCCATAAAATACATTAGGGGGAAAAGCGTTCGACTGAATGTTGCCAATTTGGCACGGAAATAAGAGCGGCTGTAAAATACAAACCAAGGGAATTTCAACGGATTATAATATCAGTTAAACTTTCATATTTTTATTAGAGCTAAATCTATTGTTGTAGAAAAAACTCAGAAAGTTTTTATCCTCACTTTATAAACAGACTACAAATTTAATTTTATACATCTATAAAGATTCCTTATATATCTGCTCTGATCTGCTCTATTCCATATGTGCGTAAATATAAGTTATATAGTAATTAATTATTATTAATTGAACTAAAATTAAATCCAAGTTATATTTTTGGGTAAAAATCACAAAGTTTGATTCAAATTTTATAATAGCGTAGCATATGAATCATCCTACTTACCTCTTATCCCATGAGGATTTAGAAAAACACTGGATACGTTCGTATATCTAAGTAATTACCCTCTGCGTACGAAAATTGGGCAATTTGCCATCGA
Source organism: Drosophila ambigua (assembly GCA_018150905.1). Classification (NCBI taxonomy): domain Eukaryota; kingdom Metazoa; phylum Arthropoda; class Insecta; order Diptera; family Drosophilidae; genus Drosophila; species Drosophila ambigua. The sequence goes on from JAECWS010000086.1 coordinate 1,653,466, forward strand.
ATTTATGACCCACATATCATACTCTTTCCCAGTCCCAACCCCAAACGATTCAATTCCCAACTCCTATTCCCTCGGCGGCAAAAAGCCACTTGAAACAATAAAAATCATGACTCCCCCCAATTGCGAGTCTGCAGAGTAGGAAAGAATGATCCATAAATTTGAAGGCTAATCGCACACACTCCCGGCGGTGCGGTGCGGTGCAGTGCGGAAATTGTTTGTAATCATACGAAAATTGCCTACAAATGAACTGCTTAACGGCGTGTCGCACATTCAGACAATCAGAATCAGCCCCCAGCTCCGCGTAAAACCCATTTAACCCGGCCCCGAAAATTGTGCCAAATTTGCGTTTGCGGCAGAAATCCCCGACTGGAATTGCGCGGGGGCATATTTAATTTATAAAACAGCTAAAACGGCACCCACACAAATTGGCCAGGAGACCGCGACGCTGGCGAGTGAATGGTGGGCGGGGTGGAGCATACTAGTGGAGTGAATGGCGAAGAGAAAGGGGCGCCTGCTCCTGCTTTGCCGAGTGTTTCGGCAACAATGCGTGGAAAAATCGGTAACTTATTAAAAATGCCCATATACATGAAACAAACATGAGGCTAAGTACACTCAAGAATACATATGTATATGGCTGCATTAGCTTGCTCAAGAGTGGGTGTGTGGCAGCATAAAAATCAGTAGCTGCTTGTGGCAGCGATGGGAGTGGGTGCGAAATTAATTAGAAACACCCTTCAGGCTGTGTGGCGCGGCTCTACTGGGGAATTTACGAAATGGAAGTTCCCAATCACAGGCCATGTTTAATTGAACTTGGCCATCGAATCGAATTGGGGATGAAGCTTCTACAGATCCCAGGGGTAGACAATTTATGGATTTCATATTTGCAATATACAATTGTTCTTATTTCTACAAACTTTTAATTAATTAAATATTGGGGTAATGGAATCCATATCCACTAGAAATAAATGGAATGGTGTATAGAAAATTCACAAAATGTTATTATTATTAATTAAATAATTAAATTATTAATAAATCATTTTATATATTAATTAATCATATAAGTATATTTTAAATGGGTAATATACTATATTTTTTTAATAAACATGAAGTTTAAATTTTTCTCTTTCTATTTCTTTTCCACTGTGATTTCAATAGCTCCCAATAAGATATCAAAGTTGACGTCTTTACTTTGATTTGAAAAAATAAACGGAGGGGAAAATGGTAGCTTCGTTCGCGTCGCAGAACTCTGTCCAAGCAAAGGTCAAACGCATCTTAATAGAACTCAGGAGCCACAGACATATGGCAATAGAAGCGAAAGAGAGTCCTAGCCTCAAGACTTTTCAATAATTGATGCGTTAATTTATCGCTTAGTAAATTGTGTGGCCAATTGATTCCAAAAACACACGCATAGACCCGATCCAAGCCATTTTGGGGCAGCCTGGCCCTGGCTCTGGCCCCTTAATCGAAGTCAAGTGTGGACAGACGGAGTGAATTTCGAAAAACAATCACGACGGCCTTGGTCTAGGAACTTGGAGTTTGATTTTACCAAGAATGGCGCTCCCTCCATGTGTTGAGGGAAATCACTTAAATGAGAGCTACCCACACACACAGACATTCAGACACTCGGAAATACATACACTCGTATGTCCGGATATACACACACTCATCTGGCATTAGCCGAAGTTTGTACTATTCCCTGGCATGTGTGCATTTGAGAGGGATTCGCATAAAGGTAAAACTGTCACCAATAATAGCCAATCCCTGACCGCATATAAAATCCTCGCTGCGACATCCTGAGAGCAAACGAGGGACAGAGAGAAAGAGGGGTAGGGAGTGAGACTGAGCCATAATCAGTATTGGCATTTTAAGTGACACTTGCGCCGCCTCCTCCGCTCAGCCATCGCACTGTCATGTAGTGGGGCAGCGCTAGTGCCTCCCACACACCACCCACCCACCAACCCGATTCGCGTCATGCGCCGCCATTTGTATATGAGCCAAATAAAAATGCATATCAAATGAAGCTGCAGCCAGTCCGGCAGGAAGTCGAACAGGAGGAACAGCACCGGAAGCTGGAGAACAGGAGGAGATATTATTCGGTGGCACTTGGGCAAAACTTTGCTCTTGAATATTCCATGAAGTTGCCAATAAAGTCAAGTGGCAAGTCCTGCAAACGTTGCCGGAGGTAGGGCCACACACACACACATACCATGCACCAGCCACAGTGCATACACTTGAAAAAATCAAAGAATGTGAATACTATTTTTGGATAATTTTTAATCAGTTTAGATCGGTGGCAAGCATGTACCTGTGAAGCGTCTCTTTGTATTATATTCATTAACGGTTGCTGTGTGGGTGAGCATATTCTTTCAGTGTACTTTGGAGCTACACTTAAGCTGAGTTTTGTTTTGCCTGTGTGCCTGCCATCCAGCTGCAGTGCGCTGCTGCATACTAATTTCCATCCACCCTGCCACGGGCACAACCAATGCCAGTGCCAGTACCGCCCCAACCCCTCTGCCAGCACCAACTTTCGGCCAGCCCCCATTCCATGCATTGTGGTGGTCTTGGCATCATTCCGTATTCATACCAAGCACCAATTTCTCGATGCTGTTGCTGTTGTTCTTGGTGCAGTTATTGTTGTTGCCTGCTATTAAGTGAAATAAAGGTAAAAATGCAATAAAAATGTTGGCCGCCTCTCGTTTTGCATTAAAATTGCATTACAATTGCCATGGATGGAGGCAATGTTGTTGCTTTTATTATGGCAATTGTTCGACGTTGTTGTTGTTGCTGTTGCTGTTCAAATGAAATCCAATTAGCCAACTACAAGGCCTACTACCAACAGCAGCACCAGCCACAGCAGCAACGACAGCGAAGAGAGTACAGCGCGTCGTGACTTTTCCAGAGTCCTTTCCAGAGACGTGCGTGTATCCGTGAGCATCTGTGTGGCTCTGTGTGGGAAATTGAATATGCAGTAATTGCTTGTTGCCTTTCTTCATTTTTGGCCATGATTTTTTCGTGTCTGACACAGAAACATTGTCGGTTAAGTGCAAAAATTAATATTTGTTACCGTTAGGCATGGGATCTGTCCAGTTTAAAGCGACTCTAATACTCGAATGCACACTATAGAATTTTAAATGAAAATTATTCCTGCCTGAAGCAGTCTCAGCATAGAAGATTAAGTGGCATTCGAAGATGGCTTTAAAGGCCAAAGGAATAAAATAAAAATTAATATTTAACTTTATTCAACTAAGTTTATTCTAAGAACAGGGGAACTCAATATTCAGCTCTTTCTGTGGCTATATAAAACCTTAAATCTACTGCTCCGCCTGAGGGCGTTTTATGGAAGGTTTCTTAACCGTTTTATTTATTTTAAGTCTAGCGAGCCTAGGCACTGCGATCGTATAATTTTGGACTTAGAAATACTTTCTTCAACGTCAATTCTTCCAGTGTAGAATGAGCATATTGCCACACATGCCTACTCGACACAAGTAATCTAGCAGTAAAGTTGGTTCCACTCCAGCTCAAGATTTAGTTCTCTAGCCGCAGCATTTTCTTTTCTTCTTTGGGATGATGGGAGATTTGGATGGCTCCTCCTGTTCCGTCTGCAACTAATGAAGAAAGACTTCTTTGCCGCATGCCACTTGCCACATAGACATTCACATTCCAGGGCTACTTGGACAACACCTGACTACGGATTCCGATGGCTCGTGCCCGAGTCGCCAATGAAAACTGTCAATTAACCCACAAGGTTAACTCGGGGAAAATGCCAGCGTTGCATACGCCCGGAGGAGAAGAAGACGCTGCTGCACAAGCCAAATTCCATTTGCATGGCTGGCAAATGGATTGGATTCGTGTGGTTTGGGATCGGACCTGGGCTGAGTTGAGGCTCGCTTATCGCAATCACCGCCTGCCAAATTCCAGACGATAGCAGAAAGAACACTTTGCGCTAATAAAGATCTCAGAGCAGACATTGGAGCAGGCTGCAAAGGAAGTCCCCCCAGCCTCTGGCATCTAAGAACCCGCTGCTTTGTGAACTCAAGCTGACAGAACGCTATTTCCAATTGTGCTATTAATCTGCCACATTTGCGCTTCTCCAGCCAGATCCACAGCCAAAGCCAGAAGCCAGAAGCAGGACAGGGAGCCAGCCAGCTCCCTCGCACTCGAAAGCGAGTGCAGTGCCGCGAAAAAGCGAGACGGCAGCCAGCCCAGCTGGGAGCGGGAAAGAGAGGCAGCGTGGCGTGGTGGGGTGGGGAGTACGCTTGGAAACGCTTGGCTAACCCGAAAATAGAAACAATCAAAATAAAAATACATTCTCTTCATGCTCTCGTCTAATAAAAAACCCCAAAAGCAAAACGTTTTCCATTTAAAATGTCGTCGCAAACGCCAAGCGGCTGCAGGCCCCAACGCCCGGCCCGACTCTGCTTGGGGCAGCAGCAGCCAATGGCGGCTGGGCAGCACCACGCCCCCAGACACAGCCGTGCCGAGCAAAACCTGTTCCGATGGAGCGAGTCAGCGCGACGCATGCGCGAGACAGAAGATGGGCGGAGCGGACCAACCACAGCTCAACCACCGCCGCAGAATGGTGCAGCGAGGCACAAGCAAGTGCGGGGCTAGCGGGGCTGCGAGGGTTGCTGTTGCTGGCGGATTGCTGTGTATTATGGTAGGTTAGGTTCAAACAAGGTGGCAAACAGGCTCGTTAACCGAAAGAGGAAGGAAGTCAGTCGAACGACGCCAACGTCGACGCAAACGTAAACGGCGCTGCCCTCACAGCAGGGAACTGGTTTGACTTGTTCCGGGGCAGGGTGAATTTTGAATCTCGCTCTTACTCCTGCGGTAGCTGCAGCAGCGGCACAGCAGCAGCGGCAGCAGCAGCAGAACAACAGCAGCAGCAGCAGAGGCCGCAACGCGCAGCGGCAATCCTCGTCCGTCGGCACATTTTGATTGCATTTATGAAAAGCGTTTTCGCCCGCCAGCACGCGCCCGCTCCCAGTTCGCAGTTCGAGGTTCACAGTCCACGGCAGCGCTTCAATTTGTCGAGTCGAGTCGAGTTGAATTGAGTCGCGATCGAATGCGGATACGCCGTACACTCAGTAAATCCGAAATCAATTAAACATTTTCCGTGTATTGTGTTCTGTAACCAATTCAATAACTAAAAGTGCTGTGCAGATCACATTTATTAACTGTTTGTTGACACCTTGCGGAGGTGTAGTGAAAGCCGTTGAGACTCGTGGAATCGCAGCAAATTGGCGCCACTTGTTGTCAGCATGTCCAGCCACGAGGAGGATGACCATGAGCATGAGCACGAGCACGGCGACGATGTCGAGGAGCAAGAGATACATGTGGACGTTGACTCCGATTCGCGGATGTCGTGCGGCAGCGGCTCCGATGTGGATATGGATAATGGCAGCTGTTACGATGAGTCGGAAACGCCATTGAGGTAAGGATTGGATGAGGAGCAAGGGCGCAACATCACCAAGGGAAAACAGTCAGTAGTTTTTGGGATGATTAGAGGAAATTTCCGTGGGCTAAACTTTGGCATGGATTTAAATATAATTGATCCGTGGTCATGCGGCTCAAATAAACGGTCTGTCAGGTCGGTTGATGGGCTTAAAATACGTGTGTACCTATTTATTTGCTAGATACACTTTGATTAGAAGTACTTATGGAACAAATACCGGATGCGGTAAATTAAAACAAAATATATATTTATTTATTTCGGCAATTAAAAACAGAAACTTTGGGAAAATTCCCAAATTAGATAAATGTTCCAATTTTAAAAGTATTTAATTGCGCATAACATTTTTAATTTGGCTAGTAGCTCATTTATTTAGACTTCGTTCTGATGCAAAATATAAATATCGTACTAAAAATGTAAATTATTTACTGCCCCATACGGTCGGATCATTGGATTATTTCCGTAAACAAGGTCATAGTCATTTCAAGTCAGTGAAAAGTCATTTGTGTGTGGATATATTTTCATAGCTCCCACTGTTTTATAGCCAGCCCACTGGCATTCAAAGTCATACATAATATCCCGAGAGCCGATTTTCGATTCAAATGCTCTCTGGCTTAACGCAATTAAAATTGTGGGACAAAATCTTCATTGTCCAGCTGCAGCTGGACCAACAAAAGAGACTAACAAGCTGCCAGAATATCGAACTGGCCGTGATAACTGCTCTCATTCATATTGTTAGAGGGGTTGGGACATCGGTTTGAAGAACGGCGTGAACAAACCTCTTAAAAGCTAATGAATTGACCATACAATGCCACCAGAAGAATGGAACCCCGAAATTTCCCATAAAGCTATAGGTAAAATCAAAGAAACTCCCTGAATTAACATACATAGCGCCCAGATAGACAGACCTTTGCTGGCATGGCAGGCAGGCAGTGGTAATGGGCATTGTATTGGCCATTGACTATGGGGGATTGGGGATCGCCGCAGACGATAAAACGCACATTAGTAAGGCGCCAAAAACGCGCTCTGATAAGAGCTCCCAAATGGACCTAAACGGGTTCGGATACGAGTTCGATCTTGGGGCTCTTGGTGCCTGGACAAAACAAAACTCTGACGTTTGTGGGATTAACATTTTAATAGAGCATGCCATAAAAATGCCATAAAACCCGCGTTCCAGGGAATCTAGAGCACCGGAGACAACGAGTTTTGGCCAAAAAGCGTATCCATAATTTGGAAAGTGTTTTTGTCTGGCAATTTCATATCATTGTCTCGATCCCCAGCCCTGAAACGAGCCGAGGGCCGATGGCTTTTATTTTTGATTTAAAAATTAAATGCTGTGCGTGACTTGTTTTTACTGCGTCCGTTGATGGCATTCGATGATTTATAGAATCGTATTAAAGGCCTCTAACGGCCGTCAGTATTTGCATAATTACTTAATTTTGTACACAACATTGCGTATACGCCGCATTGGCAACATGTTTTCATGATTTCTGCATGTGTCTCTCACGCGTCGTCGCGGCTTATCCGCTCGCGTGGGCACTGGAATTGGAACTCGAACTGGTATTGATGTTGATTCTTGGCCTGGGTTGCAGCATTAATTATGACCAATGTTCTCATGATTTTTTTTGGCCCTATCTGGCGACACTTTTTAATGAGCCTCGGCACCTCTCGCTTTCTTTCTTTTACTATCCCTCTCCGCAGTGAGTCGCTGCAGTCGGAGCAGACGCGATCCTCGTCCAGCGAGAACCTTCCCTTCAGCATATCACGCCTGCTATCCAAGCCCTTCGAGACGAACAACAACCACAGCATCAGCCTCAGCCTCAGTCACAGCCACCAGCACAGCAGCAGCCCCGGCTCCAGCAGCAACAATAACAACAACAACAATCATGGCGAGAAGAGCGAGGAGAAGGAGCTACTCCAGGTGGAGGACCATGAGCTGGCGGCCTACAAGCTGGCCACCAGCATCGCCAACTCCACGTACGGAAGTGCCGCGGCCCTCTACTCATATCCTCATCTGTATCCCTCGGCCGCAGCAGCAGCCGCCGGCCATGTGCTACGTGTGCCGCCCCAGAGGACGCCCCTGACGTGGGCCCTGCCACCGCTGCACCATGCGGCGTTGGCCCATCAGGCGGTCAAGGATCGACTGGCAGGTGAGGAGTCGCCCCCATGCGGTGCTGGGTCATGTTTTGATTTCCCTCTAATGATGGCCAGTGTCCAACGGTAGCAATCGCTACTGTTCCCCGGCAAATACAAACATACGTACATATATATTTATGTACTTGCACACACACACACAGACACAGATATTCGTACACGTGTGGCCAGTAATAAGCGCGATCAGAGAAGTCTTTTAAGCCAACATGCCTATCGGCATGTCATTGCAGACCCAGGGCAACACGATCCCCAGCCCGAGATCCCGATCCCGAACTCAATTCCTCATCCCACACACACACACACACACAACACACACATACACACAGTTGGACCTCTCCGGGATGCTAAAGTATAAAAACATGTTTGCCTTCAAATGCGCAATCGCAGCTTAAGTTAAAAACTTAACGCTGAGCCACCGCCCAGAAGCGACAGAGGAATGGGCCGCGTTCGCAATTTGCATACGCATCTGGATCTGGAGCTGTAGCTGTGGCAGCAGATGTATCTGCATCTGCGTCTGTATCCGTATCCGTATCTGTGGGTCTCCTTTTTGCAGCCCATCCCTTTTGTTAATTTGTTTACATTATGAGCTTCACTTGTAGCTACAAGCGGCTGGCACAGCGCGAGCCTTTTGAAATAATGAGACGGCGTTGATTTTATTACGCCCCAGTAGCTCCCTGAATACAGGCTACCATTTTGCCGGAGTAAGGGACTTCTTCTGGACTGCTCATGCGTGTGTGTGTGTCTGCCTATAACTCATAATATTTTTGGCTGGTTTTTGGCCATGTGGAAAAGCTGCTTAGCTGGGGAATGCAGCGCCAATCTGATGGCCAGAACCTGAGAAGGGCTTTTATGGCCAACATCCGCCCAGTGTTCTGCTTTGTTTTTTTGTTTTTAGTTATTTTAATGAGCTGGTTTACATGACTTTTTAATTTCGCGCTGCGCCCGAAAAGGAATTAATTACGCATTGGGCGGTCGCAGGACTCAGCGAGTGAGTTCTTCGTTGCCGGCTTATTTATCGCCCGAATGCCGCACTTCACATTTGAGTCCAACTGACATGGTCAGCTTTTAATTAGCCAGCCAGCCAGCCAGAGTCTCGAATGCCAGAATGGCCAAAGGAATAAACATATATATATACATATATATATATACAATATGCATATCCATAGAGAAAGAAGGAGGCATGGCATGGGATGGGATGGGATGGGATGGGGGGAATCGGTCGGCTAGTCACAACCTGAGGCACACTTATGAGGCCGCCAGGGTGATCCAAGTCTCGTTTCAGTTCGTTTTGTCAACATCTTCGTTGTCTCCCGTCCGCATCTTGCGGGTCGGTCTCTTCGCCTGACGTCTGTGTCTTGTTGCGTTTATTGTGTCGCTGCCTGCCTGGTGGCCGATAAGCTGGCGCCTTGGCTTTTTTCATTAACAAGACAAACGAGCGTCCACTGCAGTGGCTGCCCGACCCTTTGCCACTTTGCCCCCCTCCTCGGCCAGCACTCTTAGCGCCATATGATTAATAACCATTGCATGTTAATTTCTGTTAGTTTTTTTTTTGTTTTGTTTTTTTTTGGAATTGACGTCGCAGCAGGCGCCAATTACTTTTCGGGTATGCTCGTACTCGTACAGCCCTTAAAGCGTTTGCTTTCATGACAATTTCCAGACTAATCCGGACGGGAGCTGGGGCCCCCCTCTGCGGGCTGTATTCAGTCACGATGTTTGGCAACACGAATGCCAACTAATACATGATTCAATTGTAGCTAGATGGTAGATTTACAGGGCAACAACACTGTTAGATGGTTTCTATATTTCATTAGTAATTTCCAAATATCCCAGGTGCACCTCGAACATCGTCATTCTCACATTCCAAGAGCATCTGCTGTCTAAGGAAGTTTTACTTTTCAATGTCAAACATTGTGTGACCAAGTCTATTTATTTTTGTATTAAATTGAGTTGTATAAGGAGTACGCTTTAAATAAGTCTTAGATAAATTTTCCTTCTGCTTGGAACTCCTTTTTGCAGAGAATTTTCCTGTTTCTTGACTGAGCTGTGTGACAGGGGAAACCAAAGCAATGACACAGCTTTTTCTCGTTTGTTTTTGTGCTTTAAAATGTTATAGCAATCCCATGTTTGGTCTAATCAAATTCGTACCCTTATTTCCAGGGCCATTCACATAACAAAACACATTCAGTACACTGTTTCTCGATAGTTTCGCTACTTTGCTCCTTGGCTCCTCATCGGGCACGGCACACATTTCTTCTTAGAACTGATAGCCACTTTCAGTGGTTATCCAAATCACTTGCTGGCAAAGGTTAAAGTGTAGCAGCTTCCAATGGGGGAGTTGGAGCCGCAGTCGAGCCCGTTCAGCCGCAGGCCGCCATCAATAATGCATGCTAAAAGCTTTTTGCATTATTTTACGTATTTCTGGCAAGGCGGCGTCCTGCCACACAAGGATATGTGTATCTTGAAGATACGTATATGTGCTTGAGCCAAAATATCATAAATAAACAGGGCGGAGCTGGAGGAGGCTGCCGGGATAGCTATAAAATTATGCTTATGCGGCTTTTGCGCCTTATCCCGCCAGTATCCTTTAAGTATGTGTGCTGGGGCAAAATCATGGAGAAGCTGCTTATGTGGTGCGATAAATGGCTTTTTATTGAAATTGATATTGCCTGAAATATTCAAATGATTGCCACCCCCAGCCAAGCCGAGCCATGGGAAATTTATAGCAAAAATATGCTCAGAGAAAAAGGGTTCGGTTCGGTTCCGTTCCGTTGCCGAGAAAAGTTGCAATAACAAACATGATTTGTCAGCTTAACACCCGCCATACATTCGCTGGCATTTGATGGCTTCTGACAGCACAGCGCCCACCACCGCCATTTTCCTACACAACTTCGATGAGGGTTCGGCGGTTCGGATGCCGGTTCGATGTCGATGCCAGAGTTGGCTATGGCACATCAATAAGCGATACATATTTGAGAGGTTTTCATAATGTAAAAAGTTCTTTCCGGCATAACCAGTCCAACGCGGTAAATCATGGAACATTTACGCTCTCTTAAATTAGTTTCGTGTCTTTAGGCTTTCGGGGTTTTTTTGGGGTGCGTGTGCTTAGATATTTTGAAATTGCATCTGAAGAATCATTGGAATATAAAAAATCGAATGTCGCAGATAAGATTTAGACAGTTTTCATTGTCAAAACATATTTTCAATCATTTATGATATTCAGCTAAGTTTCAGTGGGAATTGTAATCATTTATGGATTTATATTAGAGCTGAAATAAAATAGTAAAAATCCCTCCCATTAAAACATTCATTAATTCCTTGTGAATTCTTTATTTCTGAATTCTCGTTGAAGTTTTTCTTAATTTAATTTCAAAACACTAAGCAAATTAATCAGCTTAAAACGAATTAAATTTGATTGATTGATTAATTAATCTCCAGCGTTATCATCTTCGATTGATTTACTCAGTGGAAAAGAAATATTTTATGCCCGAATATATTTAAAGTTATTTGCTCAACTTTGAAGACGATTGCTAACATTCAAATGGCTTCTGGCTAACAAATTTCGCCAGCCCCCAGCCCAGCCTGACTTCTCGCATGACCTCAGCAAACGGCCAACAAGCCGGTTTCCAAATTGTCGTTGGCTGTTGCCGTTGGTGTGGTGCTGTTTCGGCGACAAGATTGCCGGCGACTGCGAGATCGTTTTAATATTTTGTTGAGCTCTCTGCGCCAGGCCTTATCGCGCCCAATAAACAACAAAAAACACACACACGCCAAGGCGACTGGCAGGAATTTTAAAAGGTTCAGCGCCAGTGCATGCCTGGCCACCGTTTCGACCACAGCCAGACCCAGACCCAGACCCAGACTGGGATTGGGACTCTGCTCCGATCCATGCCAGATCCAGACCCAGACACTGGGTCACTTACGCATCCCACAAGACTACGCGACTTTATGACTAAGCGTCGGGGCTTTGAATGAAAATTGATGTCGCGTGCGTTGTCTACAAGACGCTTCTTCGTCTGGGCCTATGATAAGGGTTCATCCTCCTCTACTATGGCGCTCCTCTCCTGCCTGGGTCAGTGGCAATTAGCCGCTTAGCGGCCGAGTCAGTGACTCCTAGGGGCTGCCGCGTCTAAATTGATTTCACAGCAGGAAGGGCGGCAGGTAGTGGCAGTGGCAGCGGCAGCGCTAAGTAGTTGCAGTCGCACAGGTGCCGCCGTTCAACTCCGGAAGCAAATTTCGGAAACTGGCACTTATCTAGGAGGGAATTTATGGTTTGCTAATTGCGCGCCAGGACACACACCGCACAGAGGGAGATCTAGAGATATTTAGTCGCCCAGAGAGAGAGAGTGAAACTGAACTACGATTAAGTGCTTATATTTAATATGTGTATCCCTTGGTGCCATTACAGCTGCCTTCCCCATTGCACGACGGATTGGACATCCCTACCAGAATCGCACGCCACCAAAGCGGAAAAAGCCACGCACATCCTTCACGCGCATCCAGGTGGCCGAGCTGGAGAAGCGCTTCCACAAGCAAAAGTATCTGGCCTCCGCGGAGCGAGCGGCTCTGGCGCGGGGCCTCAAGATGACCGATGCTCAGGTGAAGACGTGGTTCCAGAATCGACGCACCAAATGGAGGTGAGTTACGTTCTACTTGGAACTGTTCCCTTCCCTGTTCCTATCAGCCCCCCTGCCAGGCACGCGGCAAGTTGGCAGCAAAAAATCAATAGCCCTCCCCATGCCCATTTTCCCACTTTAGAAGTGCTGACAGCTTGACACTTACCCTACCACTTACCCTGCGCATCCTTCCCCTGTTTTGGCTGTTTTTTACGGACCTTTTTAAACTACAATATGCACAAAAGGCTTTTGTTTAAAAGGAATAATAACCGAAAGAGATTTGAGAGCATCGACTCAGGAATGCTCTAACCAAAGCATCCTAATATATACACATTTAGTAGTCACAGAAAATTCCATTGATTTCAAATAATAGTAGACTAAATACTGGACAAAAATAATCTGAAATTTCTCGAATATTTTCAACGATTTTAAGTGATTATTTACATGCATACATACGATTTAGTCAGTGCTTAAATGAGAGTGAACTTAATTCAGATAACTTGTTACGAACAATGTTTTATTTGTCATGTACCCCGAAATATAACAGAGGCATAGAAAGCGTGATGTACATGAGCGAGGAGTAAATGGCTCATTCAATATGCATGAGCGCATTAAATGAAAAAACTCGCAGCTCCAATGGTGGGGAGTTTACGTGTATACACAATAGGAGGGTTAGCTGTGCACTTGGCAGCCACAAGGAACACTCTTGTTGAACAAGTGCCAAGTGGCACCTTTTTACATTAACCGTTTCCAACTAACCAAATGCAAATTGTTAATATTGAAGTCACACGGTGGGGCTGGAAATAGTTAAATTCATAAGAGAAGAACAAAAATCAAATACTTTAATTTGAAACAGACTCGAATGTGAAATTAAAGCCAGATTGCATGCAAGGCAATTAGCATTTTGATTAATGTGACTCTGGCTCACAACTAAAGCTTGTCGTTCATTTTTAATACTTTTCAATGATCGTACACACATTTGGTTGGAAAATGATAATTTGTTTTGAATAAATATTCACCCCGTCTCTAGTCCCAGGCAGGGGCCGTCACATGGCTCTAATTTAATGGCGCATTGATGCGTTGCGGGGCACTTGCGTGTCTCTAATTGTTTTCTATTTTATTATGGCCAACTATGTATTTGAATATGAAATAATTTGAGCAGGGCGCGTCCGTATTCATATGCAATTACCGACGATCATAATGCTGATGGCAATGGCGGCTAAATGGACAAAGTTTTCAAACTTTTCTCAGGCCGACAACGGGCACGGTGCGAATGGAGGAGGAGTCGCGTTTAAGACGCGTTAATTGCCGCTTAGCAGGCCCGAAGACTGGGCCAGACCTCCCTCTCTTTCGCGCTCCCCTCGCAATTTGGCTTATCAGCCATTTTGGGCCTATTCCCGCTCGTAAAAATTAATGATGTAAAACGCAAACTGCCACAGCCGCGGGCACAGCCCCGGCCGCTCGCTGCCACGGCTCGTTTGTGGTTAAGTGAAATGGCAATGGCACAGCCAGCCCATTATACAAGCGCCATGATTACGACTCAGCATAACTCGTAAATATCAGGTATACTATACGAGTATGTATATGGATAATGTGCTCACATAATTGCCTTAATGCACACTGCGCTGCATTTGCAAGTAATTTGAATAATTATCCCTGTCCCACATGGCGTATGGGCAATGCGCGTTAAGCAATATATATAAAGATATACATACCCCAGTGCTGTTTACTTCTTAATAAATTGCAGCTTGTTACTGCCTCATTACGGATATTCTCCGCCATATTCGAGTGCTATCTCGGATCTCATTCGAATGACTCAATTGACAGGCAAGAATACGCAGCAACAACGAGAGTTCGGCATAAATAATTAATAACAAATGGCGCGGGAGCAAATGAATGAATTCTTGTTGCCTGTCAGTGTCTGACAATGTGTTTAGCAAACAAAAAAAAAACAAACAAAAAAAGACTAAAAGAAACAATCAGCAGAGACACAGCATCACAGACACACAGAAACAAAGCAGATGGAGGGAAGAAAAATTGTCTGTCATTTGCAGCATATTTCGTGGCCCTGGCGCTGGCTTTGGTACCCTTGTGCCTCCCTGTGGGGGCGGTAACAAATGGCCAAGTCTAACTGTTGTCTGGCTTCCGGTGGAGCCATTTTTAGTCTCCTTCTGCAATTCTCTCTGGGTACATAATTCAATTAGTTGCCGGTCCATAAATCAACTCTCTGCGCGCTAAACCCTTTTTAATTACAAGCTCGTACATCATCAGAGGCCAGATACGATCCCCATACCCAGAGCCAAGTTTTCTACTTCCTAGTAAATCTTGGAGAACAGTGGAGTCACTTTATATTAATTGCCTGGGCATATGCACAACTTTTCTGCCGAAAGCTGACTAATTAAAAATTTACACACATGCCAGAAGGAACAACTTTTGACCGCAGAAGCAGAAGCTAAAAATCAATTTGACTGAAAGCAAAGTTTTTGCGGCTGCATCAGGCGAAAAATCAAGTAAAATTAATTACTCGAGCGACGGCCATTTGTAAATTAACTTGGAATCCGGTTGGTACCGGCCCCAGTCCCAGTCCAGGTCCCATCGGCACGTGTCCTGTTCCGCAGGAGCCCGAAGGGTCTCTGGGAAAATCTTCAAGCTTGCGGCGAGCGGGTCCCCAGGGACTGGCACCAGCTCCTTGGCCAGTCAATTAATGGTCTGGCTAAATTGTTATGTCTTGAAAGATAATTACCGCAGGACCTTTTTGGGGGGCCAGCAGGCTCTCGGCGCACCGAAACTTGTCCCCCAATTTGCCGACATCGTTTGCGTGTAGTGTGTGAAATGATTTTAATTACCAGGACACGGACGGGGCCCTCGAGCAGCAGCTGCCTGACAGTTTAGTGGCTTGCTGAGAGGGAATGGGAATGGGTATGGGGTATGGGACACTTAAATTTATGTGCCCAGCTTTAATAAACATTTTAGCTTAATGCCCGGCCATTATTTATCTCGGATGGCAACAAAAACTTTCCACATCAACGCGATGGCGCCAAGAGACCAACATTTAACATTTGTAAAGCGTTTGTTACATTTTCCAGGCTCCGTGACTCGAGGCCGGAGATAAATTACAATCGTGTATCGTCGCTGCCTCCGACTCGTGCCACTGACTTTGGCGCTGGCTCTGGCTTTGGCCCCACACCCCTCCCCTGCCTCTGCCACGAACACACTCACAGAGCCACTTTCGTTTGGTTGGCTCTTTTGGAGTTTTTAATCAATTTTCGTTGAATTTTTTATGCGGTAGCTGTTAAAAATGCTGCCAGATAAAGCGCTGCCCAAGCAGCGAAGGTGAAAAAGTAAAAGCGAAATGCTGCTCTGCACATAATAACTCACTTCGGACTGCAACTGACAATTGAATTGTTGTGCCAGCAGATTACAGACATCAAGGCGGGGGGATAACCCACAACCCACTTGAATGAGTTATAGAAACCATCTTTGGGCTGCTTCATTACACATGTGTCTGCACTCTCCATGCTCCATTTAAGCCTGCAAACAGACACACACACGCGCTAGCTATTCCACTTTTGTGGGTCCAAAACTTTGCACTAAATACCCCAGACTAATGCATTTTTAATGATCTCGCATGCGAGTTATGAAATTATAGTTTGAACGATGACATTGCTGATGAAAACCGTAATGAAAGCATATTAAACAATAATTATGATATATGCCGGCATAGTTGTGGTTATAGCGAAGGTACATACATACATACATATGTATGTACATTTGTACAGCCAGGCAGACTCCTGCCGCTTGTCTATTTAGCTGGCAACATAAGAACTTCATTAGCTCATGAAATATTCAAGATGGCGCATGCATATGGCGGGGCAGAGCAACGCAACGCAACCCCTAGTCGGGCTGGGCTGTCTGTGTGTGTGTGAGGGTGTGCATGAGGGTGGGTGGTTGCCACTGGTGGTGGTAATTTCAGCTCCATGGCCACAATTAGAGCAAAATGCTGCGCAAACGCGGCCCGGAATGGTGGCAGGAGGGGTAAGCTCTGGACAACTGCATCTGGAATGCATTTTCCCACTGAATAATTCATCAGCTGGCAGTGCACAGGCCCACACACAGGCACGGTGTGTCCGAGGCCCAAATCCCCTTTAAGCACAAAACATTTAAAATGCAATTTTACGCAGTCCGCACTTGGCTCGAAATTAATTTTCTACAAAAACAAAAGAGACCAGCCATGGCTGATTGGACCCGTGCCGGTCCGTGGCAGTGGCAGTGGCAGTCAGCATATTTGATTTGATTAGTTTTAAATGGTCTTAATAGGCCGCCCACATAATGACTTGATGAGCTTCTGCCACACCGCCCCCTACCTGCCCGCCTGCACTCGCACAATATGCCATATACTCGTATGAGCGGCTGAAATGGAGTTCTGGCAAATTGGTTTTCCATAATGAATATGAACATTAAGCGATGCCCATTCGCAGATAGTGATAATATGCATGGTCATCATTCGTATCGATTTCATAGCAATAGATGTCGTAAGGCAAGGAAGTATCTATCTATTGGGGATACTAACTATCCAATAAATCAATAATACCTACTTAAGACATGTTTTTACAATCATTTCCTTTGGATTGTTTGGTTTCCCCTGAACTTTTTTTCTCATTAGCCCAGCTCCGTATTCCCATTTTTCCTCTTAACTATATCTAAAATAATATGAAATATAACTAACTGAAATTGTTTCTTCTTTTGCCATTTCAGACGTCAAACAGCTGAAGAACGCGAGGCCGAGCGTCAGGCTGCCAATCGCCTGATGCTCTCCCTGCAGGCGGAGGCCATTAGCAAGGGCTTTGCCCCACCGTCGGCTCCACTGAGCTCCCAGGGCGGCATCAATGGCGCGCCCCTGGCAGCGTTGCACGGCCTGCAGCCATGGGCAGAGGCATCGCATGCGGCGGGCTGCTAATCGCGTACCGGATCGGGTGGCGGCAGAAGGTTTATTTGTGATACATTTCGCTCTGTACATAGTTCGATGGAGGCGGCGGAGAACGGACAGTGATCGCTCGGGTGGGCGCAGGCTGTTCCCACTGTAAATAGGATTGGTTCTCCCATCTGTAAATACCTAGCTTTATTCTCTAGAGACGCTTACTTATCAAATCCCAGGCGGAGGAGGTGCAGAAGGCGGTGCCCGGTCTACGCTTTAAGTTTTGTGTAGATTCTTAATTTTCAGTTTTGTGTTTCGTAGTGCAGCATTTAGAGCCCTTCCCTAAGTTATTGTTCGACAGTTTAACCGAAGGCAAATCGCATCTCAAAAATGTCGCAGTGAGCTTCAGAGCCACACTTAGTAATAATATATACTATATATATGTACGCACATATGTACTGTAATTGTAATATCTGTCTGTAGTCTTAAGGCAAATGGCATTACCTAGTATTATAAATTATAAACGCCTAAAATATGTACGATCCATCATTGAAATTTAAACAAGAAAATGAATGAAAATAAACACATTACAAAATCAAAGAATACAATACAAATCTTGGAGTATTATTTGCAGCTGACAGAGATTGAAAGCAAATTGTTCTTCAGGCAAAATAGATCTGTGGGATGTAACACAAAATATTATACTGATTTTAAGTTGGGTAAGACTTTCGTGAAAACTAAATTATGGAAAGATGTCTTCATTTATTTGCACTAGTAATCTATAGACTTTTGATATTTAATATAGATGCATTTGGTTTTACAGGGACTGGGGCATGCATCCCCCAAATCCATCCAATTGGAGTATGAGCCCGCATTACGCTTTTTGAAATTATTTATTTAAAATATAATATCTTTGATAGTTTGGAAACTAAATTATATTCTACAAGGGGTATATAATAAAATGCATTCCACAATACAATTAATAAGCATGAGAACGTGAAGGATTATTTCAAAACATGAGTTTGGAAAGTTCATATGTCTATATATTTTCTGAGCAGTCTTTATCACAATCCACTTAACGCAGTAAAGTTAAAAAAATCCGAGGAATATATAGGAACTTATATCTTCTACTAAAATGTCTGATGTACTGTAGAAATATTTTGAAATATAATTCCATTGCTAATTTTATAGATATTCCCTTTTAAGCAAGTTGAAACTCAGGACAGCAGATAATGCTGATGATCTGCTTCGAATTACATGTTAATTGATGTACCTCCTCCTAAGTAAACAAGGACAGTGCCTGGTAAACTCCCCTAAACTAGTTAAATCGTTTAATGGGGGAAGTTTTCTATATATACAATGTTTTCGGTTGAGTTCCGTAGTTAAACGGCAGAGTTTCAACCCCAAAATAGTAGCAACCCTCCACATAAAGATGATTTATAGACAGGTATTGACAGCCACAGCGAGTATCGAACGGGTACACCAATTTATATAGGAACCTGCAGTTTAACCGGATATATTTGGACGTGCTAATGATTCGGCTACCAAAAGAAATCAGCCATATGCTCGGCCCACGAAAAACTAACAACAATTAGCAATCGAATGAATATCCTGGGGCCCTGCCCGACCATTATAAATATATTACGTGTATTTTTTGTTGTGTTTTTTGCGTTGAAAGCAAAACAAACAGACGCCGCTCCATTCGATCGGGTATACTATGCGCAGCCCTATACTTAGGGATGGATCGGGCCAGGCCGCCTCTAAAGTGTTGGCTGCTGTCACATTAGCGCTGAGGTCAGTTTGGGTCCGGCATCGGGACTCCTACAAGTTCGGTGGTCCGGTGTTCGGTGGTCTGTGGCCTGTGCGGAAGTAAACCATTTTCGGTTACCAAAGAGTTGAAAGGCGGCGGCGCCCGAACAAAGTTGCAGACGCCAGGCGATCAAATGCTATTTATATGGACCTCAGCAGAGACACCTTTTTAATTTGCCATTTGCCGCTGTTTTGGGATAGGCAGTGCGGAGGGGGGGAGGAGGGAGACTCGGATCTGGGCTACTTGGAAATTCGCATAAATTGCGTTTAATTGGACAATTTTTGGTTTATTTCTTTGTGGCCAGCGGCCAACGAAAGAAGGAACAACATTTTGTTTGTAATGAGGATGTCCCCCCTGCCACCGATCCTGCCCTGCCACAGCCTTGGCCTCTTCGATTGTGTGGCATTGCATGTGGGGTTGTCTCTAATTGGCTGGCGCTGCCACTGCCCCACTGCCACTGCCGAGGACCAGCCTCAGACGACCGGTGGAGGCCAGGATTTTGATTGATTATTGAGCAAACCTGCGGACAGGCTCTTGGCCGGAGACCGACCAGCAATCTATTTGTGTCCACTTAATGTAATACAACATGAAACGACTTCGGCACTGGAAATGGCAACGGAAACGGGGTCGTCGGCGTCTGGCATGGCACTGGCACACGTTCGACTTCGATCTGATCTGAGAGCGCAAGTGCAGCAAAAGTTTTCCGGTCAGAAATTTCCCCCAAAAAGAAAAACCCAATTCAAAGTGACCAGAGGAGGGTGGACGGACGACGGTGCAGTGGGGGGTGGCGGGTGGAGGTGGAGTCGTGTGTGTCAGTCAAAAAAGTGGATATGAAAAATACAAATGAACAGCCATGCGGTTGGTCAACAAGACAGCCGCCCAGAGATACTACGGATAGACGGAGGCTGGATTCTGAGTGAAGCCTCTTGGTCCATGGCTGCACATGTACATGTCAATTTGGATTATGTTTTGGCAAGATTGAAAAGGATTTAAGCCACGCCAAGTGGATGGTCCGGCGTGAGAGATACAGAGACAGTATGTCCGCTGCTCTGCTCTGCTCAGTCGAGCAGAACCACAAAGCTAAGCACATTTTTCAAATTAGTTTTCCATCTTTTCAGTTCGGGCAGCAATTTTCGAGTTAAGGCCACAAAAGAGTTGGCCCTAACAAGTTGGACAGTTCGCTGTCAGCCAGCCGCTAGTCAGTCAGTCACCGAGTAAATAGATGCACTGTGCACACAGTGACAGCAGATAATTAGCGGCCATCATGGGGGACATTTAAATTAAATATGAGTCGCTATCTCTACCTATAAAACCCTGTCCAGGGGCTCTGTATATCCCCTAATTATGGTTCGGTCCCCGCTCGGACTGTCAACCGTGCACATGGCATGGCAGTCATAAAAACTTCATAAAGAAGGCAATTCTAACTAACGTACGAGCCATGTCTACCCCCTGTCTAAACGCTTATACGAGTATGCATAAAAAAGCCACAGAAAGCAGCCATTGTTCATGTTCCAGCGGGGGCAAACAAAAGCAGCCAACTGTCATTAGCCGTCTCTCTCTTTCACTTACCTCCACACTGTCTTTCTTTCACATGTACAGACATATGTACATACATATGTATGTATATAGGTTTAGTATATGGCTATTAAAAATGCTGTATACCAGCTCGCCGCTAAATGAGTTTAAAAATGGAGTAAGTGGAGTGCGCTAATCACTCTGCTCCACCTCCCACCGCCACTCAACTTCCCTATCAGTGGAGGGCGGTCGTTGTACCATACGGTACACCGTTTGCTATACGGTATCGTATCGGGGCTTCGGGTGTATCGGGAGCACAGCTAACAGCACTCTAATGGCAGCGGCAGCCCCTCACCTCAGCTCATTTGCGCTGAAAAGTAATCATTAAACTTGTCATTAGCCCCGTCCGGTCTGCACTTTGTTTGCTTTCAGAACTGCTTCCTTTCCGAAGGGCTTTATCGATGATACATCGATTAGTTACTTGCAATGGCTGTTTCCATTTTTGAAATATTTTAAATATGCACAAAACATTTTTGCAATACAAAATAAAATTTTGGCTTAAATGTTGCCCGTAACTTTTACATTTCTTTAGTAAATTAATTTCCTATGTACCCAATTCAAAATGGGACGATTTACAATTTCCACATGTAAGTTTCAGACACACTTTTTTGAAGCAAAGTAGAAAGACATCCAGAAACAGAGTGCCAGGCGCTAATCAACAATGTTTGTACATCAAAATCTTAGAAACACTTTTCAGCTAGAGCCGAGTTCTGTTCACTGTCAACGCAAAACGTTTGCTAACCCTTATCAATGAGCGTATTAGCGGACTATGTACGTTGGGAACTGAAGTGTTCCGGTTACGAGTCGGTTACAGATTTTCAAATCCATTTTTTGATACGCTGGAAAATAATTGAATAAGGTTGCAATGACCGTATATTTGGAAGTGTCTGGTACAGTAATAATAAATTAATAATAATAATAATAAACATATGTAAATATATGTCTCATCTGCATACATCATGTATGAAAAGTGTTTTAAAGTTGGACCAACCAGAGACACATGAAACGTGACGACAATAAGAGATCATCCGCACTTTTGGGGGCGGACTGCTGGCCTGGTTGGTACGTTTCCAGTAAACAGTCCTCTCTGACTGCGAGGAGTGGCAAGTCATGTAACTGAGTTTCCCAGGCAATTCGACATGAAAATTTAATCGAGTTTCTTTTCAATTGAGTGCAAAATCACATCAGCAGCAAATAAAAATTGTGTAAAGTGCCAGGTCGGAGCGCTCCATTCGATGGTCAGTATTCGAATCGGAATCGGAATCGGGATTGGGGTGGTTTTCGCATTGGTTTGGGGTTTTGGTTTTTTACCACACTCTGACACACCTCCTCAGCCCACAAATGTCAACGGCTGGACCCTCCACGTTACACGGGGCTCTGATAGAATTATTTTGGTATTTTTTGCCAAACACACAAATTTATAACCGACCAATGAAACGCCATAAAAAAAACCCCAACCAACAGGCAACGGGCAACGGACCAACAAGCAACTGACTTTGACGAGCCCGGAACTGCCAGAGGAGTCGAACAGCCCGACAACATTTCAATTTTATGGCCACGCTCCGCTCAAAAGGGCTCATAAAATATTGAAAAGTCTGGAAAATTTATGTTGAATTCCATTAGAGTTATGGCGTGAAAATTGCGCCGCTTGTTTTTTATTGCACACCAGAAATCAATGGCGAACATTAATTACTCGCCCTCGTTCGCCAGTCCGAATGGAGTGAGAACAAGGACACAGGCAGAAGAGACACAAAGGCAGGCCAGGATCAGGGTAAAGCCAATCAAGCTGGCTGCAAAAATATTCTACGATTCCGGGGTCTCCAACGTCCTTTTAGGAAGTTGTCTTCCCAAGCTTTCCACTTACATAACTTGACTCTCCATTCATTTCATTTCATTTGTTCTCTGACCCGCTTGGATTACGTTTTTGTTTGTTTGTTTCAGCCCATTCCCTGATGTCCTTTTCATGGACGTGCGATTTGCATTTTTTATTTTCCGCACTACAGAAATTGACCTTTTTCTTTGGCCTCCATCTCAGACCGGAGCTGCTGCCCACTCGGACTCTGATTCGGACCCTCTGTAAGTGGTCTTCGGGGTAAATTTTGATTTCTGCGTAATTTTTCTTCTGCCTGTTTTGGGGCAAGTCAAAATTCGTTGCTGCCACATTAATAATGCAGCTGAAGCTGGGACAGGACTGTTAAATCTTCCTCCCCGCCCCTCTTGCTCTCGGGCAATTGCGTCCGCCAATCACATCAACAAGCTGGCCGACTGGCATTCGTTTGGCCTCCTCAAAAATTTCACGCATTTGTTAGGGGAAATCCGGCTGGAAATTGAAATCAAAAGAATTACATTTGGATGCCCTCAGATGGCGTTCTCCGGTGGACGAGTGCCGGCCAAATTTCTCCCAAATGCATATTAAATAAAATATCTAACCTCAGGAGCTGGTGCCCCGTCCCGCCCCGAATCCACTGATTTCTCTGGCCAAATAAATGTCTGGCTGTAAAAGTAAACGACAAACGAATGGGGCGGCCATAAAAAGAGACGAAAACAACGATCCAACAATGCGAGTGCGAGTGCGAGTAAAGTGTATAAAAAGGCACCACGAAAACGACGACATCATGAACAAGGAGGGGAAGGGCATTCTGTGGGCGTAGCAGGGGGCGTGTGTGCCTGTGGCAGGTTGTTCAATGTTGACTAATGTTAAACGCGCACAGCTTGTCCTTGTTGATGTTGTTTATGAGTCTGCCTGCCTCCCTGTGTGGCTCTATTCAAATCCCTGCGGCCTCAAGAGAGATCCCCGAACCCGTCGCAATTGACGCGCGTGCCTTCGAGTCACGCGTTTGCCAACATTTCAAATTGATGAAGTTGTGTCCGTGCAGGGGGCAGGGAAGGAGTCACAGTCACCCCCCTTGGGCTGGTGTCAATTGTATAATTGCCGAATGTTGTTTTCAAATGTTTAATTGAAAGGGTGTTTTGTCAATGTTTGTTGTTACTGCAGACTGCAGACTCCTGGTGCTGCTGGAGGCCCAACCCAACCCATCCCATCCACCCATCCATTCATCCATGGACCTGACTCGTCTTTTCGTGGTTACACGCGTATCCTGTTACAAATCCTGTGTCCGTGTTGTTTTGCCTGCTGTTTAATATAATTGTTATCCGCTTTTATCGGCGTTGAGTGTATGAAAGCTGGACGAAGGGAGGGTTGGGAGTACATACGAGTAAATACATACATACATACATATGTATGTATTTAGTTTGATTTCCCATTGTCGTTTCGTTATGTTCTATACAAACTAGTGGCAAGTGTTGAGATTTTCTCAGGAGTTTCTTTTGATAACATTCCAGTTGATCCCAAGAGTTATCTTTGAATCGGCAGATTAATAAATACGCAGTGACAAATCCTCCAACGTTAGGATATAGTAGTATACAGTGAACCCTTTATTGTCGAACAGCTGCCTTGAAAGTTCTCATTAAATTCTTTAAGTTTCTGCTAAAATTAAATACCGCAAATATGTATGTATTAACCTGTGAAACTTTCTCTTTGATATCACCATTCCCTACTTTCGTATGATGTCCCCTAGCTGCTGCCAGCTATCAGCCTTTCGGCATGTCCTGCGGATGACAAACTCCACAAGAAGAGGCGTTGAAGGCATCTATCAATACAGTTTACGCAGGTCGGCAGTGCAGCCGAGGTAGGGCCTGCGATGTGTCATTGACACCTGCACTCAATGGCACTCAGCGACGCAAGCAGTTGCGAAAGGAAGAGAAGAGACATCGCACATCGCACATCGGACATGGGAAAGTCGCAATCGGTGGTCGACCAGCAATTCGAATTGCATTTTAATGCAATTACAAGGATGTCAGTCAGTGCACTTCTACCCTCTTACACGCGTACTCGTTCCAGCGATTCACACACCCCCGAAGGCCCACTTGACATTGACAATAAAGAGCGTTGGGCTGGTGAGGGGCAGGACATTGCTGAAATATGTCCTGTGTCCTTAATTTCACTTTTATTTTTCCGAGACCAGCAAGGACCAGGATGCTGGATGCAGAACAGGGGCGACAGTGAAACAGTCATTGCTGCTGTCGCAGATTAAAAGATATAAATTCATATTCCCCAAGCACCCAGCAGCAGAACTAGAACCAGAAACGTGCGAGTCGAGTGCCGTGCCATGTCCGTGTGCTGGCGGCGCTCACCCACCGACCCTCCCCGAGGATCGATTAGCTTGTTTGCAATTCAATTTGAAAACAGCGCTTCCTCTGCGCACAACATCTCGTATTTCTCCGTGGGCTGTGTCATATATCTCTTTTTTATGAATGGATTGCGTGAATGATGAGCTGGCTTAGCTTTATGGCAGGGCGTTTGATTTGATGCCTGACTCTACTGACTCTCCTGACGGCTCTGCTCACTGTCCGATGCCGAGCTAGACAACTGGAGGGCAGGTGCATGCGGACTGTGTGTGTGTCCTGTCCCAGTTGGCACAACTATCGACCGTGCCACTTAAAGTAATTAACTGCAAGTTGCTGAACGACGCTCGTCAACATCTCATCCGTATCCTCACTCGCAACCTCATCTATTCATCCCCGAACGAAATGAAGCTGTTCCTGCTGCTCATCAAAGGAGCGCACGACACGGACACGAACACGAAAACGTGCCTACATCGTTTTCAACTCAGGACGAATAACATTTGTCATAAACGCGCAACTTTCTCCCTACCCAAAGCTAATTTAATTGGATCATTTATTAGACGAGCATTAAATGGACGAGGAAAACATCGACTGGATATGCATATCTCTCTCCAGTTGATTCATGGACTATTACGCAATCGATACTGATTAAATATTTTTGCAAATGTTCTGTGGAAAGTGAAAAAGAAATATGACTTCAAGGATGCCCATCGATTTTTCATCCTTGCCATCAAATACAACCCGTTTAACAGCCTGCCATAATCGCTTCCCCTCCAACCGCAGACTCTGCCAGCGGCACATTGATTGATGATGATGATTCAAATTGCGTAGATAAACCGCAATCGTTATCTGTATCATAGGCACTGACGATAAAATAAATATTCTGCGTCTTGACACAGCAAGCAAAAGTATTTGAGGACCCGACGGAGTTTTCTGAATTCTGAAAATTTCTCTCTGTTTTCTACGGTTGGTTCTGAATGAATAATTAAGATATATATTTAGAATCTTATTTTCAACTTAATCCTTATAATATGAAGACATTTTTTTTCATTTTTTTGTTTTATCATTTGACTATAAATGTGCATGTGCCGCCTCGAGATTGTTAATTGGAGGTCCAAACCCTAGTCTTTTTGCTTGACAACGAAGAAAACAGTAATTTTATGCATTTAAATTTAAATATATTAAATATTAAATAAATCATTATTTCGCCGTGAAACTGTTATCTGGCGCCATCTGGCATGGAGTAGAAGCATGAATCACGAAGTTCAACATGTAAAAATCATGGAGTTTGTCATATAATTGACATGTAAAAGAACATACTACATGGCTGCACAGTGGCGCTTTGTAAAATTTTACGGAAAAGAAAAAGCTGTTCCACGGACAGAGGGTTTCAATTGTCTTTTCAGCAGATGCGCACACTGGGCCCAGCTTGATAAATATAAAGTGAAAAAAGGCTTAGAACATTTTTAACTGCTCATATCTAATAAACTAAAATTATCATGAAAATTGGAGTTGGAGCTCTGTAAAATGTTATATTAGATGTGTACATTTATTTTATTCAAAGCGTTCAGAAAATATTTTTAATATTAATTAATATTAATATTATTAATTATATTAATTAATTAATTTTGCAGCGGGTACCGATAATACGACCGGGATAAATGTATAATGTGAATCTAACATAAAATCAATATTAATGTTTTAAAGCAACTTGATACAAGTAATTTAACATGAGTTAAAGGAAATAGGGTATACAAATGTCCATACGCATAGACGCCCCTTGTTTATCAGCAACAATGACGTCACATTCCGGTACACAGACAAGACTAATGCTTTGGACGTTTTTATTGGAACCTTATTATGTACAAAATCCAATAAAAAAAGTTCTTAAAACTAGCCAATCTTGTACAAAATTTATTGATGAATGGGATAAAATTACCTGTTTGGGACTGCGAGGGCTAACTAGCTAGTAATATTCAACCGAATATCAAAATCGAGGAATATAAAGGCATCTGATCAGTATATGTAGGGTATATTTTTGTCGTATTTTTGGGATCACAATTTTAATGCAAAAATGAGTTGGGAGAGCGTGAATTGCTCGTTAATATGTAGCAATCGTGTCGTTACCATGTAAAAATAAAGATTTTTGATGAACTTTTTTGATATAACTTTATTTTATAAGTAATCCAATAAATGGGAGTCTTTAATATAAGTCAGATTGTAGAATATTGATTGATCTACCTGATAAAATTATACTTTTAGTTGTTAAAATCCTAACTAGCTGGTTATATTAAATCGAATATCAAAATTGATGAATGTGCTTTTCCTCGGTATACTTATGGTATATTTTGACAATGAAAAGGTATATTCGTTATATTTCTGAGGGTCCATAAATTAAGACACATTTCAAATTGACCGCCAAACTTAATTTAGCGCACAAAAAATACTGACATTTTTTGCTCTCAATTCGTGGTGGGTTTTTAAAATTTGCTCTCTTTTCAGAGGTGGAGAGAGCGTTTTAGTGGTGACTTTCCCCCCTTTTCGTGGTGTGAGAAACATGTTCTTAACGGGAACGCGTATGGAATGAAGATTCATTTTTGCGTCATTCCTAAGCGATCCCGTAAGATACATTTGATTTGTATGGGAAATATTTTAGCAACATGGGGAAATGAATCGGCAGCATTTTTGTGCAACTTTGGCACGGAATGAGCAACAATCTGCATACCTTGGGAATATGGATATTATGGGCTTGAGATATTGTTTGTAATTTCTAGCTCCAATTAATGCCGAAACTAGTCAGTCTCTTTTTTAAAGACATCAACGAAATTTTGTAGCTCACGGGTACCAATAATAGGTATCAGAACCGGGATAAATGTATATATAAAACATAAACATGTGCATTAATAGGTAAAAAACATGTCAATCTAGGATAAAATCATAAATAATGTTCCAACGGAGCTAGGAACAACAAATTTAACATCAAATGAAGGAAATAAAGTATGAAAAAGTACAAACGCATTGACGAATCTTGCTTGACCAGCAACAATGACTTCACATTTAGTCAACATTTACGTTTTATGCTTTGGCCGTTTGTGTTTGAACCATATTATCTAAGCAATCCCATTAAAAGTAGTTCTGAAAACTAGCCAATCCTAAACAAAATTCATTGAGGAATTGGATAAAATTAGTTTGTCAGGGCTGACTATCTAGCCAACTATCTAGTAATATTAAACTGAATATCAAAATTGACGAATTTCATATCACAAAATATCATGGTACGGCAGCCCGCAACAAATACGACTTTAACGAGTCTGGCAACGCCACAAAACGACGTCGCATTCGTTTTATGTTGTTTTTGTTTGAACCTTAATATGTAAATAATCCAATATAAATTACTTCTGAAAATTGCCATTCTTGTAGAAAATGGATTCATCTACCTGATAAAATTATATTTTTAGATGGTTAAGTCCTAACTGAATAGTTATATTAAATCGAAGATAAAAATTGATGAATATAATTTTGCTCGCTATATTTACCGTATATTCTGACAATGAAAAGGTATATTTCGGTATATTACTGAGGGTCAGCCGGTATATTGTGTCCATAAGTCTGCGGTCACACTGATTTGAAGGCAGGGCGCAGATGGGCGTTACTAAAAACAATCGCCCTGTTTTTTTTGAATCGAGTGGTTGCTGTGCGTGTCGTGGCGAGGTGCTGCTATTTGCGTGCGTGTGTTTGTGCCCCGTGTGAAAGAGCGAGTTGTGTTGAATAAATTGAATTAATGGCCCTAAAAATAAATGCGAAACTGGTCCAAATTTGATTGATACCCAAGTGCTGATACATAACGTAATCACAGCTGTTCCCTAACCATCTAATCATGGCCATCATGGCCCAAGAATGGAAATTTCAATAAGCAAAAACTTGCAGAAGCAGCAGCAGCAGCAGCTGAGGAGATAGATAGCGCAATAGCGTATGAGTGCAGGGGAGAGAGAAAGAGCACAAAGCCCGTTATAATATCAGCACAGCTTTGTTGTTGTTTACGCGCGAATCGGGAGTGGAGTGTTGTTATTGTTGTTGTTGATTTGATTTTGTTCTTGCGGTATTTTGTGAATGGCTGCAGCCACATCCTGTTTTTTTAATTCATCTCGGAACACCCGCCCCGCACTCCCCTTGGAGAGGAGGAGATGGTATTTGTGCTGTGTAAGCAACATGCGGAAGCCTGCAGCTGAGCCGTCACTGACACGGGAAGTGTGATGTCACCACTTGTGCCCCCGCGAGAGAACAACAAATTGTACTATTACTTACCGTCGCGCATCTCATCCACGAAACGAAACCAAACACTCACCCAACAACAACAACCAGCAGCAGCAGCAGGAGGAGAAGGAGGAGGAGACACCATCCCATCCCAACATTAGCATCATAGGAACGACACGACGGCATGGGAGACTCTTTGAACATGTCTCGATCCAAGTCCCGGCTTTTGCGTTCCCAGTTGCAACTGCTACCACTGTTGTTGCTCTCGCTCAACATATGTTGGCAGCACTGTGGGGTTGCGAGTGCCACAGCTGACAGCGCCGCCAAGTCAAAAGGTGAGTCGCAGCTCCAGATGGATCTCAATTTTCTTACCCAAAACTCGATTCAAGCTGTGGCCCAGCAGGGTAAAGGGGCAGTGGGGTATAGTGGTTAGAGCTTAGCAAAAGAATGTGGCTAACATTTTTTGGTGAAATAGATAACAATTTTTGGGCCAAGTGTTAGTCATTTTGGGAAATTAGTTTGTGATTCATTTTTGGGGCTCCGGGGCAGAACCTCCCATAAATGCACTGAGCATTAGGTTAGTTAATAGCATAAGCCGTTTATACAGGCTTGAACCACTGTACCTATCTCATTTGTTAAGCTCTTGCCGGTCTGAACAACCTTGAAAAACCAGCTTCTATTCGGTCGGGAGTCGTCGTCGTCGTCGTCTGCTACTTCCACTACAAAGCTGTTTTAGGGCCTTCTCCAGCCTGGACACAGACTAGAGACAGAGATAGAGACACGACACGCTCCATAGCTCCTCCCTTTGACCCTCGAGCACTTGGCACTTGGCTTATCAGTGGGAGTAGTTTGCGCTTTTCCTTTTTGATTTGTATTACGTTGAGTGTGCGCTTCGTTCGGCTGTCTGTGGACTATTAGCAGCTTGTTTATCTCATTGCTGGGTCTATCAAAATCTCACGTAGCGCGATAGAGAGGCGCCCCTGGGTATGGGATCACACTCGCCGTGCAAATCCAATGATTGCCTTCCTCGCACGTATCAGGTCTGCTGGCCCTTCTTTTTAGTTTCTTTTCGGTTTGTTATGTTTGGACCACAGTAAAAATCGATTTTAAATGCAATGGCGTGCTTTACTTTTACTCTCATGGTGGCAGATCTTTTTTTGGTGTTTTTTGAGAAAGTTTCTTTAACTTTTTGCCTGCTGCTCATTTTGTGGGTCAGCCAGACACTTCTTTGTAATGTTTCTGCCATTCTGTTTTTTGTTAATGGCAAGCGTTAAATATATTTATATCTGATGTGGTGTGATGTCTTTTCATTGTCATCAGTTCTGGCCCCAAAAGGTCAGCGCCTTAAGCGCACACTCGAACTGCCATTCTGGCAAACTCTGCATTTGGCCAACTCGTTTCGTTGCTCATTTCTGTGGCTGGGCCACTGTTGTCATTGTTTGATTTGTTGTGCCTGTGTGTTGCTAACTGCTGCGATTTCGTTGATGATTGTTTTTTTTGTGTGCTTCTTAACAATTTTTATATCATTTGCGCAATTATATTGGCAACCAGGCCGTAATTGCCAAAAACAAGTTGTTCGAGTGAGGTAACATTCATGGCTCAAAAGTGGGCGGGAGCTGAAAACGTTTCGGGGCTGTGGATTCAAAAAAAGGAAAGGTGATTGGCAAAGGAGAACTCAGCTTCATTTTAAATCTAAAACCGAAGAGACTGTTTCTGTCGAGGCACAGGTGTATCGACATCAAGGTACCCACTACTCAGTGTAATCTTAAATTTGAATAATTATACAAAAAATAAGTATAACACTTGTGTCATGTAAAGCATTTCTAGGCCAACTGGCAGAAGCCGTCATTTCCATATTTTCCCATGCACTGCATTGACTTTCTTGGGACATCCTTCTACTGCTGCTGCAACACACTGGCCACGCCTCTTGTCTTGGGCTTTGCTGTCGCTGTTTACTCATGTGGCAAGCAGGCTAGCAACTGTTGGATGCACATTCTGCCATTACCATTATTATCTTTATCATTATCACAAGCAGAAGGCAAGACAACAGGATCATTAATATGCGGCATTGGTGTTGTTGCAGCGTCTCAAATGGACATGGAATGGGTGGCTCAGAGCGTGGGAGCCAGAACTTGAGTTGTTGGCCACAATCTATAAGTCTATCGGCCTGAATGACACTCGAAACGTTTTCCCGGTTTTCCAAACAACGTTCTAGGCATGGAAGTCTAGGCAACAACTCGAGTGGTCAGCCATCAGTCCATCATCATGAGCAAAACTTAATTGAAACCGAACCCAATTTACGGATCTCAAGTTGGGGCACAAGCTTCAAGCTCGTCTTGATTGAGTCAGGTCAAAAGAATTTAAATGGAAAGAGCTCCTCTCTCACTCCTTCTCTCTCTCTGTGTGTGTCTGTTCGTCGTCTCTAGATCGAATCCAAACGGAAGCCTCTGAGCATGCATATTTTAGTAGAAGAAGTCTGGCTGTCGGGTCTCGTCTCGCCGACTTGGAGGAGGTGGAGGCCTCTGAATTGAACAACATTTGCATAAATTGCGTCGCCCCCAAAGAACGTGACAACAAATGAGGAGAGTCTAGGAAATCGACATGAAAAACATTAGTAGAGTGAAGGGGGAAGCAATTAAGAAATAATACGAGAAGAAGGGAAATTTACTAAATGTAATAAATGAATGAATGGATTATTATTGGCTTTGAATGCGATTCAAAGGTTCATTCAAAAATTAAGTCATTTAGATGGAAATCGATGAATATTGTTGTTTCGCCCATTACCATATAATTGTTGCAGAAAGAAGGACACGTGCCAGGATTCACTTTTGACCGGGGCACGTGCTCTGGGTATACCCCTCGATTATGCAGCCCTAAGCGGAGGGTTGTTCCTCCGAGCAGGTCTCGAGTGTAACCTTAGCATTTGCGGAGATTAAGCCTAAAATTAATGCGACCTTAATTAAGACAGAGAGACACATAGAGAGACACAGCCAGCGCAGGGTGGGCAGTGGGATCTGCTATATGTATTTTTACCACTCTCGAAGGGCGGTTGAGGGAAACACTCAAGTTATTTATGACTCTGTTTCCTTATATGTATGTAGTTCAGGGTGAGTATTGGCCAGACAACCCCAAAATGATTGTCATTGCATTAGTCATCGAGAGACCTCTGCAAGTTGAAGTTAAAGGAAAACAAGTAGACATTTTACAGCACCCAAAGCTCTGCGACTCTCACACAGCCCACAACAAAATCAATATACCCTGGTACTCCCGCCCGCAAGTAATGGGTGCAAGCAAAGAGATCGTAAAAGCAGGAAGAATTCTCAACACGTATCAAAGAAAGCACTTGAAAGACTTTGTTTATGCCAGGAACCGGAAAAAAATTCCGTAGCAGCAGAAATTTCCTCTAAACAAATACTTAAGAAAAAGATGCGATGCCTGCCCTTCGTGGGGATGTGGGGCGATGCATTGCCTTCATTGTTGTTATCTCGCTTGTGCAATGCCAATGCAATGCATGATTGAGCAGCGGATGAGGTGGGGGCTGGAGTGAAGTAAAAGAAAATCGAAGAAAGAGAAGGACAGACATTGGCAGGGCAGAGAGCAAGGTGAGAGGAGAGTAGAGTAGAGCCAGAGCCCTGACGATGATTAATCAAAATAAAAGAAGCAGGAGCGAAGGTGAAGAGAAAACCCAAATGCAATCAAGTAAATAAATAACCATAAAGATGGTGGACAAACAAAGCTGTGGCAGGCAGAGGGGAGCGAGATCTTATGGGCAATAGCAATCACTCTCTTTTGGTTCTTCTCTCTTTGCTTAATTTATGCAGAGAGACAGAGACGAGACGAGACCGGAGACCTATTGACTAGCATCCGTAATGGGATGCGACAGCAACAAATATTTGCAACGGAAATGCGACAACACGCTAGAGTGAATCAAGCAGCGGAGCAGCGGAGAAGCCACCTCTTCCTGGTTATGGTCAGTGCTTTTAGACAGGACGGGACAGTGGCTAATTTACCTTCCATTGCGAGTCATTTCCAATGTTGCAATTTTTCGCCCGCTCCTCCTGTGTGTGCGTAGGTGTGTTTGCTGCCAAACTAAGCAAGAGAGAACGCTCCGGCTGATGAGTGCCTCGACAATGAGATACCCAATGAATGATGATGCGATAGCACCTACGCTATATGTAATCATGGGTACCTATACGCCCGTTTTTCGCTGCGGGGTATGACAGCAACAGCGAGAGCAAAAAAAAACAGCCATCCATCCACTACTCTGATGACGCCCCTCTAACTGTCGCCGTCGCAGTTGGCGTCTCTTTAGAGGGTCACTGAACTGTAAAATACAAACCAAATTTCTGTTTACGTTTCCGTTATACAATATTTTCCTTTTACAAAACTTTTTTAAGTTTTCGCTGGCCCGGTTTTACAGGCCTTTTGTAAATACATTGCATTTGTTTGTGCATTTGTTTTAGTGTTTTTTTTTCAGTGGATAATTATTTACACAGTTACAAATTACAAGCACAAAGCTTTTCAGAAACCAGGAAAAAAGCGAAAGCCACGAGAACGAGCGAGTGATGATGTGAGGGAGGTGTTAAATGTTAAGCCATAACGCCTACCATACACAGACCTCTCTGTGTACTGTGTATGCAGTGGGTGTGGAATCGTACAGTGCTGAAACCTTTTGACAAACCCTTTCTTTAAAATAAAATTATTAGTGGCAGTCCATTAAGAGCTTTTGATTTACGGTGTGTGTCTATAGAAAGCGTTCCACGAACATTAAGGTCAAGTCTGGGACTGAAAACGGATTTCACTCTGCACTTAATTATGCTTCTCGACGAAAAAAGTATTAATGTGCTGTACTGTAAAGTTGCATTTGTTTTTGTGTTTTTTATTTCACATATTAAATTATTTTAAAATCCATTTTTTATTTGAATATTTAGCAGTGACGAATATTTTCAAGAAATTTCTGTGAATAATGCTTTATTGAACATCATTCGAGAAATTCCATTTTTGCAGTCAACGAACTGTAGTTCCCGCCCTTATCGCTAGTCTGGCAAAGTCGTAAGACCAAGTCTGGCGACTACATAAACGCCTCCACCTCTGACACTTCCCATTCAAGTTGTGCTAGGTCAGGCATGTTTGTGGTCGCTTTATGTTGGCAATATGCTAAATGGCCGAGAGGTAAACCTCAGTGCGATCAAGAAATGCCGTCTGTCGTGGGTAAACAAAGCAGCAGCAACAAATTAAACCAAAAATCTTTAGCCCATAAACACCGAAAAGAGAACCAGCAGCGCCAGCCAAAAGCTAATTGAATTAACATGCCGGCGCTAATATCGTGATGTGTTTTTCCACGCGCTCTTGATTGTCTCGATTGGTTTCCATTTTATTTTTATCTCAAGCATTTTCGAGTGTTACACATTTTTTTCGGGAGCTGAGCTGCATCTTGTATTTATTTTTTTCCTCCCACTCCCGCTTTTTATATGCACTCACCGTGTGGGCGGGGAGGAGAGGGCGCTGGGGAAGAACTTCTCCCAGTTTTATTTGTGTGCGATAAGCAGATGGCGAAGTCAGCCCAGTCGCCGCTCCCAGCAAAGCCAACGAACCATAAAGTAGTCCCCCCGCCGACCCGACTTGAGAGAAGTGGTTGCAGGAGAGTGCGAAGAGCAGAGCAGACAAAGCACAGAGATTAGAGCAGCAACGGAGAGAGCTTCTTCGCTCCTCCTTCTGATGAGTGGGCTGTATTGTTCGAGCGCGTTTATCAATTAAACAATAAGGAATAAAGTTAGTAGAGTGGTCAAGAGGGGAATATGAAAAACGGTACACTAAGGACAAGAGAACTTCATTTGGTATTTTGGTAATCAATTAAATTTTAAGTAGTTTTTGGGTTAAAATTTATATGGTAAAAGTACTCAAAGCACCCCTCATTTATGTGGTTACAACTTGGTTTTCCGGCCCAATTTGGTGTTACCTAAGCTAAGATTTGCACATGGCACGTGTCTGAATTCGAGCATTTCTCTTTGTCCGGGCACTCCACTCACTCATTAACTGGCACTAGTTAATTTCAGTTATGTAAAACATGAAGTTCAAGTAAATTTCAGTCTGTCTGTTTATCTGGCGTAATTTTACCACTCGCTCACTCACTCACTCGGTTCGTTACTGGAATTCATGCAATAAAACATTGTTTTATTAAAGCTCCCCATAGGCATAAGATATCCGCCGGATGTGCAGTACATGCTACTCGAATTCATTTCAAAAGCTGATAAAATACTATTAAACATGAAGTGGGAGAGGAGAGCTTATTTATATAGAGAAATTATTTTTCAAAAATTTATGGCACTAGGGTCGATTACTTTTACGAGTCTGCGTTATGTGTTCAAGCATGGCAGCACAATGAGTGCGGCAGAGAACTGAGGGGAAAGTTTGAGAAGGTTTCTGGTCTATTAGCCAGATAGAAAGTCATTACGAGAAGTGCCGTTGATTTATTTGAAGATTGTTCATTGGGGAAGGGCGTTGTAATGCCCTGTAATTTTGGGGAATTAAAGTTATATTGTTTAAGTGATTTGATTTTGATCTCTTGATTTCTCTCGGATTAATTCGGTTTTTACTTTCACAGAAAATAAAAAAAACTTTTTTGCAAATTAAACTCAGGAAACATTGGCACAGTATTAGTTGTTCGTGTCCGTTCACTTGTGGGAAATTTCGTTGACTGTTCTGGTGTAGAAAGGGTATTAGTCATAGATTCTATTTGATTTTGCGCATAAACCTAAAGAAATATAGTGGAAGGAATCGTATCAATATTGAATGAAGTTTAACCTCCAAACAATAGAGCTCGCCTCCCCTAAGCCCACTAACACCTGCCGCAATTTCCTTTGTATCCTTACCAAGGCAATGAATGACTAACTAAGCCCCCATTTGTATTCCCACAAGTATTCACACACGGCAGGGTGCACGTGCACCGTGTCTGAGCTGGCATTCCAATGGCTCTAAAACGCTCGGACTACGGTGGAAAGCACAATGAATCACACGAATCTGTGACGCGTTTGCGGCAGTTCATTGAGAGACCTTTGTATTGTTTATTATTTAATTGCTGAATCGAATACGGCTGACGGTTCACAGCCACTGTAGCGGCAGAGTTGATTAGTTCCGCGGGGCAATTAATGCTGAATTATATAAAATGCCAATTACGCGTTGCAATTGGCGTTGCATCGACGCCTTGCCTTGGTCTGACTGTGGGCTTTAGAGTGCTGGCAGTAGGATGGGATATAGAGCATGTCGGTTGGCTGTTGTTGTTGTGCTCATTGCTAAGACTTCTTCTCCCTGATCCGCTCCAATTTCCTGCCTTCAAGCTCTGCTCCTCCGCTTTGCTCCAATTTTTGCTAATTGCATCGATGCTCTGCCCCTGCCTCTGCCCTGTTTGCCTCGCAAGTCGATAACGAAGTGGTGTGGTGGCAGTTTTGGCATGAAAATAAACAAATATTCAACCAGCGACAAGCTGTCTTCTCTCCATCACTGCTGTGTTGATTGAGAGGGTTGATTGAACGGTAGACAGAACGGTTTCCCATTGCTTGGCAAGCAAACAAACACACACAGAATTGCACAATGTTTGCACCAATCCAGGGAACAAGATTTGGCGTTCATGTTGATTTTATGTGCGAACAAATATCATAAATAAAATATGACATCTGCGAACTGCAGAATGGGGAAACAATCATCCATCATTGAGGTAGGGTTATTGCCCATATTTGGAACTTAAAATTGCCCATCAATTGGTTCGATTAATGATTCGTTTTTAATCTCCAAACTACGACTACAATTTCTGTGGGCACAATCTCTAGACAAAAAAAAACAATCATAAATTTCTAGTCTTCTATTTGGAGCAAACTTCCTGTCTTGTTTACTGTGTCAATTGGCTTAATTTGATGATGATTCCACCATACGGATAATCACTTTAATTAGACTCTAGAACAAGGCATCAGTTACGCGTCGTATCCACGTATCTAAGTATCTGAGAGATGCGTGCAGTCAGCGAGGGGCCAAATGCAAATTGTCTGACAGATACAATTGAAGCCACAGCATGAAATCTAATAATCAACACAGAAATTGCTCAATTCAATTGGGTCAACGAGGTGCTGCTGCTGCTGTTGCCCCATAGGGCTGCTGCTGCTACTGCTGCCACTTGTGGCCCCTGACTCTTCCACTTCATTGACAAAAAGATTTATCCATCAGCGAAAACAATATGCCATCTATATATGTATGTATTTATCTATGTATCAGAGAAGGCGCCTGACACAGAGATCTCTCTGTCTCATCATCTCATTAGCATCACAGTGCCCGCTTCGTAGAACTTTTGCGTATGAATCATCTGGCGATTCTCGCGAATATATATTACGAGTACGAATTATTATACAAAAAACTGGTCAATCCAGTCCCTCCCTCACTCTTGAGAGAATTTTAATTAAAATATTTATTCCCTCGAGAGAGAGGGAGACACACAAAGTGTATCTTCTGCAGTTCTTCAGACTTTTGGGCCTATTCTTAATTGAGGGAAAAGGCAGAAAGGTTACAAACCCAATTAGCTTCAATTTGCAGATGGGGAAAAATCTTCTCTAGCGAGTCATCGCTCATCCACATCTTTTTCCCTGAGCATTTCCGTCTCTCCGATGCTAATTGTCATGCAATTTTAAGCGGATCAGAGGAAACCTTTTCGGCTTGTAGTACCTCCATCTAGAGAGTGTCTTTTTTTTTCTCCCGGTCATGCACGTTCGCTTCTTCAGCTTTCATCACAAAAAAGAAAGTTGCATTGATTTTTTCGATTCCGTTTTTTACTTTACTTTGCTTTTATTTTTTTTTCTCGAAGATTTCACTTTTTCCTTATATTGGGTAGGCTTTGGACGCACTTTTGGAGTTGAATGAAGGACATTCCTCGAACGCTTACGATCTCTCATCCGTCATAGGAGATGGCCTCGGAAGTTGTTTGGTCATTTGATAGCCCCTTTGGCTTTGCTCCCAACTAATTCCATTCCAACTCGACTCGAGACGCACAAGCAAGTGCTGCAGCAGAGAATGATGCATTGCCATTGGGGGCCCTCATCTGGGGGAGCTTGCCCTTTACTTTACTACAGAAATGTACTCTCTTATTTCTAGGAATTGTTTCGAAACATTCATACTACTTTTTGTTGTTTTGTTCTGGTGCTGCTACCAGCTGCACGCGTGCGTCCTTGTGGCCGCGACAGTTCTCAGAATTGTCAGTACATGCCCTCCACTGGTTGGATGGATGGGATGGATGGCAGTATGTTGTGTCCTACCCCTTTCCCTGTGGCCGCAATTAATTTCCAGCCAGAGATTCTTTGTTATCGATTGTGTCAAAACAAAAACAACAGCCAGAAAGACACGAAAGACGGAGGACGATGGGCGAAGGGTGAAGAGTGAAGCCGCCTATCTGAAGAAAATAAAAGGGTGTTAATTTTTGAGTCCTTGGGTGTGTATGTGTG
Organism: Drosophila ambigua; assembly: GCA_018150905.1. Classification (NCBI taxonomy): domain Eukaryota; kingdom Metazoa; phylum Arthropoda; class Insecta; order Diptera; family Drosophilidae; genus Drosophila; species Drosophila ambigua. The sequence continues at coordinate 1,691,906 of JAECWS010000086.1, forward strand.
TGTGTGTGTGTGTCGTTGTGCTGCGGGTACCAAATGGAATAGGGTAGAGCACTCTTTGATACCCTCTCTGGGGTATAGCTAATTACAAAATGAATGAGCACAGAAGTGCCACATACACATATTTATCCAATGTGTAGATGCATTTTTCCAGCGTTAATTTAAGAGTCCTTGAGTCTAGTAGCAAGAAAAGAAGAGATAAAATTGCAGAATCTTGCAGATGCATTAACGATGCAAGTCCTTCTCAAATATGCTTTTGGCTCATCCCCGGCAGCCCTTTAGTCCTTGGAACATGTCCGTGACATGCCCCGACATGACCCCTCACACCCCACTTTGTGGATTGTTGTTCTTGTTATTGACGTTGCACAGGCAGAAAAATACAAAAAAAAGCAGAGAGGGAGAATTTGCATATAAGCGAGTTATTTCAAGGTGTGTTTGTGTTTCGCCGCCCCAGGGGGACGGAGTGGCAGTGAGGTGTGAGGCGTGTCCGCATTATTTAGTTTACAAATGTTTTCATTTGCGAAATTTTTCGTTTATTTTTGTTGCATTTGTTGCATTAAGCACGAGCACCCCACCCCACCCCCACCTCTTGCAGCACTCTTACTCCCACGCCAGGGCCACGCCACGCCACACCACTCCCCCCGTCCTCCAGTTGAGCTGTTCGCTAAGTTTATTACATTTTCTGCTTTTCCCGCAGCCTTGGCTGACGATTTGCTTTTATATCCTTACAAAGGATATTCAGATTTTGACTTTAAGTTGGAAATGCAGAGACAGAAATCGTTTTCAGAGCTTACATACATATACCGAGGCTCTGGAAAATGAAAGAAAGCATATTCGCAGTTCGTTCATTCGCTTTTTCGTTCCCTTCTTCCTTTTTAATTCTGTGTCGCGCTTTTGATTTATGGAATTTCCTGTGGAAGGAACAGAGACGCCTTCACCAGGCAAACCCCCCTCTCTCTCTCTCTCTTTCGTTCGTTCGCTTAATCTTGGACTTAAATTAATGTTGCATTTGCCGGCTCCTGCTCCTGCCACTTGGTTTAATTAAAGCAAACGCATTGACGTAATTAGCATTAAATAGCCTTAAATACAGAAACCCCTCAATAGACGACCAACTAACCGACCAGACTACGGCTCTCCAGCATTTCTTTTGTGGCTGCAATTGAGTTGAGGATTCCGACCATCAACCGAGTGGACTCTCGTCATCATCAGCCACAGTCAAAGCAATTAGTTGGACGCAAAAAGCATACAGACGATATAAAAAGTAAATCAATTAAATTCGTTCAGTGAACCCGTTCCGCATGCCTTTTGTGGAGTGCGGGCCCCAAAGCCTGGTTGTCTGTCTGCCTGTCGGACCGGATAAACTTTTATGAAACGATGCCCAAAACTGCTAGAAATTTGTATAAAGAAAAATAAAATCAAACCAAACCAAACCAAAACCTAACCACATTCATGACAATTAATTGGCAACACGTTTGCTGTTTGGCCAAAAACTGCTGCTCAACAAAGTGTACAAAAGATTTATTTTGAACAACAGTTCATGGATTCAGCAAATTTTACCCATTTTATGCAACATTTTGATTTGTGTTGTATTTATTATTTCTATTTATTAGAGTGTAACGAAATGGATGCCATATTGTGAGCAGCATTATTTTATTTTTAGCAGATTCAACAAAAAGGGAATTTATGCAGAACATTTCTATACTTTTTACTCATCCTAAAATAAGAGGAAAATATAAGTAATAAGTATTATAAATAATACTCATGTCTTGGTTGCCGAAACACAGCGCAATCGGATAAAAATACAAAGCGCACCTGACGAGTGGATCTTTGTACACCTGGTTTAGAAAACCATTAACAAATATGTTAGCATTATAGCCAATGTCTACTGTGGCCTTAGGGTATGTACATTCATATGTACACATATGTATCTTGAAACCAGCTTCAAGGTCAACCCCATGCAAGGCAGACTTCTGCCTACCTTTCATTCAACATTTTATTTTTTGCTGGCATGTGGGCCTGAAAATTCAACAAAAAATAAATAACATCATTAAAACAAATTTGCTTTTATTTTTCATTTTGTTTAATATCAAACAAAATTTGTTTGCTTTCTCCATTTTTAGGGTGTTTGTATTTCGTGCGTATCTTTATGTTCCTTGCTCCTCTGCAGCCTCCCTCTGTTCTGCCACTGGCTCCTGCTGCTGCTGCTGCCGCTGCTTTTGTTGCTGTTCGCTCGTAAAGTTAATTGGCAAAATTTTCGCTCTTCTTCCATCAACGAGAACGACCGCAAAAACGCAACTTAACCGCCAGAGCGACCTTGAAATGTTTCAATTCGCGGTCAGACAAAGACAGCGATACACAGCCACGGTGGGAGAGAGAAAAGAGAGGGTACAGCGGCGAATGTAAAACCGCCGCCCAAACTTGAAATGCCGTTTGGTTGGTGAACAAAAATGTTGAACTGAAACCATTTTTCCGCTATGCAATAAATGATATCGATTTCACTTCAAGCTAAACAAGAAACAAGTAGAAGGCTTAACCAGACATTGCGACTGGAAGATACCCCTTACACAGAAGCAGTGGGGAGCATTCCAACAAGTTTTTCACTCTCTAATATACTTACACCAATATACTTATACTTGCTCTGAATTGGATTAAAGATGATCAGAAAAATATACTTTCTGGATCCCCTGTATCTTATACACCCTTGTAATCTACCAGCACAGAGTATAGCACCAACAATTTGCTAACATTAATTGCCCACAGCCTTGTGTATGTCTCTGGTGACAAGCCACCGCCTGCTCTCTCCCCACCACCAGTCGACCCCATCATACATAACCCAAAAGAAAACCCAAGACAGCTCTCGACTTGTTTCTCACACATTTGTCGACTTTTGGTGCTGAGAAAGAGAGAGAGTGGAGTGGAGCTCTCGATTTGTACGAATGATGATTTATTTGAGAAGCGTGTTTGGTTCGGTTTTGACGGATCTGGGAAAGCTGTTGCTGTCGCTCTTTTTCTGTCTTCTGTTGACTGTAAATGCATTTAAGAGGGCGCCCGAGCCGCAGTATTAATGGGTTATTAATCATAATGGCAGACAGTGTCGGGATGGGATACCTCCCTCCCGTCTAAGTGCCTTTTGCAGTCTGACTGCCCCTTACATTTTAATCCTTTTCCTCAATGCTAATTTAATCATATTTTCCCCTTTCTTTGTTCTTGCAGGTAAGCCCATGACATACCATAAAACCATACTTCCTGCTCAGACCAGAGACGCAGGCCAGGCCGGGCCAGCCAGGCCGTCGGTGACTCACATCCCATCCACAGCAGAACATTGCTGAACAGATGTTTATCGCAGTTTTTTTGAGGGTTTGCTTTTGCCTTTAATTAAATTCTGCAGTCAGCTTTTAAAATGACCGGAATTTGTGTCAACTTTCCGCTTCTCTAACGGAAACAAAACCACAAAAATGTGTGCATTAAAATATGTACAAAAAATATGTGATAGCATAAGGCGAACCATTAAGTACACTCGTGGACGACTCGGGCTCTGATTCAATAACAGATATTTAATGAGTGTTTTAATGATCGATTTATTTATTGTTTATATCCTAAAACAGACTGTCAACCATATCAAGTTCTATCAGGTGTGTCATTCACTGGGTGGTTGTATCTGACGTTCACACTTTAATTTGAATTTTACCAACCGATTTTAAGCTCACAAATATCGATGTGCCACCACTTTCAGTATTTCTTCCTCAATTATTTGAATATTTCGATGAATATTTATCTTTAAAAAAGCCCATTGGTTCAGTATTTTTGCACGGAATTTTCGCCAAAGATATTTCATTCTGTAACCTACCCAGAGATTGATCCATGTTGGCCAAAAGAATTCCTAAAAAAAAGTAACCAAAATAAAAGTAGGAAAATTGTTTTGTGGCCTGAATTGAGTCGTCATCATCTGCATAATTATTGTCCCCTTCTCTCCCCCTTGCTGTTGGCTGTCGTCGTCTTGCCTGTCATTTCGCATTATTGCCTTTTGTTTTGGGCCAAACAGCTGTTTGTCATGAGACGACAATGTCATACGAGTATGACTATTCATTTGTTTATTTTCTCCGTTCCTCTTTCTGTCTGCCAAATCCACCTACAACGTTAAACTGAAACGGCTCTAAAGCTACAAAATGTCAGATTCTCTTTGGGGCCGCTTTTGCCTAAATCCTATCTGTGCGGGTGTCAAATCAAGTTAGTTTGAGTTAAAGAAAAATCAATAAAAGGCGAAGGATTGTGCTCGTACATGTGCATATAGTATACATACATATATACATTTTCTATGTAATATGCATATGCGAACCTCCCCCCACGGTGACAAATATTTACAAATTTTCTTTTACGTCCCAGTTTTGTGATATCGAATTCTTAGAGAGAGAGAGGATGGTTTTGGGGTGTAACAATTGGCCTTGTGGCTGACTTTTTACGAGTTCTTTGACTTTGCCATGAGATGGCATGTGCTCAATATATTCCATTGGAATTTTACTAACTACTCGTACAAAGTAATGTTTTGAATATGTAATTTTGGCAGCGGAAATAACACTCTTTTTAATGATTCGAGTGTTTTTGGAGTTGTGGTTTTTCCAGATTTGTATTTATTTTATAGCTAATAAATTTTTAAATAATGGTAGAGATATAGAGACATAACCAAACCATCTCTCAACGCCCAGAACTCAGAGACTGTTGGAGCTAGAGGATTAGGTTTTTGTATGCCAATTGCTGGGATATCACACAGATGACAGTTTTTTTCCCCTATTCTAATCTTGAGTCGCTACCCCTCTCTCTCTCTCTCTTTTTTGCACTCACCCAAAACAGAAAATTCTCTAACCAAAAATGGCCAAGGCCAAAGCCATGATTTAATGGCCGAAAGTCGTTGGCAAAATTTTAATGAACTCAAACCAATGCTTGACACATGATTCGAAGCCAAAAATGGTTGACCATTTTGGAGTGCTCGCTCTTGGCCGGGCCATAAAGTGTTGCCATGGCATGGCAGGGTAAATTGAAAACTAACTAAACCTTTAAACCAAAGCTCAATAATTATTTTACTACCAGGGAAAACCTCACAGATGCACTTAGTTTTAGTGTTTAAGTTCCGGTTCCGGTGCCTGAATGGGAGGAGGGATGTGACCCAGTTCTATGTATGGCTCTGAGGCTGTGGCAAAATTATAATAATTATTCCTGGCCGAGGGAGGCTGAGGCTGTACGTAGCATAATGGTAATTATGCGAAGAAAAGGGCCGAAAACGAAACAGGCCGGCAGGAAAATCAACATTAAGGAGGGCGTGTCTGTGACTGATTGCAACAACAGCGCGACAATTGATGCACAATGGCAATGCATTTTCCGATATGCGAATGAACAGACACGCCCCCAGAAACCCACTAAGCCGCCCCTTTTGGCTGCTTGTTTAAGTTTTTTCCTTCTTTATTCGCCTCGTTTCCGTTTCTTTTTATGCAAACATTTTCTTGTTCTCCGCAAACAAAGAGGGGAGAGAGAGAGAACAATGCCAGGGAAGCGAGGAGTGCGTGTGCTCAAGGATCATTGACCACATAAAAATCCGTTATGGCCAGCAGCAGCACAAAGTGGAAAGAAAAAGAAAACACCGGGAAGGGAAGCCATTCCCAGCAACCGCCGCGTCGTCTTCTGTATCCCAATGCATTTTATTTCCTTTTTTGGCCCTGCTGCCAGAGTTCCCAGGGAACTGCAAACTGCAATTGGAATCAACAGAAGCCAGCAGCAAAACCAACTTCCCCATCCATTCGGACCAAGTTCTTTTATATGGGCACTAAAGGGGTCGTCCTCCTACACTGTGTTGGGGAGGGGATTTCCAAAAATGGAAAGAACAATGTTTATGTGCAATTTCCTCTCCTCGCATTGTGCGTAATGTGAAGACTGAATATGGAGGAAAAGAAGAAGAAAAATATACAGCAATAACAGAAAGAGAAAGAGAGAGAAACAGAGAGATGTTGATTTAAACAGAACGAAAATGGGGGAATATTTATAAAAAAAGAATATAAAAAAGGCTTTGGAAAGCAAAGTGTTGTACAGGAATTTTGCCCACTGTTTCGCTGATTCTTTGAATGTTTCCAGAATTCCTGAACCTTTCAATAAACATTTCTACTCAATCATAGATACTTATGTATACAGAATACTACGAGTATCATTCAGTTTTAGCGCCAGAAATAAATCAAAATAAAGATTTGTGTGTGATATGCTCACGTCTACATATTCATAATCACATAATCGTTTATTGTACAATGCACTCGCGAAACAACACAATTGAGATTTATATTTCAGCAATCACATTCACTCGTGACTCGTGTCACTCTGTCAGTCGGTCAGCAACATCATCATTATCACCCAGCTGCTGGATGAGGGATGTGGCTGGGCCTTCTTATCATCATCATGATGTTGGAATTTCAATTTATTAGCTTTTAATGCATTTCCTATATACTTTACTTTACCAAACATCTGATGACAGCTATAAATCCAATAGATCCCATAAAATGAGAGCGATAAGGAATGATGGTGTGTGGAGAGGGGGGGTATGAGGATTCTCTGTCTCTGTTTGAAATGGGGATAAATCATGTGAAGCAAAGAGGATTACTAACACTCGCAATACTCGCAGGTGTGTAACCAGGAAGTGAATTGTTCAGGAATAATGCAACGACGCATTCAAATATGATTGATTGTATACTTATTGAATATATTACACGTAAAGGCACATACTGAACGGGTTTTTAGTTGGCGATTGTTAAAGGTTAAACCAAAGACTATACAAATATGAAAATATTTCATTTCGATGGAAGATTTCAAGAAGTTCTAGAACTTTACCAGACCTATAATTCAGTTTTAATAACCGTTTTAGGATTCCCTTTTATATCAATTGTTCAATATTAAAATTCGATGCTTCGTTTGGTATAGCTTTTTGTTTTATGGATTTGTTATGCTACATCTAGCGGCCGAAACGATGGCGAAAGGAGATAGCGAGATATGTGTGTACATTTGTACAGTATGTCAACTAATTGTTTGCAAAATGAAATAAGTCAGACATTTTCAACTTAAGCATTAAAAATATAAATACAGGCATTATTTGGGAAAATTTTGTTTATTAATTATATTATATATATGTATAAGCTATAGGTATGACAAAAAAAAATTACGAAATTCCAAGCAAAACGTAAAAGAAACGAAGAAAACCAAAAAATGGCACTTTTGACGCTGTCTAATAATTGTTTGCAAAATGCAAACACTGCTTGAAAGAATACCACAGAAAAACTAGCGGGTCAGAAAATTCGAAAACGACCGATCGCGGGCTCTTTTCTAGTCTTCCTTGGTCTCATTCCTGCTAAAAGTTTCTTTGGTTCAAGTCACGTTTTTTTTTTTATTCATGATTTTTGCAATGCCTGGCAAACGCACTGAAGGTTGTTTGATTTAATTAGTTTATTATCGTTTTAAAAATAAAAAAATAGCAAAAGAGTTTGCTGAAACTTAAAAAATTAGACTTAGAACAATATATAATATAATTAAACGTCCGGACAAGAAAAAAAGGCTGGAATTACCGATCTCTTACGGCAGACCACCAAATCTTTCTCGGCGGGACTGTGCAGAAGTTTTAAAAACAATTGAAATTACACCGTAAAAAAGCCTCAGAGAATTGACGAATGACATTAAATAACTTTGCAATAAGACCATATGCCATGAGAAAATAAAAAAAGTACTGAATCGACACAAGTACTCATCATAAGTGACAAGGAAGAAGCCATTGCTATCCTCTGTTAACATTGAAAAGCGCTTGAATTTTGCTATATTAAATTCTAGCAATTCGCCGGAATTTTGGAACGATATCATTTTTTGTGACGAGACAAAGATAATGATTTATTATAATGAAGGACCAGGAAAAGTTTGGCGGAAGCCAAACACAGCACTCTAGGCCAAAAACATTGTGCCAACCGTCAAATTTGGCAGTCTCTCAGTCATGGTGTGGGGTTGTATATCATCTAATGGCGTCGGAGAGCTGCGCATTTTTAATGATATAATGATCAAGGAGTTCTAGTTGGACATTTAAAAATATGAATTGACCAGAATTGCGCAAAAGTTTGCCTTCGTTGATCCAGGAAACAGCAGCAAACTCAAATACAAGCTGTGCCAAAACAATGATCCGAAGTACAAATCGTTGCTGAGTCGCACCTGGGTGCTTCATAATTGCAGTAAAGTTATTGACACGCCCGCCCAGAGTCCAGATCTTAATCCTATCCAAAATTTTTGGGCATTGCTCAAGAAAAAGATGGCCAAATGTCACCCCAAGTTCAAAAACTGATTTGAAAAAGTGTATAAATGAGGAGTGGGGAGAAATATCTAAATACTACAACATAGAGGCACATATCGTCGATGTCGCGTCGCCTCAGGACAGTTATGGATGCTAATGTTATGCATACAACATATTAGCCAATTATATCTTGTTGTTACAAAGATACATAATTTTTGAGTATTATTGTTTGCATTTTGCAAACAATTATTAGACAGCGTCAAAAGTGCCATTTTTTGGTTTTCTTCGTTTCTTTTACGTTTTGCTTGGAATTTCGTAATTTTTTTTGTCATACCTATAGCTTATACATATATATAATATAATTAATAAACAAAATTTTCCCAAATAATGCCTGTATTTATATTTTTAATGCTTAAGTTGAAAATGTCTGACTTATTTCATTTTGCAAACAATTAGTTGACATACTGTATGTGTGTATGCTCTGCAGGTCTCTGCAATTGCAAGACAAGACCGATCATGCACGAGTAAAAGTGACTGCGAGGAAGATTCAAAGCAAAGCTTTGAATGCAGCAAAGCTTACAAGAGAGCGAGAGCGATTACATGCTGCTGCTGTAAGCGAGAGAAAGAACAGCGCTATGTGAAGAGAGACGACGGAAAGAACGTCACAGCATAAGCTGCGCTGTCACAGCATAAGCATATGACAAGTTTTCGGTACAGTAAAACTAATACATATATACAGTATTGACTTTAATCTACGATAATAATAATAATATCGGACTGCGGGACAAATAGTTCCAGCTATTTCTTTCTGTTTTCTGATAATTTCAAAGAGATTCCTACCACGAACCGACTTTAACCTTTTATCCACCCACACCACACACCAGAACGCCTCTGAGCCATAGAACTGTTGATTTAGTGTCAGTTTTCCAATTATGGTATATTTTCCATCTACTTGTTGACCTTTTGTCCACAAACAGCTTTAATTGCTGCTCATTTCTCCATGCACTTTTATGACTTAATGACGAAAGGTCTGCCTTGCCTGGCTATAGCCTATAGCTGATATCTGTGCAATCACAGCTTGTTTTTGTTGTTGGCCTTATTCTGAGGTGTTTTTATCAGCGGCAGGTTGTTGGCTTTTTATGAGCCAAGCGGCCAGATAATAAAGTTGACAGTTTTAATGCCACAGCAAACAGAGGGCCACAGAGGATTACGGAGAGATAGTTGCATAAAGAGAAAGAAAATCCCTTTCGGGTTCCTTGGGCAAACAGGATTGTCATACTGTTCTGTCCTGTCCTGGACCTGAGATAAAAACCACAGCGGGTGTGAAATTTCAAGGATTAACTGAAGATGTCTACCTGGAAATCTGCCTACACTTGTGTGTGTGCTGTGGGCCTTTCCCCAGATCATCCAACTGTAAGCAGGAACAGCAGATGATGTCCTGGCTCGAGTCACAAAAGGACACGGCCCATGGGTGGTCCATCCACCTGTAGCGACGATGAGAAGTGCCAAAATGCCGCCCGCTCGACCATCCTCGGGGTGTTAATTGCCCGAACACTTGACCCTGTGCCCCTGCAGCTGCAGCTGGTCCGCGGGGAGAGGCAACGGGACAGCGCTCTGAAAAAATGAAAGTCCTTGTCATTGAAGTGTCCGTGGCAATCGTCGCCCCGCTGTGCTCTGTGCTATGCCGCACTCGAAAATGTAAACGCAAAACGCAAAACTGTCTGCTTTGTTTTATTAGATTTTGCACAGATTCGTGCCATTGTTGACCCCCGGCCCACCCGTTGGGCCATTGTTTGTGCATTCCATGAAGTGCAGAAGGCAGGTGCGCAATCCACAGGAGTCCATCTGATCGCTATCTGAGCGAGATGCCTCCGTGATTTTGCACAATGCACACTACGAATATTGCATTGATCAGAGTTTGTGTGTTTATCTCTGGAAATGTTTTCCGGGGTTGCAAATAGGCAGGGAGCGGTACCTCTCTGGGAGTACAAATGATCTACGGCTCAGTGATGTGTGTAGATAATTGACTTGATGTTGATGGACAGCCAGGAGGGGCGGTTGATGGCAGGCAGGCTGTACCGGAAGGAGGGACACACAAAGGGATTTCAAAACGGTGAACAAATTAAACATGAACATGCGAATAATGAATACCAAAGCGAATACCCATACCCATACCCATACACAGAGTTTCACTTTAATCGAAATTTACTTTATTCCGGAATGGGCGCATCCCCACCCATAGTACTCTCCCTTTAGTAGCTCTTCAGTCAAAAATATTTGGATTTTATTTCCAAAACGAAATTAAAATTGTTATTCTCAAGACAAATCTCCCTCCCGCTGAACACCCGCTGCTAACCCACTGAATCTACAATAAATAAATGGTGCATATGTACATATGTATGTATGGCAACGGCACAGTGGCGTACATACATATTTATTGTACAAATAGGGTCACGGCTGTTTGGTCTACGTCTGCGGCGTCTTCCTTCAGCGTTTTGTTTCGCCTTCACGAAAGGAGGAGGCACAGGCCTGTCAGCGAGTACCGAAGTATTGATTTATTTAAATGGTTGCATTGAGAGCATAATTTATGCACAACGCCAGCCAAAACCTCAAGGCAATTAATTTCCACCGAGTGGAGACGACTGGCGAGTGGGTGCGGGGAAACTACAAAACAGTGCAATGGGGCCTCCCTCTGCCGAATAGAGAGACACCGCGAGTTCAATCCTATTTATAGAATAGAAAGTAAATGCAAATAGGGCAATGGCAATGGATACTTGCAGGAAGCGGAGCTGCATATCTTTATAAAGAGAACAGAAGATCTCCAGATCGCCCCTATTTAGATGTCTCAGTATTTTATGGCTGATCAGTGTCCAGTTTATGGCCTTCTAATGAAGGGATCTCTCTCCGCTTCCCTTTCTCTTCCATTCTGCAGCAGACCACACAGATCGAAACCGAAAGTCATGGAGGATGATCAGACAGACAAAGGGGCTGGGCTGGGGGCTCCATCCTTCGTTTCATTATTGTGTTGATGCCATCCGATCCGATCTGTTTCTAGACTCTGGAGTTACCTGACTGAATGACGGCGCCTGGGTTTCGTTTTCGTTGTTTTGTTGTGTAAATCTGACAGCGGAGAGATGTGGATGGATGGCGGGTTGCTTGGAGAATGAGAATCCTTTTTCTGCTTTGGTTTGGTTTGGTTGAGTGCATTTTCAGTGGAAGCCCAACCCCAAACCCAAAACACAAAACCCCAAGTGCTCCATAAGTCCACCCGATTGTCCGTTGCTCAAGTGCCTTTTCACGCCCCGAATCATGGAATGAAAAGTAAGAAATGGAATGAAACCAACTTGAACAAAGCGGCTTTTGTGGCGACTCCTCTATACCCCATTCTCCCCGCTCTGTATGCCCCATCCCCCTAAAGCACAATGTGACGTCCTTTTGTGGCCCCACTCTCGCACTCAAGTTACAATTTGATTTCTGATTCCGTTTGGCGTTGTTCTCTTTGCCGTGCAGTCTGGCCGGCTGCCGTGTCGGTCGTGTCTGCAGTTTGTTGTAGTTTGTTTGCTTCGTGCCCCTTGGCCAGACCAAAGTTTTATTTATAATACACACACGCGAGACAGGGAGACAGAGAGAGAGAGAGAGTGGCAAAGCAGGCATCAGCTTATAAATAATTCAGGCAATGCCCCCATGCTTGCCCCAGGAGTTGCCCATGGACATAGACTGCCCTGAGTCGGGATTGAACTTTGACAAGACTCTGGTTCTGGCTTGGGGAATACTCATACGAGAAGGAAGGAACAGCCGAAGCCAAGACTCCGCTTGTCTGTCTGGGATTCTCACCTGCACTGAAATCCATCAACAGAGACGTGAGAATCATGCAAAGTTTTATTTATTGCAAGTATCAGGGAAATGGAATCAAAGGGAGAGAGTATGTATGTGTTTCTCTTAATTCTCTCTCTCTTGGGGTGTCTCGGATCTATAATCTAAAGTAATGTATCCGTACGCTTATGGGCAGAATTCCATATTTGTGCAGAATCATTTCACCATCATCTTGGGATCGTCTCACCCTTTCTGCTTCTTACTTGCGCATTTTGGCGCCTGATCGAATTAAAAATCATCTGGAATATAAAAGGGGGAAAAAAGCTACAGTGGTAGCTGCACTGAGAGAAACTTAAACATTCCGAAAAGGTACACAATTCACTTCCCTTACAGAGAGCGGAGAGTCTTCCTACCAACTCTTTGTTGGCCATGAGAAATCGCAACATTGATGCTGATGCTTATCGTCGCGTTTCGGCAGCGCATGCGCAGTTTTACGCTTAACCCAGATTTCGCATGATGTTCGTGCCGCCTGGCTCTTGGCTTGGGCTGGAGGGGGATTGGATTGCGTGGCTTGTTGCATTTGTTGCCTGCCTACCTGCCTTTTTGTCAGGTGAAAATTGAGGCGAAAGGCAGGTTGGCTGTGTGAGGTGCTACTGTTCGGGTGGTGGCAGATGGGAGGAGTGGGATTAACTTTCCGATTTGGCCCATTTGGTAGATGGGTAAACGCTGATTAACTCAATTTGTATTCATTATGTGATGATCGGTAGGTAGTTGGCATTTATTAAATCGTTAAGATACCAACCCTATTAAATGTAGCTGCTCGTGCTGGAATTAAACATGAATTTGGTATGTATATGGCTTTCACAGACGTCTCCCTTCAACTATTTTTATTACATTTTTATTCCATTTAAATCGCTTTTCTCCCACTTGATTTATGCTTAAGAAACGAATACCATATGAGGGTTTCTATAATATCTTATTGACTACTTTATATATTCCCATTTCAATAAATGTGTCTATACAACAATCCATTGCAATGATCTAAGTTTCCCTTCTTTAAAAATGTTTCCAATTAGGAATTTCCACCCCAAGCAATTTAATTAAACTGTTATGAATGGGTTTTCCCTATTCCTATTCCTTTTCCCGTTGCCTGTCTTTAATTGAGTTTGAGTTTTGTTTTTGGAAAAACAATTGAACAGTTCTTTTTTTTTTATTATTCAATTATGCTCTCGAGCGCATTTGGAGAGAACTTTTTTTGTGTTAACGAAAAAGGAAAACTACTCGTAGAGAGGAAAAACCAAACCGTATGCCTTTCCAATTTGTATTCCAAATAGAGTCCAAAAATTTCCCTATTCCTATTCCTCGCCTTGGTTATCAATTAGGCACACATTCGATTCGATTTTTGTTTTTCTTTTTTGGATGAGCGCATTCGTAATGCATCGACCAGCGATCCCCCCACCCCTGTGCCTTCTGCCAGACACGCCCCTCTATTCCAAGGGGCACTAATCTGTTTATGGCTGCCAGATTCTATTAATATTCTCTTTCTATATTTTTCTCTTTTTCTCGACCTGGAGGGGGAACTCTGTTAAAGTGTTGGAAACTTTATGGTTTCCATTTCGCCCCGAAGTAAAACTTTAACCGAATTGACTTTGAGTCATAATTTAAAATATTTTAATGATTGAGGAATGCAATGGACCCCGAAACACTTGAAGAAGGTTGCACATTTCCTTCCACATTTTTCATCATTCAAATTGGAAAATATGAAAATTCTCAGACCGTCCCTCCAACCCGCTTCTATTCGACAATTTTTCAATGTGAAGTTCATTGTGAATGGAGATTCTCCATCACAACTGGGGCATATTTATTGGCTGCATATCATTTTTTTATGACACGCTCTCTGGCAGTTATTAATACATTTTTATTGTTGCCTCTGTTGATTGTTATACGATGTGAGTTTGTGTGGCGGGGGGGGGCCTATCAAGCCCCCCCTTGGCGTTTGTCGAATTAGATCCCAAATCAAATATCTATGCCAGCGTTTGAAGGAGTTAAACAAACAAATGCTACAAAAAAAAACAAACCCTGTTTATGGTGGAGTACACATCCTTTGCTATACAATCAGCCTCTAGCTACGGCACTGGCTGTGTCATCATCATCATCGAAGGGAACAACATCAAAGCATGCGACGACAAACAACCATCGGGCGCTGTAATTTGTTCCTTATTTTTAGGCTGGGCTGCAGATGAATCTAGTGCATGGAATCTATCGCTCAACACCCGCTCTATGGCTCGGGGCGTTGATGGACAGCCGAGACGTCAGTGGCCCTCGGCCTGGTTTATCCGCCATATGTTTGCCTCGGGCTCAAGACTCTGCTCGCTCGGTTCCAGTCTGTTTCTGTCTCTGTGTCTGTGTGATAATTTCCGCTTCTCGAGAGCTCTCTGTAGCTGCGAGCACACGAGTGTGTTTGCATTTTTGTGTTGTGTTCTACTTTTAATGAGTTTCCACTTACCCGAGCACCATGTTCCAGGACAATGAGTAGGTCCTTGAGGCGCCTCCTGGCGCCATTTGTCCCACACGATTGTGTGTCTGTGTGTGTGTGCCATAATTCCTAGAGCTATCAGATTTCCAGTTAACCCACATATTGGCAGAGTATGGTGTGGCTGTGGCTGTGGCTATCCTTATCGCTGTTATCGCTTATCATTGCGGGAATTTCTTGGCTATTTTTGGTTATATTTTAACAGCTCAAAGCGTCTGCTCTCATTAGTCTTTCTGCGCCCATCAATCATGGCCAAGTTTTTGGGCTTTGGGTTAATTGTTTTCCGTAAACAATAAGCAACAAATAAGGGGTCACACACACATATGTACGTGCATACACACATCTTTTGTGGATACATCGAACAGATGCCGACACATCGAAAACGAACCGACACTGCCGGAAAACTTCCCAAATGGTTCGAAGGGAAGGAATTTTCATTAGTCTGGGCAGTCATTAGCTCTGTTTTATGATGTCTCTGCACTAAGTAGTTTTTCCTCCACTCCCCAGCACCCCCGCGTCCCCCGTCCTGCAGCACCATCCACATTCAAAGTAATCGAATGCCATGCCCCCTCCACTCCCACTTGATGCTTTTCTGGGAATTGAATTTTGTTTTCCAATTTGCAAGAAAATATTATGAGTAAACAAACTAGAAGGCAATCATTACGGCAAGGAAAAACCACTCACTCACTAAACGAGAAAAAAACATCCAATCATTGAAGAAATAAATAAACCAATTGGAAATATTATGCCAAAATAAATTTACAAATTAATTAATGATTTTTTCATTGCAAAAATAAATCTATCAATGTCTAAAGTTCTTCCTTTGCTCTAAATGTTAAACTAAAAGTCATACCCTTCTCGTACGTGAACGTTTGGTTAAAAATAAATTTAAAACCCATCCAATTTTGGATATTCTCAGAAGCTTTCTCCGCGGTTCCATTTCCCTTATATGGGGCTGCACATTATCTGTTCTTTATTATCAGCATATGTTTGTCACATAATAAATGGGTTAACGCGATCATTGGCCAACTCTTGAGTGAAGCTTTTTTACCTGGAGAGAACTTTTACGTATATCCAGTGATCTTTGGGAATGACTAGAGTGTATGCTAGAGTGGGTTAATATTTGAAGCAACTTTCTTACAGTACCTCACAAGTCGATTCGAATCTCACTAGCTTTTATTTTGATCTCTGTATTCTGTGACCTCCCAAGAGCCCTTCCTTAGCCGAGAGCCAGAAAGTCTCCCAATGTGTCAGCGACATATTCGCCAAAAATGGAGAAATCGGCTTGCAACAAAAACTAAAAAAAAAACACGAAACACGTAAAATAAAAGAATACATGGTCCTTTATATATACATAATACTAATACACACACTCTTGAAAAACTTGGCCGAGGCTCTTCATGATTTTGCGTTAAACGGCGGGCGTGGTAAAAATAAATATACATTCATTTTTTTCTCTTTTATTTTGTGACGCGTTCTTTGCGTTGTGTAAAACAAAAACACAACAACAAAAAACCCCTGACGCGTGTGACATTTGGCGCTGGAAAGTGACTTTTGGAGCAGAACTCGCCTGTACCAGTGGGGTAGCGGCAGCGGCAGAGAGTGCGGGACACGGGGCAGCCAGCAGCTGAAAATCTGAAACGATGCCTGCTGAAGCACAGGAGTTTCTTCGTGCATTTTGGACGCGGTTTATTGTTTTCTCGTTTCATTCGACTTGCAGCAGAGGAGCTGAGTGATTGTGTCTGCCACTGGGGGTGTGCAGAATCTGTATCTGCATCTGTAAGATTCTTTTACAAGGAGGGCTGCGTGCGTCGGCTGCTTGTCTGACATCTGCACCGTCTGTTTTGGGGGCGCCTTAATTGGACGTGTTCTGTGTTCCTTATATCTGCCCGTTTCCATATATATACTCGCATATGTATGTACATATGGATAATATTTTTTTTTGCTAATTTTAGTCTGCAAAAGAGGGCCCAAACAGTTGAGTGATGCTCTGTTGAGATACAGCTCTTATCTGGGCATCTTAACAAGCCCCGAACATGGCCCACGAACATGTTAAATGATTATCAGGCTACGGCATTCGCTTCGCCTTAATGTAGGGCTCAAGTTGTCAGCATTTTGCCCGTGGCCTGTGACTCTAAGCCTATTAGAGACACCTTTCAGACACCGCCCGCCCGTTCTTTGCTTTGTTTTCCCCCGTCTCTGGGTGTGGCTCTGCTCGGTCTTTAAGTACTTTCTAATTAACAGCATTTACATCAGTTATTAATGAGTTTTTCCCCCCATCTCTGCAGCATACATCGCTGACTATTTTCCTGCCCTCAACGAGTTCTCCACTCACACTGTGATACGACCCCAAGTGCAGCATGCCCTCACACAGCAGGACCTGCAGAGCACCTTGGATGCAGCGGTAAGTAGCCCCACGGATTATTTGTGTCCTTTCGAAAGGCAAACCACAAGTTGCAATAGTCTGAGCATAGAAATTGCTTTCGTGCAGGGCTTGGGCTGGGGCTGGGTTTTTGTGTATTTTCTTTTTGCATTCGCGGACATTTTCTTTTTACATTTAGCTTGTGCAACTGCTTGCCGAAGAACAAATCTCAGAGCAGGGACTTTTTACAGTATGTTAAAAAATACTCGACAAGAATAAAAATAATAAAATAAAATAAATAATGAATAAAAATAATAAAATAAAATAAATAATAATAATATAATAATAAATAAATATGTTATGGAAAGCAAGTAAATAAATTAAGGAAAACTCCCCAAATATTTCAGTGCCGCAGGTCGTGGCCGGGCTAGTCAAAATAAAACCAAAAATTAAGTCACTAGAAATTGTACGCGAAATATTAAATTACAGCCTGGAACGGCACAGAGAGGGTGCGGCTGCCAGGGCAGGGGGTCAAACCCTTTTTGTTAATTAGTTTCAACAAGCATCCACACACACACACACATGTGAAGTGGGGAAGGAGCCCCCGTGGCGAGGCAGGACTTTACACATTCGCACCTGCGAGTGGCCCACCCCAAAGGCACGCCCATAATTTGCATGGAAATGTGGTATATGTGAACGCGGGTGGAAACGGGTGGAAATGGCTTAATCTCGTTATCGCTATCTTTCATTCCAGGATGGGCTGCACACGCCACACATCAGCCTGAGCTACAGCCACGAGGGGAAGCGCGTCCAAGTGGACTTGCAGCGCAATGATCGGCTGCTGCCCGACACCCATTTTCTGCGCTATCAGAACTCCAGCAGAGAAGGAGGAGAAGCAGCAGCAGGAAGCCATGTGGTGCGAAATTTCACCAAGACTGAGGTTGATTTATGCCACTATCAGGTAAGTTCAATCATCCTCTGCATATCCCCTCAACCATCCCTGCCCATACCCAATCTCTGAGTTGTGTGATAATTTTTGCATTTGCATTTGGTTTCATCCAGGGACACATACGCGGCCAACCGGACTCGACTGTGGCCCTCTCCACCTGCGGCGGGGGACTCAACGGCATCGTCTTCGATGGCCAGCAAACGTATTTCATTCATCCCCATGTCGATGGCTCTGGCCGACTGCAGGATGACCACTATCTGCTACGGTAAGCACTGGCCCGGAATTCAGGGATAATTCAATTCAGTAAAGTGGCTGGGCTATATTTTTATTGGTGGGGAATGACAGTAGATGGAGCAGAGTTTATCCTAGCATGAAGAGTTGCTTGAACATTTGCTGAGGCATGGGAATGCTTAAAATCGAAGGGAATCTAAGGGAATTGAAGCAGGAAAATATTAATTTAATATTTGATTGAATTCCAAAGAAATATCGAAGTAAATCCAGAAATTTAGAGTTGTAATTGCTTAAGAAATTTAAATTCAAATAAATGTTTTAAGAATCTAGGAAATAGAAATAGTAACCAGTCGGAGGTACGTCGAGGGCCCTCGCTACTAATTTTCCATACATATTTATGTGCATATTTCTAAATTGATTTTGTTTGATTTATGTCAGTAAATCATTTATTCCTAAACGAACTGTTTATTGATGCAGCTCAAGCAATCCCTAAATCCTTTTGCTGTATTCGTCTCATCTAATCGATGTTTTTGTTGCTCCTTCTTCGACTCGTTAAAGCAGGGCACCAAAATCGGAATCAAACCTTCCGATCCGTAGCGGTAACCGGCGCTTATCTAATCGCGAGCGGCCGCTCTACCGCTGCGAAATGCTGTTTGCTCACTTGTCGGGCACGTAAATGTTTACGTTTTAGGGGGTCAAGGCGCAGGGCACAGAGTAGGGGGAGGGGGGCCAAATATTTGCCTATTTGTGGGCCACAAATATTTGCTTTAACTGGAACCCAAAACAGAACAGCATAGAACCCCCGAAACGAAACGGAACGAATCGAATGCCCAGGCACTTCCGTTATTAGTGTGTTGTTCTGGCCAGGGAAATATCGAATTACCTTTTGATTTGGTTTTACAGGCACGCAGACATGCATCCGCAGAATGCTACCTGTGGCTACGACAGCCACAAGGACAGGCACAGCCACAACAGCGAGGAGGAGAGACCTTCACTGCCACATCGATTGGATGGTGGGGAATTGCAGCGCATGTTGCGGCGTCGGAAGCGACGTCAGGCCGACGACAGCCGTCAGCTGATCCGAGGGCCGTACAATGCCAACAAATACTCGAGCTACGTGGAGCTGGTCATTGTGGTGGACAACAAGGTATACAAGCACTTTGGGGAGAGCACCAAGAAGGTGCACGAGCACTGCAAGAACCTGGCCAACATTGTCAATGCGGTAAGTCCATCCATCCCGCAGCCATCCCCCGTCCATCCATTAGCTAATGCTCCTCTTCTTGTAATCCCCAGTTGTATGTGCCCCTGAACATATTTGTGGCGCTCGTGGGCGTGGTCATATGGAACGAATCGAACGAGATTGAGTTCTCCAGCGACGGAGATGTAACGCTGAGGAACTTTCTCAATTATCGCAGCACCAAGCTGGTGCTGGAACACCCCAACGACAATGCCCAGCTGCTGACCAAGGAGACCTTCGCCGGGGGTGTGGTGGGCAAGGCGCTGAAGGGTCCCATCTGCACATACGAGTACTCGGGGGGTGTGAGCATGCAGCACAGCCCCGTGACGGCAATGGTGGCCACGACAATGGCCCACGAAATGGGCCATAACTTTGGCATGGAGCACGACTCCCCCGACTGCCACTGCCCGGACGAGAAGTGCGTGATGGCCGCGTCCAGCACATCGGTGGTGCCCGTCAGCTGGAGCAGCTGCAGCATCGATCAGCTGACGATTGCCTTCTCGCGCGGCATGAACTACTGCCTGCGGAACAAGCCGGAGCGGCTCTTCGACTCTCCCACGTGTGGCAACGGGTTCGTGGAGCCCGGGGAGCAGTGCGACTGCGGCCTGCCCGAGCACTGCCGCAACAGCTGCTGCAATGCCACCACCTGCATGCTGCACACGAATGCCTCGTGCGCGACGGGCGAGTGCTGCGACCTGGACAAGTGCCGGCCCAAGCTGGCGGGCAGCGCCTGCCGCGAGGCGGAGAACGAGTGCGACCTGCCCGAGTACTGTACCGGGGAGTCGGAGTACTGTCCCACGGACGTCTATCGGCGCGACACGGAGCCCTGCGACGGGGGACAGGCGTACTGCTTCCACGGCAACTGCCGCTCGCACGCCAACCAGTGCCGCATCCTGTGGGGCCCCACCGGCGACAACTCGGTGCACTGCTATCACAAGAACATGGAGGGCTCGCGGCTGGGCAACTGCGGCTACAATCGGCTCAACAAGACCTTCGTGCAGTGCGAGGCGAGGCACGTGAACTGCGGCATGCTGCACTGCAACCATCTGAACGAGCGGCTCGAATTCGGCATGGAGTCGGCCGCCGTCCTGTCGCACTCGTACGTCAGCCACGACCGCAAGATCGTCGCCTGCCGCACTGCCCTGGTGGATCTGGGGCTGCAGACCACCGATCCCGGCCTCGCCCCCAACGGGGCCAAGTGCGGCGAGGACATGATGTGCGTGGACCAGCGGTGCCTGCCCGTCGAGCAGGTGCGCCAGCGCGGCATGGGCACCCCCTGCCCGGACGACTGCAACGGCAATGGCATATGCAACAGTCGGGGCCACTGCCACTGCGACGTGGGCTTTGGCGGCGAGTCGTGCGCCCTGGCCGGATCGGGCGGCTCCCAGGACAGCGGCCCAGCCACGGATCCCAATGGTGAGTCCTCGAATGCAGCCTGTTGGAGGCATTGCTCATTGATCATTGCTAATCATTGCTAATCCCGTTTCAGGTGCCCTGGGCCTCAAGCGGTTCCTCTGTCTGCTGTTCTTCATGGTTCTGCCCCTGGTGGGCGCCTGCTGGCTGGTCTATCACTGCCACAAGAAGGGAATTTTCAGCGGGGGAAAGCTAGCCGACAATATGTATGTATCGACCTCCACGTCCTTCAGCAGCGGCTCCCATCCGAGCAGCAGCAGCAGCTGCGTCTCACCCAAACCACATGTACCCGCACCCGCACCCATACCCACCACTAACCCTGCACCAAACCTAACAATGGCAACTGCCACCGCCACCGCCACTGCCCCTGCCACCATCACTAACATACACGCCACATTGCCGCGAGTCCAAAAGTCCAGCAGCAGCCCGGTCGCAGTGCATCCGCGGCCGCCCTGCGTGCCCAGGAGCCAGAGCAGCTACGTGGTGCAGCCTCTGGCGGCCACCATGCGGCGTAAGCTCTCCACGCCGCAGTTGAATCCCATGCAACAGCACACGAATAACAACAATAACACAGAGTCACTGAACAACAACAGCAACAACAATAACACGAGCAACACCAGCAACAACACACTGAGACGCAAGCTGGACATCACGGCACCGCGTCTGCATGCAACCACGAATCCTCTGGCCCTCACCGAGGGCGCCAAGTACATACAGAGCGACCCCGCGAGGTGCGCCAAATACTAATCACAAAAAAAAACCAAAAAATATATATGCAGCAAATATGAGCTGCAAGTTGCAACTGCTTCTTATATTGCCACACTGCCACGCTGCAACACACACACACAAAAAACAACAAAATGCTGCATGACTTTGAGCCTTGGCTTTGGCATATCGGGTGCGCTTTCCGATATCCTTGCAGATGGTAGACCACTAGGGAAAAGATCCAAATAATTTAGTGAGAAAAAGTAAGGCATTAAAGTACGTTCATTATTGATATGGATCGTGCATAGTTATGTCCCTCTGGGTCTCTCTGCTGTATTTATGTACAGTGAAATTCGACAGAATATCTGATTCTTGTATAGATTTCTCATTTAGTCTCGTGTGCCAATTTATTCCTTAAGCAAATATCGCACGAAAACTTGCAATATATTTATGAATCTATAGTATTTTAATCTCTTTTATAAAAGCATCAATTTAAAGCTTAAATTATTGCACACCCCTGTAAAGTATTTCAATTATCGAGCTGTCCACACGCCATGTAAATATTATATTCTCGTGCATTCTCTTTGGAGGCATTCGCTTGTGCGTGTCGAGTGCAGCAACCCGAAAGGATAAGAGCGATCCTCGAAGCTAGATAGGAAACAGATCGAATATAAAATTAATAACAAGTAACATCAGTTGAATGAATAACGAAGATATACTGCCACATACCCGTACTCCCCACTGCCATAGGTACCATAGGTATAGAAAATAAAGAAAACGATCTACAGCTACGATCTGTGTATTCTGTGACATCTGCCAGGGTATCCCCTAGACTTCGGTGTACCGAGGAGACAACCTGCCCCCAGCTAACCGTTCACACCCCTTCACCATGCACTCTCTTTTGTGTGTCTAATCACAGCACTAATCCACAACTAACGCAGCCTTAATGTGCAATGTGTAATGTATGCACGCGCTTAGATTTAGTTGATTTCGTTTTGTACGCACGTTTCAATAAATAATGTTTTTGTTTTTAATCCTTTGATGGTGTTGGTTTTTGTTGTGCCCTGCACTTGAATGTATCTCTTTACCTTACTGTAAGCTTGCTTCTGTATACGTATCCGTATCCTTGACACTTGACTTGCCTTGCCCTGCCCTGACCTGCCTTGGTGTTGGTTTTTGTTGCCCTACTACCCACCGCACGATTCTTCTGTTTTGGTATGTTACACACACTCAAATATCCCCCAATATTCCCCTTATTTCCATTACGTTCATGCATGCTAATCCTTTATTTCGATATGCTTGCAGCTTGAAGACCTCGGGCGCGGGACCCAGCAAACCCAACGCCTCGCGCTCCAATCAGAATGGCAGCGGACCACCGCCGGGCAATGGGCATGGACTGCCCAAGTCGACGCCCAGCAGCACAGACGACATGAACTCGGCGCTGTTGAAGTCACCGAGCGACTCCAACGATCCCAGCGCCGGCGTTGGAATGTTCGGCAAGTTCCAGGGATTCACCCTGCGCCCGCTGAACGCCACCTCGCCGGCGAGCAACTACAGTGGCCCGAATGTGGCCTTTGTGCAGCCCACTGTGCAGCAGGATAATGGAGTGCCGCAGCGCTTGGCCCCGCCACCACCCGGTGCGAAGGCGGAGACTGTTCCGGGCACGGCTACGTCGCTGGAGAGCACAAAGAGCGGCGCCACCTGGCCCAGAGCGGCGCCGGCCCTGCCGCCGCCTAATCCTGGCTCCACAGCCCGCCCCATTATCTCGAAGCCCGTTCTGGACTCGAGCACTCGGACCCTGGTCCCCCTGAAAGGAAGCACCGAGGACTTGTCACCCAATCGACAGGCACCTGCTCCGCCCGTGCCCCTGCATGTCGATCCCAAGCTGAACGTGAAGCGGGACGGGACCATACGTCGCTTCGCCTCGTTCCTCAAGAAGGAGGACAAGCAGCCGCCCAAGGAGAAGACCTACATCGATCGGGAGCGTCTGCGGACACTGGAGATATCCGCACCCATGCCCGTGCCAGCCGCCCCGCTGACAGAGTCCTCAAACTCGGACTCGGAGACGACGCCACGCGAGGAGGAGACCAAGAACCTGGTGAAGCGGGCCCAGTCGATGCGATCGCCCACGAAGAAGGTGCCGCTGCAGACCTTCGGGTCCATGCGCTCGCCGCCCGGCCTGCCACGGCCCAAGAGTCAAGTGAATAACGGCGGCGGATCTTCGCGTCCCAAGTCGCCGCCGCCACGTCCACCACCGGTGGTGAAGAAGACGAATTCTGTCAGCTCCTCGGGCTACCAGCGTCCGGTGGGCGCCAGCCAGATGTCGACAGAGAACACCTACGATGACTGCGAGTGTGTGGAGACGCGGGCAAGCAACGACGACATCTACTCGGTCATCGATGAGATACCGCCGGCGGCACAGACGCTCAAGCGCAGCGATCTGGTGGCCAGTCTGGCCAGCAACGGCAGCGGTAGCGCCAGCGGCGACATGGGGCTGCTGGGCGAGATCGTGAATGAGTTTGAGAAGCTCAACGGAGACTCCATCTATTCGGGCAAGCCAGCGCCAGCGCCAACGCCAACGGTGGCGGAAACCGCATCCGTGGATGCACCCCGAAGTCCCCAGCGTCCGGCACCGCCCAAGCCGGCGAGCAGCGTGATTGCCATGGCAGAGGATAAATCTGCGGCGGTGGCTGCTGCTCCCACATATCTGCGCTCCACGGCTGTCAATGCGCCCGTGGCTCGGGTGGCGCCCACTCTCTCCGACATATCGCCCTCGCGCGCCTTCTCCAGCTTCAAGCCGACGCAGGCAAACTCCAGCACGTCCAGCAAGGCGACACCAGCGCCAGTGGTTGTGCTGCCAAAGAGGTCTGGCAGCAGCATTGGCAATTCCACGCGCCCCAAGTCCTTCATGAAGAGCACAGCCAAAACACTGCCCAATGGAACGACAGCCGCGCCATCGGCCACCATACAGAAGCCCAAGCCGCTCTCGGCCAAGCCATCATTCAGCGGCGGCGGCGGTGGCCTGGGAAAGCGAGGCCCTGGCGGTGCGGCCTCTGCGATAGCGCCCACGCCGCCAACAGTGAAGACGGTCGCAGGGTCAGCGACGCCAAAGTCCAACATTGCATCGCTGACGCAGCGCTTCGAGGCGAGCAAATAGACTAAGGAATTGACATGGAGCAGGGATTGGGGTTAGATCCCGCCGTTTATCGTGCATCCGTATAGATCCTTGCTCTGTGGGTTAAACCAGACTAAAGCTAAACTTTTAGATAAGAAACGATCAAATTTTATTTGGCACTGACTACGACTACGACAACGACGAAGATGATGGTGCTAGAGCGTCGTTTAAATTCATTCCTCTACTCTACTCTACTCTACCGATGTCCCCCACTAGTTAGATGTAAGGCTAAGGCGCTGCTCATGTGCTAAGTACTATGTATCTCAATGGTTAATTTTTAAGCTCTGCATTGCATGTGAAGTGTTTTAGTTTAGGACCTAGCTATATGTATATGTATGTATATTCTATTTTATTCTATGGTAATCCCCCCATCAATTTATTTATGTATATGTTTACACGCTATATATACTATATGAATATATATTGTATGCTTTTGTAAATAAAAACCAAAGAAGTTCAATTGTCACAACAAAATGCGCCGCCTCACCCGCCACAAAAAAGAAATGTGCTAATCGTTTTGTACAGTCGGACTCTAAAAGAAAGTGCATTAAAATAGCGAAATCAATTGAAATTGTCTCAATGCTTGAATGAATTGTGTTGTATATCCCCCCTATATGTAAATCAAAAAATATATAAGTCCGACGTTATGTGAAAAATATATATTTAACGAAAAGTAAAAAAAACCCCGACTGTGTTTCATTTTTAAATATTTGAATTCATACAGTGTGACCATTGCCGCCAAACTACGCGCTAGTGTATTATTCCTAGCGATTTATGTCAAGCGTTAGTGTATTTACTCAGAAAGAGCTTTGCGACACAAAAATGAGCGCACGAAAGGTAAACAATTTGAATTTATCTTATTTGATACCATTTAATGCAGTAATAAATGCATAGAAAACGTGGATAAAATGCGCTTTCAGCGATTGGAACTCGACGCCGCCCACCGCCGGTTCGGAGGGCACGGTAACACCAGCCAAACGCACAAGAAGTGCACCAAGCGCGCGAGTTCGAAGGCATCAAATTGATAATTCAACGCCTACGCTGGGCGCCGCCGCCTTAGTGGATCTGACGGCAGGAAATGTAGATGAAGACGGATGTGGGGACGACAGCGCACCGCCACCAAAGATTCGCGAAGACTGGTTGGAGAGTTTTGCGCCCAACAGCAGCGAGGAGCTGGCCGTGCATCCGAAGAAGATTGGCGAGCTGCGCGATTGGCTGCGTCACTGCGAGGCCGTGCGCGTCAAGGCTCCCGCACAGATATGTCTCGTGACTGGGCCAACAGGCTCTGGGAAGACGGCTACACTACGGGTGCTTGCCAAGGAATTTGGATATAAGCTGCAAGAGTGGATAAATCAGGTGGACTGTGAGGTTGTTAATGCACTGGGCAACCAACCCAGTGGCGGCTCCTATGTGGGTTCCCGTCTCGAGGCTTTTAAGAGTTTTCTGTGGCACGGCTCGCGCTACAAATCCTTGCTGGATCCGCCGAATAAGCGCAGACTTCTCCTGGTAGAAGACTTTCCAAATGTACTGCTCAGTGACTCTGAGGCCAACTTTGACGAACTGCTGCAGTACGTATCCGACAAAACAATACATTTCTTAACTGGTAATAATATTACTCTTTTTGCAGGGAATATTCCATCCATGGGAAATGCCCGTTGGTATTTATCGTAGCCGATGCCAAGTCGCGGGGTCTCAACATAAGCTACAAGCTATTCCCGGACCAACTGAAGGCCAAACACCGCATCGACCATATAAGCTTCAACTCGATCGCAGCAACGATAATGCAAAAGGCAATGAAGACATTCTGTGCCATTATGCAGCAGAAGGAGAACAAGTCGCTGTATAAAGTTCCCTCGTCAACAATTGTTGACTCAATAGTCGTCGGGGCCCAGGGCGACATACGCAATGCGCTGATCAATCTTCATCTCAGCTCCCTAAAGGGAGCACCCAACATGCCCACCAAACCACTGAGCGTAAGCGTTACCAGCAAGGGACGCAAACGCAAGACGCAGTCAACCCTGAAGTCGATAGGACGGGATGAGTCCATCACCCTGATGCATGCACTTGGTCGTGTACTGAATCCAAAGTGTAGGTGCAATATATTCAGCTAAAATGGAACCTTTAATGATTGTTGGGTTTGGTTCTTGCAGTCAACGAGGAAAAGAGCTTGCAGCACAGCCCCGAGGTCTTAACCGAAGCCTTTTGTACAGAGCCAAGAAACTTTGTCAACTTCATCCACGCCAATTATCTGCCGCATTTCCGAGACATTGAAGATGTTGTGCCCGCCATTAATGACCTCGGTCTAGCCGATCTCATGCTCAACGAGTATCGTGTCGATGGCCTATCCGCAATGGGTCTCAATCTCGCCATTCGCGGCAGTATGCTAGCCAACAGTGCCCCCGTCAGCGGTTGGATGCCCGTCCGCGGTCCAAAGCGAATCAATGTGCTGCCTCAGGACCCACTAGCGGAGCAGAAACTAATGGGCATTCGATATGCAAGCACCTCAAAAGCTCTCTACGCAGTCGAATACAAGTCATTTGTGAAACGCATAGCTGCCAACAGTGCTGAAGAGATGATGCCAAAAGAAACTGAACTATCCATAGAGGATTAGCTTTCAGAGCACATTTGTTGTGTAAACTTAATTGTAAAAATAGTTGTCATTGCAGTTAATATTTAAGGGTCGTTAATTGCGAATAAACGTTGATTAAATTATTAATTTAGCAGAAATAAAACAAATTCCATTTCCATCTGTATTTGGGTGGAGAATTCAGAATTCAACATTTTTATTCATCCACAAATCGGTTCTGTTCTCATTTATAAAAAAAACATGCACTAAAATCGCTAACGCTATGAAGCAACATCTTAAAATATTTCACACAATTTAGACGCGTTGCCAAATGTGGCATGCTCATGGAATATTACATCCATGTTACGGTAAGATTGTGTAGCTATAAAAAATGATTGGAAAAAAATACAATTGAAGCGTTTACACATGTCTTAAACAACTAAACAAGGGGGTCTGTCCAGATGTCGCCAAGTTCTACCACATATTTTGAGTCATCTATTTACATAAAAGAGGGAGAGAGATGGGTCCTCGTCCTCTTTCTTCACTTGTCCGTTGCATCGCCGATCTTTGGCTCGTCGCTGGAGTTACCATCCTCATCCATGGGATTGGGATCCAGCAGACGGAGACGCTCCTCCTCATTGGCATGCCCGTTGAGATGGATTGGCGACCGAGATCGAGACCGCGACCGACTTCTCTCTGCATGGCCGTTGGCAATGTTCAGTCCTGCCACACCCATCTCATGGGCATCGCTACTGTTCGAGGTTGTGCTGGACGTGGTGCTCGAGGTTGTGCTGCTGCTATCGCTCTCGCTGTCCTCGCTGGAAGAGTCCATGGGCGTGGGCTGCTGTTGCGCGGGCTGTTGGCGTGCCTGCAGCTCACAGGCAGAGCTGGCAGTGGGTGCAACCGCTGATGGGGGCGATGCAGCTGCTGCTGCTGCCGCCGCTGGCCCCGCTGCTGTGGAGCACGACCGAAGAAAGTGAGAACGCAAAACTAAATAGAAGAGGTCATTGAAAATAATTTGGAAATTGGAGGATTTGAAGGCTATGCCACTCACATTGATTCTCGCGCGTAAGCTGACGCATCTTTTCATCCAGCGCCCGAATTTTAGCCCCGAACTCCTTTGAGATATTCTGAGCCTTGGAATACCGATCCTCGATTTGCAAACACTCTTGGATTAGCTCCGCCTTGCTCATTGTTTCCAGGCGCTCTATGCGTGCCCTCTCGTACACATTGGAGAACTCCTTGGAGAGGAACAGCACCTCTGTCTGGGAGCCAAAGCAATTGTCATCGGAGTCGTCTTTGGGCACCTCGGACATGTGCTCCTCCATCAGGAAACGATTCGTGTTGTAGGGCACGAGCAACGAACGTGAACGGAGTAGCTTGGTGCGTGTGGTTGCCGTTGATCCCTGATGGCCGGATGCCATGTCCAGTTTCCACTGCGGATATTGGTTCTTTGTCTTTTTTGGCACCATTTTAGACTTCTTTCCGCGACGATGCTTTCGCTTGGGTATGGAATTGTGATTGGCCATGGGAGGACCACCGCTACCACTGCCTCCGCCGCCGCCTCCTCCATCCAGGGGCCTCTCTGCAAGACATTTCGAATCGGAAACTGTAACGGCCGCCTCTGTACAGCTCGTCGAATGCAGCTCTGCAGCAGCATCAGAGAAAAAAAAAAACAAGCCAAGGAGATGGTCGCCAGTGGTCGTGTTTAGTTTTCCTGAGAACACCTGCTCCAATATTTACCTGATTTTACTGCTTCTGCCATTATAAATCCGTTGCACTGACACTCAAAAGACACTGCCAAACTTTGTTTGTTTTCTTTGTATTTTTTTAATGCAATTTCCGAAACTTGCGAATTTGTAGCAGTGTGACCGCGACGTTAACGATAAAAATACCATCCAGCCAAAAAATATATACCATTAAATAGCATTTCAGGTTCGAGAAATACCATTTAAATACCATAAATTTAAGACATTAATATCAAGTGTTTTGTCTATTCCATAATTTTGGTAATCAGTTTAATATTACTAGCTAGTTGCCCCTCTTATATCTAAACAAATAATTTTATCCAATAGATAAATCAATTTTCTATAAGATTGATTAGTTTTCAGAGCTTTTTTTATTGGATTTTTTACATAAAAAGGTTCAAACAAAAACGGCCAAAGCATAAAACGCAAATGTTGACTAAATGTGACGTCATTGTTGCCGGTCAACCAAGTATCATCTATTCGTATTGATTTTTGTATACCTTATTTCCTTTAATTGATGTTAGATTTGTTGTTCCAAGCTGCTTAGAAACATTAATATTGCATTTGATCGTAGATTAACATGTATTTGACCTAATAATGCATATGTTTTGTTTTTTATATATACATATATCCCGGTTCTGATACCTATTATTGGTACCCGTGACATGCAAAACTTTGTTAAAATCTTTAGAACAGAGACTGGGTAGTTTCTGCATTAATTGGTGCCTGAAATTACAAACAATATCTCAACTCCATAATATCCATTTTCCCAAGGTATTCAGAAGTGTTGCTTATTCCGTGCCAAAGTTGCACAACAATGCTGCCTCTTCATTTTCCCATGTTGCTGAACTTTTTCCCATACAAATCAAATGTATCTTACGGGATCGCTTAGGAATGACGCAACAATGAATCTTCATTCCATACGCGTTTCCGTTAGGAACATGTTTCTCACACCACGAAAATGATGGGAAAGTCACCACGAAAGCTCTCTTTTCACCTTAAAAAACAGATCAAATTTTGAAAAACCACCACGATTTGAGAGCGAATAATGTCAGTATTTTTTGTGGGCAAAATCGAGTTTGGCGGTCATTTTGAAAATTAGACAGTGGGTTAATCGTTAAAAATAAACCTTCCTATGATCTAAAAATACCGGAAATATACCGAGGAAGAAAGGAACTTAATCGCCTCTATTTAAACAGGCTAACACCTAGAGTTAAACAACGGAATATAATGATATTTGTAAGTTTATCTTGCAGATAAATCAATAAAAAAACGGCCCCGGTATCTTTCATTTCATATGAACTTCATTAAATTTCATTAGGTTTAATAAAATTCGTTATAAGTACAATTTCGAAAATTCGAACATTAGCGGCATTCCTGGAATCGCCTTATGCACATCTTTTTAAAATTCCGCTCAAATCATAAATCTTTGAATGTATCAAAACAAACATAAACTTTAAAGGTCTTTGCTGTATTTTTTTATTTAAAAAATATATACATTTGATTCGTATATGAATGGTTGAACAATTTTCTTAGGTGAAAAAACCAATTGTATGTACAAACAAATATAAAAGCAATGGAATAGATTCGTCCACTTATGGCCTTAGCTGGTCCTGTATCCAGTCAACGTAGGAGGTCACACGAGTGTAGACATCGGGCCAGTTTGGATTTGGACACGGAACGGGCCCAAAGGAGATTAAGCCTGCTAGTAGATAGCTTCCATTCTTGAACAACATCAGGGGTCCGCCACCGTTTCCATGGCACTCGTTGCTGTTGGCGGCCCCGCAAAGCTGCTTGGTTTGGAGATGCAGATTCCGGATGGCGTACTTTTTCTGGCACTCCTCCATCGAGGTGATCGTCACCGTGCTCTTCTTGAGGCGCGAGCTGGACTTGGCCTGCCAGCCGCCAACCTCGGTAATAAGACCCTCCAGCTCGTCAGCGCGCAGCTGCTTGTTGGGCAGACAAATGGGCTCCACGAACTCGTTGAGTAGGGCAGGCTGGGCCAGGCGTATCAGGGCAATGTCATTCACCTGGCTCTGGTCGGATTTGTTGTATTGCGGATGGATAATGACCTGCTCCACTCCAATATCCTGGTATACGGGAGCGCAGTCGGCGGTCTTCGTTTGCGCGAGAAACTGGCAGTCTGGATTTGTGCTCGTGTCCCATTCCCCCAGCCGCACGGCGCTAATCCGCAGATTATCGGCCGCACCAATAGCCACACAGTGTGCCGCGGTGAGCACATAGCGGTGGCTTATCAGCACTCCACCGCAGGCATGGATCTTCTCGTTGGACGCTGCGAAATGTTGACGACTGCCAATGAGAGGAATTGATGGCTATCTGGTGTAGACTCACCCTTTGTATATTCGATAAGAGCCAGCCATGGGAACTCTTTGATCCGCGTTTCTGTGGTGTTTGTGCGCTGCCACCTAACAGAGCCGCAGTTCTGGGGCAGCAACGGGGCAGACAGTGCACCCAGTGCCTCCGTGCTGGGACAACAGACCTATGAATCAGTGGAGAGATTACAGCGGTTTAGAGGTTACAACTTCCCCTCCAGGAAAGTCTCTGTATCACCTGAACATCACGGTTGCCTGCACCACATTGATTTTCGCGCAACAGACTGCGATCGCTCTGGGTTAGGTTCACGGATGACAATATCTTCATAAAGTATTCGCACTCCCTGATGGAGATGCAGTGCCCAATCGCTCTACCATTCTGGGTATTCGATAGGCAGTTCTCTGTGCTCTGAGCTGCAAGTGGACATGGAGATTTCATACAATACTAAGTTCACTGCCAGACGTGTTTACGAATGATAGAAGCGTCCCGGCTCCGTGCCCGTCCCCTGCCTACCGGTCAAGCACAATGCCAGCGAGAAAATAACAGCCGCCACAGCGGCTGTGCTTCGGTCAGAAAAAGTTCCCATCGCGCTCCGGATTGATCAGAGCTATACGATTATCAATCTGAACCGACGTGGGGCTGGCGATCAACTCGACGGCGTGGGGAAAGCAACAAGACTGTGACTGAGATTTTAATTGAGAGTTGTTAGACTCGTAATTAAAAAAAAAACCCCAGAGAGTCCCAGCCAGAGCTTCAGCCAGAGCCAGATCCATAAACCATAATCGCAGTTGTGCAACTGGGTGACCCATGCTTTTGGTTTAATATTGTTTTCTTAATCTCGCCTCTGTCCCGCCCGACCACAAGTCATGGAAGCGAGATTAAAAGATTTGCGTCTTCTTTGAAATATTTCGGAAACGTTATCAGTTTTAGTCATGGTACTGAGTATTCTTGTTTGAAATATTTTGGGAAAACGTTATCATTTTCAGTTTTGACTCTGCGCGGTACTTTCTCGAACACAGTGGCAACTCCGCATACAATCACACCCAAATTACTCATGCAACGCACCCATACAGTTGCACAGAGTTGTCCGCCATCTTGGTTTGCGTGTTGTCTTCTCTCAACTTCCGAAGCGAAAATTTAATAATAAAACGCATTTAAAGCGATGCCCAATTAACCGAAACACAAAAAAGTGCTACAAAATATATTTACCTACAGCTGAGAGATCGTCTGGAGTTTGAAACTAAAAGATTTCAAGCCGAAAATTGCATTTGAAAGTGGAATTGCAGGGCGAAGAAAAAATTCCCAGGTCTGTGCTGGCGTAATTGGCAATGTATGTGTCCTGTACATGTGTGCGCGCTGTGGTATATGTGAATGCGTCTGTGAGACGCTGCTTAGAGTTGCCAACGTACCAGTTGCTTTCGACATAAATGCATTTTGCACACAAAACTGTCTATAAATGTTTTAACAAAAGCAATTAAAAATTAATTCGGCTTTCATTGTCCAGACAACTGCATGATTTCGGTTGCATATCTCAGTCATTTTTTGCCATATCGCCACCGTCCGCCCAGTCGACAACCCTGTCGATGGGAAGGGTACTCAAACAACAAAAATCAAGTATATTGCGCGCGTCGCTGCGGCGCCAGTTTACTTTGGCTCGTCATCAGGTTGGGTAAATTTTTTCTCGCTCTCGGTGCTCTCTCTCTGTGTGTGTTCGTGTGTGTGTTTGTGTGTGAGAGCTGAGTGTTGCGCTGATTGCTGGCAGTGACGCATTCTTGTTTTGCATCAAATCAAAGAAAAAGACAGCACAGCGCACATTGATTACTCGGTATATATGTAGAATGAATCTAACAGCAATTAAAAATATTTGATTGAAATCATTCATAGTTATTCCACCATATACGCAACCAGTGCATGTGCAATTACACGGGGTGCGAATACACAAGTGTACGGCCGGATAAGGTGTGGAGTGGGGGAAACAAAGTGAAAAAGGATGGGGAAACGAGAAAAAGGGCGAGGGCGACTCCGCCTTTGAAAACGGTGGAAAAGGAACCAGTGAGAATAAAAGAAATCATAAAAACGCCGGCAACAGCGGTTTTCGAGTGCGCTTCACATATGTGCATACATACATACGCTGTACATACATGTACATATGTATACGAATGCTGTAAATAGTACGAAAACGGGTGACAAACAAAACTCTAAAACGGAATTCAAAACGCGTTCGTCGCGCTGCTTGCCCCCCAAAGTTCATTTACACGGAATTTGTAATTTGTTTTGTTTAGTTTTTGTTGATTTGTTTATTGGCCTCTCCCTCTCTCACACAAATGAGCATATATGCATATGTACATATGTATGCATGGTGGCGCTCTTAATATCGTTTTCCGACAGTCATGATTATCTCCGAACTGTGTCTGTGTGTGTGTTTGTTTTGCCAAAAAACGTCTTGCCGTTATCTTTGGCTTTAACGGAACAGATGTATATATATACATACCAGTGTGTGTTCTCGGGTGTCTGTGTTTTTCCGCTAGTACCTGTGACAGCTGCCGCTTAGTTTCAGCGTGCACAGAAAACAACTATAAACCTTTCGGAGTTTGGATTACAGTGGACACGGATTGGATTACTTACACTCAACAACAAAACGGAATAACTGCCCTCAACATACTTTTGGAAGCGCCTGTAATATATTGGAAGAATGTACCATACGGGTCATAGTTCGGTTCTACTAGTGCCAACATTAAACACCGTTTTGTAAACCTGTCTGGAAACAGAAGGAACAGGAAGTTATGCGTCTAACCTCGTTAACCTGGTCCGTGGTGGTGGTGATGGAGCAACAGCAACCCACCATTGCACCATCCCACCAGGCTCTATCAACAATCTATCCCCACCATCCCCCACATAAATACCGCTCTGGAAGTGCAGAAACCTCAGTGGGAAGTGGACGGACGGGCCTACGTACAGCGCCGCTGAAGTGGAGCCTGAGAGCTCGTCTGGCTTCGCTGGTTGCCTTGCTGCCTGCCTGCCTCTTGGCGCTCTGCCTTTTGCCTCCATCTGCCACTGCGATGGTTTCAGCCTGCCTCCATCTGCCGATGCGGCGGTTTCAGTCTGCCTTTGCCTCCAACTGACGTTCAGCCTGCTTCTGCATCTCCCTGCTTCTCCCTCTTCTCTCTTTTGGCAGTGGCGGTCGCTGTCGTCATTATGTTATATAGCTTTTTTTATATTTAGCTTTACACAATTTAGCCTTCAGTTTCCGGTTATGAAGGAAGCAGCAACGACAAGAAACGGGTTCGGTTCGGGCTCGACGTCGACGTCAACGTCCCCTTTCCTGCATTTGCAATGTGCATTTAAATGTAATTTTAGTTTTGCGTCGACAGATGCTGAATGAATGCTGGATGCTAAATTCCTGAAGGGCCCGAAGAAGTCTGTCCTTTCAGAGTATTTCCCAACTACAAATGTAGTGCATAAAATCGGTCCAGTCCATAAATGTTCAACTGGTACTTACTACATACATACACATATATCTCTGGTTCTTTATGTTGTAAATGTGTTGCTGTAGCTCAGTGAGCGTAACGCTGCCAAACGCTTTGCTCTCGTAATTAACCTCTCGACCGGCTTTCTGCCTGCCTGCTTTGCTGCCGCCTAGCTGCCTGGCTGTGGCTGTGGCTGGGCCTGGGCTCTATAGAGCTCGTTTACCCAGCAGACCTTTGAGCAGACAAAGTTTCCTAAGCCAACAACCTTCATTTGCCAGGGCCTTCATTTTCAACGCGGGGTTTCTTTAACATTTTCTGGCTGCCTGCAGCAGCCGCATCAACGCGCGGAGTTCTGGAAAAGGTTGCATACTCAACAACGATGGAAATTTTTCAAGAATGCTGCAGAATATGGTATTTCTAGACGATATGTTATTGGTGTCCCTTTTCGTTTTAAAAGTGTACTTTTGGAAAACTGCCATTGCCTATGTCGCCCGTCCCGACTTCCTTTCGACAACAATTAGATATCTTTGAAAGATCTCTGATCTCATTTTCTTTTAAAGTTACAACAACAATGATTTGTAAGGCTTCTACACGTTTTGTTGTTGTTGTTGTGGTCTTTTTCTACCCGGAGTCGATGTCTTGCCACTAGCTTTTCTGCCTCGACTTCTTTTGTCTTGGTATTCTTTGGCTGTTTTCTTGTCTCTGCCTCTTATCATTCGACATTCGAGCGTGTTTCCAAGTCGGATGAAAAAACGAGTTAACATTTAAGACCTAAAATGGCCAAAAACCTCGCGACTGGCTTTGCCACAGATGGAGATGGACAAGAGAGAAGAGATAGACAGAGCGAGAGAGAGAGAGAGATGGCAGAGGAAGCAAACCAAACCAAACCGAACCAAACAGAACGGCTCGAACAGCAACAAAAGCAAACAATAACAAATTCCCAGCATCGTCATTATTTGCAATTATCGACAGTCTGCTTTCGTGTGGTTTCTCAGTCTGTTCTTTCTTTTATTTGTCTGTTAAAAACAACTCTTCGTAGTCTTCGGGTTCGTTCTTCCTTCTCTCTTTCTGTGGTGGATGGACTCTTGAGATCAAAAACCTTTGGTCGGAATTTATTTGATGTACTTGTCCCGTGTTTCTCTGTTTCTGCTTCTCTGGTGCGGGGTGCGTACGAGGTCTGCTCTGGGTGGTGTATCGTGAATCGCGAATGCGTATGCGTATTCGCTCGTCTTTAACCTTAAAGATTTCAATGCCGTGCGTATAGTGTTGCCTTCCCACGTCTCGCCACCCCCCTATTTCTTAACGCATTGAATAAATAAAACGAAATCATAAACAAAACGGTCACGTACACTCCTGCACTCAGGCACACGTATAAGAAGTTGGGGGGTTTCTTGAGCCCCACAGCATTTGTGAGGGAGGGATCTGTGTCTGTGTGTGTGTGTGTGTGTGTTATGCAGGGATTCCTGAAAATGCTTTCAAAGTCATTTCCTTCTTTCGCAGAACATGTTACGAAAACATAAGCAAACAAAGCAGCAGTACTCCTCTCATCCTCCCTGTGTTGTTGGGGCATAATCATGAAATGGCTTTCCTCCCCTGATGGAAGCATCGAGGGGGAAATGGAAATCAATATGTGTGCGCTCATGTCTGTGTGTGAAACTAATCAAAGTGCAATGCAAATGAAAAAACAATGAAGACATAGAAAGTGCACACTGTGACGGAAGATTTTTTATGAACAGGGATCTATATTTTCATAAGAGAGACACTCTCGGACACCCTACATAGCCGTATAGGTGGAATCACTCAGTCTGAAAGCTATCTGTAGTTGGTATGATTTTGCAGTCAGAGTTCAAAAGTCTGAATCGCTTGGAAAGTTAATCATGAAGCTTCCAGATTAACAATATAAAATATAAAATAAAAAAATATAAAATTGTATATAATGTATTTCTTATGATATTTAAAACCCCCAAGTACTGCGACCAATCAGATAATTTAGACCCCTCCTGTAGTTTAGAGTTTTCGACTAAAATCTATGTGTTTATCTCCTAAATGGTGGGTGAAATTTTCAAGAAACTAAATTTTCTCTACTACTATATACTGTTTTATCGAAAAGATAGCTTTTTTTTATATCCCCCCTTTGCCTTGTGCGCTGGCAAAGTCCAGTAATACGGGGGCCCCCATTTTCCGCTTATCTGACTTCACTGTGTAGCGTTCTCTGTCTGTCGCGTTCTTTTGCACTTGCGATCCGCTGCGATCCACTGGTGTGGCGTGTAGCCCCAATAATTGTTGCTTTTCTATTATTCATTTATTTATACGCAATTTCTTTTGTTGTTGCTGATATACGGCTGTTTGTATGCGTGTGTCTATATCTGTATATGTACGCTTGTATATGCAAATTTTTGCAAACAAACTGTTCTCTATGCCCGTCTAACCGGACCCGTGTGTATATTATACACATGTATTATTTATATGCATGTAGATGTAGTATGTATTTATTATTTATATTCCCTTGATTTTTAACAGATGTTTCCATCCCCATAAAGCATATATATTCTGGATCAGAAGCCAAATCGACTGAACAAAGTCTGTATATCGTTTTCTCAGGCTGTGTATATAACATATATTGTTTATCTGTACCCGCCTAGATCGTATGACTTTCCTGGAACTGGTATTTCTGAGTAACAACTTTGTTACTTTATAACAAATTCAGAGAGCAGAAAATGTATGAATGATCTCTACGTAAGGGTATAAAATGCGTCGTAGGCCGAAACCAACCTCTCTCTCCTCCACCCAGTTAATTGCGAATTCGCTTTATTATCAGCATTTGTTATTAGCATTAACGGTATCAAGAGGGGGGTGGGAGGTGGTAGAGTGACTGCGACGTTCAGGAGGTAAGAGAGAGAGAGGCGGAAAGAAAGCAACGAACGACCGAACGAAACAGATTTATTTATTTTGATAGTAGTTTGTTTTTATTATCGCATTCGTTTCCCCTTCAATCCCCCAGCCATTGCCCAAGTGTGTGTGTGTGTGACTAGTGAGAGAGAGAGAGAGAGTGAGAGAGAGCGAGGGACAGTGTGTAAAGGAGAGACCCTGTGGCGGTGTGTGTGTGCGTGTGTGTTGGTGAGAGTGAATGCATGTGTGACTGCATTATGGAGAGCACGTGACAACGCCCTGTTATGACGTCTCAGGCCGGCTGCTGCTGCTGCTGTTTTTATTTCCGCTGACTTATCGATTCTTTATTTCGTTATCTTTTTGCACTCTTAGATCAAATAACAAAAGTGAAGCGACGAATCAACAATATCAACAACCGGCCACCAAGCAGCAGCAACAGAAACAGACGAGACAGCGGGGACAGACAGAACGAGGAGAGGACCAACAGACGAGAGCGGCAACGGCTTCACATTGGACATGTCATGTCAGCAAGCGTCCAGATTTCATCCAGCCACAACAGCAGCAGCAGCAACAGCACTAGCTAGGAATACAGCCACCAAGAGAATTGCCACAGCAGCAGCGGCAGCAATAAGCACAGCAGCAGCCGCAACAGCAGCAGCCACGCTGACGCCAGGGGAGAGCGTCGCCGGCAAGACGACGACAGAGGATTCGGATCCGTATGCATTCACAGAGACCGTTTCAGTCGCGCCGCCAATTCTATTCAATGCACAGGTAAGTGCCATAAGTGGGACGCATTGTAGCTGGGTAGCCGGCAGCCTTTTGTAGACAATCAAACAATGCACCCAGTTGCAGTTATAGTTGCAGAACAGCCCCTGCCTCCACCCACCCACACAGCAAGGGCATGGCAAGAGTTGTTAACCCTTTTTTTTAATCCATGTCAAACTCTTACACGTATCTTTTGTCTTTTGCGCGTTTGTAGAAATCGCGAGCCCGCCTAAGCGAAAACAACAAGAGCAACAGCAACAGCAACAACGGCAACAATAGGAGGCTAATAGCAACAGCTGGGGCAGGCAACAGAAAGGCCACTCTTGCGGCACAGCTGAATGCCACAGCAGCAGCCGTAGCAGCAGCAGCAACAGCAGCAACCGCAAAGGCGCAGGCGTCTTTAGCAACAACAACAACAACAACAGCAGCAGCAGCAGCAACAACGAATTTCAATAATGTCACGCAATCTCAGAGACAGCAGCCAGCATTGTCGCCGTCGCAGTTGCCGCTGCAAGCGCAAGCGTCACCGAAGCGGCCTACCAACGTCTGTATCGTTAGGCCGCAGCAACAGCAGCAGGAAAAACTAGCAGCAGAGGCATGCCAGCAGCCGCCAACGCCGCCGCCACCCCTCTACTCCCACACGCCCTCGCTGTGGCAGACGCCGCTCATTCTGGACACCAGCCAGAAGCAGCAGCAACAGCATCATCATCAGCTCCAGGCTGTGTCCATTGCATTGGTCAGCCCGCCAACATCGCCCGCCTCGTTACCCTCGCCCACTCTGACACCCACTGCAGCTGTGACCGCCATGGTGGCACCGATTGTCTCGCCCAAGGGTGGCCTGCCACTTCCGCCGTCGAAGTTCCATCACACCACCCTGGCCCAGCACTTGCAGAAGGTGGAGTGTCTGAAGAAGAAAAAGTCCTTGCCGCTGACATGTCAGAACAACAACAATAATAATAACAACAACAACAACAATAACAAGCAACATAACCATATGGTAGAGTCACTGAACAAAACGATAGGGACGGCAACCTATAACCTGACACAACCGCCACCACTGACGGTGTTCAACACGGGAACAGTCCAGGCGGCTCCTCCGCCAGCAGCCGCTCCTCCACAGAAACAGAAACATTCCACCAGCAGCTTGGATGACAGCGATCTCAACGAGATACCCGTCAATGTTATCTTTCGCAAGCCGCCAGTCTTGATGGCCGGAACAGGAGTAGGAGGAGTAGCAGCAGGTGCAGCAGGAGCAGCAGCAGCAGCAGCAGGACAAGCTCAGCCTAACGGAGTCAAGTTGGTGATACCACTGACGCCGCCAACTCCGCCAGAGGTCAACACGCCACCGCTGCTGGCTCACCGACTGCCGCAGTCGCAGCCAGCAGCTGGCATCCCTGCATTGGCTCCCAGCTTGAAAGTCTCTTTGCCACCTGCTCCCGTTGTTTCTCTGGGCTCTGCTGTGCACTCTGGAGGCACACTGCTGATTGTCTCAGCAGCCAGCCAGGCAACG
Source organism: Drosophila ambigua (assembly GCA_018150905.1). Lineage (NCBI taxonomy): Eukaryota > Metazoa > Arthropoda > Insecta > Diptera > Drosophilidae > Drosophila > Drosophila ambigua. The sequence continues at coordinate 1,731,899 of JAECWS010000086.1, forward strand.
TCTCCGGTTCCCACACCCACACCACTCACCCCGCCCGGAACTCCTGCAGCATCCATCAAAACTGAACAAATGTCTTCCAAAGTTGCCAATGCTAATGCTGCCGCCAACGCAAACGCTGCGCCAAAACGTCAAACGCCAGGAGCTGCTGCTGGCGGCAGAAGAGGCAACAACAAAACCAACAATGCAGCGAGCGTCGCAAAGAAGACTTTAGCGACGAAGCCTCCTCCGCCACAGGATCCGCAACAGAAACCGAGTCTCAATCCCAATCCGATTGTACTCCCCGTAGCAGACAAGGCAGAACCCGCTGTCCGGCAGCGGCGTCGCAAGGCCGCCTCCAAGCGCTACTCAGCGACGATCAATGAGAATGAGACGACGGACAATGGGCCGGACTCGCCGTACTGTGTGCAACAACATTGGATGCACTCCACCGGCAGGGATATGGTCCTTGACGTTCCCCTCTCGCCCAGCAATCGCCGCGAGGAACGGATTGCCGTCCGCAAGGGTATGCTGAGGCGACAGGCGCTGCAGTTACTGTCTACGCGATCGTTGCAAGATTTGCCAGTGCGAGCGGCCCGCCAGCGTCTCCAATGCGTCCAGAATATGCTGGTCAAATATCAGGATCACGCAGGACAACAGCAGGGCATGTAAGTGAACGTTCGTCTGTTGCTCTTCAGCACTGAACTTAATCGAATTGTTTTTGTTCTTTGCAGAGGGATTGGCAATCGCTGTCTTGTGTCCACCTGTAGACAGCCCACGCTCACCATGGCCGCTCACTGTGAGCGCCACATTGTGAACAACAGCACGCAGCAGCTGTTCCAGCCATGTGCGGCCTGGCGCATGGACGGCACAGCCTGCCTGGCGCCTGTTTTCGATGTCCTGCATACGCTGCCCCTGTGCACCGTTCACAGCCACCTGCGTGCCGGCCTCGAGATGGTCAGGCCAATGGCCAAGCTAGCTGCCGCAAGTCTGCCCTTGGCTGGAGTGCCGCTGGCAGTGGCACCAGCAGCCGGCATGTCAGGCAAGCGCAAGCGCAAGGCCAATCCCAGCCCTGTAAGTCGTCCGCAGAAACGGGGCAGGAAACCGAACGCTGAGCAGCAGCAGATCAGCCACCAAATAAGCAGCCAGATTACCACGCTACCGGTGATGTCATCGGCAGTGATGCAACGAAAGAGCAGCACCACTTCGCTGGAGTCCATAGCCAGTAATTCGCAGTGTTCCTCGGCCAATTCTCATTCCCAGCTGTCCTACACGCCGCCCACACCCGCGCCAGTACCAGTCTCTGTACCATCGTCGCACGGTTTGCCACACTTGTCCATACCGCCGGCGCTGGCTCCACTGAGCGGGGACTACCAACCGAAGCAACAGCAGCAGCAGCCGACGGCACTGTTCAAATTCGAGGCTGATCCGCAGGTGCAGCAGCTGGAGAGTGGCCTCAATCTGCTGGCCAGTGCCAATATCAACATAAAGGCCGAAGAGATTAGCCAAATTGTGGCACAACTGGCGGCGGCTGGTGGGGATCTGCAGCCGCAAAACCACCAACTCAACAACAACAACAATAATAGTCTTCACTTTAACAATAACAACAACAACAATATGAGCTATAGCAACAACAACAATAGTTTCCCCTCGTTCAACGCGGCCTTTGGCAATGCCATTGGCCAGCCAACGCACAATGGCCAGCACACGGCCCTGGGCCTGGCCAACACGGCGAATCTGCTGGGCCAGGACATGTTCGGTATATGCGAGAACAGTTCGGCGTATGCCAGCTCCGAGGACACGGGACTGGGTGGCCTGAGCGAATCGGAGCTGATTGGCGCTAACGATGCTGGTACGTACATTGCTGTTTGATTGCATTGCACTTAAGCTTTTGCAGCACTGGGATCGACATTGTGGCTAACACTGAACCTTTATTTTCTCTTGCAGATGACATAGCATTGAATGGCGCCCACTTGCTGGAGGAGCACGATCTGGTAAATGTGTTCGACACGCTGCCGGACGATGCCTTCAACGAGCTCTTTCAATCCGGTGTGTATTTAACAGCAATTTTACTTGTTTTGTTTTTCGTTGTACTAATTAATGTGTGCCCTCGCTGCCATTGCAATCGCTGTCCTGTCCGCCCTCGTCCTGGCCTGTGCCGCCTGCCAACGCAGTGCAACAAGCCGAGTGCGAGGCCATGGATCGGGCGCTCGAGATCGCCGACAAGAACCTCAAGTGTCTGCAACAGACGATTGTCGGCTCAGAGGATAACGACCTGCTTAACGATTTCCTCGATGATATGTTAGCCGATGGTGTGATTAGCTCAACGAACACGTCCGGCATCGATGCCGCCACACTGTTCGTCGACAGCAGCAGCGGCGGCGGCAACAGCAGCAGCAACAGTGCCAACAGCAGCTGCACGCCGGCCTCCGCCTCTGTGGCGGATATACGCGGCCTGGTGCAGACCTAAGACGCGGTCCCGGTCGAGGACCAGGTCAAAGGCTATAGCTGGCACACGGCTAGCGTCACTTTCAAGAGATCTTTCGAGCTATAAACTGAAACTGGAACTGCAACAGCAAGTCCACTTCTGAGTAGCTTTCGTGAAGAGTTTTGGGCGTTTTTGGCCTATTTCTCACCTGATTCTGGTTCGGCACACACTTCTATATATATATGTATATGCTGCTTGAATGTATGTGTATCTTCATTGTATATGCGCCTGCACACATGCATATGGAAATCGTATAGATATGGGGTTTAATGTATAAATCAAAACAAAAACAAAACAACAAAAAAAACAAAAAATTCTAAAAAATTGAGGAAAAAAAATTTCGATAAAATATTTACTGCAATTTAAACAACAAATACCTAATAAAAGAAACAAACAAGAATGAAATGTATGTGTATCTTCAAGTACACACGAATGCCCACAAACACACACATACACACAGCAGTAGCATTATATATAACTCTTAAAGTAACCTTAATTGTTAGTATAACAGCAACAACAACAAAAACAACTTGAGGATTGTAGAGTGCAGCTTTATTATACATACATAGAAAACAGACAGACAGAAAGATACATTATACATTATATAGAAACGGAATCGGAATCAGAATCAGAAATCAGAGAAACACCAGAACAGAATCCACGTTCGTAGGGAAAACTTGGCAGCATATTTTGATTTTCATTTAAATTCGATGGCATTGATGGAAGCAATCAATCAATCATCGTTCAGTTACGTAATCAAATGAATTTGTTTAAACCATTTTGTGGGAGCGCATTTACAGCAAAAACACTTTACACTCGAGGTCGAGATATCCGGGATTGAGATCGCGATCGAGAATTGCAATCAATTACAAAACAAGGAAATACAAAAACAGAAGCATAATTGAAAATGATGATAATTTTTGTGTTTTATACATATTTGATTTGTACACACTCACACACACACAATACACAGATACACTTATACACACACATACATACATACAACGTACAAGGGACTAGTTTGAAACCGCGAATCGTATTACTAAATATACATACTATATACTTATATAAAACATATATAAATATATATATATATATATACAACAAATACTATATATATGTAACACCATACATCTTAAGAGTAAGCTTTAATTTAAAATATACAAGCCCCCCTTCCCAACAAAATAAAACAAAAAACAAAAATAAGAGAGAGAAAATTCAACAAAAAATAAAAAAAAGTTATGAACTCGATTTTAATTTAGCCTAAACAATTTTAAAAAGCAAAATTAGGCTGCCCCTTAACCATTCAAACAAACAAACAAACAACCAACGTTTTTTAGTTTCTTACCATGCGATTCTTCTGTAAAATATCAAGTATAAATAGTATAAAACTTAAAAATAAACTGTAATTTTCTTTAGTTAGTGACACACACACACGTACTATATATATATAATACAAGGGTATATACGAGTATATAGTATATATATATATATATCTACATATATATAAAACCAATACACACATATACACAAAAACATGCAAGAAAACTGTTACGCTTTAAAATACGATATAAAACTCACAACCAACCAATAACCACAGCCCCTACAGACTTTCCCCAGATCATTTCATTCCAAACAAACAAAACAAAAACCCACACCATCATATCCCTCCCAGCCATTGTAAGCTTTCATTTCTCATCTGTCCATCTAAGCAAGTATTAAATGAATTAAAAACACGTTTAATATACCCTGGATAATCATGTATTTGTATATGTATCACATGCATCGACTTGGCATTATGTTGAAGCATCCTTCATACGATCCCCCACGCCACACACACATGCTCATCGCCATCCCATCCATTGGGATTATCATTTAGGGGGAAGTTTTGAAGGAAAACGAACGAGCAGTTAGAAGGAACTACTTTATACATAATGGAAACTCTGTAATATATTATATGATATGATATGTGTAACTCCCGCACTCTCACTCTCTATCTCTATATGCATAGATGTAACTGAATTGTATGTATTCGTTCTTGAGTTAGTTAATTACATTACTGACTATTGGGTTTACAATTCACGTATGCCCTGTCCCTGTCCCTGCCCTCCCCCCACAGTCCACGAAAACGCTACTCTGATCTAATTCGCTGTGCAAGTAACGCGAACAAAATTAATGTTTTTTTATACATACTACATATACCGAAACTATGAAACTATACCATGTATTTTTCTATGCTTTACGTTTATTTTTTACACCACAATTGGTATACTTTGTAAGAACTCCAGAGATGGGTCCTCTGGACCCTCCCCCTCTATAAGCCGCCTCGTTTCCATTAGTTGACGTTTTTTTTTCCCAAGTTTTCGGTATGAGGTACAATTTCATTTTTGTAATTTATGTGCATTTTTGTGATCTAATTTGTGTAACTATTATAAACGAAAAAAAAAAAACAAAATACTTTAAGAAAACAAAACAAACAAAAAAATATACAAAACCAACAGCAGATGAAAAAAGAATTGATTGATTTTATGGCAACTGAATATTTTACCCTGAAAATATAATACAATATTTTTAGTAAAAAAAACAAAAAGAAACCAAAGAAGGAATTGTTTTTATTCATTCGAAATTGGCAAGGAATGTGGGTCTAAGCTGGAGCTGGGTAGACACTGGGATACCAATTATAGTAGAGATTACATTGTCCCGGCAGTACTTGAAAATTTCAAATTTTACGTCTACCCAAAATAATACCCAGACCCAGACGCAGTTGCAGGTGTGAGACGTATACAAATAGCAGGCGTTTGATTTGCCTTAACTGTTGACGATAAAAAATAAAAAAAAATCAAACACCAGAATTGTAAAGTTTTTGAAAATAAATTTTGAATCTTATTGGTAAGTGTTAACAGCTTCATGTTCGTGGCTAAAACTAATTATTGCCGTTCCAGTTAGGCCGAATCCGTTTATTTTATATTTTATCATTCCCGACCAGAAGCTGTTCTTATATTTTCTTTACAAACGGATCTCAATTACGCAGTGAGTCAGTACTTCGGTATATATTTACATGGGTCTTAAGAGCTAGTCGTACGCTAGGCCTAAGATTACCCTAAACTACCCTAGACTAGGTGTAATAAATAGTTGGATGGATGATGGACTGTGGCTACAGCTCTGTGGTCTCCAGCTTGCGGGCCAGAATCTGAGCATTATTCGTTAGCTTGTCGATCTGATTGTACAGATTGAAGTGGCGGTTTAGATCGTTGCTGTTGTTGAAGAGCTTGGCGGTGCCCTTGAGCGTTTCGTGCATATCCTGCGTGGCCACCGCCAGGAAGTTGTCGTCCAGCGAGTCCTGACCGCCAACGCTGTGCATCAGAATGGGTGGGATCTAAGTATTAGCCAGATAACAAAGGGCTTCCCTGGTGCACTCACCTCGCCGTCTCCTCGTTCTTGAACCACTCGTTCTCGTAGCCCTTTAGCCAGATGGGATTGGAGCCCTGGACACTGTGCTTGTTGGTGTTCGGCACCCGCGTGGCCGGCTCGTTTGTGTGCTGCAGGGACAGCGATGAGTGAGCGCCTGGAAAAAATATAAGGGCTAAGACATTGTTCCTTGGCCATAAATGTGAGTTGGACCTACGGAAAATGTTGACTTTGGCGGCTCGCAGCTGCCTCCGGTAGCCGTTCCGCTGTGAGGCGCACAGGGCCAGGATGACCACCAATAGAGTGGCCATGAACAGATTGGTAAAGACGAGCCACACGAACAGGGGGCCCTTGGTGGGGCCGGCTGTGAGCAGCTGGGCCTCCGCCGGCTGCGTGTCCAGCACATTGAGATCCTTGAACAGTTCGTCCAGGCTCTCGATGTGCGAATCGATCAGCTTGAGCACGTCGGAGACCTCGTAGATGGAGTTATCCTCGCGCTCGACTAGATGCATGTAGAGGTCCGTTTTGGTCTTGTCCACCGAACCGTCCTTGTTCTCGTGCACTTTAATCTCATCAATGTTGACAATGGACTCGGTTATGTTGCCCAAGGTGCTGCAAGCAATAGAAGTGCCACTTAGCATGGATTCAGTTCGTCCATCATCCCCCCCTTGGACTTACTCTCTGAAAAGTTCCACGCGTGAGCGCAGCTCATCCGGCTGCAGTCGGAAGACAAAGCGCACCTTCTGATCCTCACGCAGCAGATAGATGAACACGTGGGCCACATCCCGCATGCCCAGCGTATCGTTGGCCAGCACCACAAAATCGAAGTAGCCCTTCATGCCCTTCTGCGGATCGAAGTTCAGCTGCACCTCGCCCGTCTCCACGTCCAGCAGAAACGGGGCCTTGCGCACATTCTCCAGCCCCTCGGACAGCGTCTGCCTGATTTCGCCCACCTGATAGTAGCCGATCTGGGCGTTGGCCCCCTCATCGGCATCCGTGGCATCCACGCGCATAAACTTCAGGCCAAAGTCCGCATTGGTTGTGATGCCGCCCGTGAAGATTTTGGTGCGGAATCTCGGCGGATTGTCGTTGATGTCCAGCACTCTAACCTGAACCCGAACGATCGTGCTGTCCGCTTCGGGGGGCGGCTCCACCGCTGCCGCTGGCTGATCCTCCATGCTGCTGTCGTAGCTTTCGTAGGACACAATTTCTGCCTCAGCAGAACCCGAGGCTGGGGCCTGCTCCCTCCCGTATTCAGTAGAGCGCAGCTGGCGCGAGTGCTTGAAGCGATCGTAGCTGTGCTCCGGATGCCGCAGATGTCCAGCGATCTTGTTGTTAATCTCAATGCCCATACGGCGACGCTGATGGCCACTGGAGTGCTCTGCAGTGTCATTGGCGCAGTTCTCCGTGGCCTTGACATACAGCGTAAAGTTGGCCACCAACTCGCGATCGAGCTCGCGATCGACGGTCAGGACATGGGACTCGGGATCCAGGCGAAAGTAGCCAGCCTCATTGCCGCGCACTATGAAGTAGCACACCTGACTGGGCGTCTCCTCTGGATCGTCCAGCTCCAGCTGGTCCTTGTCTATGGTGTCCGGCAGCTTGATGCGCTCTGCGCCCGGGTCCGAGTGCTCCGTAAAGTTTACGGCTATTTCGTTGACTATGAACTGCGGCTCGTAGTCGTTGACGTTGCGCACGTAAACGGTCAGATCGAGATCGGTGCTCAGGGATGTGGGCAGACCCTGATCGTACGCCTCAATGCGTAGCTGTTTAAACACAGAAAAAGAAGAGCAAGGATGATCAGTTTAGATCTCTTCCTCTCTCTGCAGTGGGGACGCCCTTACCTCGTGTATCTTCTGCCGCTCGCGATTGAGTGGCTCGCGCAGGTGCAGCTCGCCCGTGTCGGCATTCACCTCGAACATCTTGTAGCTGCCCAAGGGATCGGGCTTCAGGCGGTAGCGCACCAGGGCATTCTGCCCCATATCCGCATCGCTGGCATACGCCTGCAGTATCAGACTGCCGACCGTGGCATTCTCCGGCACTCGCACCGTGGTGTTGTGCAGCGGCCTGACAAACACCGGCGCATGATCGTTGAAGTCTGAGACGCAAATGTCCAGCGTGCTGTGCACTATGTTCGCTGGCACACCCAAGTCGCGGGTGGTTATGGTGAGGCTGTAGTTGCCGAACCTGTTGCGCAGACTCTGACCGGCAAAGATGTGCGCATTCCACGCATCCAGCTGACGCAGCTCAAAGATGCCTACAATAGAGCGGATATAACAATCGTCTAATTGATGTTTCCCAAGTGCCAACTTACCCTCCTTGTTGCCCTGGGTAATGGCAAAGGTCAAGCGTCCATTGGGTGTGGCTGGGTCGTCCGCGTCCTTGCCCACAATGCTGGCAATGCGCTCGTGCAGCTCGTGATATTCCGTGATGAGCACACAGCTCGTGGGCAGGCTGACCTCCGGCGCATTGTCATTCTCGTCCAGAATGGAAATGCTGAAGGGAATAATTGAATTGAATTGAATTGAAGGCCAGTCCTATACCGATTGTGGCCAGGCACACTTACAACACTTGCTTGAAGGCATTGCGGCTCTCTCCTGCCAGAAATCCGAACTGATAGTTGTCCCACGCTTCGATGACCAGATTGTACGAGTCCTTGGTCTCGCGATCCAGACGATCGGCCACCGTGAGCACGCCAGTGTCCGCGTCTATGGTGAACTTACCCTGCGAACTAATGCGATCCATGAGGAACGTGATCTTGCCAAAGTCCCCCGCATCCGCATCCGCTGCCTGGACGGTGGCCACCCGCGTGCCCGGCGCTGCCTTCTCGCTGATCGTGTAGTTCTTGCTGCCACCAACGAAATACGGATTGTTGTCGTTCTCGTCCAGCACCGTCACATAGACATCGATTAGGGAGGAGCGGGGCGGCAGACCAGAGTCGGTGGCCCGCACGCTAAAGTTCAGCCACTGATGCTGCTCGTGATCGATCTTATTGGCCACCACAATCTCCCCCGTCTGGGCATCCAAGTGGATGAGGCTGCGGTAGGTGGGATTGCCCTCCAGGCCATAGGTAATGGTGCGATTCCTGTCCACATCGTAGGCCAGCACATTGACAACCATGGCGCCATTGATGCTGTTCTCCGTGATCGATTGGCGGTAGAAGGGCTGCCTGAACTTGGGATTGTTGTCGTTCTCGTCCAGCACTTGAATGCCGAGGAAACCTAAGTGGGAGCATATCAGAGGAAGATATGATTAGGGTCCAAGGGGCGAGTCTCTTGCCTTGTCTCTGGTCTCACCCTCAACGACCTGTTTGCCCTTGGCCGCTGCCAGATCTTCCACTGTAATGGCCAGCTTGATGTGTTCGACCCTCTCGCGATCCAGCAGCTTGACAACCTCCAGGTTGCCCTCGATGGGATCCACCTCAAAGGCGCCCAAGTAGTCGTATTCGCTGGCCTTCACCAGAGCCCCCTCCTCGTTGCGGCCCTCGCAGTGCTCCGCATTTAGCTTGTAGCGTAGAATGGCATTCTGGTCGGAATCCGTTGCCCTGATCCGATAGACCAAGCTGCCCACTTGCGTGTTTTCCACGATCTTCAGAGCAGGCAAGTCCGTCAGCAGCGGCAGCTTGTTGTTCACATCCTGTATGCTGATGTTCACCGTGGCTGTGCTCATCAGCTGCGAGCTGCCCAGCCCCCCATCCAGAGCGAGCTGTTAGGAGGGAGTTTATCTCAGCATTTATGCAGAAGAAAGAGTGTTTCAGGGCTTACCACAGACAAAGTGTAGATGGAGCGCTTGCTGTCGGTGAGATCGGGATCCAAATTGGCGCCCTGGGCCACCGATATCACGCCCGACTCCGAGTTGATGATAAACTTGTCGCTGGCACCCGTCTGGATGCGATAGACCACGGCATTGTTGGGCGACGAACCGTCGCGATCGATGGCCGTCACCTGGAGCACTGAGCTGCCGCCGGGCAGATCCTCGGGCACTGTTTTCGCATAGAAGCTCCTCTGGAAGATGGGCGGATTGTCGTTGACGTCCTGCACATAGATGAGCACCGGCACGACCGTCGAGAGCATGGGTATGCCAGAGTCGCGTGCACGCACAAGCAGATCGATCTCGCGCATGCTGCCGCCGCCGCTGGCCTGGCCTGGCACACTCCTCCGATCGGTGTCGACCAGCTCCTCGAAGTCGAAGTGGTGCAGCGGCTGCAGCAGCCCGCTCTGCGGATCAATGGTGAAGTTCGAGCGAAAGAGACCCTCCACAATCTCGTAGGTTATCTGACTGTTCTCCGTTCCATTCAGATCCAAGTCGCGTGCCTCCAGTTGCAGGGGCGTCTCGAATTCGCCCTTGTTCTCCAGCAGCTTTGTCTCGTACTGTCGCTGGGGGAAGGTCGGCGCATTGTCGTTCACATCCTGTATGTCCACAATGATCTGCGCCGTGTTCCGATTGCCCTGGCCCACATTATCAATGGCCTCCACGGTTAGGTAGTGGCGGGAGATGATCTCTCGATCGAAGGCCGTTCCACCGTGCTGCTTGATGGTGATCACTCCCGTTATCGGATTCAGTTGGAGTCTGTATGGAGCAGTTAGGGCTAGAAGTTAGGGAACTCTCTCAGTCGGCTTGCTGTACTTACAAATGAGCTATGCCGCCCCTGAGATTGGTGTAGCGTATGCCCATGGTGCCAAAGTCGCCCGAATCGACATCCACGGCCTCCACCTTGGTGATGATCGTACCCTGATCGCTGTTCTCCAGCACGCTGGCATTGTAGATCGCATGCCTGAACTCCGGAAAGTTGTCGTTCTGATCCCGGATGAAGATCTGCACATGAGCGGAACTGAAAGCGAAAACAAGAGCAACATTTAGAGCCTCCCACTACACCCGAAACCCAAGTCTCACCTCCATCGACTGGGCTCATCGATTTCCCGTGCAAAAATGGTAAAGTTAATCTCTACGAACTGCTCAAAGTCCAGGGACTTGGAGTTCTTGACGCGCAGCATAAAGTTGGCCTCGTTCACCGCCAGTTCGGGCACAATCTCAAACAGATCGTTGGGCGGATCGAGGAACAGTCGGAAGGTGCCGTTGTTGCCCTCGTCGTGATCGTATACAAAGTTCTGCACATCCCCATCGATAAAGTTCAGCGGCGTGTTGGTCTGGGCGTTCTCGTTCACCTCACAGCGATAGAGCGCCTCCCCAAAGGTGGGAATCTCGTCGTTCACATCGCTGACGATGACCGTCACCTCCGTGCGAATCGAGACGGGAGCCACCTGAGTGTTGGCCTTGGACAGCTCGGTGGCAGTGATGCGCAGAATGTGCGCCCCATTCACCTGGTCGCTCTGCTCCTCCCGGTCCAGTTCGGTGAGGGTGTGCACGATGCCCGTGTGTCGGTCAATGTCGAACAGATCGTTGGCCTCCAGGCTGTAGGCGATCGGATTGTTGATGCCACGATCGCCGTCGATTGCCCGCACCCGCAGCACCCGTGTGCCCACCGGCGCATCCTCGGCAATGCGGGCCACCGCCTGGACCTCCACAAATTCCGGTGGCTGGTCCTCAATATCCTTGACTTTGATCAGAATGGCAGCCGTGCCCGTGTTGACTGGTCCCTGGTTGGCCCGATCAATGGCCAGCACGCGCAGCTGATAGAGGCTCTTCGATTCGTAGTCGAGCTCCCGCTGCAGACGCAGCACGCCCTTGCCCTGGTGGGTGGCGATGCTGAAGACATCGTTGTCGCCATCGAGCTCCTGCAGATAGTAGACAACCTGACCGTAGGCACCCTCATCGGCATCGGTGGCCTCCAGGGTGCTGATCACGGCCGGGCCACTGCCCTCGGGTATCTCGATGGCGTTCTGGTACGGCAGGAAGGTGGGCACATTGTCGTTGATGTCCTCGACCAGCAGCAGCAGGCTCTGCGTCACATAGCTGTGGTCGCTGTAGTGGCTGTCTGTCAGCGTCAGGACTATGGCGTACTCGTCCTGCATCTCGCGGTCCAGCTCCTTGGCCAGGTACAGCTTGGCCTCATTGCCGCCGGTGTTCTCGATGCGTATTATCTCGCTGTCGTGGGAGTTTCGCTTGCCAAAGGTCAACGGATCATTGTCCGGATCGTAGCCCTTGAGGGTGTAGATCAGAGTTCCTAGTGGGCCGTGGGGTTGGTTGGTTAATGGAATGTTTTGTGTGGTTCAACTGGCTTGATACTTACCCACTTTCGTTTCGGGGCTCTCCTTCAGGCGCAGCACAATCTCCGACTGTCCGTCGATAGCGAAACGAGGCGGTCGATTGGAGGCTGCGATGCCAATTAGGGCGGCAAATACTACGCTAAGGATCACCATGGTGGTGCTTATGTGTCTAGGCTGTTGCGGCGTCCTTTTTAAGCGCACCTTCTTGTAGTCTGTGGATTGCCTCAGCTGCTCGTTGTACATGCTGAATTGAATGTCGTTGTGGATGATGATGATGTGTGGTTTGAGTGAGCACCTTTTGGTTACTGCCACTGCCACATGACGGGCAGACTTTCGAATGACACCAGCCGAGCGACACCTAGAAAATAGACAAGAGGTGGATGGAGCTGTGTTACAACAGAGACCCAAAAGCCAGTGCTAACCCATTTTCCCTGCGGGCCTGGTCTGTCACATTTTATGGCGACTCTCTGGGGGGCTGTGCCTTATGACCCCACAACAGTTTCGCTTGAGAAAGCAAAAGACAGACTCTAGAGTGGAGAGCTTTCCGTATGCGGTTCTGTTCTGGTTCTGCTCTTGCAACATGTCCCCGTCCCCCCCAAAAACAAACCCAAAATCCAACAATTAGGTCGGACAAATGTTTCTCAATGGAACAGGTACTCTGGCACTGGCACTGGAACTGGACCTGCTGCAGTGGCCTGGCTCGTGTGTTCTCTGCGTGAGAATTGGCCAAATCATTTGCGAAAGTTTTATGTGCAAATTAATTAAAGCGTCTGCTCTTTATTGGCCTGGCTCTGGCTGCTGGCTCAGCACTAGCCTGGAATTCCGCTGAAGAAATTTTTATTGACTTTGTTTTTGTGTGTTGTTTTCTTTTGAAAGGTTTAACGACCGTAACGTTTTCTAAACTGCCCGGCAATTATTGTAACTTACTCTTGTACGAGCACATTTGCTGGTATGTGCCATGCCATGTGCCAGATTTGTCTCAATAAATTCTAGATAATCTGCCCAGTTAATTGGTTGGTTCTTTCGCAAGTGGTGGAGTGAAAACTGAAAGTCGTGTGGGGCGAGAAGGGATGGGGATTTTCCAGCCCTACGAGTGTACGAAAATTTAATGATGTTTCTCCATAGTTTGAAGAGTTTGAAGAGGAGTGCAGTGCAGTCTTATCTACGTTTGGTTTCTCACAGCCAGCGGATCATGTACGCGTGTGAAAAGTGCATAGCGATGACTGCATCTGTCAGATACAGATACATAAACAGATGCAGCTATAGCTGCCGCTACAGATACCATTGGCTGCGGCTTATTAATGCCAGACAGTGCCATTGTTCGAGAGTTCAACTCGGTTTGCCTCATTTGCAATCGGAGCACTTGCATATCATCTCATACTTGGCTTGGCCACAGAGAGCGCGACAGAGCAGAGCTACAGTGCGGTTCATTGATTTCGCAATCACTTGGATACTTGAATATTTCTTAATTGTTGGCAATCGTAAATGCACCTCTCGAACCCTGCCTCTGCCACTGGCCCCGGTCAACCGGTAATTGATTTGTGTACCAAGTACGAGTACTTGTGCATCTTTTGGTTTCACTTGGCAACGGTTGCACAATGCTCACTCCATCGAAAATTCATCTTTATCGCGTCGGGAAAAATCTGCAGACAAGGTCGTTAGTGAATCCCCCTCCAGTCGGGGCACTTTTGATTCAAAAGTAATCACAATTTGTGGCTGATTTCGCTTTCAACACGCGCCACATGCAACAATTTCATTTCAGTTTTTCGAAGGAGAACTGAAGAGGAGCTGAAGGCAAAGCTTTGGTTGGGTTTTTCTTTTGGCTTTTGGGGTAATTATCCATGTGTATTCATGGCCGAGAGGCAATTGGGTTGTTTGGTCAGTTGGCTGGCCAGGGAATGCTCGGGTGGCCATACAATTTCATGCTGCACTGCTTTTGCCATATTCAGAATGGGGCTAACTATAGCTATCAACAGAGCTGCTGTCGATCAGCGCAGTCCATCAGTTTAGCCGAGCGATACTCGATACTACCCGACTGTCAGAGCAGTCTGAATACAACTGAAATTGTAGTTAACATTTTATTGTTCTAACTTGTTTGAATTTTGTTTTGTTTTATTGTTTCAGACATTGCATAATTTAATACGAATAATTTGATTTGCCATATATGTGTGTGGGCTTGGAATTGATTGCTGTAAGTACTTATTACCCGTGCACATTTTTTACACCGTCAATGCCGCTGTCGGAGCTATCACTCCACATTAAATGGGGCTACTTAAAGCCAAGCTAAATGTAGTCTTAATTAAATCCATTAGCTATGGAGACGCACTTTCCTGCTGGCAATTTTCCAGCCGGCGAAAACCCACTGAATTAAAGCAAATTAATAAGTCACGCCGCCGCCTCGCAGAGATCAGACCCAGTCTTTTCAGTTTGCCATTTCACTCACAATTTATGTAAGTTGAAAGTGGAAGAGTCAGAGCCGGAAAAGCCTCAGAGCCATGACGATGGCGGCGGGTGACGACGCTGCCCTTCCACAGCTTCACAACTATCTCCAACATCTGAGACACGGCAGACTCTTGGCTTGGCGGCTTTGCCCTCCTGGTGCTAATGACTCTTGTTGCAAAGCTCACGCTTGGCATGTTCTGGCCTGCCCTGGCCTTTTGTTTCCCGCTCAGAGTTGGCCAAAAAGTGAAATCCTGCACGAAAATAGTTCAATATACTCGAGCTTTGTAGCCAATGGATACCACAGCCCTCCCCACACCCAATCCATTGCATTCCCCCTGCCAACCCATCCCATTAACTGTTGCGGTTAACCACAAACAAAACTGCTGCAGACAGACTCCAAGGTAATCCCACAGAAACGCAAATCTCAATGAACAATTTTTGATTTCGAATAATGCGACAAGTTCCTCTTGCTGCTGCTGCATCTCCACTATGCACATAATCGTTCGTTGGCCCGGCACCTGGACGGATGACTTTCCATGTCAGCCAGAGCCAGGGGTTCATTTAATTATATTAAATATGTTAAGCGCGGTGCAGAGAGAGTCAGTGGCAGTGGCAGAGATACAGATACGTGTAGAGACAGACAGTGTAGCTCGGTTTGGGACCAATGTTGCCTTCAGTTTCCGGAGCACGAGTGGCTGAGCAAACAAACGGGGCGGACGGGGGGGACCCATGGCAGTACTCCAATTTGAACACTTCCTCCCCCATATTAGGGCCCTGTTTGTCATGCCCATCGATTCCGATACGCCGCTCCGCGACAGTCAAGTTCAACGCCAGCAGCAGCACAGCTCCATGCGAGCTATTGTTTGTTGTTGGCTGACAAACAAAAGGAGAGTCGCAACAGCGTGGGGGCGGGGTACTACGTTGGCTGGAGGCAGCTCCGTTGCGGTAGCTTGGTTTTTGACTCATAGCCAGGTTCGAGCGACGCCCGCATCCGTCTCACTTTCATGGTAATGTGCGTAGTCCCTGCCACCTCTTCTGCGGCGCCAGTCTAGCCCTGAGCCCCCAGCCAAATCTTGGCAGTAACATGGCTTGGATGCAGACAAAGTGTCGTAAAACATTTGTCCGTTACACTTGGTCTCCTTTTCTAGCTCGTCTTTTTTGCATATCCAAGCAGCCCAACTGCTTCGTTCATCCGAGTCCGAGTCTGCCTCGAAAACTACGAGTATTACTACACTTCGGGGCACTTCGACAATTGGTTTCGCATTCATGTGCATGTGGAAGAGCAAGCAAGTCCTTGACCTGAGCTATGCGACCTTACCTACGTTATTGGGGAAGCGGAACGTAGTTGAGCAACTCCATAGAGCTTCTTTAGCATTGAAAAACCATCCCCAGTGAGTAGGGGAAAGCCCTGAAAAATGACAGGACACATCTGAAGCCTGTCGCCGAACCGGTTCCAATACTTACCCTCTAAGAAAGGTATTCCTCTAGCAGACAGAGCGTATCCTTTGCCCCTGGCCACTTGCAGCTTTTATGTTAATTATTTTAGGGCGCACTTCCAATGTCTCACCTCACTCGATTGCCAGTCGACTGCTCACAGAGAACTTTCAAATTTCTTGCACTGACACATTTCCGTGAAGGCTTCTTCTGTGGGCCAGCAGCGCCAGCACCAGCACGACCACGAGCACGACGTCACTGGTAATTAGGCATGAGTCAAAGAACCCCAGAACTAAATAAACGTGTCGCGCGCTCTGAAATTGGGCAATGCACGAACCGGAACTCGAATCCAAACAGGGGAGGTAGGGGCACCGGTGCCATCCACATATGTATGTGGATGATGAGTACACGGGATGGATCACTTTAATAACACTTTGACGCCGCCGCCGACGGAACGTGCTTCAAGCCACGCAATGTACTTAGTGCTGACCAGGCGGTGGGGGCTCTGCGTCTTAATAAATCACGATTGCACTTCAAAATTTCGAATACCGTTAAGTGTTTTCGGAACACGAAATAGCCGCCAAAACGATGTGGAAGCTTCGAAAGCCGCAAAACGACTAAGAGCCTCAGCCACAGCCACAGCCGACTCAAGCTTGAGCCATGGAACGGTGTGTGCTCTATGGGAATGGAGTTGTCAACGAGTGTTGTGGCAACCCTGGCACGAAGAGCGAGAGAGAGAGAGAGAGAAAAGACTGCAGTGCAGGCACGCGAGTAATTACCGAACCGTAAATTCCACCGGCATGACTAGCCGGAGGGGGCTGGTGGGGTTGGCGCATGGGGGTGGAATTGTTTGTTTACGATCTCGCATTGAAAAGTGTTGGAAACGAGAGAAGAGTGGGAGGTGGACAACGGAAGTGCTTTGGGCTTATGCAATTTTGAAGGTTAGATTAGCAGAATTGAAGAGTTGCACAAAACTGAGAACTGAGCAGGAAAAACAAGGATAAAAATAGCTTCCTTTGAATATTATTTCCACTATAGCAAACTGCGTCTCTATGTTTTGTAACGTGTAACAAAGGAAGCAATTGTTTTTATTATCAACACAGTTTTCTTAGAATTTCATTTCCCCAATTTTTTACACGCTACAAATTGTTCTCGTATTATAATTATATCAAACACAGTCAAGTCTCTCTCTCTCTCGGCTTTTATCGTACAGAACATGTCGTTGAGTCGTGTCTCAGGGATACGTAATGGACAGCTAAGGGATTTGGCCAAGAAGGCCAGTTCGGCGGAAACGCTGCCGACACTCGTCAGAAAATCCAGCACCAGCCGTTGCTTCCACTTCCGCTACATGGAGCTGTGCCGCGCCAGAAATCTGGCACCATTGCCGGAAATACGGAACAAGTCCAAGGAGAACACCTTGCTGGAGCTCTTCGCGGACAAGCTGACCGTTAACGACTGGATGATGGTCATCGAGGCGCTGCAGCATGACATCGTCCTGCAGAGCATGGTGCTGCACATGCGGCGCTCCTATCCAAACAGTGAGTAGCCAGTGTCGTCGTGCCATAGGGCGGGGAAACTAAGGTACGGCCTTTCCATGCAGACACAATTGAGCCCATCGATACGGAGAATCGGGCCCGACTCTTTCGACAGCGTCCGGTGGTATTCACTCGCTTCATTTTCCGCGGCCTCGTCGATGCCATCGCCAATTGTGTGTCTACCAATAAGAATCTCACAGTGCTCAAGCTGGAGGGTCTGCCCCTTTGTGACGGCTACATTGAGGCTATTGCCAAGGTGGGTAGAGAGAGAAGCATCTTATGAATCCATTTCAATACCTTTCGGTACATTGTGTCCTCTAGTCGCTGGCCGCCACCGATTCCCTGGAGACCTTGAGCTTTCGCCGGTCCAGCATTGGGGACAAGGGGTGCGAGATGGTCTGCAACACGGCCAAGTACCTCAATCGTATTGCATTCTTCGATCTCTCCGAGTGCAACATCAGCTCAGAGGGGGCCTTCCACGTGGCCAATATGATCAAGGTATAGCGGAGGTAAATCCGCTAAATCGAATCCTTGATAATCCTTGATATGCTCCTCAGATGCAAAAGATATTACAATTCACAGAGGGATGGGAAAAGTCTCTGCGCTATCAGACGCTCGATGTCAGATCCATTTTGGGATTGCGCACGATCATTCTCGCAAACAATCCGAATATCGGTGACCAGGGCCTGCGATGCATTGCCGAGGTGCTGAAGGAGGATGCCTGGATAAAGGGTAAGTAGGAGCAGCATGGGCCATCCCTCTCTAAGATCTCCGGCCTCTCCAGTTGTCGACATGCAGGGCTGTGGCCTGACTGACATTGGGGCGAATCTCATACTCGACTGCCTGGATCTGAACAGTGACATCCAGGAGTTCAATGTGCGGAACAACGAGGGGATCAGCCACTTCTTGCAGCGTAGCATTCGCGAGCAACTGGGCATTCCACAATTCGAGAAGAAGCCGGAGCCGGAATACGATCTCAGCTGCTTCAAGGGGCTGCAGAGCCTGCCCAAGGGCCAGAGGTTCACCATCAGCCAGCTGCTGCAGCACATCAAGATCCTTGAGCAGCAGCTGTCCTTCGAACGGGTTCTACGCAAGAAGGCCGAGAAGCTGAATGCAAAGCTCAGCCATCAACTAATGAGCAGTGATGGCCACCTTACCTCCGACAAGTTCACGGAAACATCCCCCACCCACTTGCCCAACGAATATCTGGAAGTGACGGAAACCGTCATAGAGTATGTCTCCTGTATCCCTCTGGGTATTGTGCAGCATCCCTCATTGGTGTATTTCACAGATCGCCAACGTATCGCTCGACGCATGCCAGCAAGCTGGTCAACACTTCCGTCCCCACACCCGAAACGACTCCGCGCAGCGACTTGCCGACGCTGCGAAATGATCCGCAGGATTCGCAATACTCAAGCCAACTGGAATCGGAACAAACCACCGAGGTGGAGTCAATGGAGGTCACCCCTTGCGAGGAAGATCAGGTGGCGATACGGACGTTGTTGCAGGTCCGAAAGGTGCGCAGCGAGATGAAGTACGTGGAGCGTAACGTCAAAGATGGTAACAAGAAGCACGAGTCAAAGTCGGATCACGAATTCGCCAACGAGCGCCACGTAAGTGACTCACCTCTTGACAGCCTTCGTCAGTCACTAATGTAACCCATTGCTCTATCCCAGTTCAAGCTCAACGCGATGGTGCGATTCGAGCAGGACATTGGGGACAGTGTCCAGGTGGGTGCGAATTCGCAAGGACGGGATCGTTATGAAGGAGGTGGAGATGGAAGCGTTACAAACAGGTACGACAGCGAGGTGAAGGCGAAGCGCGATGCCGAGGAAAGAAGCCGCCTACAGAAGAGACAGGTTGGGGATAGCACCGGCATCTGGAACCATAATTTTAGCGTGGTCTTGGCCAATAATCGCGAGGCAAAGGGAAAATGCATACCAAAGCGCTGCAAAGGAACGCCCGAATCGGAGTACGAACAAACGCATGCGTATAAGCATATGAAGGAACTACGCGACAAAGTGGAAACGTACATAGGGCTGCATGGTCCTGCAGTGTCCTCAGAGACGACGGCCGATGGCTCCACCTCGGAGCCAGAAGTACCGAATTTCAAAATGTTGACGTCCGAGGAGTACCCCAGCATGGTGGTCTTCAGGCGTCGCCAACACCCTGACATAGTCAAGGATGATGGAATGTCCAAGTTGTCGCCGCGTACTGCCTACTTGAGGTTGAAGAAGATGAATCGGGAGGCAAGTTCTTAGCGCAGCTTTATAACAGGACACTGGCCATTTTCGGAACGCCATGCGCTTGCTTCAAAAGCGATGAAGAGTAAAATTTCTAGTTTTACATGCATATCAGTCAAGGAGCCTCCACAGCTTTGAGTGCTCCTGCTGCCACCACGAAATGATTATTGAACCGACTCCTTTCGAATTAAAGATTTTTAATTTGTGATGACTACTCGAAATGTTACTTTTATTACTGTCACTTTGATTAATTAATTGTGTAATAGTTATGGAATATGCGTCTGGTTAAGTTTGAGTTCAAGTATTTGTTTTGATTAAGTTCTCGATTAAGTTATATGTAGTTTCCAAATGGTGTATAATAATATGTCGGTCGGGGTATCATTTAACCACCGAAACCGTACAGGGTACGTCCCTGGCGCTTCAAGGCGTAGACCACGTCCATGGCGGTCACGGTCTTGCGCTTGGCGTGCTCAGTGTAAGTGACGGCATCGCGGATCACGTTCTCCAAGAATACCTGTGGATCAAATGTATGCTCAAGTTTAGTCCTCATATTAAGTACAAACTCTACTCTGGGCACTCACCTTCAAGACACCGCGAGTTTCTTCGTAGATCAAGCCTGAAATACGCTTTACACCGCCGCGACGGGCCAGACGACGAATGGCTGGCTTGGTGATACCCTGGATGTTATCACGCAAGACCTTGCGATGGCGCTTGGCACCGCCTTTTCCCAATCCTTTACCTCCCTTTCCACGTCCAGTCATTTTGCTTTTAGTTTTTTAAGTTTTAGCTAGCGCAAGAGAAGAGAAAACAAACGGGATTAATTGCAGACCGACGCCATTTTTGTTGGCCAAAAACGAAGCAACTTCTGGTGTTATTTTATGTATACAGACGTAAATATGTACATGACTTTGATGTACTTCTGCATCTGTATACATAAACAATATATCTGTTGTTACTTAATTGGTAAATATTAGTTCTTTTTGTTAAAAATTATCTTTTTACGCACTTTGTCTGTCGACGAAGTGTGACCGCAGATTTATAATTAAAATATATCAAAAATATATCGAAGTATACATACCTTCTCTTTCTCAAAATATATCGCACATATATTGAGGAAAAAACGAAATTAGCCCCGCTCTATTAAAACAGTTGAAGAATTTTAGTTAAGCCGCTTTATTGTCAGCTGTAAATAAATGCTTTTAACAATATTGTATTATTTTAGCCGATATATATTGACGAAAGTTGAAAGGTGTATGACGTAGAGAGGGAGGTCATTAGTCCACCAGTGAAGTCCATTTAGAATTACGGTATGATGTCGATATCTATCGGCTCTTGTGTCTTCCCCATCGCCGCCCCATTGCGACAAGACGTGCACGATAAAAAAATTTACGAAAAAATCGCCCACAGACTTTTAGAGTGCATCAAAAGTGCATCAAAGTGCATTTCAAAGGTGTTTAACTAAAATGTAATTGATTGGAGTGGACGACAGAGCCGCAGAACGTTAAAAATGCCCATAGAAATAGCGTGTGGTCAGCGAATTTGCTGCGAACTCAGCAGCATACATACAACATAGTCGTTCTATAGATAGTGGCGTGTGTGTCCCGAGACCCGAGAGTGCATCGAAAGAGGAAGTGCTCGAGTGCCTGCCAACCAACAAAAACATCAAATCGCCAATATCCTCAACCTGAAAATTCTGTGCCAAAATATCAACATCCTCACCGTAAACCTAACCACAGTGATCACTCGAGCCAGCGCGCATGCTACAGTTACGTATACACAGTGGCGTACCGTGTGTTGTAAACAAGTTAAAGGGCGATAACGCTTAACAATGTCCAAATACGAATTAGTGCTTTATCTAACGGCGCAGCTTTTACTGGGTATGTACATATTTTGTTCTATTACACTTGCATCTGATTTTATGTGTGTTTGGGTACTTATTGGCGCTTTAATTGCGAGTGTCGCAGTCAATATTATTTGCATTTTCCCCCCATATTTTCCCTTGCACCGCCTGTGCTTTGTAGTTGTACGTGCATACGTACAGCGTACATATTCGGGGCTGCTTCTTACTACTCGCTCGTGGCTCCATAATCCTTTAGCAAAACACTACTTTGATATCACAAGCGCCATACCCTGGACATGGGGGTATATTAGATGTACGCTTTTAAACACCAATACAATTCCAAGTTGAATTGAATAAATTTGTCTACTATTTACCCGCTGAAACCTCATCTAATATCTTATCTTTATTTATTTATATTCGTGCCATAACGATGCAATGTTTTGATATCTCACAGTACAGAGTATCAATTGATCGAATCCCTCGTCTGCTCCACTCTGGTCATGTGTGTGTGTGTGTGTGTGAGAGAGAATTTCTTTGAATGGATTGCGCTGCATTTGAAACTTGTTGTATAGTGGCTAGGGAGCGGGGGCTGAACTCTCTCACTCACTCTCTCTCTCCCACTGCGGTCTCTTCCCTGTTGCTGTTGCTGCTGTTTCCTTTTTCCCCACAAGCGCCACTTTAAACCCATCCCTTTCTGTGTGCATAATGTGCCTGCTTATGTATCTACTTTACTATAAAGCATGGATACATACATACATATGTGCATGTGGTGCACAGGCAGCGATCCGATTACCCCAAAGGACAGTGGGGCATAAACTGGTTCTGGCTGGTGCTAATTTATCATGTGAACAATTCAATTTGTAATATTTTATGTGGCCATCATTGAGAGCTCGATTTTCTGATATAACTTTGTGCATACACACAATATATATAGAAACGTTGGATTGTCGTAGTGGGTCCCACTGTGCACGCGTATATCCGTGCGGATACAGCTGGTGGCACGGTAGCTGCATTGGGGTTATGCCCACTCAAAGGCTCTGGGCTGCTGGTGTGTGGCCAGTGGGGCTAATTTCGTACCAAAATGGGGTTGCTCTCAATGGGGTCGTCGGTCCACGGTGTGCGAATGTGATATGTGTACAAAGGATAGGAGGGCGCCTACAAAGAGCTCCGGCTGTGGGGCTGGAGGTCCACTGTATAGCTAAACATTATTTATCCGCCTTTCAAGTTCTTTTAGCCGATAATTCCATTAACTTTGATCTTTGTTTTTACTCTGCCCCCAACAGCCTGCTGCTGTATGCCACAAGGCATCCATGGATCCATCCTGCCCGAGGGACACCACAACATCAACTGCGAGCACTATGACGAAAAGATGTGCAATCAGGAGCAGGACTGCACGGTCCGGATCGAGCGGTGCCAGGTGGAGACGGACAAGTTTCCCAGCTGCTATGTGCTGTGGTCCGCCAACGAGGAGACGGGTGAGAATTAAATGAGGATGGACAGGCTCTTACAGGCATTCTGATTGTGGTTGTTTCTTCCACCGTTCCTGCAGGCGCCATGAAAATCAAAATGAAGGGCTGCTTCACCGACATGCACGAATGCAATCAAACGGAGTGCGTGACCAGCGCGGAGCCCCGGCAGGGCAACATGCACTTTTGCTGCTGCAAGGGATCGCTGTGCAACTCCGACCAGAAGTGGATACCCACGACGACAGAGGCAACAACGCAAGGTGAGTTTTGGGCCCACTCGGTGTTCCTGTTTGCAGATTTGTCATTGCTCTGTTTACCCCAATTTTTTGTATATTTTATTTTCGTATTTTCTGCAACTTGTTTTTTATTGCATCTTCAAGTTGCGAGGGGCGTTTTGCGCCCTAGCCCTAGCCACCCATCCACATAAACATCCATCTGCCATCCGAGGCAGCGTTTTTCGTGCTAACGAACTCTCGACGCGAAGTGGCGCCGCAGCCCCAGCAACCCCAGGAGCAGCATGTGTTGCAATTTCTGCCCTCCCGTGCACGTTCGTGCGCTCTTTTCATTTTTTTATTTTTCATTTCATTTTGGGGTGTTGCTGCTGCTGCTGCTGCTGGAAAGGCAGGCCAAGCCTTTGCATCGGTAGGAGCGTCTTTTGTGCCCTGCTCTTTGTTGTTTTGTTCTTGGGCTTAGCCCTCTTTTATCTCAAACGAAATGAGCGAAAAAGAGATGCAAAATTGGGGGCGAACTTTCGTTTTTTGGTTCTCGTTTTGCCTTTGAGCAACACCCATTCGGGGCAGGAACAGGCATAGGCACCCGGCCCCTGCTCCTGCTGCTGCTGCTGCCCCAACTACGGGTGCCACTTGAGATGTTGTTCACCTGTGGCAAGCGCTTAAAGCCCTCTTTAATGTACGTGCTATGCTCGTTTGCAATTGCAGTGCCCAAGGAAAAGACGCAGGATGGAAGCGATTTAATATATATTTACGTTGGCACGTCCGTGTTTACCGTCCTCATGGTCATACTGGGCATGGGCCTGCTCCTCTATCGCCGTCGCAAGCAGGCGCACTTCAATGAGATCCCCACGGTAAGTTTTCAAACCACCCTGCTGCCACCCCAGCTCTGCATTGTTAAAACAAATTTCGTTTCTGCAGCATGAGGCGGAAATCACAAACTCCTCGCCGCTGCTCAGCAATCGTCCCATACAGCTGCTGGAGCAGAAGGCCAGCGGTCGATTCGGCGACGTGTGGCAAGGAAAACTGCATGCTCAGGATGTAGCCGTGAAAATCTTTCGCATGCAGGAGAAGGAGTCCTGGACCACGGAGAATGAAATCTACAAGCTGCCCCGCATGCGTCACCCCAACATTCTGGAGTTCCTGGGCGTGGAGAAGCACATGGATAAGCCGGAGTATTGGCTGATCTCCACCTATCAGCACAACGGTTCGCTCTGCGACTATCTCAAGTCGCACACCATCACCTGGCTGGAGTTGTGCCGCATTGCCGAGTCCATGGCCAATGGATTGGCCCATTTACATGAGGAAATTCCAGCCTCGAAGGCCGATGGCCTGAAACCCTCCATAGCGCATCGCGACTTTAAGTCCAAGAACGTTCTGCTCAAGGGAGATTTGACAGCGTGCATTGCCGACTTTGGCCTGGCCATGATCTTCCAGCCCGGCAAGCCCTGCGGTGATACTCACGGGCAAGTGGGCACGCGCCGATACATGGCGCCCGAGGTGCTCGAGGGAGCCATAAATTTCAACAGAGACGCCTTCCTGCGCATCGATGTCTATGCTTGTGGCCTGGTCTTGTGGGAGATGGTGTCTCGTTGCGACATTGTGGGGCCAGTGGGCGAGTTTCAGCTACCGTTCGAGGCCGAACTCGGCCAGCGTCCCACCCTGGACGAGGTGCAGGAGAGCGTGGTGATGAAGAAGCTGCGTCCTCGTTTGCTCAACACGTGGCGCGAGCATTCGGTGAGTGTTTCAGATATGTTCTTTTGTACTGCAATATATGTATAATAATCTGTGGTCTCTCTTTAGGGTCTGAGTGTTTTCTGCGACACCATGGAGGAGTGCTGGGATCACGACGCTGAGGCCCGTCTCAGCTCGTCGTGCGTGATGGAGCGCTTCTCACAAATAAACAAATACCCCTCGACACAGCTGCTCATTAAGAATCACGTCAACATTGATGACGCCAAGGAGTCGACGAACTGCTTATAGAAGCGGTACTAAGTCACAGCCTCAAGGGCAGGGCTGTGACTTGCCAAACCAATCAATCGAAAGCCTTTAGCTCAGCAGTCGTTAGTTGATAGTTTGATAATTAAGTGCGATCGCAGTCGCTCGCAAATTGGCAGCATGTTTCGTTTATAGATTTCTAGTTTTGTAACATCGTCATCAGCTGATTATCACACTCACTCGCACCCACATACAGCCATGATCTTGCATCCGTTAGAAGTGAGCTAAGACATAAATATGTAAACTAAGCTAAACCAGAACAAAGCAGAGCGTTAGACGTTGCTACTTGCATAGATGTGTTAGTAACTCATCCCACATTGACTTCATTGACTGATAACCGTACATACACTTACATATATATATATATAAACAGATATACATATACATATATGCATACATACACGTAACGTAGATTTTGTTTATCATTTAAAAGTAATATTTGTGCGCGCAGCTGCAAACTGTTGAAATTATTGTCACGCCAAGCCTCTTTATTATTTCATTTGTTCACCAGCGAACGTCTATTTTACAAGCTGTAGCTACCCGGTAGGCTTAATGTTAATTTCTATTAATATCTTTAAATTGTAACTTTTAAGTTTACATTTTACCCTGTATGTAGTCTTAGTGTTTTTATTTCCCGCACACTCTCGTTTGACTTTGATGTGCGTGTGTCTTTTGATGTTGTATTTTAAATAAACAAAAAATACGTTTAACTCCTCCCTTGCCATATGATTTTGTTTTGATTTCTTTGGCTTATTATTTGCTTATGTTTTATGGTTTGTGTATAATTTGAATCGTAGTGCCAACGACCCTCAGAGCTCACTTATGCATGGAAATGTGTAATTATCTATTTGTATTCTAATTCTACTGGACAGTACAAGCATCACCTGAAGTTTTCAAATGAAAGTTTCTTTTTAACGAGAATCTAACATAAGCGCATATACATTATATATTAAATATATATCTATACCTATATATACTTACACACACTCATACACACACACAAAAGCATAGGCACATGGAAACACACACGCAGACTTAGGGGTTTATTAAGACATAAAATGAAGCACACGCTGCATCCATTATGTCAGCATTATGAATGTATATCTAGACTTATCGAACATCGGTAGGGGAGAGAACGTACAGTACTTGTAACGTGTAATATAAGTAAATGGAAGAGGCCCTCGGGCGACGAGTAAGTATGTTAAATATTGTTAAAACGAAAGCAAGTCTTACCATGTTACCATAGGACGCAGGGACGACACATGCATCTTGATCTATTTATATTCTGTATATTGTTTGGAAGCGTTGAATGATTTCCTTTGAAATTCTGTTTGCTCAGCGTCAGTTCTTATCAATGGCTAACCGTATACGGAAATATTTCTTTATTCAAGTAAGATTGAACTACATACAAAACACAACACACGAAACAAATCGAAACAAAGCTTCATTACCTGATTTTTTTGAGCAACTTACAACAAAAAATAGTTTATTATGCAAAAACAAAACAAAACAAAAGCCAATTAATCTTAATAATAGAACGAATTTTGTTATGCTGCATTTAGTTTGTATAATTTGCATTGGTGCTGGAAGATCATGTAACATATTAGCCATGATATTAACAATAATAAGAACAGTATTCAGAGAGTCAGTATATTTAATCAAAGTAGTTTGTTACATATCAGAATGCTGCTACATGGGGCAAATGAACATACCGAGTACATAGACCATTTTCAATCGAGTTGCAGAGAAATTTTTATAAAATTATACAAAATACAATGACAGAAAGCCAATAGAAATTTTTGTAAGTATTATCATGTATGCACTTCATAAATCCATAAAGAATTGAACAAAAATAATGAAAATGTTTTTAAAACACCCATTTTTCGAATATCATCTGCAAAAGTTTTATAAAAACCTATGAGTAAAAAAAATTATATACGAAAGGATTGCAAGTCATGTTAATGATAAATTTATATGAATAATAAAAAGATCTTTGATAATAATGGATTTCAAATAAATAAGCAAATGTTTGATAATGATACCCCCGCCCCATCATATGTGTTTCAGTACAATGAAAACGCAAACGACATGTTCCAGCTTTCGTTCCTTTTTTTTATTACAATTTTCTTCCAATACGAGTATACATGTACATAGTAGTAAATACAGACCATTTGGGTTATATAATTCAACAATACATTTAGGAAAAACTTAGCCTTGAGCTACATACCACATACCACCACATATACGGATGAATTATAATTATTGTGTAAGAATCCTAGGGGTTTTGAGTACGCTTTAATGTGGGGGGAGTTTTTAGAGTTACATCCCGCATCAACTTATCGAACCGAATCGAATCGAACGAATATAGACTGGTTTAATTTGCAGAAAATAGAAAATATTTGTACGCGTATGTATGTATTTATGTACAATCATCTACGTAGTTTTTTTTTGACTTTTGGACCATTTCAGTTTTAGTTCTACATTCGTTCGTTCTCTGTTCGCTGTTTCATCGTGCATCTCCTATCAGACTTATCCTTAGCTTCTCAGCTTGCCCTCCGTCAGAGATCTGTGTCTCTATGTCTGGAGAGAAAAAATCGATCTCTATCAAATGCGAATTGTATGTAAAGCATTCCATGTCCTGTGCGTTCTGAATGGGTGTCTTACTAAAATATATTATTATTATATATATATATATATATATATGTATGTATGTACGTATATGTATATGTATGTATATATCTGTTTCGCGTTCCGTATCTGTGTGTATAGTCACCTACATATGTATATATGTATGTATGTATATGCATCTTATGATATCGAGTATATCTTTATTGGGGGCTCTGTAGCTGCTAGTCGAGCTGTAACTAAGTCTAGGGCTAAACATATAAAGTTTATATAATAATAGTATATAATATATATAAGTATTAATGTATATAAGTACGTTTTTTGAGTTTGTACGATATGTTTGTCCTAGGGAGAATAGAATCAATCGCGTTTGAAGAGAAAACATTGCAGTTGGAGTTACAAGATGCAAGATACAATATACGAGTGTGTATGCAGTTAGGGACGGTTTCTAGGTTCGTAAAGCGGTCACACTAGTGGAGGGACTAGCGGGGCAAAGGGTTGGAGTATACAAGAATATAGATAGCACTGTGCAACCGAATCAGACCCATCTCCAATCTTTGGTTCCATTCGAAAACCTTCGAGTGTTGCTCAGTGTAAGTGTATGTAGTTTATAGTTTGATCTATAGATCGCGGGGTTCCCTCAGTAGGGGTCTTCGTTGCCGCCGGAGGATACACCGCATTTGGACCGGAGTATGGCCGCCAGTCGCTGTGTCAGTGGTTCTGTGGGTGACTCCGAGTCGCTGCACGATGCGGAGGGCACCTTGTTGCCTGGAATGCAGAGTAAGGGATGGTTAAAACCCGATTCACGATGCACCTGCGGCCACTCACCATTGCTGACATCCAGATCTGTGACCGTGGTGTCCTTGAGGCCAAAGCTGAGGCTGACTGGAACAATGTCGTCCTCCTCCTCCAGCAGCAAACTCGAGTAGGAGTGCGTGGTGTTATCGCTGCGCCCACCCCCGCCGCTCGACGAGTTGCGCGAGGAGCCCGAGTCATTGTGGCTATGGGAATGAGAGTGGGAGTGGGAGTGCGGCACGGCCAGGCCATCGACAGCAGCTAGATCCTGTTGCTCATCGATCGGCAGCTCATAATCATCGCCACTGCTGCTGCTCTCCTCCTCGCCCTCCACATCCACATTGTCAATCTCATCGTCACCCCAACCATTGTCCTCCTCGGAGCAGTTGTTGCTGCTGTCACTCCCGTCGCCATCGCCATCGCCGTCGCCATCACATTCAGCATCAGATTCATGCAAGTCCAGGGCCAGTTCGGGTGACGAAGACTTATTGTAGTTCTCGTCGCTGTCGCTGGATGTGGCCACTGCAGAATGGGAGCTAGTATAAATTGACTATTCCCGCGGCAACGGCTGTTTACTCACCTCCCCGCAGCTTGTCCAGGATGAGCGGATAGAACTCCTTTGCCGTGCCGTTGTTGGGCTCGTATTGGAGAACTAGATGGCAGTTGGAAGCGGAAAAGTATATCATAAGTGCAATCCACAAATGCCTTTTCTGTACTCACTCAATTTGCAATATTTCAATGCCTTTTTGTAGTCCTTGAGCATGACGGCGGACAGAAACTGCAGGAGAAACAACGCACAATATATTTAAATATCAAACAATATAGCGAATGCCATCAAATCCCTTTTGAAATTCTCATAGCATCTCGAACAACAATGGCTGCTGCTGCTGTCCCCTGCTCCTGCCTACATTACATCCTGCCTGCCCTGTTCCACTGGCCCACATCGTCAGGAGCGGAGGATAAAAAAGTTGACTCTTCTAAAAGTTGAATGCGCTTGAAAGCAATTTATTAGCAATCAATACGTTGGAATGCAGAGCAGGAGGGTGCTCTGCTCGGTCGCGTAATCCTCCTGAAAGGACTTAAAATTAAATCCCCAATCTTTGATGGCAGTGCAGCAATTTGCATTTGCATAAGTTCTGATGCGTCTTTGTGCGCTTGCCAAGGGCCAGAAGTGTGCCACACTCAGATAATCAGATAGTGAAGGTAGTCAAGGCTATAGGGAATACCCTTTAGAGGTGTTCTGTAGAGGTCAATCCGCTTGGACAACGTTCGTTAAACGTAATTAGAGGTAGAGGGTTCATTCTACACATATTCTTGATCAGATTGAAGTGGCCTCTTGGTCTTGCAAAAATCTCTTTCAATTTAAGGATATACTGATAATATATAGGAGCGATTTGCCGTGCTTTCGTGTATGCTTTCAGCCATTTCTTACCTCAGCGAGAAACTCTGTGGGGGCGGATATGCTCTCATCCGCATCTGTGTACTCGGACAGGCTCTGGCTGAGGTCCTCGCTGGAAGCGGACGTTGGCAGAGTGGACGCTGATGCAGCTGCAGCGGCGGCGGCTCCGTTCATTATGTTTATGTTGTTTACTGTGGCCATCGTTGTGGGGCCGCCTGCTGCCACCCCTACAGCTGCTGCCACTGCTGCTGTTGAGGTTGTGGTTGGGGCAACACCTGCTCCCATCATGCCATTATCGTTGTCCGTGTGGCTACTGTTGGGCTTGACCGCATAGACGCCATTACCATTCGATTTGTCCATGTAGAGATGCTAAACAGGAGGGATTATGACAGTTAGTGATGCAACCAATTCGCAAATGATAGTCATGGGACGTTAGGTAATGACTGCTACTCACATTTGACATGATCGCTCGTTGAATATTATCTATTTATATATTATCGGATGTATATATCTTTGCTTATTTAAGCATTCTCATGTGATGGTCTGAAAAATAACGTAAATTAAAGTTTAGATATTTGTATATTGATTGGGGGATTTCACTGCAGCAAATGCTTCGAGTCTCGATGCTTATCCCTAATTGGATTGCCTCACCTTCGACCTTCGTGCAATAAGCTGCCCCAAAGACTTTGCCCAGGACTTTGTTAAATGTTAAATGTCAAATGCTAATTTCACTACTTTCAGATCAGCGCAGACACTCGCCTTCTGGCCCGTGGACGGGAACTAGGCGAGCTAACCACTAAGATAAATTTAGCCAGACTGGCGCAAAAAGCGAAATCAAATGATGTGGTCTGGGGGGACGGGCACGGACACGGGTACGGGTACAGCCGGGAACCCCCTTGGGGTCTTCTTTGCTCAACTAGTTGAATAAGGCTGCTCGACACGCGAACATATTTGCATGACTGTGGGCGCCGCTCTGTGTGGCATGTGTGAGAAGTGGAAATGTACAAAATTGTTGGCGTTGTTTGTTGCCCGTTTAATTGGCGCGCGACATGCGCCACGCCTGGAGGTATGCAACGAATGTTTGCCACTGCAGCCATACTCATAGTCTCTGCTGTCGGCTCTATCTGTGTGTCGGCTCCATTCAATAATTGAAAGTTATGTGTGCCTGTGGGTAGAGTGGAGTACTCTGTACTCTGGGCCGAGACTCTCGCCGCACACTCTCAAGGACTCGTGGCCCATCATTAAAACCAATAAATTTGCTTTACTACTCGACAAGCGAATGATTTACTTAACTGACTTTGGTCTGGGATCCGAGTGTGGTGCAGGGTCCGACTGCAAAATCAATATCAATAATGGCATATCTGTCGACGTGCTAAAGTCATAACTGACGTTGCTGTAATTGCTTGTTTACTGTACGCCGTTCCGTACTGTATCCGTTCCAAAGGGCACTTAATTGTATTTTATACCCCACCCCACAATGCATTGAATCCTAATTGCTTCGTTCCTCGTCTGTGTCTACGTCTGTGTCTGGGGCTGTCTTTCACTCTTTTCCCAATGTCATTCTGTCTGCCTTTTGGTCTCTTTCTGGGCCTGTCTTTATAAACAACACGTCAGTCACTCAATTGTCTGCGATTTGTTTGCTTTTCGGTTGATCCTCTTTCACGTTTTTGGCATTTTTAAATGTCAGACATGTCTGTGCCGGCTAGTCGACCAGTCTATCCAAAACTTTTCACTTCTCTATATACATATATATTATCTGTGGTTGTTCGAGTAACTGGTACACTGGTGCATTAACAAGTTGGCAAAATCATGCCGAACATGTTGCTCCTTGGTTGAGATTCACAGGGTAAGCTTTTTAAAGAGAAGAACTTTTGATTTTCGCACCATGTGCGACAGTTCTCATGACAGTTTTAGTTTTGTGGTTGCTTTCCCCTGAGATACATGTTTGGCAGAGCTCATTTAGAACTTGGGGGGAATAAGTAATTTCGAAAAAACTTCTAGTACATGAAGTTCGAGAAGATGAAAAGTTTCAGCAAAACAGATTACTGATTTTATTGTTTTGAAAGCTTTCGCAGCAACTTACTCAGCATCTGTCTAAATATATGTTGCAGTTATTTTTTCACCGGAAAAGGAGCTACATATTCCATTGAATCTAGGCGATCTTGAGCAGTGGTTTGCTGCGTGGCGCAAACATTTTCATTTGCATAATTAAAATGTCTGCGGGGAAATTGAATTTCCATTGCTGGCCACTCACCTCTCCCCCAAGCAGAAGGCAGCACAGGGAGCAACCCTTACAGAACGAACCAAATTTAGAGTCAGCGAACCGGAAAGTTATATGTACATATAGACATACATATATGGACCATATGTATTTGTATTTACGTGTAGTTGGGGACGTACTAGCATGTGTGTGTATGTGATGGGGTCAGATGGCGTCCACAGTGCAGTAAAATTGCATAAAAAGTAATTACAGTTACTGCAATTCGGTTGTCCAGTTTGAAAATGTAGCGAATAATTTATAAGAAACACTTAAAAGCGACGGCGATACGAATCCCAGGCTCGAACGTTTGCCAAATTGCCGCCCGGTTGGGGCTTATTTAGGCCCAAACAACATGCAATATGTAACTGTTCGGCCGATGGCAGTCCAGGCAGCCAGGCGGCTTGGCATTCTCCGGTTGCCAACAACTAGTCAAAGGAACAGGGGAAGCAGTCTAAACCGAAGGTCCTTGCCATTGCCTATTCAGCCAAAAGTTAGCCAGGACACGGACACGAGCCGTTAATGAGTTTTCCAATTTAATCAATGATTTACCAGAAAATGCCATGAACAATGCTCCACTGGCACACCGACAATGAGTTAGCGAGAATGAAATTTCTGTCAATAAAAAGCGAATTTATGATTAGGTGCAGCGAAACGACTTTTCAAACTGTAATAACATTTCGTTTTGATTTATACTCGTGTCCGTGGCTTACGTTTCGGCACCTTCCGTAGACTTGGAACGGAGAGATGGAATTGCGGCCAAATTGCCAGATTATAATGATCGCCCAAACTGTTGTTATCGTTAGCTGCTGCTGCTGCTGCTGCAATTACGTTTTCTGCACTTTGAGCGGATGCCAAGCGTTGGCTTTCCCAAAAGGGTCTAACAAAGCAGTACATATACATATGTATGTACACATGCATATTTACATATACATATGTACATATTTATGTACAGAGTAGAACTCGAGCTCGAGCGATATCTATCGTAATGCTATAGCTATTTCGTTTTTTATTGAAAGTTTTACTATTTAAGACGTGCAGTTGTAAAAAAGTTCCTGCATTTTTCCGTACATCGAAATGAAATGGAAATGATGCGAGCAAACCCAAAAAAATGTCCATGAATATTTTCAATTTTTGTAAAACTTTCTCTGCAAAAGCACTTTTAGTTTCTTTTGCCGGAAAATCTCATGAAATTCCACCGCATTGAAATGAAATGAAAACTTTTACGACTATTTAAGAATAAAACTTCTTAAACTACGCATAAGGGTCTTCCGGGTTAGGGAAACTTTAAGGCACGCTGAAACGACAAGCGTATTCTGGCAAAATGGGAGCAATTTAAAGCTGCGTTTCTTTGCGGTTCTCCCATCATACATATATCATTCTTTCAAGTCATGGAAATTTACAAAAAAGAAGGGTAAAACTTCACATGCAAGAGTTCTCCAGTTAGACTCTCTGGCCGGACCGAAAAGTTGTCTATGAAAAGTTGGATATGCCACCACACCACCCACCAAAAGAACCACCGTGCACCTGCCAAGGACTGGGGTAATAAGCGGTTTGTTGTGGTCATTGCCTTTATATGAATTACAATCGATATTCAGAGGCGGATGGTTGGATTGCTGGATGGTATCTATTCGTCCATCGCCGAACTGAATGCGGTTTAGATGGCCAATGGAGCGGCAAATAAGCAATTATGATACATTACAGCTACCGTACGAGTATACGGAACACCTCTGACAGGCCGGCTTATGTGGCGCATACGCAATATTGCCTTGGTTGGGGTTTCCTTGCTTTGAGGTTTCCTGAACACGAAAAAAATCCCAATGCGAAAGTCCCATA
This sequence comes from Drosophila ambigua, assembly GCA_018150905.1. NCBI lineage: Eukaryota > Metazoa > Arthropoda > Insecta > Diptera > Drosophilidae > Drosophila > Drosophila ambigua. The sequence goes on from JAECWS010000086.1 coordinate 1,766,038, forward strand.
CAATAGAACTAAACAATGCGGGTTTTCAGGAGAATATTGCGCATTGTCAGTGCGTGGTTTTTGCTATTCGTTCTTATGGGTTGCACAATGTGCATATACATACGAGTATAGTATATAGTATAAACTTGTGTGTGGGCTTAGTATATAGTGCACACTGAAGGTATTTGTGTCGACTAAGCCACAGCCACTAGGAGCCACTCATACTCGTATTCATTCACCGACTCACGGCGCATAAGTCGCTCAAGTGGTAATTAAAATTATACCAACAAAGCGACAGCTCTCGGGCTAAGGAAGAGTGGCCAAGGCGGGGAAAGGGTGAGAGCCCAGCCTGATGGAGCCCCTGGCTGTCACAGAAAGCAAAGCGGAAACGTTGTGACCAAGAGAGTCTCACTGCTGATGACTGCTTGGGCTATACTTGCACTATTGCTGTGGCACACACGCTAACAAGTTGCGGCTGTTCACACACGTTCAAAATGCATACACTAAAAACCAGAGACTAGGCTAAGGCGAGCCCCTCGACAATCTGCTACCCATTACCCATTAGCGCTTCTATAATTATATGTATCATAAAAACAACCTACACTTTACAAAAGATTTACAACAGCCGTTGTGAGCCACCAAAATCTGATCTATCTCCCCATGAGAAAGTTTCCCAGTATTTCCAAGTGTGAAAGAGTCCTCTTAATGGGAACGAAATAATGCACAAACTAAAAACAAAATCGATTGCTGGCCTCTGTATGTTGCATGCATTTCATTGAACACAATATACCCTAGTACTCTTCGAGAACCGTGGATAAAAGTACTCATACATGTGCGCTGTGACAAGTTGAAATATTTATGAGTGCCCGTCGACCTAAAGACGCTGGTGACAAGCCAAGAAGAGCCTGAAACAAAACGAGTACACAACAAAATAAAATAATAATGAAAAGAATACTCAAAATACTACCTACATAATCGTACACATATGTAAGAAAATGATCAATTATTTATTTAAATGTGTAATCAGTGATTGATCGTAAATTTCAAATAAATTAATTAATCGTTCCAACTTTTAGATTTAAACCCAGGTCTAGTTCATGAAGAGTAATCCGTTTCTTGCAGTTTTTCTCACACAGATCCATCGTCCGATAGTTATTTGAACCAAATACGATGCATTTTAATTTGGTCCTTTCACATCGGCTCGTCTCACTGCTGTAGTAGTAAACGACGGTTATCTTTCTACAATCTCCCGTGCCAATGGGATTGCCAACGCAATCGGGATTTGAATCGACCAACAGGGTATAAGAAATCACCAGGAAGATCACCAACTGTTTCATGTTCCGCATCGTTTCAAAAGAAAAACCAGACAAAACGTCTTCAAGATCTATTCGGATGAAGCAAGTAAATGCTGTGACAAGTGCAACTAATCCTCTAACTCGATTGATACGCTTTTTCAGACTGAACCTTGATTCAGATTTGACACTCTACGAGTACTTGAGTTGTACTCCTGTCTGTACTCAACCACCACTTGCATGTTCATGTCATCTCCCAAATTGAAACCGAACAATGGATTCAAACTGGAACTCAATTTTCCCGTAATCATATGTTTAGCAATAAGTATATGAACACCTCTCGGGTCACGATTTGATCGTTTAGTGCATCATTAAAAATACTCTACTGTGCAGAAACTTTCGAGTGCTGTGCTCGCAACTTTCCTGCGGCAACCGTTGCCGCCTTCGAGTGGCAACATATATACAAAAATTAAAATTTACAAAAGCGGGGAAAGGAGGGGGAGCTTACGCCAAGGGCGAATCTTAGTGCGTCTGGCAGGGACGGTAGTCTGCCATAAATTGTATAGACTTGCTGACAGGGCAGGGTCGCCTACCTTCAAATATTTACGAGTTGTGGCACCTCCTTGCGGCTACCTTTGCCAGGTAATGCATCCTCCAGCTTCGCTCTTCCGCTGCTGCGTTGTTGGTAAGTCCCAGGCTTAATTAGCAGCAGGTCCCCGGACTGTCCTCGAATTAAAGATTCAGCGGTGAGGGGGAAAGCTAATTAACGGTTAGCGCGTGTGTTTTTCTGGGCTACTACGCAGCTGGGGCTGGAAACTTTACAACTGTAAAACTGTTTCTGACTCGCTTTTAACACACACACACAAAAGCCCTGCGACAGGTCCTTCGGTTTTCGCTTTTGGTTTAATTTGTTGCACAATTCTTTGGAATACAATCTTTGTTGCAGATGAAAATGCAAACACTTTTTCTCTTCGCTTGGCACGAAACTGTTCCGCCTTTCTACGTCGCAGTTTCGCTTCTATTAACAGGAGTCGTCGACTGAGACTTGTTCGCTTTGGTATGCTGCGTCGCGTGGCCTTGTTCGGGCTATCCGGCTGAACATAGCACAGGCGGGGAAAGGCTCGCATCGAGTCCGGCACGAATGCTGTCCTGAAACCGCACGCCGATAAGTTAAATTTATCGCACAAAAATACCGATATGATATTTGTTTAAAGCTTACCTGTTGTGCGCAATTTTTGTGCAATCGATTCCATTTCTTATCAGTTCGGTAGGTATAGTTTTTATCCCGCCTATTCTACAGAGCCGGACTAGCCGTTCTCGCTGATACGAGCAGCAAAGTGGAATCAGATCCCGGATCTACACATGTGACTGGCCTTACAGCTGTTCTATGCAGCGTTGCACCAGCTGTCAAACCCAATCAAATAAAATGGCGTGTTTCAAATAGACTTTACTGAAAGACGGAGAGAGCAAATGTTTAGAGAGAGATACAACGATACAGCTGATCTATCAGATTTTAGACAAATCTCCAAAACAATATGGTTAAAACTGGAATTTGTTACACCCAGATTTGGTTCAAATCGGATCACAATATCATTGCCATTGGAAATATTGAATGAAAAAAACTATACGTAGTGACAAAAAACATATTTAGTTGGTTGGTTGGTTCAAATCAGATCACAATATCACTTCCGTAGGAAATATTGAACCGAAAAACTATACGTAGACACAAAATAAATATTTTCATTTGAGATTCAGTACATATTTTAAAATTACAATAATCTAAAAATATTGTATTAAACATATCTTTCAGATTTGCATTCCACAATGGAAAATCAAGCCTTTGAGGATCTGAAGGCCTTTGAGCGTCGCATGGGAGAAATAGTTGCTAGCCAGAAACTACGTTCACAGTCCTGGGCTATTATCATTTTCGGTGGAATTGTCTGCAGCGTAATTGGTGCGTTCTACTTATTGGGAAACCCCAACCACGATAGTTCTCAACCAATGATGATCGTACGCAGCCCAGAAGTCTTTTTTCTTTACCTGGTGATTCTTGTGGTGCTTATTTCGTATGGTATCAAGTTGGTTCTGGATCAGAAGATCATTTTAAAACGCTTACGCCTGGTATTAAACGAATATTGCTTGGACTACACAGAAGATGGTAAACTTCTTATCCGCAATAATCGGATATAGTCATATTCGGCCAACGACTAGTTATTTATTGTTTTTTTGTTTTTGTTAATTATTTGTTACTAAATTGTTTTTCTATACACTAAGTTCAATACATACATACATATGTGCATGGTGGCTCTCTAAACAGTTTGATTTTATTTCAAGTGGTAATTAAGACCGTGCGGCCATAGAGTCTAGTGATACAAACCTTTAAAGAGAGTAAAAATTTGAAATGAATCATTGTTATAGCCAGTAGAAAAATGTAACGTAAAGAAGAAGAATTGTTACTGAGTAATCAGACTTAAAAGTATGAATTACGCCTTCACATCAATCTCCAAATCTCCTGCTGCTTTATACATCGATGTATGTATGTAGATATAGGTTATCGGCAGGATACCAGATCGTACCAACTCCTTTGCCAAAGATGATGCTATGCTATCACAAAAATCACTGATATTCAGGCGATTTACACGATATAAAATGTAATTAATTGTATTTCTTGTACCAGTAATGGACCCATTTGTGAGTTTGCATCTGAGTTTAGTTTATTTGAAACTAATTAAACGGTGTACATTACATTTAGATTGTGTTGCTTTGCACTTGTATCCTAAATATGCTCTCTTTGATGTAGAAATATAAAATCTATATAGTATTTGCAAATCTAACAATCACATTCGACTAAAATCTAACATTATAAGCGACAGATAAAACAAAAATCAGTGAGCGACGCACATTACGATTAAAACAACAACAACTACAGCTCGCTGATTCTCCATTATAATAGGACAAAGGCATTTGATGCCCGATGCGAATCGTTTTAGTGATTTTTCAAATCAAATATTTCACGCAGTAAAGGTTCTACCTGGGATGGGTTAACATTTAAATAGACATTTATAATGAATTTGTTCAGACGCTCCACATCTGAAATCTTTTGGATTAGCTTGATAAACGCATTTTTCGCCTCACAGCCAGTGTAAACACTCTCCAAATATCTTCGCAGAAGATAGTAGTAGGAATTCTGAAAAATTAAAACGAACCATATTTATAACTATCCCATCAGATATGCAATATCCCAAATGAGTACCAACCTGTTCCAATCTAATCACGTCTTTGTGTATTACTCGGGATCGAGCTGAAGTGAAGAGGACAATGGCGCACATTATCAAAATTATGTTCTCATCCATGCGCCATTTCTCGTCAAAGGTGGTAATAAATTTCTGATGCTCCTCATAAATATTGCCTTCGGCAAACTTCAGTAGTTCAGTACGTATGTTGCCCATATTTTCTTTGGTGTGTGGCACCTGGAAAAAAAATGTATATTCGTAGTAAACAAAGTATTGCCTCCAATAATTGTATGCCTTACTTTCCACGCATTGCGATCGTCGTCATAGATCATCACCGAACGCATGATCATCATTTCGGTGCAGCCGCCTTTGAGCAGGGCCACCTGGTCCTCCTGGCACATGTCACGGAATGCACTTATCTTCTTGGCCATCTTGATTAGACGCTTAATGGCCACGGCCGTCAGATTGATCAGTTGCAACAGCTTCGGATTATGGCGTGTGTCGTCGGGCTGGGGTTGAACAATAAAATATAACGCACAGGTGGCCATTATTATCGCACAAAACATTAGGGTTTGTCTATGAAAGGTGACTCAATCGAATAGTGCGGCATTGCTTATCACAGAGCCAAACACCTGCGTGCTCCACATTTCGAAGAAAATGTATCGTATTCCCTAATTAACAATAATGAAATGTGCTAATTGCGATGAAGCACCAGCGGCAAACAGTTGAATAAACGGCCAACCAATCGTCAGCTGGAGGCTCATGAGCGCCTGCTGACGCTGTTGATAATGGGTGATAATGCCATCGTTTTGGCGCTGCCTGAGCCTGATAATGTCACTGTCTGATTGGGTCTTGCTCGATGGCCGCAGACATCCCAGACTGAGAGAGAGAGAGAGAGCGGGAGACCTCACTTTTATGGCGAGATTATTCAAAGTTGTGTTTACATTTTGGAGGAGCGCTTTGCTGGGCACACAGAAACAGCTCGGAAGTGACATGTCAATGCGATACGCACTGACTCACGGCTATGTGGTCTATGCCAGGTGCTGAATATATATCGCCTCTGGCACTGCACGATTAGATAAGCCGGGCACTGTTAAGAGTTATAACTAAAATAATGAAAGGGTGCTTGGTGGTGCTAATGACTGTGGTGGTGGTGGTGGTGGTTGTGCTGGTGCTGGTTCTGGTGGTCACCTTAATGCGATCGTCGCCCATCATCAGGGCACTTAGATCCTCGTCTACGGGATCGTAGAGAGCTTCGCTGGCCAAGCGCAGTTCGCGCAGCTTCATTTGCTCAGCTTCGTTTAGTTCGCGGTCCATGTGCATGCTCGAGGGAGCGCAAATTGGCTGCTGGGGCAGATTCTGCTGCTGGTTGTTGTTTGTGTTCGCATTACAGCCACTGTAGGAGGACTGACCGCCCATGTAGGACATCTCCTCCTTTATCCGCGACGCTGCCTGAATGCTGTTGAATGCCTGATACTCGATCCGAATGACCTCCGACAGCACAGACTCAATCGAATTGATGCTGAAATCACTGTCCAGACTGGGCTCATCATTGTAGTTGGTTTGCATGAAGGTCTTCAGGTCAAAGTCGGGCGAATTGGCTATGTCGGGCAATGGATGGCTGCTCGAGGTGCTGGGCTGCTCACTTCCCATTTGGTTGGAACTGGGCGAATGGTACTGCAAGTCGACGGCAACGTCGTGGGGCGAGCTGGCGCTGGTGTTGATTGGCGAGGGGCTCCCGCTCCCCAGCATGGACTGTATAACCGTATCCAATCGTTCACTTGCTGGCTTTCCGTTCCGTTCTGGCTCCTGTCCGCCGCTAGCCTTGTCCAGCAATGGCTTGCGGTCTGTTTGTTGGGCACTGTTTGTGCCGCCACTCAAGATGCGATTGACGATTCGGAGAGCCTCCGCTGGGGTGTTCATGAACTTATTCATGATGTCGATGGCATCCTCCGGCGAATGCATCAGGTTCTGCATGAACTCCACTACATCTGATGGCGAGTCAACAATCTTGGAGATAATCTCAACCCCGTCCGTTGGGGAACTCATGAATTTCGTGAATACTGTCAAAGCGTTGAACGGCGAGTTCATAAATTTACTTATAATCTTGAGCGCATCGCCTGGAAAGATATGCACGGGTATAGACTGGATTGAACGATATATGTATGGCGAGGCAAGTCCACCAACCTGGATAGTCGATTAAATGGGAGACCAGTCGGAGGGCATCCTTTTGTGAGCCAATGACCTTCTCCATTACCGAGATGGCCTCCTTCTGGGTGCGCATCAATTTGTTGATGGCCTGCGATGCACGATCCGGGTCGGAGACAATCTGTTCAACGATTTTATCGGCCGTCATCAGAAGCGGGTTTATTTCGCTCGACGATCGTCCAGCCACGCAGCCATTAGCTCCGCTCTCCGCCGAACCGCAGCTCTGCGAGTCCTGCGATCCAGAATACAACTCCAGGTTGCTGCTGCTGTCAGCTTGAGCCTTGCTATCATCGGGATCCGAGGCACCGTCCCCGCCGGTATGCTCCATCAGGCGGCGTTTGGCGCGATTGTTCTCGATCTTGCGGCGCTTGATAAGCTTGTCCTCCTCGGACATGATGTTCTCGCTTTTCATGCCAATGTCCAGGCATTTTTTCAGGCGGCACTTTTGGCAGAAGCGCCTCGTTACCACTGTGATGTCACAATTCTGGTTAAATGGACAGGTGAACGATTTCTTGGCCAAAGCGTTCCGGCGAAAGAATGCCTTGCAGCTCTCGCAAGTTACGGCGTTGAAGTTGTAGCCAAGGGCCTTGTCGCCGCAGACGGCACAGTTTTTTGGCGGTGACATGTCACAGCTTTCAATTAGAATTCTGATTGATTTTTTTAATTGCTTCAGCTTTTGTTGTGGCCTGTCGCTGGACCTTGTTGGTACGAAGCTTGCGCAGCACTTGGAAATTCGTCAACAGCTACAACTGACGCTGCTTGTTAACATATTATGATCTACATTAAATTTATTGATTGCACATAGTGGCCCTATAGCACGCAGAAATCACTAGCTTTCGTTATCACCACATAATTCTTTTAATTTGTCCGTCCAACTTTAGCCCAAACACAATAACAACAAGCCGCGCGAACACGCGAATGGAAGTTGAGCGCATTTGTGAGCAAAGCCACGACATTTTGAGTAGAACTATCGATAACAGTACTCTTATGCCATCTCTAAGTCGAAATTCAGCTGGATATTTTAATTTTTCCGGAAAATAATTAATAAATAAAATGAATAGAGTAAAGACCACCCAGTCCAAGACGGGCGAAATAGTTGCCTACAGCGAAGGAGCAATTCGCAACAACATATCTGCCGTCGAATACTGCCGGACTTCGATGGCAGCCATCTCAGGCTGCGCTGCTGGTAATTGACACTAATTTATAATTGTGCCCCAGAACATTAATAAATGCACTCTTATTTGTAGGAATATTGGGCTTGAGCGCAACACTGGGATTCCTCTTCTACTTCCTGTCGGTGTTTGTCCTGTGGCTCATGGTGCTGCTGAAGTCGGGCACACAGTGGCGCAAGTACTTCATTAGTCGCAGCAACCTGCTGACCAACCAATTCATGGGCGGCCTTTGCACCTATGTGCTCTTCTGGACATTCTTGTATGGCATGGTTCATGTGTATTAACTTGGCGCATTTACAAAGCATATAGCGAAAATAAACATAAGATTTGACTAGGCAATACAATAGTGCAAGCGATTGAGTACGTTTCTAGGTTTGTACAACCGATGCGGCCGCTGCCGTTCCCGAGCAGTCGCACCATGGAGTTTTATTTACATCACATTCAAGCATAATGTTCAAGACGGTTATGTCGATCCCGTCGATTGTCAGTCCCTGCACCTTGAGTATTTTGTACTTGACGTTGTCGAGACCCGTTTTGTGGTCCCGCTTGCGGGTCATCTCCTTTTGATTGAAGCACTTTTGAGTGTCCCGCTTGCGATGATGGCGATTGTGAATATGGCTGTGGAGATAAGAAATAGTTGAATGACTTTGCGAACGGATTGGGTGGGTGTGCCTGCCTACCCAAATGTGTCGTTGACGCCAGTCTTAATGTTTTGTGGTCGCGTGACCTGCAGTCCCGCATCCCGGATGCGTACGAAGAACTCATCGTCTTCCAGGCCCCAGCCCCAATATTGATTCGACATGCCGTTCATTTTCTGAAAGTGTTCGCGGCGCACCAGCAAAATGCCACCCACAAAGTTGTCGTAGTGGTATTTCGGGTGCAGCTTTGGCCCGGCAATGTGCAGAGGTCCCACGCTGCTGGGATATTCGTAGAGAAGATCGTCGTTGCGGGGCAGTAGGTCGACGTCGTGCATGGCAATATAGTCGTAGACCTCGTGGCAAAACTGGAAGCCCACGTTTATGAGGGAAGCACGATTAAAGCGGAACCTGTCCACTTGGTTCAGCAGGAATATATGATGGGCAACGCCTTGCCGCCGAAGGAAATCGGTGATATGTGGCACAAACTGCAGCAGCTCCTCGAATCGGTCCCGGAACGGTACCAACACAGCCATCTTGTGTGCCGCCGCGCTGTGGTCATGCTCCTGTCCCTTGGGTGCGGGTGTCACAGGCGCTAGTTTCTGCACTGGTCCACTACCCACAAGTTTCGCCAATGGATTTGACAGCGGGCATATGCAATCTATAAAAAAAGGAGCGACACCAGTCAGTATTTTTAGAATCCATGTCAGCCTAGTCAACCTACTCACCTGAGCCCAGCGGAATTAAACTAAGAACCGCAATGCCGCCCAAGCAGAAGGACAGGCCGCAAACAAAAACCCAATTTATGGTGGATATATTAACCATTGGAATTAACTAATTGTTGTATCCTGTCAAGCTAAAAACTGTGTCCAATCCATGGGCAAAAGCAAAGAAATATAATTTTTTTTTTCTGCCTCTGGTAATCAGCTGGCAGCTGATGGTGATGGTTAACGTGACACGGCACGCACGTACCATGCCACCTTTTGGCCGGTACGTTTGAATACCTGTAACGGAATTCCGGCTCGAGGTGAAATAATTCGATTAATTAATTAATTCATGCGTATTCTGGCTTCCAATAAATTAAGTTACCGATCCCTGAAGAAAGATACTTGGGCATTACTCTCTGCAAAGCATTTATTGTAGGTTAATATGTGGTATGGTAAACTATAAATATTCAGACTACAGGCTGCATTACTTCCAGAACTTCTTGACGGACATGTTCTTCTCCGTGTCCTTTTGCATCACCTTGGAGACGGCCATCTCAAAGTCTTCCTGGGTGACGTGCACGCGGCGCTCGCGAAGAGCATACATTCCGGCCTCGGTGCAGACGCCCTTGACCTCAGCCCCGGAGGCGCCTGACATCAGCTCGGCAATCTTGCGCAGGTTAATGCCACGGGTGAGGTTCATCTTGCGCGAGTGAATCTTGAGGATGTCGAGGCGTGCCTCCTCGTTGGGTGGCGGAAACTCGATCTTGCGGTCAACGCGGCCGGGACGAAGCAAAGCCTGATCGAGGACGTCGATGCGGTTGGTGGCCATGATCACCTTGATGTTCTTGGTGGCCTCGAAGCCGTCCAGCTGGTTTAGCAGCTCCAGCATGGTGCGCTGCACCTCAGAGTCGCCCCTGCCGGTGTCCAGGCGAGCCGAGCCAATCGAGTCGATCTCGTCCATGAAGATAATGGACGGAGCGTGCTCGCGCGCCATCACGAACAGCTCACGCACCATGCGCGATCCCTCGCCGATGAATTTCTGCACCAGCTCCGATCCGGAGACGCGTATGAAGGTGCACTCGGTGTGGTGGGCCACGGCGCGTGCCAGCAGGGTCTTTCCGGTGCCGGGGGGCCCGTACAGAAGCACGCCCTTGGGCTGCGCGATGCCGAGGGCGTCAAATAGCTCTGGATGCTTGATGGGCAACTCGATCACCTCCTTGATCTCCTTAATCTGCTTGTCCAGGCCCCCGACCATCTCGTAAGTGGAGTCTGGAACCTTTTCGACCAGCATCAGCGACACCAGCGGATCCACCTTGCTCGGCAGGATCTTATGCAGAGTGTAGCTTTCGTTGCGCAGAGCCACGCGGCAGCTGGGCACCACGTCCTTGATGTTGATGTTCTTGTCCACATCCACCACGTACTTGCCCTCAGGGTGCACTTTCACCAGCACTTTGCTCTTGTCCATTGGCTTCACCACCTCAGCCACGTAGCTGCCCTGCTCCTGCAGCAGCTGCAGTTCCTCGCGCAGGAGGCGCACTGTTGTGGAGGATCAGAAATCAGTGTCTGTACCAGGAAAAATACCTTAGAACTCACCCTTTGCATTGAGCTCGTTTCGCTGGGCCTGAAGGCGGCGCAAATTGCCGTTCTTTTCGGCCACGGTAAACTGAAGCTCGGAAATCTTTTGCAAAAAGTACGATTCGAATCCCTGGCCTTTGCCGGTGCCGCCAGTAGCAGCGATAAGTCCAATATCAACATCCATCTTCATCATCACTTCAAAGTTCGAATCGAATTGTTCAATTATTTCAATTTTGCACCGAAATGTTTGCAGATTTGAGCGCCTGTTTTTCGCATGAGACGGCAGTTTTTAATAGGTGTTGGAAAATTTCTGCCTGACAGTTGACCGGTAGAGGTGGAGAAACATCGATGAAAACATCGAAGCATCGATGCTTTTATGAATAAAGCTTTTTATTTTGTTATAAAATGAACCAAATCTTTTCAATTAAATCAATTCAATTTAAAAAAAAAAACAGTAAACAAAAATTGTTTTCTATTTTTTAAAACATTACATGTGGCAACCCGGATCGCGGCCCTCTGGCAGGGCCAGCAACAACCTCGAGACGAGATGGCAGCTCCAGCAACGGACTGTCGACAAGTTAGCATCTTCAGCAACTACGACGACACGCGGCAAGACATTGTTAGAAGATATTAAGAAATAAAGAGTTATAGTAAACGACAGATAGAGCGTACATTGGCCAAGCCGCCAAATACATGTAGTTGACATGTAGTACTCAAATAAACGTGTAGAATCTACACTGACTGCCAGAAGGAAGCAATTCCATGTCCATGTTTGTGATATCACAGTGCGATTAAGTTTGTTTCAAAAGATATGCCACGCCCCTCCTGATTTCTTGATCTAAATTACACAGTTTGTTGTACATTTCAATAAAAAGCGTTGTATTTATTTATTAGATTACAAAGAAAAGCTTGCATATAAATTATGATAAGGTATGGAAACACAAGAGCTGTTCTTAAAAGACATATCAAATAAATAAGATCTAAATTAAAATTTATTTATTTATTTTTAAAATTAAATACTTACGACTACAACTATATTTAGAGATTATATAAATCTAATTGATGTTCGTGATTATTCAGCGTTATTCGAACGCTATTGGGTTCACAGCGTATTTCTAGAGCTCAAGTGACTGAAAATTCAAATTTGTTGTTCTACTATTCTACTACGACGACGACGACCAATTTGTAAATATCAGCGCGGCATGCTGATAGTTTAAAAAAATAGTTTACAAAGTTAACTGCTACATTAATGTGTGTTTTTTTGTTTTTGTTTTTGTTTTTTTTTGTTTTGTTTTGATTTTCAGTCAGTCGAGCAATAGCGATAGCCGACAGTTTGTTCGTTTCCATATTTTAGTTTCCGTCTTCAGTTGATCTAAAAAATTCTATGTAGACTAAAATTGTTACTGGCCACAGAATGCATTTGCATGTGCATCGAGTGTCGAGTGTGCATTGGGGGCGGGGGGATCGGGATCCACAAATCGCAAGCAAATGCATTGAAGCAAAGTACAAAAATTGATTTGAATCCGTTAAAACTATGCAATTCGTGGTTCGTTTTGTAAAAATTGCTATAAAAACTAGTTCGTTCGTTTCTCCATTTTACACGTATTGTATATAAAAGTATAAAAGCTTGGAATAGTTCATAGAAGATTTCTCAATTTCTCAATTCAATTCAATTCAACTGATCTGATCTGATCTGATTTGATCTCATTGTGCGCGTGTTACAGGCGGATTTCGTTGTTCTTGCAACAAAAGAAGACTAGAAGCAACAATTATACACAAAAAAATAATAATGTTTAAAATAAAGTGACTAAAATACTATAAAAGCGCATTGAAGAGAAGTGTGTGTGGTGTGACAATATTGCTATTCATTGTTAAATAAACAAACAAAAAGAAACGCTTGTTCAGTAGCCAAATGCCGTGGGTCTGGTCTCTTCGTAACGCCATTGATTGTGTTGTGGTGGTGGTGGAAAGCGCCAGAATTACAATACTCGTATCTGGGTGTGGGGGGTGCTGTTTGCATCTGATGGGTGTTGGTTCTGTGCTTTTGCTGTTGCTTTGTGTTTGAGAGTCTCCTGAAAGCGATTTGTATATGGCGGCGGGCACAATGAACGACTTTACAAGGCACGCGCGACGTTGGTTTGCTACTTTATAGGCTGCTGTCACTAGGGGGGGGTTACAAATACGAATACAAAATACAAATACAAAATACATAAGTAATTCATTTTAAGTGAGCGCGTTCTAAATTAATTGCACCTATACTATGTATACAGTACAATATCACTGTTTGCTTCGTCACCATAACCTAATCCGAAACAAATTGGCGTAATTCAATTGAAAGAGTGCGAATATCGGCGAACCAAAGTTACTATATTCCTATTGCATATCTGATCTGATCGATCTGACACTGATCCTCCATTAGTTTTGGCACCTAGGTATACATACGTTCTGATAAGGTTCTGATTCTGATCTGATTCTCATTCGGTTCTCAGCCTGGTACTGGTTCTGGTTCTGGTTGTGGTTCTATTGCTATTTGGGTGCAATCTGGGTCGGTTGGTTCGTCTGTTTGTGATGTGATTGTTTGTCTGCAGTGCTTAAACATTAGTTAAAATTATATTTAGTGAGCATGGCTGTTGGTGGTTCATCTCTTGCGGCCCGCCGCAGTGGTGGCCATTATTTGCTGCATAGTTGGGCCGGGAATGCACTGCTGTGGATTGCACTGCATCTTGCCATCGCCGCCGCAACTGGAAAGGTGCGATAAAATAGTGGAAATTAGAATCAAATCAGAGGGCAGGTAGAGCTCTGTTATACTCACGTGCAGCGCATGCATGGACCGCTCTTCGACTCGATCATCTGGCCAACCTTGTACGTACGGTTGTCCATGAGGCAACCCATATTGCTCACAGAATCGCTGTGGGCCATGGCTGTTATTACCGGGGGCAGAGGTGTGCTGGTGGTGGTTGTGCTCGTCGTTATGTTGAGCACAGCGGCCATGGAGACGGGACACTCGTAGCGCGGGCAGCAGAAGCCTGAGATGGGCTCCTCGTGGCAGCCGGCAATCGGTGGCGGGCAAGACTGCTGCAGACAGATGATGTCGCTCCTGAAGCAGAAGCAGAAGTCGCAGGGATCGTCACGTGGAATTTGCTGGGCGGAAACGTAAAGTTTGCCTGCGTAGCGACAGGTGCCAGGACCGAACACATCCTCATCGTCGTACTCGTCCTCGTACTCGGGCGCGTGTCCGTAGGGCGGGTGTGTGATGGGACTGGCTGCTGTCGTGGACGATGTGGCGCTGGCGGTGGTGCTGCTTGGCGTGGAGGAGGCCTCGGTGGCCTCGGTTGACTCTTCCTCGCCCACGCGATCGTCGATGACGGGACTCTTGGTGGAGCTGGGCAGGTGCGCGAAGAGTGGGTGCATTGTGGTGATGAGTGTGGCGAGATCTGCTTGCTCCGTGGCAACTTCCTCGCTGGAGGAGGTCTCGGCCGATGTCTCGTCCTGGGCAGCAGGCGTGGTCGTGCTCTGTGGGATCTCTGAGACCACTGCGGGCACTTCAGCATCAGCTTCGGGCTGCTCGGTTGCGGGTTTCTTGTCTGCCTCATCGCCCGTCTCCTCCGACTCTGACTCCTTGTCTTCGTCCTCCTTCGCGGGCACCTCTGTGACTGGGGCATGATCCTCCTCGGATTCAACCGACTCGTCGCCTTCCTCAGCGGAGTCCAAGCTGGGCTTGACAGCCGGAGCTGCAGTGGTCCTGTCCGATTGTGGCAGTTCAGTGGACTTCTCGGGTACTTCCTTGTCCTTCTCCAGCTCCAGCTCGGGTGCTGCTGTCTCGGGCACAATATCAGCCTCCGTGACGGCGGCTTCGGCTGGGGTTTCCTCTGTGGCTGCTGCTGCAGCTGGAGCGGCAGTGGGTGGCTTCAGCTTGGCACCAGCTGGAGACTCATCTGTGGTGTCCTCAGCAGCGCCAGTAGCTGGCTCGGTACTTTCTTCTCCCACATCTTCCGAGGCAGGAGGCTCGCTGCTGGACTCCACATCGAGATCCACGGGGGCGACTGTAACTGGAGTCCTGTCATCCTCGGCAGCCGGAGAGGCAGTCTGGGACATGACATCTTCCATGGGCTTTGTGTCGATCTCCTCGGCAGAAGGCACATCGACTGGAGCAGCAGCAGTAGTAGCATCAGCTTCAGGCACGGCTGGCGCAGCAGTTGAGGAATCAAGTGGCGCCTGCGTCTGGTCCTGCTCCGCCTCGGAAGTGGGCGCTGCCGTTGAGATATCAATTGGTGTCTGGGTGCCAGTCTCCTCCTTCTCGTCGGTAGGCGGTGACACAGTGCTGGCTGTCGAATCCTTGGTGTCGTCCTGCTTAGCGTCGGACACAGCTGGGCTGGCCACGGTGGTGACGTCGAGCTCATCCTCTGGTGTGCTGGCCTCTGCCTTGACGGACGTGGGTGCTGTGGCCGCTGGTTGCTCAGATTCGTCCGCAGTGGGTGCGGAAGTCGGGGCAGCTGTCTCATCGAGTGGCTGTTCGTCGGACGCATCGGTGGGAGGCTTTGTGCTAGACTCCACTTCCTGCTCATCCACAGAGGGCTCCTTTTCGGTTGGTTCCTGGCCGTCTGTGGCAGGAGTAGCGCTGGGCGTGAGTTCTTCATCGGACTCCTTGGTGGGGGCCACACTGGTAGAGTCCACAGAGGGCTCCTTTTCGGATGTTTCCTTGATGTCAGTGGCAGGAGTAGCGCTGGGCGTGAGCTCTTCATCGCCCGCCTTGGTGGGTGCAACAGTTGTGGAGTCCGCAGAGGGCTCCTTCTCGGATGTTTCCTTGATGCCAGTGGCAGGAGTAGCGCTGGGCGTGGGCTCTTCATCTTGCTCCTTGACGGGGGCAACAGTGGTGGAGTCAGACGTGTCCTCCTCCTCCTTTTCGATGTCCTCAGCAGATGGCACAGAGGTGGCCGATGGGACATCTTCATCGCCCAGCTGCGGCACTTCGGTTGATGCGTCGCCCTCCTTTGCCGGTTCCTCCGTCGCGGCATCTGTGACGGGTTCCTGTTCAGTGGCTGGCGATGGAGTTGTCGCTGCATGCAGTTTCTTCGTGTCGACGCCTTCGGCAGCTGCTGGCGAGCTGGCAGTGACACCAATGGCGGCTTCGGTGCTTTCCTCATCCTCCGCGGAGGTTGAGGGTTTCTTCTCGTCGGATGGCACTGAAGCAGCTTCTTCAGCGGCGGGAGCAGCGCTGGTGACTGTGTCAGCATCAGCATCAGACTCGGATGGCAGTTCCGTTGACGTTTCGGGTGTCTCTTCCACTGGTGCCTGGGCAGTCGATGAAGGCTGCTTGTCTTCGGGCTGCTCAGCAGCCTGGGACTCGGTGGATGGAACGACTTCGTCACTGGCTTCGGTAGATCCCTCTTCAGGGGCGGCTGTTGTGGCAGAGATTTTATCTTCGGGCTGGCCTCCAATATTATCTTCGGCAGTTGGCAGCTTCGTTGGCTCCGCAGTGGACTGCTCCTCCTCTGTTGGCTTCTCCTCCTCTGTTGGCTTCTCCTCCTCTGTTGGCTTCTCTTCCGCATCCGTTGGCTTCTGCTCATCGATTGGCTTCTCCTCCTCGGTTGGCTTCGCATCCGCCTTGGAGACGGGGCCAATGGTGGTGATATCTGAATCAATATCAGCAGTTGGCACCGAGGTGACGGCAGGTTCCTTATCGTCCAGGCTGGGAGCAGCAGTCGTGTCACGCTCCAGCTCTGTGGATGTCTCAGTGGATGATGGGAGCACATCCTCTGGCTTTTCCTGCGGCAGTTTTGGTACTTCGGGCGTCTCATCGGCGGCAGAAGGTGCAGCTGTTGTTGTGGTGGTGGCAGCAGCAGCAGAAGTATCCTGTTCTTCCTCCGAGGACGTTGTCGGGCCTTCGGGCTTCTCCTCCGCCTCCTGGGATGGCGTCTTAGCTGTGGTTGCACTGTCATCTTCGAGCTCTTCTTCGGTCGCTGGCGATGTGGCAGCTGCGGGACTGGCAGTGGAGGCTTCTGTGGCCGACTCCTTCTCTGCATCTTCGCCTGCGGGCAGTGGTGCCTTTTCGTCAGCGGGTTGCTCAGTGCGATCTTCGTCAGAGACAGGAGCAGCAGTGGCATCTGGTGTCTCATCCGCGTGCTCAGTCGCGGCAGTAACGCCCACTGAGGGCGTCTGTTCATCAGAAGGCGCAGCTGTTGTGGCAGCCACATCAAACTCGGCAGATTCCTTGCGTTCGTCAGTGGCGGGAGTTGCCGTCGATTGCTCAGCGGACTCGTCCTTATCGCCAGCAGCAGCAGGAGCAGCTGCAGGAGCAGGAGTGGTGGCACGATCAGATTCAGGCTCGGTCTCAGCAGACGGTTTCTGTTCACTTTCGTCCTTGGACGGAATGTCAGTAGTGGCGGTCGCCACTTCGTCAGAAGTGTCTCCAATTGACGGGGCAGCCGTGGCAGTCTCTTCCTCTGGCTCGGCTCCAAGCAGCGTCTTTTCTGTGCTTTCTGGGGTCTGATCTTCATCCGAAGAAGACTCAGCAGCAGCAGGAGCAGGAGTAGTAGTGGCCTCGCTCTCGATTCCATGGTCAGAGACTGTCGCGATCGGTGCCTCATCCGAGGTGTCCTTCTCGCCCTCAGAACTTGGTTCAGTGGTGGCCACATCATCCGTGGCTGGCTCCTTGGCTGGCTCCTTGGTGATTTCTGCCTCAGTAGTCGACTCCGCATCGGCAGGCTGCGTCTCTGGCTGGCTGCCTGCTGGTGCTCTGGTGGGCAGTGGTGGTGCCTTTTCTTCATCGTCTCCGGCAATCGGCGATCGCTCAGTCGTGGCTGGCAGGGCATCATCATCGTCCGAACTGTCTTCGGCAGAGGTAGATGGCTCCTTCTCATCGGACACCTGCGTGGGCGCGACTGTCGTGAATTGGTCCGAGTCTTCGGTTTGCTGCTCGACGGTTGAGCTTGTGGATGGCTCGGGAATCTTGTCGGTCTTTGGTGTCTGAGTCGACGACTCCTCAGAGTCTGTGGCGTGCACTTCAGTGGAGGACTCTGTGGACTCTTCCTCGGATACAGCAGTGGTGGCCGGGGTTCCTGCTTCGGCGTCGCCATCGGTAACTGGCGGCTTAGCTCCAAGAATGGGTGACTCTTCCGATTCTGTAGGTTTCTGTTCCGATTCTGTGGGTTTCTCTTCCGCTTCTGTGGGTTTCTCCTCTCCCTCTGTGGGCTTCTTCTCATCAATGGGCTTCTCCTCTTCTGTCGTGATGGGAGCTGTGGTTGTGGCTGTCGCTTCATCTTCAGTCTCCTTTTGGCTGTCATCTGCAAACTGAGGCGGGGTTGTGGCCTCTTCTTGAGCCGGCTTCTTGGTGGCCTCAGCCGTGGTCGGCTGCTCTGTGGCTGGGACAGTCTCAGCTTCTCCCTGTGGCTCCTTCTGCTCCTCATCCGTGGGCTTGGGCTCGCGCTCGGGTTCCTTGTCCAGGGGCTTCTGTTTGTGTGGCTCTTCCTCGGTTTCGGGCGTGGCTGTGGCTGGCTCCTCTGCTGCCTTGGCTGTGGAGGACTCCACCTCCTCGGGCAGAGCGGGCGTCGCCTGGGGCACCTCCTCATCGGGCTTGACATGGGACAGTGGCTGCTCGGTGATGCCAGTGGGCATGATGACATCCTTGGGTATTTCCTCGGTGCTGGCATCCTCGTCGATCCTGTCCAGAGGCCTGGCAGTCGTGTCCTTCTCCTCGCTGTCGTCGCAAATGTAAGTTGGGCAGCAGCCCGCCCGCAGCTCGGAGGAGAGCACGCACTTGTCGCGGTTCGCGGGCTCCTGGCACTCCATTTGCTGGCAGGACACAAGGCTGCTGATGCACTGGCAGGACACGTCGCAGGGCGCGGTCGCGGGCACAATGCTGTTGTTGGCGTACGTCTTGCCCTCCACCAGGCAGTCGCCCTCTCCGGGAATGGCGGCGGGCAGGTCCATGGCGGGCAGTGCCTCGGACGAGCTCTGCTCTTCGGCGCTGGGCGCCACGGTGGTCTGCTCCGCTGCGAAGTCGTCGCGGCTGACAACTGGCACTGTGGTTGGCTGCTCGCCGCTGGGCGAGACGCTGCTGGACTGCCCCTCTTCGGGCAGGGGCGTGGCATCTGCTGGTTTCGATGGCTCCTCTTTGATGGCCGTCTCTGTGGCATCTTCGGCACTTGGCAGCTCTGTGGAGTCCTTCTCTTCGGCACTTGGTGCCTCGGTGGAGTCCTTCTCTCCGACAGGCGGCAGGTAGGCTGGTGTCGGCTTGTCGGTGGCCACCTCTCCGGCTTCCACTGGCAGGCTGGTGCTTGGCTGGACGTCGACGACGGGTGGCACAATGTCGGACTTGGCTGGCGCTGCATCGGTGCTTGTCTCCTGCTCGTCCTGAGCCTTGTCTGTGGTCTCATCCGGCTGCTCCTGCTCGGCCAGTGGCGTGCTGGTCGCTGCCTCGATGTCGGCCTCCTCCGCTTCCGTGGAGGATTCTCCGACAGGCCTCTCGGTGGACACTGGCTTGGCTGTGCCGGTCTTGAGGACATCTTCGGCAGGACTGTCTGTGGATGCGTCCACAGCACCTTCGGTGACCTTCTCGGCGCTCTCGGCAGTGGGCAGAGTCGTGGCAGTCTCGGCCTGCTCGCCAGTACGTGCGGGTGCGGGTGCACTGGTGGATGTGCCAGTGGCGGGCTCGGCGTCCTTTTCGGATGCAGCCTGGACTGCTTCGGTGGACGAGGCGATCGGGGCGGCAGCTGTGGAGCCTTCTTCTTCTGTCTCCGTGACTGGCTCCTCGTCCTGTTCTGCTGTCAGCTCAGTGGAGTCATCGATCTGGTCGGACTTGGGTGTGGTCTCCTGGACAATCTCCTCCTCCTCCGCACTGGCACTGACCTCCTTGGCTGGCGTGGTTGGTCCGGCAATCTCCTCCTCGGCGGATGCTTTGTCGGCTGGGGTCGTGGCCTGGCTAACTTCTCCCTCGGCGGAGGTATCCGCGGACGGGGTTGTGGGCTGGGCAATGTCCTCAGCGCCTTCACTGCTTGTGGGCTCGGCAGGTGTGGCAGTGGCAGTGGCAACGTCAATGTCCTTCTCACCCTCACCAGCACCCTCTCCCAGGGGAGCGGGAGTGGTCGCCTTGGCAGTCTCCTCCTCCGATGGCGTGGTTCCCTTAACGATCTCCTCTTCGCCCTCGCCGCTTGCCTCTTCCGTGGATTCGGTGGGCTTGGCAGCTGGTGTGGCCTTCGCCTCTTCCTCTTCTTCTGTGCTTCCCGCTGGAGCAGCTGTTGGCTTGCCCTCCTCATCGTCTGAGCTTGCTGGCTTGGCGTCATCCTTCTTAGCACCATCATCAGGAGCAGCTGTTGGCTTGGCCTCCTCGGGAGCTGGAGTTGGCTTGGCTTCCTCCTGCTCGCCGCTGCCCTCCTCGGTGGGTGTGGCCTTGGTCTGGTCCTCCTCGCCGCTGCCCTCCTCGGAGGGTGTGGGCTTGGCCTCTTCCTCTTCGTCGCTCGATCCCTCGGCGGGGGCAGCAGTGACATCTGCATCGGAATCGGACGGAGCCGAGGTGGTGACCTTGACGATCTCCGCTTCGGGACTGGCCTTGGCTGGCGCCGGAGAGGTGACCCTAACGATCTCCTCCTCCTCCTCCTCCTGGGTGCTGTCCTGCTCGACGGGCTTCGTGGGCTTCGAGACATCCTCCTCGCCGCTTCCCTCGGGCTCTGGCGTGGTGACAATCCTAACGATGTCATCCTGCTCTTCCTGCTCCACTTCGCCGCTGGCCTCGGTGGCGCTTTCGGTGGATGAGGCGTCTGTGGCTGCCTCAGTCGAGCTGGCCGATAGATCGATCCTGGAGTCGGACGCGATGCCAGCGGTGGAGCTCTCGGGCGTGGCACGCACTGGGGCACTTGTGGTCGTCTCTTCGTCGTCAACCTCGCCGCTGCCCTCCTCCAGTGGTGGGATCTCAGTGGCCGCCTCCTTGTCCTGGTCCTGGTCCGTCTCTTCGTCATCAATGTGCTCCTGCAGATCGACATCCTCCTTGGGGATCTCGCCGTGGATGTCCTTGGCGGGCGCGGACGTTGCGCTCTCCGGCGTGGTGAGCTCCAGCTGCACAATCTCCGTGGTGGCGCTGTCGTCCTCGCAAATGTAGTTGTTGGGACAGCACTCGCCCTCGGCGGCCGGCATGGCCCGGCAGGACGTGCCGTTGGCCGCCATCATCGGCATCTTGCAGTCCTGCACGGCGCAGACCATGTGGCCGCGCATGCAGTAGCAGTGCTCGCAGGCGTCCTTGCCCCTGATCGAGGCGCCGTCCGCGTAGATGTCGTCGTTGAAGATGCAGTCGGTCGACTCCGACGGCATCATGGTGGTGGGCAGGATGAAGCCGGTGGTGGGCCGCTCCGTGGTCGTCGTGCTGCTGGTGGACGTCTCAATGAAGTCCAGCTCGTTCTCGTGATCTGCAGGAGGGATGGGAATGTGTTTAGTGGGAGGCAGGCACAGGCCAGGGCGTGGCACTTACCGCAACTGTAGCGCACGGGGCAGCAGGATCCCTTGTTGTAGATGGGCAGGCAGCCGTCCACGTGGAGGGTGCACTCCTGCATGACGCACTTGGTCTGGTTGTTGATGCAGTAGCACAGCTCGCACGGCCGGTTGGGGTTCGAGGGCACCTGGGCGCCCTCCGGGTAGAACTTCTCCTCGATGCTGCAGCCGAACTTCTCCGGGATGCTCAGCTCGGTGCCCGGCTCGGGCGTGTGGTAGGGCACATCCACGGGAACTGTTCAAAGGAGGGGTTAGCACAAAGGCTGGACTACAGCTCGGCACCAGGACTCACCCTCTGGACAGGTGATGATGGGACAGCACTGGTCCTCCCGCTTCTCCACAATGCAGTCGTGGCCAATGGGCTTGGTGAAGGGGCAGACGCGCAGGTAGCACATCAGCATGCGGTTGTGGCAGGTGCAGTTCAGACACGGCTCATTGGTCATGATGCGATCGCCCTCGTTGTAGTGCGCATAGTTGTAGTAGCAGCCCTCTGCAAGCGGACCGAGAAGAGAGAGAGTGGGAGAGGCTCACATTACCATTACTGCTCCTCGGATCTAGAGCGCTGCCTGGGAACAGCCAAACAATGCCTCCCCCCCAGGCCGCCCATTCGCTGGCTAATAAATTCCAGCCATTAGTTATGCATGCAGGCCAAATCAAGCTCCCAGCTCCAGTTGCAGTTCGAGTTCGGTTGTGGGGGAGTGGGGGCGGGACAATGTATGCTACTGTGTCGCCAGGGCCATAAATAAGGCTTAGCGCCAGCCAGCCAGTCAGCCAGCCAGCTGTCATAATACGTGCAGCCATAGACAATTTTTATTGCTCATCAGCGTCGTTAAACAAAAGTCAAGTGCCAGCGGTGCGGTGCGGTGTCGTGTCTTAAAATATGCGCACGTCTGTCACAGTCCCAATGTCCGCTGCTCGCTGTCCGCTGTTCGCTGTCCGTCGCCGGTTGTCCGCTGTCTGTGCCTGACTGGCTGCCTAATTTAGTGACGTCCACCCGCAATAAATTCAACATCACATCATTAACACGTTAAGCGCGCCAGACCAGCGGCAGACCCGCGCCAGACCTCAAACCTCAGAGCCGAGAAACTCCGAGCTGAGCGCTGAGCAGGGGGCTAGACCATTTTTTGTTGATTGAAATCTTTGGGGTCTCCGGCGCAGTCTCGCTGACGCGCACGTCTCCAACATAACACTCGTAAAAAGCGGCGCTTACGAGTATTTCTTTATGCTTCAATTTGTTTTCGTGTGTGCCGTTTCACACCTCCTCTAACTGGCTAATAATGCTGGCTTTATGACAGCCATTGGCTGCCTCGATTCGATTCGGTTCGATCACTTGCCACCGATTAGCGATCAGCGATCAGCGGCTTGGCCTATGCCTTTTTGGAGCAGGCCCACGGAGTCAATTAAGGCCCATTAAGGTGGGGGAACACCCCTTGATGGGTGCCACCTGTCATATGTACACACGGAGCAGGGCATATTGTTTAATTAAATGAAACAAATACTCGGGTTAGGGCTGGGGGCCCATGAACACCCTTTTGAGTTGCTTTTCGCTTCGTTCACATGGAAAACAAATTAAACTCGCGGCGTGCCATAAATCTGCCCCGGGCATTTATGGCTCGCAGCAATCTGATACTCTTCACTATTATGCCACAACGTAATCATCATAAAACGAATCTAGATGCTGGATGCTGGATAATGGATGCTGGGATGCTGGGATGCACTTTTTACGAGTGTTGTGGTGCTGGCAGTGGATCAAAAATGTGGCCTGCCACAGCCGCCGCTTCGGTGGGGAGCTAATCAGGGGAACAGAGACCGAGACTTACCCGAGTACTGCTGGATCTCCGTGTATTCCTGCAGTGGAGCTGGAATGAGGAATGCGAAAAGAAATGTTTATTATTTAATGAAATGCCAGAGTTACTTTTGCCGCGATTACGGCACAGTCTTTATGATGGCCATATCCGTTAGCCATGACCATAATAAATTAATTTATCTATTGCAGCCAAATGCAGCGAGTGCCGGGCCTCTAATTGTGCCTGCATGCAATTGAAATTAGGCCCCGGACATGGCTGCGGAGTGGAGCTGCGTAGGCCCACCACTCCACCCCTCCACCACTGCACCACTCCACTTCTGTTGATAGCCCGTGTCCGTCCTGATAACAGGGGACCGACCAAGTGCCGCTGGCCAGCCAAATTGCAACAGCAGCAGAAGCAGCAGCAAACAGTTTGGCTTTGTGTGCGTGCAACGTGTTATTACCACATAATCAAAATGCAGCCGGGCAGGGCAGCCAACCAGCAAAAATGGCACGTAGTCGATTCTGAGCGGAGGCCTGAGCTGCCTGCGTGTGTCCCACACCGGACTTGGTCTGGCCCCCTGGTAAAATGGCTCAAACAAATTGTTTAAGCTGACAGTTGGCCAGCAAGGCGAGTGCTGTAGCTGCTGCTGCTGTTCTACGAGGTTCTGGCTTCCACTTGTTGCTCGGTGGCGTCTATAAGCCACATGCCAGCAGCCAGCAACATGCAACAAAAGGACGGCTTGGCCTGTTGCTGCACGGCGCACGGCAGAAATGATTTGACAAATTGCATTTTTATGAATTGCTGTTGCTGTTGCTGCTGGCGGCCTGGCAGCTTTGCGGCTTTGATTAATTGCGTCCAGTTGAAGGGTTGACAATTTTGCGCATATTTCACATTCGAATTTCCGCATACCCGTGTGCCTGGGGGGGCCCCCAGGACGGGCCACTGCGGCCATGACTTGCGGGATGCACACTTAAATGAACGTCTGGCCCATACAATTTGGCAGCAAATTGCAGGCGAAGCAACAATGAAAATTCTAACGGCAAGTGCTCATAAGCATGAATTTGGTGCAGGTCCAGGTCCAGGTCCAGGCCCACAGTCATAGAACTGGTCAGCAGCAAATCAGAGTAGCAATTTCAATTCGTGGCCAACGAACGACGTCTCCATCTGCCTCTCGCTCTCCCCCACTCTCTGTCTCGCTCTTGCAGCTAACGGATGTAAATTACATTTTATGCGGTAAGAACAACCACACGACCGAACCTGGCAACGCATAAAAATTCACACATTAACTGTTAAGGATTGTCGGCCAGCAGGTGGAGATGGATGCGAGTCAGAGGCGGAGCCGCAGCGGGGAGGAGAGCCTCCACTTGACTGAACTGAACTCAAGCCCGTGGAAGGCAGTGTGAAGAATTTGGCTGCAGAGTTGGCAATGGGAGTCAATCATGCGGTCCGAGACACAGACCCAGAGCCACAGCCAGAGCCAGAGCTAGACTCGCGCACGACGACGACAACTGCCCAGTTGCCGGGACTGGGACTGGGACGGGACCGCCTTGTAATGCAAACTTATGCAACAATTTTTGTGCCTGTGCAAGTGCAACAACTAAAACAAGCCACATACAACATCATCATTACGATTATTATGATGATGATGAAGATCGGGGCGACGCATGAGCTGTTGTTGCTGCTGCTGTTGTTAGTCTTGATGCTGCTGCTGTTGCTTCTGCTGCTGCTCTTGCTGCTGTCGAGGATGATGATGATGATGGTGGTGGTACACATCAAACATGGTCGTGTCGGTCCAACAAACAGAAGTCAGTCAGTCAGTTAGTCAGCCAAAGTCGCTCTTGTCTTGTTGCTGCTGCTGTTGTTGTGGCTGGTGTTGATGTGGATCCAGCTACAACTTGCCCGGCTCTGCATCGTGTAGTACACTTGGGCAGCAGCGGCAGCGGCAGCAGCAGCGGCTGAGGCAGAGGCAGCGATCGAAGCCGAAGCCGAAGTTAAAGCCAAGTTTTGCTGTTGGCGGCGGCGTTGGCTGTGGCTCGGTCTTGCTCTTACTCTTTGCTGTGGCTCTTGCTCCCGCTCGAGTCGTGCATTTTGTTTATTCTAGGAAAGCGCGCGCGCATTCGCCCCCCCGCCTGCCCACCCTCTGATCGTACAGCATGGCCATGGCCATGGCTGGCTGCTCGGTCTGTCGCTGCGACTGCGGCAAGTTGAAGTTGAATGACCCGTCGCGCATGTGTGCAAAAATGTGTACACAAACCATAAAATACAAGCCACAAGCACTGGCACTGGCACTGGCAGCTTTACTTGCATAAGTAGGCCTAGGTGCTGTGGCTGTATCTGTAGCTGTAACCGAGGCTGGACCAGAGTCACAAAGTCGCAGGCTCAGACCCAGGCACGCCTTTTGCTGGTTACGCTTTATTATTTAGTGCTGTGGGTGGACTCGGCACTGCAAGTTTTCCCCAAAAAAAAAAGCATACCCGTTGGCAGCATTACTTTCTTCTACTCTCCGTCCCTCCACTCCACTCCATCTCTCTCTCCCTTGGGTTCTGCTCTGCCGCTCGATGCGGAAACGCAGGCGTTGGAAAATATTTGCCATGCCACAAATATTTCAAAGATTACTAAATAAACACAAATCTTCGCCAGTCTGTTGTCCCCAAATGCGTTTGTCGTTGCCTTCTCACTTCTCTCTTCTTCCTTTTTGTTTTTTCTTTTTACCGCTATTCGCAGCTGCAACAGGCGACAACTTGACCACACCCACCTCCACCTCCAGCTTCAGCTCCAACTGCAGGCGAGGCCCAGACGCAGCGTCGGATCTGGCTCTGTGGCCTGTGGCGTGGCCGTTTCTCACTCTGTTTTTGGTGTGACCGGGAAGAGGCTTTCGTTCTTTTCTATATTTATCTATCTTCTAATTAGATGCAGCTAAAACAATGCCCCGGGCAGACGAGCAATAAATCGATCTATAATTGCGATTCCCAGTAAAGGCAAAAGCAGCCACAAGGAAGCCACAAGGAAGCCACGAAGCAGCCACGAAGCAGCCACTGGGCAGCAGGATCATGCAAATTTTTAATGGACTTTTGTTGGGCAAAACAATTTCCATTTTCTATGGCCTTGATCACATAATTTCCATAATGCCGAGTAGATCAATATGGAGTGAGCGACAAGCTAAACAACAACACAGACAGAAGGATAGTCAAAGAGAGAGAGAGAAGGCGCAGACTTCCGACCCATGCCCAGGCCCAGACCCACGTCCTACGCCTCTCCACAGCCCGGTATCATGTCCATGCATCAACGCTGAAAGCAGCCGCCAGGCAAGAGGCAAAACAGCAACAGGCAGAAGGAGGCAGTTGGCAGGAGGCGCCCTAACAATGCAACTGCAACTGGAAGCATCGGGGGCCGCACAGCAAATGAATTTGCGAGTAATTTAACATGATTATGTCGGCGACAAGGTAGCAATGTAGACATCGAAGCTGCTGCTGCTGCTGCTTCTGCGGCTGCTACCCAAATTGGACGCAGTTGCGCAAGGCTAAGGCTGAGGCTGCTTGCACGGGGAGCCCAGGCAATAGGCTAGGGCGCTACCTTGGCGTGACGCTGTGTTTTATTACCGGACTGATGCTAGAGCCTCGGCCATGATTCGTTCTAAGTAAATTATGCCCGATGGTCATGATGGTCATGATGGCCATGATGTGGATGGGGCCCAGCCATGAAATTGCACCAGTCGAAGGCTGTTCTGTTCTCTTCTGTTCTGGTTGCTGCTGTGGCTGCTGCTGCTGCCGTGCATATATGAAACAATTACCGAGGCAAGGGTAATATCAGAGGAGGCCTGCACCTAGGCCCGCACAATCCTGCCTGTCTATATGTGGACATTGTAATTGCAGGCCCGACTCTAGACCCGACTACTACTGCGACTCGACCTCCTCGAGCTCATCTCATATGCATATTTATGGCTGCCTGCTCGGGCAATGTCATTAGAGAGTCAGAGTCAGTGTCCGTCTGTCCGTTTGTTCGTTTGTCAGCTTGTCAGGTTGGGCAAACTTTTCGCTAGCCGCTCCTGACTGCTTAATAGATAATAATGAGGAACAAGTCGGCTGGCAGCTGGCCTTGGGGCGCTGTAATTAAGCAGTTAAAGGCAGCCCCTCCTCGCTCGCCAGCACAGTCCGTTCCCACAGTCCGTGGCCGGAGCCCTAGAGTTTTACGAGCATGTGTCCTGTCTTTGATTTGTTTTGATGGCCTTTGCATGGCTTTAATGAATCCTCTCCAACCCATCCATGTCCCCACCCCCTCCCCGTTGAGCAATCAATCTGTCCGACATTCGGCTCCCCCCGACGCGGGGCTAATCACAGACTGCCATTCCACTCCACTGGCCCAGCTCTGCCTTGATCTGTTCTGTTTTCTGCTCTGCTCTTCTGTGCTGTTCTGTTCCGTTCTGTTTTGCTGGCAAATATATCATAATTTTGTTTGCGCAATTTTAGACAGTGCCAAGACGGAGGCCTGGACAGCGGGGAAGCTGCTCGTGCTGCTCCCTGGTCTGCATTCAATTATTACACCGCTAGCTGTTATTGATAACAGCGCATTGATTACAGCAATTGCCGAAATAACAGACAAGCCAGCCAGTCAGCCAGCCAGTCCAACGGCAGATTGCAATGCAGATTGAGACTCAGATCGTTGCTGCTGCTGCAGGAGCTCCAGTCGGGGCCTGACAAGTGATGGATGCATCCATGGCCCGGCCTCGGCAATCAGCAGCGGCAGCAGCAGCGGCAGGAGGAGCCGCAGCAGCAACAAGTTTTCCACTGCGCATGCGTAACTGTTTATTAATTTGAGTGGAAGTCGGAGAAAGAGCAGCAGCTCCACTCTCTCACGCTAGAAGTCCTGACTGGGGAGCGCGCGATTCAATTAAGTGCTCGCGGAACGCATCCATGTGGCATTCTAAGCGCTAATTGCTCACCGCCGCCGCATTTTGTTTCCCGTCTGCCGCTGCTGCTGCTGTCTCCAGCTTGTACTCGATTTGTATCTCTGTCTTTCTTTCTCCTCCCACGCCAGGGCGCATGGCATTCGCCTAATGATTGGACAGTGCAGCGCAGCAGAAGACTGCTGTAGAACGTTGCGTGTTGGCCAGGCCAGGCCAGGACAGGACAGACCTGGCCAAAAGCCGTAAAATTCAATGGCCCAGTGCTCGCACACACACACACACAGACCGTACATCATGTGCAAGAGATCAGCAAAGCGATAATTATACAAAGTATTAGTTCAAGTGAGAGCCGAGCCGAGCCGAGCAGAGCCTGTCTCTGACTTGGCATGACCCAAAGCTCTGCTGGAGCTGGAGCTGGAGCCATGGACTGTCTGTGGTTGCCATGCGTAAAGGTGCCAGCCGGAGAGTTGATTGAACCCACTCAGGCATTAGAATGGGAGTTGGGCCCGGGTCTGGGCACAGGGCTAGGGCTAGGGTTACACAATTGAAAGACGCTGCTCCCAGGCCGGGCAAGTCATTGCACCTGTGATAGAGATCTCTCGCTCTCTCGCTCTGTCTCTCTTCTAATTACCATTCCTTGGCTCAGCAAAACCTTCGTCTAAATAGTGTCAAAATGAATTCTAACACGCCAACCCCAGCAGCAGAACCAGCAGCAGCAGCAGGTCCCAGTTTCAGTTCCAGTTGCCTGCTCGGGCCTCTGGCGAACCGAAAACATTTGGCACTGGTCAAGCTCTGCAGACGGTAGCCGTCTTCGAGTTTGTCTTGTCTTGCCTTGGCCCGTGGGTCTCCTCCATCATTGTCTTGTCTTGTTAACGTGCCGTGCCGTGCCGGCAGTAGCTCTCTTAGACAGCGATTAGTGGCCAGTTGTGGCGGCAAATGTGGCGCACGGGCGAATGTTTAAGTGAGATGCGAAATGCATTTTCAATTGCCGGGGAATGCCGACGAAACAAAGAAAGAAAGAACCCTTCCACAACATCCTCTAAACTCATAAACTCTAATTAGCAGGGGAGCCCACAGACCGGCAGACCCACCGAATTGGGTCAGAGCTGCCGCTCTGCTAATTGCCATAAATATGAATAAAAGCCGCAAATGTTTGCCATTTAATTAACATTTCGAACACGTTTTCGGAGCGGCAACGTGTTGTACAAATCGGAATTAGCATACGAGTATTCACGCCGAGTGGACCGCTGAGAAATTGCATAAAACGTCGAACCAAAAATAGACATTCCCCCGGCGACACAGTCCACGTCTACGTTCACGTCCACGACGACAAGTTCAAGTTCAATGACATCGAATAACAAAAGGGAAATAGCATACATAATATGAGCTATGATTATGGCATCCACAGCAGCAGCCACACCAAGAGAAACAGCACTCAAAGCTACAGATACAGATACAGAGGTATCTGTGGTGCTGTTGTCTTGATGGGAGATCTGGGCTTACGGGTATATTGTATTACTCAACCTCAGCCAGCCGGCGTTTTGCTCTACTAAACAGCAGCAGCGGCAGCAGCAGCAAAAGATATTCATTTGCATTTCCCGAGCGAGCGCTGGGCGCATGGAGGCGGATTGTGGGCTTCGCTTTGGTAGATTATTGCGGGCTTCGCTTCGCTTCTCTCTTTCTCTTACTGCTCTTCTCTTCAAACAGAAATTACAGCAATCATTGGAAACCATTTCATTGTCAAGGTGAAAGGTGGAATGGGGCACACCAAGCGTCGAGGCGTTAATAGCCAAATTGTGTAATTGCAATTGTAATTCCATTTGGTTTGGCCGAAAAAGAAACGGCTTTGGCTTTGGCTGTGGCTTGAGCCCTGTGTCTGTGGCTACACGTTCCCGTTACACTTCAAATTGCCTGCCAGCTAACCGCAAGCGTATTTACTTAAATGAAATTAGCCCCCGACCTTGTCGCAGGAAGTTGAGAATTTAATGCTGATAAAAATCAAAAGAGCTGCCAGCCGACTGCCTCTGCCTGCCGACTGCCTTTGCCTTTGCCTGCCCTGCTCTTGCTCAGTGGATTTCCGCCTCCAATTCTGGTTCACACGCTGCTCCGGAGTTCTAACCATTTAATTGGAGAATCAAGTGCAACGGCAACTGCGGCCCTTTGGCGGTCTGTGGTCAATGGCCTCGCCCCCATACAGACTTGGTGGTGGTGGGACTTGCGTGGGCTGGAATCAAAAGCCAACTAAGTGGCTCCCCAGCCACCCAGCAGCGTCTGCTGCGGAACATTTAAGCCAAACAAATGTATCTTTTATGAGTGTCTCAAGCTCATGGTCAATTTATCATCCGCGCAGAGACTGGGACACAGCCAGAGTTCACAGCCGACGCAGACGCGGACGCGGCTCTGATTTGGCTTCACACCAACTCAAAACTCAAACTTACAAAAATCTGTAAATCTGTAGAGCGCTTTCTGACAAATTGACGAACGACGATGGGCGGTGCGACGCGCTGCGAGGCTGGTGGGCCGGGTGGACACCAAACGCAGCCAAACGAAAGGAAAGGAAGGGAAAGGAAAGGAAAGTCGTCGCGTTGCCGCTTAGCATAAATGCTTATTTATGGCCAAGAACATGGCAGTCGAATGGGGTTGCTGGAATCGCAGTTGGAGTTGGAGTTGGACATTTGGAGTCATGGGGCCTGGGGCATGGGCCTGGGCCGGGCCGGGGCGGCATCTAATTGTGTCACCGCCGGTCGAAAGTTTCTCCGCCTCATTGGCCAATGTGTTGTTTGGCCAGCAGCAGTCTCACGTTCGATGGGTGCTGCTTCGTGCGGGCTGTGCTGCGGCTTGCCCCCGCGCTAACCCGCAAGTTCGTGATCTCTAACTCAGCGTACTTGTTCTCTAAGTGGCTATGAAATTCCTTAGCCACGCAGCCAACACATCTTCAGCATCGCCATCATCGTCATCATCATCATTCTGATCATCATCATCATCCTCATCGCCATATCGGTCAATGGTCAGCGACTTTGGCCAGTTTGTTTGCCCAGCAAACAGCTTCGACGCGGAGTTCTACAGCGACTTCTACTTCTACTTCAGAGCCGACTCCGCCTGGGATGGAGTGCAGACAACAATGTACGGATGGCTATGGCTCTATGGCCCCTAGTGTCAGTATGTTTGCATATATAAAATATTTACGATCGTTGGATCGGCAGCCAAAGCAGCAGCTGAGGCACAAGGAGGAGGGTAGCCACAATGGCAGTGGGCCTGTGGGCCTGTGGGCAGGCCGTACCGTTTTGGGTGCTATCAACACAACTGATAAGACAAATCCGACTTGCCACTTGACATTGAACCTGCTACACGCCCGGTCTGAGGTTGCGTCTGAGTTCGTGTCTGTGGCGGTGTCTGCGTCTGTGTCTGGGCCCGAGTCGATGGCAAAAATGTTAATTATATGCGCGTGGCTAAGCTGATGACTGGACAACGTTAAATCTTGATTAACGCTGCCTGAGACGATGCTTCAGAGGCTTCTCTTCTGCCTCTGCCTGTGCCACAGCTCGAGCTTCAGGCCAGGGCCTGATGACGACGCTGATGCCTGATGCTGACGCTGATGACATCAGCCGAGCCATGCAATTAATATGAAACCATAATGATGTGTACCTCAGACCTAGACCCAGAGTCAAAGCCAGAGCCAGAGCCAAAGCCAAAGCCTGCCCAGAAAAGTTCTGCTGGCACGCACAAAACTTTTAAGCCATCGATAGCTCGGATAGCTCGGATAGCTAGCTGGGGCTCTGCTAATACAAGCTAATTAGGCACAGCGGCAAGTGAACATCGCTTACTTCCGCAAATCTTTATCTTGGGACTTGGGACTGAAGCTGGAGCCGAGGATGGGGATGGGGGAGCCATAAAGCGGCGATTTATGTGCGCAATAAACAAAAATATTGAAGATCTTTGCTCGGCGTACTAATGCCTTTGTAATTGGTTATAAATTAAGAAATCACAAAAACAGGCAATGGGGGGCCAAATAAAATATATTTGAGCTGGCTAGGCAGGCTTACGGAACGGGAAATGGCAGATGGCAGATGGGAGATGATGGCCAAGGTTCAGTGACCATCATCGAGTGGTGTAGGTGTCAATTGGCAAGTCCCAAGCAGGCAATGGGAATCCGAAGAGAACACCTGATCTGTTCTGTTCTCTTGTGTTCCATAATGCTATAATAAGCATGAGAAAAACGAGATACGAACTCACGTTCGAAATTGATTGATGCAAACGCCCCATGAAAATAAGCGAGCCAGCAGGCAGCAGCCAGCAGTCAGCCAACAGAAGACGGAAGGCAGAAACGGGCGAAATAAAAATAAAAGCAGCAAATTGAAATTGCCATCTTCTTCGATTCGTGGCTTATAAAATAATGATAATGTGTTGCGGCTACCGGGATGCCAGGAGGATACACCGCAGCGAACCAAACCAAGCCAAACCGAAACCGAAACCGTGCCAACGTTCCAACCGACCTTGAGCTTGAATTAAAACTTGAACTTGAGGCATCTCTTTCGCATGGCGATGGCGCTGGCGATGGCAGTTAAATTGCACAACTTGCCCCGCGGCTGGGGGGTCTTACGGTTAACTGTTTGATGTGATGGCCTGGCCAAGCTCTCGGCTGCCACGATGCTCGCATGATGAGTATGATGCCAAAATGTTTTCGATATCTGTCTTAATAGCTGCGCAAACAATTGGCATTCGGCTGGAGGGCTTGGAATCGATCGCTCGATCGAAATATTTATGTATGCCGTGGCTTTTGTTATGACGCAAATGCCACTTGTTGTGAAGTATTTCACTCCGCTGTTAATCATCTGTAGAGTCCGAGTCCGTCGGCTGACATTTGTGCTAGTCCTATTGATTTATTGCTCGCCGCATCTGTCGGTGGACTGGGGCTGAGGCTGAGGCTCAGGCAGAACCAAAGCCAGCCACTCACCGCTCGTGTAAGCCCAACTGTTGAGTCATGCGTTAGCTGCCGCCTCATACTCGCTCGTTCATGTATTTATAATGGAACAATTCAATTACCAGGGCATGCTGGGAACCGAGCCGCGGCACCAAGTTCATCAAACTCAAGTGGTGTCGGTACCCAGCACCCAGCACCCGTACCCCATGCACATCCAATCTTCCAATCTTTCAATGGGAATATGTGGATGTGGATGGAGTCCATTAGGCCGTTTTGTTGGCTTGTTAGTGTAACAGATTTGTGACTGTGTGTAATAATCAATAAATAGGTGAGAAACCCTGGCGGGGTTTCCAGCAGAATCAATTTTTAAAGCTCCATGGGTGCCCGCTTCCTCTCTCTCTCTCACTCACTCTCTCTCTCGCTCTCTCTGTCTTGCTCTACCATTCACAAAAATTCTTTTCCATTTTATTTGGTTTTTCGTTGCTCAGATACATTTCCATATGCAGCCCCAGCGACACCAGAGTTTTGGACATGTGTTAATGAAAATTCCAAGAATTCTGAATGCAGCCAGCATCGAGTGTCGGAGTGCTGGAGTGGCGGAGTTTTGGTCCCCGAATGTGGGTCAACGAGCTGACTATTGTCGCCTATCGTTTTGACTAGGCCAAATCAGTCAGCGCTGGACACGTTGACGTTGCAGCTGACTCCGGCGATGGAGTCTCCGCCAGTCGTTGCCTGTTTATTGAATGCCCATTAAACAATGGCACGCTGGGTCTGGTTCTGGGTCTGGGTCTGAGTCTGAGTCTGGCTGTGGCCAGAGTATGGCCAAGTACTCTGTGACTACTCGCATACATTTTCGGTTTTGGCATTTCTCGTCTTCTGCCGCTGACCGATATTCCCGGCGTTGGGGGTTCGGCGTCAGTTGGGTCTTGCCTTGCTCTTTTTGGGGTTATTTGCCTTTAAGTTCTGTTTAAACAAGTCGTTAAATCGAACACGCCTAGAGCCAGGCTGGAACCGTTAGGCATCGCCTTTTATTGCCTTGGTAAATGTGAAAGTTAACACATTGCTGGGCACTGGGCACTGGGCCCTGGCAGATGCAGATGCAACTCACAGATGTAGATGCAGGCGCAGGCATAGATACAGCTACAGATGCGTCTAAGTAGGCGGTCGAGTGGCTGCTGATGATGGCAGAGACCATTAGCACTTGCTTTTAATTATACGAGCATGGCCCCGCAGCTCTCGGACACTCCCCGAACGCGACAGTGTCCGTCGCATCCAATTTAAATGGAAACGCATGACACAATTGAATTTGGGACACGACACCACCCACCCCCAGCAGCAGCCGAATGGGCCGGCGCTTAATTAAGTTTGGCCACCGAAATGCAACAGACTTTTAGGCAGTCTTGGCAGCCGCTGGCGACCCCTGACCCAGGACAAGTGGCGGGCAGTTTCGGCAGCTGCTGTCCGATGGCAATTTGTCACAATGGGTTTTAATTAGTCGCATTTGTGCCCGGCTCTCGGGGTCAGTTGCGCAGCACTGCGGATGCGAATCGGTGTGCAATTCGGAGCCCGGAATTTATGGGAAAATAATCAGAATAGACAAACGGGGCATATGCGAGGATTTGGCATAGATTTGGCGAGGCTGCACTCGCACTGGCACTGGCACTCCCGGGGCACTCGGGTACTTAGCTGGCTAAACATAATTTATGTTGACATAATAAACCACTTACCGGCTTGTGTGGGTATCAGCATTATGGCCAGCAGGGCCAGCGTCAGAGACACCAGCTCCTCGAGTCCCAGCGGACTCGAACGTCTTCTTGTCATGGCTGTAACTGCAATGGAGGAGAGCGCACCAGAGAGTTATGGTTAGTACGTGATTGGCGTTATAGGAAGGATGATGACGGCCTCCCCTCGCTGCTGGCAGGGGGGCAGAGGGCAGGGAGAACCGTTTAACCCTTAAACAACAATCAAATCGAGCCACAAAATGTTCCTTAAGCGACAGCACTTCATTAAAAAAGCATGACAAGGCGCATGCCGCCTCATCTCATCCCATCCCGTCCCATCCCATCCCATCCCGTCTCTCGTGTTGTGTCGTGTCGTTTCGTTTCGTCTCAATTTATTTCTTTGCTTATTTTCGTATTTTCCCTTTTTTGTGTGCTGCAAAATTTTCAATAGCTCTTCGGCTTACAAAAGCAATTTACGTGCACAAACAGCAGAAATTTCGGGCGGGTGGGACTGCTGACATGTGAACCGAATGCCACCACCACCATCGACACAGCACCACCATACACCATATCCAGCCCATCCCATCCACTACTTGCAGCCCTCCCGGAACTCCGGAATGGGATGTCCTGGCCAGCACTGTCCTGCCCTTGGCTGACTGACTGGCTGTTTTTCTTCAATTGTTTGCGGAAATCACTTGTTTGCCGATTTGACAGATGTGCAATTTTCCCTGACATGCCCGACGTCCCGCCCCCATCCAGACCCGGAACTTCCTTCTGCTCGCCGGAAAGGTCAAAAATCGTGCAAGAGTTACGGGGATACAGGGGGCACAGGGAAACCTGCCCGAAAGTTTCTGTGAAGTTTTCTTTTTTCTCTGAAGTTGCTGATTGAAAATGTCAGCCGCACGCCAAAGAAAACTTCCCGAAAGTGTCCCCCACTTGGCTGATTCCCTCCCCCAGGTTTCAGCCCGTGGCCAGTGATCCCTTCGTTACAATTAGCGGGCGGCAACCGCCACATATCACAGCTTATCGGCTGACAACAACTACCAAACTAGCGCCAGTCCCCCTGCCATATATACCCGTAGTCGGTTTTATTGTCGTGTCGCCTGGTCGTGGGGATAATGGCGTCGAGGGTCCCCCCCGACGACACATACGTTTCATATTTTCATTTATTAGCCGAGTTTCCTTTCGGCTTTTATTTGCTTTATGTTGCTTTAATCAAGTCCCAGGAGATGCAACACGTGAGTGTGCCAGACCGATGCCCCGAATCCGGTGAGGGGTTGGCTATAGGCCTGCGAGGAGGGTGAGGGTGACACTGTAAGGAGACCTGGGCTGGCTGGCGAGGGGTGGATTGAGTGTAAGAATGGGAGTGGGAGGAGGCACACGTACTGATGTTTGTATATGGGTGGGCGTGGTCGGTGGGTGGATTATGCAATTTTATACCTTTCATAAAGCAATAAAAACTTACAGGCCCAGCACCATGGGCCGCAAATGGCAGGGAATTAATGGAAGCTTATGGATAAATGTGAACCAGGATCGATGGGTATGCAGAGAACAAAAGATAGAGATAAAGATAGATCGCTTTTGCTTGGAAATCTGATCAGCACATTTTTGTATTTGTAGATCGATCGATTGCCCACTGTGGAACGTGTCACTGTGGAATGGAATTCCATTTTGGTTACTCTTCTGGGGGGTCATATCGAGCTCGAGCTCTCTCTCTCTCCTGCACAATATTTCGCCTCCCCTTCTGCAATTCTCGTGAAATCTGAGTGGTTTCGGTTACGGGCCCCTCGCCGCACCGCAACGGGGCTGCAGCGTACTCGGATTCCCCCCTCGGGCAGCAGTTTGGTTTACTCGCTAACGAAACAAGCAAATAAAAATCGGCTAATGCTGGGGCTGCAGCTGGAACTGAGGCTAATGCTGGAGCTGGGGCTGCTGCTGCTGGTGCTGGGGGAAGGCGAATGAGCAAGCCGCGACGCTCATCATAAATGCGCGAATTGTGCTCATTAAAATGCAGGCGAGCCGGGGGACGAGGAAGATAGCGAAAGCCCCAACCTGCGCACCGGGAGTCACAAATATCACTGCTCTGTGCAGGGTGGGGCAGGGGGCAGCAACAGTAACGAGAGAGGTATGCAACACACGATGCCGCCTCTCGGTCAAGTTGAAAGATTGCTCCGCAGATGCTGAGACTGAGACTCAGGATGGGGCTGTGGCTGTGGCTGATGGTGGAGCGTCTGTCTGCCTCTGCTGCTACCATCTCATTCGGAGTCGCGGCATGTTGATGACGAGTTGACATGACGAGCGACAATAACAATAATGATAATCTCACACAAGCCGAGCCGAGCCTACAACAACCTGTACAATGATGCTGATGATGATGGTGATGAAGATGATGATGAGGATGAAGCCGCCGCCTGCCTGCGTGGACTGACAACGGAAGCGACACAAACTGGCTATTAGTTGTTGGCCAAAATGGCACTTGTTCTAAAGCTATTAGCAGCACACGAACAGCGAGCAGGGGCAGCAGAGGCAACAGAGACAACTGAGCCAACTGAGCAACATGTTGCAGCCTGGCCACTGGCAACTTGTTGCGGTAATTATTCCACTGTGCTCTGTCGTGGCTAAATGGCCAAGCCAACAATTTTATTCTTTCTTATTTCTGCAGCGCATAGCACAGCATTCAGTATTTGGGTTAAGACCAAATAAAGGGGTGGTCAGCAGCCAGCTGCCACACAGCACTCAGCCTCAGCCCTCTCTCTGAGTGTGTGTGTGTGTGTGACACAAATTCAATTTGTGAATGAAGTAGTAGCCAAAAGTACACACAACACACACACATCAGGAGGCAGGCGAAGGCAAGGCAAGGCAACTACTTTTACCCATCGGGCCGTACGAGTATTTGACTTCCCAAAACGAGGCAGGCGCTTGTTACCAGTGCCCCAAAGAGGGGCGGGCTGCACACACACACACACTGCATGCTGCAAACTGCAGACTGCACATGCCACCAGATATCGGTCATGGGAAATTTGCAAGATTTTGGAAAAGCATCTGGCAAGGGCAAGGCCTGAGCCTGGGTCTGGGCCATGCATCTTCATCGTCTATGTCGTCTTCTACGTCAGCGTTGGAGAGCGAGAGGAGACCGAGTGGAGACCTGGTCTGGTCTCTGGTCTCTGTGGGTCGTCCATCTAACAATGGCCCACTGTTGATATGCGTTATGAAAAATGTATTCAGGTCCAGGAGGCGGCTCATGCGTGAAGAGCGGCGGCAGCAGAGGCAACATTTGCATAGCAGGAGCCCTCCTCCTCGGGCTTGGGCTTGGTCTAGGGAGGGGGCAAGGAATGCCCACAAAGGGTAGGCACTGGACAGGCCACCGCTTCTTTGTGGCTGAGAAATTGCACAGGTTGTCTCATGCCCCTGTCCGTGCCCCTGACCCAACTTTGTCTTCGCTCTCGTATCTCGTAGGGGGGATATCCATAGCTACATTGTGGGCATGCGTGGAGGCTGCTGCCAGTTGCCAGTTGCGCGTTGCAAGTTCCCATTTCCCCAGTTGCACAAATTGTGGCCCAGCTGCAGCTCTAATATAAATGTACGGCCGGAGAGGTGGAAACAAACAGAGAAATAGAAAAAAGAACAAAAAATTTACATTGCACAAAGGCAGACGACGGCCTCAATGGAGGGTGGGAAAATTTCACATGCATCCATGGGCAGGCAGCATTTTGACAGTCGGGGCACGAGTGGCACGGCCAGGGGAGCCGAAGGGGAGCAGGCTTCGTTAGCATATCAAAAGGTGTCTCTTGTCAGAGAGCTATCTTGTGTCGGCTGTCGTGTTTGTGTCTGGCTCTGGCTGCGGCTCCGACTGTTGCCTGTTGCCTCCTCTGGGCTCTGTCTTCTGTTGCCTTCGCTTTGAAATTTGTACCATGACCCACAAATATACTTTGGGGCACGCATCTAACGACGAGCGACCCATCGACAAGATCGCAGTCAGAGATCGATAGCAATTTGCAATTTGCAAGCCGATGGCTGAGGCTGAAGCTGCAGCTGAATGCAACTGCAGCTTTAATTGGATTCTGGCTGGTATCAAATTGACATTTAGCACACAACCAGCGAACCCCAGTGCCAGTGCCAGTCCCAGTCCCAGTCCTAGTGCCAGTTGCAATAGCAATCCCAAACCGATCTTCCATCCAAATCCCCCCATCAGAGTGCTGCAGCTGACCCCAACCTCACGCGTCCATCTGGGGATCTGCTGCTGTTGCTACTCCATCCAATTGCTACTCTCCACTCTCTGCTGGCTTATCGTATTACACTTCTTCGATTGCAATTGCTGCCACTGCCACTGCTGTTGCTTGGCGTTAATTTGGTTTTGTGTTCGGTTCTGGCTCTGCGTTCTTGCCACTGCCACTGCTGCCACACATTTAACGGTCCCCCCCCTGGATAGTGCATAGTGGCAGCAATTGCAAATTGCATTTTTTGCTATTTTATGTTTATGGTATTCCTTTTGTCTGGCCAATTGCCTTGCCGTGTTCTCTTCTGTTCTCTTCTGTTCGGTTCTGTTCTGCACGTCATCCCCATAAATCGGCGAACGGCTGCGGGCTGCCCTCACACATGTGCCTATCGCCAGTCGCCAATCGCCAATTGCCAATCAGCAATCGGCAATCGCCAATCAGCCATCGCCTATCGTCCGTCTATCGTGCATAGTTGTGGCCAATTGGGGGCCAAATTGTTGTGTTGTGTTGTGGTGGGGGGCCAGGGCTTAGGCCAAGGAATGTCCGACCTTGCCATGGCAGTTATGGCAGATTCCAGAGACACAATTATTGCAGCAGCGGAAGGTGCTAACTCCAGGCATAGATACATTTCGGATTACATTCTGCGCAGATTAGATCATGGGATTATGGGAGCGGGTTGAGTATTAGCGCTGATTATCTGCACATTTGAACTCTCGCCCGAGGGTCTATGCAAATTCAAGATTGACCTCACAATTGGGCGACCTTGTGGCATCATCAGCAGCAGCAGCATCATCTAAGTATAGCGGCAGGCGGGAGGCAGCCAGCAAGCGAGCCACTTGAGAGCCACAAATTGGAGGAGTTGCTTGAAATTAATAAAGCTCGGTGCTTCGCTGCTTCGCTGCTGCTGCTGCTCACGATCTGCAAACATAACGGTGTCTAGTGGCAAATTTAGGCGGCATGCGGCAGGCAGGCAGGCAGGCAAACAAGCAAACAAACGCGCCAAATGTAAACTTCTTTGGAGACCGACTGACTCTCTCGCGTCTGAGTCACTTGTCAGCGCTTTGCTCCGGCCACTGCCACTGCCATTGCCACTGCCACGGCAAAACGGCAACGGCAACGGCATGCGGAAGCTGCCCAGCACGACTCGAGCTCCATCTCCATTGCAACGCCAACGCCAACCACCAAAGCACCACAGCACCAAGCACCAAGCACCAACTCCGACTTCGACTCCATCTCCAGCTGCGACTCCAAGTGCAGCTCGACGGCAATTTGCCATTTTCGCTGTGTGTCGGACGCGCTCGGCCAACCCAGAACCCAGCTCTGGCCGCAGCACTTGAACTGGATTAGTTGCCTGCCCGCTTTGATTTGTGACAAATCTTGATGATGCCGGCTACCGTGTGCTCGCCTGCAGCATGCAATTTTGCTGGCCATATGTGGATGCGGCGGCAGTGGCTGCTGGCTGCTGGCTGACCCAACACCAGCACAAGCCGCCAGCAGGCCGTGCAGATCGTGAGCTGATTTTGTTTCGAGCTTCATTTTTTTTTTGTATTTCTTTTTTTTATTTCGCTTTTTTTCTATTGGTGGTCTTGCCACAAATTTCTCTTTTTCTTGGGGTCAAGTTTGTTGCCGGCCAGAAGAAGCGTTCTGATTTCACTCGCCAGTGCAGCTGCTGCCGTTGCTGCTGCTGCTGCTGCATGCAACAAAGTTGCAACAATGCTTTCAGCTGCTGCTGCTGGTGCCTAATGAGCTTTTGCTTTTGGGTCGCTTAATTAAAACCAACATCACAATTAGGCATTTCGCCTGGAGCCACTCGGAGCCCATTTCTGGGGTCACTTTTCAGCTGGCCAAAGCCGCGATAGCCAGGTTTTGCATACGTGATTGTAAATATGAGACCCGACCCACTGCCAGATGGATGTGGCCCACAAAAAACAGCAATGGAGTGCAAGCTTTAACGACGCCTACACGTGTCGGCGGATAATGTTATACAATGTTTGAATCGATTGGCAAATTTCAGTCATAAAACGAAGAAGCCCTCGGCATCAAGGTGGAACGAGCATCGCTGGCATATTAATCGAGCCGAATGGCAGACACTCTAGGCAGGAGCAGGAGTGATATGATACTGTGCTATGATGATCCACCACAGCTGCATTCCATCACAATTTACAGACATCAAACGCAAACACAAACACGTGTATTTGTCAGAGCCAGCGCTAGGCGAACTGGTTCTAATTATGCCCAGAGCATAGAGTCCCAGTGCCTGTGTGTGTGTGTGCTTCGGGCCACAAACAGTTAGCCAAATATAAACGTAAGCGTATAAACGCCTTTTGGCTACGTGATTTGAGAGCAGAATTGCGAAAAAGTGGATCAATGAGCTTGAGTTTTTGGCGCGTTTTCTGAATGTGGACTGGGACGGGGACTGCGACTGCCGCTGCGACTGCTGACTCCCAAATGCCAATGATGGCTGTCCGCTGGCTGGTGGGCAGCCATCAATTGAATCTCATTAATATGATTACTCATGGCTATTGTATGTAATTTGCAATGTGAAGTGTATGCCAAAATGTGCGCGTATATTGGGATGGGATGCTACCATAGACAGGCATGGGAAATGCCCGGATACGCATTTATTTCGAGCGCTCTGATGTCATGGGACTCGGCAGCCACATTGTTTTGGCGCGGCTCTCGCGTTCTGCAAGTCAGCATCGATCAGCAGCAGCAGCAGCAGATGGAAGACAGACGGAAGACTCCCCTAAGTGACTCATTGGCCAGTCTCAGATAATTACATGGTATATGGCCAGGGCCAGGGCCAGGGCCAAGCGGAGCAGGAACTAAAACACAAAACTGGCCAAAAGTCAATGCATCTCAGCACACAACTAAGGCTAACTGCGTCTGGCTGGGGGTCTAGTGGGTCTGGGCTCTGAGGTTCTGATGCCTTCTCATCCTTGGTCGAGCTTGGTCGCTTCGAGGAATTCACTTGACTTGGCCAGTCTAATGCTGCCAACCAGGAAATGCCAATCAATGAGGAATACATGCGTTCCAGCCCCTGCCCCCTGCCCCTTGCCACTGTCCCTGCCCCTGCCCCGCTCCCAGGCAGCAGCATTGATAGAGAGCGGAGTCTCTGTTGCCGTTGCCGTTGCTGTCTCGCTGTCGCTGTCTCTTGCGCTGCCTCGACAAAACAAATAAATTAAAAATTGCATTAAAATGTAGAAAATGAAAAACGTTGCCTTTTCCAGCTGATTTCAGGTAGGCATACAGTCAGCGCCCAAGCAGAAGGAGAAGGCGAAGCAGAAGGAGGAGGCAGTGTCTCAGTCTCCGTCTCCGTCTCAGTCGAAGTCTCAGCCAAGTCACCGTGCAAGTGGAGGAGGGAGTTGCAGTTGGAGGAGTCATAGCTGTAGCTATAGCTGTAGCTGTAGCTGGGCAGGGTTCATGGCATAGCTGTGCTGTCAACTTGAAATCGCACGTTTTTCTACGCGCTACAAAGTCGCGTCGCGATGCCGATCGAGGAGTTGGGCCCAGGCAGCGACAGAGGACAGGAGGACGGGAGGACGTAGGACAGACGCCCTGGCGGACAGGGCAAAATGTGCTAAAATATGCGCAAATAGCAAAAGAGAAGCGGCCTAGTCTGGCCTCGGTTTGGCCTGGACGTGGACGGGGCCCGGCCTGGTCTGGCCCGGCCTGGCCTGCGCATAAAGTCATGGCACTGGCACTGGCACTGCAGCTGCGGAGCACATGGAGCACATGGAGAGACGCCGCCGCATATGAGTGAGTGTTTTAAATCATGCTGCCTGCCAAAGTCATGATTCATATACCGTTAGTTGCTCATTTCCACACAAATAAATCCCGAAAAGCAAATCCCATCCAAGCCAAAGTCAGTCTAGCAGCCTTCCAGGCCCATTCCCACTTGAGAAATCATCGAACGGCTGGCTAGCCGTACGGCGCCCACAGCCCACAGCCCACAGCCCACAGCCCAGAGCCCAGAGCTGGTCTCCATCATCGTCGGTGCCGGGTTTGCGCCGTCCTGCCAGTCCTGCCAGAGATCCTAACCAATTTCCAAGCGCATCGCAGGTGCTTTATCCAAAGCAGATTCCATTAATCAGATGGATATAACGCGGGCTGGAGACCAGCATAAAAGCACTTAATTATGCATAGAGCCAAGCCAACAGCATTTCGCGGCACCGAGCACGGGGGCTCCAGTGAGATATTTACACGTGCACGATGGCGATTAAAGCGATGTTCCATCATTAAGAGATGAACGTGAGATTTGGCAGAAAGCTATGCTGGGCCGAAACTATGCTACGCTACGCCATGCTATGCCATGCTCCATTGAGAAAACAAATTGTTGTCGTCAAGGCGGTTTCACTTTTATTTGTGTACGCAGAAGCCAGTTTTTATTTTAGTTTTATTTGTTTGGTAATGCCCGAGACCGAAAGGAAAGGAAAGGAAAGTGTTCTGCGGGCAGGAAATTAAAACGAAACGAAACGAAAACAGTGCACACAGCAGCACATATTAAACGGGGCCCGAGCCATGGAAAGTGTTTGGTTGACTCGGTAAAAGTCATCCAACCCAAGCAGCTGTTGGAGCCTCTGCAAACATCATTTGCGGCAGCTTCTATCCGGAGTTTGTACTAGACCCCTATCTGTCTGAGAGGCCTCCCTGCCCGTCCCCGTTCAGTGCACTTTACACTTTGGCTCTGGCCCATCGTTAACTCCACGCCAGCAGTGACGCTCACGCGCTGACCACTTCCGAGAATGTTCCGAAAATAGTGCTCAGATGAAATGGAATGAAATTGAATTTCATGGCTGGTCAACTTGGCTATTACGCAGGCAGAAGACTGGCCAGCGGCGGGGGGGCTGCCAGGCCCATTAAAGGCTAACCAGTTTTGGTTCCTATTAAGCGAGGCGGGTTCTTAGAACCAGCCCCCCTCCGCCTTTGCCCCCTCTCATGGCATTTCGGGTAAGAGTTTCCGCATTATGATGTTCATATAAAATATAAATAGTTGCCATAACACTCATCCAGCACTCGTCGTCGTATACCTAATTAGAAGCGCCCAGAGCAGAGGGGTTCGGGCTCTGTCTCTGACTCTGACTCAGCGAGCGACCCCCCCACCCAAAAGTGATGGATGGACTGTCAGAGTGTTAGAGGGAGGAAAAGCGCTTTAGCCCCCCCACACGGGCCGTAACAAATTTTCCTGGGGTTTTTCGGCATATCAAGCAGAAATTCATTTTATGATCTGAAATTTTTAATTCAATTTATTAGCGTTTGAAAATTGGCTTTAAATTGATTTTTCTCCGTCGAAAATTTCCATTCCCCCGCTCAAAGGAGGCGTTGGGTATGTGTGTGGGGGGGGTCTCTATAAATAAATTGACTGCTCGATATATAGATTTTTTGTTGGCTGGCATTTGCAATATAAATTATGCAGCGACATTTAAAATACGAATTTCAGCTGTGCCATCAATTGTCAGTGGCATTGTTCGGCCGCTGTTTGACCTGTCCGCTGCAAAATGGCAAAACATTTATTTTGCATTTCGATTTCAATTAAAAGTTAAATTTTCCAGCCAGAAGTGACACGCTGCATACACACAGCGCTTTGCGGTTCAATTTCAGTCCGCCATTGAGGCACGATCGCGGCGGCACTGGCACCGGCTCGATGTGTGTGGCAACTTTAAGAGGAACTGCAAAAAAGGGTTGCAAAAAGCCACAGGCCCAGCCTCGGTGCAGGGGGGCTGAGGCAACAGCACTTGAAGGCAATGAAGTCAAGTATGCAAACAATGCAAAAGCGTCGGAATTTCCCCCCTCAACACGAATATATATGTGGGGTAGAATATGACAAGGATGTGCCGGATAGTCAACCTGTGTCCGTGCCTTTGCCCTCTTCAATAATGAGCGCCGTGTCGTTGTGCTCGTCTAAGGATGAAAGCTGCTGGCTGCTGCAACTTGGGCGATGCGATGCCATGCCACGGTTTATTACCTCATCAG
Organism: Drosophila ambigua; assembly: GCA_018150905.1. Lineage (NCBI taxonomy): Eukaryota > Metazoa > Arthropoda > Insecta > Diptera > Drosophilidae > Drosophila > Drosophila ambigua. The sequence continues at coordinate 1,810,843 of JAECWS010000086.1, forward strand.
AGCACAAAGCTTCGACTCTGACTCTGACTTTGTTTCTGACTCCGACACTGACTGCCTCTTTGTCTGTTGTCAATCTTGTGTCGAGGCACGCACCTTGCTGGCGGTCGGCGGTTGGCCCCAGCTCCTGCCACTTGCAGGCTGCTTTGATAGCTTCCCTTCTGCATAAATTAGATGTCATCCCCACATTTCTTTTCCGGATTCTGTTCTGGCCTTTCCTGTTCTCTTCTGTTCTCTTTCTCTCTCTGCTTCTGTTTCATTTCGCGACTCAATTTGCTGGCTTTTATTGTTTCAGCGCCGAGCGAATGCACTGCTAAATTATTTATTTATGCAAATTGAAGCAGTTAAGCAGCAGCAGCGGGGGGCACAAAAAGTGCAGTCGCACTCCGCTTGCAATTTGTTTGCTGTCTAATTTATTATTGCATACTTTTACGGGCCGACAGCTTGACGTCTCTATTTCTGCCCAGACCAGACTAAACCAGAGTACACACCTCTCAACTCTCAACCGATTGGACCAATTGGAATTTACATACCTGCAACGAAAAGTAGAAGGGAAAGGCAATCGATTAGCCAAACAGTTGGACACTCATTATCTGCTGCTGCTGCATTGTTTTCTTCGGCCAAGATCATTAGGTGACATTAAGCTGTACGTTCCACAATAGAACACCAGCATGAATGGCAATCGAATGGAGGAGGAGGAGGAGGAGGAACGTAATGAAATGTAAATCATGACCGAACAAGCGACCCAACACGCACTCCACACCCGCCACAAAAACAAAACAACGAAAAAAAAACAAGTAGAAAACAAGAGTCGACTCCACGGATTTGGGTCAGGCAGCGCGACGAAAACAAATATCAAAATCAAGTTATACTGGAACAGCCAAAGAGTTAGCTAGCAATATTCCGACTTTCAGATACCCCCCAATGGGCAAACTTCCTTCTGGCAGTGCCATGTTCATGTACAATTAAGGGGTATAAAAACCACACGAGTCGTGTGTCCAGTACGTCATCAAAGAGCAGCAAAGGCAAAGGCACGCTGCTTAATATGCGGACATACTTGTATTAAACGAAACTGATTTATATTTATGCTTATGTTTTTGTACACATTTAACACACTCGGGGAATGTGACTGTGACTAAGCCCTCGGGCACAAAACGGGTCGCTGATTAAACACTTTTGTGTCGCATCGCAGCGCATCCAATTCGCAATGAAAGTTCGGAATTTGGAATTTTTAAACGGATGTTCAGATACAGATACAGCAGATACAGATTCAGATTCCGATTCTATGTGAACCACACGAACCGAACGAAAGTCGAAAAGAAATCGCCAGCCGTAAGCAGGCCCATAATCATAATGAGACCCATTTTATGGACCACTCAACTGATCGATTTCCATATCATCGCCTTCTGCTGCTGCTGCTTCTCACATCAATTCTCACATCGATTCGTTCATTTGCCATATTTCTGCCTGGCTTCAAGTTTAACTGTAGTTCTCTTTATTGCCTACTTATTTACTCTCCATACAATGGAAATTAATTTCATTCAAGAAACGTAGAAACATCTTTGCTCCCTCTGCCGCCCGCCCCTCGTAGCCCATACTCCAGCTCGTACTCGTATCTTTCTCTCTGACTTTGGCCCGGGGGCCTCAGGCAGCACCGAACTTGTTTTCTTCTTTTTCGGGGGGGAATTTCTTTTGGTTTTTTTTTGCTGATTTCTTTTGACTATTCAGCTCGTGGAATGGCCAGAGATAGAGCCAGAGCCGGAGCCAGAGCCGAGCGACGACTTTTCGCATATTTTCTCACAAAAGAATTTCTCGATATTCGGCTGATCTTTGTCGCTGATACGATCGAGAGGCGCGTAGAAATGGCCAACTCTGCGCGTCGTTTGATTTGGCCATTTCGGCTCTGGCCGGAGGGCAATTGCAGCCACCACTGAATCGGGCGATTGAATTAATTTATGGGCTTTCCAGTTGGGCAGTGGGTTTTTGATAGTTGTGTTTGTTGCCTGCTGCTGCTGCTGCCAATTTTTGTTATTATTATTTCTTTTTTTTTCATTTTTCATTTTTGGAGTCACAGCACCGTTGGCTTAATTGTGTTGGCCCCATAACTGTATTGGCGCTCGGGCCCGTTTCGCTGGCGAGCCAGAAACACATTAGTTTGGCCAGCAGCTAGCTAATAAGCAGCCAAACACGAGTATGCCTCACTTTGGCCTCAGCCAATTCAAATTGCAGTCAACACAAAACAGGGGAATCGGCATGGACCAGCGTTGACGTTGACACCTTGACCGCATTGATGCCGGTCTGGCCCTACTCCGATTCCGATTCCGAGTTCGAATTCCATTCCAGCTGGCGCTGGCCTTACGGGCCATTATTCGCGCAGTTCCAAATTAAATCAAATGATATTTTCTAGACTTTAAGAGCCATGTCTAAATGGCGGACAGGGCTGCTTTACGAGTGTGCCTTTACGATTGCCTTAAATGGCTTAAATTGGCTGAGGCAGGGTCTGGCATTGAGTGGGGATCGGGACTCGCGGCTCACGACTCGCCCATCCTTTAGGCCCATAAAAGCGTTTTGGCCTAATGGCTCGTTGCATTAACACTTTTGGATCGCTCTGGGCGATGCGATGGCCATTAACAGGCACTTGGCAAATGCATTTTGCGAGGCCAGGCCTGATAACAGGCATTACGCATACGGCAGGTGCGGTGCGGTGCGCCATGGGCCCTCGTTCTGCAAAATGGCCATTAAAATCTATGTCGCCGGACCATTAGAGCCATTGGCTCTGCTCTCCACTGCTCTCCAATGCTCTCCACTGCTCTGGTCGACTCGAATCGCACACTTTTTCTTTCTACCGTCTGACACTTTCTTTGGCTATTGAACTCGAAAGCATCTGTGGCAAACCAGATCGGCGCCCCGAAACCGAGACGAAGACGAAGACGGAGGCAGCAACAGCAGCAGCAGCAGCAACAACAATTTGGGTTAGAGAAATTTGCGCCCCACGACACACTTTAAGCCCGAGTCAAGTCGCGGCGAGTCGCGGCAAGTTCTTGTGGCATGTTCCATGCTCCCCCGGTTCTAGACCACGATTTAACCTTGGCGCTGTTTGGGCGTAATGCGAGACAAGTGTCGTTTGGTCGTTTGGTCGCTGGCTCGTCGCTTGGTCGTAATGGGCTTAGATGCGCTTACTTTCTTTATGTTGCTGCCCCCTAGGCAGCGGGGGCTACAATGCTAATGCCGCACATAAGCCGATTAACTCAATTAAACTTTAAAATCACAAAAAATACTCTGACTGGGGATGATATTTAGCTTTTGCCTTTGCCTCTGTCTCAAGTGTCTTTTGAATTGTGGCAGGGGTGCCAGAAATTTGGCGAGAAAACATTTGGCCAAGGTAAGCTATTGGCCAGAGAAGCAAACAGCCAGCGTCAGAGTTTGATTTGCTGGGACTGCTGTGCTGCGGCAGTGTTTTTGGCTTGCAAATTGCTCTTGAACATGCATTTGCTGCTATCCAAAGCTGCTGCCGATAGGCACCAGGCAGCCCCTGTGGAGCCCCTAATGGCTCCCCTGCTGAATCACTGTATCTGGAGAAGATCCAGCAGATGCGACATTGGCTAGATAAACATACAGACAATGTGCCAAAAAGTTTCCAATTAGCTGGGGCATCTTTAAATCATAAAATGCTAATGAATCCCCGGGTAGCTGCAGCTTGATGCTGCTCTATGAAAACAGGATTATGGCCAGTGGTATTGTAGATATAAGTGTGTTATGAGTTCACAGACACAGGCCCTAATCGGATTAACTGATAGCCGAGTGTCGCAGTCCCTCTTCTGGCCAAGCTGCAACCTATGGATGGATGGTTGGCTGCCGGCTGCCGGATGCCGGATGCCCGATGCATGACCCCGCCGCCTCGCCTCATTAGGCTTTCGCACAGCTTTTCACTCAATTAGCGCAGCATATCATTTGCATAACGTGGCTCTAATTAGATTATGTGATGCGATGCGATGTGATGTGGACGTGGAGTCTTCATCTCTTTTCTGCTCGGGTCTGGGTCTTCTCTGCCTAACGGCAAAATGGTAACCCAACAATGAGACATTAGCAGCGGCCAGCCTATCAGTATGTAATTTGTCAGGTTCTCAGTCCCAGTCCCCAGTCCCAGTCCCAGAATTAGAAACCAAATCGTTGGCTCCCATCGGGGCTCCTGTCTTTCGCTCCCTACACATCTGATCCCAGATCTGATGCGCTGATGTCAGAGCTCAGGTGTGTCCGGGGGGACCCGCATCATAACTTAAAATAGTAGTAGCCGAGCGCCAAAGTTTCATGCCAGCCAATTAAATATTTTAAAGACTTTTTTTCTGCGCATTTCGGTTGATATGGTGATGGGGATGGGGATGGGTATGGTGATGGTGATGGGACCTCTCCTCTTCAGTTGCTTTAATCTTTCTTTCTAAAAGACGAAAATTAAAATAAATTAACATAAAGTTAAAGAACCCAACGAGCGAAATAACATTTTTGCGACTTGCTTGCTGCTGGCCTCGCTTGCAGTGCCTTTTAATTGTTATGATAATTCGCGGAGAGCCCAGCCGAGCCACTGAGGAAGCCCAGCTTGGGTGGACAAGTGCGTTACTGGCCCGGGACAAAAGAAAGGCCCAAGGCAGCGGACAAAAGCGAACAGAACTCGAATGAAATAAATTCATTTGATATTGAAAGTGACTATAGAAAGTCGCCTGATCTGCTCTGGGACCCCAGCACATGTGCGCGCCAAGGCGGTTCATCAAACTTTTGCAGAGCATGTGGCATTAAGCATACGCAGAGTTGTCCACTCGATAAGCTTATAAAACTTCTTTCTTACTTCTTTGGCCACGCCGCAACTTTTGCGGCAACAAAGTGCTCAAGTATCTCCCCAAAACGATGAAGATCTAACAAAGTTTCTGTCGCCCAGTCGCTGCCCGGGGCAGCGGAAGTGCGGAAGGTTAAGCCAAATGGTGGCTTCAATTCCTATTCAATTCCCAACCGCAGCAGCAGCAGCAGAAGCAGCAGCAACCGCACACCTTAAAGTGCCTAAAGACGAGGCATTTATGTCATTATTGACATTGCTTTTCCGGCTAAAGCTAAAGCCAGAGACCATAGAACAGAGCCAGCCCCAAGTCGGAGACATTTCAGGCATTTTTAATTAAAATGCTGCAGCAGATGTGCTGCAAAAAAAAAATCCAGAAAAATGCTGAAACCACAAAACCAAAAATGCTTGAGGGAATGGAATGGGCATGGGAAAAGGGCCATTGCCATGGCCTGGTCTTGCTTTGGGGTTGTGATATATGTGTGTACATATGTATCTGTGTGGGGTGACCGCAACTAAAACTAGACTCTGTATCGGATACTCGTATTTGCCATGTTTCCTGTTGGCTCATCAATAAATCCGTAGCCATTTTCCTGCTGGCGCCGCTGCAGACAAACCCTGTCAAAATTTGGTACAGAAATTGTCTATGAATCACACTATTTCCGTTCATGGCCAAGGGACAGTTTTTGGTTTGCCCAAACCATAGAAAAAAAGTCACCCAAAACCAAACACCTGCTGCTGCCAGTCCAGTTCAGTTCAGTCTCTGGCCATGGCCATGGCCCTAGCACTGGCCCTTCAATGTCAGGGTCCCCTTTGCTGAGTCCCTCTCTCCTTCCTGTCTCTGGACGGCTGCCAATGAAATCTCTGGCAAACCAAATAACACTCAAAGTCAGGTTGGAAATGTTTGCCGTCAGCCCACCAGAGGGGAAGCAGCAGGAGCAGGAGGAGGCGGAGGCTGCCACAGGGACAGACGGTCACATATTGCGGCAGCGTTTTATTTGCATTTTTTATTGGGCCCCAGGTCCAAGACCAGAGCCAGAGCCACAGCCAGAGCCACAGCCAGAACCAGAACCAGAGAACCAGGAACAGGACTCTATGACCAGGAACAGGACAATCGTGTGTAGTTGTAACAACTATAAATATATCGTTTTGGGGCACTTTCTGTGGGTGATGGTGGTGGTCCAGCCGTAGTTTGTATTATTTATGGCTAACTAAAAGCTTTTTCATTCGGGCAATTTTAGTTTTTACGAGTTTTGACAAATGTCGACGAGGAGCGGCCGGGCTCCTCTTTAACGATCCCCCAACAGATGGTGTGGGCATAAATTCCAATTATGGCTGCTCTCGAAGTTTTTGGGCAAGGACCACCAGGCCCAAAAGCGCGGAATGGCCTTTCATAAATTAAAACACAGGCAAAAACTATTTTCACAATGCAAATAGCCAAAGGCTGCAGCTGTAGACGGAACCGTAGACGGTCCTGGTGCAGCTGCCGGTGACGGTGCCGTTGCCGTTGCCGGAGCCAAGGCGCGCGTGGCATTTACGCCTGAGCGTGGCCCGTTAGTTGTGCAACCAGCCGGGAAGCCAGCCATTTGTGAATGAATGAATGAGCCAGCGAATGAATGGTTGCAATTTACAGCAGCAGCCAGCCGCCGTCGAGCACCACCAAACCTTATTTTTAATACCCTCCAAGAGAGTAATTACAATATGTTTGCAACACCGAAATGGATGAGACTGGATCGGTGTTGCTTTAAAGTTTATTTAGTCTTGAGCTAGCCTGTACTGCCAACGATCGTTGAACGATCGATCAAATCTTTATGCAAAAATGTGCATAAAAATGATCAAACTATATAGGGTATCTAAGGCTTCGGCTCTCGTTGCGACTAGTGCAATTTCTTGTTTATGAATGAATAACTTTGAGGCCGTTTTAACGCCTGGCTGGCTCCTGCTTTAATTTGGCTGTAAGCAAATTAATTTTCATTAATTGGCTGCCGTAAAGATTAAAGCGGCTTATGCAGGCAAAGTCACTGCAGTTTCTCTGTGCTCTCGCCGCAGCCCTTCTGCCCTTTGAAATTGGCTGAAATGGATGTCTGGTTTTTGCCCTAGAAAGAGTTGTCCAGCCCACTGGGGGAAACCTTCCCTGCATAAGCCCCTCAACGTAAACGAGTTAAGGAAATGAATTATTATTGAATCAAGTTTAAACAATTGCGCAACACTTCTCACACATGTGCATATCCCCAGTTTAAATGGTCCGCAAATGAATTATCATTACCCCAACCGATCGTCATGGTCTTACATTAGTCATACCAAACCTAGTAAGAATATTTCTAGAAATTATCAGTAAAAATGTTCTTTAGCGAAATTTGCTCATCCAAGCAATGGAATTTGGTCAAAATTGAGAAATGCATTTAACCAACTTTGAAATTGAATGAAAAATTGATCTGCGGCTTAGTCGCAGATAATTTTAAATAGAAATTTAATAGAATTTTAGAACATATTTTTGTTTACTTAAAGTTTTGATGTTTTGCGTAGTTTTCATTTTTTATTATCAACATTCAAATTTGTTGTTTAATTTAATTTTATCTTGGCAAATATTTTGATAAAATTATATTTTTTTTTATAGTTTTTAGTTTTGAGTAAACTTTGAAAAAATAGTTTTGAATTTTATTGTTTTTATGTGTTTTAAATTTAAATTTTTAAATTTTAAATGTTATTTTATTTTTTAAGTTTGTATTTGATTTTACATTTCTTTATAATTTGTATGTAAAATTGTTATTACTTTATTAATTCAAACAGATAATTTTCTATTTTCAGGGAAATGTTATTTCGCATTTGAAATTTTCAAAATTCTTTTCAAAAAAATATATTTTTTCCAACACAAAATATCACACTATAATCGAGAAAACTTCAAACTTGATTTACAAACATTCTAGAACGTGCCAGTTCCAAGGACCTTTGCAGATCGAAAAACTCACCTTTTTTCACTCAAGTAACAGCACGAATGAACAAATCTTTCGTTTATGTAGAACTCTGCGGAGATTCTATGCGTGCACTAGCCACTGGTACTGGCACTGCGGCTCGTATCTTTGCGTTTGTATCTTTGGGATTCGTTTTGCAGTCCTTGCACAGTTATCAGATCCTTTACACGTTGATCAACATTTCGCGCACTTTATTTAATTTCTGTGTGTGTTTTGTTCACTTTTCGTTTTGATTGTTAACAATTGTTGGGAATAATCCACTGTGTTCGTTGGCTTGCTCTTGGGGTAAGAAGGCAAAAGAGATTTTACAAGAAGATTCTGCTGCTGCTGGTGCTGCTGTTGCGGCTGTTGTGGCTGCTGCTGTGGTACCAACTGGGGGGGTTCTGTTGGCCGTTCGGTTCGGTTGGCTGGTTGGGGGCACCACCAAGATACAACCGCTTCATAAAATTCAAAGAGACTCGGAGCTATTGGGTCCGCCGTGCTTATTTATATAGCCTACGTCGTGCGGCGATTTTCGAAATTCAAACGAACGAAGCGAGTAGCAGCAGCAGCAACACCAGCAGCGCAGCGCAGTAGCAGCGAACGTAGAGAGCGACGCGACAGAGAGAGCAAAGAACCTCTTACACAAACACACTCGCACACACACACACACACTGAGAAAGAGAGCGTGCAGCCACACTCACTCTCCCAGCACTCACACATGCACACAGTCAAATGCTCATCATTTGGATCTCGCGACGCTGACGCTGCGGAGAGAGCAGAGCGCCAAGCCGGCTTTGGGGACTGCGACAGCGACCGCGACGCCACCATGTAACTTTGGCCAACAACTCGACGACTCTCATCTCTCAGACGAAGACGACGACGTCGGCGGCGTCGGCAAGTTCTTGGTCTTCGTCTTTGGACTCTTCGGCTTGGTCTTGGTCGTGGTCGTGGTCTTGGCCATGGCCACAAAGAAGAATTCGCGCGGCTCATAATGATGTTTGGGGATACATGCAAGATGATTATAATGACCATGATGATGATGATGATGATAATAATGATGATGATGATGAGGTGGAGATGCTGTGGCAAGAGCATCTTCTTTTGGCCACAAGTCAGTCAGTCAGTTGGCCATCAAGCGGCGCTTTGCGGTTTCTGGCCAAGACGTAGCTGAAGCTGAAGTAGAAGCCGAAGCAGAAGCAGAAGATGTTGGTGCTGCTGTTGCTGTTGCTGCTACCTTTACAATAAATTCGTGTACAGGTGTTGGGGTCCAGCGCCGCTTCTAATTAAACAAAGCTCATTGTTGCCAACTCCCAGAGACTCGCACGCACTCGACAAACTACGACAAATAAGGCAGAAGATGGTTAACCGGTTTGGGCCATGTCCATGATGTCCATTACCCTCGGATACTCGGACGGACTCGCACTCAGACTTGGACTCTGGGTGTACTATGCGTACTATTGTGCGTGACGCGACTCCCGGCTGATTATTGACCTTTCCTATAATTAAACAAATCCCTCCAGCACCATCGCCTTCTCCTGCTCGCTGCTTTGGATGCTTTGGCTGCTTTTGTTAATTGTTTTTTTGCGAAATTCTCTTGTTTAATTCCAATTAATTATTTAATTACGCCAGAAGTTGGCAATTTCGCACTTGGCTTTGTCTCTGATTCCCACTCCGACGCCGACTACGACTACGACTACGACTCTGACTCCTTGTTGGCAATAGAAGTCGCGCGCGCGCTCTCCTCACTCACTCACTCACTCACTGGGAAAAAGCCGCAACACGGATTCAATGGGAAGATGCCGGAGCTTACTGGTGGGGCACGTCCATTACACGACGCGCACGTTTCGCTAATGAACTGAACATTTCCGCTTTGACGGCATCCTTTGGCCGGCTTCTGGCTGTTGGCTCTAGCTCTGGCTGCTGCTCCTTTCGGTTTCAGGCAGCATCGGTGGAGGCTGCACTGCGCCGGCGCGTGTCGAACATTTGAGCGTGAAATTTGTCGCATTGCCAGCCAGCAACAATAAAGAAAGAAGCAAAGAACAAAAACCCACCCGCTCCCAGCTTCCCCATACGTTTCCAATCCCTATGCCAATCCCAGTCCCAATACCCATTCTCATTCCCCTTCCCAATCCGAATGGCAATCCCAGCAATTGCCGGCTACGTGTTGCCGGCATTTGTCGCTGTTGCTCTGCTTCTGCTTCTGATTCCGCTGCTGCTTTCCTTGTTCTGATGCTGCTGCTGCCGCTAGTGCTGCCGCCTCTGTCTCGTTGTCGTGAAATATTTTTGGCATTTTCGCTTTATACGTGCAAATTTTATGGCAACAATTGGTGCGAAATGCCGGACATGCAAAGCACTGGAGAAAGAGAGCGAGCGACAGTGGCTGTGGCAGAGCCTCTGGACGGGGCACATTCTGTGGGTGGTTTGGGGCAATTGAGTTGCCGGGCTGCCGGTACAGGGTGCACCAGACAGAGGACTGAGAAGAAGCCTGACAAAAGATTCTCAAGGGCAAACTCGAAACTTGCCTCATTGAGAATCTCCTCGATGCTTTCTCGTTGAAATTTGCCGAACAAGCTCTGAGTGGGACAGAAGTTTCCGCACCGCAATCGGGATTTTTTCGTTCTCGCCTGACTCTGTGATTCATGATTCATATTTAGAAATACCTGAATTCTAGTGTCATTCGATTCCATTAAGCATTAACGTAATAGCATAATGAAAAGACCAGAGACTTAATTCCTTTTCTGCGAAATTATTTTTGAAATAAGTAAAAGAATCTTGGCGAACCTTTCGAGCTGTGGCTGAGGAGAAGAGCAAATTTCTCGAGCTGTATAGTCCGTGAAATTTAAGGTTTTGCCTGACAGGCACACCCTGTTGCAACTGCAGTTGCGATGGTCAATGCCCAACCACAGAGACAACCCTCGCTAAGTGCCATCCATCACAGAAGCAGAGCAGAGCAGGACCAAGAGCAAAACCAGAACCAGAACCAGGACAACCAGGGCAAACGCTTGAGTAAATAAATAGCCAGCGACAGTTCCGTTCTTGCTGCTCTTCGGCCTGGCCGAGAGCAAGTGAATCGTTGGAGGCAAATGCCAAGCGACAATGTCGAGTGATTTCCATTGTGTGATGTGACAGGTGTCACGCCGCGTGGACAGGTGGGTGGACAAGGACAGCGGACAGCAGAAGGCAAACAGCAAACAGGAACGGCAACGGGAATGGGATCAAGATTGGTTCCGAGGTCTGGGTCCACTATAGGAACAGGAACACGGCCAAAGCCAATGCCAGAGCCACAGCCAGAGCCAAGACGAGTGGCTGCGAGTCAAGTCGAGAAGAGGCTTCATGACCAATTAGCCTTGTTAGCGGGATAAACTGTGGGCATTGGGCCATGCCGCACTAACGGTATCAGTCAGCAGCGACATACATGTCTGCTGTCCCCCGCCGTCCCCCACTGCCTTTTGTCCCTGTATGTCCGGCTCGCTGCTTGTGTGCGTGTGTGTGTGTGTGTGCGTGTCAGTGGCAACAATTCCAAAGGAATGACAGTCCACGCACGCCTGAGTTCAATTGATTTAACATGAAAGTGTAGCTTGGTAAATTGATTCCCAGAAAATGTTTAACTTTGGCATATTCTCGGCCATCGACATGGCCAATTGCTGGACTCCATCGCACTCATCAAAGTTTTATGCTGTTGGTTGTCCAGGGGATGGGGCTGGCGCTGGGGCTGGGGCTGGGCAACGCGTGTGTACATATTTCTCTCTATCTCCAGCTCCAAGTCGCCCAACTCCTCCCCAGTGTCAGTATTTTGTAGCTAGTACTCGTATATCTGTAGCTGTATCTGGCCGTAACGAATTGCGTCTGTTTCGCTTGTTGTTTGCCAAAAAATACGAGTATATAAAATATCTTTGGCCATCGTTCTGTGCATATCTGTGCCCCTTGTTGTTCTGGTTCGGTTCGGCTTGCCTTTGGTTCCTTTTTGCAACCCTCGAGATACGGATTCGCGGTCGTCGTCGCCTTCCAGCGAGGGTGATGACTGATGATGCTGTCGCGTCTACAATATTTTCCGTCTCCGTCTCGGTCTTGGTCTTGGTCCTGGCCTCGTCCTGGCGTCTGCAACTTTTTTTTGTTGTCTACTTTTCGGGCGCTTTAAAAGTTCATTTGCACTGTCTCCACTCTCTCGCTCTCGCTCTCTCTCCTGTCTGCCCTTTCTCGCAGCGATTCCCTTTGCAAATTAAATAATAGGCTTATGGTGGCTTAGTGTCGCAATTGTTGTTGGTGGCTGTGATGTTGCTGCTGCTTGCTGCTGGTGTCTCGTTTAGCATGCCATAAAGGCAAACATTTTTAATAATATTTATTGCCAGGCCATTCATGTGTCTTTAATGTGCCCCAGACAAGAACGCAGCTCGTGCATAACAAGAGGCTTGTCATAGTCATTGTTGTTGTTGTTCTTGTTGTTGTTGTTTCTGTTGTTGTTGCTGGGAATTTTGTGTCGTCGTGTTGCCCCGAACCACGCTTCATCTAACTTTGCCTACGCCAACTGCATTGCTTATGAGGGCTCCATCTAGCGCCTATGCGAATTCAATCAAGTCATCAGCCTGACCCTCGCCCCCGGCCATGTCCAACAGTCCAGTCCAGTCCAGACCAGGCTAGGCCCAGTCACAGTCACAGTCCAGAACAGACCCGACTCTGGCATGGCAGACTATCCCGATTGCTGCCCTTACAAATTGTTCGTGTTTAAGATCGTCCAAACTACAAAAAGAAGGGAGTTTTATTATTGGTTTTCAGGAGGATATTCTTAACTAAAATATTTCGATAATCCTGGTTCTTCTCCCTTATTTTTTATCCACGTTCATTGATCCACTTTTTATTCGCTTTTATCCACTGAAACATTTATGCAAACATAAAATCAATTAATTTAAATCGAATTATGTTTAGCTTTCGTGGGTATTTTGGTCACGTGATCCTCTCTTGTCCAGCCACTGTTCAGCAGCCCAGACGCGACACAAACAGTTACGGTTAAGTGCCTTTCCCATGCCCAAGTGCACATAATGCCATTCATGAATCATTCCGGGCTATGTTCGCTTATGGAAAATCAAACGCTTTTCCACAATGATTTCTTGTTTTCGCTGCGATTCGCACACGTTTTGGCGCCATTTGTTGTTGGCGCCTCGAATGTGCCACGAATTAGCAAGAGTGATCGGATAAGCAAATTACAAATTACAAATTGCAACTGCAACTGCAACAGTAACAACTGCAACCACAATTGCGGGGCTGCAACAATGCAGGCTGCATATGGAATGAGCTGAGGCACACTGAGTCTCTCGTTTATTTTTTTTTTTTTTGAATGAATGACTCGGTATAGTTGTGTTCTATTCAGTTTAGTTTGAGATGTACTCTGCAAAGGACTTGGCCCTGAAGTCGGCGCCAGGAAAACTCCTCCTCCTCCTGCTCATGCATATGCAGTGCCATATATCATTCTGCATTGGTACACTCGTACATACATACATATATGCATATGCAAATACCTGACTGGCATTTGTCACACAGAAACCTCCTCTGTGTCTGTCTCTGTGTCTGTCTCTCTTTTCCTTTTTCCAGATGCAGCTGGAGTTACTGTTGCTTGCGGGTTGTTAAAATGGCACCACGCCTTGCCCTGCATTAAGTGAGCAAATCTGATTTTTAAGTGCCCGATTTTACTGTAGTTTAACCAAATTAAACAAACCATTTTATGGTGCATAAATCCGAGAACTGCCGCCAGAGTCTGAAACACAGCGATAGCGACAGAAAAAAATTAGCATCTTTGATTTCCACACCACACAGTACACACTACACACATACACACATATATACATATGTCTATCTGTTTGTGTCTCTGGTCCGTCTTGACCCAATTAATTTGGGTGAGTAACTCATAAAAACGACATGCGATTGCTTATCAGAGTCGGCACAGACTAAGACGACCCTTTTGGTATTTGCTTTCTCTCTGAAGAGGTCGAACCATTCTTCTGGACGTTGTTGGATGTTGGGACTTGGAATTAAAATCACTGTAAATACACACACACACACACACGCAGCTACATAATTGCAGTGGGGAATCTTCCACTCGAATTGAAGTTTATTTTATTCTCTCTCTCTCTGGACACGTAATAAGCTTTGGTCATTATTTGCACTGAGGGTGTGGGATGATGGGATGATGGGGCGTTCGGATTGGAACTGGGATTGAGACCGGGAGGGGTTGACAAGTAGAACAATCAGAGCTAAAACTGCGGAAATTGCTAGAATAAATAGAACAAAAAGGAAGAGAAACAGAAACAGAACCGGAGCGCCGAACAAAACGCGTACGGCTAGAGATGGAATCATTTCGGCTTTATTTGATAATCTTTAATAATATTCTCACGCTCTTTATACGGCTCGTTGACTCCCAGTTGGTGGTAGATGCAAGCCCAGCGATAATCGCCCAGCCAGCCAGCGAGGTGTTGAGGCCCGACAGCAGCAACCACAAAAAAAAGACCATCAAAATATAATAGTAATAAATAATAATAGAAAAGAGCGCGCGAAAAAAATCGCACACAAAACGCGTCAGAAGCGCGTTTGGGCACGTTTGGGCACGTTTTTAGCAGCGTCGAAGCAGGAGGCAGGCGGCTCAGCTCAGCTCAACAACAAATTGTGTAATGAAAGCGGCACACTAACAATTACACTGTGCCGCGCGGCTGGGGGTCAAATGCAAATTGCAACATATCTCCGGCAGCAGTTGGCTTTTGTGGGTGGCTGGCTGGATTTTCAGGGTCAAGTTTGGGGACTCAAAGCTCTTTCAAATTGCTGCCCAATCAAATGGAAATGGAAATCAAAGCCCAAATCCATTCGGATCCGATCGGAAAGGGCCACAAGCGGAGCAACTGTAAACAGTTGGCTTTGTTGGCCTGATGATTGATGATCGTCGCGTGTCTTGCACCGGACAATGGGTCCGAGTGGGCTATTATAAGCTTGTAAATTTTTGTCCCCTTTCGTTTTCGACGCAGTCGACTAACGGCCAGGCGATTTTTTGTGTTCAAACATTCAGCTTATTGTTAAACAATTTAACACATTTCGGTGTATTTTTATGCTTGGCACCTGATCGAGACACTGGCACACAGAGCCCTCTGGCCAACTTGGCTGGCTATTTGCCTAACAATTAGAAGTTATTTAGCTAATTCATTGTCTGTGTTTTTTTGGACACTGCAGTCGCATGAATTTTTAATTTTATGCAAACATTTGTCAAAGGCCAACAAACAATTGACTCCAGCACCCAGTGCCCGGTGCCCGGTCCCCGGTTGCCGGTCCCCAGTGGGACTTCCTCTCCACGATTAGGCCAAGACAAGTTCGTGTTCGAATCTAAATTGGCATTAATAATTGGCAGCAAAGTTGTTTGCATTATGCATGCTAAAAATGTAGTCAAGGCCGCCACGCACTCGCATAATCATCAAAGCATCAGTGCCCCCCGTCCTGTCAAAAAAAAGCACTCATTGCCACTTGTCATCCCTCCGAAAAAGAAAAGAAAAAATTAAAAAATGACAACAATTAAGCAGATCCTTAATCAAGCTGCAGAGTTAATTAAATTTGCATTAATTTCGCAGTGCTAGCGACGTCAGCATCGGAGTCAAGTAAATATAATTTACAGCGGGATTCGCTCGTTAAAGTCAACGAGCAGAGCAGAGGAGCGCCGCTGTGGACTCGACAAATATGTGTGCAGACAGAAATTGACAGTTTGCCAAAAAATATGAAAAAGTTATCAGAACAGAGCTGTCAGGGATGCAGCAAACAGAATCAATTTCAGCACAGAATCCTCTGCGAGCGAGCCACTTGCTGAATGCCCTGCAGTAAATGTTGTAAAATTATGCGTACAAAATCAATGACTCAGTAGTATTTACATCAGGCTGAAGAAGTAGCACCTTAACACACGCACACCCGTAAGTATATTTTGAAATGCAAATAAGTTATGGGTAAAAGTCAAACACAAGTCTGTGGCCTGGGTAATCCCTCTTAAGATGACTTTGAATGCCCGTCATGATTGGAAACTCCCTTTCAAATCATCATCATCTTGGACAAGCCTCGTATCTTAAGTGTTAACTAAAAGATTTCCACAATTCATGCTGGCTGCTCGCATGTAATCTCCATTAGCGACAATGACCTATTCAAAATATATAATTATGTTCCGATTATGTCCACTCAATCTGGGAGACCCTTGAACGAATATAAAATATTTTGCTATATGCCATAATAGTTAATTGGGCGTGTTAAATGTTTCATATTTTTATAAAATAAAAGGCTGGACTATTTATGTCTGCTCTTGCTCTACATTTGTTTAATATTTATTCGTGATTTAATGCAGAGCAAACTAACTATGTTTTTGGTACGTGGAACTCTTAAAGATGCCTTTCTGATAAGGATTTAGCAATGCAATTTCTCAGACTATATCTAAATTATAAGTCCAGAAATATCCAAAAATAAATCTATTAAAAGCCAATGAAAAACAGAATAATTCTGTGTTGCCATATTAAAGCTTGTGGCATCCACTCATTCGTACTCCGTGTGGCATTAAGAACTAGAAACAATAAATAAAAGAGGTCACTCTGTCTGCGGCAAATGGCTGGCCCAAGCCGCAAGGCCCTGCTCAGGAGTGAGCACTCACTCAGGCCGGCGATGCCACATCCACACATGAGCACGTCTGGCGAGGCAACACCAAAAAGCAACACAAACAGACACAGCACACACACACACACACACGCACACACTCAGAGACAGATACAGATAGCAGAGAGCTTCCAACAATAATCATCGCACTCTCAAACAAAATCGCAACAGCACATCGACAATGGGAGACAACAAATAAATTCAAACAATGTGCCGAACGAAATGTAAAGCATAAATATTTGCGAAAGGGCCCAAGAGCAGAGGCAGGACGATGTCGGGGGCACAGGGAGAGGCGCCACACGGAGGCCAGCTGAGCTCCGCTGCCAGCGCGACAGTCACGTTTCCCCACTGCACGCACATAACGAACTCGGATTGCGCATACGCCCTGTTTGCCATACATATTTACGCATGAAACATATCGCCCGTCATGAGCAGCAAAGGAGTAAGGGCCAGGCAGTCGGGCAGTCAGGCAGTCAGGCAATATCATTCATATTTCAGCCTGGCCTGGCCTGGCCAAAAACGATGCCAGTTTCGATGGCAGTCTGGTCTGGCAGTCAGGGTGAAACATCATCATCAAGACTGCAATCGCAGTCGGGTTTAAGGAGCAGAGGGTGGGGGAGACAAAACCCCCCCGAACGATTTTCATGTCAACGCAGGCGGGAATTGAATTTCGCGCCAAATGACTGGCGGCAATTTTTCAACTGCTTCATTTTGGGCCATTCCATATCTGCCAGTCTCCATATCTATATAGATATATGTACATACATATATGTATGTATAAGTATGTGTGTAGCTGTTTGAATTCCCAAACTGCATCCATCCATATATCCGATACACACACGGGTATGTGCGTCTGTGTTTGCTCTCTTGTCTGAGCAACTTACATTTAATGTTTAAATTTTTGGCTTTTTCGTGTTCACAGTCTGACGCGCCTCAAAAGCCATCCAAGGCACAGGCCCAGGCAGAGTCACAGGCAGAGGCAGAGTCAGGCGCACACACTTCACTTCACTTTACTTGGTTGGTTGGCTGGTTGGTTGGTTGGCTGGCTGCCGCGATGGGATGGCAGGCAGGCAGGCAGGTCCCATTAACAATTTTGGGGCTGGCTAGGATCTGTCTGCTGCTTAAGTGCGTCTCGCTGTGCGCTGCCTTTGACAGCTTTTGTTAGCTGGATTTTTGGCGCGGCTTTAAATCTACCGACTCTGACACCGACTCTGGCTGTGACTCTGACTATGACTCTGACTTATGATGCGCCGTGGAGGCATGAGCTTGAGACTGAGCATGAGACTGAGACTGAAGCTGCTTCCTGGCCATGCCCATGACCATGTTGAGTGTAGAACTTTAATTGAAATTTCGCTGGTGATGGCGACAAGTTGATTTTCCACTTGGCCAGCAGCTACTGGAGCAGCGAAACGAATTGGACATTAAACGCTACCGTTGGCCAAATTGCCAACAGGCAAACAGCTTGTGCAATTGGCGTTAACAAGCGCATTAGATTTGTTGGCCATGCTCATCCGAGTCCGGACTCCGAGTCCGAGTCCGAGACGGGCAGCCAGCAGCCAGCATCCATCCAAGTCCAACTGCAAGGCAGTCCGTCAGTCAGTCAGTCAGTGGCCAATTTGGCAAGGCTGTTTGGGGAATTGGCCTGGCCTCGTCGGGCCACTTGCAAGCTGAAAGTCTTAACCAACTGCCATTGCAATTTGCTTGCTGTTTGTCAAGAACGTGTCCATGGCCATGACCATCCCGCAGTCAGACTCAGAGTCAGAGTCGGAGTCGAGGAGAGAGTTGGGCGTCGGGATGCGCGTCTCTGTATGTATTGCTCATACGAAGTGTGAGCCCAGGAAATGCTCTCCAGCTGCAACTCTCGAATATGTTGACTGCTTCTGTTGCTCCGGCTGATATTTATAACAAGAACAAGACCCCGCAACAACAAGCGCAACAAAGTGGCAAGAGCAAAGCAAACAAAAACTGCGCTTCAACACGCACAGAGAGCACTCCTTCTCCTGCTGCCCAACTCAAACTCCAACCTTAACCCGATCTCCTTCTGCCCCATTGCGTGCTGCGACTGAGAGAGTGCGACTGCAACTCCAGTCTGTTTGTAGTTTGCAAATTGTAACTAGATACAATTTGTAGCGTGGCTTTGTTCGCTGCGCGCTGACTTATTGCAGGAAGGAAAGCAACAGCAGCAGCAACAACAGCACTCAACGCGAAAAAATCATAGCAAGAATGAAGGAGGAAAAGCGCTGCGCTGCCGGGCAACTCAATGCAGACGACGCGTCGTTTGTGCCGCCGTCGCAGTTGTTGTTGCAGTTGCAAGCGAATTGTTGGATTGCTGCTTGCACCCAAAGTGCGTACTCGTATGTCTGGTTATACCCAGTACCCAGTACTCGTGGAGCAGAAGGGTATATGCGAGTGCTCTCCCCTGGGTTACATCTCTTTGCACTTTCCCAAGTGACTGCTGGGTATCCGCTCGTCTATGTTTGGTCTCTCTGATCATTCCGACTTGTTTGGGCTGTGTGGTTCTTGTTGCAGTCGCTGCCTTCCTGCGCCTGCCACGCTCGACTGCCCCACCGCACTGTGATTTGTTGCATTTCTAATGCGACTGCCTCACTTGCTCGTGCCCGCCCCAATGTTGCTGCTCTGCCCACTGTGCACTTGTCTCTGCCTGCGATATGTTTGTGTTTGTGTTTGCCCCCTGTCCCCTGGCCCCTGCCACACCACCCAGCTGCCTGGGCCAATTTCCATTCTCGTGGATGGAACTTACTTACGTTGGTTTTTCAATTTTAAGCAGAACGCATCCAGAGTGCGACTCGGAGTGGGGGCAGAGGTTTCAATTACCCCACGGCCATGGCATGGCAGAAGGGCAGGAGTCACAGTGGAGCGGAGGCGGAGGCGGAGTGGAGGCCAGAAGTATCTTGGGAACTGCCAGAACGAATCTCTTCCAGATGGGTATCTGCATGTTAGTGGTAAACTAGCCGCCGGTTATGAAAAAATAACGTTAGAATATACTCGCGTTTGATGTGCCTTCCTACAGGAACTGGCATACGAATATTCCCTACATTAAATTTACTCCCAGCAGGTCCAAGGGTCAGCTTCACAGCCCCCATACAACTCCGCCAGAGGGAGAGAGAGAGGGAGGGAGAGAGAGAGAGAGAGTTATTGATATTGAGTTATTTTGATTGCCGTGGCAAGATCGCCTTAGGAGCGGCCTGATGAGTTCAGGCGTTGATTAATCCACTGCCTAATAGATGCAAATTAGCGACAAATCATCTGCAGATTGCTGCCAGATAATATACTCTATACCCCCTGTGTGCCCCCCGCCCGCCAGCCAATTAGCCCCACTGACTGCCATCCAATTTACAATTCAATTAACTTTCCAGCAAGAGCTGTCAACACATTGCCATTTCCCTCGTAGCCGAACCGAAGAGTAAAATGCTCGCTTCATTAGCGAATTCCCAGAAAATTGCAGTGACCTGCTAACGACGCAGAATAAGCAACAAAGTTTAGGAGCTCAACTCAATGCACATGGATCGGGGAATGGGAATGGGGGCCCAACCCAAACCCAAGCACGAACCATCTCGAAGCAATCAGTTGCAACTGTGGCATGGGGGCATGCCACCCCTAAAGGCGACATCTTCCACTCAGTGGCTCTGGCTCGGGCTCTGGCTCTCCCTCTTTTGGCTCTTCTTCCTGGCTGGCAGGGTGAAAGCTTTTGCAGTCCTGGGCATTAACTGTGGATTACTTAAATGCTTTTTAATTGAAATTTTTCCTAATTTCACTTTGGGGGATCAAGTGCAACCAGCACACTAAGGCTACACAAACACAAGCACAGACAGAGACAGGGACAGTAGCTGTGGCAGCAGCAGCAGCAGCAGCAGCAGTGTGGCAGAGACACAGCACGCTCTGGCGCCTTGCCACCCCATGTGGGGGGCATAGAAGGTCTGGGGGTCTGCAGGTCTGGCAAAAGGGAAGTTTTTGCTTGTCTAGCCAGAAACCTAGAGCGCAAAAAGTGAAAGCCATAAAAACTACAGTAGCGCCAGCAAAACGAAGGCAGTGGCAGGCAGTGGCAGTGGCAGCGGCACATCATCAATTTCAATGCCGCGCGAGAGTCGCCAACTGGCAGAGAAAGAGAGATGCGATGCTGTTTTTGCTGTTGTCTGCCTCGTTTTTCCCCCAACATTCTCTGGCTCTCTCTCTCTCGCTCTGGTTCTGTGGGCCGCTGTCTCAGACCGAGTCTGGCTTGGATTTGAGTAGAAAATCCTTGGTAAAAGCATTTAACACTGCAGAGTGCATTAAGGCGAGTGGCAACGCGACGCCAGCAGGCGTGGAGTAGTGGAGGAGTGGAGGCGGGCACTTGCCCACTTTCTTGCCAACTTTCATTCCAAATTCCCATACGATGAGCAGCTGAATGCTGAATGGGGACCATCCATGTGCGCCGTGTGTTTGCTTTGCGGCTTTGGATATCAATTTATCGCCTGTTGTTTGCCTATGGCTGAGGCTCTCCGAGACTCGCACCCTACAAATATGCATAACCGTAATTTGCAGCTCCACTGGCATTTCATCAGAATCGAAGCGGCATGCGGTGGCAGGGATGGGGATTCTTTTTAGCATGCACTTGCCAAGTGTCGGGATCGGATTGGGACAGCGGCAGGCTCTGCGGCTGGCTGACTAACCGAGTGCCGTCATTAGCTTATCGCATCGGTCCCATCTTCGGCTGGATGCAGCCGAAAATACAAGTTCAGGGCCCCCGAAAGTGCAACGACACTTGGAGCCCCAGTGGCCAATCCGTGGGAGGTGGAAAGAGATGCGGCAGGGGTTCCGTTCCTTTTGTTTGCTCATTCGTCCGTTGCCCGGTTGCCGGGCTGCCCGTTTGCCGGCTCCAATTTTGCGCATCAGTTGTAATTCATACTTTGTGGCTCTGCCCGGCTCTGCTCGGCTCGGCTCTCAACTCTTCCACGAAATTTGCCGGCAACTTGGAATTAACATGTTGCCGCTGCCGCTGCTGCTGCAGCGATTTAGGATTGAAGAACCGTTCTGTGGTCTCTTTCAGAGCACAGCACAGCACACGTCACCACACTCCACTTGTGCTCTGCCCAATTCCGTTTAATTAGCATGAGAAGCGGCCGCCGCCGCGGTGCGGCGCGGCTGCTTCCGTTGGCTGCGCACACGCGCAATTAGCCAGCGCCGACGTAGACGCCGCACTGTCTAAGAGGTACTTGACCGCACAGTTCGTTCTAAGTGAACTCCGTTTGGCTTTTGGCCACTCGCATTTTTGGCCAGAGTCAGCCATTGCAATGCAAATGCAAAAATTAAAATTCCTTAGGCCATGCGAGCAGTCGATCGCATTACCACAGAGCCAAACCAAGCCAAACCAAAGCCAAGCCAAACCAGTTGGAAGCCCAATAAAACCGCCTCGGATTGCAGTGCCGCCCTGTCGCCTCAGCCTCCTGCGAGTATATCTTCTCTACTATATATAGAAGAGATGCCAGCTAAAAATAGCCACGTCTTAAATGATTTTTGCTCATTAGAGCGTGCGTGTCCCGGGACACCAAACCCCAGCAAACCAAAGCAAACCCCAACAAAAAGTGACAACAACTAAAACAAAAGCTGCGGCCGAAGCTGCGGCTGTGGCTGGGGGGATTCTGTGGCAGTTGCAAGTTGCAGTTGGGTCTGCATTTTCTACATGACGCTGCGAATGCCAGGAACATAATAAAATCATGTAATGGACTGCGCATGAAAAACAATGCAAAAAGCGTTGACAACATGGCCATATTTCCCCCACCCCGCCTGCCAACAGGCCCGAGTCGGGCAGGGCCAAGAGCGAGAGAGAGAGAGAGAGAGAGAGTGGTGTGGTGTGGTGTGGTGTGTGTATCTGTGTGTTGTTACTATTTTGCAGAATAATGTAATAAAAATAGCATGCCAGGCATTGGCCAGGCCAGGCCAGGCTAGGCTAGCCATCCAGCCATCCAGCTAGCCATGATGACGATCATGCCGATCGATAGCCGGCAGTCTGAAGATGGCCCAACAAAAGACTTTGGACACAAACTCACGCAGGCCACAACTGGGACCAGGGACCAGAGAACAGCAACCAGCAAGCAGCAACCAGAGACCCAGCAACTGCCTGGAATGCCAAGTATCGTGTGTTGAATGCATGCCAAGCATAGTGAATGTTGCCCCCACCCTGCGCTGCCCTGCCGTACCCTAAATGCCCTCCGATCACCCATTCCTGACCATCCTGACTGAGAGTTTGGCCGCCTTTAGGGCCGCAGGCATTGAAAACGAAAACTGTTGTGCGACATGAGCACGACAAAATCATGGCCTCGACTGGGCCTGGGAGTCCCGTCCCTCCCGGGGACGTACTCGTACTCGTACTCGTACATATGTGCAGCCTAATGGCCATAGCTATGCGGTTGCGGCTAGCTGCAGCATTGTGCTGCCTCAGATACAAAGATACACGCGCCAGATACAGATACAGCTGAAGCCCATAGCTAAAGCTCTCGCCAGCAGCAGCAGCAGCGACTAGGCTACATATGGGCAGTTGGTTTATGAGTTCCCCACTAGCTAAGTGACACAAAACGGCGGCTAAATGATGTGCAGATACGAGCAGTTGCCGAGTTCTATAAATAAACAGATGTCGAGTCATTCCAGACCAGACGGCTAATTAAAATGAAAGTTTTAGCTGAGATTTATTTCGTGTTTGGCGAACGGCCAAACCGAGGCAATAAAGAATATTTAATCGGCCGATTATAGGTTTGAACTATGGCTCCCCCCCAATGGAGATGCAGATAACGTGATCTATGTGGCTTAGTCGTGCCCGGCGACAGATGATAAATATATACGCATACCTTGGGTGCCCCCCGAGCATCAGCTACAAGATTTAGCAGGAAAGTAAATCCAAGCTGAAAATCATTTCTCCAGCTTTTGCATATACATATGTACACTCGCAGGTATATGTAGGTAGCGTGTTGCTGATGCTGTTGCTGATTCTGATCACCGGAGAGAGAAAAAGTCACCCTAGAACGAATGGAATGGATGCCCTGAAAATAAGAAAAAAACCCGCTGACTAAGCCCCTGCTGACCAGAGCCAAGAGCCAAGCGATCCATTAGTCATCATCAGGTCGATCGGGGCCGTAATCAGAATCAAATCCGAAAAAGGTTCTTGGTACTTTTTATTAAACCTTTGTGTGTGTGTGTGTCTCTCGCGGTTTTTTTTTGCAACGCACCCAAAGCATCGGCGTCGAGAGAGCTGCTGGCCGACATTTATCTTGATTATGGCCGCTGACGCCAGTGTTCTGCTTCCTCTTTGGGCTGCCACTGGCACTGCCACTGCCAGTGTTCTGAGCGCGACATAATTTATGCAAACCAGGCGATTTATGCTCCCCGTCCAGGGAGAAAGTGTGATTCACCTCATTGATACGATGCGGCAGTGGCAGTGGCTTTGGCAGTGGCATCTTGGCATGCAAAAATCGCTTGGCACTTGGCCAGAGCCCGGGGAAGGTCAGGCAAGTTCATCAGCATTGGAATCTCGACAGCTGCCAGAGACACAGAGAGAGATACTTTAGCCCATATGTATAGCAAATGCCAATTTAGAAAGTAAAAACAAATGATTAACCAAAATGGCGCAAACGTTTCTGCGAGCGCGCGCGCGCAGCACTTTCATTCACTTTTCAGAGAGCTTTATAACTGTAATAAAGTGAGGGCAAGACGACCGAAAGACGACTACCTGACTGAAAGCCGGTGCAGAGTCGACACGGGTTCAAGGCTTTCTGTCCATGGCCCATGCCCGATGCCCCATGCCCATACCACTCCCCATCCGCATCCCAACCCCAGCGAAGATCATATAAAAGATTCTTGCGCCATTTCAGCCATTCTTTTCTTTGCTTCTTGTTATGCTCGCATAAGATTCTTTTTTGCGTTTTTTTGTTGCTTTTTTGTTGCTATTGTTTGGCGTTATTTTTGTCTCCGGCCAGAGGGGTCAATGCACGCGCCAGCCTGGACAGGCCGCGACTGTCCAAGCGGCCATCTGAAGCTCAAGCTCAAGCGCTAGCTCTAGCTCTTCTTCTCACGCAATGGTTTGGGGTTTGGGGTTCGGGCCAGGGCGCAGCACAGAGCACAAAGATCTCAGCCTTTGCAGCTAGGGCCACTCGGGTTCATCATTAACGAGATGTTCTGATAAATGATTAATGGGCCATGTGCTGGCGTTACGGCATCAGCATCTGCAAATGAAGCGAGCCAAGAGCAGCTCCAGCTCCACGCGTCACCTGAACGACGAGCGACGAGTGAAACTTTCTCTGATTTCTTACCATTTACTTTCTGTTTCGCACTCTTGTAAGCTTATTTTTAGAATCTGGCTTAGGTTCGCGACTAATTTTGGTTTTATTTTTTGCCACTGCATTTTGGCCACTTCACTTTCGCTGCATTAAAAAATTCAACGACGAGTACGGGCATATGCCAAAATAGTTTGATAGTAAAAAAGAGTTCATTCTGTTTATGGGTATCATCAAACCAGTCATCAAACACAAACGAATCCATCTGCCGGAATCCAACAAGATTTTCTGTTCGGTGTTCGGGGCTCGGGTTTCGTTTGGGGCATGCATATGCAAATGACTTTCACTTCACTTTCGTTCATTAGTTGGGCCATTCATTCTTATTCTAATGGGGCTTGGAAAGTCCATCCATCGTTCCATCGGTGAAAGGTGTGGGATGTTTGATTTGAATTGATTGAACGCCCCGCCCGACACAACCGACAGGCCAGACACGCCCCCCTTGCCTGGCGTTGCCTTACCCATCGCATACCATACATATTTTTGGGGGAGATTCTTTGGCAAGTGCGCAATTCTTATTCAAATTCGTGGAAGTGCGCAAAAACTACTGGCGCGCAAACTTGTTTGGCCTGACAATTAATTTGAAATATTAAACCAAGTGCCTGCCGCCGCATAATGTTTATTACAGCTCGTTGGCTGTGCAATTTGCATAACATATCCAAATTTAAATGGCCAGAGAGAGGTTCCGCCACCTCCCCAGCAGTGGCTGCTGCTGCTTCTGCTGCTCCTCGACGTTGAGGGGCATGCAATTAAACCGCTGACGTTGCTCGGCCCGCAGCAATGTTTTCAATCAATGCCAAAATTTGCCATTTGATTTCACTTGATTGATGTGCAAACACTGCAGATGAAAGATAAACACAAACATACATATGTATGTATGTATGTATGTGGCAGATGAGGAAGAGAAATATATTCTAGCCAGCGCTAATTAGCTGCCCCAAACAGGGCACGCAGCAGCCTGGGCTGCAGTCGGGGGGCATCCGCTGAATTGGCAGCCCTGTGCTAAAATTGACACCTTTACGCAGCGCTGGACACGCAGCTCATCAAAGTCCGAATGTGACTCGGCAGATTCTGCACTTGCAACACTAGCATGCAGCAGGAGTTGCCACGTTGCCACGGCAGCAACATGCAACGACAATCGTTGTCGTTTGTTGTTGGTTCTAATCGATTTCTCTAACAAACAGCAGGCAGGCAGGCAGAGACGACAAACAAGCGACTCTCACTGCACTCAAACAACAGCAACAGCAACAAGTGGCAAGTGGCAAGAGGCAAGCAGAGGTTGCCGCATGAAATTCCAAAATTTATACGCGCTTTTTCACAGCTCTCGTACGGTGGGTGCAGCCTCAACAGCCTCAACAGCCCCAAACAGACATGACCAAGACCCCTCTGTGTGCGTTTTTCTGTACGTTTTTTATTAATCATTTGTTCTAGGAATTTACTGCATTTTTATTGAGGCTAACCCAAAGGCTATGACTCGCACTTGCACTGCGATTTCGACTGGGACTCGGACTCGGACTTGGACTGTGAATCTCCATCTCTCTTTGGGCCATGTGCTAAACTCAACAGCAAACAGGTTGCCTCCGCCCCAATCCTGTGGTTTATGTTTGCCAAATTCAAATACAACAAGATGGCCAATTCATCCGTTAATGCAACGACAATCGAATGCTCTAACAGGGATTGACTGGTTCCATTAACCCACAGCCAAAACTGGATAAAATTCTCCATCTCTGAATGTGCGAGAGCATTCACAAGAAAATATACAAATTGGAATTTATTATGAGCTTTCATGATTTTGGTATGTGCAGGCCAACTGCATTCGATTGGCAGTGCACCCTGCGGTAAGGTGGCGGACGTGCTCATCTTTACTGCCTCTGGCCCATCGAGGCAGCTGTTTGTGCTGCAATTTGGGTCATTTGAATCATATGCATAAAGTTCTCGTCTCTTCCCACAATTGCACTTTTCCATGCCATTTCGTACATTCGATTGGGGGCCCTGTCGTCCGAGAAAGTACCAGAGAGAGATGCAGAGAGAGTGCGGGGATACGGAAAGGTTTTATTAACCATAAACCAGGCTCATCAACATGAACAGGAAATAGAGACGATATATCAAAATGGTTGCGGCAACAAATTTGCAGCTTGTTGCTGTCAGCGGCTCTCAACTATCAGCTTGCAGCTCTCTTAGCCGGAGAGTTGGCGATGCAAATGGAAATGGTGTTTGAGTTGGAGGCAGTTCTCAGCTATGCTGCTTCCCATAGGCTCAGCTTCTTGGTTATCAGATATGCCACACGGGGCACAGAGAGCGAGAGAGACAGGGAGAGAGAGATGTTTCTAATTTATGTGCAACAACAACGCTGCTTCTTATCAACAACTAAATGACACAGCCGCTTAAATTACAAACACGCAAAACTCCAAATGCCAAACGCAGCTTAGCCGCTGCTGCCTCATGGGTCGTAAGCCAGCCAGCCAGCCAGCCAGCCAGCCTGCTAACCAGGATCGGAGCTGGTCTAGGAAGTCGACTTGGTGACATTGACACTGAGGATTTCAATTGTGGCGCTCGCATATCGCATATCGAATGCGGAATGGTAACTGAGCCGGTAAGACAAGTTTAGCGAATTGCATCAGACTTTAGCCAGAACGGAACGGAACGGAACGAGGCAGGACAGGATAGGACAGAGCCAGTGCCAAGACAGAGCCAGAGCCGCAGCCAGTGCCGACCCGATCCAATATGATGTAATAAGCATTCAACAAGTTGCCTGCAGCGAGGGGCGATCAAAAGCACATTAAGAATGTGGCAAAAGTACACAGATACAGAAACAGATACAGGCACGGGCACCAGGCAACCGGCACAGGTACAGAGACGAGGCGACGTGGCCCCGGCGACTGACTCCAGGAGTGCACTCAAGCTCAAGCCACCATAATTTCTCATTCTTTTTAATAAATGCAACTGCTTCTAAAAATAGACCCAGTGCCTCGCAAAATGTTGCCTCACTGGTTGACTGCAACATGTTGCCAGTTGCCAGTTGCCATCTGCCAACTGCCATGCATTGGCCATCGGCCATCGGCCAGGGGGATAGTTCCGCATGTGATTCACAGATTCCAGCCAGAAATGCAGCCCAGCTCCGTCCAGAGGAAGTATTAGGCGCAACCTGTTGCCTCTGAGCAATTACTTCAATTTGAGAATGTTGTCTGCACTTTAGATAACAAATAACTGGATATATCGGCATGGGGAGACTCATGTTTATAAATAGCAGATGCGCCGCCGCTGCCGCCGCCACTGATTCAGACACTAAGTGATTACCATTCGCTCATTCATAAAGCCCAGAGCAAAGGTTCTACAGGTCTACTACAGGCACATCCGCCATCCGTCAGTCAGGGCGAGAGTAATTAATGGATGGAATCCGTTGAATGGTAATAGCCAAAGCGTGATTCAATTAGATATCCAATGGCTGATGAACTGTTAATTGAGTTTGGTGGTTTTTCGTTTGTTTGCATTTAAATTGTCTCATTTGGCAATTGTGCGCTCACAGTCACAGTCATCACAGTCTCCAGACTCCCGTGCCCAGTCCCGAACTGCCTGCGGGCCAGACCCAAACAGTCAAGCGGCAACAATTGACACAGAAAGCAAGCCAAAAAGCGCCTAAGCGCCACTTGAATGACCAGTCGGCCACAGCATTTGGCCACAACAATGTTGTTGCCGCTTCCACAAGGCAAACACTTGTCGACGCCATCGAAGTGAAGAGTTCCCGCCGCTCCATCCATTCCTCGCTTGCACTCGCGCAAATGGGTCAACGCCGACAACAACAATACACCGCCCGTACACCCCGTACACCCCGTACAACCCAAATGCTTTCAATTGCTCCTGCTGCCCATGGATATCTAATGAAAATCTTTGCTTTTCAAGCTCTGGCACGTTGCGTGTTCGTCAGCAGGTTGCACAATCGACAGTCTATAATCTCTAATCTGCTCAAGTTGCGTCGGATTTTGGCAAACGGATTCGTTCATTAGGCATGCGTGAAAAGCAAAAATGCTGCCCTTTGCCAAAAAATTTGAATCGCAAATTTTGCCGTTAATCAATCAGTATTATATTGTCCAGCAATCAAGCGCGAGTCTTTGGCTCAACCTACGCATCATTATCAGTCAGCGGTTCATATTACTGGGTAAATGTTCCAGGCACGAAATGTTGCTGCTGCTGGCTGGATTCTGGATTTCATTCGAATGTTTCCATGATTAAACAAGCAGCCAATTGAGACTTTGAGATTCTCAAATCCAATTCGATATTTCGGCTGCCGTTAGTAAGAGTTAATTTCGAAAATGATCGTCTAATTGGTGTGCACCAGATCAAACATTCTAACGCTTTCTGTTCGACTTCTTTGGTGCGGTACAATTGCCGCCAGAGCCGCGCCGTAGTTGTATCGACAGCGAACCGAGCCGAAACGTTCTGCGCCATTTAGTCATAGTCGGCGAACAATGGAAAAACAACGACCTTCAGCAGAGAGAGAGATGGGCGAAAGCTAAGGCCGCTTTCCACGGCTCCGCTTGCTCCAGTCCAAGCCCATAAGTGCATAAGCCTTTTAGCTTTGCAATTGTGTGCGCGGGCTTGCGCCCAATTCTGCCACAAGACTGACAAAACACGCTCGCTGCGAGAGGGCCGAAATGAAAGGCTTTTGAATTTGGCTAAGATACCTGGGGGTACCGCGATGGCCTGGTCCATTCAGGCACTGAAGAAGCTTTCACGCCGCACAAACAAAAGGCGCAGATCGGCTAGGCAGCGACTGGCTCGCTGACTAATTTATCTCAATCGAATTTTATTTAAACTGAAAAACTCAATCCGACGAATCACTTGGCCGCAGCAGCATAAATGCCCCCAAACGGCACAAGCATATTGAAATGTATGCAAATGTGCACAGTTTTTGATAAATATCACGCGATTAGCATCTGAAACGGTGCGAGGCAGGCGGCGACACTTGCTATATGTCTCTGAGATTCGGTTTGGGGCTTGGTTATTCGGCTGGGTCTGGGTATCGGTATCTGCACCGTGACCATATCGAGGCATTTAATTTGTGACCCTTATCAATGTGGGCAATGTTGTGAATATGTTCAGCATTTGTTTGGTCGGCAGTTTTATGCATTCATTAATTAAGTTGGATCCGATACCCGGCGGAGGTTCGTTAACCCACAGATCGCCAGGCAGCGTCATCGCCGATATCATTTGGGTGACATTTCGAAGGTGTTGTCCGCCGATTTTCTTGATCGTTGATCGTTGCCAATTCGATTTTATTGACACTAAAAGTATGATCGGGTGCATAAGGGTGCCGTTTGATGGTTATTCTGGGGTGTTAAGTGCCCCAGTCAAGTGCTTAACGAGTCTCTCGCTTGAAACAAAAGACTTAGAACACGAACTTGATGTGCGTTTTATGGCTCAGCTGTGACTCTGCAGCTTTTGTGACTCACAGGAAACTCGGAATTGGAAATGCCTTATCAAATGCCATAAATGTAAGTTCTATTTACAGCGCGAAAAGTTCCCAAGCCTTGCGGCAGGTCGTTAGCCCGCCCAGCCGCGATTATCTGCAAATTATTTGGTGGCTATTACTCTTGGACTGGGCCTGGCACTGGGATAAGAATCTGCGCTAAACGCTGCTCGGATGACTCTGCCCCTGACTCTGAGCATCGCTCAAGTCAACGACTTGCTCTCTGCTCTCTGTGGGGCGTGTCCGCGATCTAGAACTGTCGCCGGACAGCAGCGTTTTGTAATGCAAATTAATTTTGTAATCAGTGTATAAATAGCGCTGGGGGAAAAAACGTAACACGCAGAGCTAGTCGCTCTGCCGAGCTGTCGTTGTTCTGCTGACTCACGAGCAAATCGTTCGAGGAGTGGAGCGGGGGCTATAGCCGGAAAACCTGACTATGGCTATGGCTATGGCTACGGCTATGATCTATGCAAATCCCCCATCCAAGGCAGCCCGCCACAAAGAACACACGGTGCGACAGAGCTAATTTGAGACGCGGACCAAACATAACAGCAATTAAAGAACTATGAAAACAAATATCTTCATAAGCGTCTAATAAATGGAGGCTGAAAACAAGATTCTGTGGGGCTGCGTCCCATAGATAGATGGCTTACAAGGAATCCATTAATTTCTTCTGTTTCGATATTTTGTCATCCATCAGAAATAACTTTCAACGCACGCCAATTCCAGTGCTCAATGAGCCAGCCAGCCAGCCAGCCATTCGCCGGATGGATGTTTGTTTCTTTGCTGCCGCTCGGATGATCTTTGTTTCTTTTCACCTTCTCTCTGCGAGGGCATCGCAACTAATGATTCGACTGCTGCTCTGCGAACTTCATTAATTGTCTTATAAATATGCTGAATTAATTAATTTAAAGTGCCATTAATTACGTTTTAATAACGCATTCGGAGTTCGAACACAAAGAAAGTAATAAATCTGTACAGTTATATGAAATTACCAGAAATACTTGTGGCCAAAGAGAAATAGCAAATAGCAAATAGCAAATAGAATCGAGAAAGTTGTGCTAAGAAAATGCTAATTCTACTATAAATGAATTCTTCTGCTCATAAATGTTGCTAATGGCTGAGCTCAGTTAAATTTATATTTATGGCAGTGTTTACGAGCTGCCAAGAATATCTATGAAATTATTAAATTCAATAACCCTGACCGGAGATGACTCCGTGAAGCCCAAAGAGGCCGCCAATGAAACGGCGGGGAGTTTTCCTGCCCAAGAGGAATTTGGCACACTTCTTTATTGATTTCCTTTATATGTAAACAACGTCCATGCAAGACCTTCCTCCATCTTTTTGCAATAAATATTCCCAGATAAATTTCTCGACTTAATGTGAAATTTCCCACAACTCGTTCTGAATCATTAGCGAACTATTTTGTGTGGCATGGCTAAGCTAAATAGCAATCAAAATTATGGTATAAATGGCCAGCCATAAATATGAATTAAACTATATATACGCGTATGCATGTAATTCCTTGACAAACGCAGCGATCTGCCATGGTTATTAAGAATAAAAAATATACAATAAGCAGAAGACCGGACCCAGACCCAGACCCCTCTAGTCAGGCCACTAATCTTGGGGGAACTTTTAATTGCCTGGACTGTGTCTGGTCTGGTGTGCTGTTACGCCCCCATCTTGTGGTATCTGCTGGTTGTTGGATGCAATTCGTCTACGTCAGACGCGGCACTAAAAATAAAATGCCTCCGGGGCTCGATTCAGATCTGTTCTGCTGTGTTATGCTCTGCGCTCAGTTCTGTGGCATCCAGCGGAGATTCATTTAAGAGTGATGATGCGCTTTAAGTTAAAGTGACCAAGACACGCATCATTTTATGCGACTTTGGGTTAATTAAGCGGCCCATTCCGTCCCATCCCGTCCCAGCCAGGTGTTGCCAGCCAACCGGGAAGACACTCGCACTCCAGCCGGGACCGCCGACCCAGTTTCCATTGTAGAACAAAGCCACGCCACGAAATGGGTTCACTTAAGGCACGACGCCCAAATCGTAAACGTGTCTGTCAGTTTAAGCCCGACAAATGGTTGCTTTCTGTGTTCTGGCCATACGTTCGTATATGTGTGGGGGTGGTGGACAAATGTTGTCAAGCCTGGGCGAGAAATTTGCAAATAGATTCGCGACAGTTAACGGAAGAGCGCAGCAGAAACAAAGCGGCATTCTATAAGCATTTGTGTCTGCCCGCTGAGCGTGGGTCAAACAAAAGTCACTCGGAGTCAATGTTCGTTGAGATACAGCAAATGTATCTACGAGTGCGAGTATCTGTGCGAGTGTATGCGTGCAGAGAGTGAGGCAAGTGAGGCAAGTGAGCGACTCGTGTAAGCTAGCCGGGGCTCTAATTAGCAATGCCAGGCACAGTTTGGTATTTGCCTTGTGCACAGGCAAAAATGTCAGCTGTGTGCCTGGAGTAGCACCTTCTCCGGTGTCCGTCCGGACCTTCTCCAGACCCTCTCCCGACCCGGCTGGCTCTCTTCGGCCGATGGCTGATGGCTGAAGTCGAAACATACAAATTAGAGCAGATACGAGAGTACGTACATACGTACAAACGAATAGCTCGCACAAATAACAAATTGCTTGGCGCATGGTAACAAAAGTACCGTTACACTTGAACTTGTTTTTGCCATGGCCAGAACCCGACACAGAGAGGCGGCAGGGGGAGAGAGAACACTGTTCATAGTAGTTATAGGTTTTTTTTTTGTTGTATTTTGTATTTTGGGTCTGGATTCGATTTTTACGACTGTTTGAAAGTTTTTTTGACTGGGTGAAAAGTGAATGGCAGCCCAAGAGCCAAAACTATTTTTGGTCACCCCCCTGCCGATCCCTTTTTGAGGCGTGAGCAAATTGTCAAAAGCTCATACAATGCAGCAGCGGGGCGGGACTGAGGACTGGACTGAGGTAGCCACCCAATATTGCCAGGCAACTAACGCGATTATTATGAAATTAATGCAATTGGCCTTGACAGCCGCATAAATGCGAGCTGCTGCCGTTGGGCATGAATTTTTAACGCGACTGCGTGCGTAAAAATCATGTCAATAGGAAAGCCATTAATAATTGAGGCGTGAGCCGCCGAGTCGATCCAAGCTGGACGGGGTCCAAGCGGCAGTGTGGGGGTGCCTTGTCCGGCATGTGTTTGGCCAATTAGCGGCTGTCAAATGTTGTTGACTCTTGTCTTGTTTCTTGTCTGTTTGTTTGTTTGTTTGTGTCCCTCCTCCCGTCTTGCCAGGCCAAAAACAGTGTGACCCTGACACTGAAGACGCGCCCGCCTCGCAGCGGCCTATCAAATCCGTTTGACAGCTGCACTCGAAACGGATTTGACGAGGAGCATGGGCCGCACTCGAGCACATGACGGATCAGATGTTGAGTGCATTTCGCCTGCAGTCGCCTTAAGCCTTTAATGAGACAGTCCCCGAGGAGACATCGAAAGGAGCTCAGCGGCGACCCGAACATATCCATTAGGCGCCGAACCGATGCGGACATTGAACCTTGAACAACAAAAAAGCAAAAAAAAACCCTAGCCAGTGGGAGAGATGGCGAAGAAAACGCACAAAAAGCTGGCAGAGCTCATGCGAAACAAGCGAAAATAAGTTAGAAATGAAAACTGGTTTGGTTTAGGCCAAGTTAGAACTTTAAATCAGCCAGAAGACAAAACCCAAGCAAAACAAAAGACCAAAGACACAACTCTTACTCATATTAATGATAAAGCAAGCAGCCATAAAAGAAATATGAAAATATATTCCCTACACCAGATTGGGCCAGGTGGAAGCTAATGATACGAGTGTACGGGATGATCTATGGGAATTGAATTTAAATGCCAATTAAAGTGAGATTTCACCACTAAATATAGCTCGTGCATCCAACTATTAGCAGACCAAATAAGATGGCCGAAATAGATGTGCGATTAAATATTTGGAATTCCAGCCGATCAGATCTTTGGCCGTTTGCCTGATCACGCACATAGATAGAGCATTCATTCGCTCAGCTATCATTCGAAAGAGATTTATGAGCCAATTAAGCTAAAGAACTCATCTTCGCAGCCTTGCGTGGCATTGATATTCTAATTCAGTGATTTGGCCTGCGCAGATTTAGGACTTTGGCAGCCCCAACAGAGCCACACATGCATGCCCCTCCTTCAACCCAACTCAGACCCTGTCTGCCGATCTAATGCCTGGCGAGTGGCGTGTAATCATTTTGTGAATCACTAAAGCGGATTCGGATTCTGGCAAACGGAAATATGTGTCGGAAAGCGCCTTAACCTCTCTAGGTACCAAGTGCCAGTACGAGCGCCAATCGGGCGGGAAGTCCGACTGAAGTTTGGCCACGTTAAGACCGCGCTTGCATAATCGCATAACATTCTGAGGCCGCCGATGCCAAAGAAGATTTCGTAGATTGCCAATAATCGCATGGGTATACAAAAAATACAAAACAACAAATACAAAATAAAATAAATATGTTTTCGACTAATTGTCTGAGTGAGTGAAGTCGTGCGATCGCGGGTTCTCTGCTCTGGCAGCTTCAGATGATTATCATCGCTAAGACCAGGCTGGAGCCGCTTGAAGATCGACCTGGTCTGGCCGGAGGCAGCCTTGAATCGTTTTGCAGAAGGCAACAGCAGCAGAAATAGCAATAGAAATAGAAATAGCAATAGCCATAACAACAGAAAATCGTCAAATTCAATTAAACTTAAATACTTGTCGAAGCAATTTGCCGCACAACGTTTTTAAACACATTTTGAGACGCAGACTCATATTTGTTTTGCATTGAGCCAGGTTTATTTGTTTGCGATGTTCGATGGTCGCCTAGCCGCCTGGCCGCCTGGCCGATTGCCGAGTCGAAGCGCTGCTAATTGCTTCCCGCGAATCGGCCATGTAATGATGATGTTTAGCCAATGGCCTACGGCCTAGACCAGCCTCAGTCGCAGACCAAACCACAGCGAAGATCAATGCGGAAGCCGGAAGTGCAGTGGCTACACAGCAGACACCCCACCCAGGCCTGGCTTACACTGCCCCTGCCACAGTCACTGGCTGACCACTGCCACTGCCACTGGCAGTGACGCTGACACCCACATGGCGACACTTCCAGTGAGACAGACAGACGTACCCATGGAGTGTGGCGGTGGTGGTGGTGGTTCTACGAGCGACATTCGCGCACGCGCAGCTTTAACAAATTTACGAGACTGTGGCAAATGGGCGACAAATTATGCCAAATGAAAAGAGGCGTGACTGCTGTGGCATTTATGCTCGTTTTGGCCCGCCTGCAAAATGCGCCGAAAGCCGTAAAAACAAAGCCAAAATGTAAATGCAAAATGGTAAGTGGCAAAGCGGTAGAACGGTAGTAGATAGAGCTCCAACGGTAGTAAGACTGTGCGAGATCGGCAATCCGGTGGCAGTCGGAGTCACTCAGAGCCAGTCAGAGTCAGAGTCGGAGGCGTCCCACGTTCCACGTACGATGTGTACGATGTGGGTGTTTGGGTGTTGGCCGCCGCATGAGGTGCGAGAGGTGTGAAAGGTGTGAGAGGAGGCGTTCGTTCGGGTTAGTTGATTTATTCGCGCGTTTTGGTGGCGTTTCTAATGCGACAATTACAGCGGGCAGTCGCCAGATTCTAGGCACTCTCGCCTGATTTATGGCCTAGACGGTGGAATTTCACAATTCTATTTGGCATTTGGCACACAAATAGCTCACGCAGACGCCCAAATGACAACGACGCCCCAAATAGGTAAAAGTTTTTGATTAGAACGCTCCCGGGCGGATTCCACTCTCCATCTCGCGCCTTGGGGCTGGTTTGCTGAGTAAATATGTCAGAAGTCTTTGAGTAATTGAGCGTTAAGGCTGCCCGGCTACTGGGCTGGCACCTGGAGCAGGTAGGCGAGAGAGAGAGAGACCTGCGGCATTTTTGATTAATTTTCCCTGTCGAAACTGATGCAAATTTTTGTGTGGAGAACCCCCGAGATATTTGCTTTACGGTTCATTCATGAGATCTGTCTTTTAGTGTTATGTAAACACTCGAGAAGAAGCTTCTAGCAGCAGCAGCAGCAGCAGTAGAGGAGGAGCAGCAGATTCATATTCGCACAGCATTTTCTAAATGTAAAATCCCAAATTTATGCAAATTTCAAACACAGGCAAACAGAGAACCGAACAGCGTCGAACAAGAGCCGAAATAAGGGGGAAAAACAAGGCAAGACACAGACAATCTGTAAATATATTTACAGTTAGAGGCGTTATCGCCAGAGTCGAGTGTTCTGGATGGGATTGGGATCGGGGATTGGGGATTGGGAAAGTGGCCAGCTGGATCCCAGATCCAAAGAGATCTCTCTCCTCGCATTGCCAAAAAGTTCAGTGAACCCGATTGAAAGATGCTTAGCGGTCCACTCTCATTGAGGAAACATAACTCTAATTCTGCCATGGACCGACCGCCTCAGAGTGTCTCTTTAATTATAATTTTAGTGCTGGGAATTCTGCCGTCCCATCCCAGCCCATCCCATCCCGGCACTCTCCACTGCCCAGTTGTTACGTGCATGTAGGCAGGGAGCGAGGGATGGGTCTTGGCTACTGGCCACTCACCCTCTGCCACGATCTGTCCCTAAGTCTGGGTCGTTCGTCGCGGTCAACGTGCGTTGTCGGGGTTTTATCTAATCATCTGCAAGAGGCACCACAAAACGCAGACGCAGAGGCAGTGGAACTGGCAGACCCAACCAAGGGGCCGGCTATACTCGTATAAAATTTATGAATAATCAGCTTAATTTAGAGCCTCAGTCGCCCCGGTCGCAGGCGGTGGTAGTCCAGTGCCAGTCCCAGTGCCAGCTCCGCTTCTGTTTATTGTTTTATTCAACCCAAAATGAAGTAGCGGCAGTTAAACTCGAGTCAAGTGTTCTGTTCTATTCTATTCTCTTCTCATCTATTCCGTTCTAATCCGTTCTGTGCTGTTCATTTCTTTCCTCCATTATCATTTCATTTCCCTTCTTTCGGGGCCCAGGCACAGGGCGGTGTACCCATAATGGCAGCTGCTTAGATATTAAAATAAATCACCGACTAAACTGGGGACAATAAATCTTGGTGATCTTGGTGGCTCTCGGATTGGGATAGTCCCACCGACTATCGGCTTGATATTGAAGTGAATGAAAGCTTTTGGTGGTTTTCTTTTATGAGGCAGAGGCAGAGGCAGGCAGATCCACATTCACATCCTTCAAGGGGGTGCCCGGCAAGCAGCATTTCTGGCTGCTCATCGTTACTATTCCACTTAACGCATAGAATTGGCATTTCCTGTAACCATCATTAACAGCCACTCAGCATCTGATTAGTTTACTCGACTTGAGTTTAGTTCATTCCAACCGCTGCCCCCTTAGTTTTATGGGTCCTGGCCTGGCCTGGCCTGTACGAATCGACGATGGAGGAGCCGGTCTATGACCATGCCATGCCATGCCATGAGATACCATGCCATACTTCACTTCATACCAATACCAATTCGGGTTTTTTGCCAATTCCTAGAAGGGCATTACAGGCCATACGGGTAATAAGAAGTGAGGAATTGCCGCTGGCTGCATTTTTAAGACACTTAAAAGGTTTTTTGTTTCTTCTGCCACATTTTCATTGCATCAATAAAAAAGTCAACGCCGCTGCCGCTGCTGCTGCGTTCATTTTGGTCTTTAATGAGCGGCGGGGCGGTGGTGCTGACGTTGCTGGAAAGTTCTTGGGCCTAGGAACCCGAACCCACTGCCAAAGATTGACAATGGAAATGAGGTACCATGTGGAAGTGGCTGCCAGAAGATAGTTTTATTTATAGCATCTCCTAAGCGTTGCCATTAAAATCTCTTGGCCAGTTGGCCCCCTGATTAACTCTGGAGGTTTTTCTCGTTTAGGAATGGGATGCGGCCCAATGCCAATTAATTGGTTGCCGTTGCCGTTGCCGATGCTGTCTTTGGCCAAATGCTTCGTCTGATGCAGCTGCCAGACTGCAGTGCATGGTGTCTGGTTGCCTTGATGAGAGGCGCCAAAGCGCCAACACCCCATGCCATGGACACAGCTTCACGTACTCAGCATTCCTGTCAGAATTCTAGTCTGCTCCGATCCGATCCCTGCCCCGGCTCGGCCCGGCCTGGCCCGGCCCGGCCAGTGAGCTGTACTAATTAATAATAATAAAACAAAAATATCCACAAAGCCCAAGCAGGAAGACGGCGCTCAGGTTCTGCCTCAGACTGGGGCTCAGGCTCCGGCTAAGCTCCAAAACCTAACTAAGCCGAAGCGAGCAAGGAGCAAGGCTTATGGGAGCCGAAACATTTGATACTCTTGGATATAAATATCAGTCCCAAAAGCGTGTTTCTATGCCCAGTTATATGTTGCCTTTAAGTAATCATAATGCCCTCTGAAAGGGTACAGCGAGACAAGACCAGTCGCCTGCCGTTTATTTTTAGACAATAAACCGCAGATGCAGCCAACAGGCAACAGCCAACAGCCAACAGGCAACAGGCAACTGCGAACGGCTAATGGTAATGAGCTGCAAGCTATTTACAGTTGGGCCACGGCCTTGCAGCATGCCACCGAGCCACCCACCCCCAGCCTCCCTTCCGGCGGCAGCCATGTATTTATGGGCCAACATCAATCTGACTTAATGCCTGTTGCGGCTTGATTAGCATGTCGATGAGCTTGAGGAAGCCATCGCAATGCAGAGATGGAGTTGCCGTGATGAAGGTGTAGCAGGTGGATGGATGACTCTATGACTGGACGGATGACTAGAGAGGGTTGACTGAGTGATGGTTGAGCATCGGGAGAGAGAAGGCAGGTACGGGTGCAGGTACGGGTACGAGTATGTACAACCCCCAAAAGAGTCGTTGAATGGCCTTCAACGTCCTTGGCTGTACATTTATTGAACTTGTGTATAATTATAATTTATTTACCTATTATCGAGTCTCGATTCTAGTTGTTGTTTCTGCCTTTATGGCTCACGTTTTGTGCCCGCCAAATATTATAATTTATGTGAATATTGCGATTCGAATCTCTAGCCCCTAGATAGACTCGTCTCGTCTACGTTTGCGCCTCTCCATACCCGTACACCCATACCCATGCCCATACCCATACTCGTACGAGTATCTCGCATCTCCTATCTCCCCCTGTCCATCGCCCTCCGAGCCATGTCTATTAGAAAACAATTTGTATTGTCTAAGAGTTAATCATTCATAGCGTCATCGATTTATTTTTAAACAACGTTATTAACGCCTTAGCATATTATTTCATTTATTATTATGTAAAAATGCGTTTTATCGTAATTTCAATTGTTTGTTTTTGTGTCTCGCCTCTTCCCCTTCCCTCCCAAGGGAAATACATAAAATGAAACGGCTTCCTATGATTTTTAGAACGTATCGCAGTTTCTGTGATCAAGCTGTGGTGGCGCTTAAAAACGCGTCCCAGGTGTCGCTATGGCGTTTATAAACGCGCTGTACGCCCTTTACGAAGCACTGAATAAAACGCTGTGGCGATAAAAAGCGCACCCCTCTGTGAAATGCCAAAGAAGAACGAAGTTTCAGTTGCTCAATGCGTTTCGAGTCGCTTTGTGTCGTTTTGACTCGTAGGACTCGTTGCTGGGGCCGACTGCCGCACTTGGAAATGTTGGTCAAACTTCGAGCGCAAAGATTGCCCCGAGACACATGAGATAGACAAATCAACATGCAAAACAATGCAATATTGGGAAGAAATACCAAAAGAAGACCGAGGAGAGCTGGAAGGAGGCTTGAGAAACACTCTTGGCCGGTTCTGTAAGCGATTCCGGTGAAGACAAACGAAATCAAAAAGTCATCATTCGCCACGAGAAACCGAATCTCAGAATCTGAATCTGAATCTCTGGCGAATCGCAAGAATCTGCAAGTGTGAGTGTGCCTAATGAGTATTCAATTGATGCAGAAAGCAGAAAGCAGCGAGCAACGAGCAGTGAGCAGTGAGCAGTCAGAAGCGACCATAAATGGCCATTTGAAAGACGTTACAGTTCGATCGATCGAGCGCCAGATGCGAGATTCGATTAGGAGAAGAAGTAGGGTGAAAAGGCGCTGGAGAATCGATGAACGATGAACGAGCGAATGAAGAGCGAAGAACGAAGAACTGCGGGCCGGGTACTTCAGACGAGCCGAGCCGGGCCGGGCCGGGCTGGCCCAGTCCGTGAGGTACGATAGGTACGAGATGTGTAGAAGTGGGCTGACTCCAATGATAGGAAAGAGACCCAAAGCCAGAGCCAGAGATGGGGAAGCAACAAAAAATTAGAAAGAAGTGCGCCTTGGGAATCGGGGTCAATAGGAAATGAAAAGTGAAATTTTGGCTGCTTAAAGCTCTCCGCCACGGTTTCTGGCTTTTGTTGTGTACTTTACAATATATTATCAGTACTCGTGTGTTTTTTGATTTTTCGATTTATCGATTTTTTGCTTTGTGATCTTTTGCCAAAGGAACTTGCAATTTAAATATCATTAAATTCTGGGTTAAGTCTTTGTGCCGGCCACTTGAAAATTGCCACCGTATAATCAGTTTTTGACAGCCGACAGGGCCGCAAGCCAAATTGGCAGCGACTCTTGGCCATTTCACTGGACTTCGAGTGGTCAGTCATGGGCGAAATGGCGACACTCTGTCCATGGAGTGGCGAATGGATGTTTAATCAGCGAAGAATTGTGTGAAGAATCATTCAACCATCAGCCAGAGAGATAGAGAGAGAGGTACACGTGATAGAATAGAATTTCCAGCTGGGTAGGTAATAAAAATGAATAACTATTAATTATGCATGTTATTTGTAATTGCAAAAGCAGAAATGAGCGTAAAATAAATGTATAAACTTGCCAAATGGTTGTCAATTGCCAGGCGATATAATCAATTAGCACGACTTATGCTGCACTAGGCAACTGCCACAAGGCAGCCCCAGCCACTGGCTCTTCGATCTCCACAGATCCATGTCCGAGTGGTACGGCAAGTACTTGTATTAGCCTCCAGCGTGACTCATTCGCAGCAGAGTTCGTGCCAAACGAGACCTTCTGCATATTGAAATCTGGTAAATAAACAAAATACTACACAGGTCTATTATATGAACAGAAAAAAAAGAAAAACCCTAACTCAAACGGCAATAAAATTTAAGTTCATCGCAATTAAAAGGGCGCGTAGCTCTGGGTACCAAACTCTACTCTTGGGATTACTTCTGAGCGGGCCATAGCCGTAAAGCTGGCTGAAAAAAAAATAACGAGCTAATAAAAGCAGTGTACGATGTATGTACAGCGGCCAAGCCACCACAGGTGTCTGCCTTGAGGGGAACGGAACCTCATCGCTGACTGATGACGCGACAACAGCTAGAGTGTTCCTATCAAACAATTGAGTATTAATTTTAATAAATAATCACCGAGAACGGAAAAAAAAATAAATAAAAAATAAAAATTATCACTGATTTGTTGTTGCGGTTTTTTGCATTGGACGACCGACGGGAGGTTATCAACACAATGCCTTGAGTCATCTGCCGCCCCGAATAGAACATGGAACACGCTTAAAAACGTATTATGGAAGACGGAAATGAAATGCCAGGAGAGAAAAAACAAATAGTTGTATATTGTATTATAGATGGATGGTATTCATATACGAGTGTATGAAATACGCAAATAGTGAAAAATAAAATGCCATGCATGGGGGCAAGCAAGGTAAGCAGATGCCAAAGAATAAATTAAATTTGCGTATGGCCCGCCGCTGAAGAATCTTACGCGATGAATCCCAAACGAATCTAGGCAGTGGAATCTCTTCGTGTTAGTGTTTAAATTTAAACCCTGAGCTCAGACCCACTGGCATGTGGCATACAATTACCTATCCGGAGATGGTGGAGAGCTGCGAAAGGCGTTATCAGCCACAGACCAGGCGAGGCCATGCCAGGCCAGTGCTTACTTTCCTAGCTGGCAGAAGCTTCTGGAATGGACTGGACTGGAACCACAGCAGGAGTCAAATTACCCCGACGACTGTTAAAACCCAAGCTAATACAACAACGTAATGCGAACAGAATGGTTAAATACATTGTTTTTTTTTTTGTTTTTTTGGCAAACAAACAAACGAAAACATTTGCTGGGCAGCCGAAAAAGATGATAAATGCAATTCCCCCGAACAAATAGTTTCGCTTTTGTTGTTTCTCGTGTTTTAATAAAGCTTAACTAATTAAACATCTAACCAGACACACACACACCACACAATTTAATATATTTAGTCATACACTTGTATACCCTTAGTGCGTGCGTGTCTTGGTGTAATATAAATAAATTTATTATTAAATTTGTAGTTTGTGTTAAACAAAACACCTTTAAAATGTTGCATTAAATTCAAAGCTGAAGCTGAAGCTGAAACTGAAGCTGAAACTGAAGATGGTTGAGGTTTTTGAACCCATCGAAGGACAGTGATCGATTCTTCGAACGAACTTGACTGAGTAATTGGCCAAGCGATTGGCCAGCAGGGGGAATTCCAGTCGTGTAGTCTATGGCTTGGTCAGATTACTCAGGCAAGGTGAGTTGTTGGTGAAGAGACTGGGCAGGCTGAACAGATTGAGGTAGGTGGACAGAAAGGTGGCCA
This sequence comes from Drosophila ambigua, assembly GCA_018150905.1. Classification (NCBI taxonomy): domain Eukaryota; kingdom Metazoa; phylum Arthropoda; class Insecta; order Diptera; family Drosophilidae; genus Drosophila; species Drosophila ambigua. The sequence continues at coordinate 1,853,682 of JAECWS010000086.1, forward strand.
GTATGCCGAAGAGCAGCACGCCCATGGTGCAGGAGATATCGCAGTCGAGGCGATGCAGCAGCCGCACCAAACGCAGCCAGCAGCCGCGCGGTGAGTTGGGCTTGGCGGCCACCAGTAGCGGCTCCATCTCGAGCTCAACCGGATCGTAGTTCAGGTCTAGCGGCAGGCTGCCGTAGCTGCCTTCGGCGGCGATCCGCTGGTGCACCCGCTCCATGCGGCGAATGCGACGGTAGAGCAGAGGCGGAAGAATGAACACCAGAGGCCCCGTGATGGTGCCACCAACCACATCCATGAGGGCATCAAAGCTCGGCACAAACTCCGCCACGAGCACCTCCAGGGCCAGCACAGTGGAGCGAATGGCCATGCGCTTGAAAGAGAGGCCTGAAGAGTGGAAGAAAAATATAATCTGGTGGAGTACTGCATTGGGGAATGGGGGATACTTACTATCCGGCAGTTTGAAGTAGTTTTCGATCTGCAGGAACATGGCAGAGCTGGCCACAGCCACGGAGAAGCAGAGCTGCAGCGACATCAGGATGAGCATCACGTAGAAGGGCACGCTCGTGGGCAGCGACTGCAGCAGGTTGTTGGCAATCATGGAGCCAAACTTGTAGGCGGCAATGATGGACCCAAAGATGGCCACGCTGCAGGTAACTAATAGTGGGTATAGGTATTGGTACATCCTCCATTAGTAAGCAATTCACCGCATGTGGAATTCATCTTGCAATCACTTACTGACAATGCCAATCGTTGCCGCCCAGGAGACCTGCGACTTGCGCTTCATATCGATCTGGAGGGTCAGCAGCACCGGATGGATGTCAAACTGGAAGGCCAGAATGCTGTAGCTGTTGAGCATGGTCAAGAATCCCGGCAGCTCTGTGGAGAACGAGCCAAGGGGAATCAGCCTTAAAGACAGCAAAAACCTGTTCGTATTTAACCCACCCAAGGAGATGCCCTCGAAGGGTGTGCCAATGGCAGGAGCAGCAAAGAGACAAAACCAGAGCAGCGCCACAATAAGAATCATCACACAGACGGCGATGATGGCGAGACCCCTGCATAGAACGATGGAACGATGGAGTAAAATGTGGCATCAGCGAATCATCTCACCACCGCCTGCTCGCTCACCTCATATGCTTTGGACTGCCCAGCCACATGAGCGGACAGATGATCAGACCCACAATGATGGCCCAGTAGCAGTAGGAGAAGTTGTAGTGGCCGGCGCTCATGCGCAGGACGACAGCCTCCAGGTTCTCGGCGGCCATCACCACACTGGGCACGGCCATGGCGAAGATGCTGAGATCCAGGAGCACAGAGACCAGCAGACTCACATACGGACCGTAGGCCAGCTCCGCCAGCGCGGCATAGGGATAGTTGCGCTTCTGCAGGATGGAGGGGTCCAGGTGCTCGGCCATGGTCCAGCACTGGGACAGCAGAAAGGATGTGTAGATCTGCAGGAAGATGATGGACAGCACCAGCAGCACTCCAAAGTAGCCCAGCTTCACCAGCAGAGCGGGCAGCGTGACGAACGGGAAGATGCCGAACAGATCCACCACATAGAGGATGGCAATGAAGAGTGACAGGTTCTCCGGCTCATCCTCGTAGGCGCGGAAATGGGGCAGGGCGCTGAAGCGGGTGCGCGACAGGAACGGCAACTGATCATGCTGATGCGAGGGCGTCAGCTGCACGGGCGGACGCCGCTTGGGCAGGGCAAAGGATGGTGCGCGCGAGGGGCGTGGCGCTGGTTTGACTTTTTGCCGTCGGAAGAAGAACATTCGCGTGGCCTCGGACTCGGCACTAGACGCGACAACTGGAAACACTCAACTGTGGGCCCGTCTTAGACGCGGCCTGCAGTGCTGGCAACAAGTTCTGCCATTTGTCATCCGATACCCAATGCACAGGGAAGCCCCTGCAATGCGCGTCGACTCTGACTCTGACTCTGTCTCTGGTCAATAGCAAAGTTCAATGCCTTCATGCCTAGCTCCTGGGATGCCGGATGACCCACAAAATGGTGAGGAAATCAATTAATCCGTGTGATTAAAGTGTTTATTTTTACATGCTCATATCAACAATAGCTTCCCCTCCCCCTCATTCCTGTATCGATCCTTGGAATTGTCTTCATTCAGCTTAAAGCTGCACTTGGGCAATTTTCTGCTTCTTGGCCTGGCTCTGTGCATAAAAGATTCCATTAGCAACAGCTCATAGACATCTACATATCCTACATACCTCTGATTTCTCATCGCTCTGCATGGTGATGACCTGCACCGCCTGGCCCGGACCGACACGCAAGAGTTTCGGGCCACGCGGCGATGTGTCGCCACAGCAGAAGACCCGCGATGTCGTTTGCTGCAACTGCGGACTCGGGCTGTCCGACTCGTCCATATCCTGCTCGCTTATGAGGGAGCTCGTGGCGTTCTTGTTGTTGTTGTCCGTGAAGGCGTGATTAAAGATCAAATGATTTGGACGCACTGCATCCGTTATATACTTACTACACACACAGTCCACGAGGTTAGGCAGGCGTGTCAGTACAACAGCAACAAAGGTTTGGTTATTGTTTAATGGGAATACATTTGAAGTGCCCAGCGGCAATATTGGTGTAAGTAATTGATACGTACACTGACCACCAAGGATCTCAAGAATTATAGTACAATATATATGTATATTGCGGGTATTGACATGGGGTCAGGTGTAGGTGTTAGGCTCGTGGCAAGAACAGGGGGCAGGAGCCACATTAAATAAGATAGATAGTGTACTAAATATATATATATATATATACATGACATGCAAAAGCCAGACTGCAAAACAGTCGCTAAAAGGAACTTGAACTTTTCATTGTTTTTTTTCTGCTTGGGCTCACTCACACTCCATGAAGAGACGCCACTGCATTGCAAGGGCTTGAGATATTTGCGTGTGGTGCTGGTGGGGTAGGTGCTGATTGTGACGATGGTAGAGCGGCCTCGGCTGCGGCTTCGGCTTCTGCGTTTGCTGTTGCTGCAGTACGCGTCAGGAGTCGCCCTCGGGCGGTGCTGGTGCATCCTGCCTGCAGTTTGAGACATAGAAAGAGACGTACAAAGAGTTGCTGGGCTGTGCACTGGGATGATCTCTAATCTCTAATGTGCGGCTGGTGTGCAGTGTTCAGTGTACGAGTGTGGGCAAGTAGCTAATCGAATGGCGACTCATTCAGTGTACGTATCAGGATGGAATGTAAGTGTACATGAGGGATATACATAGATACAAGGGATAACTGGGGAATTTCCACCTACGATTTAACGTTGAACAATCGCTGGCGCTTGATGTACTCCAGCACCAAGTCGTCTATCAGATACTTCACCGACTGCCCGCGACTCAGCAGACGTCGCACCAGCGTGGAGCTCACCTCATTGGGCACCCAATTTGTAATCAGCGTGATGTTCCGCTGCAAATGTACATTTATCTAGTTACGCTCATTTAAGTTATGCCATTTACATACCTGATATTTGGTTAAGACGTCAGATTCAAATATAAACTTATGGGGATCGGAACCGCAGCGAGTAATAACCACCAGACCATGGTTGGCCACAATATCCTCAATCTGTTGGACAGTCAGTCAAGTCGGTCAAGAGACCACAAGCAACACTTAAACTAAAGGGAGTCTTACATCGGAATCTGCCCAGAGACCTGGCACGGCAAAGGACTCCAGCAAGTCGGCGCCGCACAGCAGCTTTAGGTGCACGGGATCAGTGCGCTCTCGCAGCGAAAAGGGAAGCCATCCGGGCAGGGAACCGCCGTTTGGCTCTGCATCTCCAGCACCAGAGGAACAGTTGACGTAGTTGTTCATGAAGTTCTGGTGGTACTGCAGAACGGACTGTGTGCGCATCCACTGGCTCTGGTGCACCTCCCAGTCGGATAGGCGTACCCAGCTGGAGCTCTGAACGGCCAATTTCACCATAGCGCAGCGGTCCAGCGACGAGGCCAGCCCCTTCTTAGCATATGAGTCATGGGTGGGCGAGATAATGCCGCCCACCACCTTGTGCGTCCCCTGCATCTCAAAGTGATCCCTGGCTATCTCTGTGCACGCGGCGAGTGGGTGACGGTATCGATTATATTTGGAAATTACACAATTCGCAAAGCTGAAGCCGCATGCCACTTACCAAACATTCGGAGGTGCATCGGCGTGGGCGGGCTGAAGCAGCCGCATGCGATGAAGGCGATGCGGGGCAACAGGCACTTTGTTTCCTCCATGAACGCCGACATTTTAAACAAAATTTATGTAAATACTTCCGTACTTCAACCGTAATGTTTGTTGTTGTTTAGACAGCTGTTTTTCGCATGTGCGTGCTGCCAACTGGCTACAAATGGCCATTGACTATATCGATGTTTTTAGAGTACTCCATCGATGTTTTTAATATAACTCGGTATTTGCTGAAATAAATTAATATTAGTTGGTCTTGTTCCTCATGAGAAGCGAGTTTCTGTTTAGATTATAGAACAAAGTCAGGAACAATATCATTTAAAATATTTTTAAGAATCGATAGTGGTCTGACAAACATGGACGTTTTGCCACCTCTAGATCTGCCTCAGAACGATTAGTGGGCCGAGTTATCGACTAGAAATGGCGTCCTCACTGTCTTTCTTTTATGAAAAATTCGTGTAGTCGTATTTACAATTTATCAACGTTGTTTGTTCAATTATAAGGACGAGTGCGGGGCTATTCTCGTCTCAGCATCATAATCTAAGTGTTTTTAGTGGCGTAAAACGGCGACGACGAGCAAAAACAAAGCAGCAGGCAGCGAAACGAAAATGCATTTGTGACCTGACACAAAAACACACCCAGGCAGACAGACAAGGATAGTGAAGGAGAAGGCAAAGTCAAAGGGCAGGAGGAGGCGACGACCGCTGCTCCATCATCATCAGCAGCAGCAACAACAAATGGCGCTTGTGACGGTGCAGCGCTCCCCAAGTGTGGCTGGCTCGGGCTCGAATTCGGTGAGTGTCAGTGTGAGTGCGCGGATGCAGGAAGAGGGCTCCAGATGCAGTTGGCTGCATTCTCCACACCACCACCCCCTCCCCAATCTTATCTTGCCGTGTGTTTTGTTGTGAATCCCAACCGACAAGGAATGCGTGTGTTTGTGCGTTTGTCAAGCTGCCTCTCTATCTCTCGCTCGCTCGCTCGCTCTTGCTGTCGGAACTGTGCTTTGTTTTGGTTTTCATAATTTTATTCGGAGTGAGTGGCTTGGCTTGGCTCTCTGACACGGCCTATAATCGCTCTTCCTGTGCGTGTTCCGTCTTTTGGGTGCATGATCCTTTGTGTGCTGTGTATTTATTTGGCTTGTGCCCCCTAGTGGCTGTCTCTGTGTCGTCTCTCTTTTGGCCGTGCCGTGGCGGGTGTGTGGGCGCTTGCGGCGCGGCGCGTCAGCGTCATGATCATCGTTGTCGTTGTTGTTGCTTTTGTTGTAACTCAACCAAATCCGTAGCAGACGTCGCGACGTCAGCCGCGCGCCTATATGTATATTTTTGCATTGCCTTATTTGTCGTTTTGTCATCCGTCGCGTCCGCTGTGTGAGATTTTTCTTTTTGGTTCCGTTAGCGCCTACCGTCCGCCCGACGCGACCGCCCCAAAAATAGTTCTCAAGACCTTGAGACATCCACACGTTCAAATAGTACCCACATTAATGTAGGTATTAATGTGCCACACAAACACTGGGGGGGAGGAGAGCCTGCCCTTGGAATTTTAAATCAGGCAATCAGACAATAATCGAGAGATCTTTATCGTACGTACACTACAACCTTCCTGAACTCATTCCCGATGAATGTTGGTTAAAATGGTAGACCGCTTTGATGATGATGATGATGTACTTACGAGTAAACAGTGCTGGGTGAGTGGGTGGGGGAGAGAGTGATTGAGTCACAAGCGGCGGGTGACTGTGACTACTCCCGAGGTAGGGACAGAGCAGCATCTGGTGGGAGTAAACAAAAATTTAAACGTTTCCCGTTACCTCCCTTCCCATGCACACAACAGGATGGCGAGGCCGATGACGACGAGGGCAATAGCAAGAACGAAAAGAGCGAATGCTTCTTTGCTGGCAAAGGAACCGCCCTGGTATTAGCGCTTAAGGATATACCGCCCCAGCAGCAGTCGGAGCGAAGGCTGAGCACGGACTCGACGCGGTCCAGCAACAGCACACAGAGCAACAACTCCGACATACAGCTCCATCTGCAGTCGATGTTCTTTCTCCTGCAGCGCGAGGACACGCTCAAGATGGTCAGTAACTGATGTTCCACCCCTGCAAAATACTTACGAATAATTGTTTCTTTTTTTCGACAGGCTGTCAAACTGGAGTCGCAGCGTACCAATCGCACACGTTACCTGGTGATTGCCTCGCGCAGTTGCTGCCGCCGAACTGCGACCAGCGAGCGTCGCCGCAATAAGATAATGCGTCACAATTCGGCAAAGGTCAGCTCCTCCACAGCCTCCGCCAACAGCATTGCGTCGGCGGTAACAACGCAGCGGCAGCATTCAGAGGACGTTGCACCATCAGCAGCCAGTAAATGTGATAAAACGGCGGAAAAGGAGAATGTGGCAGCTGCCGGCGACAACAAGAACATCTCGGGCATGGAAGAGTCCTGCCTGCTGGGCATCGACTGCAATGAGCGGACGACAATCGGTCTAGTGGTGCCCATACTGGCAGACACCACCATTCACCTGGATGGCGATGGGTGAGCCTCTGTCTTGTGTCTGTTTGCCAACAGCCCCAACACTGATTTTCCAACGTTTCCCTCCCTGCAGCGGCTTCAGCGTGGCCGTCTTTGAAAAGACACACATCTTCAAGCCGGTGTCGGTGCAGGCCATGTGGTAAGTGTGTGGGACAACCTAATCCTCTGCAGCTCTAATCACAACTCAATACTGCTGGGAAACAGGTCAGCGCTTCAGACGCTGCACAAAGTATCGAAGAAGGCTCGTGAAAACAACTTTTATGCGAGCGGCCCCTCGCACGATTGGCTCTCCAGCTACGAGCGACGCATCGAGTCGGATCAGTCGTGCCTGAACGAGTGGAATGCCATGGATGCGATAGAGAGTCGCCGCCCACCCTCACCAGATGCCATACGGAACAAGTATGAGTCCTCGATCCGTTCATAATTTCTTGATTTAATGCAATATCTCAACGCAAATTTATACGAACTGTAGGCCAACCGAAAAGGAGGAAACTGAAAGTGTCATTAAAATGAAGTTGAAAGCAATCATGATGTCGGTGGACCTGGACGAGGTTACCTCCAAGTATATACGCGGACGCCTCGAGGAGATACTGGACATGGATCTGGGCGAGTACAAGTCGTTCATTGATACCGAAATGCTTGTCATACTCGGCCAAATGGATGCACCCACAAAGATATTCGAGCATGTGTACTTGGGTTCCGAGTGGAATGCCAGCAATCTGGAGGAGCTCCAGAAGAATGGGTATACCACACAATTAATGCACCGAGGACACTTATGTATCCTCTATCCTAAGAAAACTGATGTATTTCTCTCGTTTGCAGCGTTCGCCATATTCTGAATGTGACGCGGGAGATAGATAACTTTTTCCCTGGGACCTTTGAGTACTTTAACGTGCGTGTGTATGATGATGAGAAGACGAATCTGCTCAAATACTGGGACGACACGTTTCGGTATATTACACGGGCCAAGGCCGAGGGCTCCAAGGTGCTGGTGCATTGCAAAATGGGCGTGAGTCGGTCCGCTTCTGTGGTGATAGCCTATGCGATGAAGGCCTACAATTGGGAGTTCCAGCGGGCGCTGGATCATGTCAAGGAGCGGCGGAGCTGCATCAAGCCGAACAAGAACTTTCTGAGCCAGTTGGAGACTTACAGCGGCATGCTGGACGCCATGAAGAATAAGGAGAAGCTGCAGCGCAGCAAGAGTGAGACGAACCTGAAGAGCACAAAGGATGCGAGGCTGTTGCCGGGCAGCGAGCCCACGCCCCTGATACAGGCCCTGAATCAGGCCAAGTCCAAATTGAGCGGCGAGGCTGGAGTTGTCACACCCGAGGAGGAGGATGATGGTGCGGGGCAGGATACAAGACTTTCGCGACTTCATCGTCGATCGGGCGCACAAAAGCAGCGACGCATGGTGCGACGCTCCAGCAGCACCTCCCCGAAGACCCAGACAGCCGTCGTCACCAAGCAGCAGAGCCAGTCGATGGAGAACCTCACGCCAGAGCGCAGCGTGGCAGAGGAGCCAAAGAATATGCGTTTCCCCGGCAGCAATGGAGAGAACTACAGCGTCACCCAGAACCAGGTGCTGCACATCCAGAAGCACACGCCTCTGTCGGTGCGCACACGCGTTCATGATCTCGAGGCGCATCGCTCGGATCAGTTACCACAGCAGTCCCCGTCACAGTCGCTGGCCCAGCCAGGCCCTGTGTGGACATCACTGACCAAGCTAATCACTCAAACGTCCCATTTGGGAGGCAATGCAGCAGGAGGAGGAGGAGCGGTCAGTGGAAGCGCAACCGAAAGAGGAAGTGTAAGCGGCAGCATTCTGCCCCGTCGAGATTCGGGCTCCTCAGATGTGTTCTCTTCGCAAGTCGACAATGTATTCGCCAAAGAGGAGCGGGAGAAGCGCCAGCGTCGCAAGACACATTCGTGGACAGAGTCATTTGGACCCAGTGGCGGTATCATACTGGATGCGACGCCCCAGCAGTCACAGCAGCAGCAGCAGCAACAATCCATCATGCTACGGCCCCGCGGCCTGCGACAGCGGGAACTGCCGTCGCGCCACTCCAGCTGGGGATCGGGGGACAACCGGAGCAGTCTGCCGCTGCGCACAAGTTCCTGCAGCTACTACGACAGCAACCGCAACACCACGGCCATCTTTGAGGGTGAGATTCAAGACCTGAAGCGAAGCAGCAGCAGCAGGAGCAGCATTGACCCGAAGACTGCCAGCAACTGCAATGTCAGTGAGGTGGGAAGTGGAAGCGTAAGCCAGCTGGGGACAGTCAAGCGCACCAAGCAGAAGCTGGAGGAGAGCACGGTGCTGAAGAAACGGTGCCCAGAGGACGCCCTGGATCAGGACCAAGAGCTGGATGCCATCGTAGGAGATGCTGCTGTTGTAGGAGTTGCTGGTGGTGGTCAGAAGAGGTGTGCGACCCTCTATCGGAGCGCCTCCTCGGCCAACAGTCCCAGGCAGCGGCAGCCGCTCCGCTGCAACAGCGAGGAGCTGATGCACACCAGCGATATTGAGAACAAGAATACCACCAGCGATCTGGAAGCGGCGACTGCGGCGGTGGTTTTGCGGGTGGGCCCCAATCAGACGCTGGCTGAGGATCAGCGAATTTCGGGTAATGTGCAAATACTCAAGCAGAACTTTGAAGCCAAAGCGGCAGTGGTTGGCGTGGGATCGGTAGCGACTGTGGCATCAGCAGCAGCAGGTGCACCAACGGTCAGCGCGACTACTGCAGCCAGTATTGCTGGTCCTGCTGGCGTATCCAGCTCAGCAATAGCTGCCCCACAGATGGGGGGCAAGAAGACGACGACACACCAATCACTGCCCTCGTCGCCAGTTGCACAGCACGCGAACCATGTGTCCTCCTCCAGCTCCTCCTCAACGTCGAACTCGTCCGATTCCAGCGTAAGCGAAAATTGTGATCGTAATGTAAAAGGTCTAGTGCATAAATATCAAACCACTTCCTGCAGTAGCCAAGCTGCCAGCCAGACTGCAGTCGTCGTCCCGCCTACAACCACCACACTGCCGCCGCCGCCGCAAGCGCCTCAGCCATTAACCGCCAGCCACAGCAACAGCACTAACTGCAACACCACCACCACAACAACAACAAACGCCACCACTAGCTACAAGCAACGCCCGCGCTCCTACTACGATCGCTCCTCGCTGTCGAACAAAACGCACGATTACAGCGAGAGTCGACCGCCGCCCGCACCAGCCAGACTCACTGCCAGCGTCAACTACAGCAGCAGCAGCCACACCAGCCACGTGCAGCTGCCGCAACAGCAGTCTGAGCAGCATCAGCAAGTGCAGATTCGGCGTCTGGCCCAGCATGGAAAGACCCATCCACTCACTAGGCTAAGTACACCAAAGCCAGGCTTCAATACGGCTGCATACAACACCATGTAACGAAATGCTATTTCTACTTACTCATCAAACAAGCTCCACCTTCCACACCATTTCACACTCCACCCACACCACAGCATAATAGCCACTAAGGATCGCCCGAGCATTGTTTGCTTTTCGTATTTATATATTTTCAATCCGCTATCACACGCTTTTGTCCTCTGTTTCTGTCATCCCCTCATACTGTCCTCAATAATGTGTAAGCTTGTGTAGTAGTATACGTCTCATATGTTCTGTGAAGCGTGTTCATTGAAGACCGACCGATCGACCGACCGACCGAACCGAACCGACGATCCGCAATCTTGAAACTGTGTGAAAAGTGCCGTCAGGGACTATAAAACAAAACAAAACAACCTATGAAATTGAAACTGTATTTGTACTTTTAAATTACTTGTAACTGTATACATATTTATTTTATATTATGCAAGAACTGCCTACGAATAAACGAAATTTTCTGTATATACATCAATACATATTGTACACATCATGTGGTGGCCGGTGGCCTGTCCCGTCCCGTCCTCCCTTCTCTGTTCGTTTTGTCTTTGTTCCGAATATTGTTCGTCCCGTGCCTGAGTCATATCATATCATATCGTACCACCCACCAGCAGTATGTACTCTCTGCCTCTGCCTGCAAGCCTTTATGACCCAAATTTGTATTTGCAGCCTTATCCACATGATACGTTCCTTCCGCTACTCATGGGCCGAGAAGTGTAATAAGTGAATTAAACCAAAAACCCCTCGCTGGCTCTCGAGGCTGACGCCCGCCGCCCACCTTGTTATACACAATTTTGTATTTTTTTTTGTTTGCTATTTATCAAACCGTATTTATAAATATACAACTGTAACCCAATTACAAGTGCAATCTGTTTAATTGCGAAATGAGTCATTGAGCAGGTAGCAGACTGCGACGCAAAGGTTTCGTTTCGAGTATTTCAAATTAACAGCAAAAACCAGCCGGCCAGATAAAAACAGTTCATGGCATGCTTGAACTGCAGCAGAGGGCACCCAATCAGTAATTATATTTAACAGGAAATAAAAGTGTCATTGATATTAAAATATGTCCGGGCTGAAAGACCGTTAAAATTTATTACCGATATGCCGTTGCAAAATTCATTGCCAGTAACATGTGCAGGAAAAAGTGTTTGTCATTACGTTCACACTTACGTTTTTTGTTTAAACCTTATTTTATAATCAATCGTGATAAATATTCTGAAAACTAAAAACAAAGCATGGGTCCATAAGAAGAATTTAAATTGAGAGCGGCTTAGTGGGTTAAGTCCGTTCACTCATCACTCATGATTTATGGTATATCGGTATATAAAAATATATTTAATCAAGTTACAATCAATTTGTTTAAGTAAATTAAAGCAATTTTAAAAAATGACCGCCAAACCACTAAGTGCACACAAAATAACGAAAGTCTTCGGGAGAACAAATCGTGGTGGATTTCATAAGTTGCCTATCTTTTGCTCTTTGGACGTTTTTGCTTGAACCTAACCTAAGGAGTTCTGAAAACTAGCCAAAAATTTATTAATAAATCGGATGAAATTATTTTCGTAGGGCTAAGTGGGAAAACTAGCTGGTAATATTAAACCAATATCAAAATTGAGCTGTCAAACGATTGATAGTTGAGCCATCGATAGCTTTGAATGTTTTGAAAAAAACAATCGATACTATCATGATAGTATTACTGGTTCTTGGTTTCTGAGGTCACTCGACAAAACAAATCAAGTGAAATATTTATTTTTCCAAATATTAAGACACATTTCAAATTGACCGCCAAACTCAATTTAGCGCACCAAAAATACTGAGTGTTTTTGTGGAGACTTTCCCCTCATTTTCGTGGTGTGGCAACATGTTGCTGAAATTTTTCCCATACAAAATCAAATGTAACTTACGGGAACGCGTATGGAATAAAGATTCATTGTTGCGTCATTCCATACGCGTTCCCGTATGATACATTTGATTTGTATGGGAAAAATTTCAGCAACATGGGGAAATGAATTAGTAACATTGTTGTGCAACTTTGGCACGGAATGAGCAACAATCTGAATACCTTGGGAAAATGTATAGTATGGACTTGATATACTGTTTGTAATTTCAGGCTCCAATTAATGCCGAAACTAGTCAGTATCTTTTTTAAAGACATAAACGAAATTTTGTAGCTCACGGGTACCAATAATAGGTATCAGAACCGGGATAAATGTATATATAAAACACAAAAATATGCATTAAGAGGTCAAAAACATGTCAATCTATGATAAAATCATAAATAATGTTTCAATGGAGCTTGGAACAAAACATTTAACATCAATTAAAAGAAATAAGGTATACAAAGATCCATACGCATAGAAGAAACTTGGTTGACCAGCAACATGTGACGTCACATTTAGTCAACATTTACGTTTTATGCTTTGGCCGTTTTTGTTTGAACCTTAATATCTTGTAAATCTTGTAAAAAATTTATGTATCTATCGGATCAAATTATTTGTTTAGTGTTGAGAGGGCCAGCTAGCTAGTAATATTAAACGGAATATCAAAATCGAGGAATATCAACGCATCTGGTCTTGTCCGTCAGTATATTTATGGTATATTTTTAAACTTATAAGGTATATTTCGAAATTACCGTATATTTGAACGATAAGTGGTCACATCAACACTCACACGCGGTCACACTGACCAACACACTCATACCCGCGCACTGCCACATTATTCTGCAGAAAAATTATTAAAAAAGGCCCGAAACGAAATCAATTGTGGGCGCGCAACAGAGGCGAGTCAGAGAAGAGAACGGTAGCCAAAGTGCAATCAATCTATAATGCAAGCTGCTGCTGCTACAGCAGACGCAGTCGCATAATCGAACAATTGCTGCTGCCCGATTTTCGAGACGTGAGGAGACGGAGTTGCGGGTTGTTGTTGCTTCTGCTGCTGCTGGTCGTCATTCGCCAGTAGTCGCCGCCGTCGCCGCTGCCACCGCCACCACCCGTCGTCACTGTCGTCGTACGTGGCGTTTATTTGTACAATTGCCGCCTCGACAACGACACGGCTTAATCAGAAGTCGTCGGTCGGAGCAGTCCGAGGTCGTCGCGAGTGCTGCTGCTGCTTCTGCTGGAAGTTGCACCATCAGATCCACCAGAGCCACCATGACGGACGCCGTAGGCAACGCACTGGGCGAGAAGGGGCTCCCGGAAATGAAGGGCTGGCTGCTCAAGTGGACGAACTACATCAAGGGCTACCAGCGGCGATGGTTCGTCCTGTCCAAAGGAGTGCTGAGCTATTATCGCAACCAGTCGGAGATAAATCACACATGTCGCGGCACCATCTCGCTGCACGGTGCCCTCATCCACACAGTCGACTCGTGCACCTTTGTCATCTCGAACGGCGGCACGCAAACTTTTCACATCAAGGCCGGCACTGAGGTGGAACGACAGTCCTGGGTGACGGCCCTCGAGCTGGCCAAGGTGAAGGCGATTCGGGCGATAGAAAGCGAGGAAGAAGAGGAGGAGGAAACGGCCCAGGTGGTGCCCAGCCAGGAGATCAGCTCGGTGGTGCGTGATCTCACCGAGCGGCTAGAGAATATGCGCACCTGCTACGATCTAATCACGAAGCACGGAGCCGCCCTGCAGCGGGCTCTCAACGATCTGGAGTCCAACGAAGAGGAGTCGCTGGCCAGCCGCACAAAGATTGTCAACGAGCGGGCCACGCTCTTTCGGATCACATCGAATGCGATGATCAATGCTGGCAACGACTACCTCCACTCGGCGGAGTCGCAGGGCCACAAGTGGTCAAAAATGCTCCACCACGAGCGCGAGCAGCGCCAGAAGCTCGAGGAGATCATCGAGCAGATGGCCAAGCAGCAGTCTCAGATGGAGCAGGCCGCCGTTCTGGTGCGTCAAAACAAACCCGTTCCGCCCATGGTTTCGTCCAGCACCACAATGTCCTTAAAGGCTGGCGGCAGCAGCTCCAACACGGCTCTAACGTCCGACGACGAGACGGAGTTCTTCGACGCCCTGGAGCACGCCTTCACTGGGGATGGCACCTTCATCCTCAAACTGAACAAACGGCGCAGCAGCTCCGAGGACCAATTCGATGGCCAGACGGGCAGTTCCTCGGAAAGCGACGAACAGAAGCGCACCATCAAAACCATCCAACAGGTTTCTCTGGTGAGTGCGCCCCGTGTGGCTTCCGGCGACGACAATGATGACAATGTGGATCGGGCCGCGCTGGTGGAGAACAGAGAGTCGCGGCTTAGCAATATCAGGAGCAGCAGGGCGGTGAAGACTCGCCGTCAGAGGGTGCCCGACAAGCCCAACTATCCCCTCAGCCTGTGGTCCATCATGAAGAACTGCATTGGCAAGGATCTCTCGAAGATCCCCATGCCCGTGAACTTCAACGAGCCGCTCTCTATGCTCCAGCGCCTGGTGGAGGACTACGAGTATTCGGATATACTCGATGCGGCCGCCGACTGCAAGGATGCGTGCGAACAGTTGGCCCATGTGGCCGCCTTCACCGTTTCCGCGTACGCAACGACAACGAACCGCACGGGCAAACCGTTCAATCCACTGCTCGGCGAGACCTTCGAGTGCGATCGCATGGACGATCTCGGCTGGCGCTGCCTGGCCGAGCAGGTCTCCCATCATCCCCCGGTGGCGGCGCTTCACTGCGAGAGCACCAAATGGGTCTGCTGGCAGGAGTTCTCGATGACCAGCAAGTTTCGTGGCAAATATGTGCAGGTTTGTGTTCACAGAGGAGGACATTAATGTATATTCTGTATTGAAATCTTGATCCTTTCTTGCAGATAAATCCCTTGGGCGGTGCCTATGTGCAGTTCCCACAGAGCGGCAATCGCTACACCTGGCACAAGGTGACCACCACCGTGAACAACATTATTGTGGGCCGCTTGTGGGTGGATCAGCACGGAGAGATGGAGATCATTGGCTCCCATGCGTCGCAGGGCAACAAGTGCATCCTGAACTTCATCCCCTACTCCTACTTCAGTCGTGAGGTGCAGCGCAGCGTCAAGGGTGTGGTAATGAATCAGCGCAACGAGGTCAAGTGGGTGATTCGCGGCACCTGGGATGCCCAGATCGAGATTGCGCCTGTCCTCAAGACATCAGGCACTCCGGACAGCCCAACATACACCACGGGCGAGTATAAGGTGGCATGGACGCGTCGGCCCGCACCTGCCGATTCCGAGAAGTACTACAATTTCACGACACTGGCCTGCCAGCTCAACGAAGAGGAGGAGGGCGTGGCACCAACGGACTCCCGACGACGTCCCGACCAGCGGCTGATGGAGAGAGGCGACTGGGATGAGAGCAACAAGGAGAAGCTGCGACTCGAGGAGAAGCAGCGCACGGTGCGCAGGCAGCGGGAGAGCGAGGCAGAGCATGCGGCCTCCGAGGGCAGACCCTATCCGGCCTACGAGCCCATGTGGTTCAAGCGCGAGAAGGAGGAGGGCAGCGAGGACTTTGTCCATGTGTACAAGAACACCTACTGGGAGGCCAAGGAGGCGCAGGACTGGGGCGGTTGCCCCGAAATCTATTAATCTACAGCAATTTACACGCAACAGAGAGAGGACAGCCTTAGCAGAAAATATTCTAAAAAGATTTCTTCAGCCTCGAAGCACGCGCAGAAACGGCAGAACCATTGGCATATACACACACACAGCCACATCTAGCACACATTCTTCGATCTAGTGGATATATAGTACTATAAATTGAATGCCTCTGTAACCTAGCTAAAGCCTCCTCCTACCCGCAGGGGGCGGGAATCTTCAACGAAATCTGTTTTTTTTGTTTTGTTGTTCTCTTTTCGGTTCTTCTTTTCTATCCCGAGCATTTTCTATACCAAAATACTTGCAGATTTATGGCACAACAATCCCTTTTCTATCTGTTTCGTAGAGATCCCCAACCTGCAAGTGGAACAGCCCCCCTCCACTCTAAACCCAACCCAACCCCACACACGGCCACAAAATGGGTTCTGTTCCTTCGTCATGTTTTACATTATGTTGTGTATATACATAAATATATATATCTATCTATATATCAAATGGAATTGGAGAGGAGAAACAAGAAAGCGAGAGAATCGAATCGAGAGAATATGTTAAATGTTATAAATTTATGCAATTTATTATTAAAGTATTATTTAAATAAAGCAACAATTGTGTGTGTTGTGTGTTCTTCAACTCGCAGAAAAAGACACCTGGCCACCTGCTCGATAAGGCCCACCCACAGGCAGCACCTGCACCTGCACCTGCCCTGCCCTGGCGACTGACTCACTATCACTTTATCCATCGATTAGGCGGTGTCAAAGTGTTATCAACTAAAAACTAAACTACACAGAAGATAACAACATTTCTGCACCCGCGGGTCACTCGCCTTGCCCAACCCTGCCCTGCCCTGCATTGCCTCATCAATTATTTTCGGTCGTCTGCGATGGAGAAAATATATGCAGGGACTTGAGCAGGGCCTCCACCGATGGATCGCGGCCCTGAAAGCGGCGGAATACCTCGGCGGTGGGCACTGAGCCGCCGGAACTGAGGAACGTCTGCTTATATCGCTTGCCCACGGCCGCATAGTTCTCGTCGCTGCGTTGCGCCGAAAAGCTGCTCGAGATGTCGGCGGCTATCATCTTGGAATACAAATGACTGAATTGGGCGGCTGCCCAGTCGCCGGAGAATATGTCAGTCATGGAGCAGGGATGGGCGTCCTTCTTGTCCAGCGGCATTAATTGATAGACGGGCCACAGCTTGCGCACGATATCCAGCCAGAAGGCATTGGAGCGATGCAGCTCCACATCGAGATCGGCGAGATATAGCTCCTGGCAGAGCTGATATCCGGCCAGCTGCGTCTTCAGCAGCGGCATCTTCTCGGACAGGGCAGCGTCGATGGGCTCGTCGCTGGCATAGTGGCCGGAGAGGCTGCGCAACACCGTAGGATCGTCAAGGAAGTTGCTCATCACATAGCCCGACACCTGCGACGCGTCCCACTCGATGTTGGAGAGACCGGCCAGGTCGCTGTAGCCAGCCTGCGTCAGCAGATGCTGCAGTCCACTGCCAAAGGTCTTGAACATCATCTGCAGGTCATCGTAGCTGAGGAGCGGAACCATGCCCTGCACCGGGTCGGCAAAGTTAAAGATCAGAGCGCAGAGGGGCGTGAGACCCGCCGACTTGTTGCTGTTCCGTATGCCGACCATCCAGCCATTGTTCCGACCAAAGCGGTGCTCCTTGGAGAAGCAGTCCACATAGAAGCCACCCACGGGAGCCGAGCCGTTGCTCACATCCCCGTCGAACACATCGAAGAACTTGACGGCCGGATGCCACACCTCGGCCTTGGGCTGCTCCACAATGCGTATGTTGAACAGTTTCTCGCTGAGCGAAAAGAGGCCCGAAATCACGCGCGGCAGTGGGAAGAACTCGCTCAGCTTGTCCTCCAGCAGATTGTGCTCGGCCGCCAGCTGCTTGCGCCTCCAGTAGCTCACATCGTAGGCATCCAGCTTGTAATCGCAGCCGCTGTCCTTGGCAAATTGTTGCAGCTTCTCGAGCTCAACGCTTTGGGCGGGACCCGCAAATTTCAGTAGCTTGGCAAAGATCTGCTTCAGATTGTCGACACTGCCGACCATTTTGGTCTGCATGGACATGTCCGCGTAGGTGGTGTAGTCGAGGAGGTTGGCCTGTCGGTGGCGCAGGCCGCGGATCTTCTCCAAGTGCGTGCTGTTCTCCAGGGACTTGTCCTGATGCGCCGATGCCTTCAATACATTGGCCCGCCACACGTTCCAGCGCTGCAGACGCTCCGGACAGTACTTGAGGAAGCCGTCGACTATCTGCGGCTGCAGCGTCACCTTCCAGGGACCCTCCAGCGGCTGGTTGGAATCCCGTGCCGTTGCCTCCAGTAGTGCGGGAGGAAAATCACGCACCAGCTGAAAATCGCTCACCGCATGCCCAAACGAGTGCACGGCCATGGTGACCTTGTTCTTGAAGCTGGCTCTCTCGCGACCCAACTGTGTCAGCAGCTCCTTGAGCCCGTCCTGGGAGTCCTTGCTCAGCATCAGGCCGTTCAGCTTGCCCTCCAGCAAGTACTTCTGTCGCATTCGCTGCTCACTCGCCCCAGCGTCGGCCCCTTCATCCTGCTGTAGCAGCGCATTGTAGACAGTCTTGTTGCAGTACTTGGCGGCGCGTGCGTTGCGCGCCCGTTCGTGTATGTTCATGTACGACTTTGTGGGTATCAGCGTACTGTTGCCCAAGTAGAGCGCCTTGGCCACGCCCCAGGTGGTCTCCAGTGGTCCGGTGACGGCATCGAGTTCCCCAAAGATAGCCGCACTGTCCATCCGCTTGCCACCCTTGATGTCCTGCTCCAGAGCCTTCACCGACTTCTCCACTGCCGATGCCTGCTGTCCGATGGCCCCCAAGCACATCTCGATGGTTATGTCACTGAATGCAGGCAGCCCATCCGGCTTCAGCACGCCCTCGCCCAACGGCCCCTCCTCACCGATTTCGGGTACACTGATCCAGGGTTAAAAAGAGGTCGTTTGAATATTTGGAAACTCTTTTAGAGCTTGAGTATTTACTTACAGCACGATGTAGCCCGGCCGGCAAGGTGAGGTGTGCAACAGACTGCGCTGGGCGGTGTGCGCCAGGCGACGCTGTCGCAAAATGTTCAGCATGTTCACTTAAAGCAATTGTACAGCTAGATATTTACAAATCCTAAATGCGTATGCCAGAATTTATGAATTTTAAAAATAAAAAAGTTGGGGCCAGTTTACACAACAGCAGTGTGACCCTATACCGTAACACGCGAATTTCAGCTGACAGCTGCCAGAGCTGCCACCAACATACAATTAATGTGGGTATTCATAGCATTCGAAACCAATCAGATTTAAAATGTTAGGAAATTTTGGGTTTTTTGATTTTTTAATTAATTTTTTTTTGGTTTTTGTTTTTTTTTATATGCCGAGCATAAAATACACAATGAAAATTGAAATACGAATTATATAAACTAGAACTAAAATAAAACTGTAAATTAGCATACAACGTAACTAACGTAATCCAACTTAACGTTCGTAATGGTTGCAATTAAAGGAACATAAATAAATTAAACTTGTTTAGCACTCTAGCATATTTGGAGCATTCGCATTGCCGTCAGTCTGTTCGTCCTCCTTCGAATCAGTGTACTGCGAGCTGCGTCGCCGCTTCACTATTTTGCCTGGTGACTGGCACAGAGGTGACGGGCCAGAAGAGCTGGCGGAACTCGCCAGATGCTGAAAATTAAAGTGTACCCATTGTCTGTGATTGATCACCTGCTGGGGGACATCCAATATGCTGTCCAGGATGGGTCCATTTATCTTTGTCGGGTCCAGGTCCACCAGGCGGGATAGCTTCTGGAAAGCAGCTTCAAGCATTTGCATTACATTCAAGGCTGCGTACGAGCTTCGTCCAATGTCGTTGGTCGGTGTGATCGGATCCTGAATGCTCAAAAATGACTGCCAGTTGTAGTTGCCCATGGTAGATCTCAGGTGTTCCTTCGTCTGACAGCCTCCATTGCCAAGCACCGAAATCACGTACTTGTTGAAGTCGAATTTGCGTCCATAGTACTCCAGGAACTTGAGCAGCAACATACCCAGCCTGTTGTTGATGTTGTACTTTTTGTTGGCCTGCGCCTGGTGCTGGAGAAAGCCGATGCACATTAGGGTAATGCCGTAGGAGGAAATGCCTCCCGAGCGATAGACTTCGTTCAGACCGTGCATCGCGAGGAACTGCTTCAGGACCATCACAAGCTTTGGCAAATCCGGAAACTGGCGAATAAAATCCTTGATCAGCTCGGCCGCCTTCACACCGGATCCCACATTGAAGCTAATGTCGAATTTGATTTGCGACACGCGCTCCGTGAACTTGACCACGGGCACTGCAGCCGTGTCCACCACGTTGACTGTGTGCGGATCGGCGACGCCGCGTGCCACAAGCTCACTCTCCAGCTCGTGCAGTGGCGGGTTGTACCAGTAGCACCTACGGTTTTGCACGACGAGATCAATGTCCGAAAGCGGCAAGTTCAGGCCGGTGCGAAATGAGCCAAAAACTTCGACACTGGCCCCTGGCCATATGGAGACGAGCATATCTTCAATGCAGCGCACTGCTTCTGCGCGCAGATAGAACTCCGTCGCTGTGGATTGAATATAAGCGTGAAACTGCTCAATCTCCTGATGCAGCAGACTGAGTGCCGGGATTCCGTTGCCGTATGAAAAGTTGGCTAAGCGCCAAGGCTTCGCTTGATTCGCTGCGTCACACATGGTACGATAGATAGCCTTCCTCTGCCACTATCCAAGTTCCAGATACAAGTCGTCTTCCAGAAATTTAATGCTATTTATCCACCGCCTTGTTTTTTGACAATTTTTGAGCAAAGCGAAGCCGAAGCAGCGCAACAGCAACAGAACAGAATCAGAAGCACAAAAGGAAAAGGGAATAAAAATGCCGCGGCACCGTTATACAGGGCTGCCACTCTGCTCCGATTTTGATGGCGAGAATTGTTAATCAACTTTGCTTTTAAAAAATGCGCGAATTTAATGGAAAACCTCTGAATGAAATATTTTAAACTAAAACAACGTAGTACAAAAAATATAGCCTTATTTGAAAACTCTGGAATAAAGATTTTAGAGATAATCAAAAAGGGCTGCTGCGACAACGCGTAGGAAAAAATTAGGTTTACACGGTGCTATTAATTGTAATCAACGGGTGAAAATATTTATCTTGTTTTTTGCATAAAATTATCCATTGCTAGTTAGAGCTTCTGTGATTTTTTAGTGAGGATTGCAAATGCATAAACGTGCGAGCTAGGACTGCGAAGAGAACTGAAAGATAAGGAATACAGAATAAAAATAGTATAAATTATAGGAAAAGATTAATAGCTTTAATGAATTCATTTGTTCCAGCTTGTTTAAGCCCCGCCTTTCATGGAACCGAAAAGATAAATAATAAATACATATGTATTGGTTCGAACGTAAAAAGTAATTAAACAGGTAAATCTAAAATTATTCATCCTCCAAGTGACGACGATGTTGCATCTGTAGCTCGAAGCGACGATTCAATCGCACGCCCCGAATGAACTCTCCAGTCTTCTCCTTTGGGGCGCTGCGGCTCTTGAACATTTGCATGTGCCGTTGACGTCTCTCTGCCACCTTATCCTCAAACCCGACGGGCTTGCTTTTCTGTGCAGTGCTGGCACCGACTGTGCTAGTTGCCGTAAATTTCTTGACCACGTTTGTTGATAAATTAAATGCTGGCTTTGCTACTATATTGCTGCCACTCTTCAAAGGCAAGCGGCTTTGTTGCGGCACCTTCGCCAAAGTGGCTAGACGTGGCCCATGTAACTCTCTTAGGAATTGGTTTTCAGGCTGCTTGGCTACTGTTGGGTTGCTGCACCAATCAATTTTCCTGAGCGCCCGTGGTCGCGAACAATCGCCAGCCGCCAGTGCACTCGAACTTGGCATCTTCTTAACGGATGATCCAGCTGCTGGTTCACGCTTCAGGGCTGAGGTAATCAGCACCTTGGCACGTACTGCCTTGCGATCGAGATGGTCCACCAAATTCTCCATCTTGGAGAATTGCTTCTGGTGAATGGCTGCAAAGTTTGGAAGCTTGGTTCGCTTCTTCACCTTGCTGGGTGTGATCACTTGATTGGCGTTAAAGAATTCTAAAAAAGAGAGATTTTGTTGTTTTTCGGATCTGCGTAAGCAGTGTTTGGTGCAACTTACTTGGCGAAGGAATTCGGCTCGCTTTCGGGTGGCCCTCGTCCATCGATTTCGAGCGCTTGCGACGGTTCGTGACATCTGGAATTAGATTTATTAGCACACGACAGAAATGATTATATATATTCAAACATACTAGTGGTGTTGAGACCCTCCCAGCGCTTATCAATGTCATGGACATGGGCAACTTCAATGGGACTGCGGAAAGAGACAGTTCTCGATTTGATATCTTCCCAAGCCGAGGCTGAATTTGAGCGTCGTTTCTTTATTTCCATGTTACCCAACTGAGCGCTACGATCATCTGCCTCCACAGTCTTAGGGGACTTACGCGACTTGGACTTGTAAGGTGTAGGGAATCGATAGCCCTTTGAACGGTTGGGGCTTGGTTTTTTTATGTTCGTCGCGAATGCATTGCAAGTCAAAAGAGTCTGGTCCAGTTCATCATCCGTTGTTAGAACAACTTTAATTGATGTCTTTACTGAATCAGTCATATCGACTGTGACAACATTA
This sequence comes from Drosophila ambigua, assembly GCA_018150905.1. Lineage (NCBI taxonomy): Eukaryota > Metazoa > Arthropoda > Insecta > Diptera > Drosophilidae > Drosophila > Drosophila ambigua. The sequence continues at coordinate 1,876,027 of JAECWS010000086.1, forward strand.
GATTCGTCCCTCTTTTCCTCGGCGTCGAAGGTCGTGTTGAGCACAGATTTGTCTTTATCTGGCTCGGCCTGGTCATCATCGTCGATCATAATCAGTGAAGGCATTTCGCATTCAAAGTCATCTACCAATGCGGTACGTTCAGATAGCTGCTCAAGTGGCTCAAGTGGACACAATCCCAGGTCGTCCAATGTTTCATTGTTTGCGACCTGTGCCGCCTGTACAGTTGACTCTACCTTTATTTCCTCTTTGCCAACTGTATCGGCCAGTGGCAACAGGCCAAGATCATTCACATCCATCAGAATTGACTGTTTAGTTGACACCATGACTTCCTCATCGGTCTCATCGGCTGTGATGTGTTCCACTCCGATTGAAACTAAGCACTGTTCATCCTCATCTTCAGTATTTGACTTTGAATCTTTTTTCTCAGTGTTAGTATCCTCGTGAGTGATTTCAATGGTCATCTCCTCACCATCTATAGCTGAGGATGGCTCGTCAACACCATTTGGCTTGTCGACTTCGGCGTCTTTGCCTCCCAGATCGGTCTTGGACTTACTGGCGGCGCGCTTGGACTTACGACCTCGCTTACGGGAATTGCGGCCCACTTCTGCAGCAGTCCACTTTTGAGTAGGTTGCTCCTCAATTTCCTCACTCACTTCAACAACTTTGCTCATTTCCTTGGTGGCAGAACGTAGCATAATATCATCATAGTCCAGCGCCGGTCGTACACTCTTGCGCGCACTGCGTCTCGGGGTCTCATTTGCCTTCAGTTGACGTATGCTTGGTGGTGTTTTGGGGGGATCCGGATTGATTGGCGACTCCATTTCAGGGTTAGCTTGGCTTTTCTTACGCCCGTGACGAGTTTTCATGGCTAATGGTGTGTCTTTGTGTATATGTACACTTTGTTTGCGGAGTGGCGTCGGCGGCAGGACGCTCAAATCATCGTGTTGGTTTTCTAGTAATGGTAAATGCATGATATAGACATAATGGAAAATACGCGTCTTCAACATTCAGCTTACCATTAGTCGATTCCATTCCGAATTGCGTATAATATTTATGATGATATAGCACAAAAACAAAAAAATGCCACACAATTTTCCCGGGCTGTACGTTTATTTTGAAGAGTTAGGGATGTGCAATATATCTCGATGTATCAATATATCGATGTCTACTTTTTGCTGTTGATATATTTACTGGCGAAAAGAATAAAAACATTTGTTGGAAATTCCACAAACGGAACTACTTTTCGTAGTCAAACACTAATTTGGCAGTGCAAAATAGTTTTTCACTTCGTTTTTGTATACCCGCGTCCTTTGATTGATGCACCGGGTAAGTTTTATACAAATATCGGTATTTTCGGGCGATAATTTTGTTTGGGGTTTTAGTTTCGATATATAGTGAAAGCAACAATGGCAACGATGACTCGATTCTTTCAGTTAAATTCAAACAAAAATCAAATTGAGCCGAAAATCTTTTAAAATAAATTTATTAAAAAAACTTTATCCGAATACTTTAACATGTGAGCTGCCTCATGTGAAATAAAGCTAGCATCGAGATGGCATCAACGACTAGCAAATGAAAAATACATTTACATGTAAAATGCAATTCAATAAATATAATCTACTCCTATTATGCATTTGTGGCACTTTTTTGATTAGCACTCTTCGATTATGGGAGTGGTCTGCCTGCTCAGAGCGAGCTGGTAGGCAACCTCAAAAGCTTGTCCCAAAGTCAAAATAATTTCCTTAGCCAGTTCCTGTCAGAGTAAGTAAGATTTGTTGACATAAAGGGTAAATAAAGGTAAAGGTATTGTACGAACCAAATTATCGACCATAAAGACATGGCAATAATGCAGATCCTGTTCTTTGGTTATATATGCAAAGTACCGCAAATCTTCAGTGTCCTGGCACACACAATTGATATTCTCAATGTCATGGGAGCAGATGGCAGTCTACGAGAGCAATAAAATTGTATGTTATTTTGGGATAAGTAACGCTCAAGATGCTCTGTTCTTACCTTTTTCTCATGATCCATAAACTTAACACCGACACATGAAACCGCAATGTCCACGTTGAGACGCGTCTGCAGATTGGCAGCCTTCAGATATTTGGTGGATGTTGTGCAATTCTCGAGAAGGCTAAAGTCACTGACACTCGCGGCCGATTTCATGTTCTCATCGATCTTCAGTTTCTGAATGGACTTGCGCGTGGATAGTGTGCCCTGCAATTGCCTTATGACCGTCGATCCCAGATACTAAAAACAAAATCTGTTGTAAAAAAACTGCACCAGACAGATTCCAAGAAACACTTACAAACAGCGAGTATCGTATTTCGCCGTAGATAAGGGTGTATGGCGAGTGACACCAATGGGAGGCGGAACTCGAAGTCTGGCTCTTGCCCAGGAGTAGCTCTGCCGGATTTCGTATGTGCAAAGAGTATCGTGGGTCATCAGCTGGCAAACTCTGGGGTTCGTCGACGACTTGCTCTTGCTCCGGCTCGGTATCTTGCTCGTGTTCTGGAGATACTTCATTTCCGATATTCTCAAAAATGGTATCAATCTCGGCCCAGACACGAGAGGCGCTGAAATCCTCACCCGATGCAGAGTATCGCTGCTTGGACAAACTACGGCGATGATTCAGGGCATGTGCAGATCTCACCATGCTCGGTGAACGTAAAAATTCACGCTCCCGTGGCACTGAGGCTCGGCCATCAGTGGTGTCTGCAGCCAAATTCAATGTAGATCCCTTGAACAGTCCCGCGAATGGAATATCGCCAACGAATTCCTCCACGTGATCCGAATTAAAAGAGTTTGTGGTGCGTGTTGATTCACTCGCTTCCAAGCTGCTATCCTTGCGCAGTGTCACGGGCAGTATATAGTTCAATATCGTATGTTCCGCCTCCGTAACCGTGGGCGGCGGGTAATCCGGCGTGGGCGAATGACGCACCGTTCGCAATTTGTGGCCGTTGTTGCTGCTGTTGTTATTATTGCTATCCAATACTGCGGTTTTCGCCGGCTCTCCATTGCGTCCTTCTTCTATCACCACTAGGTTCGCATAGTCATTGGATTTGCCATTTATGTGAGTACGTGGCATCGGAATCGGGGGCGATGGCAGCGTCATTTCCACATAAGAAGCCACGGCCTGTTTTCGTGCCCCAGCTGTACAATAATTGTTATAAAAAACAGATCTTTAATTAACCAACTGGGCACTCTTCATGCATTTCTTTTGTACTTACAATTACTGCTTATGCTGGCGGAGTTGTTGTCATCACTGCCGGAACCATTTCTCAGCAGATTGATGTACTCGTAGGATCGCGAGGGCACCGAGGCACTGGAGATATCGCTGAACGTCTGGAAGCTAGGCAGCTGGGGCTGCTTATAGACAGGCTTGTACGATTCCCAATGATGATCCCTGTTGTCGTCCCTGATTGTGTGGACATCGTTGAATGATTTCTGCAGTATGATCGGCTTCATGGCCAGATAGTTCTCCGGCAGCTTGGTGTACGTATCCAGCGAGCTTAAAGAGTGCGAAAGTCCGTTTGCTTGATCTTGGTTTCTATGGGGAAGCAGTGGGGTGGATGGTTATGGAAGAAAGACCATTAAGACCAGACCGGTTAATTGAAGAGTGAGTGGAGCATTCGATTCTGACGATGATGGAAGTGGGCGTGAGTGTGTGTGGGTGTGCAAGAGTTGGGATGAGTGCAGTGCGTTTTCCGAATGACATGAGCTGCAGAGCTGGGGGTTAATTAAGGTCACGACATTAACAGCAACATTACGACAGCAGTGAGAGAATGTGTTGGTTGGTATGGGTATGCGTGCCACAAGTCATGGTTAGGGCACTAGTGCTGGGGCTTACTTCCTCTGCCTCGCCGAATCTCGCAGCTTGGACAGCTTCTGGCGCTGCGAGTTCTTTTCAAACAAACGCTTCGGCAGCGACTGGGTGCCATTCTCCACGACCAAATCATCAGCTACCATCCGAGTTTGCTGTGCCATCGCCTGGTTGGTAAACTCTGCAAGAAATTATGGTCGTTAGAAATGTGCAAGGCATGGCTTCTTCTCCACGCACCATTGATGACGCCCACAATGTCGTATGTGACGTGGGGGGGATAGTCGGAGAGTATATTCAGGGCAGTGCGTCCGTTGCCATCTGTGGCGTGTACAAAAATGCCGGCCTTTAGCAGGGTGACCACCACAGACTTTTTGCCGCACAGCGCCGCCTCGTGAAGGGCGCTGCCCGCATGGGTGAGTATGTTGACATCCACGCCCGCCGCCAGCAGCGTCTCCACCACCTTTTTGTGTCCATTACGACTGGCCAGATGCAGACACGTGTGCGTGAAAATGTTCTTTGTCGGCGACGTGGCATACGGACTGGAGCTGGAGTAGCCCAGCAACTCGGACAGATCCCTCTCGTCCTCTCTTTTGTATGGCAGTATTAGATCTGGATAGACCCGAAGCAGCGTTTGAACCACCTGCAAGCGTCCGAATTGGGCGGCCAGATCCAGAGCCGTCTGGAAGCTGTTGTTGCGTATTGCCGGATCAGCACCATAGGAGAGCAGAATGGCCACGACGGCGTTGTGTCCATGCTGGGCACCCGAATGCAGCGGCGTCTCATTCTCGATCGTTTGGGCATTGGGATTGGCCCCATTCGGACTGTGCATTAGCAGCATTTTCACAATTTCGTGATGCCCAGCCCAAGCGGCGAGAAATAGCGGTGTGGAGCCACGGATATCCGGCACATCCAGCTGGGCATTGTGGGACAGCAGCAGGCGGACAATACTGCCATGACCGTTGAGGCAGGCATGATGCAGTGATGTGTATCCATTCACGTCTTGACAATTGATGCTGGGACTGCGGCGAAAGCTGAAATATGAGATCCACATTACATTAACCACATAAATTCAATTGGAAATGCTTCTGATGACTCACCTCGACAATGGTCCGTGACGTTTGGATGAATGGTCCAGTAATTTGTCGACGGTTCGGATGTCTCCACTTCTTGCTGCCGTCAGCAAATGTTGATCCTTGCCCATTGGAGCTGCGATGTGTTTAAATTACTGGAGGAAAATAAAAGTGCGAAGAGCGCACATCTTAGTGTCTTGTTCTATATTAAAAGGAATGAGATCATCGCAAGAAAATATGGAGGAGCCCCAGGCCCAGCCCCAAATTAGGTGGCAGGCAGAGTCAGCTGTTTACTTGCCCTTACTGTAAACAGAGAACCTGTCGATTTGTTGGCACATGCACACATACATGCATACACCCATGGGATGGAATGTGCGCTCCACTCCGCCTCTTCCAAGGTCGTCGAACGGCATTGGGGCAATCAATTAGATTGCCGCTCCACTAAATATTGTTTTACTCAATTACTATTTACCGACTATGTCCGAGTCCAGTTGTAATGTGCGCAGCCATAAACGACCCAACTTGTTATCCCCAACGATAAGAAATCATACGCGAATCGGGGATCATATACAGAGGAAAAAAACGATCTTAGCCCACTTAAGCCCCATCAATTTAAACAGATGAACAACTTGCGTTAAATGGCGGAAATTAATACTTATTGTAAATGTTCATCTTAGATTCATTACACAAAAAAATTACGACTATATCTTTCACCAGAATTTCCTAAATATTCTTCAAGTTTCATAATTTTAGTGCTTGAATTTAGAAACGAACTGGTCATCAATGGGTTAATCGTTCTCTGTCCATGATCGGAAATTATATTTTCCGATATTGATATTCATTTTAATATAACAAGCTAGCTAGGAATCTCAGCAACTAATTTATAATTTTATCCGTAAATACATACATTTTCTACATTATTGGATAACTTTAGGGACTTCTTTCTATTGAACTTTTTTAGAAAATAAGGCTTAAACAGAATGCGCCAACAACAAATAAAAGCATTAAACGCAAGTAACGTAAGTGCGAATGGAATGCAACGTAATTTGACCACTTGTTGCTTGTCCATGAGTAGTATGGGCATTTGTACACCCTATTAACATTAATTCATATTAAAATTTAGACATCCAAGCTGTTTTTAAACATTATTATTTACTTTTTCTTGGATTGACATGTTTTTGTATTCTATTCATTTAGTTTCTGTATATACGTATATCTCATTCTCGATTCATATTCTGGGTATCTGAAAGCTGCAAAATTTCGTTGTAGTAGTTTTAAATCAGACTGTAGCCTGAAATTAAAAAAAGTCCTTAGCTATATGATATCCTCTTCCCCATAGAAAATCGAAAAATCAAAACATATAAAGTAAGGCAATGTTATATAGTAGTAATAGATAATGAAATTGATTTAATATTCGATATCCAGGAATAATACCCTTTATATAAACGGATATAAGCCCTATCGATTGTGGTCGATGTATTCTCGTGCTGGCCGATACTTTTCAAAATGACCGCCAACCTCCACTTATCGTACAAGAATATCGATATTATTCGGTCTCAAATCATGGTGATTGTTCAAAATTTGTTCTCTTTTCGTGAAGTGACTTTCGTGGTGACTTACCTCTCATTTTCGTGGTTCGAGCCACATGATTTGAAAAAAAAAAAAATACTATCGTAATAGTATCGGGCTCAAATAATTATTAAAAAACCATTGAAACCTTTTAGGAACTTGTCCATTGTAAAAATTAGATGCCACCTGTCGATTTGATTACAAATTTGTCTTCGTATTTTAGAGCAGCCAATCCTAACATATCAAAAGCACAACGGACTGTATTTCATATCATATAATATCACGGTATGGCAGCCCGCAGCATCTACGAATTGCACGAGTCTGGCAGCGCCATAACACAGCTATCGGTATCAATGAAAGAACAATGAAACTATCAATAGCAGCAAAATATCGATACTATCGATTGTGCCTTCTTGAAATTATCCATCTCTATCGCTGCAGCTGCACAAGCCAATTTTTTTATGAGTCTTGAAAAAACTTAAGCATTTCTTGAAATTACCCATTAATAAGTAATTAAGGTAGCAATATGGAAACGACAAACGTTAGCACAGTTAAAACCAAACGAAAAGATAAATCCGAAGGTAAGTGAAAGCATTTGAATCTGTCTAATCGTGAACGCGGGGTGAGGTGCGAGGTGTGCCGGCACAAAGAGTCGTGTGAATATTTCTGATAACGCGCATGGTGTGGCTAATATAGCGCGGCCCCATTAAAGTTTAAGGTATGCCTCGTGTCTGCCATGCTTAATGCAATACCATTCATTATGTTGCCCTTGCAGACGCACATGACGAGAGGCAGAAGGAGGAGCCGCGGCCGGATCCCAGTGGCGAGCCACATAGGAAGCTACTGCGTCTCGGCGAAACACTGGACAAACCTCTGGCCGTGCCGGAGGTGCAACTAAATGCCGCTTATCAGCAGAAGGAGCTAACGCAGTGGTTACAGACGACATGGTCGAAGGGGGACAAGACCGTCAAAGAGGAGAAAACCGGCGCACAAGTGTTTGGTGATCCGTTCCAGATGTGCCTGCTGCCAGGCATGCTGGCGGACGGCACTAGCAAAGACCTGGTGTCTGAAATCATCGACAAAGTTACATGGTCGCGCAAGCAAATGGACCTGTACGAGTTCTACCAAAGCACAGATCTGTCCAACATGCCCCGGTGTCGGCTGCTCACAAATTTCCTGCAATTGTTGCGGAAACAAGTCCGCCCCTGGCTGGAGAAGGTGACGAACCTGAAGCTGGACTACGTGTCGGCCTCCTGCAGCATGTACACCTGCGGCGACTATTTGCTGGTGCATGACGACCTGCTCAAGGACCGACAAATAGCCTTCATTTACTATCTGTCGCCCTGGGAGGGGGCGGAGGAGTGGAGCGAGACGCAAGGCGGCAGCCTGGAGATCTTCTCCAGCGACGACCAGTGCTTTCCCCAGTTCCCAGTGCACCGCAAAATAGCCCCCAAAGATAACCAGTTCGCATTCTTCAAAGTCGGCTCGCGCTCCTTTCATCAGGTGGGCGAGGTGACCACATTCGATTACCCGCGTCTCACCATCAACGGCTGGTTTCACGGCGAAACCAACGAGGCATTCGTGCCGGACTCGATGCGCGCCTTTCCCCGCCTGAGCTACCTTCAGCCGGATAGCTCGAACAAGCCATCGTTGGGTCTTCTGCTCAATAATGTCTACCTAAAGACGGCCACGCGACGCAGCATCCAAAAGCGCATCGAGGAGAACTCGGAAATCTGCCTCTACGAATTCTTCAAACGCGAAAAGTTCGAGCTGGCTCGGGCGCAGCTCTTAAGCGATGCCGAATCGCTGGTCTGGCGGCGTCAGGGACCGGCCAATGCACACAATTACGAGGTCATGGATCTGAGCACGGCCAGAGGAACGATCCAGGAGCTGCTGCAGCTGTTCCGCAGCAATGCCATGTTTGACCTGCTACGCGACTTTACCGATCTGGACTTGAGTGGCGCCGATGCCGTGCGGCCCAAATGCAGCGTGGAGCTGCAGCGCTGGTCACACGGGAACTACACTGTCCTGGGCGACGGCCTGGTCAGCGAGGAGAATACCCTCGACCTGGTCTACTATCTGAATGCGGCGGAAGGAGCTGCAGTCATCACATACCTTTCACCCGACGGCGAGCTGCCACATGAGAAGGAGAAGACGGCCTCCGAGGAGGAAGAGGACGATTCTGTTCTGCTCACCATATCGCCCGTGGACAACGCCCTGAACATTGTCTACCGCTGCGAGGGCACCACCAAGTTTACCAAATACGTGTCGCGCAATACGCCCTTGGAGAAGGGACCCGTTTTCGTTATATCCTGCAGCTACAAGGAGTAGTCGATGCTGTTCGCGCACAATCTTCTGGGACTATATACAAACATTCGTTGCGGTCTAATGTACAGAACTAATTTACCGAATAAAAATGATGTAGAAAACAAACCTGAATATTTCCGATTTTGCTATTTGCTGCTCGCGCATCGCCCACCCCGCGTTGACGAAAGCCACACACTAAAATAATTCGCACTTCTGCTTCTGCTTGCCATTACAGATAAATATCGCATCGGTGCCACGATCGCCTTCATTGTAGTCATCATTGGGATTGGCGTACCGATGTGGTGGAAAACCACAACAGTCTACAGGTGAGTCATCCTGCCTGAGGCACTTTTTAAATGATCAATCAATCATTCATTGCATTCAGAGTCTCTTTGCCATCGAAGGCCATACTGAGTCTGAGCGAGCAGCCCATCAAAACGGCTGTGCAGGTGGCCCTCTACACACAGGGCTCCAGTCGCGTCCAGCTGCTCATCAGCGAGCTTCAAAACGCTTTTAGCGATAGCGGTAAGAAGGATGTGCCCTGTGACCCACCATCCATTAGAGTGACTAATAATGTTTCGTTTCGTTGCAGAAATATGGGCCGTGGAGTTTAAACATCTGCCGCCGCCGGCCAGGGCCAATGAGGCGCATACGCCTGCAGCATTGGAGAAGCTGCTGCTGCAGGAGCATCCCCAGAGTGTGGGGGACTTTATGTTCATTGAGTGGCCCAACTTACAGGAGGAAGTACTGCTCACGACCGAACGTTCAGCTCTGATGCGCAACGATACAAGTGAGACCAGATAATTTCGATTATCCCGAAACCTGATTATTAGTGAAGTTTTGAACTTTTGCAGCCGCCAATAAGCTGGCGCAGGTTCTGCACTCGAAGATCCTGCAGACATATCGCATCAATCAAATACTCAGCACAGACGATCGACTGGGGGCCAAGTCCGAGGCAGCACAGCCCGCCTACGATGTCATTGTGTCCGTGCTGAACCCGAAGCCGCGTCTAACCCACGCCCAGTGGAACATTTCGATGGCTGTGAAGAGTGAGACTTTGTGACTTACAGCGCAGCATCATTTCTCATTGCTCAATTTCTGATTCGCAGCATATGTGGAGCCTTGGCTGGCCCAGTTGTCGGACATATCCAACTATACGGTGCGCACGCAGTGGAAGTACCGTGTGTCCATCGAAGCCAATCTCAAGCAGGTGCGCGACGAGAGCAAGCTGGGTCGCCATTATGCCTTGCAGGAGGCGGATCTGCCACACCTGCTTACCTCCATATCGCAAAATCTAAGCGCCAGCACCACCGACAAACCGGCCATCAATCTGGTGGTCTATATTCCGCCCTGCAAGACCGCACCGCTGCACATCTACAACCGCAAGAACCAGTTGCTGACGCGGAACGGAGTGGATGCCTTTATATCGCCACCCTGGGGCGGCGTCATCATTGCCAATCCGCCGGAGAGCGTGTGCCTGGCCTATGCAAATGACCAGCAGCCGTTGCCCTACCATGTCAGCACCACGGACAACATGCAGGTGATGCTCGACCAGCTGCACAAGCTGCTCGACATCAGCAGCGAGCTTCAGTTGGAGGGCGTCAAGACGGTGGACATTGAGCAGTTGGCCCCGCGCCGCTGGGAGTACGAGGCCTACCTCAGACGCAGCGCCATTCGCCACATTACCACGGCCAGTAGAACGCTGCAGAGCCTCATTAACCTGCTGGGTAACTGCTCGAATCATCAGCACATAATCAGGCAATCCATAATCAATTAGTTTCCTCTCGTCCACAGATCAAATCAGTTATATTGTGATAAACGACGATGTGGCCGCGGCCATAACGAGCTCTTATGCCGACATTATGGCCGCCAAGGCCGCTCTACTGGAGCATCGACTGGGCGACGCTTCCGCACTGGCCAAGCGCGCATTTGTGGCCTCAGAGCGGGGCTTCTTCGATGCCAGCTTGCTGGCGCAGCTTTACTTTCCCGACGAGCAGAAGTACGCCATTTACATTCCACTCTTCCTGCCCGTGCTGGTGCCCGTGCTCAGTTCCTTCAACATGCTGCGCAAAGTGCTGCAAAACATTCGGAAGGAGAAGCAGAAGCAGCAGTAAACGAGCCGCGACGAATGGTTACTACACCCAATTAAAAAACCGACTATTCTTGATATAATTTAATAAACTAATCCGTCAAGGCCATGGCTGCCAGTTTATTTGGGCTTCATTCGGTAAAGGTCATCGTCGATCTCTTTGCGCAGGCGCTTATTGGGCGGCTTCGGCCGGCAGTAGTTGGAATTCATGCTGTAGATTGCGACGCACACCACATAGGCAATCAAGATCCGTTTCAGCATGTTCAGATGGCCGGCGATCCGGACAGAGTCCCCCCGACTTACAAATGGAATTTTGATCACTGAATCCAAGCACTTTCGGGCGGCACATTATCTGAAAGTAAACTGCTCGACACCTTTTCCATTTCCAGCATTCCCTGATACTAGTGGGAGCTGCAATGGATGTCAGGGCTGACGATGGTACGCACCCCTCGGGGGCCGATCGCAGCCAGCGCAGCGCAGCGTGTGAACGGAGCGGATAGGTCAGGTTCAGACGCAGTCGCTGCCGGATGAATGCCAAGAAACGAATGCCCCACCAGATGCAAAGCCAAAGCAGCAATGCTCTTTCCTCTGCCCATGTGGGAGGATCATTTCGGGTAGCTCCAAACTATCCAGCCACAGAGATATACCCCTGCCGGGTTAGGGGTCTTGACAGCTGCAATTCAAATATACAAATGGCGGGCAAGGGAAAACGGAGAAGCAAATACGGGGCTGTCAAAACTCGTTAAACATGGAATTCAATTGGTAATGGGGGGGCGGTGGATGCTGAGGCGGGGCTTGGGCCAGGGGGAGCGGTCGGCGTCAAAACTATGCGCATTAAAAGCAAATAGTTAATTTTTAATTGCTCACGGCTCGTTGGCTCTCGGCAGACGGGGGACAGACAAAGACATAACCGAACCGAATCTCCACAGACATACTCGTAGCCGTCGTACTCGTATATATTCAACAAGTATTTGTCTCTTATTCAAAGGTTAAATATTATTTTAATGAGCCGTGCTTGTTGTCGGAGGCTATGGCTATGGCCGGGACTTTTGCTTTGGGTAGGTAGATAGGTAGGTAGGTGGGCAGGTGGGGGAGACGACTACTTCAGAAAAGACAGAAACCTTTTCTCCAATGTGCGAGGCTGAGAGATGGAGAGCCGGAGCTACAGCCACAGCTACACAGCCCCAAGACCGCAAAAAGGTCAACAATGTGACTTTTAGCGATCGCCAAATGCCGCCAACTTGCCAAGTGGCTTTGTGTCATGGTTTCGGTGCCATTGTTGTGGCGTTGCCTCGTCAGGCGACAGCATATGGCGGATACGAAACCAATTCGAACCGAACCGAGCCGAGCCTGTGACGCCTACACCTAACCCTTTGCAACCGCTTTTCGGCCGCAAGGGCCATCGTCTGCATTTCCGGCATAGATGGCCCATTAGCCCGCCGCAGAATTGCCTTTAAAATCCCATTTTCCCACACGCACTCGGCCCGGTCCTCTCCGTCACGGCAACCGCGGCACGCACGTCACAAATCAATTCAGTCGGAGTCAAAGTGGACGAGAGACGCGAGATGAGCCGAAGGCTAACACAATAACGAAACTAATTTTGATGCGGTTGTTAAGTATTTCCAAACACTTTGGCAGATTAAATGAGTTGGCTGAAGTGGAAAATGTGGCAGGGAAGAGCCACCATAAAGATGTTGCACCTATTGTCTGGTCTGGTCAGCTCTGGTCAGGTCTGGTCTGGAGGGGGCGGGCACACTCGACTGCAACAAGGCGTGTAATTAATAATTGATTGAATTTTTCCCAAACAATGAATGACAGGGGGGCACTCGAGGCGATGGTGCTGGCGATTGCGACGGCGATGGCAATGTGGATGTGGATTGCGGTCTGGACAGCTGCAGACAGCAAAAGAATTGAAGAATTTTTCGCCCAAAATGGCACAAAGTACACAATGAGCAGCCGCCGTCAAGTGGCCTGGCCCAAGGAGCTGTGGAGGCTGTTGCAGCCAGGTGTGCCCATAAGTTGCTTATAAGGAGCCAGCACGTAAAAGTTGCATTGCAAAATGTTTACTGCTGCAATTGTAAACACTGTTGACCATATGAGAGTGGTTGTTGCTGTTGTTGTTCCAGCTGCTGCTGCTGCTGGTAGTGCTGCATCGATGCTGATGCACTTTTTATAGCACCATTGCATTCCCACCGCTAAGTGAAATTAATAAAAATTGCAATCAACTTGAATGCCCCTAAGCTGGATGCGAGCGTTGCACCAAAAACGTCAAATGCGTCTGCGCAATTCACATAATTTGTTTAATTAATTACGCCAACACATTTTCATTGCTGCCTATTGGGTAATACCGCTGCAGAGACGCCGCAAACATCAGCTGCTGCTGCTGATGTGATTTTTCACATAAACTAGAAGAAAAAAAAAAAAAACAAAAACAGACACTATAACTATAACAGCAATTGAAAGCCGAACGGATTTGGCAGCTTTCGAAAGATTCAACCATCGTCAAAGTGGAAGTAGATGCTGTTGCTGCTGCTGCTGCTGTTGCCTCTGCAACATTCTCAGCCTGCTCCAAGGCCATTCTGCATATGCTGCTGCTGCCACCATATCTTGCAGCCATTTGGAGAGCGGATCGGCCAATTGCAAAGTAGCATCTAGCAGTTTCGACGAATTTCAAGTCTTCGATTCGTTTTTTATTCGTTTCGGATTTGAGTTGAGGAAGCATTGCAGCCACAAATGTTAGCAGAACAAAGTTCAGTCTCAATACTGCCACAAGAACTAAGGGACTTCTTTTGGTTACTTGACAAAGTAACAAACCTGTGGCATGGCAGGACGGGGGCTGCATGGCGACCTACCTATACGTAACTGATTGTGGAACAATTAAACAATTTGTTTAACAAATGCCCTGCCGCAGCTCAATAAACTGAAAGCGAATGTAAACAGCACAAGCACAAGCATCAGCAACAGAAACAGCATCATTGGATTCATCATCATCTTCATTTTGCAAGTGGCAGCCATGGGAAAGAGATCTCATCGGCTGTTTGGGGGTCTGGGGCTGGCTGGAAAAGTGTCGAAGCGGACAGAGCCCAAGGACGCTGGCTGGCTGGCTGGCTGCTCGGCTGGGTTATAAAACAAATAAAGCGAAATGTATTATACAAAATATTACTTACCCTTACCGCGGTTTGACATAAATGCCAATTTAAATGCTGCAAAACGCATAAATCAGCAAAAAGCCAAGTTTCTGTTGTCGCTGTTGCCGCTGTGGCTGTTGTCTCTGTTGCTGTTGTTGTCGTGTTTTTTGGCAAACAAACGATCAGCAAGTGGCGCTCCTCAAAAAACGTTTTTGTCCCAAAATGTTTCCCGCAAAATGAAGAAGACTCCGCCGCCACAGTCAGCTTTGGGCAGAGTTCAGGCAAAAGGCAATGTTGCTGCTGGGTTATGCTGCTGCCGTTGCTGTTGCTGCTGCTGCTGCTGGTGGGTAATGGGTGACAAAAGATGCCGTCTAATTGAATTACCATAAAATAAAAGTTGTCTTGAAAATGCGCATAATTTCAGCTCAGAGTCTAGCGTTTAGAGTCAGCATCCTGGTCAGCATTAGTAGCTATTAGCCGTGCAGCTCTTGCTCTGGCGCTGGCATTTGGCATTTGGCGACTCAGAATTTTTATTCTTCTCTCTCTTTCCAGAAGACTCACGAACAATGTCGGTGCTTCAGCTTAGATCCAACTGCAACGCAGACCAGCGCCGACTAAGCTCATTAACATGATTACAATGGAACCCTGACTTCATAATAATTCACACATATTCCAGCCGTACGGCAAATAATTACGAAAAGTGCATTTGTATGGGCATGCAATTAGTCACAGATACAGCAACCACCACCACACAGTAACAAAACTACTCTTGGTGCAGCATCTGCATCTGCTGGATTCTTTGCCGCCCCTAAACCACCTCCACCTCCTCCTCCATCCTCCTCCATCAACGTTTCGTCTCATTCATTCCCATAATTTACCAAATATTTTTTATTATTTAGTTTTTATTTCGCTTCTACCATGATCCATCTGTGTAAGCATAGATACTCGTATCTAGCAGGTACGACGGTGCCAGTATGTGTGTCTGTGTGTGGCGGCATAGCAACTGCAATGTCTATAACATTTTCTCACGTTTCGTCGTGCAGATTTCGGCACAAGTTGCGCCTTGGTGTGGCACAGCCCGGCCCGGCCCGGCCTGGCTCGATCCGACTAGCTCTGGCCTAGCCTGGGATGCGATGCGCTGAGGCTGTTGGTGGATGGATGGTGATAATGATGATGCTGGTGCTTATGCTGCGGCTGCTGCTGCTGCTGGTAGTGGTGGTGGCGAGGCCGTTGCCGCAGCGGGGGTGGGCGGCTAATGCACATTTTATGCAAATTTCGACTGCAGCGATCACAGTTTGTGTGTGTGTGTTGGCAGACTGAGGCTAGTCCACGAGTGCCAGAAAATACAATTTAGAATGCTTGACTGCATCGACTAGCGTTGGATGTGGATTAAGGCGGATTAAGTCTTTAATCTGTTTAATGGAATGTTCTTTAAATAAAGTTGTCTAAGTACTTGCACTCGCTTAGGTGGATTCTTTAACACATTATGTACGATGTGCACTTACCTAATATGACTTTACATTTTATTATTTTATTTGATTTTGTTTTATTATTCAAAGATAAACTTTTAACAGATCGATGGAGTATATTACGCAGTATAAAGAATGAAATAAATACAAATTAATAAATACAGCTTTAACTTAGGTTAATTGAAGTTCTAACTAGAGGCAGCGTCCTAGAAATACAGCGTCCCAGTGGTCTACCGGGAAACTTCATTACTTTAATCGAAAACAAGTTCGTTGCTCAAGTCTTTCATTTTATTGGTTAGTTTTTAATGCGTCTCGTCTCGCTGGATTTTTATTCAAACATGCCGCCGCATCATGGCGAATGCGTCAAATTAGCCAGGCAGACCACTCACCGACAGACGGACGGACAGCCAGACACACATACCCACTGACTGACTGACCGACCCATTCCCAATCCTGCAAAAGCTTTCGGGTTTCGCAAGCAGCGTGGCATCCATAAAACTCCAAATTGCACAGCTGTGGCCTGCGTCTACGTCTGCGGCTGGCAGCATTTGCCACGTGCAGCCTCCCAATCCGAATCCGAATAGGAATCCCAATCCCAGCCAATGTGTAAACACATCAAATGCACACAATATATGTATACATATATGTACAGGTATACCTGAGTACACTGGTATGCAATTTCTTATTATGAGCGGCTGCCTGGCAAAAGGTTTTCCGAGTGCTGCACTTTATCAACGGGAAAATCTGCTGGCAGCCCATGCTCATTGCTGCACAATTACTCAACGACCTGGGATGGCCCGTCCACCCGTCTGTACGTCTGTCTGTCTGTACGTCTGTCTACCCGTCTGCAATTCCAATTCCAGCTTCAATCCCAATCGCAATCCTCGCCAGTTGCGACTCGTTAGTGGTTGGCCTGCCGCAGTGGCTCTGCCTCGACTTCTGCTTCTGCCAGGCTTTTTGCATTTTTTGGCGCGTTACTTGTCGCTGGGATGCCACCAAATGCCAGACCAAGCTCTGCTCGAAGAGAAGCGGCAGTCTGCTCAGGCGCATCTTCAGCTTAATTGAATTTTTAGTTTTGCTGTTGCCACTGCTGCTGCTGCTGCGGCTGCTTCTGCTGCTGGTGGTGAATGCATTTTCGGTGAATGCATTTTCCATTGGCTCCCACACGATGTGCAAATGCTTTCGGCACTTTTACTACACCATCACCACAATTCAGGCAGCTGGCAAAGCTTACATAATGAGTAAAAATTAAATAATTTACCTCACAAACGGATTCTTAACGAGCCGAGACAGCAGCAGCGCGCAGCACAGCGGTTTGGCGCTTCGGTCTTGTAGTTGTTTTCCGAGCACTTGTAGCTGCCAAGTGAAACACCGAATTCGTGTCTTTGTCGGGAGGGGGCAACACATTTATCAATGTCAATGCGGTGTCTATCTATTGTAAGGCCATTCGAACTGATGCGATGGGTATTTAATTGAAGGCGCTCGCTAATTAGAATCCAATCCGCTTAGCTTAGATGCTGTGTAATGCCACGCAGAAATCCATTCAGACCCATGCAGCGAGCGCCTGCTAGTTCGTGTCTGGAGTCATCTTTGGCCACTTGGTTGCGCTGGGTCATTGGACACTGGGTACTGGTACTGGCACTGGCACTTCCTTATTATTGGCCTTTCCCACGCAGAGGGCAGACAGCCAGTAGATCGCGTGAGTCATTGGCACACACAGGAGTATAAACTGAGCATTTATTACGAGTATTGGGACTGGCACTGCGACTGCGACTGGGACTGGGACTCCTCTGCCATCTCTTACACAATCACAATCAGCAGCAAATTAGAAAAATGGCAGCAGACACAGGCTCTGCCACAGCCACAGCCTCTGCCTCTGTCTCTGCCATATGCCATATGCCACTTCCCACCAAGTTTTTGGTGAATGTGGCTGCCAGGTTGAAAGTCATCCAGTCGCGCAGGCTCGTCCTCCGTTTCGGTTTCACTTTTCCAGCAAACTCTTAAGTTGACATTTTTTGTGTGCCGCAGTCTGGCAGCTGCTTTGCATGACTTTGCCTCTGCCTTTGCCTTTGCCCTGTTTTCGATGTCTGGTATTTTTTTTTTCCGGCAGGCAACCTCAACTTTGAAATGCCAAGCTGCCAGTTCCAGGTGACGCTTGAGGTTGTTTTGCTCGCCTTTATCTGGGCGCAGCCGAAATGCGAAATACGGAGAATCTGCCCCATCTGGTAGCAACGCCCAAGATGCACAGATTTTTGGCCGAAAACTGCAGGCGTGTAAATTCCCACACTGCAACAAAATGCCGCACATTGCCCCGTTCTCTGTGCCACACTCACCCATATAGACATAACCGGATTGGATTGTCGGTGGCATCGCGACTTTTGCCCCGACATGGCAGCGGCTGTGGCAGTGGCAGCAACAGCAACATCCACAGCAGATGGGCCAGCAAATGACAAAGCCCCGCCATGACTATGACATAATACCCCAGCGGAAGATGCAACCCAAGAGACCTGGCGCTGTGCTACGTGAACTGTACGGGTAAGGGTAAGGGTATGGGGACGAGTTCGGGTACGGGTTCAGGTACGGGTGTAATTGCGGTGGGAGTGAGAGTGCGGCCAGCGCTTGCCCACAATCATGAGTTGGCCCTGCGGCTGGCTGACGTAAGTGATGATGAGTGACGACTCCTGGCAGGCGGTGTAATGGTGCAGCGGTGCAGCTGCTCCGCAGCGCAGCAGCAGGGCACAATGCAGACAAGTGTCATATGGTCACACGCTGCGTATGCGTAATATGCGTTAAGCATGCATCTAGGGGACCAGACCACAAGAAGCCGCAGAACCAAAAACGAGCACGAAGACCGCGTACCGACCGAGTCGAGTCGAGTCGGGTCACACGAGACGACGAGCACGAAGATGGTTCGCGCGGAGATCTGCGGTGCTGCGAGCGTCTCTGCCGCAGCACCACTGCGATGGGCTCCAAGTGGTTTTTCCTTTCGCTTTCCGAAATCATTTCGCTTCGACAACGTAAACGATCCAGTCACAAATCGCGCATCGCATCGCAGCGCCCCGCTTGGCTCGCTTGGTTCGCCTGTCTCCTCCGTGCGGTTCGTACCTCTGCTATACCTGCCCTGCTGCCCTGTTGCAAGTGGCGGCTGTGACTCTGTGCTTTTTTTCTGCCGTTTTCTGCCCAGTCAAGTGAGGCAGACGTCGACGCCACGGCACGTCTCTCAACGTTTCGCTGCACCTTCTAAATGGCTCTTCCGTAGTTTTCGCACCTTGCGAAACACATTTTCGTACGCATTTACATACCGTCTGAATTTGGCGAACGCAAAAGCAGAAGAACCAACTTTTATATTTGGTCTTGTCGGCACCGACCACCGACTCATTTCCTACATGACGGACACTTTTTGGTGTGCGGTGGTGTTAAGTTTGTGAAAAGCGAAGCGAAACAAGGCGAAACGAAACGAAACGTAGCGAACATCTTGTGCGGCTTGTGGGATTTTGCAATCCGATCCAATCAAATCAAATCCCTTCCCCATACTCATGAGTTCTCTCTGGTGTTGTGTCTATCTGTCTGTCTTGTTTTGCAGTGCGATCCATGTGAAAATCGACATTAACTAGCAGCTTAATCGCTTTGGATTACCTATTGGATATATCATCCTGACTTTGGACAGAATCACTCGATTTGGATTACCCCTTAAAACTAAACCGACATGTTGAGTGTTGATTATAAAATGTTTGCCATCATTTTGGGTGAGTACAAAAACGGAATTAAAAATTAATTATAGGTTTATTTTTAAAGAAGTTTCGGGCTAATTTATTCCACAAATTTATTCTTGAAAAGTATAGAGGAAGAAATCTTCAAATTGGCCTGAAATAAAGCCCAAAATTTGGATCATCTAATTTATGTGAAGTACATAAAATATCAACAGCATTTTTAGCTGTAAGCATGCTTCGTCCTGAAGCTTTCCATCATTTATTAGCTTTAGAAAAAGTAAGCAAATGCCAGATCAAATATCGATTAGTGGGGTAAATTTCTTGCTGGCTTTTGTTTTATTTTTCTTGGTACATCATCGACACATCGGCACTTCTTTAATTGTGGCAATCGACCTTCTCCATGATCATGATTCATGAACAATCGCATATTGTGCTTGGACATAAAAGATCCCATCAGATCGCAGCATTGGCAAAAACCAAAACAAAAAATCGCATGATGCTCATTAGTTGGGTTGTCTTCAGCACATTTTTCTGTTTCAAATAGAAATGATGGGCTGCCGCTGCCCCTGCCGCTGCTGCTGGTTCAAGGTCCATTGATCGCGAAAGAAATTAATGGGATTCAATGAGTTTCATATCGATCACATTCGAAATCAAATGTAATTTGTTGGCCCGCTGCCGCAGCAGGGCGAAACGAAGACAAGGCTGAGAAATGGCAATTATGGCTAAGAGTAGGTCATCTGCATAATTACCGCATTGTAAATTATCTTATTACCAACCACTCGCAGCAGCACTGAAGGGGAGGAGCAGATGGAGATAGATGATTGGAGAGTGGATTGGGACAACGCCCAAAAACGGAAGCTTGAGGGGGACTCCAGCGTGCGACTCACTCCACTTGACTGTGCTGCGAGCGCTTTCCGATTTGTAGGGGCAGTCAGGCAGGCAGTCAGCAACCAAATTAGAGATTCACTCATTCCCACAAAAGCAATTGAAATCGGAATCGAACAATCTGCATTTTGGGTGGAAGGAAACAAAAGAGCTGCTGCCCCGTCAGTCCAGTCATAGTTCACTGCCACACAATGGGTGGAGGGGGCGGGCTTAGAGGTGGTAGGCAAGCTGCAATTGAAATTCATTTGAATTTGAATTAAATGCGAATCAGAGTCGAGTCGCGTCGGGTTGCTGCACAGCGTCGTCTTTCTTCTTGAGCCATCCAACTAGGCTGGATAGTTGGTTTTCTCTTTTTGTTGTTTTGGTACTTTTGGGTTTTCTTTATCTGTTTTTCCCTATTTTTTGTGTGCTTTTTTTGGCTGTGGCATGATGAATGGGGCGCACTGCGGCATTATGCAACCTGTGAGTGCAATTTGTGCCCTGGCTGTGCCGGGCCAGACGAACCGAAGCCATCGATGCTGGCTGCAGCATTTGTTCTGCAGCTGCAGATTCCACTTACAATTTGCAATTACAATTTGCCTTAATTGCTCATCTTCCGCTGGCGTTGGCCAAGAACAGAAGCTGCCACATTACGTACGAATAAACAAAAACCTGCTCGGAGATACAGTCCGCGACAGACATGATACATGATGGGCGTGATGGCAATTAGGAGGAGTCACGGGTTTAATTAGCTTTTAATGTCCGACGCAGGTACGACAAGGCACACTGTGATATCCATAAAAGTGATTGACTTGGCATTTTAATTGAACGACCCTCATGAGCAGAGTGGATCCATAGATCCACAGATCCGTTTTCGGCGGCTAATTTGACAGCTGGACTGACCCCAGCGATCACACACACAAATCGCTGTGGGAATGCGGCGTTTTGTTTTGCCGTTTGACTGCAATGACTGAAATGTTAATGATGTCTCTCGGTATCAGAAATACCAATCAATGGACCCAAAATAAATAAATAAAAAAAGCAGACAGGCACACGCAGAACCATGTTGGAGGCTGGTGGCTCGCTCAGCTCAGCTCAGCCTTGGGCCGCCACAAGTGCTTGCTGCGGCACACATAAATCATGAGCTCGTCTCGAGATCGCGCTGGCATTATGTAAGCGAAAGTGATGCGAGCCCCGGCCACATGAAGGTCACTCGTCCACTGGTCAGCATCAGCACCAGCACCAGCTCCAGCCTCGGCTTCAGCCTGAGCACCAATTCTAGCACTACTTGAGTTTCCATTTGAAGACGCACAAGCCTAACCAGATCACGATTTCTGTTTCTGACTCTTGCAGCAACGACAGCGGCGACACTTTGGAGCAGCTTTGGCATCGGCCAGGCACAGTTGCTCGACGAGGACGATGACTTGGCTTTCGGCAGGCCCTGGCCCACGTACAGTCTGCAGAATATGCCGAAGACGCAGTTCACCTGCCACGACAAGATACTCGGCGGCTACTACGCGGATCCCGAGACCCAGTGCCAGATGTTCCATGTGTGCGTGAAGCTTCCCGGAATCGGGGTAAGTGTTGTCTCCTCTTGCAAGTGCAACAGTCTGCGATTAAGGCAGCAGCAGCAGAGTCAGCTAAAAGAAATGCCACCCCAAGCCACAACGAATGGTAAATGCTCTTTGTTGGGCTACCCTTTGGATCCGTATGACATTTAAGCCCCTGAATCCCCTCCTTGGTTCTAGTGCCACAGATTCTGTGCTCCTTTGGGACCTTACTTTGTTCTTAACTTATATTCAAGTTCCCCCGTTCCACCCCACACCCCAAGCAATGTTCAGAGTAGGAAAACGAAAGACTTGGGCAACGAACTCGCTGAGATCTGACTCGAGCCCCGCGCGCTGTGCTGTCTCTCTGTGTCAAAGTCCCAGCTAAATGGCAAAGTTGCACAGCGAGGCAGCAGCAGCAGCAGGAGGAGAATGTGTGATGGGGCTTCGTGACTGGCCTGTGCCGGATGATACTTAGACCTGAAGAAGACTTTGCTGTGCAGCGCTTGGATCGGCTCGTATCGGATCGGATCGGTGACCTTTAAGTGTGGGTTTTGTGTTCGTTTCTTTATTGCATGCTTCGAGTTGTCTTCCACTCTTCCTTGACTACAGCTGCGGCGGCTTTGGTGCAGCCTGAATCTCGACTTTGTTGCGGCTGCACTGCAGCTCGCTGTCCTGCTCCGACTGCTGCTGCTGCTGCTGCAGCTGGACCAGCTGCCGTTCGTGGCTGGTTTGCATCTCCTTGCAGTAGCTGTCGAGCATTTCGGACAGTTGCTGCTTGCGCTGCATCTCACGCGCCTGGAAGACCTGGCTCTGATCCTGCCACAGTTGATTGAACCTCTCCGTGTACTGCTGCAGCTTCTGCCGGAAGGAGATCTTCTGCTGCAGCAGCTCCTCGTTGACCCTGATTAGTTCGCCATTGAGTCGGCTCACCATCTCATCCCTTTTCTGCAGCTCCTTTTGCTGTTGCTGATTCTTGTGGGCCAGCAGCTCGACTCTCGACTGCAGCTGCTGCAGCTCTTCGACTGTCAGCTCTGCCTCCCATCGGATTTGCTGCAATTTCTGTGTGGACACAGGGACAATGTCCTTGTCCTTGTCTTTGTCCTGGTCCTGGCAGACCACCTGCTTCGTCCCTAGGGCTGTGTCGCTACTGCTGCACTCGTTATATTCCTCGGAATCGCTCTCCAGAGCATCCATCGTCTCATACAGCTGCAGTTTGTCCGCACTGCTGGTCCAAAGCTCGAGGCTGAGCACCTTCTCCTTGAGGCAGCGATACTTTGTGTGCTCCTGCCTGTACAGGGCCTTCCACACCTCGGCGGATGACTCGTTTTCGAGTGCTGGAGAGCAGGGCGGCGCCAGCAGCGATGTGTTGAACACAGGCGCTTCTGTGTAGTTGATCACCACAGTGCTGTCGGCACTGTCCAGCACCTCCTGGAGCAGCCGGGTCAAGTTGATGTTGTGGTATCGCATGTGGGACTTGGGGCTGCGGGACAGCGCCTTGAAGAGTTTCAGCAGAGCGCCCATGGACGTGCTGCTGTCGTCACGCCACGGGTCCGCCGTGGCACTCTTTAAGTGGATGAACTGCAGTTTTCCGTAGACTTTTCTCGACTGATCGATATTCGTTTGCCGCACGTTGAGCGTGAAGAGCACACGGCTCTGTGGCAGGCGCCGCATCACCCGCTCAATATAGGCATAGACATCCCCGGTGGCTGCCACAAAGTGCTGCTTGGACGGCCTGTGGTCCTGCCCCTCCATGTCGCCCGTGGACTCTGGACGCTCGCCATTGAGCTCAACGTGCCTGACGGATATGTTGACCTCCATGGTCAGCTCCAGAGTGTAGACATGCCGGAACAAGTCGCCAAAGATGCGCGCCATCACATCGTTCTCGTCGCTGCCGTAGTCCATTCGCTCGCCGTAGTTGATGACGGTGCTGGTGCTGCCACCGAGCACCGGATCCACCACCTCGGACACCGCCTCCTCCCAGACGTCCCGCTGCATCTGGCTGATGGAATGCAGCTTGCGAAACAGATAGACCTTTACCTAGCCACAGGAGTTGCCATTGTCAGTTGTTGCTGTTGCCGTTGAAGTTGAAGTTCGAGCCGCTTACCATTCTTTTAATCAGCCGCCAATACAAACGTGTTTCCTATTTATTTTTTATTTGGTTATTGTTTTGTGTGTACGTTGGAGTGTGTTGTATTTTATTGAACACTTTGACTATTTTGTATACCTATGGATTTTGAACTGATTGTCAATTAGCCAACTGTGTTGTGTGTGTTGTGTGCACAATGGAGCGGAGGCCCCCAAACGGCATCGAGAACCAGACCGAGAACGTTCACTTCTCGGCATCATCGTCACCTGGGACCCCGGGGCCACTGTGGGCCACTGCACTGCAAAATGTCAAGTGGCAGTGTTGCAAATGCCAAAGTTTGTGGCAGGCAACCTGATAGCTGGCATGGGGCATGGGGATGGAGCTGTGGCATTATCATTCGCCGCACAAGGAAGCATCTGATTGGATGTGTGGATGGCTACAGTAGCTAGCCAAAAGTGGCTTCAATTTCGAGCAGCTTACACTGACAGAAAAATCGTTAATTAGAAACTAGTTTGCTAGTGACGCGGCTCTTCACAGCGCGACTTAAGTTTTCGCTGGTAAGGATTGTATTTTTTTGTTCCTGTTGTGGGACTCACAAATTCAAGAGGCGTCTAGTTTATGTTCATCTGTGTCCCATGATCATTCTCCTGATCTAATATACTTGTATACCAGACTTAGGAAAAAGCTTCCTGCTTAAAATTCCCATTCGATCGACTAGCTCTCAATTTGCTCCTTCGTTGGCAATTACTTAGTTTTTTTTTCCGCGGTGTAGTTTATTTTCTGCCAGTTTGAATTACCTGAATTTGTGGCTTGGCTGCGAGCCCCAATTGTGGCTGCTGCTGTGGCTGCTGCTGCCTTGGTCTTGGCTCTAATGCTTTGGCTGAAAATTGAATCCATTTATAACATTGAATTTTGCATGTTGCTCTGGTTATCTGGTGGTGCTGTTTTTTGATGATTTCGCTGTGTGTGCAGCTCGTACATCGAAGAGTTAATCCGTTTGTCCCACAGGTGCAGGACTATCGCTTCCTCTGCCCCAACACGACGGCCTTTGACCAGGAGCTGCAGATCTGCGCCAACTGGGCGGACGTGGACTGTGACAAGGCCACCTCCTTCTACGACAACAATAACCTAAACGATTTGTATCGCGACGGCGATAGCAAGGGCGCCAACGAGGAGGAGGCCACCTTCCATCTGCAGCGTGCCGAAACAGGTAAGCGACTCCAGGGTTTATCCAGCAATTAAGTTTAATTTCAATGAGGGTCCGCCGCGTGTAATTGCAGGCGATGTCCGGCGATCTAAGGAGAACAGCCGCGGCGAGCAGAAGTCACGCCCGCGACACAATTATGCCAGCTCCAGCTCCAGTTCGAGTTCGAGTTCCAGTCCCAATTTGGAGATCACGCAATCCACCAAGCGACCCATTTCCAGCTATTACACGCCGACAACATCGAGCAGCAGCCCGACCACAAGCAGAAGCACCACCACCACCACGACATCCACCACGACGGAGCGCGGCTATTACAACAACAATTACAGCAGCAACAACAACAACTACAACAACGACGACTCGAAGCGTAAGCCAGCAACAACAACAACACTGCGAAACAATGGAATCTTCAGATTTATTACTCGAATTAATCACGCTCTTGTCTCTACTCCACTCCACAGAAGACTTTGATGATATCTTCAAGGGTTCCCATAGCTCGCACTTCTTCTCGAACCGCCACGGCGGGCGCGAGTACGATGAGGAATCATCATCGTCGGCGGCGGGAGTGCGACCCAAGCCCAACGATTTCAGCGATTACAATCGCAAGACCACGGAGGCGTCCACCAAGTCGCGAGTCACGCCCACCCGGGGACAGCGCCCCACTGGCAGCACCGCCGCTCCCAGCACCAGCACCACCAGCACCAAGTCGCTGAAGAAGATCACGCTGCATGCCTCATTCAACACGGACTTCCTGGACTATTCGCCACAAAGCAGGACGACGACCACGCCCAGACCCAGCAGCAGCATCACCAGCCGCTTCAGCTTCGGCGTGAACGACTACCAGACGCAGGAGCGCATCCAGCCCACCACCTACAATCCGAACAGTGGCGCCTATCGCTTCAAGAGCACGCCGCCGCCCAAGTACACGGAGCAGCCATCGAGCTCCACCAAGCTGACGGGCAAGAATGTGCTGGACTTCGACAAGGAGACCACCAAGCGGAACAAGCCCACGGTAGCGGCGCGCAAACAAAAGCTGGGACCCCAGGAGTCCAACTACATAAACCACAACGAGTTCGTCGACGTGCCCAAGGGCAGGGTGCAGCAGCCGCAGCCCTTCCAGGCCACGCAGAACAAGCTGGAGCCGCACTATCAGCGCCCCAAGCCGCAACAGTTGTCCCGAGTGGGCAGCCAGGAGCCGGCGCCCTTCAAGGCGTCCCCCAGCTCGGGGCCCAGTGCGAAGCCGCGCTCGTTTACCAGCCGCGGCAGCATCACCTACAAGGCCACCACCGAACGGTATCCGGACGATGAGCTGCACTTCCGCACCACGGCGGCCAGTGCCAGTGCCGTTGCCCAGTCATCAGCTGCTGCTGGGAAGAAGGCTACGCAAGCGCCCAAGGACTCGTTCACGCCGACCACCTTCAGGCCCACAACCTACAAGAAGCCCTACGAGCAGAACTTCTATCAGGCACAGGCACAGCAGACACAGCGGCCCAGTCAGAGTACAACGAAGAAGGCATCGACGGTGGCCGGAGCACTGCCCACCACAGCCAATCCGTACTATAATGTGGACGAGGATGATGGTCAGTACCATCCGGAGCTGTATGAGAACGATTTCCCACGCAATCGCTTCAATTTCCTGCGCACCCGATCCTCCAGCTCCAGCTCCACAAGAACAACCACGCCGAGTGCGCCGCCATCCAGCAGGCAGCCGCACGGCTTCCAGCAGGCACACAGCCATCTGAGGAGCCAGCAGCAGAAGCAGCGCGAGTCGGACCTCAGCGATGAGGAAGAGGAGATCTTCAAGACGGCCCAGTCGCTGAACTTTGGCGCTGCCAGCATCAACAAGCTGCGGGCGGACATCTACAAGGCGGAGAAGACGTCGCAGCAGTACAACTCTCAGTACAGTCCGCAGTTAGCGCCATCTAGTCCGAAGACAACCGCCCAGACCACCAGCAGGCCGACGACTCACAGCAGCAGCAGCAGCACCGCCCAATTGACCAGCACCACTACCACCACGAGCACCACGACCAGGCGACCAAGCACAACGAAGACGACGACCACAACGAGCACAACAAGTGCACCCGTGGAGGCGAAGAAATCGGCCAGGAGCAAAAAGGAGAAGCAGCTGGACAAGAAGGACAGGCCAGCCGGCAAGCGGCAGCGGCCACCGTATGCGGATGAGGACACCAGCTACGACTATGCCTACTACGACACGGACTGAGCGCTGCATCCGCTGCTCTGGCCCGGCCCCAGCACTCGAACTAACTACTTACATAACTGTACCTTTAAATCCATTTTGCACTCACTGCCTTGACCATTAACTACTAAACTATTCATAGCGTAAACGATCCATATCCATATCCATCCCTTTTTTCAGTCTCATTTTTCTGTATAGGTGCCACAGTATTTTCAAGATCACAATCACAGCTCTAGCTGCAGCTCCGGTTCCGCCTGCACTCGCTCGCATTATCTTCCATATGCATATCATATCGAATAATATCGAACCTGCTTAGCACCCATTAACACTCGCGTACATTCATTCAATCAGATTTCAGATTCAGATTCAAGATGCGTTCTAATGAATTTCCATGCGTGTATCTAGTTATTTAAATAAAAAGTATATGTTTAGTCGTTAGACAATTGTTAAAATGAAAAATGAAGCAAATCGGAAGCCAAAATTGTATCGAAGAGCGGCTGATTTTGTACTTGTTGTGTAATATTCAATGAATTCACTACATAATTGTATTAACTTTAAGGTTTCTTGTAAATAAAATGATATGTAATTCATAAAAATCGAATTCTATTTGGCGCCCAAATATTTTGATCTCGATATGGCGTTGCGATGCTTTTGAATTAGTCCTATCGATTAGTACTCACTTCGAGTATCGATATGCGATTGCATCTGTAAAATCGATATTTGCGACGATCGATACTACAAACTATCGATGTTCACCCGCCAATTGCTTATGTTTTTAGTTTGAATGTGTTTTTATGTTGGATATAAGCTTAAAATAAATAAAGTTAGTCATGTTGTGCATTGTCACTGATCGCCGGAATGCGATGCACTCAGTCCTTAAACTTTTGTCGCACACAGCGCGGCATGGGGAACAAATACACGAGCATATTGAAGGCAGCCAGGCCCACGGCAAACGCACAGGATGCAGCCACATCAATTGTCTCCTGTAATTATCGTATGTTGATTAAATCTTGCTCTGGATATTATAATGTGTACAAATTACATCTGGATGTGGCAAGCCCAGACGCTCGTGCATAAAGTCCGTTGGCTTGGGGCAAATGACGGAAGCAGTGGGCGTACAATTCAACTTGCGCGTTTGGAAGGCGATGCTGTGCAGCAGGGAGGATGCGTAGCGCGTATGTGTGCCCTTTGTGTTGTCCTGCAGCCAGGGCTGAAGGCCCTTGAAGGAGCTGTAATGAAATCAAAAACTCTCAAATATATCCCCAATTGATCTCGTGTCATTGTGCTACCCACCGCACTGTGCCGCTGGCCAGGGCAACGCTGATGACCAGTGCATAGGTCACCGCGATGGCTGCATTGAAGGGCACCTTGACGACCAGCAGAAAGGCAATTGTCAGCTGTTCGGCGAGCACGAAACTGGACCAAAGCGCCACAAGCAGATAGGCAAATACAATACCGTTGTTGTACTTCAAGTCCAGCAGCAATCTACGGTTGAGAAAGCTTTTAATTTGGAACTTATTTCATGTTGCAGTGGCACCTACGGATAGACCACACAGCTGGCAATGACCGCAGATACTGCAGAGAAAGGAATGGAGACGGCATTGTACGCTATGAGGAGTGTGGTGCCGGAGTAGAGGCCCTCTGGTGTGTCCTGTGAGAGCTTCTTGCGCCAAACGGGAACTGCGAGGGATTCAACAAAGAACTTTAAACGCGAATCTTTATGGATTAAACTTGAACCTACATAGAGTTATGGTAGTGAGGATGCCGCAGCCATAGGACAAGCCCAATATATTCAGAATCATTCCATTTCTGGTGAAGAAGCCGTGTGCATCATCCTGGGAAGCACATAAGTTAGGTCACAGAACTACAAGTGGATAGTGCAGCTGATTACTTACCCCCACATTTGTATAGAAAGCCCAGAGTATGCTCATGGCTATGGGTAGCAGTAGGAGGCGAAGGAAAAGCGTCTTCATGCCAACCAGACCGCACGAGAAGGTAGATGCCAGCAGTTTCCTTAGCAAAACAAACACAAATTACCAACTAAAAGGTTGTAATGCGGCTCCGCACTTACAAGTACAGCATGACCCAGACTTTAAGCTCTCCCGGCTTGCCGTAGGCCAGCGGCACCTTGCCCGATCCCATGTTATTCAAAGGCGCATCAGAGATGGGCGTCTCCCTGGAGAATCTTTCCACAAGCGCCTCAATCTGCTGGCTGGACTCCAAGAACCGATCGCGGCTGCGACGATCCACGGTGGACAGGCAGAGATAGTACATGAGGGGATTCTCCAGCTGGGGGCAGGGAAATCCAATGCCATGGAAGTACTCCAGCATGGCGCGAGTGCCGCCAGAGTAGACAACACCGCCCAGGCACAGAAACAGGGCGCGATCCAAGAATGGGAACACATCGGAGCGAGGCTTCTCCAGCGAAAGCAAAATCCCACAACCAGTTTTCTTGGCCGTGTTGGATAGAATGGATATCAGCAGATAGGCGCTCAGGGGATCTAGTCCATGCGTGGGCTCATCCAGCAGCAGCATGACTACGCGGGGGAAACTCACATGGTTAAGGACACTCATTTCGGGGGGTGATCGGACTCACCAGGATCTCTGACCAGTTGTATGCCAATGGCCAGGCGTCTCGCCTCGCTGATGTTCAGATACTCCACACGCTTGTGGGCCACCTGCGACAGGGCCAAATCAGCCAGCACTTGTCGCACCTTGGAACTCTTCAGATAGCCACTCAGCTGCATCGGATACCATAATTATTTGATGTCTTTCTGGGAATGGTGGAATGATGGAACACTCACAATCGTTGGCGTGTAGTGAAGCGTCTGGGCCACCGTCAGGCCGGGCACAAAGGTGCAGGATTGTGTCACATAGCCGCAGCGTTGCTGGAACAAGGCCTTGGACAACGGCGATCCATTCAGCAGCACCTGACCGCGTGTGGCTCCATCGGCGCGCCTCGAAATGACATCCAACAAGGCCCGCTTTCCACTGCCTGAAAACAAAATGAAAATATAATTGGCGACAACTTTCCGCTGATCGGTTAGTTTACCCTTGGAGCCCAGTATGGCCATCACCTCGCCACTGTGGACGGTGAGGTTGACGCCTTTGAGCACCAGCGCCGAATTGCCGGCTCCATTGAAGCAGCCGCCGCCATCCACCTGTTGGGAGAACAAAAAACAAAGCAAAACAAAACAAAAGACTGTCATTGGAAGTGTAAAGTGCTTTGGGGGTGGAATTGGCATTCCAGTGGTGCGGGTGCACTTGCCTCGGTGGTGTGGAATATGTTGTGCGCTTCCAGTACGTAATCGCTTCCAATCATTTTCATAGCCAAGCCACCACAGCAACAGAAAGAGCAACAACGGTTTGTTTGTTTCTTGTTCTCCTGCTCTATGCCTCACAGGCTGTCCGTAGTTCAAGAGCGGCTCAAAAACAAATGGCCCAAAACTGTTAGATGGCTGTGCTCTCTCTCTCTGGAATGAAAGAAGAGAGAGCAGAGAGAGAGATGGTGAGTAAAGTAAAAGAAGCGAGGCAGAGAGCGGAAAGTATTCTAGAATCAATTTCATACAAAAAAAACTTTGAACTTCCATTAGCAGATAATATTTAACAATATTTAATAATCTATTAGGGTTTTTAATAATATTTTTTGTTAACAAAACAAACAAAAAAACACTTGAGTAAAACAGCGCTAACCTCCGCGAATACGTCCAAACCAAGTGAGCGCGATCTTCCAACTGAAACTGTTGCTGTTGGCCCGACCAGATCGCAGCTAGTCCGATTCCAATTGGCAGACTGGAAAGAGCGCCCTGCGATCTCACTGGAAGTACGCCTCTCTCTCTGGGACTGAATCGCTTCCAGCAGCTAGCAGCGGGCTAAGATGGCGTCCGGAGGCCAAGTTCAGTTCAGTTCGATTCCAACCGAGCAGCGAGAGAGTTTGCCTCTGCAGAGCCCGCGGTTCGGTGCCCAGAGATCACATTTGCTGGCTGCGCACGGCGCTTGAAAACTAAATTCAGAATTCCAAGCAGAGAAAAACAAAATATAAATTTAAGAAAACAGCAACACTACGCGGATGGAAATCAAATTGAAATGTTGTTGGCGTAACGTGAAAAAAACGAAGGCAAATAAATGAAATACAATAAGTGCAAATGGCAAATTCCAAATGGCAATGTGGAAGTGCATGCAAATGTTAATGGCTTATGACAAATGAAATTGCCAATACAAAAATAAAATAAAATATATAAAAAGTGGTTTGGATCAGCAAACGCCAAAATAAGATACAAGTGACGCGAGATTGTGCGTGTGTGTGATTGGTGCAACAGTGTGTGTGTCGGTGTGTGTGTGTGTGCCTGTATCTATGTGGAATATGCAGAGACATTGAGGTAACTGCTGCCACCAGAACTGCCAACATTGTAACCAGAAAGGAGCCCAGCACAGCCCCACAAGAGCAATGTAAGTGTTGCAGATACAAACAGAAAAGAAAAGAAACGAAACGAAAAGAATACCAAGGGACAATAGAGATGATAGATAGATAGATAAATACATATGTATGTACATATCTATGGGTGGACAGCTAATTGGAGTTTGTACAACTGGTATTTACTGTTAATTGTATTAAACAACGCCAAGACCCAACACTTGCCACCTCTCAAAGGCATACACACATTTCTCCGCAAAACCCGCTCAGCGATACTACAGAGATATGTAGTTCTTCTAAGGTTCCACCACTGACACCAGCACCACGGTTCCAGGCCCAGCCAAGGCGTTGACGGGCCAGCGTTCCACGTTGGCTGCGACTGCGGCTGCTGCTGCTGCTGCCGCTGCTCTCTCGGTCGTCACCAGCGCAGGTCAAAGATCCCACAAGCGGGTTTTGTCTAGCAAACGCTTCGGCTTAGGCTCTGGCGCTGTGCTGTTCTGTTGGCTTCTATCTTTCCACTGCCTTTTTTGCTCGCTCTCTTGCCCACTCTCTTTCGCTGTGGGGCCCTCCAGAACCAGAACCCAAGTGGCGGTCGTCGTCCAAGCCCCCCATCTAGAGCCAAAGCCAAAGCCAGAGCCATGGCCAAGTGCCCAACTGTTCTGAGCGAGCTGCTTGTGTGTGTGTCTTGTCTGTTTGCCTTGGTTCTGTTCTGTTCGGTTTGGTTCTGCGAGTGTGTATCTTTCAGATACAAGTTTCAGTTTGTTTGTTTGTTTGGCCGGCTGCCTGTGCTCAGCCAGTGCTCGATGCTCGGTGGCTTAGTGCTCTCCGGGGATCAGTTTTTGTTTGCTCCCGGCATCGTCTTGGCATTTCCTCTATACCTAAAAGACGGCCCATAAACGCCATTGCCATTATTTGTTTGGCACCACCACCACCTGAAGATTATTTTATATGAACATAAATATATGGCAGCTATGTATATAAACATGTCTGCTATATATACAGCTGATACATGGGCATATATGTATATAGAGAATCAACGAGGCGGCTGGCCTAAGCAACTTTCACATTCATTTTGCACTTTTTGCGATGCAGCTGCCAATCTTTGGCTCACAATCACTTTCAAAAGTGATTTTCGCCATTAAAGTTGATTTCTCGGCCCATTGGGATGAGCGGCCAGAACTCTTTTTTTTTTTTAACACCATTCTCAGGGCCCAGCCGGTAAATCGCTGTCTCCGCGGCTCTGGGGCGGCCCTTCCCAATGCAGATTCAGATTCTTGGCATCCACTTGGCTTCCATTTCCACAAATTACTCGCACCTAATTACCCCGTCATGTCTTGGACGGGCACGGGGACGGGGACCGGTACCGTTAGATTTGCCGAGCCATGGCCAAGTCCATTGAAAAAGGTTTCTTTTGGGCTCCGATAGCCCCCCACCGAAAAATGATTTCTTGTGCGCCGCTGGGCCGCTGGGCTGCTGGGCTGCTGACTTGTTGTTTTGTTTTTCTTGATTTTTCTGTATTGTTGCTGTTGCTTGTGGTGGTTCTGGCGTAAATTAGTTAACAGTATTATTATAGCTGTTAACGGTGCCTCGCTGATGATTTGTGGCTGCTGTTCAGCCCCCCAAAAAAAAAAGAGAAAAAAAGATACCAACACAGCGCCCAAGAACAAAGCCGAAAAAAGCGCTTAGAAGCGACAATACTGACAATAACTTGGTATCGGCGAGCGATCGTAATTCAATTTGGAACAATTTCAGCTCCAATTCCAATGAAAATCGAAAGACTTAAGGCAGCAACTCGCGGGTCTAGACAACAGTCCAACAGGCAAAGGCAAGGCGCGGCCGCCAAGACAACGGCAGACAACGGCGGCGACGGCAGCTTAAACTCGAATTGATTGCCAGTTATGGCTTTGTGGCGGGGAGTTTGGCAGCTACTCCCAGTCCCAGCGGGATATGGGGAGAGGGTTGGCTTTTGGCTGGTCTTTGTCTTTGTCTTGTGGTGTGTCGGGGTCTAGGCAAGTTTTTGGTTCAGCAAAGGTGTGGCTGGCTGCATCTTGCTGGCCAAAACTAGTTCTTGTTCTGGGTTCCCCCGACTGTCAGTTCCCAGCTCCCCATCGTAGCCGCAATTGAATGTGATGTTATGTGATGTGATTTGTGACTTGTGGATGATGCTAGCTGGTTTATTCCGAGACGAATGAATCATTGCATTTAATGATCAGCGAGAGCTCTGGCTAGCTCTCACTCGGATGAAGTCAGCGGCAGTCCAGTGGAATGGTGGAAAGATCGCCGCGACCTGCAGGCTATTGCTGGCCAAGGGGAAAAGCAAAAACTTAACGAGTATGAAATTTAAATTCGAAATTCCCCAGATGCACATAAAAGTTGCGACCATGAAAATCGTATGCATTGATAGCTACGCCACACACAGGGCCAGAGAGCAAGTTAATTTACTTTTTATTATAATTAAATTAACACACGAGACGAGGCAGAAGCAGAAGCAGAACAGCTGCATAATTAGGCGAAGAAAGTACATCGCTGCCTCGTGACTTTTACGGCCATAAAAAGAAGAGAACTTCATTTAATTTCACTTGGAATTTCACACTGAAAGACTGACTGAGCCAAAACACACTGGCATAGAATCATGAATAGAATGAAGGATGGATGGAGTCAGAGTCAAAGATGTGAAGCGAAGCTCGAACGTGAGCCGAATAAATCGGACCTCGAATCCATGTCACTCAACAGCAAGACCCAGAGACCAGGTCGTGGGCTTCAATCTCAGGGGACATACATACATGGCTGTGTGTGTGTGTGTGTGTTGGGGGAATTTTGTCCAAATACTCGTACCCGTTCCCGTACATTTGTATCTCGCATTTTTATGCATGCAATGGCAAACGCAGGGTACTGCCTGCTGCCTTCTGCCTGCTGCTGTCTTTCTTTCCATTTTTTGTTGTCATGGAATTTATGTCAATTAGCCTGAGCGTGTGTGTGGGCAAAAAGGGGAGTGCCACTGGCGCTGGGCATGCAAATTTTACCCACAATTGTTGGCCACTTTCACAAGTCTGGTCTGGTCTGTGTTGCAACACAGGAAAGTGTTTCCCCTTTGTCTTGGGCCACTGCTGATGCCACTGCTGCTGCTGCTGCTCAGCGTTAATTGCCTGTAAAGATGCCCAAAACTGAGGCAGAGTTTTGTATAGCATTTTTTGCTGGCAATTAATAAAACTGACCTTGCTTCAATTTTTCTAACCACAAAAGCGAAAATGGAAAACCGAAAACCGAAAAGCCAGAGCCGCTGAAAGCCGAGCCGCATGATGAAAATCAACACCGCAATGGGACCCAGAGCCACCGCAGTGGATCAGTCGTTGGGGGGCTATGCAGCCATGACGAATATTCATTCGGCGACGGGCTGACATTAGCGTTTTTCGCTGCTTTTGGGGTCACAGTCAGCCACGGAGCGACGTCAGCAGAGTGGCGGAATTCTTGTGCTCGCATTTCTGCCAGCTTGTTGGCTAACTCATTTCTGGTTATGGCCCCTTGCTCGCCCCCCCAGCCCCGGCTATTGCTCAATTTAATGACAATTTGTGGGCCAAATCCATTAAGTAGTACGCGAGACCCAGCTACGATTTGGGTCAGCTCAAAGACGGGTTACAGGAAAGGAGCGCCTATGATTAATGATTATTTCGCAGCCATAGCCTAGCATCTATCAGATTCCTTGCACCTGCCAGCCTGAACCCTGCTGAGCTGCTCGCCTCTGCCTGCGTTTCCCCCAGAAATATATCTTTCACTCATAATCAATTTGCTCAGCCCCCAAAAAACTTTCACAAATTACGCCGTTCGGCTGCCATTCAAGATTCAAGATTCCCTCTCTTTGACGGACTGAATGTCGCTTATCTGGCAGATACACTTCATAAGCCTGAGCATCTGTATGAGTGTGATCTGTGTGTGTATCTGTCTAGCAGCAATTTGCATACTCGTCCAGTCCAGAAAGAAGCACAGCACAGCCAACAAAAACGTGCTAAAAATCAAACAAAACCCCTCACCAAATAAAAAATCATCGAAAAACTCGAGTGTTCAATTAACACACACACACGCAGAAAACAGCTCGTCGAATGCCTTCAAGCGGAGTTTCGTTTGGAGGAACAAGTTCAACAAACGCTGGAATGTTGGCCACAAGCTGGCAATCATTTAGTTGGTTGATTATTAATTTGCAGCTCTGGCAGTGGCAGTGGCATTAGTCAGCGCTTCGGTATGCACTGGGCGGCACTCGGATCTCGTTGCCGCCCATCCAGCATATTTGTGGAAAGTGCTAAGGCTGCAGGACAACCCGTTTGAGCTGAAAATATTGAATAAATTAAATGGGAATGAGTTCGCTCTGGCTTTCAGTCAGTTTGAGTTTTATGGAACAAGAATTTCAAACATTTTATGGTATAACTCCAATGGCGTAGTGCCTTAAAAATAACTCTTTATTGGGCGTATGCCTGAGAGCATGCCGCATGCTCCATGCATCCGTTGTGAATGTCGTTTCCTTTGTGCAAATTAATTGCAAATTGCAAAACTGCAGTTTTGCAGGCGACCCACTTTTGAGCCCACAGCCTCCGCTGCAGTCGCGAAAATATTTTGCTGGCATTTATCATACGCCCCGTGCGCCACATTCGCTGCCCCAGTCACAAATTATGCCACCAGAGTTTCACTTTCTCACTAGGCAAAGCCCGTACCCTGTACCCTGTAGCCTCTCTTTCTTTTTCTCTTTCTCTTGGACAGTCTGTCAGTGGCAATCAAAGGCCAGCTTTTGATTTGGGAGCCTGTCGGCTTGTTGTCGCTGACCTACCTGTTGCAGCGAGGAACAAGTTTTCGGGGTCTGGGGCCAGGCAGTGAAATGAAATGAAAACTTGGCCCATGCCTTGAGGCTGGGCATCGCGATGCCGGGTACCGCGTACCGGCTGGGTCAGGCTGGGCAATGGGAAACAGCTCATTTGTTAACCCAGTTTAATTGGCTTTTGCGTGGGAATGGAAATCTTAGCGAGATTCGGCATCTCTGAGGGCGCAGCGCAGGTCAAAAGAGTGGCCCTCGTTTGTAAGCAGCAGCAGCAGCAGCAGAGAGAGCAACAAATTGTTAATGGCCGGACACCACTCTTGGGTGCGCTCCATTAAATCATAAAATGGGCGCCACAAGCTGGCGATCAGTGACCGAAAAACCAAGTTGACAATGTCTGCTTGGTCGTTGAAGCTCGTGTCTAACTGCAGTCTTTGCATCAATGGTCATGTGGCCAAGACTAGGTCTCCAGGCAGACCGTCAGACCGTCAGACTGTCAGACAGAGAGACACGCAACGGTTCTGTTGGAGTTGTCAACCGACAACCACTTCGCTCGGACAGGCAAACACGTACTCGTATCTGTGTCTTCTTCAAAATGCAGGACAGGCAACGGGAATGCAGCATGACAGCGCAACGGGTCTTGCAGCGTCTCTGCCACATGCAACACTCCGCTCTCCTCCACTGGGCACCAGCCGGCTTGGCCCCGTCCAATGACAATTGGCTTAATCGGTGCGGCCAAGCTATTGCCAATAACCGTTTGGTCAATTACTTAGCGCGTTGTGATTTATTCACACCAGCTTGGCTCCGTTGACAGGCAAATATCCGCTGCACCAATGGGAAATGGAGTCATGCAATAGCCACTGACCCACATTGCCACATTGCTTATGGCCGAGAGTTGATCAGGTCTATGATATAATTCTTGTCCGGCTGCAAGCTGCAACTGTAACTGCTTTGTTGGTTTCCTCGACTGCGGCGGAACTGCTTCACTGGGAGGCTGGAATTTTTTGGGCTGCACAGCTGCAGCTCGTTTTTCATGTTGGTGGCATGCAACCAGCGGAGCCAAGCCAGTTTACAATATACTTAACAGATAGCCAAGGAAGGCCACCCAATAGCTGCACAAAACGCAATAGCCGAGAATAGAGATTTATGCCATCGAAAATCGAAAATATGTACGACAAATGCTTTTGTGTATCTTAAAGCTGCAAAGTTTAACTCCGCTGATCATCATATATTAATCATTATGAATTAATGACTGGCCAGCCGCAATCTTCCCCGCACAACTCAATCAATCAGCGGCGGCACTCCCCGCCCGAGCAGAAAGACCATCAGTTTGCGATAGTTTGATGTCTTTAGTTTAAAACTAAAAGTCTTCTTTGATGAATTCACTTTCCTTTCCATCCAGCCATCCGTCCATCCATCTGTCCATCTCTACCTGGTGTAGCTTCACGCACTTGTGCGAACAATGGAGCCAAAGTGGATACGCGTACATTGAGATACTTTTGATAGCTGCTGCGGAGTTGGCAGCAGCGCATCATGATCGCATAAATCAATGCCGCCTGTCGCAAGTCAGTCGTAGCCGTATCATTGCCCCCAATACCATTCATTCATTACATGCATTACATGCAACAAAGCGACTCTTTGGATGCCGCAGATCTGTACTTCATTGTGCCCCCATAGTCTGCCCACTTAAGACACATATACTCTGGTATCTGCAGCAGTATCTGTGGCAGTATCTGCTGATGTATCTACTGCTGTGTGCTGTGTGGCATGGATGGCTTGTTGTGGCTCTCGCGGGTATTAAAAACCTTTTGCTTGGCCGCTGGCGATGGCTCGCCAGCCACAACTTCCACTTTCACTCCGTTGTACTTGGCCAAGTGCAGGCAAAACGTTAAGACCGCCAACCAACAACAACAACAACAACAAACGCCCAAAGCAAATATTGTAATTGTGAGGGGGAAAAGGTACAGCAGCAGCAACAATAATAAGCAAAACAAAAAACAAACAAAAATCAACTAAAATGCGTTGAACTGGCGCTGGGCGGTTGAGCGGTGGGGTGGTAAAATCCGTTTATGCGATTATGCCACAAACCATTTTAATTAAAACGAATTTAGCACGCAATTAAAAGCGTTAACAATATTTAATAAGCAATCATATCCAGCGGAAAGTTTAACTGGGCGAAAGGTGTGCCGTAATCCGGGCGCCAAAAACTTTTCTCCGGCACCGCCCAGCCAGCGCCGGCACACACACAGCTTCGCTTTCAGATGCCTCGCATCTGTGGTAATTACTACCCTGGCTAGAGAGTACTCGGAGAGCAGCTGAGAGTGCTGCGGGTGCCATTCACTTTCGCCAAGGCAGCGTCATCAGCATCAGCATCTCCGTAGAGCCTCGTAGAACACTTGACTACGTAATCTGAGTGTGTGTGTGGCTGCCACTTCCACCCAAACGGAAATGCACACGCCTCGGTGCACTGCAGCAATCCAAACCAAAACCAAAACCACGCAGACAGGCAGCGTCAGAGTCTGTGGCAGGTGCACTTGGAGTGCATTAGTTTGTTAGTTGCTTTGCCGTTTGTTTGCATTGCATAATGCGGCCACATTTGGGCGCCTCTGCGGCTCATTTGCATGCCGGTTTTTGTGTCTGCCTTGTTTTTGGCAATTAAAAATACACAGCGGCCGTGTCGAAATCAGCAGCAAAGCCACCGCTTTGTTCTCTCTGGCCTCTGCTCTCATAAGCCCCAGAAATAAGCTTCCACAACTGCAAGACGAACAGCCGATTAGGTTTCATTGTCTGCGAGGGTTTCTTACGTGCACTTGTCGAGCAGCAAAGAAAGAAAACCAAACCAGTGGTGACCGTGCACTTACCCAAACAGACGCAGCTAATGAGAGTGCGTTTTAAAGCAAACAAATCAGAGGGAGAAACGCCTAAAGAGGCAGGCCATTCCATTCATTCCGGCACTGCCAGTTGGAGATGATTTAATAATATCTAAATTATAAGTCTAGCGAGGGGAAACCACAATCATTATCTTTGATTTGTGGCAACGGAAGGGAACGGCCCACAAATGGCAGTCGAAACGCGACCTGTGTGGGCATCAGAGAGGTCTACATTTCCACTCTATTTATCTGCCCTAACTCTAGACTCTAGATCGACTCCAACAAGTTCCAAGCAGACAAACAGACACATGATATAGTTCAAGGGTGAAACTCACTGCGGGCACAATAAATGTAGGAATATTCTTTGAAAATCTTCAGACACAATCAGGTGGCTGTAGATTTAGTGACGATGGTGTCTGAAGATTCGCTGCAATCCGAGAATCGGGCACAATTTCCGCTTTTTGACTGGCTGACAATGGCTGTGACTGTGACTCTGACTCTGAATGGAGGGGAATCCAACAGAGAATGCTGACGTGCTGCGTGTGTGGATACTCATATGCGAGCATTGGCATTGTCATTAGGCTAATTCCCGCCAATTATGAGTAATAGCAGCAGCAGCCACAGCAGCAGCAACAGCAGCAGTGACGGTAGCGAGTATTCTTGACCCAGTTTGACTCGGAATTAGCTTACATTTTTGGCTCTAACTCAAGCTCGAGCCCGAGCTCTCCAAGTCTCTCCAACTGTCTGACCCGAAATACTCGCACTACTTGCAGATTATGGAGCTGAGCAACTTTTCGAACAGCAAGAAGATGTCACGCGAGGAGCGACGCTACTCTGTGCCCCATGGACCCAATACACCGCTGCCGCCAGCGGCATCCGAAGATCTGCATGCCTGGTCCATCTACAGGTGAGTGTGTGTGTGTGTGTGTGGAGAAGGGAGGGGCTGAGGCTGAGGCTGTGGCTGTGGCTGTGGCTGGCGCTGCCCTGCTGGGTGCAGTTGTCTTCACTGTTCAATGGCGCTGCACCTGTTGGGCACTTTTTTGACGCTTGATTTAACCGCAACGGAAGGCGGAAGTACCAACGGCCATAAATGACGAGCTAATTGAACGTCAGAGGCACAGCCACAGCAGTGGCCAAGCCCCCCAATCATGTCCAGCTGACCGCAACAGCTAATAGCCAACAGCAACCGAATGCAACTCCCTTTACAATATTTTGTTTTATTCTTGATTGATTCCCTTAGGCAAAATCTGAACTCTGACTTCACCGATTCAGCGCTGGGATCGTCAGACAAATCACCGCTGCCATATGGAAACTTCCAGCTACGCGATACCACAGTTCAATCAATCCTGAATCATCCGCGCTACGGTCCCAAGTGAGTAACTAGCCAGTAAATACTAGTGCCAATTATAATCATTCCATCATCTATCAGTCGGTAAATACTTTTGAAAGATGAGCTCAGGATGGGGGTATTTTATTTGTCAGAGATGGGCCGTGATACTCATTCGACTCTCCCCCCATTGCAGGTCTCCCTTGGGCTCCAACATGTACACATATTTGAAGTTTGGACTGCCACGCGTCTTTCCACCGAATGCCGGATCCCAGCGCTCGCATCGGCCGGGACCGGGCCCAGGTCCTGGACCTGGACCAGGCGGCTCCAGTGCACTGGGCGGCGTCAGGGGCCGCGTGAATCGTGGCTTTAGGGACAGTTCGGGCGCACCGGCGGGTGCCGGCTCCAGTGGATACGACAGCAGCGACAACGAGACGACGCGAAGTCGGGTGCCACCGAATCTACGGAAGTACCGCAGCGAGTCCGACTTCCGTGCCATTGGCGGCATGCCGCACTCGCGTCCCGAGTCGCGAGCCCATGGCGGCGGCGGTGTCCCGGCGGCTGCACTGCGTCAGGCCAACAGCAGGGCCAGCATAGCAGTGGGCCAGCATCATCACCACCAGCAGCAGCACCAGCAGCTGCATCAGCAGCACCAACAGCAGCAGCAGTACATGACCAATGGCAAGCACTACGGCCATCGGTCGCACAGCGAGGCGGATCTGCTGGGCGCCCAGGGAGGGATGATGGGCGCAGACGGCGGCCTGGGCATGGGCCTCGGCTATGACTACAACGAGTCACGGATCTACGCCAGTTCGCGGCATCCGCAGCAGTACGTGCACAGTCGCAAGCAGTCGGGCATGGGCCTCATCTATCCGAACATCCAGGTGCACTGCCTCGATGTGAACCCCTGTCTGCGCGGCGTCTCCATGCAGGCGAAGGCCGGCGATCTGTTCGCCATTATGGCCACGTCACAGCGCGAGGGCAGCGCCCTGGCCGAGTGCCTGGCCGGACTGAGCGAGCGCCTGGGCGGCGAGATCCTGATCAACGGGCAGCAGGTGAATCGGCATGGCCTGCGCGAGCTGTGCAGCTATGTGCCGGCCCTGGAGGTGTCTTCCCTCGATCCGCGCATGAGTGTCCAGTGCACGCTGAACTTCCATGCGGCGCTGCGCGGCCCCATCGATCGCAGCGACATCAAGGAGCGCATGGATGTGCTCATTGAGGATCTGGGCCTGAACACGGTACGCGCCTCGAATGTCTCCTCGCTGACGCACTCGGAGAAGCAGCGCCTGAGCGTGGCGTGCCAGCTGCTGGCGCAGTCCTCGCTGCTCATTCTCGACCAGGTCACCAGCAACATGGACATCTTCGACACGTTCTTCCTGGTCGAGTATCTGCGGCAGTGGTGCAGCGGCGGACGCATTGTCATCATGACACTGCAGCCGCCCACCTTCGAGATACTGTCCATGTGCTCCGGTGTCCTGCTGCTGTCCGGCGGACGCACCGTCTTCTCGGGCAGTCGGGCCGACCTGCCGCGCCACATGGGCGAGCTGGGCTACCCGTGTCCGCCGTTCAAGAACCCAGCCGACTACTACTGTAAGTGCGATGCAGTTGCTCTCCGCCTCTCTCTCGGGCTTCAACGTTTTGTCATTTCAGTGGATTTGGTCACGCTGGATGACCTGTCGGCGGCAGCGATGCTGGAGTCGTCGGCACGCATCGAGTCGCTGGCCAATGCCTGGGATCAGATCAACTCGGAGCCCCCGCTGGCCGCCCCACCCGCCTCCCTGCCCAACTTCACCATGAAGGCGGGCTTCTTTGGGCAGATGAAGGCGCTGGTCAAGCGGTTTGCGGGCTACAAGCAGCCGGGATCGCTGCTCACGTGGATCAGCAAGCTGATTGCCGCCGCCGTGCTGTCGCTGTGCATCGGCTGCATCTTCTGGGATGTGCCTGCCTCGGACCCGCAGCTGACCTACAACGATCGCCTGGGCTACCATCACTGTGTCATGGTGCTGGTCTACTGGCCGCTGGTCATGCTCACCATACGGGACACACAGGAGGATCGACGGCATGCGGAGCGAGACATTCGACTGGGCTTGTACTCGCGCAGTCTCTACATCGTGGTGCAGGTGAATATCTCCACGGATTCGAATGGAACACTAATGCAGCATTCACTTTTCTCCTGGGCGAGCAGAGTCTGCTGGGACTGTTTCCCAGCCTGTGCATCTGGCTGGCGTATCTGCTGCCGGCACACAGCATGGCCGGGCTCTACACCTATTCGAACAGCAGCGACACAGGGATCTACCTGTACATGGGTAAGATGTGCCCCCACCCCCAAACACTGGCATTTCCCCTGCTAAACTTTACTTTTGCTTTCTGCAGGCTACATGCTGCTCTACTTGACCCTCGTCCAGACCCTAGCCCTGTGCTGTGCGCATCTGTTCCCATGCAAGGTGTCGGCGAGCATTGTCAATGGCCTGATCAGCCTGGTGCTGGCCTCGGTGGGTGGCTATCTGGTGCACCCGCAGAATCTGTCCACGTTCTGGTCCTGGCTGCAGTTGGTGTCCCCGGAGCGTTGGCTGCTGCCCGTTCTGGTGCAGGACGAGTACAGTGCCGAGACGCTGGCCAATTCGGCCGGACTGCAGCTGTGCCGCAACAAACAGGTGGGTCGCGTCGCCTAGTGCCACACAAACAATTGCAATACAGAAAGGATACTCATGGGGGTTTCTCATCACAACAGGTTCAGCATCAGGAGATTATTGTGCAGCAGCCCTGCCCGCCGCCCAACGGCACCCAAGTGCTAGTCGACTTTGAACTGCTGCCGCAGCAGCATGTGCTCGATCCCACGCTCAGCTACGATCAGACCACATCCGTGGCTCTGGTCCTGGGCTCAGTGCTCATCTTTTGTTTCACCTTCATCGTCTTTTTGTGCAATTGTCGAAGCGCCTGTCGCAAGCAACGCAGTCGGTAGGGCCCAGACTGCTCGTGGATTCGCGTCTGGATTGGCTTCGAACTGTACATTCAATAGCAACTAATTCTTGAATAAATATAGTGTTTAGTCGAGGCAGCGTTCGTTTAACTAACTAAAGGTTAATTCTATTTTTATTGTGCATGGAATGTGGGCAAGAGGCAGTTGGATTGGCTCTGCGCAGATATTCGACAGAGTTGAGGAGAGGGCGTTACAGTCGGTAACTGGTAATGTTTAGGGGGGCATTGCACCGTGTCATTAATGATGGAACAGACGCAGATTGGTGTGGGCCATGATGATGCCGTGCTCATCGCAGGCCGCTATGACGCCAGCATCATTGGTGGAGCCCGCAGGACTGGCAATGTACGACACACCGCTCTGTGGAAAGATAATTAAATTTTGGGTTTAAGGACAGGTCAAAGCGTTGCCAGCAGCTTTATAGCTTACCAGGCTGGCGCGATCGATGTTGTCGCGGAAGGGGAAGAATGCATCGGAGCCGAGGGCCACGCCACTCAGCTGCTTCAGCCACTCCACTTTCTGCTGAGCCGTCAACTGCTGGGGCGCCTTGTCGAACCTGCAGATTGATGCGAGGGTTTAGCGATCGACTCTCTTCTGGTAAGAATTATTCACTCACATGCTCTGGAACTGGGTCAAGGGCATGTCCTTGCCGACGGTGCCA
This sequence comes from Drosophila ambigua, assembly GCA_018150905.1. NCBI lineage: Eukaryota > Metazoa > Arthropoda > Insecta > Diptera > Drosophilidae > Drosophila > Drosophila ambigua. Next base: position 1,920,143 of record JAECWS010000086.1, read on the forward strand.
TTCACGTAGTTGTCGATGGCATTGGATATCTCAGCGCGCTTCACGCCAGCCTTGAACTTCATGCCGGCGACACTGGGATGCTGACGCAGCCACCAGTTGTCGGCCTTCTCGCCGGCCAGCCGAGTGCAGTGGATTCTCGACTGCTGACCGGCACCGATGCCAATGACCTGACCATCGCGAGCATAGCAAACAGAGTTGCTCTGCGTGTACTTCAGCGCAATGGTGGCCACAATGAGGTCCCGCACAGCTGCCTCTGGCAGGGGACTCAGCTTGCTCACGACCTTGGAGAAGAGCGAGGCATCGATGACGGCATCGTTGCGCTTCTGCTCCAGCGTCAGGCCAAAGATCGTTTTGCGCTCCACGGCGGTTGGCTCGTAGCTGGGATCCATCTGAAAGGAGTTGTGCCATCAGGTTGGGCGCTCCCTTTGGGTTCATTTTACTCACCTGCAGAATGCAGTAGCTGCCATTCTTCTTCTTCTTGAGGATTTCCAGAGCGGCCGGCTCGTAGCCAGCGGCAATGATGCCATCGGACACCTCGCGGGAAATGATTTTGGCGGTGACCACGTCGCAGACATCGGACAGGGCCACAAAGTCCCCAAACGAGCTCATACGATCGGCGCCACGTGCCCTGGCATAGGCCGTAGCCAGCGGAGTCAGCTGCTCGTACAGATCGTCCACCATGCAGAGCTTAGCCTGGGCAGGACTGAGCGACACACCCACGGCGGCACCGGCGGGCGACACATGCTTGAAGCTGGTGGCTGCCGGCAGCTTTAGTGCCTGTTTCAGCTCCTTGACCAGCTGCCAACCATTGAGCGCGTCGCAGAGATTGATGAACCCCGGCGAGGCATTGAGCACACGCAAAGGCAACTGCGCCAGCTGGGTGTACAGCTGTGCCGGCTTCTGGTGCGGATTCATGCCGTAGCGCAGCTGCAGCTGGGACACACCCGAGCCGTATTGCTTCCTGAAGTAGTCCGAGATGGCATCGTCATAGGTGGCCGTGTGCGTGAAGGCCTTGAGGGCCAGCGACTGGCGCGTCTCCAGCGTGGTGTCGCCCTTGGCGCTGATCTCGGCCAGAATGCGCTCGTAGTCGACAGCCTCACAGACGACAGTCACGCGCTGATGGTTCTTGGCCGCCGCACGCAGCAGAGTGACGCCGCCGATGTCGATGTTCTCCACGGCATCGGCCAGCGTAACATCGGGCTTGGCGATGGTGCTGGCAAAAGGATACAGATTGCACACCACCAGCTGGACCAGACCGTAGCCCTGCTTGGACATGTCAGCGAGGTCGCTGTCGGTGGTGCGCGACAGGATGCCAGCATGCACAGCCGGATGCAGCGTCTTTACACGTCCGCCGAGCATCTCTGGTGCCCCAGTGATGTCCGACACATCCTTGACCTTGAGGCCGGCAGCACGCAGGGCTGTGGCCGTGCCTCCACTGGCCACCAGGTCAAAGCCCAGGGCCTCAAGCCGCTTGCCCAAGTTGAGCAGACCCGTCTTGTCCGAAACGCTAAGAAGAGCTGCGGATGGGATGGATAAGCGTGTGTTAGCTGCGGGGCGGGACACTCACATAGACCCTTTGAGAGACTCACCAATCTTGCTGGAGCTCATGGTTCTGTCTGTAGTTTTGTAGGCGTTGCTGCGTCCGATCCACTAGGCGTCTGAAATGCAAATGAAAGGCGAAACTAGTTCAGTTGAAGACGTAGCGTAGGCTGGGATTGGGATTTGGTATTGCACAAACATGTTTTCGCTTTTTCGCCTAGCCAACGACCTCCGGCTGTGGGCTGCGGTTTGTCGCTGATAGCAGCCCCCCAGCTGTAGGGTTATCGAATTCGAACCCAATCCGCTTGCATCAGCAGATCAGTGCAACACAAAAAACCAAAAATAAATCTCTCAAATGGTACGTAGACGACTTTATTGCCATGCCGTGTCTCTGGGGGTCTCGGGTTTCGTTTCGTTTCGTTTACAATTCCTTATCAGCCATCGACTGCTCCCTCTCCGTTTCCCTCTCCCGCTCCTTTCTGCGCTGTGCCTCCCGCCTACGCTTGTGCTTGTTGGACCTCAAGTGCAGGCCCCACTGATACTCGCCGACAAAGTGCCGCTCGCAGGTGGCACAAAAGTTGCTCGTCTCCTCGTTGAGATCTGCGCCGGGATGCACACGCTTGGCCATTGGCTCAATCTCGCAGAGCTGGTCACTACGATAGCTGTCCACTATGGACTCGGCGCGCTGGTACACCGTCGCTGGCCAGGCGCTGACATCGCTGGTGTCCAGCTCGTAGAGATCGGGCACCTGGCGATCCTTGCTGCCCAGAAACCGATTGTTGATCCACTTGATTTGCTTCTTGGAGTAGCGACGCGTAACCAACTTGAGCTCATCGCAGCAGGCACGCAGCAGATCGATGCCATCGGGCAGACCCTCCTCCTTGAGCTCTTCTTTGCTGGGCAGTCTGTAGCCATGCGTCTTCAGATACTCTTCAATCTGTTTGTCCTGCTGCTCGTTGTACTTGATCAGGTAGGGCACAAACTCCTTGTAGCCGATGGTTTGCAGCACCCCCGAGGTGTAGGCCTGCACAGTGACGCCCTTGTACGCGTCATGAAAGCGGCGCAGCTCCCTGAGCAGACCTTGCTCCAGCATGCCATCCACCCGGCCATCGAGCCGTGCATTGAGCACGTCCTGTTGGCATCGCAGCCACAAAAGGATCGTGTGGGGATAGCGCAGGGGCCCGCCCAGACGATTTCCTCCTGGCCGTTGACGCTGCTCCGCGAGCTTTTCCGTCAGGGTCTGTCCGGTGCCCTGGTAAACTTCAATGGCGCGCAAAATCTTGCGTCTGTTGTTGGGATGGATCCGATTGGCGCTGCAGGCATCGATGCTGGCTAGATGCTGATGCAGCTCGGCAGTTGTCATCGCGGCCAACGCGTCATCAGCCAACTGGTCCGCCGATGGACTGCTGTTGCTGCCCCCCTCCAGCGTGTCGACCAATATGTCCCACAGCAGGGACTCAATGTAATAATTGGTGCCGCCCACGACGATGGGCGGCGTGGACTTGGCCAGCAGCCGCTCGATGATCGGCAGGGCGGCATTGCGAAAGTGGGTCACTGTAAATGGCTCGGCCGGAGTCGCCACATCCAGCAGATGATGCCTCGCACGTGCCTGCTCCTCCTTGGTTGCCTTGGCCGTGGCAATGTCCAGGTTCGTGTAGACCTGCATTGAATCGGCGCTGATTATCTCGCCCCCGAAGCGCTCGGCCAGTTCCAGAGATAGCTTCGTCTTCCCAGTGCCAGTCGAACCGAGTATCACAATTAGAGGCACTTTGCGCATCATCTTTCCAACCAATTGAAAGTAAACAGAGGCCGGACACACGTTTTGCGGCACGTGTGGCACTCACGAATCCCAACCACCTGTTGATTCGTTTGATTTTTAGTATTTTTACAGGCAATACATGTTTGGACCAACTTGCTTATTAATAATGGAGTTTAATCCTAATATTACATCGTAACTTAGCCCATAAATTGTTTAAAGACTTACAAAAACTGCGAAATAGTGTATTAACGTTTTCAAAGAGAGAGTTGCCAGACTGACAATTTATATATTCGATTCTATCGATAGGCAGTGTAGCCAGTGTAGGATTTTGCAAATGTTTACATATATAATCATTCACATTATTGGCGCCACAAGTCTGTGCAATGATGTGATGATGCCTGGTTCTTGTCTGTGCGCTAAGGTTTAATGTGTCTTCACAACTTTACCGCAAAGATTGCACGATACGGAGGGCTTGCCCATTTTCATATACAAGTTTTCTATTTTTTTCAAACGGAAGCTGTTGCGCGCAGCGTGAAGACCTGTTATAGTCGGCGACAAAAATATCGTACCAATATTATCGATATATCGATATAATATCAACAATCCTAGTTGCCGGCTACTTGATTTGTATAAAGTTTAGAGTTTGTTTGCCCATCGAAGCGGTTGGTTCTTTCGAATTTATACGATTCCAGTTTTCTCGAGTTAAGAAATATTTAAATATTCACTAAAAGATGGCTAGCGACAAGTATTTAACCTTCAACAATGGTTTAAAAATGCCTCTAATTGGCGTAGGCACATGGCAGGTAATTTATATACAAAAATAATTAATTAACTGATTAAATTGTTCTTATAAATAATTAACGACGAGGAAAAACCCGACACGTCACCCACCTGTCTTTTCGACAATTTCAAGTCGTGATGCACTCCCTCCCCCCGGGGGACACATAGAATCTCTTAGTGCTTTGTGCTTAATGATGCAGACCGGTTTCTCGTGCACAATGGCGCAGTCAGAATCGACTTTCTCTGAACATCTGAAGAGTAAACCAAACAAAAGGCCCAAATGGGCAAACACTACTTGGAACATTCTAGAGAGTGCACAGATTAAATCTTATCGTTAAAACCGCTAACCACAATTTCATCACGTTTGGTTCGCAGGCATCCGACGAAGAAATCGAGACGGCCATTGATGCTGCTTTGGAGGCAGGCTATCGCCACATCGACACGGCGCCAGTTTATGGCAACGAACCGGCCATTGGGCGGGTTCTCAAGCGCTGGCTGGATGCTGGTAAAGTCAAGCGTGAGGAGCTGTTCATTGTGACCAAGCTGCCCCCCATTTGTGAGCATTTATAATACAATGAATCCACATTTAGATATTTCAATAGACGCTTTCTTTGATAGCCAATCGCCCGCACGAAGTGCTGCCAACCATTAAAAAGTCGCTGGCCGATTTGCAGCTGGACTATGTGGACCTGTACCTTATTCATACGCCCTTCACGCTGGTCATAAACGAGGATGGCAGCTTCAAGGTCGATGCAGAGGGTCTGCTTGAAGTGGATCCGACCACAAATCATGCTGCCACCTGGGTGGAAATGGAAAAGCTGGTCGAGCAGGGCCTGGCCAAATCTATTGGAGTCTCGAACTTCAGCAAGGATCAGGTGGCGCGTCTGCTGAAGAACTGCAAGATTCGGCCAGCCAACAATCAGATCGAGCACCATGTGTACTTGCAGCAGCGTGACCTGGTGGACTTCTGCAAAGCAGAGAACGTTGCCATTACAGCATACTCCCCCTTGGGCTCCAAGGGAATCGCAGCCTTCAATGCGGGCGCTGGAATTGTACGCGATTTGCCCGACCTAATGGACATACCCGAGGTCAAGGAGATTGCCTCTGCACATGGCAAGAGCCCGGCTCAGGTGCTCTTGCGCTGGATCATCGACACCGGGCTGTGTGCCATTCCCAAAAGCACAAATCCAGCTCGCTTGAAGCAGAATCTGGATGTATTTGACTTTAAATTGACTGAAGTGGAGGTGGCCAAGCTGCTGGCCCTAGATAAGAACATTCGCGTGTGTGACTTTGCCTTCTTCCATGGGTAAGTGAAAAGAAAATGTTTTCATGGCGTGAAGATTTTATGTATTTCTCTTTTCAGTGTGGAGAGGCATCCGGAATTCACGTTCAAGAACCAGTACACCAAATAAAGAAAACCTAACGAATGCTCTACACATGCACCATGCACCATATACATACATAAATATTCTATTTTATATATTTCCCTTCTCACTGTTACCGTTGCTGCATAAATAAAAGCACACACAAATAAGTCTGCTGTCCTCAACTGGTTTTCTTTGGCTCCGGCAGCAGCTGAAAAGTTTTGGTTATAATTTTCAGCTCAACAGGTTTTCCAACCGCCACCACAGACGCTGGCAGTGGCATGGCTGGTTTTTCGTCGTCTATAATCGGTTCTGTAGGGTTCGTTTCGATTGAGCTGGGGGGTAAGAACTGTGAGATTAGATGGGACTTGGTAATAGCTAGCTGCATTGTTAGTACACATTGGAGTTTATTTTTGCAACAAATTGTTTTGTTTTAAGCTTAAACAAATCACATGACTCACTGTAAGCAATTAGTAGCGAGCAAAAAATCGACACATAAACAGCTAAGGAAATAGTTACAAGGCGCTTCTTACTATATACAAAAAGAATTCGATTCGAGGTACATATTGTATGTAACATTAATAAGTTAGGTGCTTAAATGGTAAGGGGCTGTTTAGACGGAATCAAGTGCTTTTAATTACGAAGTACGAATACGTAACGAAACGTAAGGAAATAATTCAAAAAGCAGAGGAATAAAACTGTGCAAATCCTGAGGGGTATTGATGATATATCATATTGGGCCAATCTCAATTTGATTGTCAAGCCTTTGGCCACAGCGCTTTTGTTAGTTTTTGCAGTTTGAGTATTAAAATGAAATTCGTCGTAGTTCGTTGTTGCTGTCCCATGCCAACTCACGTGGTCTTTGTTTCCTCCTCTGAGCTGCGTCTAAAATACAGCAGTAGAAACATATCATTAGTCCAGAGAAAATCAATTTTTTTGGTTGTCCAAGCACACGCAAGCAAAATGAATAGAGAGATATTCACACTCACTTATATCCTTGCGCCGCACAAGATTCACAAAGTTCAATTTTTTCATGCAATAAACAATAAGTCAAAAAGTACCTGGGGGGATCCTGATTCGAGCGCATGGCCAGGGCAGCCACCTCAAAGATTCCAATGAAGAAGCACAGCATGAGGGGGCCTAAGATGGCCCCCTGCCAGCCGATCCAGTACATGCCGCCTGCTATGGCCAGACCATTGAGATACGGGTGTCCACCTCTGCCATAAATAAATCAGAATAACAATAAACATCTCCGGTTTTGCGATTGCACTCACCCCTTTAGATCGGCATAGATGGCCGTCTCGAATGTGGAGGGAACAAAGAACTGCAGCAGGAACAATATTAAGCCCGCATAGAAGCGGTCCTGAGCCAGCCAGAGTTCCAGGAACGCGGGCACGGCACACCAGTAGCTGCCCAGGAATGGGGCTGCTGCCAGAATGGCTGCCAAGGCAGAGGGCAAAAACACAATTCTCGCCCCAAACACCGTGTGGACCAGCCACGTGAACAGACCCGTGAATATGGAGCACTTGAACATTGAGAGTAGAACGACAGTGATGGAGTTCTCCATGCCATCGACGATCTTAGTGCCCGAGGTGGAGTAGCCAAGGTATTTTGTTATCTGAAGCGGCGCATACTTTTCCTTGCTGCTCGAGAGCAAGTAGAACAAAGCGGTGAAGAATACAATCTGCGGGTAAGACAGCAAAAATCATTAAATAAATTAAATTAAATATTAAATATTCTGTTTGCTAACCATATCCAGAATAAACTCGATGCAGGCTTGGCCTCCGGACAGCACCAGCGACAGAATCTCGCCAGTCACGCCCATAATCATCGATAGATTCGTGCGAATGATGTGCCACAGGGACTCGGCCACCTCCAGGATCGTTTGCGTGTTGCTCTGCGCCCAGCCGATGATGCCCTGTTTCGCCACTAAAACTAGCTCTTTAAAATGTCCTTTTGTTAAATAAATGTCCGTAGGTTAGCGGATGGAACATAGAATGAGTTGTTATTTCATAGAGACGCAGACGAACGTTACGGAAAGGGTTAGGATGCAGAAAAAAAGAACAAAACAAAACAAAACGAAACAAGCCCAATAACCAAGAGAAATCCCAGGATAAAATAATTTATCTGTTAATTTGTTACGTGAGAAAAAAATGAAGAATGGAAAAACGGGAGAGAGGAGTGGGTGGTGGGGTTAAAGTCGCTTACCTGGATTATCAACAATCTCGCCAAAAGTGCTCTTCAGCGCATCCGTGGGCACTCGTGGGCCGTACGACGAGCCCTTCTTGTTGAAATCCACCCAATACTGGATGAGTCTGTCCCACACGTCGAGTATCTGCTCCTTGAGCTTGGTGGCGTGCACCTTATCGGCATCTGCAAGCCAATCGTCAATGTAGGTCTCGATCTTACGGCGACCATAATGGTGCGCATTGTCTAGCGCATCATCGATGGACGCCTGCATGTTGGCCGGCAAAATATCAATTAGCTCAGGACGGTCTGTGATCGTCTTGTTAATTAGATCTTTTGTCAGGTAGGCCACCTCGATGGTCTCCGAATAAATGTTGACGCAAAAGAACACACTCAGTATGATGATGCAGAAGAGCATGGCAATGATCATGAGTATGGAGGTGACTGACTCGACAGAAGACTTCAATGAATCTCGCACAATCGTGTGGATCCTGTAGTTGAGTTCCAGAACCCCCGGCAGGCATAGCGGCAGTACAGCTGAATGATGTTCAATGGCCCAGGCCTGAAGTTGTTCAATATTAGAGATTATTATTGCTATTAAATGTATTTGGATAACTCACCCGCAATCCCAAGTACAATTCGTTGATCTTGCCACAGACAAAGTCGGTGATGCCCGTGTATGCTCCGAACTTGTATATCAGGTGCAGCAGCACCGGAACAGCTGCTAAGATGACCATCCAAATGTTTCGGTACAGCACATTGGCCAGGCAGGCGTAGAGGAGCAGCTTCAACAGCGTACCGCTCTGATGGCCCTCAGTCGTTTCAGTGGGCTTCACGTCGAACGTGTCCGTGGAGTCAACTGTGTCGCTCAGTGAAATATCCTCCACATCCGACTGCAACACATCCGCGGAGGCCGGCCGATCGCTGCTCGTTTTGCCACAGAGACTGAAGTTGCTCAGCGATCGCTCAAAGTCGTTCTTGTCGAACAACATCTTCAGACGGTGCAGATAGGAGCCAGATCCCTCGCTGCCTTTCAGATGGTATGCCGTGGAGGCCGTCACGTAGGCCATCACCAGCAGGAAGACGGGCACTTGGAGGGCGCCCAGGAAGCTGCTCAAGTACCCGGCTATCGCTATCCACATGGACTGACCGGCGACCACAAAGTGAGTGCTGTTCTCTGGACTCCAGAAGAAGTGCACACAGCTAAGGTAGACCAGCACTAGGGCGATAATCTGGAATGTAGAGAGGTAAGCTGCAGCTGCTGTGGCAGAAATTTACAACACGAACCACCCACCACAAAGACATTCAGAAACCCAATGATTCGCACGAAGAGACCATGCGAGAAGGTGAGCCAATGCCAGATGGCGTACAGGAAGCCCTTTGGCGCGTACAGGACCAGCAGCTTGATGCAGCTTGCCACACCGCAGCCTGCCAGCAGCAGTTGCCAGTGCTCGCACAGCCATCCAATCAGCAAGCGGCCGCAGTGCTCTGTCGCCTCCACGGGGGACAGAAAAATCGATACCAGCACATTGGAGTCGCGCTCCTCTAGTCGCTGGAACCAGCTGTGCACGCTCTCCGCCAGACTGCGCTTGAATGGAAAGAGAACGGCGCCCATGAGGAAGGCCCACAGCAGCGGACGCACAAAGGGTCCCAGGATGAAGCAGACAGCCACAAAGGCACACACGCCCAATAGGAACAGAAAGTTGTACATTGCCGCGCGAAAGCTCTCATGATTCTGCGACCGTGTCCGGAACAGCTTGTTCATCACGCTGTCGAAGGAACGCTCTCGTCGAATAGGTATGGGCTCCGAGCGGTTCATTCAGAGGCGGTTTACAATCAGGAAGGAACTGGAAATTAATACGGTATTAATACGTCGTACAAGGCCGCTACGCAATGCCCATATGTGGGGGCCACGCCTGTTTGGCTATTTTTGGCGGAACTTACATTAATTTGACGTATTAGACGAATCAACAACAGTTGATTCACATTGCAGGCTGTGTGGATGGGCTAACAGGCTGTGGCAGTTACCAATTTCGTGTGCTGGACGTGGACAACAGACATCGAAGTAGGTGGAATCCTACTAACGTTGCTGGTCGGGGCGGGGGGATTGTACATAAACAAAAATACGTTGTTGTTTCTGCCAAATTACGTCAGTTTCGAACACACCTAGAGACGTGACACATAATTTTCTTATCGATAGTTAGTCAACACGATATTATTATGCGATAGCATACATATATTGAAAATAAATATTTATCGCTGGACTCCTACGCTTTGCAGCACTACTCCGATTTCAAAACAAAAGAGACGCTATGGGTGAGAATCAATAAATTTAAACAATTAAACTAGTAATAAATAATAAATACTTGCAGATCTATCCCTGCAACAAGTACTCAACTTGCGGAAAGCGCAAGAGACTTCCAATAGTAGCACCGCCTGTTACCTGGATCTGTATCGCAAAATCATCAAAAAGTTCTATACAACAGATCTCCGCAATTTGGTAGGTTTCCGCAACACTCTCACGATTGGACCGTTTTTATGAATTACTTTTGCACTTTTAGTTAAACGGCGAGTGTAAGATGCTGGATGTTGAGCTCAATATACCCCAACTGGATGCAGATCCTGTGCAGCAAGAGGAATACACGCCTATGCCACAGGTACGAAAACTTTTAAATAGACTAAACGTCTCTATATCTGTAATAAACATCATAATCAACAGCTTCACAAATTGGAAGAGCTCTTCGAAGCCACACTGGCGGGCTCGTCCCTGTTGTAAGCGTGCTCCGATCGATCCTTATCGCTATTCAGCCAGTATCGATGCAGGATTTGGTAAATATGCTGCAAGCACTCGAACGAGGGCGACTGGCTCTGCAACAGCAAAACGGAAATATGATTATCAGTATAAGGGTAATGGCAGCGCAAGACTCACATTGAACATTGGTATTATGGGTCGTTTCTTGAACATGCTGCCTCTGGTTCGCAAGATTAGCATGTATTTCACATCCAACTATAATGGAAGTCAATTAGAATTAAATAAAGCCTAAAAAGGACTTGCTCACGTTTTCAATCACTTCATTGAGCACTATGTCATGAATGTGTCCGCGCTGCACACAAAATACGGACTCCCGGCCAAAGGATCGCACCGTCTCCGTTTGCAGGGCCATGTCCCAACTGTAGAACAATTTCTCAGTTTTAACCAGAGACAAGGCGGTGCGAACAATTACAGTTGCAAGAGTCGTAACAATGAGAATGGGATACAGGATGCGTGGCTGCCAAAAGCTAGTGAAGTTCTCACCGAGACACCAAACGCTAACGAAGTAGACGGTCGACACGGAGAGGAGCACCAGAAACCGGTGCAGCTGCCTTTGACACTGAGCTCCATGCTGGCGGTTCACCAGTTCTATTCGCACCACGTCCCCTCCGTAGTTTTTGATGCACACTTCCAGATCCTCTTCTGTAGAGCCGGCATATTTAGCACCCAGGCTGTAAAATCGCTTTCTCGTCAATTCCGGTTCCATGTATTATTGTTTGTTATTGTTTATATCCAGTATCTATACGATGTGTGTACTCGCTGCTCAACACTGCGCTCAGCACCTTCCCGGCCAGTATGAATTGGAAATTGATAGGGTAAAGAGCTTCGGAAAAACTAATAAAGGCGAATCTTAAAATAACATGTATAGTTCTGTGTTGGAACATTATATTACAGAAATAAACTGATGCACTAGAAGTTTTGAATATTTTGCATTCCGCGATATTTCACATAAATATCGATGGTCCTGTTGTTGCACACTGTTTGGACGAAAAACAATATGGCGTCTGCAGCGAACATTCACACACACATAGCACAAAAAAATCGTCGTCGGGTCTGCCAAACGCTCGAGCGTCGGTTCCGCGGAAAATTGTAGAAATATCCAAAAGATAAATTGTTACAAAGCGCGTGGTAAATAATAAATATGCGCAAGCGTAAATTTGATCAAAGCTGAACGAATGCGAACAAGCGCAGACACCAAAAACAAAGGCAGAAACAACAAATTGCAGCGTGAGTGTAAAACTTTTTGGTAAAAGATTCAATATACCCCCTCGCGCCGCTCTCCTGCTCTTGTCCTCTTCTTGCGGCTTCTGTGTTGTCTGAGCGTGTCTCTGCCCATGTGTGTGTGTGTATTTTCGAGTGTGTGTACATGATTCGTTCTCTCACGTACTCCTCCGCGTATGATTGCCCGACAGCAAATAATTGAAAAACATCCTGCCAAATTAAATCCCTACGCCAGTAGTCCGGCTTGTTGCTGTCTATGGTTTATTGCCCACTTGGAGGTAATTTCATTGCTATTATTTTGTCCAAATTTATGCAACAACGCAAACGTGTGTTGAGTTTCGCTCTGTTGAATTGAGGTGAGTTTTTCGTGCGCCAGTGTGCGCCTGTGGTGTGTACCCGATGTTTTTCTTACGTTTTCGTGTGCGTTTCAACTAAATAAAAAAATTGCGAATATCGGGACTACGGTATACATTTAAAATGCGCTGCGTCGTCAAATCAAAACACAATCAGTTGACAAGAATTGCATGCGTCAGAAGATTTTGCGGGTGTGTTGATTTGGGGGAAGACGGCATTTTTTTCTGGTACCTCTCTTTCCTTCCTCGATGAAATACGCTGCAATGTTTGCGATTCTGTTTTGTGCCTGCCATTCGCAATAATTTCATTGAATGAACCGCAAAAGAGACGGCCAAAAAACCGATGTACTTGCTATACGGTGCATGTGTCTGCGTGAGTGAGTGAGAGTTGTGTGTGTATCGCATATGAAAATAAAGAAATTAAAAAAAGAAATAATGGAAAATTGCTGACATTGCATTTCGGGCCAGAATGGGAGTGCGGGCAGTATTTATTTGTGAATTTTCGAATTCTGGCCACGACCCAATACCACCCCAAAATGTGCATACAGGAACAGACACGCACACACGCGCAGGAGCGCGCGTATTCTGCACACATTGCCATGCATGCAAAAACAAGATACGACGCGTTCGTAACTTCTTCCGTTAAACAGGCTCCTTCTCCCCATTCTCTCCCCCCCTGCCATGCCCTTTTCCGCACTGTGCCATTCATTGTGTGGAGCGAACTCGCGCAAAGCGGAACCGAAAGAAACGTACACGTTCCCCCGAATTGTGTCCTGCATCCTTTCGTTTTTATGCTTGCCTTCTCTTCTCGTTTCCTTTCCTTGCTTTCTTCGAAACGCATACACAGCCAATTGCAGCTTTCGTGTGTTCATGTGGGTGTGTGTGTGTGTGTTTTCGAGTTCCCCCCCACTTAACTCCATGTTCTCTTTTGTTGCTGGGCAATAAAGCTGAACAGAGCTGTCGTTCTGGCCATTTCTCACTTTTTTATCAATGACTCCAGGCTCGCGAGCCGCCTTGTTTTTGGCAGCCATTCAAATAGTCCAACTGTCGTTTATTAATAACCCCAACAGCCCAAAACATATCTTTTTTTGTGCAGCTGATTGCGTAAACCTCGCTCTCTCAGCATTTGTTTTGAATTGCTTCTTGCTGCGTTTGTTTTGGTACAACTTTGCCAGCCGCTCACTAGACTCCAGAGCTCTTCTTATCAGCACGGAATTGGCCTATGGCGCTTCGTTGGAACAAGTACTATATTCCATATGAATCGTATAGTATACCGTTTCGTATCTCTCCATCGTAATCGTTGTGCAAATCGTGCTAGAGCGGGCGCAACACGCATTTTTCTTTTTCAACACTCAACCTTGAATGGGGGAAGTGCGGGCGGGGACAGGTGAAGGTTTCATATCGATGTGTAGTGATCTAGGGTGACGCAAATATGTATGAGATGTGGTATCCACACACACACACACACACACACACACACACACTTCCGCATCGATGACGTAGTTTGCTTTAGTTTGTGTTTTCGTTCTGTTTACACACAATATTTTATGCTTGCTCTCTCATTGATTTTCGCCGTGTCTGAGCGATAGTCTAATACTGGGTGGATGCCATGCCACCCACTCAACTACTCTCTCACTCGCACTCTCGCCGCTGTTTGTTTTCGTCGCGCGCGTGTTTGCACTCGCCGCTGGTTGCTGGCCGTGGGGCGAAAGCGCCTGTCTGCCTGCCCCACACACAGCACAGTCTGCCGCAGCCGGGAAAGAGCAGAGATTGTGGAGAGTGTTGCTGCTGCTGCTGCTGCTGCTGCTGCTGTCGTGGAGAGATCTAATGAAAAGCGTTTAATGTTTGTAAACAGACCGGGCAAAAGTAAATTTTCTTTTGTGTTTTTCTTCTTTTTGGCATTTTTCATCCGAATGTGCTTCTCTCTTTCTCTCTCTGAATGCACCCATACACAGATACATGCATAACCAGGCACGCAGGCACGACGACACCATAGATATGTACTGCAGCAGCAGCAACAGCAGCTTTCACATTTCATTCACACATTTTTGAAGTTTTCGCGAGATTTCATTTCAAATATTGCAAAGATTCAGTGAATCGTGTTTGTGCAGCGTTCCCTAAAAGACATGCACCAGAATGACGTCATCGCAGTGCGACTTCTTTAAATGTCAGATAGCCAGTGCCATGAATCGAAGCGGCGTATTGAATGGGGAGCAATCTTTTGATTTTTGGTTTGCATATCTTAATAATCTGCATTTGATTTTTGTATTCCAGCGTGGCATTGTGTACAACCGGACCGGAAAAGGATCCCACCCCCCAAACCGGCGCTGACTTATCAGCATAACATGGATGTACAAGTCAAGCGTAGAGATTAGCCGAATCCTTTGAATTTTAAATTCAAAATCCTAATTTAATTTAGTGTAGTAGCGTAGCCTAGCCCCCATTACTTGTGGTTCCAAGCCACAACGCGCAATCACGAGAAAAATCACAGAAATCACAGAAAAAACCCAAAAACATTGAATCCCAAAGCTACGAACGAGAATATTGAAGACCCCAGGGCTTAATCATGACTACGGATACCCGCCGACGCGTCAAGTTGTACGCACTGAATGCGGAGCGGCAGTGGGACGATCGTGGCACGGGACATGTCTCCTCGACATACGTCGACCGATTAAAAGGTAAGTATATAGCTTACATTGTGTACTGTAGGTCCATGGGCTAAGCTAAGTGCCGTCTTCCCCCCAAACGATCTTGCAGGTATCTCGCTGCTGGTGCGCGCCGAATCGGATGGATCGCTGCTGTTGGAGAGCAAAATACAACCGGATACGGCATACCAAAAACAGCAGGACACGTTGATTGTCTGGTCCGAAGGCGATAATTTTGATCTGGCTCTGAGTTTTCAGGAAAAGGCTGGTTGTGATGAGATTTGGGAGAAAATATGTCAGGTTAGTATTAATGAGCGATCTAGATAGCACAAGCACAAGTACAAGCAACATGTGCGGCTGCTTCTGCCTCTGTTGTGCCAATGTCGTTGCATTTGTCATGCGTTCTTCGTTCTTCCGAAAACTGCTGCAGGTCCAGGGAAAAGATCCTTCGGTGGAGATTACACAGGATATTGTGGAAGAGTCGGAGGATGAGCGCTTTGAGGACATGTCGGACACAGCGCCACCCATCGAGCTGCCTCCGTGCGAGCTATCACGGCTCGAGGACATATCGGAGACAATTCAGAGCTGTCTCTCCACACCGTTGCGCAAGGAGAAGCTGTCGATGGCCCTGGAGTCGGAGAACTACATCAAGAAGCTGCTGAATCTGTTCCATGTGTGCGAGGATCTCGACAACACCGAGGGGCTGCATCATCTGTTCGAAATATTCAAGAACATCTTCTTGCTGAACAAGAATGCCCTCTTCGAGATAATGTTCGCCGATGACACCATCTTCGATGTGGTCGGCTGTCTCGAGTACGATCCGAGTGTGGCCCAGCCGAAGAAGCATCGCCATTACTTGAAGCAGTGGGCAAAGTTCCGCGAGGCTGTTCCCATCAAGAACCAGGATCTGCTGGCCAAAATCCATCAGACGTTTCGTGTGCAGTACATACAGGACATCATTCTACCCACGCCGTCGGTTTTCGTCGAGGACAACATGCTGAACACGCTCTCCAGCTTTATATTCTTCAATAAGGTGGAGATTGTCACAATGATTCAGGACGACGAGCGTTTCCTGCTCGACGTTTTTGCCGTGCTCACGGATCCGGCCACCGGCGACGCCAAGCGCCGCGACACGGTCCTCTTTCTGAAGGAGTTCTGCAACTTTGCCCAAAACTTGCAGCCCCAGGGCAAGGACTCATTCTACAAGACGCTCACCTGCCTGGGCATATTGCAGGCGCTGGAGCTGACGCTGGTCATGAACGACAAGAAAACCAAGTCGGCCTCCATCGACATACTGACGGCAATTGTGGAGTTTTCGCCGCTGGTTGTGCGCAACTACACTCTGAACCAGGTCAACCGGCCGGAGGGCGTAAGTTTCCACCAACAAAAAATATGCTTTTCCCCATAGATTAATGTGTATTTTATGTGTGTGTGTATATATAGGAGCGCATGCTGCTGAACATTGCCATCGAACAAATGTTGAATGACTCGGAGCCGGAGCTGGGGATTGCGGTGCAGTTGATGGGGATCGTGAAGATCCTGCTAGAGCCGGAGAACATGCTCACCGAGAAGGGGGATTTTCTCAATTTCTTCTACAAATACAGTGTTCAGACTTTAGTTGGTAAGAGTCGTAGATTGCCGCACTCCATTTCCAAGGCGACATGTGTGGTAACAACTTATCTCTCCACAGCTCCGCTGATTGTTAATACGCTGGGCGACCGTCCGCAAAACGAAGATTATCAGACTGCACAGCTGCTTGGCATCGTTTTGGACATTCTGTCGTTCTGCGTGGAGCATCATAGCTACCACATTAAGAATTTCTTATTGCAAAAGGATCTCCTCAAGAAAATTCTGGTGCTGATGAAGAGCTCACACACGTTCCTTGTACTCGGCGCCCTGCGGCTGCTGCGCAAGATAATTGCACTCAAAGATGAGTTCTACAACAGGTAATGACAGAAGGATCTATTTATGCTAGCTCGAGTATTAATGCCTTATCTTTTGCGACAGACACATTGTCAAGTGCAATCTATTTGCGCCGGTTGTGGATGCCTTTATTCGTAACAATGGCCGCTACAATCTATTGGAGTCGGCCATTCTGGAGTTGTTTGAGTTTATAAAACTCGAGGATATACGCACCCTGTGCGTTTATTTCGTGGAGAACTTTAGCAAGATATTTGATGAAATCGAATATGTGCAGACATTCAAATATTTAAAGAATCGCTACGATCAGTACCAGGATCGACTCAAGGATCGCGACAAGATGGAAAATCGTACCGATGGGTAGGTGTCTCGCCCCCACCCCCCTGGTGTTTCCATCCTCGAGAATTGTTTAGCTAATTTTGTGTTTGGTTTGTAACAGTGGCCTGCCGATCATACGCAGTGGTGGACGGTTTCGTCGGGATCAGCGTCAAATGGAAGAGGAGGAAGAGATGTGGTTCAATGAAGAGGATGATTTCACCGAGGAAATCGATACATACAACAATGTCATCAAATGTAAGAGCCCTGAAATATACTCGTCGGTATTTGAAATACACAATTTTCTGTAACAACATTTTTCAGCCGTCAGCGAAAAGAATGGCCCGCAAAACCAATCACCGCAGCAGAAATCTTCTCCGCCGCACAGTACGTCACCCCACAGTGGTTTACTGGGTAATCTGAATTCCACAGCGACTGCCACAGCCACAGCCACTGCAACTGCTACTGCCACATCAGCATCAGCAGCTGGTGCTGGTGCTGGTGCTCCCGTGGCCAGTGGAAGCAGCAGCCCAGAGGCGGGCATTGTCGATGAGCAGGCCCAGGCTGCCGTGCATCTGGCCGCGGCTGCCAACATTGCACTGCAGCATCACCAACAGCAACAACAGCAGCAGAACCCATTCCAGCAACAGCAGACACAGCCTGAGATCGCAGAACTGCACCAGCAGCTGAGCGGTGTGGAGACGCCGCAGAATCAGGAGTTGGTGCTTTCGCCATCGCCCACAGATAACGCCTCTTCATCATCATCGTCGTCATCATCATCATCATCATCGCTTGAAGCGTCCACGTCCTCTTCGGCGTCCTCATCCTCATCTTCATCGTCACCGCCGAGTACGTCGGCAGCCGCTTCTCATTGCGATTCGGCGACAGTAGCTCAGGTTGTGGCCAGTCAGTTTTTAACGATCGCGATCGCTGCCTCCGTGACAGCGGCCGCTACATCGGCTGCTCCCAATCTGGCCCCAGCACCGATTGTGGCCGATCCCGATATCGAGTCCGCCGACTCACAGCCGCCTCCTGGCACCACAAGCGAGCTCGATGGCCTTCTCGTCCATGCTGTGGCGGAGAAAGAATTGGTGGCATCCAGCATCGACACAAGCACAGACTCGGCGAATAGCGAAACGGACAAGTCGACGACCAAGAAGGTAAACTAAATAGATGCCAAATATTTATATTAATATATTATTAAATTTTGTATTCGCTGCTTGCAGGGCCTGGTCGATTATGAGAGCGACTCCGGGGAGGATGATGACGAGGAGGACGAGGACGACTCTGATGGGCCACAAGCACAAAAACGCGCGCGTCTGGCATAGTTGACAGATGCTGAGCAGCAGGGTGGCATCAATTATAAATTAGTACATACATAACCCACACCTACACCCACACTAACACACACACACCAACACCAACGAACAGAACGTAGGGAAGGAGGAGGAGGAGCCGAGCGAGCCAAGCCGACCAGGAGGACGTCGATCATCGATGGTCAACCAGCTTGTTAATGCATTTTGCGGCAACGACAGGCACAGCAGATGAGATGGGAAACGGGAGATAGCGGTACGATGTAAGATCGAACAAGAAAACATAAAGTTAAATTTTAGCATAAAAATTTATTTTAAAGGAAAGCGAACACCTAAAAGTAAAACAAGAAATTATAAATCTTACTTTACTAAATTAATAACTAAACAAACAAAACAAAAACAAAAAATATATATATATGTATAGATATAAAATTATATACATATATATATATATCTAAAGTATATACATATATATTCAAATATATATGCATATGAATATACAATTAACTATGTATGTGTGTCCAGCCGCACATAACCGATCACCGATCAGCGATCAGCGAGCGATCCAGGCATCCCCACAGCACTTGCTTCGTGCTCTGTTGTGTGCGTTTTGTTTTTTGAAATGTTGGAAAAGCATTAACGACGAAACCAAAATAAACATGTATTTAGTAGTAAAACAGAGACACTTGCAACACACACACACACACACACTCACACGCAGGAGGAGCAGGATGAGGATGTGGATGATGAGTGGTTAGATTAGAGCAGATCCCTTAAACAGATCCTGTGAAGTTGGCTGGTGGGCTAGTGGCTAGTGGCTGGTGGCTGGAATGTTGTGGAGAAACTTAAAAATTTTGTGCAATATTTGGATAATAATTTGTGGTATTTCAAAGACAATTGCAATACGTATTTTGCCTATATCCCTAGTACTATTTTAGAGTTAATTTCCATTACCATTTTACCTATCTAACAGGACAGGTGTCTTCCTGCCAATCGCAGTTCAATACATATGTATATTAAAGCGCTGTCTACGCAACAACCGACAGCTACAGTAAACAAATCGTGGGTGCAAGGTCCAGGTCCCCCCTGAGGCTTATCTCTATCTCATTGAATTTTAATACGAGCACAGATCGGGTAGACAGCACTGTAATGTGTTCAAGCAGAGTAAAAATATACACATACATTTACTTGTAAGAAATGTGTGTTAATTTTAAATGGCAAACTAGCGGAGAAACTCAATATATACATTCATATATATTTTCCGATTAAGACAAGACTATTCACGTACAGTGAGCAATTGTTTTGTAAATACCAGCAATTGTGCCCCCCCACCCCCAGCGGCCCAGCCAGCTTGACAATTTCTGTTCATACATTCAGTTAGAAGTATCAAACATTTGGAGAGGCGATCCAACAACAACAACAACCCATACATACACTCTGACCCAATGAACCTTGTATATAATTTAGTCAGCCTCTATATCGAATTAGACGATAATTGTTCTTCTGGCACCCACTCGCGACAGTTAAAGCAACAGTATAAGGACTAGCAATTGAGAATGGTCTCGTACAGATTGAAAGATGGATTTTTCTCTCGTTTGTGCATGGAACCATGTAGAAGGCAGACGCGTTGTCTGACTGTGTAATTAATCAGTTGTTGCGTTACCTTTGAACCATTATCGAACACACACAAACAAACACACACACACACACACACACACAAATCATTGACAGAAAGCAAGAAAAAGTAACTAATTATAATTGATTACAAATAGAACGTAAATTATAAAAAAGTGGGGGGAAACAAACAAACAAACAAACAAATAACAATAAATTACAAATAAAATAGTCTTCTTACGTTTTCCATGTAAGTTCTTTTCATATTAAATATACAAAAAACACATAATTTGTATTAAACGAAATGTAGTGGGAGGCGGCGGCACATACCAGAGTACCAGACCCAAACCCCAAACCAGCTGCAGCTCCAGCCTCAGTCCCTATCCTGTCTGATTCACTCACACCATATCCCCCAAGACACTGACTGACGTTTCGCCCTTGATCGCCAGAAGTAATAAAGTTATTTGTTAATAATCGTATCTGCCATGTGCGTGTGCGTACTGTACTACTTTTATTTATTTTAGTGTTTAAACAAAATGCATAATTCAACTAAGAATCGAAAATCAACTCTCACAGCAAAACGGTTTCCCCTGGAGCAACCAAGCGATCGTATCGTAAATCCCACACCACCCACACACCCACACCACTCCCTTCCAGACACATTTGCATGCCTAATAATAATGTAGCTGTGGAGAGTACAGATGCAGAGAGATACACAAATACATACAAACATATATCCTTCCAAGTTGTTGGTTTTTGTTTTGATTGATTGATTGAACAGCAACAAATACAAATGCAAAATGCAAAACACATGCGCATAGAGACTGCGCGAGCAAGAGATAAAATATACAAAATAAAAAAAACAAAACAAAACGGAAAGGAAAATAAAAGAAAATAAATAATAAGAAAATTTAAAAAAAAAGCGAAAAACAAACACTATAGTTTATACATAGTATTTATATGGATGGTGTGTATTGTATATGATATGCTGTCGTCTAATCCCTAATCCCAACACACACCAACACACACACACACACACATACCCATTACATATATATAATTTGGATACTTTATTTAGTTGTTTAAACATCCATGCGTAAAAACGATATATATAAACTATATTATGATTATGAAGTAAATTAAATAATAGTTTTTAATAGTTTTTAAACAGAAACAAACAATTGTCGAAGCTCTCTCAAGCGTTTTTATTACCCATCCACTGTACAACCCCTGCGGTTGTGGTTGGTCTCTGGGGCTGGGTGGGTTGTTGTCATGCCAACGACGTCCTTGCAAGGACCAAACAAATGTTTCCATCCAATGTTGACTACTCTTTTTGCATTACGGCATTAGTGTTTATGCCACTTGAGTCACCTGAACAACTCGCATCGAAAATGTCCGTAGAAGACTCCTGGGTTTTTGATTCGCTGGTCTGCTTCCTCCATGGACCTGTTTGGAACGCACCGCTGCAGACCTTCATCGAGCAGAGATCTTTGGGTAAGACCACCGCACCTTTCAGCCACGTCATCTGCTAACTGCCCCACCCGCGTGCATCTTGCGCCTGGGTGCAGTCTTCGATCCCAATCTGCAGTTGGACGAGAACAACGAGGAAATCCTACAGATCCACGAGGAATACAAGAACCTGGTCGACTACATGCTGGGCAGCTTCATGGAGGAGATGCAAATATCGCCAGAGCAATTCGAGCTGGCCTGCTTGGAGGGCCGGCAGCAGGGCCAGGGCGAGAATCCCTTCCAGTTCCATCAGGTGCTGTTCCAGCAGGTGCTGTATGCCAAAGCATCGTCCAAACATCGTCCTGTCACGTCTGAACCTTCTTTAGATATGGGCCGCCAATGATGTGAAAATCTTCATACGCATGATGACGCAACGCAACGTGGAGCTGCAGCTGCAGGCCTTGGATCTGATAGAGAAAAATCAATTGGCCCAAAATTCCGTGGACGAGGGTGACAGCAACAGCGCCACTGGCTCCGATCAGGGGTGGGTTGGGCCACTGAATGTGAATGAATGAGCTGCCCTTCTCATGATAGCTTAATCCACAGCGATGCAGCCGCTGACGTGGATCAGCTCATTGCCAAAACCGTGGCCGATGGTCTGGAGAGTCCGGAGGCTGCCTTGACACCCGACCAGGAGGCCAGCCTTGATCTGGTCAACGACAAGTTTCAGCGCTTGAATCTGTTCTTCGAGCAGGAGGACCGTGTGGATCCCACCGATGTGACGTCGCGTCAGGAGTACCTGCGCCAGCAGCGCGACAAAATCGTGGAGATCAAGAAGCAAGCGCGCGCCAAGCAGCTGCAGGACACCATGGCCCGTGGCAGTCCTCAGGGTGCCGAAGGAGCCCGTCCCAGTTCCGCCCAAGTGGCCCAGCAACTGCTCGAGAACGGCGGCAAGACCATGGAGCTCGCCGCGCCGCTAGATAGCGAGGACAATGCAGCACTCCAGCTGCGCCGTACCCTGGCCAAGCGACTGCGCAGTGAAGTTGTGGAGCACAACTAAGCGGGATGGTTGCACGCCACCTTTAATATCTCCCCGGTTCTATCCGCTTTTCACCAATTATCTAAATAATCTATGTAAAAATCGTCTGAAAATTCCAATTAAAAATATGAGGAATTGGAATTGATTTCTTTTCCGTTCCTGTTACCTTCAACAAAGATTTTTAATTGAATTTGTATTTTTTATTTAATATTTTCAACCAGAATTTAACAGGGTGGTGCGTCGTGCATTGCCAAACGCTGACTAGTTCAGTTGGTAGATGGTAGATGCGGGGGATATTTTCTAAGCTATAAGGTACCTTCCATGCGCGATCTCCGCCACGTCCACACACAGGCAGACTAAAGCGTGGAGTCTGAATGTATGTGGGCGTGGTTGAGCTTTGTGGCCACCAAAACAAAAACATTTTAAAAGTGCAAATTGGCTCAAATAAAATTGTGTTAATTGCGATTTTGCTGCTCTATCTGGGTACGCGATCCCGCAGATACGACATTATTGATTCGGTGCCCTTCATTAGGATCTGGTGACGTGGTTGTCGAAATGGATTGCCCACCAGTTCCAAGTGCCTGCCGAAGGGGGGGACAAAACAGAACCAATTAAATGTCTCTGAGTGCAAATTGTGCAGCGAATGTTCTTACGTTATGTTGGTCAGTGTACCCAAAATGGGCGGTATGAAATCAATGTCGTTGTTCCGCAAATCCAATGTAGACAAGCGCGGCATGCACTGTAGTCCGGAGACATTCAATTCCTTGATGTGATTATCGCTGGCAATGAGAATCTCCAGACCCTGCAAATCGTACAAACCACTGGGAATAAACTCAAAACTGAAAGCGAAAAAGAGAGTGAAAAGAAGGGACTTGTGTGAAGATATATTTGCAGCAGGTTCTCCATTGTACCCACCGATTGTTGGATATGTTGAGCTCGCGCAGCGTGTTCAGCACCCCGAACTCCTTGGGCAAATCATTCAACAGATTGTTGGATAAATTCAGGAACGTAATGCGCGTAAACTGTGAGATGAACTGCGGCACTTGGCCAATGAGATTGTGGGCGAGCACCAGTTCCGTGACCAGATTCTGCATGTGCTGCAAGCTGCACAGAAAGAGAAATTCGTTTAAGGGCTTGGCCAGAGCAATGCCGTGGTAGCCACTTACCCGTTGGGCAAGGTTCTTAGCTGATTGCGCGCAAAGTCCACGACATGCACTCCCTCGGACTGGGCCAATTGAAAGACCTTATCGGGCACATCGGTTATTTCCTCCAAATTGACAGCCAATGTACGTGTATGACGCAGTTTGTATCTGCGTGAAAGAGAAGAAGCTCAAGTTATTTCTTTGCGATTCGTTTGGCTTTGGGGAATATCAATGAAACTCGGAACTTTGTGATACACTACACCCATCGCGGACAGAGTTCGCTCTGACTGAAGTTTGACCCGTTCTGGCCGTAGAATTGCTGCTGCTGCTGCTGCAGTTGAAACATGGCTTCAAAGCCATTGAACCGATTGAACGATGGAAACTCGTGCTCCTGCCCATGCTGTTGCTGTTGCATATAGCGGCCAGAATGGTCGAATCTCTGCTCTTGTTCATAGTTCTCTGAGTGGTATTGCGGCGGCGCATAGACAGAGAAACGCTGGACTTCCGATTGCATTTGCTGCTGGACCTGATACTGACACTGATATTGGAAGTGCTGCTGCTGTGGCTGCTGCTGTTGCTGATAGCTGCTGCTGCTGCGGCGTGGATGAATGTGCTGGTCTGGATTGGGGGGCAGAGTTTGATGTACATACCTGTCGGGATAGTTTCCGGTCGGGTCGCCTGCAGCGTTGCCCGATTGTCCGCCACATAGGCGGGTTCCGGCAGCACTATCGGTGCCACCCTCCTCCTTAGTCTTGGCCAGGGAGCGCTCCTGCAGCGTCTTCAGAATGCGCGAAGTGCCGCACTGGAGAATGTCACGTCTAATCGACTTGATGGGATTGCCCTCCACCTGCAGGCTAATCAAATGGGCCAGCGCCGACAGGCTGACAGGCAGCGTGTCGATAGTGTTGTTCGATACGTCCAGGCGGTTGAGATTTCGCAGCAGGCACAGCTCATCGGGCAGCTCTGTGATCTTGTTATCCCGTAGGTCGAGTACCTTCAGGTGCGGCAGGTTCTCGCACATCCTTATGGGTATGTTCTACGTGGAGGAGAATTTTATCCGATTGCTTATCCATTGGGAAGGTGCTGGCAATGGCCACTGGCCAGTCAGTCCTCTTACCACTATGTAATTGTTGCTGGCATGCAGCTCGGTCAGGGCCTCGTTTCCCTCAAAGTCGGACAGCTCCAGGATGTCGTTGTGCTGGATGTACAGGAACTGGAGCTTCCTTAGCAGGCCCATGTCCTCTGGCAAGCAGGTGAGGTCATTCTGCATGAGGTCCACCCTTTGCAACGCTTCGAGGGGGGGCGGTAATCAACATTTAATGGATGGTCGGGCTCTGTTATTGAGGGGCGTGGGGGCACACAACTTACAGCGCATGTTAACCAGATCGGGGGGCAGATCCTTAATGTGATTATAGGGCAACAAGAGGGCGGTTAAGCGCACCAGGAAACCAATACCGCCAGGCAGGGATTGTATGTTATTATGCCCAGCATCCTTTTGTTTAGAATTTTGGTTAACAAGCAGTTGGCATTGGGTATTAGAGGGGAGGTTACAGATTACAGATTAATAAGACACCACAACCAGGTTCAACGTAATGGGGTGGGCGGGGGCTGTTCTTCACTCACCAGATACTCCAGCATGTGGAGATCACTGATGTCCGGATTGAGTTCCCTGAATTCATTATAGCTGATATTCAGATGCCGCAGCTCGGGCAGGCTGTACAGCTCACGCGGCAAACTGCTGAGCTTGTTGCGACTCACATTCAGGCGCATAAGCTTCTCCAGCTTGCCAATCTCCGACGGCAGCTCCACCAGGGCGTTGTCATGCAGCTGCAGGCAGAGGGTTAGAGTGCATGGGAATGTGGGTCAGGATGATGGCTCGGGTACGTACAATCAACACGGTTAGCGACTGCAGGTTCTCAATCTTGGGGGATATGTGCGTTAAAGCATTGGAGCTCAGATCCAAATTGGTCAATGGCACTTGGTTCCACCAGGCATCCTCCTCCTTGATCGACAGCTGCTCCAGAGTGGCCGCCTTGCTGTCCGCGTCAGCCTCGTTGATGTCGTACAGTCGATTGGGCACTGAAACAGACGAATCGTGGAATCAATTAGAGGGCTGTTGGTGGCCATGGCGTGCACTAATCTACAGGCGGCCTCTGCGCTGGTCTGCGGTGCTGGCTCGTCCAGATCCAGTTCCAGCTCCAGCTCATCGTCGGGATCCTCGCTCTCCAGCTCATCGCCCGAGGAGGCCATCTGAAATTCACGAATCTGATAGTAGCTTCGTCGTCGCGGGTGCGGTGCACACATGCAGAACGAAGTTAGCTGCTTCCTTCGCGTTGGTCGCTTGGAGGACGCAATTTTGATGGAAGATGCCTGGCTGGCCGGACGACAACAACTTGGTTAGATTCGGGCACATCCGCGAGCAGCACAGCACGCTGCGCAAGCCAAACGATGACTGACGCACATCGGCAACACCTTTATGACATGACTTCAGGCGCCTGGCGCTACCTAGTGAAGCGGCAAATGTTGTCGACTCCTTTTAGGGGCCACCAGGGCCAAGTTCGAGATCATCGCGAATCGCGATTGTCTCACATGAACTGAAACCACAATGCACTGCTGTCAACGAGACCGCTGCACATCGCATGCTGCTCATACTGCTGTTCCATGGGCGCCTTCTCGGTGCGAGGCCTCAGCTTTGACCTCCAGCCTCGCAATTGCTGCTGCGACACCACTGCATTGGTGCCTAACATTGAAGCTACACTTGGGTGCACTGCATTGCATGGCTTTTACTCACCACTAGACAATCCCTTGTTCGACAGATTCAGGGTGCCCGACTTGCGCGCCAGCTTCCACAGCTCCTGGGTTAATACTGTATCGTCCTCATGGGTTGTACGTTCATGGAATAGGGGCTGGAAGGCGTAGTTTGGCCGGGGGGATGCCTGCATACGCGGACGTGGAGACGCAGCCATTTGTTGCGAGTGTGGGGATGCAGCCATGCGTGATCGTTGGGCGCATCGTGGAATTCTGCTGGTGGATCCATTTCCAGGGCCATTCCTTGGCAAAGAGTCGCCGCTCATATCGATGGGATCGCCGTAGAAATTGAACCAGGAGCAGTCGTCAAAGTCGTAGCCGTCGTTGCTAGGAGGCGTAATATTGCATTCCTTGGCCAAGTTGTTGAATGCGTACAAGCTGGCAGTGTCTTCGACGTTGCTGAAGCTGGGCGGGCACAGGTACAGGGTAAAGGTGTCAAACAATCATCAAAATTGCCGCCCGGTTGGCCTTAAATTCTAATTATGTCCAAAAATTTGCGTCGTTTGTTTTCTTTTTTTCAGCTGCACGAATCAGCTGTTCGTGGATTAATTTGTGCGTTTAACAACACTACGCTTGTGAATTTAACGGATAATGGAGACTCAAATTAAACGTGGAAAAATGTTCCTAATTACGTTAAAAAACAAACTAATCTTGAAGGGTTCACATTGTTGAAATGCAGAACTGAACTGGATATAATAGACTTAAGATTTCAAGACACAGCTGCACAAATTAAAATCAATTTAAGCTGCCAGATCTGGGGCAGCTGCTGCACCTGTTCTGTCGCAGTTTATGATTCTAGATTACTTTGAGTAGGGCCAGTAATTGATTTGATCATGAACTTAAATCTATGCATAATGTGTGTGCAGGCCGCAAGCCGCTTAAAGGCTTAGGGTTAAGTCGCTTAATTCGGTTTTACTTACTTCATCATCTTGGGATTGGTTTCGCTTTGGACTTGCTCTGCTGGGGCTTCTTCTGTGGGGAGATACGAGATACATTGCAACGGCGCAAGGTCAGCCACAGAAGTTAGTCATTCAGTCAGTCAGTCTGTCTGTCAGTCTGTCTGTCGGGGGTGTGGTGTTGGGTTTCCTAGCCTGCTTTACGCCCCACTGCAAAATGCTGCTGTTTGCACCTCCGCCGTACGCCTTAAGCGAGTGACCGACGAAGCGGCAAAAATGCTGAGCTCCCGCATGAGATGGGGGCCTGGTCTAGCCATACTACGTCGACTGTCAATCAAAATTATGAATAACGCTGGCGCACGGCGTAGGGTCAGTTGCCTCCAATTGGTCGCCGCCACCCTCATAAGCCATCCCTGCTGGGCGGCGGGCACCACTAGGTGCGAACAAGCGCTGGGGAGCACTTGCCAGTTGTCATTTGGTTTTCATTGCAAGCAGAACACAACGGAACGGCACACGTGGATTTTTGTGTAGTTTGGATATTGCATCAGCCGAGGACCGTGGACCGTGGACTCATACTCACCCCGATAGACTTCCCTTTTGTGTGGCAATGGCGGCTGGGGTATTCAAGAGCTTTATGCGAGACTTCTTTGCGGTCAGTCGATTGGTCACTACGCGATATCCAAAAATTATTAACGAAAGAATTTCGAGTTTTCGAATTTGGCCAGAGGGTTCCAAAAAGTTATCTAAACGAGCAGTTGACAGAATTTTCAATGAAAGCAGATTGCTTTAAATTCCATTTCCACATTTGCCCAGTGCTTGAGCTAATCCATAGACGGACACAGACCTTCCTTGAGAACCCGCACAGCTGGGCATAAGTTTTTTGTACTGGAATGTGGGAAAAGCGCCAGCCGACAGAATAATCCACATTAATCCATGGCAAAAGATTCTGTTGGATTAAAGCACATACCTGAACTGAACCCCACCACTGCTTGTTCCGTTCCACAGGTCAAATACGATGACAAGCAGCATGATCCGGAGGCACAGCGACTGGATGGCAGTGGTAGCTATTATCCCAACTGCTCCTCGGATGTCTGGCTGCGCTCCTGCGAGCGGGAGATTGTGGATCCCATCGAGGGTCACGCCAGCGGCCACATACCCAAATGGCTCAACGGCAGCCTCCTGCGCAATGGTCCCGGCAGCTGGCAGGTGGGCGAAATGCGTTTTGGCCACCTCTTTGACTGCTCGGCGCTGCTGCATCGTTTCGCCATACGGAATGGCCGTGTGACCTACCAGAGTCGCTTCGTGGACACGGAGACACTGCGCAAGAATCGGGCAGCGCAGAGGATCGTGGTCACGGAGTTTGGCACGGCAGCGGTGCCGGATCCCTGCCACTCGATCTTTGACAAGTTTGCGGCCATCTTTCGGCCGGACAATGGCACGGATAACACGATGATCTCGATCTATCCGTTCGGCGATGAGTACTACACCTTCACCGAGACGCCCTTCATGCATCGGTAGGTCCCACCCATTTCATTCTTCTGATTCCTCTCTGATGTATGCCGGTATCTGCTGCAGCATCAATCCTCTGCACCCTGGCCACGGAGGGACGCATCTGCATTAGCGACTATGTGGGCGTGGTCAATCACACCTCGCATCCGCATGTCCTGCCCGGCGGCACGGTCTACAACCTGGGCACAGCGATGACCAAGTCCGGACCGGCCTACACGATCATCTGCTTTCCCAGGGGCCAGCACATGTTCGAGGAGGCGCACGTGGTGGCCACGCTGCCCTGCCGCTGGAAACTCCACCCGGGCTACATGCACACCTTCGGTGTGACCGAGAACTACTTCGTTATTGTGGAACAGCCGCTGTCCGTGTCCCTCACGGAGTACATCAAGGCGCAGCTGTCCAGCCAGAATCTCTCCGCCTGCCTGAAGTGGTTCGAGGACAAGCCGACGCTCTTCCATCTGATCGAGCGTGGAAGCGGCAAACTGGTGCAGACCTACGAGTCGGAGGCCTTCTTCTATCTGCACATCATCAACAGCTTCGAGCTGGATGGCCACGTGGTGGTCGACATTTGCAGCTACAAGAATCCCGAGATGATCAACTGCATGTACCTGGAGGCCATTGCCAATATGCAGACCAATCCCAACTACTCCAACCTGTTTCGCGGTCGCCCCCTGCGATTTGTGCTGCCCCTGGGGGCCAGAGTGCCCGGCCAGGACACGGCGTCCGGCTCCAGCAGGCGCCGCCTCATCAAATCCTTCTCCCTGGCGGGTCTGAGCACTGCTCAGCCCTCGAGAACGCTGAAGCACTCCGTCTCCCAGTACGCGGACATTACCTATCTGCCCACCAACGGCAAGAGGGAGGACTCCGCCGAAGAAACGCCGCAGAGCGCGGTTAAGCGGGGTCGCTACGAGGTGCAGGACTCCATCAATCTGGTGACCCTAAGCAACAGTCGCGCGGAGGCGTACCAAGACCCGCGGCGTGGTATAGTCTTGCGTCCCGAAATGCTCTGCGACTGGGGCTGCGAGACGCCGCGCATCAACTATGACGTACACAATGGCAAAAACTATCGCTACTTCTATGCCATCAGCTCCGACGTGGATGCACCCAATCCAGGCACTGTGAGTACGTGAAAACCCTGAAGCATTCGTTACTCTCCGTTCCTCCGTTGCAGCTACTGAAGGTGGACGTGTGGCAGAAGACGAGCCTGAGCTGGTGCGAGGACAATGTCTACCCGAGCGAGCCGATCTTTGTGCCCTCGCCGCAGCCGCAGAGCGAGGACGATGGCATCATCCTGGCCTCGATGGTCGTGGGCGGTCTGAACGATCGCTACGTGGGTCTAATAGTGCTCTGTGCGAAGACCATGACGGAGCTGGGCCGGTGCGACTTTCACACGAGCGGACCAGTGCCCAAGTGCCTGCATGGATGGTATGCCCCCAGCGCGGATTAGGCCACGGTTTAGCTTAGTCTGAGTTTGTTGTATATTAGATTAGAACTTTGGATTCAGGACATTGGCAATAAACTCCTGCCACTTGCGCTGAAAGATGCGATTGATCTTGCGCCGCTCGTCCGAGGTGAGCACCGCATACTTGATGGAGTTGAGGGCCAGCTGCTTGAGGAAGCGCAGATCCGCCTCGGCCGGTGCCATGGCCATGAAGGCATAGTAGAAGTCATAGCTGAGGCCCTTGGCGCCCCACAGCCCCGGATCATCGGATGATATCACAATGGGAAAATTCTGAGCGATCAGAAAGCTGGCCGGATGATTGCGCAGATCCCAGACAAAGCCCAGCACCTGATTCGATATGGGATTCACCTCGATGGCAATGTCACGCTTCTTGATCGTGGACCACAGCTGCGGATGCTTGGGCAGTGCCAACGCGTGTCCAATGCGCTTCGAGCCCAGCAGAATGGCATCCATTATGTTCCAGTCGGTGCGTCCATGCCAATCTGCAAAGATAGTCAATCGTTAGTCTAGGATTCCCCGGCTATGTGCCTGCTCACTTGTCTCGCCCGCGTGGAAGAAATAGTTGGCCGTGCTGGGCAGGTCGGACAGCTCGTTCACGTACTTGCTGAGCGGATCGCCCGTATCCTCCTGTCCAATCAAATCGAAGCCTATCACAAAGTTTGGTTTTGCATGGCTGCAGGGAATAAGAATTGGATTTCTATCAGATTTTTCGGTCTGGATTGGCTGGGACTTACTGCAGCTGCTTGAAGGTTGTGATGCGTCTGCTCATCTCCTCCTCGGTGGCTCGATTCCGCTTGGCATAGATCACCTTGAGGCCGACAAAGTCGTGATGCTTCGCCTTGAACTCCTCCACGATGCGTTCCAGTTCGTTGGCCACCTCCAGTGTGCTCAGCGTGCGATTGTTATCATCGTACAGCTGGCAAATGGGCAATAAAGCTCACGGATTAGCCTTCCAGATAAATGGTAGACATACTCACAGGCGACAGCGAGGCTCGCACCTCGGCGTAGATGATGTTATCCTCACACAGCTCCTCCAGCAGTCGCTTGTGGTAGGCGCAGTAGGTGGGTCTGTACTTGTACAGCCGATCGACAGTCGTAAAAATATTCTCAAATCGCTCCCAGATCTTTTTGCGTTGTGGCAGGAGAGCTGGAAATGGGCGGAGAGAATAATGTATAGAATAATGGCTTGAAAAAATGGTTGGCAGCCCACCTTCAGGCCTCTGGCGGTGCATGTTGATGTGCTTCTCCAGCTGCCGCTCGTACTTGTCCCGATCCTCCGCATTGATGCGCTCCGTGCACACGTTCTGCACCTCGCTGTGGCATCCACTCTGGTCGTAGGTGAAGACGAGCAGCCCATCCACATTGCGGCACGTGTACAGATTGTTGGTGGTGCTCAGATTGCCAATCACCCACTTGGAGGTGACCATCCCGGTGTTGTGGCCATGCAGGAAGGCGCCCTTCGGCATCTTCTGTATGAAGCGGAACACCTCGCTCTGGCGCACATATTGCCTGCCCTGGAAGAAGTGCATGGCCGGCGGGTACTTCTCCGGCGTCTTCATGCCCTCGGCAATCTCCGCACGCTTGGCGTTCATCAGGATGCTGTTGGCTTTCTCCTCGTCCGAGGAGAGCCAAATGTTGCCGCCCAGTGAGGCCAGACGCTCCGCCTCCATGATCTGCTCCCTCAGTGTCTCGTAGGCTGCAAAAATGGATCGAAAACGGTTCCCCCTCGCATTTGATTGTGGATGTTGTTTAATCGGCAAGGCAACATGGCGGCGACTTACGTAAGTCCGTGGCATGCAGGCCCCCCAGAAGAAGGGCCGACACCAGGCACAGCAGCGGCAGTCCCAGCAGCATCGCTTCCCAGTTCCGTCACAAAACCAAATATACGCCGTATTTATACTTATTAGATGCTCGTCGCTCGGCGTTTGCCAGCCAACTGATAAAGCCCCTGCTGGCTGACCCATATTGTTTGTCCCACACTCTCCACTCTCTGTTCATGATCTCGGGCTGCTTTTTAGCTGCAGTTCAATGTCAGCGATTAGTCCACTCTGCTCGGCTGCTATTTGTGGGTGCGAAATGTTTGGAACCGGCCTTACCCGCCTGGCACTTTCGTTGACACTGGCCCTGGACTGGGGGCAATTTGCACATAGATTTCATGATCGCATCATTGCCATTACAGCCATACCCTACCCCAAAGCGAAAGCCTGGATCCGCACTGCTCTATATAAGTCTCCAAGGTCTGCCTTAGGTGAGCAATAAATTCATTCAAATTAGCGCGCTGTGTGTAGGGCACCTCTGCGATGGCATATGCCCTCTGGCTATGTTTTATCAGGCAATGTTTTGTTTTTATATGCAAGCACACGGCGCACATGCGAGTGTATGGTAATTTATTTGCGTATTGCTTACTTGCCCAATTTGTTATTTGTTGATTCACTAAAATGATGCTTGACATTGACTATGTGGAGGGGACCGTCCATCATGCTCTGGCCAAGAGAATGTCTCTCAGGGATATGGGCTTTGAATCTGGCTCTGTTTTTCTGTTCTTTAGAGCATAAAATTAAAGAAATCTTTATCAAGGAGATAGAGGGAGACAATTGATAGAATTTATTTCATTTGTTTGCCTGAAAGTATGCAAGGGCTGCAAGATCTGGACAGTTCTTGCATTATAGCCCTTAATAATATTTTTATATTTATTTTACCTAATTTACCCAATTGACATATAATTTCATTAAGTTTAGTTTTATTTTATTAATGTTTTCCATTGCTATTATCTCTCATGAAAAATGTTATTCTTGAGAAGAGTTATTCCACAAAATATTTCCAGCTTATTCCACTATCTAAAAAAAATACGAGGCATATAGTTCAATTTCGGTTAACAATATATTTTTAGCTGTTATTATTCTAGGAATTTTTTGTCCCGTGCGAAAAAGGTTTGCAGTTTAAAAAAGCTACGAATCATATTTGCGTAAAATTATAACCATTTTAAAGCAACATCAATACACAACATGAACAGAAATTTGCATTAATATATTGCTCCAACTTTCGCTGAGATCTGAGTTCGAATTGAAACCACTTCCATATATGTCCCGTGCGAATGGCTTCTCGAAATCGAATAGTTGCCCAAAATCGAGCACCAGTTATAGAGCTAGCCAAAGGGGGCGTCATAATGGTAAAACAGTTCTGATTTAAATTATATTTATTTATTTTTTACTCTGCGTTATTTTCGCTGAGTGTAAGAATAAATTAATTAAAGTTCAAGTTCTTTGCTCCGAAATTCACTCACAATGCTTAGGCTTAATTCATTCTATAATATAATTGTATAAAAATCAGCAAATAAATAAACGTTACCAGCCCAATTCATGTCGCGGCAGTTTTTCTTAAATGACAACCTTCTTTTTTGTTTTTTGTGCCTGTAACCGGGGGGATAATTGTCGCATCTGCAATTACCGTAAATGCCGCACACCCCCTTGGCCCCCTCAATAAACACCGCCCAGTCGGGCTACGGCAGCTGGAGGAACTTGTAATTCCAATGCCGTATGGGACTACCTCGCAGAAACCAACAAGCGCGTCCGCAAACGTCAGTGAAAATTTGCCAAAATAGAAGAAAAAAAATATACAAGTAAATATGTAGTTAAAAATCAGCGAACTGTGGACGCGCGCGCCTCCGTCATTTTGAACCACTTAATATTCACGGGCGGTATTCTATCCGACAAAAAAACAACAACAACAGAATCACAAGCAATGGTATTAGAACGAAAAATTGTTTTCGGCTATTCCGAGAGCGAGTGCGTCGTCAACCGTTAAGAGGCTTCAACTTCAACTACGTCTGGCTGGGATTCATTCCAGGTTTATCTTTTAATGAGGTGATTGCAGACTCGGCACCCCCAACAATGATTGTGTAAAAATTATAGTTATTTTTTGTTGTTTTATTTGTATTTTTGGTAACTTTCAGTGGCCCGGCATGGGTGCTGGTGCTCGCAGTTCAGAACGGGCACTGCTAACGAACGGGCGTGTGGCGCGGTGAAAGAAAAGAAATCCGAAATTCAAACCAAAACCAAACCAAACCCCAAAGCAAACAAAGTCAACGTGTCCGACTCAAGTCAATATTTGCATAGTGTACTCATTATCCACGTTGTTTGGAGTACACGAAAGGTCAAGAAAGTCACAGAGTCCTGTCACATAATGAAGCGATTTTCGGCGCTGCTGTTGCTGCTGCTGGTGCCGCACCTGATGGTCCAAGCGCAAACTGCCCTAAGTATGAGCCTGTTCAATCCGATGGTGTCTGTGTCCGCAGCTTAAACCCTTCTCTTCTCTTGCTCAGGCTACGAGCAGGCGCGCCAGGCGGTGCTCACTGCGGAGGAGGAGCTGATGACGGGTGGCCATACATATCTCAGCACCGAGGAGGCCAAGGCGGATGACATCTTCATGCAGTACAAGCTGGGCGAGCTGGCGCAGGGCTTCCGCAATGCCGAGCAAAATGCCGCAGCCATGCACTTTTTCAAGGCCAAGCCGCTGATCGATCGGAGCGGAGTCTTTCGCTTCCTGCAGAAGATGCCCAAGGGAGCTGTGCTGCACCTGCACAACTCTGCCTCGGTGAGCTCCAAGTGGGTGGTGAAGAACATGTCCTACATGCCCGGCATGCTCCGCTGCACCACAGACTCAGGTCGGAGTGTCCTGACGTTCCGACGAGCGCCCAAGGAGCACCAGTGCCAGTCGCAGTATGTGCGTGTCTCCGACGAGCGGCGGAGTTCCATTGATCCACTGGTCTATGATCAGAATTTTGAGCGTCTCATCAATCTGTACACACCGGTGCCAGAGCGTAAGTTTGGGCAGAAACTTCGTTAGAAATGCTCTGATTTCTCGCCACTACTTTCAGTGGAGTATCCTACGATCACCAAAGTGTGGGATCGCTTCCAGGACATGTTCGACACTTTTGGGGATGCCATTAGATACTTGCCAGCCTTTCGCGCCTATCACTGGCAGATGCTCGAGGAGCTCTACAACGACAATGTGATGTACGCGGAGATTCGCAGCAGCTTTAAGCCGGTAAGTGAATTCCGTGCTTGAGTTACATTTTGTGATCATTTCGAGCCTCTCTCAGCAGCTGTACGATGCCAGTGGACGGACCTTTTCGCAGGAGCGAACCATACAAGAGTTTTATGCACTGAACGAGAAATTCGTGCGGCTGCATCCCGACTTTCTGGGCATCAAACTCATCTATGCCGTCTATCGCGGGCATGCGGTCGATAAAATAAGTGAATATTTTGAGGATTTTCGACAGTTGCAGTGAGTAATATAAATCAGTTAGCAGCGGAAATTCTCACTGATTGTGACTGGTTTCATAGCAAAGCTTTTCCCAACTTTGTGGTTGGCTTCGATCTGGTGGGACAGGAGGACAATGGCAAGCCATTGTATGCTTTATTGCCTGCCTTAAGGGACCTGCCGCCCACGGCACACTTCTTCCTGCACGCAGGAGAGACAAGTGAGTGGTTCGAAGTTGCACAAGGGCTCAAGCTAACCAATGCCTCATTTCAGATTGGTTTGGGGCCTCAACGGACATCAATCTGCTCGATGCCCTCCTACTCAATAGCACTCGCATCGGACATGGTTATGCGCTGGCCAAGCATCCGATACTGCTCAATGCGGTCAAGACTCGCCAGATAGCCGTCGAGGTGAGCCCCATCTCGAATCAGGTGCTGCACTTGGTGTGGGATATGCGCAACCATCCGGGCGCCCAGTACATGGCGCTGGACGTACCGATGGTAATATGCAACGATGATCCGGGCTTCTGGAACGCCAAGGCATTGAGCTACGACTTCTACTATGCCATCATGAGTCTCGCGCCCAACAATGCTGGACTGCGTGTGCTCAAGAGTCTGGTGTGGAACTCGGTACGGTACTCCCTGCTCACAGAGGAGGAACAGAAGCGAGCCTACCAAATCCTGGAGCTGACATGGTCGCGCTTCATCGACAAAGTGCTGCAGGGCAGTGTCTTCTAATAGCAGAACATTTGCATTAAACTACAAAATAGGGCGTGCTGTTTTTTCTCTTAGATATTTAATGCGCAAAGCGTAGATTTTGGAAGCCTGCTAAGCCTCTGACTTGTATGGAGGGTATCTTTATGGACTGTCTTTATGGAGAGGCAGCTTTTCCTGTGTGCTGCTGGACAAAACGATCGCAGCTCTCCCGAATCTGCAAATAGGCTGCATGAAAGCCACTCATGCCTTGGGTCTGTAAAGGGAGACAGCCTTAGTATAACATACAAATGTTTTCGTAGTGATAATTACAAAATATGGATCCTCAATGATCTCATCTTCCTTGCGGCCCAGAAAACTGCCCAGCAGCATTATCTTGCACTGTGGTGGAGGCTCCAGGCTGGCTGCCATTTGGCGCAGCTCCGACAGGTTGCTGTTGTCCATGCCCAGAATGTAATCGAATTCGTAAAAGTCTTGCGTCGTTATCTGCCAGAAGAGTATACAGTCTATAAGATTATGTTACGTACGGGACAAACAGCTTACCATTCGACTCAAGTGTTTTGACTTTAGGCCATGCTGCTGCAGCAGCTGCAGGCCACGTCCCTGTGGCTCTAGGCCCACATTCCAATCCCTGAGGCCCGCACTGTCCGTATGCCAGTCCTGCAGTTGTTGTTTCACTATCAAATGGTTCAGTACAGCCTCCGCCATGGGCGAGCGACAGGTGTTGCCTGGGATGTACAATTTAAAATGAATTTAATATGCGATTAATGGATCTATGTAGCTTACCTATGCACACAAACAGAACCTTCATCGTGGCGGAGACAATGCGAACTGCAGGTTGCGGCGATTAGTGCGCTGACTCATTTCGGAATTTCACAACCTATCTTCGGCATGCCGAATTTTGTATGCCCTTTGAGTAAGATCTTTTGAGCAGACTTCAACTAAATGATTTTCGAATCTTTATGTATAAAATTTGTGGGGTCTGAGCTGTTGCCATTTGTGCGTTACAAACTGTTGCCCAATTTTATACTACCCTCTTAAAGGGTATAATAAAACCAGCTAGCGCCTTGTACTAGACATTTATTACTTGAACTATGAGTATATCACAAAACCGATTCAAACGAGACGCTCTTTCATGAAGGCTGCGCAGGCCACAACACACTGCTGATAAGCGGTCTCAAAGCCAGCCGCACCACGCTCCTGCAAGGTCAAAGGGGACATTTCAAGGGTTATATGCAAATATTTGATGGCAACATACATAGTAGGGATCCTCGATGATGCGATTCTTGGCCTCCAGTCCGAAGTCGCCCAGCATGAGTAGTTCCGCCTTGGAGCCCTTGGGCGCCAGCCGCCGCAGCTCGCTCATGTTGTCCTCGTCCATGCCGAAAATGAAGTCGAATTCGGTGAAGTCCTGCTTCTTTATCTGGCGCACAATGTGGGTGCACTTGAGGTCGTGCTTGGCCAGCGTGCTGATGGCCCGGGGATCTGCACGATTTCCCACATGCCACGACCCAATAGCCGCACTGTCCACCACAACATTCTTCTTGTTAGCCTTTTCCAGAGTTTCGACCATCACCACCTCCGCGATTGGGGAGCGGCAGATGTTTCCTGCAAATTCAAAGGGTGGCGCATTACATCAAATATCTATATTATATATAGAATTTTATAGAATTTATTTACCCAAACAAATCATTAAAATTTTCTGCACCATTTTTAAACAATATTTGTCACAGCGGATTTATCGAAATACGAACTTAACCCACTTAGCCGCCCTCTATTTAAACAGGTGAACAACTTGAGTTTAGCCGCGGAAAAAAACTGATTTTAATTTATGCTGGTAGATCTTTTTAATTAAAAAAACCGATTTGCGCTAAAATTCTTCAAGTTTCATAATATTCGTCACGGTTTGTAATTAACCATTGGTGGACTATGGGTTAATCATTCTCTGTCAACTATCGGAAATCACATTTCTGGACTTTCATATTCGGCCAAATATTTCAAGCTATCTAAGAACCTCATCACAACACACATAATTTTATCCAACTGATTAATCAATTTTCTACAAGACTGGTTAACTTTGGGGACTCCGTTCAATTGGACTGAAAAATATCGTTATTTTATTGCGATTCCAAGTTCAGCTGTTGCGTTCATTCCAGGTTCATTTGAACCACTACGTTTTGTTGCTTAAAATGTGCGCCAAAATTGAATTCTGTTGGCGTTGGGCTCACATTATTTGATTTAATTGGGCTTGTTTCAGGAAATGCTCACATGCGAGGGTACACTGTTTGTATATCTTCTCAAATGGAGCCATGCCCATAAGCTGGAAATCAATATAATTTAACCACTTATGAAAACCGAAAAATATCAATGCCGAGCCTCACGTAGTATGGATCCTCAATGCTGCGCTCGTCCGGTTTTAGGCCAAAATCCCCAAGAAGCAGCAGCTTGGCCTTGGAATTTGTCGGTGCTAGGTGTTTCAGGGATGCCAAATTGCTCCGATCCATGGCCAAGATATAGTCAAATCTAACGAAATCCTTGGGCTGTAGCTGACGCGCCACACTGGTGCACTCGATGTTGTGTTTGGCCAGAACCCTCAGCGCACGCTTGTCCGGCCTGGAGCCGTGGTGCCATCCCTCTAGCGCGGCGCTCTCTACATGCCAATCCTTCTGCAGCCCCGCCCTGGCAATCACGTCACGCATCACAGCCTCAGCGATGGGGGAGCGGCAAATGTTTCCTGCGTGTGCATTGCATTTGCATATTAATTAATGGACTCTTTCTGGGATAAGTCCTACGCACCCACGCAGACCATCAGCACGTTCCGCGGCATGGTTCAATATTCAAATTTCAATCTAGTGTGGATAAGTGTAAGTGTGTTGGAACAAGCAGTGTATTATTGTATCTAAAAGCAGCAAAATACAAAATTTTGACATGTAAATCTACAAAAAAAAATGTGTCCCATCCCGACGTACAGTAAACATTCGCCAAGAGTCTAAAATAAACATAGAATCTGAGCAGAGTCAAGTGGGGAAAAACCTCTCTCTGGTTCACACCTCCTGGCACTTTCTGCTGCCTGCTGCCTGCTGCAGTGCATCCTGTTTACCCACGTTCCGCATTTAATGCTTAAAATGTATTTAAAGTTCATCTGTGGAGTACAGGCGGGGTCATCTGTCCCACTGGAATCACTGTTGCCAGTGGCATGAAGAGGTGATGAGCACTGTCCTCACTCTCTCTCTCTCTCTCTTGGTGCCTGGCTCTACATTGCCCATGAATATGCAAGAGGCTGCATCCGTTGTGTTCACCATCCGGACAGGCTGGATTCCAAATTTTTAATGACTTTTAAGGAGGCGATGACACTGCCAGAGGAGTGCCCTGCATGTGGGTTGGTAAGCCCCACGGCAGGTGACCAGAGGCCTGGTCTCGGTCTCCGGCTCTCGTTTCTGAGGTCTGCTGTCTGG
The DNA here is from genome assembly GCA_018150905.1 of Drosophila ambigua. Taxonomy (NCBI): domain Eukaryota; kingdom Metazoa; phylum Arthropoda; class Insecta; order Diptera; family Drosophilidae; genus Drosophila; species Drosophila ambigua. The sequence goes on from JAECWS010000086.1 coordinate 1,959,700, forward strand.
CAGAAATAAAGTTGCTTTTAAAATAAATTCGGTTTGTTTTTGGAGAGGAAAAACTGAGTTTTATGCAAATTGTATACCGTATACCCAACCATTAAGGCAAACAAAAGCACAGACGTATGTCTGCACATAAACTTTGCCAAGGTTTTTATTTAGTTGTTATATACATATGGACATACCCTTGCAGAGGGTATTGGGATTGCATTCAGTTGGCTACATTGAAAGCTGCCAATAATTAGGAATAGAATAGCCCATTTTCCTTTTACTCGGTTTTCAAATTGGCAACACCAAGAACAGTCCCTGGGACAGCTAATATGGGGGCACACATCATGGAAACTATCCAGCTGAAAGGGTAGCAGAAGCGTCGGGTCCCCAAGCCTAGCTTGTCGCTCTTGCTGGAGTTGCAGTGACATCAGGGACTTGGAGGCGGGTGGAGGCGGTTTTGACGGCATCAAAGTGAGCTTGTCGGATTGCAGACAAATGTTACGTACTCTCATCACACTCTTACATATGCAAATGTCCCTGGCTGGCTGGCTGGCTGGCTGGCGTTGCTGCTGCAGTGCGTCCTCCGCAATTGACAATTGTTGAAAATGCAAATGGAAATGGAAATGCAAAGACATGTGCCCCATAAACAACAACAACATGCATACGAGGAGGCGGCAGTGGCGAGGCTAGGCGTTGTCAGGGCTATCATCATGCGGCGACAACGATGTCGTCTCTTTGGATAAGATAAACGCCGGCAATGCCGCCAGCTGTCGAGTCAACAACATGGGACTGAAGCGACAAATACTGTGGAAAGGTCAGTGTGCAAATAAATGAACACGAAATAGGTTCTCAAGTGCAAATGAGGCAGAGGCAAATGATAAGAGAGGTAAAACACAATCATAACGTATGCTGTCCTTCCCTGCCTTCCACGAACCATCGCAAAGATGACATTTCTGAACAAAACATGTCTCTCGGTCTGAACAGAAGATGAACATCCATTTTGAATTTTGAATTTTGCATTTGGCAAATGAAAAGCGGAAAAGCTAGCAAGTTGGCGTGGCACAGCAGACAAGCTGTCTGTGCAGCATCTCTCCGTCTGTATCTCTGTTTAGCTGAGTGCTTATTTGTATCTCTATCTCGCTGCTGTCGGTGTGTCCGTCCAGTGTCTGTCCTATGCAGCTTCATCAAATATTTAGCGCCAGGCAGGCGTTGTAGATGGCAAGTCCGGGGATATACAAATAGGAGCATTGTGCTCGTTGAAAGTAAATACAAAACGGACGGAGCATTGCTTGGATAACAACTTTGGTAAACTATGAATCCAAGGCTCGACTATAACTATACTCTAAGGAGATCTAAAGAATTCTTTAGATATTATTTTTTAATTCAAAGGAAGGCACAGCGGGAGATAAGATAATGGAATTCTCTTTGCTGCTGCAAGATAAAAGTATATAAAATATATCAAGCGTACATATGTACGAAAAACAATCATCCCACACTCTCACCCACCCCATATATTTCCTTGGCGGACGACCAGCATTTGAGGGGTATAAACACAGCAAAACTACCCTGTAATTTGTTTGGGGTGTGAGACGGGGAAACAGAGACAGCAGCCGGCACAGCCAGCCAAAAAGCCGGCAACAACAAACTCCAGCAACAAATAACTGGGGGCGGGCTGCTGGCAACATGCTGCCAAGCAGTGGGGCATGTTGCCAAAGTTCATTTTGTGCCGGCAACCAAGGCAAAACTATAGAAGGTACCAACAACATGCATAGATGCCTCTCCTTGAGGCACCAAATCGAGACAGGCTGCACTTTGATGTGTTTACGATAAACACACCCGCTCAAACACACCCACCCTCAACTCACAAACGCCTAACAAACCCAGAGCAAGAGAGGTTATACCTGTAATATTTATACCATGCCGGCAACCATGCAAGCCAAAAGTGCATTTGTATGCATTTGACTGTCTGTGTGCATTTATCTCGTTTCGACTTGTTACAGCGGCAACCGTGGTTCAAAAGTCGATGTTTATGTCGATAGGTTGGCTACGAAAGATCTGTGGATATCGATTCTAACCTAGCTTTAACTTCACTGAATATCTAGACTACAAACCAATAAAACCAATATTGTAAATTAAATAACTAAATATAAAACTAGAAAGCCAAACAAGAGCATACATGTAGTGCTCTCGCTCACACTGCCTGATTTTCTCGTAAGGTTTTTATAGCTGGTCTTTTGCAGCCCAGTTTAAGTCAAGTCTAGCAAGGCACTAGGGGAATGTCAAACTGCATTCAGTTTCATTCACAAACACATAGCTTTGGGCACACTGTGCAGTGGTTCAAACAAATACTTGTTTTCAACGCTCGGTAGTGGTACTAGTTGGGTTTTGGGTTTATTTTACTTGGAAACGTGAACCGAGGCGGACGTGTGCGGAGCTACCTCTCTCTCTCTCTCCCCTCGGACAAAACGAAACGAACGAACGCGGGCGCGTAGACAGCAGAATCGCGCTATAAAAATACCACCGAACCCAACAACAAGCCACTACAACTACAATACGGCTACGATTCATTCCCCTGGTCCCACCGTGTGTTTGTCTTTAGTTTTATGGCGCGCGTCAGGTAGATTTTCGATCATTTTTGTTGTTCCCTCGCGTGTTTAATGGCTAACAAAATCACCCATCCGGCTAAAGAGCTAAAGATTGCTAAACAAAAGCCAGTACAAAGCAGTGTAGTGTTCGTGTAGTGTAGTGTACACTCTTCAGCTCCAGATAGTGCTAGTGCCACATCTCAGGATTACTCATCATCGGCAAGCATCGGAGTAACCAAAGAAGAAGACCCAGAGACGACGACGACATTTCACTGCGCTTCATGGTGGTTTCTGCGGGTCCCCAGTGTGTTGTCCCAGTGTCCGCCCAGTGATTTGTCTCGTTCTTTCGCATGCTCGTTGCGGTTACAGCAACTTTACGAAATCACAAACCAGTATCTGAGCCGAGCCAGTGTATCAGTGTAAGATACAAAAAAAAAGGCAGCTCCAGAGCACATATTGGAATTTACTTAACACGTATGCGAGGCGACACCACTACCATCAACGGCACGAAAAACATCTCGAAAACGGAGCCCACCGCTTGGTCTATTGGATTTTCGACACGAAGCGACTCTCACATCTGAGTCCCCACGGGTAGGTACACACAACGCAGTCAGGAATTGTGGTCGGTTGGTTATAGAGTTTTCCCAGGAAAAATGAAAAACATACATAGGACTCTCCGGCTATCACCGATGCAGGCGATGCAGGCGCAGGCACACACTTGTTCGTTCAGCTGCGTTTTTCCACCCTTGCCGCTTGGCTAATGACGCTGACCTGCCCTCGCCGCGGCCAGCTACCTGTTTGGATTGACCCGCAGCGCGGCAGTGCAGCGTTCGGCTTTCCCATTAGCCGATAGAAGAGATCTTCTGCCCTCCCTACACCGCCACCACATATCGAAAGCTATTTATAAATGCTGCCCCTGTCCCGGAGTCACGGCTTACGCGCTGCGCTGCCCTGCCCTGTGCCGTGCTGTGCGTTTGGGGCCCAGGCTGAAGCCCCAGAGCCGGTTTTTGGCCTGTCTCTCTGGATGTCTCACTGTCCGTCCGTCTGTCTGTCTGTCTGTCTGTCTGGCGGGGCCAGCATCAATTCAATTTCTACTGGCTGAGTGAGTTTTTACTCGTATATTGTAGCTGCGATGAAGAATCTCCATCTCCAGCCACAGCCACAGCTCTCCCGAGTCTCTTCTTCCTCTTGGCCGCCGGTCGTCTCTCCTCCTCCTCCTCTTGCTCTTCCTCTTCAGTACGAGTATCTCAAGCTGGTTTTGTGCTGTTTTCTTTTCTCTGGCTTTGTTTTCTTTCGTTTCGTTTTCGTTTTTTACCATTTGGTGATCATGTTGCTTCTGCTTCTGCTTTTGGCTCTGCTGCTGCTGACTGCTGCTGCCTGATGATGATTCTGTGGCTTATTGCCGCCAAGATTATTGCCGATTTTTTCATGTTTTTTTCTTGCTGGCTAGCTGGCTGACTGGCTGGCTGGCTGGCTAGCTGGCTTCCCCCGTCCAAGAAGGTGCATGGCCTTATTTACCCACTTTCCGAATCGCTCACCGATTTGTGCTCGTTTTTGTTTTGTTTTTTGTGCTGTTTTGTGAGCTGCTTGCTGCTGAATCATACTCGTATCGTTTGAATACTTTAGTCAGGCACTGAATCGGGTTTCGGAAGGCACACCCATAGCATTGACTCAACCTCAAACAATGCGGCACAGTGGAGCATTGTTGTGGAGCAGCCAGGGACACGGACGGGCCAACCCTTTCGGCCACAGAGTCGCCACACCAACCGTCGAGCTAAAAATCAAAATGCAAAACTTGCTGCTAATAAACAACAATTACAGCGACACAGAAACAAGTTCAGCTAACCACAAAAATGCGCACAAGTCGTTGCCCAGGAGCACTCACACACACACACACACGGCACCCAGGCAGGCCCCAAAGGCAGAGTCAGAGCCACAGAGTCAGAGCCAGAGCCAGGAATACTCGTACTCGTACCCTGTCACATTGGTGGCCAGCAGCAATTTTATGTTTTTTGTTTCAGTATTTTTTGTTGGTCTTCCTCTGAAGTGAGTGCCATGTGAGGAGACCAGAAAAAAGCAGCCCAGTTGGCCAGCTGCGTCCGCTCACCACCTATCTAGAGCCAGAGTGTGGCTGTGGCTGCAGAAGTGGCCATAACTGTGTCAGTGTGCAACTGGAAGAGGCCTAAGCCTATTAAGCTCAGCGCTTGGCTTAGGATCGCTTGGCCTGGTCAGCAGCGTGATAGAGTGAGAGGGTGGTGGGGGGGGAGAGGGAGGCGCATATCAAGCAAGCAGCAAGATTCTCGAACGCCTCAATGTGGAGGGTGATTAAGTCTAATTAGTGGCGACAGACGTCACAGAATTGGCGCAAGCTCAAAGAGATTTCCGCTCAGTCACAAGTAGGTGCAGTGCAGTGGGTTGGATGGGTAGTGGGAGGGGGAGGGGGGACTGCCTAATTAAAGGAGCTGCCAATTAAGAGTTATGACAGCCACTTTCGCTGGAGATGTTCCGCGAGAGAGGAGAGGGAGAATCTTTTTATGAACTCGCTAAACTTTATTGTTGTGTGTTGGTTTTTCGTTGTTGTTGTTGCATGTTGAACGCTTGCATATCGTTTGCCCCACACCCAGCACCAGCTCCAGCCCCCAGCATTGTGTCAGAGGTCAGGTCTAAACCTCCTCCTGGCTGCGTCTCACGCAGCGTGCGACCTTGCGCCTGAATTCGGCATGATCCTCGCGATACTCTTTGGCGGCATCGACATTGGCCGCCGACTCGCTATTCGGATCGGTCAGCATCGAAATGACCGACAGGAGAATGGTCTCCACGGTGTGCACTGGCAGCCAGCGCTCCTCGGCCTTCTCGTAGCCCCACTTATCGTCGCCCGGCTCGTGCAGAATGGAGATGCACACGTCGCCCGACTTGTCGATATTCGGATGCCAGATCTCGGTGACGAACTTCATACGCGGCGGTCGCAGCGGATACTCCTTGGGAAAGACGAGATGGGCCTTGAAGCAGCCACCCTCGTACAGTGTGTCCGGTGGGCCAATGATCACCACCTCCCACTTGAAGATGTCCGCGTCGTTGATCAGTCCGGCGGAGAAGCCCTCAACGGGATTGCGATGCAGCTCTGTCAGCTGACGCCTCAGCAGTAGGGATGCTTGCTGTTCAGACATGTTCAGACTTTACTACTAGACTGAGAAGGGACATGGACGTGGACTTGGGCACAGCCGGTAACAGATATTCGAGTTCTACTTACTGGAATTTTGTGTTTCGAGTTTACTATTTTTGTGTGTTTTTTTTTCCTTTTTCGCTGGAACTATGCCGAATGCTACAGACAACAGATACTGCCAGGGTTGCCCTGTTTGCTTTTGCCTTTCCAGCTATCAAATATTGTTCTGACAGATTTTGGCTAGAGTTTCCTCATTTGTTATTTATTTTAGATTTTTCAGTTTAATTCTGAAGCTTAAGGCAATTTGGGCAGACTGCGCAGTAGCCGTAAAAGTGTTCGGAAAGGAAAGTTCCAATTTGTGGCCTGAGGAATGGTGCCAAGGAAAGTTCTTTTCTTTTCTTTGCTGTCTCAGGCCTTCCTTTGCCTTGCTTACAATTACTTGGCTTGCTACTGATTTTCCTGTGCCTTTTTTGCTGGCTGAATGCTGAATGGAAATTATGATGGCTGCCACATTGTTGCCTTTGCATTGCTCTTGGCTTTCGTTTCGTAATTGCGCACAGTTTTCTGCTGGCCTGCAACTGCAACTTCGACCACGACATGTGGCTGCCCCCCCGCCTCCACTCCATTGCCATCCTCTGTGGCTGTTGTTTTTTTTGTTGCCAATTGCATTTTCGAATTGCTGGCATTTTGAAATCCCCCACCGTTCGCTGCCTGCCTGCCCCCAGGGGCGAGATTTGACTATCGCTGGGGCCAGAAATTATGCTGCCGCAAATGTGTGAATTGTTAATGTCTCTTTGCCAGCTTGCCCGCTGGCCAACGTGGTACGAGTACATGTGAGTGTACTGCCAGCATATCTGTGGCTGTGACTTTTCATGTGGCTGCCGTTTGGCGTTTCGGCATTGCCGGTTTTTCAAGTTTTTCCATGCAGCCAGCGCTGCGCAGCGCGTTTTCACAAATTCCAGTCCAGCAGAGTTTGAGTTTGAGTGGTAATATTTAGCTAGCAGTCAGTCCGCAGACTGGCTGCCACAGCAGCAACATGTGTACGACGCTGCTACCAAAAACAGAGAGAGAGAGAGAGAGACAGGGAGAGAGATTCGAAATTTGCTAAATTATCAGGCACATGCCAGGAGAATGCATCTCGTGTCCCGTGTCTCTGGAGAAACATGTTTGCCAGCGCACATAAGACTGACAGCTGCTGATCTGCTGGTTCTGCCGCTGCCGCTGCGGCACAACAAATGCCCATTTAAGTGCCACATGTCGGAGTCGCACTGGGGAAAGCGATATGCGATATGGGATATGTATGATGCCATCACAGAGAGCCTAGTCACACGTGCCAGGCCCATCTAGCAGGGGAAACTCGTATTTCCATTTGCCGGGCAAAAGTGTCGCGCGCCTCGTTCAAAGTGATAAAGTGGCATTGACTCTACGCGGCGGCGTTTCAACTCAACTCATTTCGTTTCGTTTCGTTTTGTCGAATTGATTTCCAATATTCATTAAGCCAAACGGCCGCCCACACCCGCCAACGCCCACTGGCTTGGGTCGTTGCCATGGCATCGCTCTAATTGAAGGGAGGGGAACGGGGAAGCAGGGGTTGCACGTTCGTTTTCATTTCTTCTTTTTCTTTTATTTGTGTGTTGTCTTTTTTCGGGTGGGCGTGCCTCTGTATGCGACAATTGCACTTCCGGCAACACGCGAACTTGCAACGATCCACCAGCATACCATACCAGCACTTACTCTGCTCTCTGCTCTGGTCTCTGCTCTGCTCTATTCTCTCTTTGTTTTTGTTGGGTTTACTCTGGAGAGCAGGTGCTGGCTGGGCACTGGACCGTACTGTGTGCGTGCCTCAAATTGCTGGCTCATGTTGCGTCGTTCAGCCAAACAGCTGACGGGCGTCGATCAATTGAAATTGCTTTTCATCTGCCATCGAGGGGCTCGCTATTCCCTCATCATCGATCCCGTACTGCGGTTAGTTCTTGTCTTTGGTTCTTGATGACTTCCTGCACCTAATGACTGTGCAACTGTGCATCTGTGGCACTCTGCTGCAACCTGCTGATAAATCACCTCTCAGCAGGCCATCGGGCATACACGTATATAAATAGTTCTATTGTGAGGTGCATTTCTCAGCCAGTCTCTAATAAAATAGTTGCCCCAGGGGCGCCTCTCTCTCACTCTGTGCACTTCTCATAAATTCAAGTTAAGTGAGTGACCAACAGGATTTCAGTTCTTTATTGGCGCTTTGAGTTATGCATTCGCATTCCCATATACTCCTCGTACACTTGTGCTCCGGACATAATTTCCAATTGCATGCAGAAAAATGGCAAAAAATTTGCTGTGCACAGAGTTGGCCCTTACCTCTGTGGCCCCCTACCCTGGGGAGAGTGTGGAGCGTGCAGAACAAAACAATGCTAAAGAGAGAACTCAATAAATTGCAGAAAAGCGAAAAGTGGAAAGAACGCAAAATAAACAGAATAAAGCGAAGAAAAAATACAAAAAATAAACAACAAGTAACCAGCCAGCCAGCCAGCCAGCCAGCCAGCAAGCAGCTTTCCACTTGCAGTTTTAATGTGTTTTGTGCGTTGCTCCTCGCTTTATAATTGAGTTGCCAGTTGGAGCCGAAGTTGCAGCAGCAGCAGCAGCACTCACAGTGGCAGAACTAGTGGCCAGGCTGGGGGGAATACATAGACGACCGAGTGGGAGTTGCAATTGAGAGTTGGGCGCACGTTGCTGCTGCCTGTGCGCCCGTGTGCACTGAATGCGAAAAAGTTCCGAGCGCTGCACAGTTTTCGACTGAAACGCGATATTCTTATACATATTTCCTTTAGTGTTATTATTATTCTCATAATATTCTGGGGACCGGGCACGGCCCCACCTTTGTGCAATGCATTCAAATGGAAATGGCAGACTGCCAGACTGGCGCTTGGGGATATGCTGGCGCATTGGTGCAGCCGCAAGACAAAAGCCTTCCTCGATGTGGTCCGTAATGAGCGCTTCCGTCAAAAGCATGCGGCACTCACAGGAGACACAAGACACAAGACCCACTCTTGGCCCAAAACGGGAACACATTTAAAAGCGCATTTTCCTTCTATCACAACTATTACTCGTAGGTATACAATTTGTGGCGGGCTTTAATGCCGTTTCGGGCCCCCCATAATCACTCAATTTGTTGCTTCATTAACGTTGCGGGGTTTTCCTCCTATTCGTTGTGTAATTTGCCCAAGCAACTCTTCTCATTTTGTGTGGCCAGAGCGGACCCCGCCATGTGTGAAGTGTAAGGCGTTATGCGTACAATATTTCATAACTCCAAAGTCTGGCAAACAAATGAGCAAAAGTGTGCTACTGGGGTCTGGTGCCGCTTTCAGCCACCAAATGAGCCGTTAGACAACGCTGATGGGCCTCTCAGAGTTCATTTACTCCGCCGCGGCGCTGCTCTGTTACCAAGAAAATTCTGTGAAAAGCAGAAACCAGAAGGGAAAAGGAAAAAAGACTCTTACGCTATTTGTAGTTTTTATTTCTTTTATTTTCTACTTCTGTTTTGTTCATATTTTGTATGAACATTTAGTTTTTAAATGCTTGACTTGTTTTTTTTTCCGGCTGAGCAGAACGGGCGGCAGCGGCAGCACGGCAGCAGAGTTGGGGCTTGGAAAAAATCCAAGCTTGGCCTAAAAAAGTGCTTATTAAATTTAATGACAGCACGTTTGCTTGCGAAAAGCGATTTGACTCTTTTTTTATTATTTTTTGTAGTTCGTTTCGGTTTTTTGTAGCTTTTTCCAACCTTTAGTTATATCGCTTTTTGAATACCTTTTTTTGTTTTGTTTGTTTCGTATTTGGTTTATTGGTGGGGGGCTGGGGCTCATTGGGAGCACAAAGGCCATAACAGCACAGTCTTTAAGTTTAATTATGTGGCAGGGCTGCGTGGCAGGCCCTCTCCACTCCACTCGACTCGCCGCGGCTCCATAAAGGGGCTATCATGGAGGCATAATAGTAGTAGAGTTTCAATTGAAACTGTAACAAATTTTATTGTTCATGGTGGGGGGATCCAGAGCTGTGGGGGGGCGGAAACGAAAGTTGGTTTTGATTTGATGATATTTAGATAATAGATATTGCCCTTAACATATCGTACACTTAATCTGAAGAGCATTTGTTTTCATATATTAAATTGAAAAGAAGGCAACGAAAAATGCATTAATCCTCGACAGATTTTCTCCATTTTTCTGCCCTTTCACTCATGGGAAATTTCTGCAGCGAATCAACGTCATTCCCCAAATCAAATCTCTTTTCTAACTATTTTTTGTTTGTTAGTAGTTGGAGACCCCTGACTGGCAACTGACATCCTGTCGTGACTGCAGCTCTTGGCCAACTGTCGCTTGCTCTTTGCATTGCAAAGATTTCTCATAATTATGTACAACAAACTGGCATAAATTTATGACTAGCCGACAGTTTGGCATTTGCGGCAAACAGGCAGTGAAAGTATTTTAATTAAATTCCCTCTCTCTCCACAAGAAAACGCTGGCCAAGACCGGACGGGACCTTCAATGAGCATTTAGAGCTGCAGGTTATGAGGCGGTAATTTGCAATTTCAGAGCCATGGCTCACTCGGTTGTTATTCAGTTGGTTTCTTGGCAAAAGGCAAAGGCACCCACCCGATGGCAGGGCTAGGCAGGGGGACGAGCACGTTCGCTCGTTGAACTTCAAATGGTGCGCGAAAAAAGTGAAATTCATTTTTGGCTTGGTCTTTGCATCTTCACGTCGCCACAATGGTCCACAATGTGGCCCAAGTTAATGAACTGACAACAGGGCGAATAAATCTGTGGGCCGAGCAGGAAGCAACTTTGTAACATTAGCACAGTTCCGCAGCTCCAGCAAAACTATGCTAATTTCTGTGCTCTCATCTTGAGCCCTCTGCGGATTTATGAAATGAATTCATTTTCGTTTCATTTGCGGCAAATGAAAGCAACAGCCAACAGCCAACAGCCAGCCAAGACACGGAAGGGCGGAGCGGAGCGGCGCTGCTTGCGTGCCAAGGCATTGGCCACAAATGTTGACTTTTATTCACACAATTACAGCCGGCAAATTTGCATTCGTTTCCTCTGCCGCAGCAGTAGGTACACCTGTTCGCCTGCTGTTCACCTGCTGTTCGCCTGCTCCGTGCTCCCTGCTATGCCTGCTGTTTGGCCCGGCAAGTCAGTAAGTCAGTCGAGCGTGTCGATGAGAGAGGGAGAGGGAGCCCGCCGCTTCACTTGTTAACAATTAAGAGACGAACCCTTGACATTGTCTCGTGGAAACTTTGACTGCGCCCACTGACCTGGCACTGGCCACCGATTGGGAGCATCTAATTAGCTTTCCTTTGGGACAATGAACGCCTTTCTCAGTGCCAGTTTGGCCACAGTTTCGTTTTCAGTCTTTAAATTAACATTTTGAAAGCAAACAAACAAAGTGGAGAGACAGACATGGCCATGCTCAATTCCATTCGGCTTCCTATAAATTATTCAAAACTGACCCGCGGCTTTCATTGCATTTGGTTTTTGTTTCGTTTCGTTTCTATTTGTTTTCCATGTGACGAGGCAACACAGTTGCGGCCTCCCCACCTTGGGCACTGCCTGACTGTGGGAATAACGTCTCGAAGAAGTCATAAAACTAACAGTTGAGCGGAAATTAACACAGATACAGATACAGGTGGCATGGCACTCGAGGCACTGGCCTCGGGGAGGGCCCTCCAATGTCTGGCCACCGAACAACAATCGAGTCTCTCTGCCTCCCTCTCTCTCTCGCCCTGTGTTATGACATTTCATTGGAATTGAGATGTGGATGGCAGCTGGTAGATAGGCTGCGGACAGGTGGGCCAGCACCTTCAAAGCGGATTATGTTTTGGTCTAAATAGCCATCAGATGACGTTGCAAATCCATCTGCAGGTCCCCCCAAGTATAAGTATCATTCGTCTACAGTTAGTATTTGATACGCTTCCGTTATGAAGGGGATTGGGCACACGAGTGAGTGGCAGTTGGGGCATTCCTGAGTACTTTCTCCGCGATTGGATCTGCTGGAGAATTGATACGCCCGAGGGAAGATTTCCTCTGTAAATCTGCCATTTCCATTCACTGCCAATTAATGTAAAAGAAACCCATTGATCTTATCACGTTAACCTGCATTTCCTGTTGATTGTCTTCGTCTTTGTCTTTGCCTTTGGGCTGGTATTGTGTGGTGTGGCCCCAGGGTGGCCTGCAGGGCGGCTGTGCGTTCCATTTCGCTTCTCTGAACTTCGCTGAAAGAGAATAAATTGTGCCAATTTTCTATATACACATACAGCGGCTATATGGCATAGGCCTGTAAAGATGCGCCAACTGGGAGAGGGAGACATGTACGTGCACACATGGCCACTTCATCACGCAGCGTTGGCCAAGCGTGCTGCTGCTGTTGCTGCTGCTCTCCTCTTGTTGCATGCAACTAAGCGTCACCGTCATCAGCCAGCGGCGGCCACGGCCTCAGACCCTCTTCCAAGGGGGTGTGTGTGGGGCAGCCTCCTCTATTGTTCTGGCCGCTCGTGCTTGTGCTAGATTTATGCACTGCCAAGCCCCAGTCTCCAGTATCCAGTCTGCCCAGTCTCCCCAGTCCCTCCCCCTGCACAGAGAGTTTCGATTTCAATTTAAGGCGGATGTTGTTGCTCGTTTTAATTGCGGACTGCAGAATTATAATTCATAAATGCATTGTGGTTCTGCTGCTTCTGCTGCTGCTGCTCTGCTCTGTTTGCATTGAGACGTCTCCGGTTGCAGTTGCAGCTGTAAGCCAGGGAGGCAGTGAACTTTGTGAGGAGTCAAATCGAAATGGTCAAGGGAGTGCCAAGCCAATTGGCCAAGTGTCCCAAGTCTCACTTTCGGATGCGGTTCAGTGGCCTTTGGCTGCCAATGCACTTGACACTGCCACTGGAAGCTGCAACCGATTTTGCCACAAATTGCTGATTGAACTGGATGTCCCGGTGCCAGTCCCAGTGCCAGTCCCGGTCTCGGGCCTCGGGCCACTCACTTTCACTGATCGAAAGCGTGAAGCCAAAGTTTAATTGAATCTGCAGCTGCTTCTGCTACGCTGCTCCGCTGCTCGCCTGCTTGGCTGCCAGTAACAATGATTGGTAACATTCAATGGACCCGGGCTCTTACCAACTTTCAAACTTGGCCATTTGAAAGTTATTGGCCGCAAGTGCGCTGCTCTCCGCCATCGACATGTCCCATGCTCGCACATACACGTACGTACAGTGGGCGCCCCCACCCCTCCCCGTTGCAACACACACAGACTCTCTTGCAGAAGAAACTTGCTGCAAACTCAACTGAGAAACGTGTCAGCAAGTCTGTCTGTCTGTCGTCTGGCGGCTGAGGTTGCGGGGCCGCAGAAAAAAACTCTGACTTGGCTTTCCACTTCGAGAGTTGCGACAAAATCAATAAGAAAACTTGGCTTCGAGGGAAATTAAATGGGCTGAGGCAGGCAGGCAGCCCGACAGCAGCAGTTCTTTCAAAATCAGGGGCGTGACCGTTGGCAGGGGGGGTGGGAGGGGGCGTGCCCCGATGCAGCAATTTGTTATACGCGTCGCCTTAAATTGGGTCACCAAAAAATGTTCAATTATTTGCTGTTGCGTCGCCGATGTTGGGTGAAATGCAGCGGCGTGCCCCAAACGGGGCCAGTCAGTCCCTCTCTCTCCCCTTTGTGGGAGTTGCGGGTGAGTCGGGAAGTGGGGGCTGAAGTGGCGCACATTGATTTTGGGCTTACTCAAAACTCGTTTTCTCTGTTGATGTAAGCGAGATTTTTTTTGCTGGCAGCCGTGGGCGTCTTTCTTTTTCTTTTTTTGAATGCGACAGTTTTGTATACACTTCACGAGACGTTTTTTGTGTATTTTAACATAACTATATATCTTTCTTTCTTATCAGCAAAGAGCCACACTTCAGTGGCTTAAATCATAAAGTTTGAGCTATTCTCAGTGGGGGTTTTTACTGGATATGCGAGGAGTGATAAGAACAAAAAGATAAAGAAATGTATAAGCTGAAAGCTGGATCGATTGAACACAAAAATGCTGCATAATAAATAAATAAATAGTTGAAAATAAATGAGCAAACAAACGCCAAGTGCGAGCATAAAAGTGGAATAATGCAGGTTTGTCCTATCGGTAATTACCGATTATAATCTGTAATAAATCAGCCTACAGGTCGATTGAATGTGCACATTTTACAGTTATTGTGCAACACTGCGTGCAGCAGCTGATCAACATTAAAATGAATTTAAATTTAAATCAAAATAATTAAAAGAAAATCCAAAGCAGCAGTTTCCTGATATATTTCTGTAATAAATATTTCAAGATATTCCCTAAAGAGTTCAAAGTGCATTTGAGCTTCGTTGTATGAACAGACTACACGTTTTTTTTTCTTCTTTTATATTATTTTTTTTTCTTTCTCTTCGCTACTCTGCGCATTTTATGAGTTTTACAACAAGTTTATAAGCCCAAAACCCTTCGGCACACATGGGAATGCCACACATACACATACAGATATACATACAGATTTGTGCGTGTGTGTGTGTGTTTATGCTGCGACTTTCCATTTGCAGAGATTTCCACATTTCACATTTTGGATTTGAGATTTCAATATGTAAACGCCGTTTATACCAAATGCGCCATGAATAAAATTCGTCTCGTTTCGATGGCTGAATCGTATCGGATTGGTATGATTTGGTAAGGGGTGGCGGGAGCTGGAGCAGGGCAGGGGGCAGAAACCAAATGGGATTTGTGTTTATGAGAGCGACCTGCGGGGTGGGCGAGCGGGGGCGAAATTCCAGCCTCGAGTTTACATTAAAGAAGTTGCACAAATGAATGCAGTTGCACGAAACGGGTGCCCAGAAGTTTGATCGATTCATTTGGGGGGTTCTACATTCACAGCACAGCCCGCAATATCAGTATTGCTGCAGGGGGGGTTGCACGCAGCGAGGAAGAGAGGCAGAGAGCACTTTAAGCAAATTGTAACAGTTGCGGTTGGCCTGGTCGGTCGGCCCATAGACTGTGGACTGCTGTGGACTGTGTCGACTGTTTACTGGCCCAAGCGAATAAACTGGCAAAGGGAATAGGCAATGGGGAATGGGGAATTGTGCCTGGAGCTATGGTCTGGGGTGTGGTCCGCACTGCGTCGCTTCACTAAATGTTTGGAACACTTTGCGGCCGGGGGGCATCGGCATCACTATCGTTGGAACTGTGTATGCACATACATTATTAAGTTGTTTGGTCGACATCATTTTGGTTGATTTATTCGTTTAAATTGAATCAATTTATTGCCTCATTTGAAATAATTTTGTGCTGCTTATCGGGCTGCCCCACATTTTCGGCCGGGGCTGATAAGCGCATCACAAATGTTGCAAGCGGCGAATGTTGACACAAATGTGCTGTACAATTGTGCTAAGCAGACACTCCAGCAGCTGCTGCTGTTGTCGCTGCCTTACTCTGTGTCTCTGGGCTGCTGCTGCTCTGGCAATTTGCTGTCAAATTGTCGCAAATTCTTACAAGCGCCGCTCATTAAATTTACCCAAATGCCAACGCCAATTGCAATTGCAAGAGACTCTCGACTCTGCAGTGCTGCGAGTCGAGTAGGAAAAGCGGCATCGCATGACAAATTGCAGCATTGAGTTCCAGACAAGTGCCACCAAGTGCTACTGCCTCCTGCCTTCGCCTCCTCCTCCTCCCATTCAACGATCTGGCAATGCAATTTTACCCCCAAAAGACAGCTGCAACGGAATTGGCCCTCTCTTGGCCTGGCCTGGCCTGCCCTGGCCCGGGCCCTGCTCAACAAATTTGTTTCTGGCATTTTGCAACGTGATTTGGTGGTACTTTAAGGGGGGCAGGGGCGCTGCTGATAAGCGGGCTACTTGTCTACTTGCCCCGGGACTGCAAGACAGCTGAAAGTGCTGCCATAGATATAATGTTGGAAAACGCTGATTACGAGTATTACGAGCACTCTGCTGATGCCACGCTGGCAAGAGGCAAGAGGAAAAAGTCAAAAGGCAAGAGAAAGGCAGAGTCAGGGCTGGGGAAGAGCTGGGGAGCTGGTAATACGAGTACAAGCCAAGACAAAATGTGCTGATCGAGCGGGAAATTGCTTAATGAAGCGTGGCATATAGAAAATACTCGTAACGGAATTGCCAGCATTATGCGATTATTGCTGAGGCATTAGTCAGGTGAGCAGCTGAGGCGCAGATCGATCGGCTAGACAGCAAAATTGGCCAGGCCAGGCCAGCGAAAAGAGCTCGGCACGATCGTCGAACTCGATTCGATCAAGCCTCCCCGCCCGGCGGCACTCCCCTCGCCGAGGCTGAAGGCAGCCTCTGCAGGTGCAGAGCCAATCAATGGCGCAATCGAGAGGCCAAAAACAATGTGAGACTTTTCCACGGAAAACCTGACGCAGATCGTGGCCAGGCTGTCAACAGTTCGGGTTTTTACTGTAGCTCTTTGCTGTTGTTGCTGTTGTTGCTGTTGTTTGGTGCCCCCACAAAATGTCATTCAATTCCATTCCGTTCATTGAAATGGAAAGCTGCAAAATTAACATTGCACGCGCGGAACAGAGACGCGGGACAGAGACGAGGGGCAAAAAAAAAAAACTTTTGTGCTCAAAAACCTAATTGTAAATGCAAATAAAAAACTAAGGCCGAATAGGAAGCTGAGGCTTAGAACGTAGCAAAAGTGGGAGTACCCTAGAAAGTTAGTGAAAATATTAAAATTTTAATTTTAAATTTAATATTTAAATTTAATATTTGAAATTTAATATTTGAAATACAATTTAAAATTTAATATTTTAAATTTAGTTTAAATTTAATTTAAAATTTAATATTTGAAATTTAATTTTAAATTTAATATTCGAAATTCAATTTTAAATTTAATATTTAAAATTTTATATTTTTGTTTTTATTTATGGATGTGTTTCATAAATATTTATTTTATTTAATTTATTTAATTAATTAATTATATTAATTTATAGTAGTTTGCTATTTTATGTTTGATTGTGCCCACATTATGCCCCTCTGGTAGAACAAATGGCATGTGCAAAATAGTCACAGTCAGATCCGGACTAAACTGCTGCTCATTTGGCAGTAGTCGATGTGGCTGCCAAGTTGCCGGCATTTGGCGAGTGTTACGCGACTTTGAGCGCTCTAATTGTGCGCTTGTTCGGCTGGCACAGACACAACAACTAAACTACTGACAGCAGAACCAAAAACAGCAGCAGCAACAACAACAATCAGGCGACATGCAACAGCGCACAGACGTGAAGCATTTAGCTGCGCTGAAAAGATACGAACGATACGAGTACCAGTACGAGTAGCATAACGAACAAATATCCAAATGTACTCGCAGCACACAGACAAAACAAAACACGCGACTGCCACTGCCCCCACTGCCACTGCCACACTCTGGCACTGCTGTGCGGCAGATAATTTGCTATTAAGTGGAGTGGAAATGCGTAGGAAAATATGATATAATCGGGGGGAACAGAGAATAGGCGTACATGCATGGCCAGGCATATGGAACCAGGCGTTTTTTTTTTGTTATTATTTTTTGTATTTTTCAAGATCAAGTTCAAGTTTACAGCGATTGCTGGTTGCGCCCCAGCCCTGCCATGGAGGAGTACGATGCACAAATTTCTACGGTAGCCAAAACATTGCAGCGGATCGGAGCTGCTGCTGCTCCTGCTGATGGTGTGATGCTGCTATGGCGCTGATGGGAAACTCGGAATTGGCATTTTCACAACCAAATGCTTCTGTCACACAAACCACAAAACCTTGACGCTGTTGGCAATTTGCCAAACGGCACAGCACAAAAAAGTGTCTTAGGCGCGGGGAAATCACCTTTTGACCCACTTTAAAGAGTTGCCCCCCATCGATGATGATGCTATGCCGCTTCGTCTTCGCCGTTGCCTTGTGTTTTGCTGTTGTTGCTGTTGTTGTTGTGGTGCATAATGAGGCAAATGATGTTGCAGCCTCTGATTGATGGGAAGAAGAAAATCGTAACCGCAGCAGTACAAATCAATCCAACGAAAGCACCGAGTAATGGCACTGTGTTTTGCGTACTGCGAGCACCACAAGTATGCCCCGCAGCTGTGACTCTGCCTGCAATGGGTGAAAATCAACGGAACGAACGGAAGTCAAGCGCGATTTGTGAACTGCGAATCACCAGCCAGCAAGCCAGCCAGCCAGCCATCCATTTACCGCCGCTGGGCTACGTAGTTAGCTGCCGATGACATCGCAAACGGAATGGCAGGAAAATGTCAAATGTGAAAAGCAGATGCTTGCGGTTAGCTGGAGAACGTGACTCCTGCATTAACGGCCTTTAAGTGAATTGCAGCGGAGATTGCAGCTTAAAGCTGAAGTTGTGCGCTGCACGGCACGGCGACTGGCACTGGGACTGGCCAGAGTGCGGTGTGTGTGTGAAGCGACCCCATTTAAGTGTGTCAGTAAATTGCATGCTGCACCAGCAGCAACAGCAGCAACAACAACAACAACAACAACAGCAAGGTGCAGCTGCAGCTGCAGCAGCGGCGTCAGTTACACGCATACTTGAACCTCTCGCAAAGATACACAAAACGCACACGGGCACACACTTAATTATGCATTAGGCTGCCAGGAAAGAGGAAACGAGTTCAACGAACTTCAAGGGGTTAAAGGACAAGCTGCGCCTCTGACAGCTGTGGAAAGTGTTGGATATGGCATGATATTTATGATACCTAAAATCTGTTTAAACATTGCAATATCAATAATAATATTAGTGGGGATGCATTCCGAGCTGTGGTAATAAATTAGCTTACTGGTTGATGCCACAAACATATTTCCCCAAGCCCAATTGCGCTGCCAGATCAAGTGCTGAACCTACAAAATGCATTCATTAAATCAGCTTACCAACTGTCCAGGCGCTGGCATCATTAAATCAGTCTGCATTGTTTTCGACCATCCATTTTGCACCTTAAGATCCGCTGCTGCCGCTGCTCCGCTCTCCCATTGCTGACTGTCAAAGGTGGTCGATGTGTAATTGGCAAAATACGTTCGGCTCGGCGTTTGGTTGCGATGGCAAAGTGGATGTGGCCGTTCAATGGAGCGTGGCAGTGGAGGGCTGCTGGGCTGCAGGCGCTAGCTGCCGCTGGTCTCACACTTCAGTGCACCAGAGGAAAGCATGGGAGAGCAGAGCAAAGCAGGGCTGCGACAGAGAGAGAGAGAGAGAGAGAGAGTGGCGTACAATGGCAATTGATGGCTTAACCCACGCATGTGGGCACTGTGTAGATTTGAATTGAATTTGCAGCACCCCCAGCCCAGGCAGGAGTTGACCAAAACGCGCCAGAATCGATGTTGTTTGTTGCTGGTTCTGTCGTCGTTTACTGGCCACTGGACATGGCCATGCAGAGTAATGGCTTAATGTGTGCTCTAGTGTGTGTGTGTGAGAGACACATGGCAGCTGTGGGCAAATTTATATTGCCTACTTTTTGGGGGATGGAGGACAGGGTTTGGCAAGCAACTGCGGACAGGATTGTGAAACTGCAATTGATTTTGTTATGCGCCTAAGCTGCTGCTGCCGCTCGCCCGCACATGTCCAACATTGTCTCCAACTCGTACTCCAAGAGATGCCCTCGAGAGGCCAGCACGCTTCGTTGCACACGGCAGGAGGCAGCAGGCAGGAGGCAGGAGGCAAATGAGTGTGTCCTGCCCGCACGAGCGAATTGTTTATTGAATTTGGGCGGCTTTGTGGGTGCGAGGCTGACAACGATGTCTGGGGCTCCTGCAATTGAGGATGTGTAATTTTTGCATGTCTCCGGCATTAAATTTTGCACCAACCCTCTGCGCCGCTCCCTCTCTGTGTGTGTGTGTGTGTGTCTGCTGCTGGGCAATTAGGGCTATGCCATTCCGCTCTAAATCTCCTGCACACTCTGCTGCTAATTGTTTCCAATTCCACAAACAGACAGACACACAGACAGACAGACAAATGCACACCCAGAGAACAGCCAACAAGTAATTGGAGCTCAAGTCTGACCTCTCAGGATAATTGGCTGTGAAAGTTCAGGGAAGTGTTTCAATTATAATTGCCAAATGTCATGGCAGGCTGTCCAAATTCCATGATTCCCTGCACTTTATTAACTTGACTTTGACCCAATTTGCACGGCAGAATGCAGCAAACATTTCCGTTTCCATTGATTCGATTATTTCGCTCTGCCGCCCAACTGCGGCAGTTAAATTACCCAACCAATTTCCCCAAGACTTTTCCTTGGACTCAGCCACATATGATTTACATAGCCATGAATAAAATTGGTTCTCAGCCATGGAAATGACCCAACAATATTTTCAGTTTAGTTATTCAATGCAAGTCCCCCGCCTGGCCACTCCACTACCAACTGCCACCTCAGTTGCCGCTGCGTGAGCAAACACCAAAAGGTAAATGCATTTTTATGGCCATCTCGAAGTCGAGAGAGTTCCCCTACCCGTACCCCTACCCGTACCCGTACCCGACTCCGAGTCCATGTGCGGCACATTGGCAGCGCGTGTTTTGTCGTTTCTGCCAGCACGTGACTTGTGTGGGTAAGTGGCATAGGGTATAAGGTATAGGGCCTTATCCCTCATGTGTTGGCTTTTCCTCAGCCAACTGCCAATTCGAATTCTCTTCCCGCCCATCGCTTTGCATTTGCGTGCAACGATTTGTGTGTTAGTAGTGGAAGGCCCCCCCCGCCACCACAGCGCTGCTGATTTGTGCCTCTTGGCCAGAGGTTCGTCGTGTAGCAGTTGTCGCCGGGGCGCACACAGTTGTTGCTTTGTTATAGGCTTTTAATTGACATACGCGTTTTTTACACGATTTCCCAGTTGTTTGCTGGCTGCTCCCCTTCGAACTCTACCGTCTGCATACTAATGAATACTCTTTCTCCGTTTCTTCTCCCCCTTTGGGACGCTCTCTCCCTCTCTCTTTGCAGTTCTCGATGATGGCTGGGCCACGGAGCAGCGCCTGAACTGTGATTGGCTCACACACACGCACACACGTAACCTTACCCCCAGAGCAGACCAGATCAGATCAGACCAGAGGTGAGTTGGCTTGAGTTATTAGCCCGACTAGCTAAGGTACGGTGCGGTTCGTTTCGGTTAATTGGCCTCGCATGCGCTCCTATGATAATTAAAGCAGACAGCCACAGACAGTGGAGTGGGCCACGAGTGGGGGGAGTGGGGTGGCTGGCTTAGATTATTGATATTAACACCGATTTTTATGACCTCGCACGCGCTGCCCTCACAAAAAGCAAACAAACTGAGAGGAAACATCGCCCCCAGTGATTTTTGGCGCGGCTGCAGACCGAAGCGGAAACTTTGCTGGAATATCTCTGTTCATAATTCATTTTTATGCTGCTGCTACTTTTCCTTAGTTGCTTTGACTAAATTAGAAATAAAAGCTTCAACTTTGATGCTTTTTTTGTTTGTCGAGCGCTGAGGGGGAGTTCTGGATTATACGATGGGGCATGTGAGTTTTCCGAGCTTTTCCTCACAGCAAATTTGAGTGTTAAATCCTTGCGAAACTATACAGAAAGAAAGCTCATTCCACTGCGAGACGAGCCAACGCTATGGCAGGTCCTTCCTTGCAACTCCACAAGCAACCCACGAAGCTTTCGCCGAGCTTTGCCGAAGTGCAGCTTTCACTCAGCCCCCGCCTCCTCCCTGTGCCTCTCCGGGTGTCCTTTTTGCCGAACGAACGCCTGGCCGTGGGAACGTGGTCGCAGCCAAGCATATTTTTCTTCAGTCTACCCACGAACTTGGCCGAAACGGAACGCGGCAGAACGTTGGCAAGGCGCGCGCTCGCTCGTCGCTCAGTTGGCAACGCAAAACCGTTGGGTTTCGCAGGGGGGCGGCGGTGTTTGGGGTGGAAGCAGAGTGTAGCAAAGAGGCTCCACGTCGAGAGCCACGCGAAATCCTAAAAGTAAAATGAATTAGAAAATGTGCGCGGCCGACGGTTACATAAACGAAACAATATTTTTCGTATATACTCGAGACTACACACACACACACACATACAGAAAGAAGTTGCTCAAAAAAAAAATATATATATAAAACGATAAGCGAAAAACGAAAAAAGCAAAAAGCGCGTCCTGTGAGAGTGAAATTATCCTTGCCAGCCAGCCAGTGCTTTGCTTTGGTCCGCTGTTCCTCCTCTGGCTGTTCGCTTGTGGCTGTGTGCTGATTGTGCTCACGTATATTATGTAAATGATTATGTGCCAGAAACGGAGCGACTACCGAAGACCCAGCTCTGGTCGTCGTCGTCGTCATCATCGTCCTCGGAGTCTCGCAGTCGTAGTCGTAGTCGCAGTCGTTCCATGTTGTTGCCGAGCCCACAGCACAGTGTCTGTGCCAGTGCCAGGTTCTGGCCCCGTGTCCGTGTCCACCTTTAGCTTCACATTTTCATCGTCCACTGGGCACAGACACTAAAGTTGGGCGACTGCTCCGTGTGCTGTGCGGAGCGGGGGTGTAGGGGGGCCCACATCAAGTTCTGGGCGCCTCCTACGCGCCTTTCTTTTGACACAAAGTAACACTTTTTCATCTTGTTCATCCTGTGCCCTCCATCTTTCTCCCTTTGCTGTGTTGTAAATCCTTTGCTACTTTTTTTTCGGCGACTGCGACATGAGTGGGGTGCTATCTGTGTGTGTGTGTGTGTGTGCGTGTGTGCTGGAAATACAAAGCAGCACCTGCAGAATGTGGCAACAGCGAGGACAAAAGGCAGCTAAATTGTTGCCAAGTTGTGCTATCTTTGGCAGCTTTGTTGGCGGCTCCTTTTTAAAGCAATTTATTATGCCTGAAAGCGAATAATTTAGCCTGCCCTGCCACCCCCCCCACACACACACACACACAGACACACACGATCTGGAAGGAGCCTACT
The DNA here is from genome assembly GCA_018150905.1 of Drosophila ambigua. NCBI lineage: Eukaryota > Metazoa > Arthropoda > Insecta > Diptera > Drosophilidae > Drosophila > Drosophila ambigua. The sequence goes on from JAECWS010000086.1 coordinate 1,982,330, forward strand.
TGTCGGCTCGCCTCGTCGTATCTAATGAATAAGTTATTTCAAAAATGTAACTACATATTCGCCATTCCCGTGATGTCTCATGCATATTAACGAGACGGCAACAGCATTGCGCCGTGGCAAGGACAGTGTGCCCAGTGCCCCACTTCACTTGGGCCTAGTTTGTCAGGATGCACATGGGTGGGCAGCCGGGCAGCCGGACAAGCGGGAGGGCCACTGGGCAACTGTTCGAGCGCTTAATACAAATCAAATTTAAGCATTAATTCGACTAATTGGCGCTCGTAAAAGTTCTGTTGACTGGGGGAATGGGGGCAGGGGGCGCCCGGCAAATGGTACACAGCCAGTGGCTGTGGCAGTGCCACCGCGCCTGGATTCGATGGCAAATTGAATGAAAAGCCTGTGCAGCGGTTTACTACGGTTTATTTAATTAAACTCCCCTCGATATCGCTCCCATGGATCCGAATGTGCCCAGCGCCCCGAGAGCGCAGAGTTGCAGCGTTCCAATGGAAATTGAAAAGCACTCTATGCAAACGAACCCAACGCACAGCAGATGAATCGGCTTTTGGTCTTTGCGGTGCTCGTTTTGGGCTTTCAAGTTGCACGAAACTTCTCCAGTGTCCACCTGTGAGTGGCTCAAAAGTTAAGGAACTCTGCGTAAGCCTTGGCTCTTAGTGCAGGTTTCTATTTAAGCTTCTTGGGGGTAAAGAAGCAGCAACTGTTTCCCACTTAATATTAGCTGATTCTATATTATTTATATTTGTGTCTAATTTTTATTTCATTCATTTGCTGGCAGAGATTTTTGATCTGTGGCAAAGAGAACTGCTGAAATATTTATTTCCCATTTGCAAACAAATTTCCTTAATGTTAGTTAAACATTCAGCTGCAGCTACGTAATGCCTAAATCTATAGGCAAATGATTTCCAAGAAAATGCATTTCCACTGAATTTTAATAATTTGTGAGCTGGATTGTACACCCGTGAAGGTGTTGGCAGGTGTAAAAGAAATTTGCACATACTTATTCCCAGCATTCCCAGCAATCCCAGCAATCTGTGTGTGTCTCTCGCTCGCGCTCTCTTCCCTGCTTTTTCACATGCTTTGCCACAACGCCGTTGCCACATTTCAATTTTCATAATTTCATCATTTTCATAATTTCATAATGGCCTTGCCTAATTTTGTGGCAGCAAAAAGTGAACAGAGCAAAGCAGAGCAGAGCAGAGCAAAGCAGAGACAAGACTTAAGCACTAAATAATTTTTGCATTTGTCGGCGGCCGGCCTGCTGCCACGCCTCATTCATTTCGCAATTCTCTGTGCTGCTCGTCGAGTTAAATGTAAAATTAGATTTGCATGCGTCAAGTGAAGTGCACGAAACTGCAATCAGCTGCCACTCAGGGATGTCTCTGCTGCTGGCAAGCCGCAACCTACTTCTGAGCCTCGCATTAACTTGCATTTCCTCCTCCAGATACGAGTGTATCCCAAACCAAATCCCCAATCCCTATCCCAATCCCAATCCACCTAGCACTTAATGTGGTGCGTGTTTTGCGGTTTGTTGTAGTGCCTGCTCCTTGGATTTCGCTGATTTTGGATTTTGCATGCATCAGCAATTAAAAGTTGGACAGCCGCAGATTCAGCAGGTAATTGCATGGCGGAGCAAGCAGCGGGGTGATGGCTGATCGGGCTGTAATTACAAAAGTCATTATGTCTCTGCGTCAGCGATTGGGGCTGGGAGCACAGGAGAGGCCGCCCCGTGGGGCTGGAGCGAGCGGCAACTTCTGCTGTTGGGCCAAATGTCAGTGGCAAAAGTTTGTGCTAAACTGTTTGAGTTTTGCAGCCGCAAGCAAACTGTTTGCCAAACTCTGCATGACAGGCTCCTGCTGTCGATGCAACCCATCTCTTTCTTTCGTTTGTTCACTCGTATCCTGCCCAACCTGTTCCCTCGCCCTCTCACTATCTCTGTCTGTCTTGTATAATATATGACCCGGGATACTCCCAGAGGGGCTCAACTTTCGGCTTCGTCTTCGGCTGAGCGGAAAGTCAAGCAGTCAAAGTGCATTTCAAAATGAATTTATGGTTATACTCGCACGAGGCATGAGCCCGTTCTGGCTGTCGGGGCGTATGTGTAATATTTCAGTTTATTGCCTAAACTGGCGTGCAAATGAAAATAGTTTGTCTTGCCAGCCCTGCATCGTTCGATATTTACTATTACGTATTGTCAGTATGTCCGTCTTCCTTCTTATTGAATTTGTTCAACAGAAATTCCCCCAAGGCGCAAAGGGGAGCGGAGGAGGATCAAAGTTTCTGGGTCAAAAATTGTAAATGCTCAAAATTTATTATGGCACAGAGGGAGGCGGCCCATCCACAACTAAAACCCGTAGACTGACTGTTCGAGTATTTCTCTGGCAATGGGAATGGGAACGGGAATGTGGAGCAGAATGTGTGTGACAGTTGGTTTGTCTTTTCTTGTATAGTTTTATGTGCAGCATAATCAATAACAATTTGCATTTATATACAATGGACGACGTCCCCTCCAGGCAGCCAGACCCAAATTTATGTACGATATCCTAGAGCCACACAAAAAGCAACACAATACAAATAAAAACAAAAATTCCACACGCGGCAGGGCAGGGCAGGGCTGGGCTTGGACGGGATATTAGGTGTAACGGTTGGTGGATGGGTGGGTCGATAAAAACTGCTAGAAGAGGCAGTTGAAGGGCCAGAAAATATATTTGTGGAGAGTGTTTTATTCCCGTGACTATCCACAGTCTATGGGTAGGTTGCACAGTGTCCTTGCCTAAATTTACCGAGGCAAGGTTGGAGTCCACTTCATTAACGTGGAGTACTGATTGAAAATGTAATTCGGATTGGGAAAAACGGAGAACAGAACAGAAAATAGAACTGCCTCTCGAGTAATTTCTCCCCATGGCATTCGATATGCTTTTGTTCCCATTTTTGGGCATCTCTCGTTACCTCACGTTCTTTTCGGACAGCAAGAAAATGCCAAACAAATACACCATAAACAAAAGCTCTTAAACAAACACAGATACACACACACACACACACATGTCTAGTACCACTCCCACAGATACAGCCAAACACAGGACAAAGTTTTGCGACAACTAAAAACGGCAAAATATTTTTGCTTGTCTTTGTTTCCACACACAACCAGAGACGGAGACAGGGACAGGGACAGAGAGAAAGAGCGTGGGAGGAGAGGGCAGAGTGGGATAAGGCCAGAGAGGGATAGCCAGCAAGAGAGAGAGGGAGAGGGATGGTGGCTATAAACATGGCACACATCCTGAAGGCATGATGGGATGGCAGGGCATGGCGGAGATGGCGGTGATGGCGGAGAGGGCGGGGATGGAGTGGCTTTTGTGCTGCTGCCAGAAGCGGAAATGGGTAACAGCACCGCATGTGTGATGGTGACGGTGTGTGCTGGTGTGTGTTGCCTTCTTCCTTCTCTGGCACTGCTGCTGCTGCTGCTGCTGGCACTGTCCTTGCCCCTGTGCGCCTGTATCCCTTTGCCTGTGAAGGCTGCTCCTGCGCGTGCAAAGTATTTAAATTAGTATGCAACATGAATGACAGCCGCCATTGCCATCACTCATGTTTGCCTGATAAACTCCTTGCCCGTGCCACTGCCAGGGCTTGCAGCATGTCCTTGCCGTGCCTTGATTTGAATTTTTAACTTTTGCCAGGCGCCAATGAAAGCGAGCATTAGCGAGTGCCTAGGCAGATCCTGGCTCTGGCTGGCTGCCGTACACGTAACAGCCTCATGCTGATGGCTTGATGACATTTTCTTCAACGACTTAGTCAGCCTCTTCCTGGGCTCACTCTCTCTCTCTATCTGCCTCTCCTTGAGTCCTCTCTAATGCTGAACTTTGGCTTCATCTGGCTTACTCAATTTGTGCGCCTTCACTTGTGTGTACGCCGTGCAGAGGCATGCCTATGATAATCACCCGAGAGCATGCCTAATGGTGGAGGAGCCTTCTGCCTTCGCCTTCGCCTTTTCCAATGCCTGACAGCTGCTGCTGCTGCTGTTTGCCATTTTGGCTGCCAGCTGCATTGACACCTCTCCCATTTGCTCTCATTGCTCCTTTTGTCGTCTGTCGCCGCAGCACGTGCCCAGGCTCTTGACGCTGACGCTGGCATGGAGGCAGATAAAAAGTATTGCCCCAACATATTCACCCACCCACCACACCTATGATGCATGCATGTCTCTATACTCGTTTGCCGTCTATGCCAATCAAGGCAGAGAACGGGAATGGGAACGGCAAAAGTGAAAGCAACAAAATCTTCATCATCAAGTGTCATTCTGGGCGGAAGTTGACGCAGCTACATACAGCTGGACCCACATGCTCTATTGAGGCATCTGTCCATGGCCAGCCCCCTCACTCACTCACTCTCCCGCTCCCTTTCATTCTCTAACTATTCCCATGAATATTTATGCTTTGTTGTCGGGACCTCCTCTCGGCATGTTCTGCTTTGGTTTGGTTGTTGTTTTCCCATTTCGGCCCAGAGCAAGTGCCAGGGCCAGTGCCAGTGCCAGAGAGCTGATGGGTATGTACGAAAGGGAGCTCGAACCTTCAACCGTCAAACGTCGCCTGTTGTTGTTCTTCCAGGGCGTACGAGTACTGTCTGGCAAATCAAGTGTGTTGCAAGTTTGAATTGCTTTTGCTGCTGCTGCTGCTGGCCATAAATGTTATTTAAACAAAATGTTGCTTACAAATTGCTCGATTTTGGCAGAGTTTGAAAACTTTGATCCTCAGTGGCAGGCAGCACAAACAACAAAAGTTAGCAATCGAGTTATGGCCAATGGTGGCATCAATTTACACACCCTACTCCCGTCTGTCGCCGTCACCCGCGTCCTGTGTGCATCACGCATGCACCGCAAGGGCCGTTTGCAGTCGAATGCGATTAACCATTATCCCCCATACACACAAACACGCACAAACACACACACAGCCATATCGGCATATTGCACTCAATTTAATGATTGATTCGATTTTAATTGCTTTCAATTGTTTTGCGTATTTGCCAATTACACCACACCATGTACGAGAGAGTGAAATATAAATACACACAGCAGCTATTCGCACAAATGCTTCGCTCACCGAGAAATGATGTGTGAGCGGGTCGAATCGGATGCCTTTTTTTAAATTTTGTTTGGTGAAATTGCTGGCCATTTGGGCCTGCGGCAAATATTATGCAACACTTTGGCCCCCCAAAAATACTTATCGTGCGAGCATAAGCCCAAGTGCCAGCCACTCCTACGGGTCATTCGCACCCATTGACAACTCATCACAGAAAGGACTGGCAAGGTCATGATGTGCCAAATACCCCAGGGGCTTTCAAGAAAATGGCAGAACAACTACAAGAACTTATTTCCGACTCGCTGCTGAGTATCTGTATCTCTCTCTCTCTCTCTCTCTCTTCCTCGCTCCCTCTCTATCTATCTGTGTGTGAGTGTGTGTGTGCCTGGGCTACTTTTCTCCATTTCCCAAACTTTGTCACACTTTCAGCAATGCCTGCAAATATTTGCTGTCTTCTTGGTCGCTTTTCCTTGGCCTCTTGCTTTGCTTCTGCTTCTGCTTTTGCTTTTCCTGTTTATTGATTTTCCTCCCTCCCCAGCTGCTCCTTCCCCAGCTGCTTCTGCTGCTGTACTTTTCTCGCATTATTTATTGTCCCACTTCTTTTGCTGGCGCTTTAACTACTTGGATTCGTTGCTTGATGAGTATTTATAATTGCACTTAACATATTACAAGAGTCCAAGAAGAGAGAGAGATGGAGAGAGGGAGAGTCCTGTTGCGGACTCCCTGGCTGCCCAGGCGGGTCTCAATACTAATTAAGTTGGCCAGTTGGTGGGCCTGTTCCTGCTTCCCTCTCGCCGACTGCCGCCAATTCAAACTGAAATGACTCGTTGAGTGGCTGGTAGACGACGTCGCGACGTCGTCCCTCTTGGCCCTGAGTGGCACTTGCCGCCATTCGTAATGACGTCATTGCGGCCAGTCCGCGGCTGGTTTACGGGGTCGCTGGCAGGTGGACACCCGAACACACACACACACACCATGCCCATAATCACACCCACAATGGCGGCTGAGCGTCTGTTGCATATGCAACAAACAATTAAAGCCCAAAGCGACTGAGGCAAAGCCATGCAAAATACGTCCAAAGGCTGGCAAAATTTCGTGTTCGCATTTAGACCTCAATCAAGTTACTTAGGGCCAAAATTCCGGCAGTGAAATTAACCCTTTTGATGGGACATGACCTGCAAAAATTAATTATAGATATCACGGCGCCATCAAACCCAATAATGGAATTGCCTCGAACTTCAGCGCATTCCACACTGCGTATGCGCGATATTATGGAAATTGCTGTCCAGAAAATGTTCCATCTGCCAATCACAAATGCCATTAAATGAATCGAAATTCGACCAACTAGTTTACGCGTCATTATCATGTCCATATTTCGGACAGCTTTCAAATATTTGTAATTGAGTCCAGACAATCGAAAACAAAAACGAAAACAAAAACCAAAATGCTCCATGCTCCATGCTGAGCGCAGTTGTAATGTAAGCACACATATCCCGTGGAGGGAGAGGGAGAGAGAGTGAGAGCTGACCCCTAATCGGCTGTATTATAATTTGTTATATAAATATCATCATTATGGCCATCAGCATGATTACCATCCCATCCCGTGCCATGCCAGTCATCAGCGTCATAGTTTCAGCTGGCTTTGTGCCAGATACAGTACTACATACATATGTACGTACATATATCATCTTTCGCTGTAATCATGCACTATGTACGAATATATATGTGGGCCATTTATATGCACATATTTTTTGGCACATTCTCGGTCAGGATTCATCTCCGTCTCTGCCCTTCTTGTTGCGGGCATAAAATATTTTTGTGGTAATTTTTCATGCTCACATTAGCGACGGCGTCTGTCAGTGGGGCAAGCAAACAACCAAACGTTGCAACATCACCGCCCACCACCGCCCACAGCCCGCATAAATAAATAAAAACCAGAGCCAAGGCATTCCCTTGCCATCGTAGTCCTGGGCGGCAGAGCTGCCCCGACTGCGACGTGGCTACGTGGCTGCTTGTCGTTTAATCGGTATTGATTTTGTATTGTTACTCCGATGGCAATATTTTATTGTACATTCTGCTCCTGGCTCTCCTCTCGCTTTCTCTTGCGTTCTTTCTTTCAACGATTGCGCTTTTGGCCATGCTCGGGCGTTAATTGAAAGCCATACAAATTGTGGTCCGGCTGCAAGGCAATTATAAAATTGTTTGGCCAAAGTTGATTGTAGCGTGAAATGGGTCTGGGCACTGGACAGAGCCCTGTCCTGCTCTGTCCTGCCCCCCTGACTAACTAACTAATGGCCAAAGTCTTCGATTAAATCCAGCTAACACACACACTAGCAAGTACATGCGCATGTGTGCGTCTCTGTATATGTAAGAGGGAAAAGAAAACAGGAGCTGCTGTTAGCGCTGTGAGATCAATTGCTTATTTATTGTGCTACATTTTCAACAGGATTTTGCTTTTAATGCACAAACGTCGTCGTTATTATTGGAGCCCAGCTCGTTGGCTGCTGTCGTTGTAAGAGATATGCTTTGTGCCCAAGCCCAGACAGGGCTCGGGGATTGACAGGCCAAACCAGGACAGGGCAGGGCAGGGCACGACAGGGCACCATAGCCATGCCCCTATATGATACTGTGGGAGGTTCTGCATACACATGTGTGCCATGTGTGTGTTTGTCTGGGTATGCGGAAAATCTATAATTCATTTGGCCAATGGACTCGAAGCGAATGGCCCATTGCATATGCAGCTATCCGCATATTAATTTCATAACAGTCAACGTTAAATTGCATTAAAACTGGCATTCGATAACGCAATTACGGCGTGCTACGAGCAGGACCTGCAATTCCCCTCTGCTGGCTGCGATAATGGCATTAAACCTGAATTCGTGCTCGATATTAATGGATATTTTCAATGGCAAATAATTGCGTCGCCTTGGAGACGATTTATTTTGGATTAAGCTACGAGAAATGTTTGAGGTTTTCCCATGCCCAATCGAATGTAATTAATGTGTTCCCATAACAGGTTGGACTTGCGCCTAAAATTGAAAATTTCTTCAACATTTTCTTTCGTTTTGCTGTTCTTCCTTTTTTTCTGGGCTTTTGGCGGTTTTATTTCCCACTGCGGTTCTCTCTCGCCGCTTGCCGTTCTCTGCGCTGCTGCGTTTCTCCTTTTGGCGGCGACGACTAAATCTGCGGTGTTTCGCTCAATAAAAATAGACACACATTCTCACACAGTTTCCATTTGCCCTCGGGCGGCGACAGCTGCATTCGCAATTCCCCCAAAAATCACACACAGAAACCAAGGCAAAGACACACACACACACATAACACACGAAAGGCAACGAAGGGGGACAAAAAGACAAAAAGACTGTGAAACAATTCAATTTGTGGCTAGGGGGGCTTAGGTTTTAATTGAGTATTTGCGTGCAATCAAATAATAAAATCAAAACTCATCGCTAGAACTGAAACGGAGCTGAAAACGGAAAAGAAATTGCAATTGAATCGATGCGAATAGAAAAGCTGCAATTAGGCCAATTGAATTATTAACTGAATTAACGCGGACGCGTGCAAAAAAGTGCTGAAATGTTTGGCTGCATATATCAGCTGTGGGACTGGTGAGTATTCATTCTGTTGGTATTCTCCCCCACCCAGAGAGGACTACGAAATTATGGCAAGGTCTGCCGTGGGTCTGGGACTGCAGTTAATCAATTACGGCCAATTACGCGACGACGAGAGCGAGTGCACCTGCCTTCCGCTCGCGAATTGCGGCTTGGCCACGAGTCCAAATTAAGCCCAGCAAACCCCCCGCACACACACATGCAGCACTCATTGTTTCCACGGTTTTTTATCTTAATTTTATTTTGTGCTTCATTGCAGGTTGGAGGCGCCACCGCTCTTCACGGCCGGCACCATGGACGCCAAGAAGCTGCAGCAGCTGCAGGAGGCGGCCATAATGGCACAGCAGCAGAAGAAGCTGCCGCTGGCCTACCAAACGAATCTCGTGGACTACCGCACGGCCAGCCACTCGCCGGCGGCCATCTACCACCAGGCGCTGTACCAGCAATCGCCCACGGCCACCAGCTCCAGCGGCGGCGGGCCGCTCTCCCCCATCGAGCTGCAGCCGCAGTCGAAGCACCACAATCTGATGAAGCACGGCCACGGCGGCACCTCGAGCAGCTCCCACAGCTCGCCCTACCACCAGTCATACTCGAGCAGCGGCGGCACCGGCGAGCAGATCTACCAGTCGCCCACGGAGCGCACCTACCTGGCGGCGGCGGGGCGGCTGCAGGCCAGCAACGCCATGGCCGGGCACAATCCCATATCGGCGCTGCAGGCACAGTACCAGCAGCTGCATCAGGCCAAGATGCACGCCCAGCTGGCCACCCAGAACGAGGCGGTGCACCAGCAGCAGCGAACGTTCGCCATGCGGCAGGCCATCAATCCGCCGACGGGCCACTACCACATGAGTCAGTCCCCCAGCATGGTGTCCAACATGACGACCATTACTCAGCAGCAGCAACAGCAGCAGCAGCAACAATTGTTGCAGCAGCAGCAGCGGGCTCCGCCCTCCACGCTGAATCTGCAGAATCAATATCAGCCAGCGCAGGGTCCGTTGAAGTTGCAGCAACAGCAGCAGCAGCAGCAACCACCGATGCCGAAGCACTACCAGGAGCAGCTGTATGCCCACCAGCAGCAGCAGCAGTTGCAACAACAACAGCTGCAGCAGCAACAGCAACAGCAGCAGCAGCAGCATCGCCATAAAGCGGATCTGCAGACGCCAGGCAGCGAGCACGGAACCGTCTACATCCAGCAGAATCATCCGGGACACGTGGTGAACCAGGCGTGCCAGACGCAGATATCTACGGTGAAGCCCAAGGCGACGCCCAGCTCCGAAGAGTCCTCGTCCACATCCACCAAGAGCCCCACTCACGCGCCTCTCGATCGCAAGAAGAGCGCGGGCTCCATTCAGGCACTCAAGTCGCCCATTACCAAGCGGCCACCCACCACGCCCGTCACCCTGTCCGGCTGGCTGCACAAGCAGGGCTCCGACGGCCTCAAGGTGTGGCGCAAGCGCTGGTTCGTGCTGGCCGAGTACTGCATGTACTACTACAAGGGGCCCGAGGAGGAGAAGCTGCTGGGCTCGGTGCTGCTGCCCTCGTACCGGGTGTCCGCCTGCCTGCCGGAGGACAAGATCTACCGCAAGTTTGCCTTCAAGTGCGAGCACCAGAACATGAGGACCTACTGGCTGGCGGCGGAGAGCGCCGACGCCATGGTGCAGTGGGTGCGAGCCCTGGCGGCGGCCAGTCTGATGCAGGCGCCCAGCAGCGGTGAATCGGAGCCGAGTGTGAGTTCGTCCCTCAACCACAGTGGGGAGAACTCGGACTCGGGCATCCACACCCTGCAATCGCAGCCCAGCAAGGGACAGCCGACGCCGTCCTCGGACAATGCCGGAAGCACTGGAGCAGGAGCAGGAGGCGGAGGCGGCGGCCAGCCCCTCTACGCCAATGCTCCGCCCAAGCCGCGTCGCACCAACGACGGCGGCTACTCCTCCCCATCGCCGGAGCACAACGAACAGCCGCAACAGCAGCCGCAACAGCAGCAGTCTTCTAGTCGCCGGCTGATGTCGCCCACGCAGCAGCTTTATCAGCAGCAGCAACAACAACGATCTCAGCAGCAGCAGCAGCCGCAGCAGCATCACGCCATCTACGACACGAGAACGGGCCACGTCTCGTCCGCGCTGCAGCTGCAGCAGGCGCAGCAGCAGTACAATCTGGACCACCTGGAGGCGCAGTTCCAGCAGCAGCAGCTGGACATGGAGGAGCAGATTGTGCGGCTGCAGCAGCAGCGTGCCGCCGAGGAGATCTACGGCGAGCGCGAGATGTACATGGCCAAGCTGATGCAGCAGCGTGCTGCCGGCGGCGGCTACCCCACCCAGCAGCAGCTGCTGCAGGCCGAGCGACGCACGCCGGACGCCTACGGGCGTTCCAAGCAGCAGCGCCTGTTTGCCGCCGCAGCCGCGGCAGCCGACTACGAGGACATCTACAACATGTCGCAGCTGGCCGGCGGGGCAGCGCCCATGTCCGCACAGGAGGCGCTGCTGCAGGAGGCGGCCAGCTACCGACGGCCCCTCAGTCCGCCCAGCTACGATGGCAGCAAACACTTGCCGGCCATGCCCCAACGATACACGCCCAATCACTTGGAGGTAAGTGCAGATACTCCCGCCAAAGGCAATCAAAGTTGCATGCCTCCGTCCTGCACACGGTCTCTGATTACCCGCCACTTGATATCCACCCCAGCCCATCCCATCCCATCCATTCGATACTTTACGGGGCACTTGGGGGCGTTGGCGTTGGCGTGGGCGAAGGTCGTGCCATCAAATCATCTGCGATGCTACTTGATGTTGTCTGATTGCAGCAAATGAATGGCGGAGCTGTGGGGAGTGCAGCACAAAGGGGTGGGGAGGGGCGGATCTCTGACCTAGTTGGAAACTTTTTCCCGGAATTCCACCTCAGCACGTAGCAGGATTTCACTTTTATTTGCCCTTGCCGGTGCAGGAATAAATTCTGATTATGTTGCTGTGCTGCTGCCACGTAGCGAGGCGGCGGCGGCGGCGGATGATGCAGCACAGCGAAGAGGCAGCTCCTCCATCAAAAGGTATTTCAGGTCCATCTGCCTGAAGTGCCCCTTCTAGTGCAACATTCCCCGGCCATACCCCAGCCGTGCCCGTGCTCACATTGTTGGCCAACAGAATACCCAAGAGTATTCGCTGGAAACTTTCAGTTTCGCCCTCAGACGCCTCTCGAGCCGCCCCGCCCCACGGCACTTTGCTGGCTGCCCGCGCACCCTTTAATTGGACTTTAGTGTGTCAGTGGGCTGCTAAATTGCAGCAGGCAGGCCTGGGTCGGCGGGGAGTTTCCTGCAAATGCAACTTTATGTGGCAGCAGCAGAAGCTTGAGCAGCTGCTTTGTGGGTCAGGTCAGAGCGAAACCAACCCAAACCCAAGCAAGACGGCCAAGACGGAAATGAGTCGCGTGCATGATTTATGGGCCTGGCCAGAAGCAGCTGTGTGCCTGTGCCGGAGCCTTCGCCAGTGCCAAGTGTCGAACAAGTTACGGGCTGCCCCGCCACGCCACGCCAATTCCCATCACCATCACCCAGCGGCAGTTTAAAATGCAAAACTGCTCCTGCCAGCCATTATATAACCCCTTCTCCACGCTCTCTTTATGTTCGTACCCGCAGGCCAACGCTGATCAGCTAATCAATACCATGGACTTGCGTGCCCGCTCCGCAGCGGCCATCGTGCGTCCCCACTCGGCGGACTTCCTGGAGTATGAGGCGCGTGCCGAGGCCGCTGCAGCTGCGGCCGCCGCAGCGGTGGCCCAGAGCAAGCACGAGAGCGGACGTGCTCCGCGACCCAAGTCCAGCCTGGACATCAACCGCACCCCGGACAGCTTCTACTACTCGGAGGCCAGCTACGCGGAGAAGATGCGCAAGAGCGCGCTCTACTTGCAGAGCGGCGGCGGTGGAGGAGGAGCTGGCGCGGCACAGCCACAGCAGGCGGGTAGCTATCGCACCGCTGGCGGGGACTTTGGGTCCGGCGTGAACACCATTGGGTACGAGAATCCGTACGAGCGGGCGTACAAGCGGCAGGAACTGCTGGCCGAGGCACAGGCCCAGGGTGGCGTGGCCAGCAGCATGCCACGCATGAGTCGCTCGGCCAGCCAGGGCGCAGGCTGCGGGTCGGTGGCGCGCTCCGCCTCTGCCCTGCCGCAGCAACAGCACCAGCACCAGCTGCAGCAGCAGCACTCGGAGGAGCTGCCGCCGCTCAATGTGCATCCGGGCTCCATTTTCCCGCCGTCGATGTCCACGCAGGAGATCATATGCAAGAACGAGCAGTTCCTGCGCTCGGCCAGTGCCCGTCTGCCGAAGCGCAGCGGCGGCATGGACGACGACTACTCGGCGGGCAACTCGACCACGACGTCGCCCACATCGGGCGCGGTGCCCTCGCCGCAGCACGCCCAGGATGGGGAGCGCAAGCGGGAGGAGTCCATGAAGCGGCTGCTGGAGTGGAAGCAGCGCATGCTGCAGTCCCCGCTCACCCGCAAGGGCGTGCAGCAGGGCGGCAGCAACATGTCCGCCATGTCCAAGCTGGGCAGCAACCCGAACATTCTGCTCTCCTCGACGGCGGTGGCCAGCGGCGCTCGCTATGGCCCCCAGGCGGGCAAGACCGCTGGCCTGCTGGTCAACGGGGGCTCTGCCGCCTCGCAGCCTGCTGCCGCGGGCATACAACGTTCCAGATCGGAGACGCAGGCGAATGTGGGACCCGGCGGAGTGTACAGCAGCTACTCGTCGGACGATGAGGGTGAGTCCAGCCTCGGCTTGATCGTATTCGTATTCCCCCATTGTTGCTTTGCTTTCACTCTGTCTGTCCTACGACTGTATCTGTCTGCATCTGCATCTGTCTCTACTGCGTATCTGTATCTATAAATCAGTAGCTGTAGCTGTATATCTGTAGCTGTATATCTGTAGCATTCTGCCTTCTTTGCTTTTACTTTTATTTACTATTTTGCTTTGCTTTCAATTAGTTGCATGTTGTCCGTACTGCTTCTGCTCTCGTGCTCCTCTACTTTGTAGTTGCGTAATTCCTTGCTCGAGGGATGCCTAAGCCGTGGGCTTACACTTGCCTGGAAACGCTTGTGGGCCCATTCTATTTTGAGCTTTAAGACTACCAAAAGACTATTAAAAGCCCTATTTAGCTGCTACTGCTACTGCTGCTTTTGCCATTGATTTGCACCTTGCCAACCGACAATCCCTTCCCCCACTAACCTATTACCATAAGTAAGCTTTTCCCCCCCCCATTTCAATGCTAATTTATACATTGCCCTGCCCAGGCGCCAGCCACACTTAACAACAGAAAGCTGCTTCATGTAGTTAATAATCTGTGAGCTTTTGAATTTTGGGTGCCTGCGGGCTGCTCAATTTGCTTGCTGCATTTTTTACGATTTAATAATTACAGTTAAATGCAAAAAAACAAGAAAAATAATCGAGTTAAACGAAACAAATCGAAACTGAACAAGAAAATCAAACCTTCCTGCCGTGCGCACACAGAATACAATACACACAACACACACACACATGCACACACACACACTAGAAACTTTAAACAAAATGCGATTGATAAATGCGATGAGTTTATTGAATAAATTTTATTCACTATAATTAAGCGACGCTGCCCGAAAGTAGGCAACGTTTTGTACATTTTGGCGAGCTTCAACTCTATTTTTCTTTTATTTTCTTTTCTTTTTACTCTTGTAACAAAAATGGAAAACGGAATAATCCATAAAAAATACGAGTAGCTATGTAGTCACAACTCTCTTTTTATCGCCCTCTGTCTATAAATCTCTCTCTGGCGCTGTCTCTTTTTCTTTTTCCTTTTATTTGTATTTCTTTCATGGGTTTAGTTTTGCAACTGGTCTAAAAGGCTCCAAAAAAAAAAACCATATAAATTCATACTCGTACATTCCATGTCTGGCGTAGTGTATTTCATTTTCGTCTTCATTCGGTTTCCATAAATGACTGGGTGCTTGGTATTTCTACTACTAAATGCCGCTGTAAACTTCGCACTAAACCCCAACAAAAAACAAAAAATTAAATAAATTAAAAAAATAACTTAAAACTCAACTCAAAACTCAAACTGGGATCATAGCGCAATCGAACACCCATTTGATTGAATTTAATTACAAAACATTCTGCCAACCAGCAAAATATAAAAATATTTGTTTTATATTTCTTCTTTTTCCACATAACAAAAACAAATAAAATATAAATATTTATTCTGGCTCTCTTTAAAACATACAAAAAAAAAAACACAATTCTTCAATTTGTAAATGTTGTAAATGTAAACGAATCCAACAAAAACTCGCAAAAAAAAACATAAAAAACAAAACGCACGACAAATAAAACACGCAGATGGGACTGTGGATGATACAGGGTATCATGGTGGCGCGGCAGGAAGGTCCACAACAGAAACAGAAACAACAACGACTAATGAAAATAAAACAACAACAACGACAGGCAATACAATAGCAATAACAACAGCAGCAACAGCAACAACAGCAATAGAATTAGAAACGAACAAAACAACTATAGAAAGACTTAGCAGTAGCCACAATTTAAGCAGTTTAACACAAAAACCAACAGGCAGAGGAGAAGGAAACACACCAACAGCCACACCAACAGCCACACCAAAAATCAATGCAAAATTCCATCTAAAACCCATTCTAAAAGTGCACGAGGCCAGCAGAACGCCCATTATTCAGGTACAGCCAAAACGGCCCGAGGAGAGGCCCAAACTGAAATTGCAATTGCCACCGGCGAACGTAGATGGGGAGCATGTGGAGCAGCAGCCTGTGCCCATTTTGCCAAAGAAAGCAGCGCCCAAGTCGCCGCAGAATGCCAATTATGTTCCCGTATACAACAATAAGCTGGTCAGCAGCGGCAACTATGAAAACATGGAATTTGGCAAGCCAATTCAGAGCCCAGTCCCAGCCCAGGCAGAGGTAGAGGCACAGACAGAGGCACCGGCACAGGCACAGTCTCTGGGCAGTGTGGCGATTAATGATCCCGAGGAGACACCAATGTTGATGCAGCTAAAGCTGTTTAAGGAGCAGCAACAAGAGGCCACACAAAAGCAGCAGCAGCAGCAACAGGACGAGGACGATTTAACGCCAACGGCAGAGAGCAGGCCTCCACTTGGAGAGGAAGACAATGATGATGATGATGATGCAGCTCGAATGAGAGACGAAATACAGACAGATGAGGATGCTGATGCCGATGCCTATGCCGATGCCTATGCAGATGAAGTGCAGGATGATGAGGATGAGAGCACTGCCTGTGAGGAGTACACAGACGATGACATTGACGAGGCCCTGGCGCAGGATGACGATGATGAGGAGGAGGAGGAGGAGGCAATGGCGGACATGACGGACCTGCCAAGTGATAGGGAACTGCAGCAGCTTTATGTGAACGAGCCGATTACGCCCACGGATCAGCAGTTCGATGAGAGCCACTATCTGCCCATGACACCCAAGAAGGTGGAACTGGGTCAGCCAGGCATCCTCAGCCTGGTGGCCAGCCACGACAGCTACAGGGAGGCGGAGGAGGAGAATCACTACGTGGAAATGACCAAGGGCATTCAGGACGAGGATGGCAGAAACAACTACGAGATCATGTGCATAGCCAGCACCAGCAGCAGCAGCAGCAGAATAGCCAAGGCGGAGCCTGTTTACATGGAGCTGGCAGGGGTCAAGGCAGCAGCAGCAGCATCCGCCGCCGAAGAGGCACACTGCTCCTCCGGTCGCTCCACGCTGAAAAAGGCAAAGAAGTGCGGCACAGAGACGCTGAAGAAGAAGTCCAAGAAGCGGCAGGGCAAGGATATGCCGGATATACTCAAGCCGGCCAAGAGTGCTCTGGCGCTGGCCAGCGACAGTTCGGACGCGGATGACGAGAGCAGCCGGCAGCAGCTGGAGGCCAAGAAGCTGCGCTCCCGGTCGCGCTTCAGCCTGTCGGACACTTTCAGGCCGGCATCCTACTACCTGGGCGCCTCCACGCCGCTGAACAACTATGCGGAGAGCTCGGATAGCGAGATATTGCCGCCGCCGCCCATTCCCGACTCGCCGCCGCCCATGGAGGAGCTGAAGACGGAGGAGATATTCTCCTCGGAGCACTACGACACCGTGAAGAGGCGCGACAGCAAGGTGAATCTGTCCTACGAGCAGCTGCCCAAGCTGCATGCCAGCAACACGTCCCTCAATCTGTCCAAGGTCGATCCCAGCACCACGCTCAAGTGCAGCCGCCTCTCCCTGCCCGATCACTTTGCCAAGGCGCGTGGCGGCCACCCGTCCCGCACTGCGGCCATCGCAGCCCACAAGGGCACGGCCACGCCCACTGTGCTGCTGCAGCAGCATCACGCCCGCACGCTGTCCGACTCGAACTACAGCTGCCAGACGGACAACAGCTCGTCGCGCACGTCCTCGGACCTGGAGCTGTACCGCAAGCGCGGACAGCAGCAGCAGCAGCGCCCGTCGCCGGCCCGCTGTCCCAGCAACAACTCCCTGCCGCTGCGCTATGTGGGGGACAGCAGCGAGAACGAGTCGTCCGGGGTGGAGTTCAGGCAGCGGTCGGACTCGGAGCTGGACCGCCAGCGGTCGCGGCGGCCGCTCTCCCAGGAGTCGATCAGCGAGATTGAGTCGCTGAGCGAACAGTTCGAGGAGACGCTGAGCAGCCACGAGCTGGACACGTACCTCAGCCATCTGCAGGGCAGGGATCTGCTGCCCTACCAGCACACCCCGGGCACCAGCCACACTAGCCACACCAGCCATGCCACGCCCACCAGCCACCTGCTGAACGATGCGAATGCAGCGGCAGGCGCGGACATACTGACCAATCTCATCAAGCCGCCAAAGACGTTCCGCAATGCGGACGACGGCGACGGGGAGCAGCACTTTTACGGCAACATTCACTTCCTCTCCTCAACGGACTCCATCCAGCAGCTGGGCGAGGGCGGTGCTGCGGCCGCGGCTGTGGCAGCTGTGGCAGCGGCTGCCTACCTCACGCCCATGCACAGCCGCAACAACAGCAACATATCGACGCAGTCGGCTCCGTACTACTACTCGGAGCTGCCGGCACCGCTGCCGCTGCCACTGCCGCTGAACAACCAGCGGGACATCCATGCCCATGGCCTGAACATTGCCCACATACACAATCCCATCGATCGGCACCAGTTCAATGTGGATGCGCTGGTGGACAAGGACCAGGCCATCGACAGCAAGAATCTGTACTGCGTGAAGGCGAACAACGAGAAGCTCAGCTACAGCAGCAACAAGAACCTGAAGGCGGCGGGCCAGGCGCAGCTCAAGCTCAACAATATGCAGCTGCTGGGTGGCGGCGAGGCAGTGGAGCACCCACTGCTGGAGAGCGCCAGTCCCAGCAGCAGTGGGATCCAGGTCCAGATCCAGAGCCATAGCCAGAGCCAGAGCAATCCACTAAACCCAGCCCATTCATTTCTCACAACTACTAAAAACACAAATCTCGCTCGTAAATCGATTGGTGGTAGCCTCTTGGATGAAGGACCTCATAGCGATAGCGGTAACGATGGTGTGGACGTTCATGGTGTGGGTGTGGCCAAGTCTGCAGAGTCTGCTGGTCCAGGACGCGGCGGAGGCGCATCACGAAGTGCATGCAATAATGGCAATCAACTCTCAGTTCTAGGTGGCGAACTGCTCTGGGAGGAGGACACGCTGTGGCGCGAGAGTCTGCGTCGCGTCTCGCAGCGGCATGCTCGCTCCTTGGACGATCTCGATAGGATTACCGCCGGCCCAGTGTGCAGCACGCCCAAGTCCAAGCTCAGTCGTGAGGTGACTTATGTGAATGACAGCCAGAAGCCAACCCAAAGGCAACAGCAACAGCAGCAGCTGCAGCAGTTGGCCAGCGATGAGCACGATGTGTATGTGCAGCTGTTGGCCAATAGTTCTCAGTTCACTCACAGCCAGCAGGATCAGACCGATTCGGATGTGTACGAGGTGCTGCGCGAGGAAACTGCCTCCAATCTGTCGCACAAGTCCAACGAGCTGGATCGCGAAAATATCCGACAGTGGGACGCCATGTCCAGTGGCCTAATGAAAACGAGCCACACTGTGGAGCCTCTGACACCCACCGCCACAGCCACACACAGTGCGAGCAGCAGCAGCAGCAGTGGCGGAGCCAAACCCAATCTGCCGCTGACCAGCAGTGTGCGCTCCATCATCCAGCAGCTGAATGGCAGCGGCAATAATACTAATAATACTGACGATGCCAATGGTAACCCCATTGAGGGTTTCTCTGCACAAAAGTCGAGAAACAAAAACTGAGCGGAGCCCCTCCACATCCCGCCTAAAATTATGCAATGCTTTTTCGCAGTTTTCACATTTCGTTTTCCGTTTGGTTGGGCATTCGCTGTTCTGTTCTGTTCTGAGTTCCGCAGAACTGTTGTGTCCAGTTTTTGTTGTTTGTTTGGCCTGCTCATCATGTTCCCTCTCCGTGTGTGTGTGTGTGTGTGCGTGTGTACTTGTCTTGTTTGCACTCAGATTTGGACTAGTTTTGAAGTCAAGCAGAAACCAGCACAGCACAGATCCAGCTGGAACGCACACACGGCACACACGCGCACATATTTATTTATGCAGAGAGATGTTTTGTTTGTTGATTATCATTGTTGTTGTTGTTGTTGCTATTGTTGTTGTTGTTGTTGTCATTATAGTTGTTTTGTTTTGTTTTGTTTAATTAATCAACTGGTAAGCAAATTTCAACTTTTATCAATCCTCTATATGTATATCTCATTAAGTCATTGGAAGAGCTTGTAAATACAAAGCACCAAAACACACACCACACCCACACCACAGCACACACCGCCACAACACACCACACGTACACGCTGTATAGATTTACACACACATCCACATACATTGATTGTATTATATTCAGTATTATTGCGGGCAGTTGAATCAATTATCATTTACCATTTAGCCATTACCATTTATCAATTACCAATTACCAAAAGCAGCTACCAGTTACCGCTTGGCTTTTAGCTTAGACTGTAGTTTATTTGTTTACCCTTTAAAAAATAAACAGAGGCAACAATTAATTAAGCAAAATTAATATATATATGCACCTGTATACATATTACATCCAACTGCTGGGTAGTCATTTCCGATTATCGATTACTGATTACCGATTACCGATTACTGATTACCGATTACTGTTTGCTTTCCTAAATATTTCGCGCACGCATTGAAACTATTTTAAGCCCCCGCCCCACCCACTTCGCCCCCCAACAACCCATCTGAAATATTTGTCTAATTATTTTGCCTTCGACTTGCAGCCTCGATTTCGGTGCGCAATGTCAACAATTTGCCCATGGGCAATCTGACAGTGAAGCCGGAGCCATCGGACGGGCAGCAGGAGTCGGCCTTTGCTCCCTACTACGGCAGCGCCGCAGAAACGAAATACGCCAAGGCCACAGTGCTAACGGACCGCGGCCTCTACGCCGGAGCCACATCCACGCCGCAGCATCCGCAGCAGCAGCCGCAGCAGCAGCAGTTCCGGATGCGACGTGCTGGCAGTCGGGCGGAAATTGACATGCTAGAGCGGGAGACGAGCTGCCAGATTAGGGTAAGTTGCCACACCTGGTAGGGGGCAGGCACACGGGGGGCAGCAATGGATGTACCAGCGAGTCGAGGCTGCATCCTGCCAAGTACTTAACATTTCGCACAACCCACAGAACTTGGATGTGTCGGCTGGGGATCTGTTGAGCCGCACCCACGAGGAGCTGGTCCTGCTGCTCATACAGCTGCGGCGCCAGAGCAGCCAGACAGCCCGTGCCATCGAGCAGTGCTGCAGCGACATACACGACGTTCAGGTGGCTACCCGAGTGATTATTTATCTGTCGGTGGTTGGTGGGGTTGGTGGGGGAATCTATGACTAACCAATGGTGCTGTGACTAATCCTCTCGCTTGCCTTTAAACCTTCAACTAAACTGAAACCATTTGCCACTCTGTTGACTCTGCTAACTCCAGTTTGCTCCTCCCACACCCACAGAATCGCCTGCGCAGCGCCGAGGGTCTGACCCGTGCCGAGAGCATCCAGCGATTGGACTACTTGAAGCAGCACCTGCTTGACCTGGAGCGGCAGTACGAGAAGAGCAAGCCGCTGGTCAATCTGGTCGACAATATGGTGAAGCTGGGCTCGCTGTACCGCAACGATGCCAATGGACGGGCACAGCCGGCCACTCTGGACCGCCTGGAGTTCAATCAGCGGATGCAGGAGCGCCAGATGCTGCAGGAGGAGCAAAAACAGTGGGAACGTCTCAGTCCCAATCAGGCAGAGTTGCAGGTGCGTTCGCTTTGCCTTTGATTTGCCGAATATTCCAATTCCAATATAATTTAATTGGTTTTTGCAGGCCAAGGTACGCGAGTTGTACCAGCTCGATCAGCTGCTGCAGGAAGAGTCGGGCATTCTGCAGAGCTTGCAGCGCGACAAGGAGGACCTGGAGCGGGCCCTGGGCGGACTGCGGGCGCGCATTCACGACAGCAATGCCACGCCCATGGCACTGGAGGCGGCCAAGAAGCAGCAGCACATCCTGGAGCGCGAGCTGTCGCGCGTCCACCAGCTGCTGGCCGAGAACTCAAAGGTAGCCAAGGTGCCTAGTAGAAGTTTTTTGCAGCTCTTGTAACTCGTTGTTATTCGTCTCGTCCCGCTTGAGCCTCGCATGTCGCTTCCGTAACTAACGCCAGAAATCATTCTAACCCAAAACTAATACTCCAAAGATATATTCCAAAGGGAGTTCCTCGTCTAGCCATGACCTGTGGGCTCACAGTGAGCTCTCGTTCGGTTCAAAGACAAACGATCGAATGCAAAAGACTTCTACCAGCCGCCCTTCATCTGCATGTGCCACAGCCAGAGCGTAGAACAGTCCTTAACCTTTGATCCGCTTCTTGTCTTGCAGAAACTGGAGCAAACCGTGGCCGGCAATGCGCGCCTCGAGCAGGAGCTGCTGCTGCTGCGCCAGAAGGTGCAGGCCACGCGGGCCAGCAGCAGCAATGGGCTGGACTCCCATGTGAATGGCGGCGACCAGACGGCTGTCGTGCTGCAGTCGGAGCTGGAGCGGGTGCAGTGCCTGGTGGGCGACATGCAGCGACAGCGCCATGAGCTGAGCTCGGCCGTGCGCCAACTGACCGAGAACTCGACGCGTCTGTACCAGGAGATTGGCAACAAGGAAATGACAGCCGTCAATGGCGGCGGCTCCAGCAATGGCAGCCTCAAGAAGCGCAGCAACTCGACCAGCTGGACGGAGACCGATCTGGATGCCAGCATGCAGTGGAGTGGCAGTCGCCAGAACCTCAGCGACTCGACCCTCAATCTGTCCACACCGCTCTATGTGGACACCAACAGCTCGGCCAAACTGAGCGACTACAATCGCTACAATGGCGGCGGCGGCAGCAGCGATGCCCTGGAGATGAGCGGCGTGGACAGCGATGGCTTCCTGGACAGCAATCCGTTTGCCAATCTGAGCAACCTGGAGAAGCAGGAGATCAAAACGGTGCGCATTGTGAAGCGCGAGTCGGAGCGTCGGCATCGCGATCGCAGCGAGCGTGGCCTCAGCAGCTCCATACAGAACCTGGACCAAGTGCTGGAGGAGGAGCAGTACGCACAGCAGCAGCAGGAGCTGGCACAACAGCAGCAGCAGCTGTATGGCCACAGCATGGAGGAGCAGATGAGCAACGGACATCATAGCCGCTCCAAGTCGCTGCCACGGAACTACAGCGAGCCACCAAAGCCGAGGAACAGTCGCCACATGAACGGCGGTGGAGCCGCGAAGCAGAACGGCCACCACTACAGCGGCAGCTACGACTACGACAGGAACAGCAACTACGAGCACCAGCCGCCGCCACCACCGGCACCGTCATCGGCGCCAGTGCCACAGAGCAATGGCCATCATCACCATGCGCACCACCAGCAGCAGCAGCAGCGGGAGCAGCAGCGGGAGCACCTGAACCCTCTGGCCAATGCCTACTTCGCCAAGCAGCTGCAGCAGCAGGCGAATCCCTCGCGGGACAGTGCCAGGGTGGCGCTGCGCACCAAGACGGACTCGTTGCAGAGCCTCAACAAGAGCCTGACAGACATCAGCCCCGAGCCGGTGTTCCAGAGCGTGGCCGCTCGCCAGATCATCAACGAGATGTCCGCCGGCTCCGCATCGGAGGACACGGAGAAGATTGTCGAGAAGGTGCCGCCGCCGCACAAGCATCGACGGGCAGTGCCGCGGGAGAAGCGACGCCACTACACGGCACCCAACAACGTCAACCAGAAGGCCATGGAGAAGGTGCAGGCGGAGAACGACATGAATCGCAATGTGAGTAGCAACAGGGTGGTTCGCGAGAGTCCCCACTAACTGGTCGCCCCGATCCTTGCAGAACACCAACTGGCGGGCACGCGATGACCTGGACATGGAGGTGGC
The DNA here is from genome assembly GCA_018150905.1 of Drosophila ambigua. Classification (NCBI taxonomy): domain Eukaryota; kingdom Metazoa; phylum Arthropoda; class Insecta; order Diptera; family Drosophilidae; genus Drosophila; species Drosophila ambigua. Next base: position 2,005,451 of record JAECWS010000086.1, read on the forward strand.
CCTGCGGCCGCGCATGAATGCCCCCGATGTGGTGCGCTCGGCACTGGGACAGGGCGAGAAGATCTCTGAGAATACCATTGATAACTTGCTGCTGGCGCCCAACAAAATAGTCATTCCCGAGCGTTACATACCAGAGACAGTGAGTACTGCAATTAAGTGACTGCAGTCCATTTATTTACTTGCGTTTTTGTGTGTGCCCCACAGACGCCCGAACTATCGCCAGAGGAGAAGAAGCGGCGCCAGGAGAAGGTCGAGTCCATTAAGAAGATGCTGTCCGAGGCGCCACTAAGCAGCAACGTAAGTGCCTCAGCACTGGGCCCCTAGAATGGATCCCGCATGTAATTATTGAACGTTTATTCCACAGGAGAACGAGAGCCTGCCGCCGAGCAAAATAACAGCGGAGAAGAAGCAGCGCGAGCACTTGCTGCAGCTCAACCAGATCCTGGCCCAGCAGGTGATGCAAGTCAGCAAGATTGTGGCCGGTAAGTGCAGTACCCAATGGCTCCGCTAGGCCCACCTACCTTTGTGTTAAGTTCTCATTGATAGACTAAGCAAGTCCCCCCCCCCATTTCAAATGTTATGCAAATGCAATGCCTTGCAAGTTGAGTTTCTGTTCAATGTTTTTGTGTTTCTCTTACTAATACGCTCCACAAACCGTTGTGTCTCCGCGCCCAATAGATCTATGTATTATGTATGTACTATGTATATATCCCAGAGTTCACGCCCACCATATACTATCTACGACTGTGCCCCTCCCATTCAAACTCTATGTCAAGTCTATGCTCTTCTAATCTATATATATCTACATATACTATATCTATCTTTCAACTCTTTCTGATTTTCTAGATGATTAATGATAATAAATGTCATATGCATACCATCTAGTCCAATGCGTTATGCCCCCATTCTAAATAAGATTTCTAAGATCCGCTCAGATCATCCTCCCTCCACCTGCACCTCCACCTCATTGCGAGCTCATCGGCGACGTTCAAATTCTCATAACCCTTTCACTGACACACACACTCACCGACACACACAGCCACTTGCAGCAGTGCAGTCAATCATACACCTCAGACTTTGTGGCCCACATTGCCCCCCCCATGCATACGTACATACATATATATCACATACATACATGCATACTTACGTACATAGCACCTGTCCAGCTCATGTATAATTAATCATAAATTAAGTAACAATCGCAGCGAGTTCTCTGAACTCGCGAAAGGTACTGCCAAAGTTCAACATATCAAAAGCAAGCTGCAGACTTTTAGGAACTTATACATATATTTAATTAATTTAATTATTCACCTGTTTATTTTATTTTATTTTAATTTATAGTTTTCTTGCATTTTTCATAATTTGTTTTCGTTTCATTTGTTTTGCATTCTTCTAGGCAATCCCACTAGTCACAACTAATTACCCAGTAGCGCCAGTCGTGTTGTTTCTGTTCACAATTTGTTTGTTTGTTTGTTTTTTTTTTGATTTGTACTCGTTTTGCATTTACCAAAACATTTCGTTCACATTGTGATGGTGAGGAGAGAGAACGATCGGCCACCCGGTTGCGCGCTATCAAAACATATTGTTCGAAGCACTCAAACAGCAATACGAACACATAACTATACATATATATGCATACATAGTACGGTACACTTAAGTATATACAGTAACTGCCATAACAACAGCAACAGCAACAAGAACACACCACAGCAGTTGAGATTACAGCATGCAAAACTCACTCAAAAAAGAAAAGAAAAGTAAAACTCTCACCTCAAAAACAAAACGCAAAATTCACAAACAACAACAACAACAAAATACTAAAAACCGACAACAAGAATAAACAGCAACGCAATAGCAACAAGTACAAGTACAACAACAACAACAACTACAACAAGCACAAGAACAACAGTTAAATACGAATTGAATCCGTAAGTCAAGGTTTGTACACGTTTCGATAATACATTTTACCATATCAAATGATATCCTCCCAACACGTAATACTCGTAATAATACTTCTTGTAGTTTATACGAGTGTATACGTTAGCTTATTTAGCTTCCCTGCCATGCCATACCATAATCAAGCCAAAAACTGTGCCTAGTCTGTTCGCATCCACATTGGCCAACCCAATCAGCCTGCACGCCATAACTTATATACTTATCTATATAACTAACTATATAATATAACCGAATTATATATACATATATGAAAATTGCACTCTAACAACAATCTAACCTGCAACACCCCACAAAAACGCAAAGAAAAACCAACCAAACACTCCAAAAAACACACTAGAAATACTCTCTAGAGAGAGCACGGAACTGTTTTGTCCGCACCGAAGAGCAAGTCTATTGGAATCTAGGGATTATAATCACTAAATTAGTTTAGGATACACATACTCGTGTGTACATATTCAGATTCTACAGATACATATGAGATAAAGTCCTAGATTAAGAGTAAAAATATTGGAAATTCAAGGATTAATTTTTTTATTTTCGGGTAAAGTAAATAATATTATTCAATAATATTAATATTATAATTGCAAGAAATGAAGACATATTTTGTTTATTAAAATATTTTCTTTCACAAGGAAATATTTAATTGTGGGAAACTAATTCAGTTAATTTAGTTCAGTTTAGGAAGCATTAAATCAAAAATGAAATTAGTTAGGGCTGCAAAATAATATTGTCCTTCCGAATCTAAGAAATATTTCTACCAGAGATGTTTGCAAAAGTGTTTAACTCAAAATTGCCAGCCAATTGCTTAGTTTCTAAACTAAATTGCTGCACTGCCTAAAATGCGTTTAAAGTAGTCGAAAAAAGAGTCAAGAGAGCGCTTAATCGCTGCCCCATATGTACGAGTAAGTATATGCCCAATGCACAAGGAGCAGCTGCAGGACAGATACCTACTCCACCCTGCCAACCCAACACAACACAACAGACACAGCAAAACTTTTACAAAATAAAACCTACACAAAGCCAAAGCCAAAACCAACACACAGATACGATACTGGATAGAACTGGTTATCGGTGTACCTTTTTCTTACATACGTACATATATACTCGAAACTTTTACATCACGCTTGGGAAGGTGTTTTGCCTATGAACGGGTTGAAGTGAAGTGGCTGTCTGGAACGCAGTGGAACTAACTCTTTTATTTCTTGCCAATCCACAGAGAAAGCCATGTCAAAGGCGGCCAACCGAACGAGTCAGGGCAGCGACGAGGAGCAAGGATCGGACTCACCGACCGATTCACTGCCGCTGTACCAGCAACGGGATAACTTCTACAGCTAAACGACTAAAGCGAAACCAACAACGTAAATAAACAACTAACTCCGATTACGATTAGCGAATACTCGTATAATAATCAAGCACAATATGCGCTGCATTTATCTTCAGAATCAAACTAGGAAATTTGCTAACAATTTTAAATGAAAATCGTATCAATTCTTAATGTGACTGAGTTACGTATATATACTATATGGGAATAATATCTGTTGAAGGGACTATTACAAAACAAATCGAAGTCAGTAGATTCTGCGGAAATAAACGAATTTTTGTGAGCGGCAGTAAGCGATTGTTAATGCATATTATGATATATATATAAATACAGATACAGATACAGATATATATATATATATATACAACATATACAATATGGAAATCAAAGATTCAACATATCAATGTAAGCGTGTTGCAAGTCATTCAAACGATATCAATTAAACACAATTAGCGGTCGTTCTTGAACTGTAGGAAAAGGGTCGGAACTAAACTCGTGGTAGTATCTGCGATGTCTGCGTATGTATGTAATGTATTGTATGTACATATATGTAGGTATGTATGTACCAGCGATGAGTCGAATCAAATACGTTCTTGTGCAGGCTAACCGAAACTAGAGAGGTGCGGCAGATGGTCAAAACTTATTCATGGCAACTAAAAACAATAACTTCAAAGACTTTTGTAACGGACTTTTCAAGGGTAGCGCATTTCTCTCAAAAATCAAAACAACCAACCAACAAACAACCAGCAAACCAAGTAACAACAATTGAAACAATTTTTGGAGCCAATATTAATGCATTTGATACAATCCAGGTTTTTAAGATCAGCCACAGCATGGGGCATGGGGGCATGAGTAGTTACAAATAGAGTCTCCACATCAGCACTCAATCAGCATCATTCCTATAGACACAGAGAGACGGTGAGACAGTGAGAGAGAGGAAGGGAAAGGAGGGAAACTCTAGCAGAACGCACAGCGCACTCAAAGCACTTCAGACCTTTGCAAATTATTTCCAAAACGTACCTATCGCAATTATTAATAATGGAATAATATTTATACATGAATTAATGAAAGGCAAACACAAATATAATTAAATTGTATTTAAACGGGAGAATTAAAAATGAGAAAGCAAAACGCTGAACTACGACATGCATATATTAATTTTAAATGAAGGATACATATTGAAACAGGCATAATGCTATAAAAAATACACGCGTACACATAATTATTTAAATGTAGGTCAATTAGCCAGGCAATTAAAGTGAAGAGAAGTGGAGAGTGGAGAGTGGAAGCCACGCATTTGATCATGCTGGATGGATGTTTTTAAACAAATGCAAGTCAATGGATGTGTGGATATGGATATGGATATGCATATAATTATACTCGTACGCAATCGCTGGTTGAATTTAATGTCTATATAACTTTAAAAGTTATCGAATGTCGCATTAGCTGTTCGCAATTAAACAAACAGACATAAACAATACAATATATGCATGAATAAACGTTTTAATTGTATCGTCCCAACCCACAAGAACAAGAAACAACAACGATAAATATTGTTAATATAATGATGAATATACATACGAGCAGAAATAATATATAATATATGATATAATAAACCTAATTGTATCCACTTAAAAATTGTACAAAACTATATTTTAAGTTTTTAGCTTTTAGTTGTTATCGCGATGATTATTTTTATCTAATTGCTACGTATGGTTTAAGGTTCTTTTATCGTTAAGGCTAAGTTCCACCCCACAACCCACAGCCCACAACCCACACCCCACATGATTCAACAAGTTGTTTGTACATTTCGCGGTGCTATATGGAATGTGTATATGTAAATTATTTGCTCTCAAGTTATTCTCCTAAGTTCGCGCACACATGGAGCACACATTTAGGCAGAGTCCAATCATTTATGTATGTAGATTGTCGAGGCTTATCGAGGTTACAATTATTGCAATTGCACTAAGCATAGCACGCACGCATACGCCCTAGACACACAACAAAAAATATTTATTGCATATACATACAATATACATACAAATACATACACATATAATATATATATACATATATAAACAAACAAATAAATATACAAATACATATACAAATTGTACGTCATAATATGATAAGAGTTGAAGACGATAAAACTGCGAACGAACGAGAAATGTTATCAATAAAGATTATAGTTGAAAATTCAAATTACCCAAGGGGTCTGGTCTTGTTCTGTTCTGGTCTGTTCTGGTCTGTTCTGTCTTCCCCCATTGTCTGGTTACAGCGCGAAGGCTGGACGGAAGAGGAAACGGCGACTGCGGCTGCCACAATTGCCGGCATTATTCAAGATCAATGTTAAGGGGTGCCTCTGCCTCGCAAGTGCTGCCATGAATCACAATGAACCCAAGGCGCTGACAGCTGAAATTCAGCACAGCACTTGTGCTCGGTTCACAGCACAGCATTGTGGGAGTATCGGCTAAAATGTGGAGCATTCGAAAAGCTTTCTAAAAGCGTTCTTATCACATTAACATAATCGTGACTCGCAGCTCGCCCACATCCGAAAGTGATCAAATGAGCGCCAAGTGACTAAATATACAGATATTCATACATAAATACAAACTCGTTAGTCTCCCCAACATTTTGACACTCTCTCAACGCTGTCAACTGGTGGTTCATTTGATTGATCGCAAAACGAACACATTACCTGACAAATGGCTATTAAAGTGCGTTTATGACTGTTGCAAGCCAGCAGCCGGGCAGCAGGGCAGCAGCAGGGTCACCGTCCAATGCATTCAAGCTAATTACAATACGCTCGAAGACGCCATGTAGATAAACACATGCTTGTAGATATGGGAAAAAAACAAAACCTGAATTATCATTAACCAATCAGGTTTATGGCGCTGGACGCTGATGATGCGCATAAAAACCACTCAAAATCTGAGTGAGTAAGGGAGCAAATATGAAGTATAAAAAAAACCCCGACATGCGACATTGTCTCGACATTATTTGTGCGGAAACAAGTGAGTCGCCCGCCAGCTTTAGTCGACTCTGCGCATCTAAAGTGTGAGGTTCGAGGCACAAACTCGTACGAGTTTCAAGTGCTACCCCCCTGAGAATATGTTAGCCCCCGTCCAGGCCTGTGTAAGTAGAGCGTTTCTCCCGCTTGGCGTGGCCGTAAATTTACTGTCTTCCAATCCCATATTTCACACAGTTGGCGCTGCTGGCCGTGATAAGCCAGCAGGAGCTGCTGCTCCAGGCAGCCCCGGCACCGTTTCCAGCCATTGAGAATGCGTCAGTAGCAGCAACCGTTAGTCGCGCATATCCATTGCAGTCGCCATCACCTCTGTTCCCATTTCAGTGCCTTCACCAGCCAAGATTTATTGGCCGAGGAATCGGCGGCCATCGCCTGGCAGCCAGAGGTGGCGCCTGCCCTCAGCCATGTCCAGCACAAGCGTCACCGGCGACATCACGAGGATAGCGGGAAACATCACCACAAGCGGCACTGGGATCACCATTTCCCCGGCCCGAGCTGCCACCACGGCAGCCACGAGGGCTTCCGTCCGGACTTTCACCAACATGGACCTCCCCACAGATTTGTGCCGCATGGCTTCGGGCCGTACCCTGGTTTTGGTCCGCCCGGACATGATGAGCAGCAGCGTCCCTTTAAGGCGGATCTGGCGCCGTTTAAAGGTATGGTCTGGGTCTCAGATTCTCCAGGCTTTGAGTAACGCTTCTCGCTGCTTTTCAGACACTGATGGTGGATCGCGGCCAGAGCCCAGTCAGACGCGCACCAGCAGCAAAGCTCCGCCGACAGCAGCCGCCACGACGACGACCACTCTAGCACCCCCCTCCAGCAGCACCACAGCAGAAGACTACACCTTGGCCATTGACATACGCATTGGGTAGCCCATCCCACTGCACACATGCATAGCTAGACCTAAGACCCCATTCTGATTTATCCATCTGTACTCGTATGGTATGCCCGCCATTAAAGCTGCTGCCCTAACCACAAGTTATCTATCCATTACCATTAACTGGATGCACTCTTGCATGGGGGTAACACTAGCCCGGGGGAGCATCTAAAGGGATCGTTTTACAGTCCAGACCAGTCCAGAAAGATGGCAATTCTAGAGCGTAAATAACAGCCAAGCAGGCCTGTGGGGGGGCGTCTTAAGAGTCGCTGGCAGTAAAATAAAATGCGAATGCAAAACAATCGGAAAGAAAGTCGCCAGACGAAACAGAACGAAAACAAACAAGTTAACCCGATCTTGAAATGAGCACAGCACAAAAGCGATCGAGATTGCCCGATGTCATTCATTCTTTGCTCTAACCCACACTGCCGTTCCCGTGCCCGTTCCCGTGCCCGTTCCCAACGCGAGACGCGCCTCTCACGCACCTTACGCAGGAACAAAGAACCGGACTCCAAGAGCAAGCACCCGAGTCGCGATCGCCTCCCACTATAAAAGCTAAGCTGGGCGAGAGTTTGACTGTCATTTGACGCCAAACGAGCGTCGCACGAAGAACGCAGAACGCACAATCCAATCGTTGGCTGCCGTCCCATCCCATCACATCGGAGCATTAAGAAATGGGTAAGCCTGTCCGTGCATACAGATGAGTGGGGGATCGGTCGGTGAACGAACTTGAGCATGGCGGCAGCATTATGGACACACAACCTTAGTACCTCCATAAATCGCAGCAAAATACAGGGGACACAGAGGAACGGACGACGACTGTCGACAGGTTGCCCACCATTATATATGCAAGTCGCGTTGATCTCGAAAAACAAGTCGTAACTGCGGCGCTGTGGAATCGATCTTTGACGTTTTCGTAGTAACTTCGAGAGCTCTTTGTTCTGAACCCCTTTCCTAGTGCATCATCAGGGAGTGTTGCCGCCGCCGCTGCTGCTGCTGCTGGGCGTGCTCTGTGCCCTACCTTGTGTGATCCTGGTGAGCAGCGAACGGCCCGCACGCATTGTCTGCTACTTCAGCAACTGGGCCGTGTACCGTCCGGGCATTGGACGCTACGGGCTGGAGGATGTGCCCGCCGATCTGTGCACGCACCTCATCTACTCCTTCATTGGCGTGGAGGAGAAGAGCTGGGATGTGCTGGTGATCGATCCCGACTTGGACGTGGACCAGGCGGGCTTCAGCAAGTTTACGCAGCTGAAGAAGTCTCACCCCAAGCTGAAGCTGCAGATAGCCGTCGGCGGCTGGGCCGAGGGTGGCTCCAAATACTCGCAAATGGTGGCCGTACGGGAGCGTCGCCAGAGCTTCATCCGCAGCGTGATCCAGTTCATGAGGCAGTACAACTTCGATGGCTTCGACTTGGACTGGGAGTACCCGGGGGCCACCGATCGCGGCGGCAGCTTCGGCGACAAGGACAAGTTCCTGTACTTTGTGCAGGAGCTGCGGCGCGCCTTCGATCGGGAGGGACGCGGCTGGGAGATCACCATGGCGGTGCCGGTGGCCAAGTTCCGGCTGCAGGAGGGCTACCACGTGCCGGAGCTGTGCGAGTAAGTCGAGTTAATATTTAGAGGTGCGAGAGCGGCTAACAGTGGACCCTTGCAGATTGCTGGACGCCATTCATGCGATGACCTATGATCTGCGCGGAAACTGGGCCGGATTCGCCGACACACACAGTCCGCTGTACAAGCGCAAGCACGATCAGTACGCCTACGAGCGCCTCAATGTGGTGAGTGTGCGATTGCCCTGCGATTGCCGTTCGTTTCTGTGGCTGTTGGCTGTTTCCTGTGCCAAACTAATTAGCATCGCCATTCAAGAATGACGGCCTCGCGCTGTGGGAGGAGATGGGCTGCCCGGCGAACAAGCTGGTGGTCGGCATTCCGTTCTACGGGCGCACCTTCACGCTCAGCAACTCCAACAAGAACTACAACATGGGCACGTACATCAACAAGGAGGCGGGTGGCGGTGCGCCGGGACCCTACACGAATGCCAGTGGCTTCCTGGCCTACTACGAGATATGCACGGAGGTGATGGACAAGTCGAAGGGCTGGACCGTGGAGTGGGATGAGGCGGGCATGGTGCCCTACACGTACAAGGACACCCAGTGGGTGGGCTACGAGAACGAGGCCTCGGTGCAGATCAAAATGGACTTCATCAAGCAGCGGGGCTATGCGGGCGCCATGACCTGGGCCATCGACATGGACGACTTCCACGGACTCTGCGGCCGCCAGAACGGGCTCATGCAAATACTCTATGACAACATGCGGGCCTACCGGGTGCCTGAGCCCACACGGGAGACGACGCCGCGGGTAAGCCACGCCAGTGGGCCCACTGCCAAATGGCGCGCGAAAAGCAAATGAAAATTTTCCGTTTTCCATTTTTTTCTCTTCTGTTTTATTGCATGTGCAGCCAGAGTGGGCGAAGCCGCCCGCCACTTCGCCCAATCCGGACGAGGGCTCCGTGGCGCAGAGTGAGGCGACGACGACGACGCGGAAGCCGAAACCGAAGCCAAAACCAACTTCAGGCCCACTCAGCACAACGTCAGCGCCGGCACTGGTGCCAGCCCTGACCAGCACCACAAAGCAAACAACCACAAAGGTGAATATCTGGGTGTGCCCGGAGGGAGGGCCGCCTCCCAACGGGAGGGCCGCCTCCCAACGGAAGTTTTTCATATTTCGAATTCCAACAGAAACCGAAGAAGCCCAAGAAGACAACCACAACCAGCACCACCAGCACCACAACAACAACGTCTGCTCCGGAGAAGGCTACGGATGAGCCCGAAATAGTTGTCGATCCCGAACAGAAGCCAGGGGAGCCTCAATTCGATCCCAGCGAAATCGATTGCACCAATCGCGACTTTGTGCCGCATCCCAACTGCCGAAAGGTAAAACTTTAAACTGTGTAGCAGGCCAAAAAATAATAATTTAATGTTGATCTGTTCTTAGTATTTCCGCTGTGTCCATGGCAAGCCAGTGGAGTTCGAGTGCAAGGAGGGCACGGCCTTCCACACGGTCCTGAATGTCTGCGATTGGATCGAGAACAGCGATCGGTATTATTGCACCCGCATCAAGCAGAAGCAGCGGGGCAACGAGGCCCACTAGCTGGCAGCCACTTACTAAATATATTATAAATTATTTGAGAAAACTCTAGCATAAGTTAGGAGATATTCTAAGAATTATTTTAATTTAATATAATATAGTTCTAGGGCTATAAAGTGCGTCAGAGAGATTACTGCACGAGACGAAGCCCATGAAAATAGATATGGTACGAATCAAATAAATAAGGAACTTAATGGTCCGTTCAATAAAAGTGTGAGACATCATTTGCGAGACATAGGCATATAGGCAAAGCAAAGCCTTGAGGTCTTGCATAATCTGATGTTAGATAAAGGTCTACGTCTACGTACCATGCCATAATTTGAACGAGAATTTGCCATTCCTAATTACGCCAATAAACGCAATGACTTGGGACATTTTGCACTTTCGGCCAGTCGTCATCAGCTCAGCCTTGGACAACACAGCGAACAGCTGTTCAGGCAATCAACCATACAAACGAGCGATGATAAATAATGCTACACGAAATGTTTAATTTTGATCCTTAACATTTGATTTCTATAAACCCATCCATGCTTAGAGCGAGCGACACAGGGAGACAAGAGAGTGAGGCCAACAAACAGAATTTAAACATTTTTGACACGAAACAAATCGCACAGAGCTCTGGCTCCGCCCCAAAATGCTGCTCAAGCTGCCTCACAAATTGTGTGTGGGGATAACATTTGGCTCAAATTTAGTTGCTCTGAGTAATAGTCGAACACGGAATGAGCACCACACTGTCTATAATTAAACATTCCTCCAAAACGGTCCAAGGAGAAAGTAAAACACATTTTATTAAATTAAAATTTTAGATGGAATGGATGATCCTTTGATTCCGTAGAACACAGATTAATTCCCTTTTAGCTGCTCTTAGCCACTTCATCCGCCATGGGTTTAGCCTAAGACCCGTAAAACATCACCGGGCATAGAATGGCATCGAGAAGAGAGCGCCACCCGGCGTGATGATGAAAGAAAATAGAAAAATGAAAAGAGACCAGCGAACAGCGACCAGAGGCTAGAGAAAAACTCACTCACTCACTCACTGTGTGCTTTTGACAAAAATTCGTGCTACAAAAATATCAAAATCGAATAATTTTCGCGGTCACAAGGTAAATTCATGGTATATGCATGTTGAGTTACGAATTGGTTTTGGACCGGGAGAGATCGTCTCGTATACTCGTGTACGGTACACGCCGAAAATTTCCTCCTTCTTTCTGAATTTGATTTGTGTTGGGGAACAGAAAATAGATGGGATGTGTTGGTTGGGGCCCAAAATCGAGGTGGCCCGTTCAAAAAACGACACGCACACGACGTGCACAGACGACGACGACGACTACGACCACGACCTAACGGCCAGAAATAAGCAATAATTATTTAGCTAACAATCGTCGAAAGGGACACTAAGGATTACCCAGCCGATGATTGTTGGTTAAAATTTGCTAACGGCAGCGCGAAAACTCAAATAAATTCAAGCATAAGATAAATCAATCTGCAAAAGTGAAAGAAAAATAAATATTTAAAAGAAAAAGAAAAGATAAAAATTAAAAATAAAAAAAATAAAATATATATATTTTGAATAACGAAAAGTGCAAAATTGAAAGCCCACTAAAACTGTGACAACATTTTGTGCGAGCCCAATTAAACATCTATAGATAATCCTATATATAAACAGCACCAGATTCCCATACACATATCCCATAGCCATAGCATACCCCCACATATCTATAGGAACTATCCGAACTATCCCATTGGCTCTCTGGCCTGGTCTCAAATAATCTTTGGTTTTTGAATTCTTCACTCTTTCATCTAGTGCATTTAAACGAGCGCATATATAGCGGATGCATATATATGCAGAATACGAGCAGTGTTAATACTAATTTTTCCTAATTGTTCATAATTACGGGAAAGTTGCGAAGAAAAAAAAGGAGAATTTATGACGTGGCTAAAGTTCTAACCGCGCTGGAAACTCGAGGATAATTTGTTGCAAAGATTATTATGGGGCGGCTAACAATTTGGTTCCTGCTGGGACTAACGTTACTCGCCATCTCCGATCATGGTGAGTACTTATCCCTCCCCTCCACTCCTACTTCCACTTCCGGCCCACCCACTTATGTAAGGCGAAGGGCAAAGCAAAGCAGCCCAGCAGCACTTATAGTTTTTTTTTTTTTGTTCCCCCCGGACAGAAATTCACGCAGCCAAGCATTATGCAATTTTACCACAAAAAGCCAAGAAAAACAAGGAAAATTGTGAAAAAAATATATATTAATATATACATATGTACTTGTATATTTCAACAAATATTTGTCTGAGTTTGTGCGTTCTGTACGTGCGTGTGTGTGTGTGTGTGTGTGCGTGTGTTGGGGTCTGCAAACGTCAGCGGACGACACTTTGAAAATACAATCGAACATTTTCTATAGCCTCGTACACTTGACTGGCCGGCCAACCACTAGTGGCAGCAGCAGCAGCAGCAACAGGAGCACAGATACAGATACACTCTAGCGTTTAGCTGTATTCTTTTTTCTTTGCTAAAACGCAAACGATCGCCTGCTTGGTCGCTCTTCGTTGTCATCGTTTGTAATATTTATAAATTTAGAATTTCTAAGTTATTTTATGTGCGCTCTGCTCTGAGTATTTTCTATCTATCCACATAGCTATCCACTCGTATACTCGTATATATCGCTCCTGGTTGTGTGTTATAATATTTGTCTCTGTATATTTTGTTTGGTTTGCTCAGGTTTTTGTGCAAAAAACTACAAAAACAAAAATAAATGGGGGAAATGGCGCAAATGCTATGTACACTAGGGGATGGGTTGCGATGGGTTTGCAGCAACATAAACACAATATGCAGGCAGGCCGAAATTTGTATAAATAATTCTATCAATGCGGATAGCAATGAATGCGAATTGCTCAAATATCTTCTTTCCCACACGGTATTTACAATAAATCAGAGCAACTATCCGCTGACAAAAAGATTGCCCCCATTGAAAATGTATTCAAAAAGTCTTGCCAATCGTACTTTAATTGGGGCTTTCGTTGGAGCTTTCATGGGCCCATGAGCTGATCTCATGCAGAGATCCGCTGGGACATGTCCTAATTGCCAGCCAATGCAAAAGTAATTAGCAGTTCGACCTTATGACGAGCCTGTCACTAGGCAGTCGCGACCTTCCATTACTGAAAAGAAAAGACAAGAAAAAGCTACAGCATATTCGAATTCATATTCAAATTGATATTCCCGTGCATATGGTACGCCTCCACAAACTTTGGAGAGGGGAAGCATGAGCAGGGTGCAGGCCGGACAGTAAGGTGGCCAAAAGAAACAAAAATGAAGAAGTAAGGCCAAAGTGGGCGAGCAGCCAACAAAAAAAAACATTATGCCGAAAATTCTCTCATCTACATGCTGGCGAAATGTTGTGCGAGTATGTTTGAGTTCTCATCTTTTAAAAATAAAATTCATAAATCCACTCCACCAGCCAGCAACGTTCAAAGTGTGCGTCCGTCCGTCCGTGTGTGCTGTGGATAGAACCATAAATAATGTCAAGTTTGAACAGATAGAATGACCTCGCCGGAGCTGATGCTGATGCTGTCGCTGACGCTGACACAAAGCTGAGAAAGTGCGACCATTGTTCCACTCAGAGAGAGCACAAAAATAGCTTAGGGCCTAGGGCTTTCCTTGTGGGACCCACTTGAATTACAAATTAACCTGTCACGGGCCCCGTGTAATCTTTGCGCTGACTTTCAGTTGGGTTTGTCAATGCCGATGTCGGACCAAGCGAATCTGAGTGTCGACCCTACATTGAAAAGGCCATAAATGAATTGAAAACAGGTGAGTTTCCACGCAAATTAAATGCACATCGATTCGAGCCAGCAAATTGCAATCTGCCATCTTGCAGATGGTGTCAAAGATGGCTCTGGGGAACTGCAATCCGATCAGCCCCGTAGGGACGACGACGATGACGACGACGATGATGGTGGGATAGATGCGGTTGATGAGAAAGAAACTGTTGAAATTGAAACTGTCGAATTGGATTCCACAGAGGACGCGAGAAGCGCCAACGATTTAGATGGCGATGGTATACCTGATGATGAGGACGATGATATTGATGGGGATGGTATACCGAACGATAAGGATGATGATATTGATGGCGATGGCATACCGAACGAAGATGACGATGACATGGATGGCGACGGTGTGCCCAACGAAGATGATGACGACATTGATGGCGATGGTGTGCCCAACTCCAAGGACGAGGACATAGACGGCGACGGTGTTCGCAATGCCGATGACGAGGACATCGACGGAGATGGTACAGTAAATCACGGTTAGTGTTTTGACTGCTGCTACTAAGTGCTAATTTTTTTTTTTTTTTTTATACCCGTACTCGAAGTGTTTAGGGGTACATACTCGTATGTACATATATTCGATTTGTGGTTAAAGCGGAAATCTATCAGATTGCCGAATCTGAATCAGATCGGATCATTATTATAGCTAGAAGGAAGAAATAAGTTGCTTTCCCAGTTGCTTCGCGGAGAAGATGTAGAATATACATGTACATTGTAGATGTAGATGACAGATGTAGCCAAACTATGTAATAGATAAAATATTTTAAAATTCTACATAAATCATTAGCACAAATATTAATATACTGACTGAGTACGGGTATAAAAGTAGAGTCGCGTAACCAAAAGCGACTCACACGTTCCTTCTCGTTTTTATTTAATGTATTTATTTTGCCCTACAGAGGATGATGATCTGGATGGCGATGGCACCCCCAATCACGGTATGTTTGTTTCCACATCAATACATGGTAAATTTATTCTTAATTTATTCTAAATCTATTCTGCAAAGTAGTTCCGCATTAATTGAAAGCTTCTTTTATAATTTCTAGATATTTATAGGCATCCATTAGAGTGCAATGATCTTGTTTTTGCTTTTCAGCAGCTTCTATTGCTTACATTTAAACTCAGTTTGGAGTCAGTCGCTAATTAATCCTTTCTATTGGGCTGCCTTTTCAGAGGACAATGACTTGGATGGCGATGGTGTGCCCAATGACGAAGATGAGGATATGGATGGAGATGGCACCGTCAATCACGGTAGGTTCATCTAATTTATATGCAAGCAATTCGGCTATAAAATGGGCAATCTAATGCTTTGCAGAGGACGAAGATCTTGATGGAGATGGTGTTCAGAATGAAAAAGACGATGACATCGATGGAGATGGAAAAGTGAATCATGGTAAGATATTATTCCGTTGCAAATGATAACAGTCCCACTAAATGGGCATTGGAAATTTTCAGAGGACGAAGATCTTGATGGAGACGGCGTGAGGAACGAAAAGGATGAGGACTTGGATGGAGACGGCAAAGCCAATATTGGTAGGAATTTCACACATAATTAGGCAGGCTCCGGTTATCACTTTCAGTCAGGGCAAGACTTTGTGCTGAAAAGAAGAACGCAAAGTGACTGTGAAAACCGGAGCCTGCATGCTAATAAATTATACGATGGGGAAGTGCAATTTGTGTTTTTTCTCGCTTGCAGAGGATGAAGATTTGGATGGTGATGGCGTGCCCAATGAAAAGGATGACGATCTGGATGGGGATGGCATCCCGAATGAACACGACAACGATGTCGATGGTGATGGAGTGCCAAACGAACACGATGACAATGATAGCCAGGCTGACGACGACGACGACGATGATGATGATGATGACAAGGCGAAGGTCAAGAAGCGCAGCAAGCGTGAGGTTGATGCTGCGCCAGTCATCGACATTCAAGCGCCCCCAAGTCCTGCCGAGGAATTCCCAGTCGAAGAAGAAATCATCAAGGAGGAATCTGTCGAGGTGGAGGCCGAACCAGAGCCAGAGCAAGAGCCAGAACCAGAAGTTGAGGTTGTGAAAGAGCAGGAGCCAGAACCGGAGCCAGAAGTTGAGGCTGTAAAAGAGCAGGAGCCAGAGCCAGAGCAGCCCGTCGAACAGGCGCCAGCTCAAGAGGAGTCTGCGGAAGAGGAAGCCGCAGCTCCACAGGAACCAGAAGCAGCCAGTGAGGATGCCGTAGAGTCTGAGGAGACTCAGGATGAGCCCCAGGCAGCTGAAGTCCCTGCAGCCGCATCACTGGCGACTGGCGACGAGGATGACACCAAACCTGAGGATGAACTTCTCTGGGTAAGTTTCAAGGGGGTGTCTCCTGTTCCACTAGGTGGACTCATGTGGATACTCATGTGAATTCCAGGAAGGTACAATCCCCGAGAACCGGCGCAGCCGTCAGCACATCACAGAGCTGCTGCTGCTGGACGAAGAGTTCAATGCTCGCGAGAAGGCCACCGACAATGTGGCCGAGATCATTCTGCGGGACATCAAGCGCATCTATGAGAACGCCATTAAGCCGCTGGAGACGCTGTACAAGTACCGCGACCTGAGCAACCGTCACTTCAGCGATCCGGAGATCTTCTCCAAGCCGCTGGTGCTGTTTATGGGTCCCTGGTCCGGTGGCAAGTCCTCGATCCTTAACTATTTGACCGACAACGAGTACACCCCCAACTCGCTGCGAACGGGTTAGTGACTGCCAACTACACATCGGATATACAGTGATTTACCTATTACCTTTATTATGTGCCAGGTGCCGAACCCTCTCCGGCCTACTTCAATATTCTGATGTGGGGCAATGAGACGGAGGTTCTGGACGGCACTCAGCTAGCCGCCGACTACACATTCTCCGGCCTGCAGAAGTTCGGCCAGGGCCTGGAGGAGCGTCTGCGCGGTCTGAAAATGAAGAGCAAGCTGCTCGAGAAGGTAAGCCTACCGCAAAGAGACAGCCGCATTAATTTGTCTTCTGCCAGACAGCCCTGTCTGTCGATTGGGCATCTGCTGTCGGGGAAGCTCTCTGGCATCTCTGGCCATCTGCCAGACACAATTTATAGCTTTTAGCACACATTCTTCATTGTGCATTCTGCATTAATTTCGTTATTAATAAGTGAATGTAGAAGTAGCAAAAGTGAATTACTAAATTTAAGCATTTGCCTGCATGCATTTTTAGGTCAACATCGTCGAGATACCCGGCATTCTAGAGGTGCGCAAGCAGGTCTCCCGCGTCTTCCCCTTCAACGATGCCTGCCAGTGGTTCATCGATCGCGCCGACATCATCTTTCTGGTCTACGACCCAGCCAAGTTGGATGTGGGCCCCGAGACGGAGGCCATTCTCGACCAGCTGAAGGGGCGCGAGTACCAGACGCGCATCATCCTCAACAAGGCGGACACCGTCCATCCGGAGGAGCTGCTGCGTGTGCAGGGCGCCCTCATTTGGAACATCTCGCCGCTGATGTCGTCGGCCCAGCCGCCACTCATGTACACCACCTCGCTGTGGACGCATCCCTACCAGGATGGCGCCCCGGCCCGCCTGCTGCTCGCCCAGGAGCGCGCATTCCTGCGCGACCTTCGCACGGCCATCGACAAGCGCATCGAGCACAAGATCTCCAGTGCCCGTCGATTTGCTGTAAGTTTTGGCTGTACCCCTGAACGGGTTATAAACATTCATCTGAACGATCGATACATTCTCCATTGCCCCTTCGCCTACAGGTGCGCGTGCGCAACCACGCCAAGATGGTGGACTGCTATCTGAACACCTACTTCAACCACAAGACGCTGTTCGGCAACAAGAAGCGCATCTCGGACGACATCATTGATCATCCGCAGAACTACCACATCTACGAGGGTCTCTCCACGCTGACCAACATCTCGCGCTACGATCTGCCCGATCCGGAGGTATACCGCGACTTCTTCCGCGTCAATCCGCTGTACGAGTTCAAGAAGCTGTCGGAGACGTGCACCTACTTCCGCGGCTGTCCCATCAACAAGCTGGACCAGGCCATTTCCTACGAGCTGCCCGAGCTAGCCGGCAAGTACAAGAAGATGTCCGAGGCGGCACTGGCCAACATCGAGGCACAGCAGCAGCAGCTGCATCAACAACAGCAGCAGCAGCAGGCGGCGGTGGGACACGGCTCGCAGGCTGATCCCAAAAAGACGAGTTGAGGTGTTGTTTCTCCCTCGGAGGAGAAAACCTGCCATTTAGTTTGTTTTAATGAGAGATAGAGAGAATGTGACAACGACATCGGCACCGGTGACCGTCTATTGAGAATTGCGAAAGCGAAGGAGAGAGTGAGCAGAGCGGAGAGAGTGGACAAAAGGGAGAGAAATGTTTATGTTTATCAGGAGTAGAGAGAGAGAGGACATATTCAGGGCCGCAAATATGAGAGAATATTTTAATATTTCTTTATATTTTTTTGTTTGTAGGAGAACAACAGCGCAAGACAGAAGACAGAAGCGATGAGAGAGCACTTTGAAATTTGAAATAGCAACGGTTGCCACGAGCCCATGTTTGGCCTTTAGTGAATTTATTAATTACAACCGATTTGCAATAGAATCTTTATTTTGAATACTTAACCGAACTGAGAGCCGTATAAGAGGGAAAACCAATTACACAATTACACAAAGAGAGCAAACAGACAGACACAAACAGAATACACACACACACACACAGCAAACTTGTACTTGTTTTGGAGCAGGGAAGAGAGAGGAGGCAATGGGAGACCTTACAATATATATATCTGAGCAGATCAACAATTAACTATTAACTGAGAGCAAGGCGCACCGCAGCGCACTATCGACGATATCTAACCACAGCCCCCGCCACACCATCCCTTCCTCATTGGCTAACATCCGCTTATAATTCCCAATTCCTAGATTTTTTGTCCACCTTTTTCTTAAGTAGTAGAGAACAGCAGCGTAGCGCAGAGTTTTGAGATTTGAGCACACAGGCAAATATTGTTAATGTTTTTTAAGTTTTTGGTTTTTGGTTTTTTGGTTTCGAGCAAACTCCCCGACGATGTCGTAGTTGATAAGACTTTCTTTGATAAAAGCAACAACACAGTGAAGACGATAATAACACAATTCTAACAAACCTACGTATATTTATTTATTCATGAATGACCTAAGCAAATGTGAGATAAACAGAAAATGTTGAAGAGCAGGACGAAAGAAGCGTATACTTAATTAAATACAATCAATTTTACGAAAACTGAGAATCTACGTAAAATGAACTGTGAGAGCGGGTGAAATACACAAGTGAATAAAAACAACAGAAAAACCCCAAGCAACTATATCTTTTAATACAGAAAAATTGGGGGCCTGCCTTCTTTAGTTATTTTCATTAAATTTCGAAATTAAACTTTAACCGCTCTCGTTTGATATTGATTGTTGGTAGATAGACGATATCGCCAGGGATGATATTGATAAGTCAAAACGTGCCCAGTGTAAACATTTTGCAACAGAAAGAGGCTAGAGGGCGCTGCCAAACATTACAGTTGCAGGAAAAATACGCTAGGGGGCGCAGCGTACAGTTTGAGTAGATTGGAATAGAAACAGCTGGTTGGTTGTTATCTCAAAACGGTCACACTTACCTGTTATGTGAAAAGAATAATTGCGAAGAAATTAATTAAAAATAATAAGAAATCATAGAAAATGTTAAGAATAAGCTGTTTATATGGACTGCAAAATGCCCTGCAGCCCAGCCGCTGCCTCAGTCAGTGCAAACTGCCAACAGCAGCGTTGCGACAATTTCATGTGGACGCCGCACGTCTCAAGCGCCGGAAAACAGCAGAAGAGAAGGTAGGTTTGAGAGCAACTGGGCAACGGAATCAAATGTTCGACGAAAAACATTAAACTATGAATGAAAAGTTGATCTACGAATGAAGTAATTTAAGAATAAACTTTGCTAAGAAAACAGACTCACTAATTTATGTAGAAATCGCCACGAATTATAGAGTATTCACCGAAGAAAGCGCAGCCGGCAAATGGATTGCCTGCTGGTGGATCGGAAATCTGGAGACACATGAGCGTGGCGCAGTTGGCCAAGGAACTGCAAAGGCCCGTGGGTAAGTGGACACTCACGCAATCCTTGGAGATACTTAATAAAGTTTTTTCCACCACCCCAGACGACGTGCAGGAGGCCATGTTGTACGTAAAAGGCGCTGATAACATCGAACCCGCCGCCAAGTTGCCGGATCTCAAAATCATACAAGAAATAGCCAAGAAGCTGGGAGCCAAGACGCGCGTGGTGGCCACACCAGAAACCCCCAGCGAGGACGAGCAGAAGGAGCGTGATGTGACGCCCAGGCCGCCGGCGCCGCCAGAGCTGCTCCAGCCTCGTCCCCCCGTTGTCACTGTCATGGGCCATGTCGATCACGGCAAGACCACGCTGCTGGACTCGTTGCGTGGTGCAGATGTGGCTGCTGGAGAGGCTGGCGGCATCACACAGCATATCGGTGCCTTCACAGTGACTCTGGAGAACGGCGAGCAGGTCACGTTTCTGGACACTCCCGGCCACGCTGCCTTCAGTGCGATGAGAGCACGCGGTGCCGTCGCCACTGACATCATTGTGCTGGTGGTGGCCGCCGAGGACGGCGTAATGGCGCAGACACGCGAAGTCATCCAGCTGGCAAAGGAGGCGCAGGTGCCGATAATCGTGGCACTCAACAAGATCGATAAGCCCGAGGCGAACATTGTAAGTTTTCGTGGATTTATGATGATTGAATGATTTCTAATGCCGTTGGTCTTGCAGGAAAAGAGCAAGCGGGAGCTGGCCCAAATGGGTCTGGCTCTCGAGGAGCATGGCGGGGATATTCAGGTCATACCCATTTCGGCTCTCAAAGGCACCAACTTGCAGCTGCTCGCCGAGGCGGTCAGCACACAAGCGACGCTCATGGGTCTGAAGTCAGATCCCGCGGGAATGGTGGAGGGAATTGTGGTGGAGTCGAAAACAGATCCGCGTCGTGGTAAGCTATCCACTGCCATAGTGTCCCGCGGCACGCTCCGCAAAGGCTCTGTGCTGCTGAGTGGCTTGGCGCATGCCAAGGTGCGAGGTCTGTTTGATCACAATGGCCAGCCACTGAACGAGGCGCCTCCGGGTACCCCAGTGGAGATTCTGGGCTGGCGGGAGCTACCACTGGCCGGCGATCTTATACTGGAGGTGGAAACGGAGGTATTTGAAAATGGATTTCTGTAATTTTGCACATGTTTGAAACATGAAAACTCTTCCAGAAAAAGGCCCATGCAGTGCTGAAGCATCGCGAGCACGAGGCTCAGCAGGAGAAGATCGAGTCCAGCGGCGATGAGATACGAAAAAAGGATGAGGAGCATCAGGCCAAGTATCGGGCGGAGCGCGAGGCACGTCGCCTGGCAGGACGCTTTCGAATGCGCGGGGGCCAGCGGGTGAAGCAGGTGGACGAGAACGAAGGCAAGCCGCGTGTCAGTGTCATTATCAAGGGAGATGTGCATGGCTCTGTGGAGGCGATACTGGATGTGCTGGAGACCTACAGCAGCAACGAGATCTGCCGCCTGGACATTGTGCACTATGGCGTGGGCAACGTAACGGAGGGAGACATCGAGCTAGCCAAGGCATTCAATGCCATTGTCTACGCCTTCGCTGTGGAGACGCCCCAGAAAGAGGCGACCAAAGATGTGAATGTGCGCAGCTACAACATAATCTATCGCCTGATTGACGACTTAAAGGAGCAGCTTAGCAGCAAGCTGCCACCTGTGGAGGTTGAGGAAGTTCTGGGCGAGGCCAACGTACTGCAGAACTTCATCATCAACGAGGGACGCAAAGAGGTGGCCGTGGCCGGGTGCCGCTGCACCAAGGGGGTGCTGAAGAAGGCCCAAAAGTTCCGATTGCTGCGAGACGAGGAAGTTGTCTACGATGGACCGCTGGAGTCGATGCGTCATCTGAAGAACGAAGTGGATTCGATCAAGAAGGATGTGGAGTGTGGACTGAGGTTCAGGGATGCGAAGGTGCTGCCGCAGGCCGGGGACATACTGCAATGCTACACGACGCACATGGAGGCCCAGCAAACGGATTGGGATCCAGGTTTCTAGTAGATGAGCGCTGCTTCGAGAATCATCATTAGATTGTTGCCTCTGCCTTGTTATCGCCATTATATTCATATTATATCTATAGTTTTCTATTATATACGGTTTATATAAAACAAATCCCACTATCCGACTTCCTGTTGATCTCGCTGCCGCTACTACATCGTGCTGCCGGCCGCCCAGAGGAACCGCCACAGCTACAGCTACAGCCACCCTTCACCCACATGCTTAGTGCTTAGGATACCGATACAGAGCGGCAAACGGAACTGTCGCCGAGATAAGGGACTCTGACAGCGACCGCGAGCAGCTATGCAGCGGGAGCGAGAGAAGTGCCCCTGGGTGTCCATACCAACGCCTATGACGGAAGCTGCCTAAATGGGTCAAAGCAATGCTAATTGGAGTTCACCCACACCAGCCCATAGGCAGTGGCAGTGGCTGAGGCTGAAGGCAGAGGCAGTGGCCATAGACCAGAGCGACTTCTTGCAGATAAACGATTTCCGCTAAGGCTCAGCCAATTAGAGCCAAGTCCTACATTAATGAATGAATGAATGAATGCTTTTTATTTCACTTGTTTCATATTCATGCATGTACAATATGTATATATGTGCCATATAGTAGATATGTGCGAATTTGTATAATATCAAGTGCGCTCCACATATGTATCTGGAATCGTTTTTGCTCGCCTTGAATTGCGGATAATTTCATTCTTTTTGCGTTGCGATTTATTAAATAACTGGGTTCCGACTTTCCCTGCCGAAGCCTTGATAAGGCAGAGTCTAAAAATAGAATCTGACTGAAGCGGACTTACATAACCGATGCTGGAAATCAAAGCTTTGCAGTTTACTTCGGGCATGGCATCCCATCCACATTGAGTTCCTTCCGCTCTTCATACATAGTTCCTATCCGAATATCCGATGTACGCACTATCAGGCGACTTTAATTCGGCGGAAGCCAAACTTGCGGTCGAGATTGGCAGTTGGATTATAAAAATATACAATATAAAGTATAGTTTATGAAGCTCTAAGTGGAATGCGGAAATAGTCACTCAGACCAGACTCTGGGCGATATGTGAGTTTTATGAATGAACTCGACTAATTTGGTGTAATCGATGCTCTGGTTAACCGATCCGTTCCAGCAATGTCGCACTGACAATGCCAGACTGCAATTATCCCCACCACCGAAGAGATCATGTGCACTGGACGTCTATATTTGTCTGGGGCAACGATACCGTCACCCGGCACCCGGCACCTCCTCTCCATCCCGTGAATGAAGCGTGAAAAATCAAAGTAAACAGATCGCAGCGCACATGTGTTGGCTGCAATTAAACCGAATTGAGATGGTTGCTGCTGTGCAGTTGACTTATGACAAGGATGCGTGGAGGATCCTTCTGCAACTGCCACTCTCAAATGTTGTCGACATGTGTTCATCAGGGGCGGCACTCGTTAGTGCATCCCGCACATGTGAGGGCAGGCACAGTAAATCACTTTTTAACACCAACACCGCCAGCACTCCGATCGCATCGCCGGCACTCACACGTGCAACGCATAAAGATCGCCAGCGAGGCAGCGAGAACCAGTTGAAGATGTGTGCAGCGGAGCGATCGAGTGGGGAAGACTGCAAAAAACGCAAACCGCACTCATCTTCAGTCTCTCATGGGGGCCAAAAGAAGCCGGTTGCTTGGGGGCTACGTTAAAGGATCGGAGCCATAAACTTTATATATTTAGTGCCACTCTGGGACGATCAGGCTGATTATTGGGGGGGATCTTCTCGTGGGAGCGCTCACAGCAACAGCTAGCATTGGAATCCCATTCAATTCGGGTGCGATTAGAGGAGCGGAAACAGCAGCCCGTCCTTTGTGGCGCTATCGCATCGACGCTATCGGTGGCAAGCAGCAGAGCAGTGCCGTTGGCTGCGACGCAGACGCAGCGACAGCGACCGCAGAGCTGCTGAAGCTACGACTGGCTGTTGGGCCCTGCCTGACTGCTGCTTTTGCTTTTCTGCTGCTGCTGCTGCTGCGGATTTTGCTGCTGCTGCCAGTGGCAGACAGAATTAGAGCGATCGTATACGCTCCGAGTCGATCAGTTGCTGGCGTGTGCTCTAACCCTGCGGGTGTGTGTGATCGAGAACAAGAGGACGGGTGCGAGGACGAAATCGAAATTTAAATCGAAATTAATTCAGTGTCATTCCTTATCCGTATCCTTTCTGGCCATGCGCAGGCGCAAAGTGCAGAATCATTTCCATAGTGTAGAGTGTGCGAAATAATTAAAACTCAAGTGGCCACGAGCCCCGAACCGACAAAACATTTCAAGTGTCAAAGCCCACACAGAACAAGCCTCGATTTAAGTATTTGCGTGCGAAATTCGTGGAATTCCGAGAAGGAGCGACGCGGAACGGTCGATTATTGGGCCATCATCAGCAGCAAGGAGCCGCAAAATGGATTTATCGAGGCGGTTGTGGTAAGCATCAGACAAACATGAAACTGGTATCTCTTCCATGGATGGAATACTCTACCAGATGCGCCGCCCCTGCCAGCTGAATACAATTGTAACCAGTGGCAGTGGCAGATACACTAGCAGTGGCAGTGGCAGTGGCACGGGCACGAAATTGATTCCTTTTGTGTTGCTAGCAAATTACTGTGTCAATTGGAATTTTAATTTCATTTGAACTACATGCGCAAACACTTGACATGGCTCCTGGCTGGCTGGCGGGCTGGCTGGCTGGGAGACCCAGAGCCCCTTCCCTTTCCCAACCTATGCTTGGCATCGCTCCACTGATTGTCCTGTCCACATGTGCGGATGTAGCGTGGGAGTGTAGTGGTACGAGCATCCTGGCTACGTGCTCGCTGTGCAACAGGCGCACCGCCTCGCTCCGTTCCATTATTGACACTACGCGTCTGCCATTATCCTGGCCAGCATTTTGTTTGCATGCCAAATTACATTGCCGACTTAATTGAAGTTTGTTAATGAAAATTGCAGCATTTTTCAAACCATTTTCAAAGTCCCCCCCTGGTCTCTTTCTGTGCTGTGTTAATGGCTGCTGTGCCTTGATTGCAGATTGTTTAAGTCCTGGCAAAAATGTTTCCAATTAGCAATTATGCTCGAAATTTGTTTCTAATTTTGTGGCTATTTATTTCGAGCCAATTTTCGTAATTATGCATGTGATCAAAGTGTCTGAAGGATGAAGGATGCAAAGGATATGCGCAGGGCACTGCATCCAAGGCAACTTTTGGTGTAGCTAATTTTATCCATAATTATTAGGTCGATCGATTCCCCTTTTAGACATCTCAATTTCCGGCTAAAAAAAAACTTCAAACAGTCAGATCGGTGGGCCTTCCTCATCCATCCATCCCTCCTCCAGCCAGTGCCCCAGAAAGTAAGCCATTACCTCACCTGTGCCACCACGACAGGTCTTTTTATTTTTCCACTGGCTTTGTTGGCTTTTCCAAATGTGTGTGCGATTCCACACACAATCTAGTACAATACCAAGGGAACGAACACACAAAAAACGAAACCAAATCAAATTTTCGAATGGAAATGTAAATATTTATGCAAAGAGTTTCGTTCGGATTGGGTGCCAGCGCAGGTGAAGTGCGTGTGCTTTGAAGTGCACCTCCCTCGCCCACCCGCAAAAATGTTCCCCCAATCGCGGCTCCAGTGACTGCGCTGAAGTGAAACATTCGGACAGGCAGTCGGTCAGGGCAGTGCCACTGCCAGTTCAAAGTTGACGGCACTTGCCCTGCCCCCCCCTCCGAACAGAGATGCCTTTAAAGGCATCTCGACGAGGCAGTTGCTCTCACGCACATGCTGGACATATCTTTAGCAGAATCTGAGTCTGGGTCTGAGACTGAGGCTGCTTCGGGTTGAATGTTGCCTGTTGACCGCAAGCATTGCGTGCGTTTTATTTTTGGCCAAAGTCATAAAGTTGCCGGTGCCCGACGCCGCCGCTGCCGTCGACAACGAAGACGACACCGACAGCAACACATAAAAGCCCAGAAACTTGTTCCCTCGGCCAGTATCTGGCCGACTGGCAGTTAGCGCATTCATTCGTCAAGTTTTTTAAAGTTTTTCGCGAAAACTATGCTGTGCCCAACCACTCGAAAGCGAAAATCTCTCTCCCTCTTTCAGCCCTGCCCGACCCGACCCAGCCAGGCCACGCTGTCAACGGCAGTCGCCAGTTGCCGGCTGTCGGAGCAGGAAAAGAAGAATCTATGGCCTCAGCTGATTCTGATGATGCTGCCACGGCTATGCCCATGCTCATGCCCCAAAATGTGGCCAACACATGACTGACCCGTTAGTCAGGGTTTGGGGACATGTGCCTGCTATCTGTGTGATTTAATCCGAAATTCTCCGGAAATTATTTATTTACTTATTATTTTTCACCATTTTCTCAAGACTTTTGTAGTTTTCGTACATAATGGAAAAGTTCTCGAGAACTTGACAATTGTTCTGATAATCAAGAAAAATCAATTGAGAATCGTCTTGAAAGCAACATTCCTCTGCTCCACTGCGAGTCTGTATGTAGGTGATCTGATCAGGCGGCTAGCCCCAGGCCCCAAGCCCCCAGCCAACATTCATCCGCAGACGGGTCAACACTCAGAGAGAGATACATACATACATGTACATATGTACATGCCGGTGGTACACACCATTATGTCCGTAGTTTAATGGTACAAACTAAACGTTTTAACGCACTCGGTAAATCAGTAACTCTGTATCCGAGCGTCTCTCTGTGTGTGGCCATTAAGTGGCCGAATAAACTCTTTACATTAAGCGAAAATTTGTGACTCGTGACGTCTTTGAACTTGACTCCAGTCTCCGTCTCAAATGGTGTGCAAGATCTCGAAGGGAATACTTTTAGAAGAATTTTACTAGCCAACGCATTTTTGTGCCCAGTCAGTAGTCAGTTTACAGGATGCTTATAGCGAAAGGTGATATCTGGCTAGTGAGCCGGCAATTGGGATTTCTCTTTAATATCTGCTCATATCTTATAATGCAAAGAATTGACGTTGGCTAGTTAGAGAATCATTAAACGGTATAATTGAGCGGGCAACAAAAAATGTTATTTTGAAATTGTTAAAAAATTATGACCAAAGTGTAACCAAATGCAAAATATATTTTGGGTAACTTTATACAAAATTGTTCGGTTAATTGATAAATCTCTCGAGTCAAAAAATTGTCTATAGATTTCTGTGGCATTTTGCGCCGTTGGTGTACGCTTTATTATTCATTGATCCAGCTGGTAGATATTTTGGGTAACTTTATACAAAATTGTCTTTCTCAGATCGCTAACGAAAAAGAATACATTTTATGTATTTCATTTACAAATCTCTAGAGATCCCGATCCTGATTTTTGACAAATTAATTGGCAAATCTCTCGAGTCAAAATCATCTCAATAGATTTCTGTGACACCCCTTTATGCGTTTTTTTTTTTCTATTTGGTTATTGCTTATTGCTCTTTACGCTTTACGCTTGATCCAGCTTGTGATAAATGAAGCTGTGTAAGCTCAAACAGATTATCAAATTCCTTATGTTTTAATGGAATTATTTCGTGCCATAAATATTTGTTTTCCATTATACACTGTAAAATACATTGTACACTTATTGCGTCTAAGCCCATTTCCCATTCTAAGCTGAGTAATCTAAACAAACCTTCTCCTGTCATACGATACTTTTCGTGAAAATGCGTCGATAGAGTAAAGTAAAGTCCCACATACGAGTATGTATTTGCCTGATAGATTTCCCAACACTTTGTTTGTTATGTTTGAACTATAAAATTCCGCGGAAACCACTAAATTTTGACCATCAGTAGTAATAACAAACGGAGGGAGAAGCAGAACAGACTCAACAGGAAAGTGCTGCAACATCTACGAATAAATACGGAATACATAGTTGCTGTTCCAAATTTGTTTATGGAGTGCGAGCTGTGCGTTTTGGGGTGTAGTAGTTCTATAAACACACAACAATTTTACCGATATTCATGCTGTGAAAATGATACACGCAGCGCAGCCAGTAGTTGCCTTGAAAGAAGACCTGCCCAACCCCAAATAACCACGTCCAATCATGCACTCGTGTACACACTTGGATTGCATAATTGATCCTTAATTGCTATAAATAATTCAGAGAGCCAGCGCTGATCTAATGTACACATACACGTGTGAGAGTGGTGCGGATGCCTGCCCGGAAATTGCGTGTACGGATGAGATGTGTGCAAGTGCTGCAGATGGAATGGATTTGATTTCACTGGAATATCGAATGATGCGGCAAATGAGTAGCAAATTATGTTTTAACAAACGGCACGCCTTGTGAGCGAGTTCGAGTGCGTTTGCAGTCCTTCCCCGCTCCCTGCTCAGACCATTCCATTCCATGGCTCAATTACCTCCCAAGTTCATGGCGGCAATGGTGCACGCTGCATTTGCAACATGTGCTGCATGGTGGGGGCCCCCGGCATGACTGCAAGAGCGCTCCATGGGGATCAGGAGATCTGTAGATCTGCAGATCGCTTTCCCATGACTTAATGTTTTATGCTTAATTAACAAAGGACTGCCGACATGGCAGCATTTAATTATTCCCTAGAGTAACGATAAATCAAATGCCAGCCGCACGGTGTCAGTGGCAAATATGTTAATGTTAATATTTACCCCACACACAGATACACACACACACCACACACACACACACACACACACACAAACAATTAACTCAATAGTCGCCTCAGACGGGGTCGATGTACGCTGCAACGCGGAAGATAAAAAGGATGCCCCAAAATATGCCGCCGCAAAATTGCACAGGCTGCGCATAAGCAGGCCAAAAAAAGATACACTACACCCAAGAAGACTGCAAAAATATCCAAAATTTCAGCAACGATTCGGGAGCGTGGAGTAGCCGGGGGAATCAGAGGGCGGGGGATTGGGTCCCAACAAACGATGCGTCACATGCAGCAAAATGTTCCCAAAAACTTCTCGCTGTGGCAGGGAGCAAGAGAGATGGAGAATTGGAGTGCGAGACATTCATGCAGCAGCAGCCGCAGCCGCAACAGCAGCAACAAGTGAAACATTCGCCGCCAGCGTTGAGAGCAGGCCAGGCCAAAGCAGAATAACCCGAAAAACAAAAACCCATAAAAATGTTTTGACTGACGACAAGCGACGATCGGTTCTGGTTCTTCAGAGGACGTGATGTGCATCTCGATGACAGAAAACGAACCGATTGGATACCGAATTGTGATGCCCGTTATAGGGTCAGGGACAGGCACAGGGACGACCCCTTTTCAGCATCCAATGGCCTCCTCCACCTTCGATTCCTGTCCAAAAGGAATTCGAAGGAAGCGACTGCCACTACAGAGAAGAGTGCCGAAGCAGAGTACTCAGTGGAAACAATGGCAGGGAATTCGTAATTGCGCTATAAATCAATGTCTGCTCTGCTCTACATTTCGGCTGCCAGTTAGCTGCTGCTGGCATGATACAATTTAACGCAATTTGCTTGGTTAACATTTCATTTGAAGGCTATTATAAATAACTGAAATTTGTGTGTGCGTCAGGCATCGAAGTAGCTTTTTGTTTGCTCTAAATATAGAATACTTTCGTCAGCGCACAGGTTGTTTGTTGCTGGGGGAGTGCCTTCTGCCGGGCGGAATGATTATGTTCAGGATTATGGGTGTTTAATAGGAAGATTAATAAGTTTTAGTCTCTAATGGAGAGCTTGTCTTAATCCGGCCATTAATTATTCGTTTCACATCGCAATTGATGGAGTGTATAAATTCTTTTATTCAATTAGCAGCGCATAAATTATGAGCTAGCATAACTGAATGCCTATAAATAGTTCAATTCCCCAGAATACAATTTGTTTGGAAATACTTCTTGGTGGTGTGTTCTTTTTTCGCTGAATAGTTTGCCGCTAATTATGTGCTGAAATATGCCAGATCATGGGGCATCCTGTGCGCTAATTTCCCATGAATTTTTTTCATTTTTATTTTATCATGAATGGGCGCGAAACTGTTTACCCAGAGAGACCTGATGAGTCCCTCCTCCCACACGTATTTGTGTGTGGGGTTCAAAGTTCCCGCTAGTGCAAAAGTTCCCCCGCTTGGCTCTCCCCGTCCCTTAGCGTGGAGTGCTATTAGTTATAAGTGAATATGCGTACAGCGTGGAGTCAAGCAGCTT
Organism: Drosophila ambigua; assembly: GCA_018150905.1. Lineage (NCBI taxonomy): Eukaryota > Metazoa > Arthropoda > Insecta > Diptera > Drosophilidae > Drosophila > Drosophila ambigua. The sequence goes on from JAECWS010000086.1 coordinate 2,035,848, forward strand.
GTTGCAATCTCGAACCGAACGAGTTGGGCAAATAGAAAATTGCCAATGTTTGTTTCGAGGGGGGGGGGTCTGTTGGCCCGGGATCGACTTGAGGGCGTGGGCTATGGGGCATGGGGCTGAGCACTGTCGCGACAGCGGCATTATGATGCCTCTAATTAGCTGCCTGGCACTGTGGCTGCTCTTGTGGCAGTCGCATGTTGCACTTCAAGTGGCTGGTGCAACATTTGCCATAAAAAATTTGTTTACAAGTCGAACATTTTGTCAGTGAGTGAAATTTATGGGTCAGTAAGTTGTTTGGGGAGTTGGATCGGGGAGCCAGCAGCAAAGTGAAACTGAGGAAAATCTTCACACAGTCGCAGTCTCGCAGTCTTTCCCTTTCTGTGACCGACTCTCTCTCTCTCTCCCTCTGCGAGCATTCTGTTTGCTCATTTGTCCAAACGCGTGACAAATATTTCATTAGGCATTTTGTGCACACTTTGTAAGGCAGGGCAAGGCAGGGCAGGGCATGGTAGCTGCTGAAGTGCCTTTTAGCCCCGAAAGCTGCAACTTTGTAGAGCCACTGAGAGGGCAGAAGGAGGCAGAGGCAGAGCCAGAGACTGTTGCATAATCTCAGTCAGTACTCTCTCCGTGTAAACACTTCGGGGCAAAGGCAAAGGCAACGGCAAAGGAATGAGCATGCGCATGTTTATTATTTTCACTACTCAATTAAGTTGAATTAATTTTGAAATTGATAATTGCTTGGCCGGGTCTCCGTGTGGCAAGTGTTTGGCAGCAGCAGGAGCAGCAGCAGCAGCAGCAGGAGCAGGCAAGGGCGCAGCCAAGTGCAACATTCAGGCAACGGAGTGGCAGAGCCAGAGCCCCAGCCAGAGCCAGAGGCAGAGAGATGTGTCTGTCTGTCTGTCTGCTAGAGTATGTGCGTTGCTTTATGCAAATGCAATTAAAATTTCAACAATGCAAACATTTACTTCCGTTGCAACAAATGTCGTCGTGCCGGGTCCTACTCCTCGTACTCCCACTCCACCCTTCCCTCTGGCAGCCCGCATCTTCATAGAGTCATCATCAAGAGCAGCAGAGGCAGCAGCAGCAGGCAGGCAGGCAGCATTTACCTGGCCACACCTCAGCCACAATTTGGCGTTTTGCATTAGTCTATGTTTGTCTTGCGATAATTGTATGACTATGTAATTGTATTTGAACAAATGTGCGAGTGTGTTTGAGTGGGGCATGCAACATGCAGCCACGTATTTGGGTATCCTTTGAACTAATGAGGTAGATCCCCGCCTAATTGCCGGCTGATGCTCTGTGGCCAAATAAAATAGACAGCGTTGAGTGTGCCGCAGTGTGGGGCAGCACTAATGAAGCTGATTACTTGAGGACACGGAGTACATGGCAGATACTTACGGGTATATCCTCTTAGATTGATCTGCCATGGCATACGCATTTCAGCATTTCAGCAGGGGGGCAATTCAGAGCAGCAGAAGGCAGAAGGCTTTGCCTTCGGCTGGCTGCACTTTTGTTTGGTTGCAATTAAATCAGTTGCAACAAGAAATTCCAATGTTGCCTGCTCTCCTCATGCTCCCTTTTTTTTACAATCAACATAAAAAATAAAAGCGAAAGGGGGCAGGCAGAAGTCAAATGATTGCAGCTGGCAAACTGGGGGCCATGGGCATTCCATCTTCATCAAAGGCCCCGGGAACAGTAGCAGAGGCTGAGGCAGAGGCTGAGGCAGCTGTGGCATCTTCCTGCTACACAGAATTGTTGCATGCCTCACTATTCGATTGGATTCAGCCACACATACAGGCAGACATGCACGAGGATGTGCATGTGGATGTGCTGCATAGTTGTGCCTCAATCAATTGGCATGGGAAGCAGCAGCAAGAATCGCTCCTTCTTCGGGGGTGGGGCTGCCTCTGCTGCCTCTGCTGCTGCCGCCTCCAAGTGGGTGGTGGAGTGGTTGTGCCAGTGGTTGCCTCACTGCCTCGACCTCGACTATGAGTCATATAAACAAATCACACGCCACTGGGACCCGTACAGGTGTGAAATCAGCCACGAATTTACTTTTCTGGGTAGCATCAATTGTTTATCTTTGCGTACAAATTGCCACACACTCGTATCTTTCGGAGGCGTTTGGATATTTTCGGATGCTTTTGGGGGTCTTCTTCCCATTTACTGTTTGGCATAAAATCAAATGTAATTTGTTTTCGTTCTTGAGATTGGCCGCTAAGTGCACGCACTTGTGGAGTAAGTGCCGCCAGCCAGTGCTGCTCTTGCGGCTCATTAGCAGGCGCTTTATTTATGATGGCCATTCCGGCTGCATTCCAGCCCCCAAATGCACTTGTTGCCCGCCCCTGCCAAGCAATTAAATGATCGTGAATACACATACGCCCATGTGGAATGGATGTGAAGTGAATTCGAGCTACTTACGAGAGCGAGCGAGTGAATCTGTGGCCCGATATGTGGCTGCTTCTTGCTGCGGCTGCAAGTGCTTCAAGCGGACTGTGAGAAAGAGTTCTAAAATCTGGAAAATAAAACGAAAAACCCCCCACTACTAGGGCCAGCTTGTAAGCCGCCTTTCAATCAATTTAAAATCTTATTTACAGCTCCTTTTGATATTGGCTAAATGACTATAATCAGAGGCGAAATCATGACTCCAGTCTGCATGGAGTCTGCATCCCCTGAGCCCCTGCTTGCCATTCCTATTCCCATTTAAACCCGTATTATCAGCACTTATTGATGCCGCTGCTGCTGCGCCTCAATGCCATTGTGCGGCTTCAGTACAATGCACAATGGACGGCTATTGTGAGAGGAGACGGCCCTATATATCTGCGCCTAGTTCTGGGCCAGAAACTCTGACCGGCCTGGCCTGTTAATTGGCCCCCTTTCGACTGCTGCCTTGATCTTGGCTATTAGCAAGCAAAATCCTTTTCATTGCGGCCTAAAACAGGTCAGAGGCAGGGCCAGGGGCTGGGCCAGATAGCTACATATTTATTGTTGTATGCCTGTGGGGGGGCAGTGGGGCAATACAAGTCCCAGTACGATTATCTTGTACTCGTATTATTGTAAAGTTTCCGCCGAATTTGGCATTTCCTCTCTGTGTTGTTTGACATTTATGCGGTGCGGTGGGGGCTGCTGGCTGCTCTCTGCCCGCTTTCTGTCGGTGGTTTACATGACATGTGTAACTTATTTGACGATTGCGGCAACTGTTTATGCTCGTGTCACGTGGCATCCGCCACATGTGGCAATAACAATGTTATTTGCCCCCAGCTCTTCTGGAGGAGCATTTTGCGTAATCAGCAGCCCCCGCCACAGCCACCGCCGCGGCGGTGCCATCGTCGCGTACAACAACGAAATCATGAACTGCTTTTGAGGTTTCTGTCGTCTCAGCAGTTTCTGGCTTCTGCCTTCTGGCTTCGGGGAGAGCTGCCCAATTAATGGAGCTGCTTCTTTTGGAGTCCCGGCCCGGCCCGGCCCGGCCGTGGTCGCGGCAGCAGTGTTGGCACATCCTGTTTCCATGACGCAATGCCACGGGAGGCGTCTGGGTGACGCCGCCTCCAGCGCTCTAGCGCTCCACGTTCTCAGCTCTCGAGCTCAATGGACTGTGAAATGTGTGCCCGTTGTCCTGGTACTGGTTGTCCTGGTCCTTGCCAAAGCAATAGGTGTCCTGGCATTGGTTTCAAAAGGGAAATGCGCTCAAATTGCATTAAAATGCCAACACAGAAGCATAAAAATTATGGCCACACTTGGCGACCCAACCTGCCTGGCCCCTGACTCCTGCGGGCTGCTGTCATAAGCAGCACGCCTGCTGTGGCCAGAGGACCAAGGACCAAGGACCATGCAGCATGCACCATCCAGCATGCAGCAGGCGGAAGGAGCAAGCGCCATCCGTCGAAGGCGTCCAAGCGTAACAAAACGAAGGCCAGGCAGGGGCTGCAGATCCTGCCTGCACGCAGCGTCAGAAATTAAATTGGCAAGCCCCCAACAATGGGGCAGCGGCAGCGGCAAGCGCGTTGCCTGTGCAACATTGAACGCTTTTGACATATTCACGCAACTTGTCCTCGGGCGTGTCGTCCTCCCAAGTCGAGGCCAAGACTACTGCCACTGCCACTGGGGCTGCTGCTGCTACTGCGGCGTCTCCCTGTCTGCGGCATAATCATATATTCTCCGGCTTGGTACTTATTATTTGCCTGTTCTTTTCCTTTTCCTTGTGCCTTACTTTTCTGCTTTTCTGCTCCTTTCCTTGGTTCCTTTTTTTTGGCAAATCGGCAGGAAGTGCTGCTAAATTATGTCTTGTTTATGTGGCATTGCATATTTATGGTCGCCCCGGCGCATAATAAAAAATTGTTACCAAAGAAATTGCAAATTTTACTTGACCAAGTCTTATCCCCCTGCCCCTGTCCCTGCCCCACCCACTGCCCCACCCCAGTGCATTTTTGTGGCAAAAACAAGTTCAATGTTTGCTTGCACTGGCCGCACAGAGAGAGAGTGAGAGAGTGAGTGAGTGGAGAGCATAAACAAGTTCATCATGTTGGCTTTTGTCGCTGGGAAGCCGAGGCCGAAGCCCCACAAAAGTTTATTTGTGTGCCCCTTCGCTGGACGCTTCGCTCCGGCTCCGGCCCCGTATCTGGTGTGGTCTGCCCCTGGCCAGTCCCTTGCCGCCTGTTGCTGCTTTAATGAGTCTGTGGATTGGATTGTGGATTGTCCAAGCATGCGGCAAAGTCAACAAATATTTGCAACAAGTCAACACGTGACGCTGTGCCGCTGAGCCTAATGAATGGCTGGCACCCACCCACCCGGCACTGGCCTGGGCTCCCCTCTGTTATTGGGCGAGGTTATGCCTTTGAGTGGCGTTTAATTAAATGGAATTTAATGCCCCTCCCCGTCTTGCCCATTTCAGTGCAACTGCCTTGATAGCATTCATTGTACTGGCTGGCATACCCGACTCCCACAGCAGATTTGTAAGTATATCCCCGCCGATATCCATCGCTAGCCCTAACCCTAACCCTCCCCCTGCACACAGCCTGGACTGAGACAGAAAAGACAATATGGCGCCAATATGTACTTGCCGGACAGCTCCGTGACGCCCGGCGGCGAGGGGGACGATCCCAATGAGTGGACCGAATGGAGCTCGCCCTCGGACTGCTCCCGCACATGTGGCGGCGGTGTGTCCTACCAGACGCGCGAATGCCTGCGCCGAGAGTGAGTACCACGCATCCCAGACCCCCCATAGATCAAAGCTAATCCTGCTAATCCATTCCGCAGCTACAACGGCGAGGCAGAGTGCAGCGGCGGCAATCGGCGCTACTATTCGTGCAACACGCAGGACTGTCCGGAGGAGGAGCCCGACTTCAGGGCGCTGCAGTGCTCGCGCTTCGACGACCAGCGGTTCGACGGGGCCACCTACGAGTGGGTGCCCTACCTGGGCGCACCCAATCCGTGCGAGCTGAACTGCATGCCCAAGGGCGAGCGCTTCTACTTCCGGCAGAAGGAGAAGGTCGTCGACGGCACCCGCTGCAACGACAAGGAGCTGGACGTGTGCGTCAACGGCCAGTGCATGCCCGTCGGCTGCGACATGATGCTGGGCAGCGACGCCAAGGAGGACAAGTGCCGCAAGTGCGGCGGCGACGGCAGCACCTGCAAGACCATCCACAACACCTACAGCTCCAGCGATCTGGCCCCCGGCTACAACGACCTGCTGCTCGTGCCGCAGGGCGCCACCAACATCAAGATCCTGGAAACGTCGCCCTCGAACAACTACCTGGCCTGCCGCAACCTCTCCGGCCACTACCACCTGAACGGCAACTGGCGCATCGACTTCCCCCGGCCCATGTACTACGCGGACTCGTGGTGGAACTACCAGCGCAAGCCCATGGGCTTCGCCGCGCCCGACCAGCTGTCCTGCCCCGGACCCATCTCCGAGAGCATCTTCATCGTGATGCTGGTGCAGGAGCGCAACGTGAGCATCGACTACGAGTACAGCATTCCCGAGTCGCTGAGCCACAGCCAGCCGGACTCGCACACGTGGACGCACCGCGAGTTCGGGCCCTGCAGCGCCTCCTGCGGCGGCGGCACGCAGTCGCGCAAGGTCACGTGCAACAACCGCGTCAACCTGCAGGAGGTCGATGCCGCGCTCTGCGAGAAGGAGTCCAAGCCCGACGAGGAGCAGGCCTGCGGCACTGAGCCCTGCGCCCCCCACTGGGTGGAGGGCGAGTGGGGCAAGTGCTCCAAGGGCTGCGGCTCGGATGGCTTCCAGAACCGAACCGTCACCTGTGAGCGCATCTCTTCGGCAGGGTAAGCATGAGCTGATCCAATCCCCCCATGAAGGATCAATCCCAACTGAGCTTTCTCTTTGCAGCGAGCACACGGTGGAGGACGATGCGGTGTGCCTCAAGGAGGTGGGCAACAAGCCGGCCACTGCCCAGGAATGCAATCGCGACGTCAAGAACTGCCCCAAGTACCACTTGGGTCCCTGGACGCCCTGCGACCAGCTGTGCGGCGAGGGCAAGCAGACCCGCAAGGCCACCTGCTTCATCAAGGAGAACGGCAGGAAGCGCGTCCTGCCCGACGAGGACTGTGTGGAGGACAAGCCCGAGGTGGAGAAGGCCTGCCTGCTGACCCCCTGCGAGGGCGTCGACTGGATCATCTCCCAGTGGAGTGGCGTAAGTAGCGCAGAGACATGGGGCCCAGGTTCCCCCCCGCTAATTGGGCATCTTCTTTTCAGTGCAATGCCTGCGGCCAGAACACGGAGACGCGCACGGCCATTTGCGGCTCGAGGGATGGCAAGGAATATGCCGAGGAGTTCTGCCAGCCGGAGGTGCCCGCCTTGTCGCGGCCCTGCAAGTCGCCCAAGTGCGAGGCCCAGTGGTTCGCATCGGAGTGGAGCAAGTGCTCCGCTGCCTGCGGCAAGGGCGTGCAGTCGCGCATCGTCATCTGCGGCGAGTTCGACGGCAAGAGCGTGAGCCCCGCGACCGACGACAGCAAGTGCAAGAAGGGAACGAAGCCGGAACTGGAGCAGGAGTGCGAGGGCGAGGAGAAGGAGTGCCCGGGCGAGTGGTTCACCGGACCCTGGGGCGAGTGCAGCAAGCCCTGCGGCGGCGGGGAGCGCACCCGCGAGGTGCTGTGCCTGGCCAACGGCACCAAGGCCCTCAACTGCGACGAGTCCAAGCTGGAGTCCATATCCGAGAAGTGCAATCCGGAGGCCTGCAGCGAGGACGAGATCCTGCCCCTGACGAGCACCGATAAGCCCATCGATGGCCAGGACGAGGACGAGGACTGCGATGAGGAGGACATGGAACTGGTCACAGACAGTCTGCCCGACGAGCAGAAGATCTCCGACGGCGTCGATCTCGACGACGAGGCCAAGACGGAGTCCACGCTCTTCACCGACGAGCTGATGCTCAGCGACAGCCCCGACACGACCGCCTTCGATGTGTCCGCCTCGACTGGCACCACGGTGGAGGGATCGGGCGAGGACACGGACTCCACGACGGACAGCGGCATTTCCACCGAAGGCAGCGGAGACGATGACGAAACATCCGAATCTTCTTCCGATGCATCAACGGATGTGTCCGGCTCCACGGACGCTTCGTCCAGCTCCAGCTCCAGCTCCAGCGACTCCAGCGATGACACAACCGATGCCCCCGCATCATCAATCTCCGATTCCAGTGCTTCTACCGATGAGTCCACTGACGTTTCTGGTGGCTCGACAGACACATCGAGCGCCACTGAATCGTCCAGCTCCGTGGATACCTCAGGCTCCACAGATGCCTCAAGCTCTACGGATGCCTCAAGCTCTACGGAAGCTTCCAGCTCTACGGATGCTTCCAGTTCTACGGATGCTTCTAGCTCCACAGACGCGTCAAGCTCCACGGATGCTTCCAGCTCCACGGATGTTTCGGGCTCAACGGACGCTTCCAGCGAATCTTCAGACTCCTCTGCCAAGACATCTGACACCAGCGAATCGTCGACTGAGGCGGGCTCGTCCTCGACGTCGGACTCCAGCGACACCACAACTGAAGGGTCCACCGATTCCACTGGCGTTTCCAGCTCGACGGAGAGCAGTACCAGCGATGACACTTCGTCTTCGACGGACTCTTCTGTGTCGACTGAATCCACCTCGGAAGAGACGACAGAAACCACACCCGAGACATCGACAGACACCACTGAGTCCACACTGGACGCATCTTCCACCACCGATGCCTCCTCCACGAGTGACGCCTCTTCCAGCTCCACGGATGATTCGTCCAGCTCGACGGATGCCTCCTCCAGCTCCACGGACGACTCATCCAGCTCCACGGATGCCTCCTCCAGCAGTGTGGCTTCCAGCGAGAGCTCTTCGGACTCCACCGACACCACAACTTCGTCCGCCTCTTCCGCTTCGGACAGCACTGAAACGACCGACTTGTCCAGCGACGGCTCAACGACAGAGGGCGGCAGCACTGTGGAAAGTTCCACAGATGTCAGCTCCAGCGACGGATCCACCGAATCGCCCGACTCCACCCTGTCCACGGAATCCACAGAGGCAGCGAGCACGGACTCGACAGAGAGCACTGAGGCTGGATCCAGCGAGGGCTCGACCACAGAGGGCAGCACGGCGGAGGATGTGTCCGGCTCCACGGGCACAACAGATGCCACGGAATCGACGGCCACAGACTCCTCCACTGATTCATCCACAGACGTCTCTGGATCAACCGACTCCACGGAATCCACGGAGTCCTCGGCCTCTACTGATGCCTCAGCGTCTACGGAAAGCGGAGGCACCACGGACACGAGCGACACCACCGCAAGTGGCTCCACCGAGGAGAGCACTTCCGAAGGATCCACCGATAGCACCACCGAGGGATCGACCGACAGCAGCCTGTCCACGGAGCTGGGCAGCGGCACCAGCGACATCTGGAGCTCGACCGACAACGAGGACGAGTCGAGCACTCCCAACACCTGGGAGTCGGCCATCACCACGGACAAGCCGCGCAAGTGCAAGCCCAAGAAGAAGGACTGCGTCAAGTCCAAGTACGGCTGCTGCCCCGACGGCAAGTCCACGCCCAAGGGACCCTTCGACGAGGGCTGTCCCATTCCCAAGACCTGCGCGGACACCCAATTCGGCTGCTGCCTGGACGGCGTGTCGCCGGCCGAGGGCAAGAACAACAAGGGCTGCCCCAAGTCGCAGTGCGCGGAGACGCTCTTCGGCTGCTGCCCCGACAAGTTCAGCGCCGCCGAGGGCGAGGACGACGAGGGCTGCCCCGAGACGACGACCGTGCCACCCACCACCACCACCGAGGAGTCCCTGCCGGAGTCCACCACTGAGATCGAGGGATCTGGTGGCGAGTCCACTCAGGCGCCGGACCTGGAGGGCAAGTCCTGCTCCTTTGCCGAGTTTGGCTGCTGTCCGGACGCCCAGACGCCGGCCAAGGGCAAGAACTTCGAGGGCTGCGCCGAACCAGAGGCGGCCCAGGGATGCGATCGCTCCGAGCACGGCTGCTGTCCCGATGGACGCACCGCGGCCACAGGTGCCGGCGGTGAGGGCTGCGCGGCCTGCACTCGCGAACAGTTCGGCTGCTGTCCCGACTCCGAGACGCCGGCCCATGGACCGAACGGCGAGGGCTGCTGCCTGGACACGGCCTTCGGCTGCTGCCCCGACAACATTCTGGCCGCCCGAGGAGCCAACTTCGAGGGCTGCGACTGCCACTACACGCCGTACGGCTGCTGCGCGGACAAGCAGACAGCCGCTCGCGGCTACAACCAGGAGGGCTGCGCCTGCGAGACCACGCCGCACGGCTGCTGTCCGGACAAGATCTCGGCCGCCAAGGGAGCCAAGTTCGAGGGCTGCCCCTGCGAGACGACGCAGTTCGGCTGCTGCCCAGACGGACTCACCTTCGCCAAGGGCCCGCACCACCACGGCTGCCACTGCACCCAGACGGAGTTCAAGTGCTGCGAGGACGAGAAGACGCCGGCCAAGGGGCCCAACTTCGAGGGCTGCACGTGCGTGGAGACCAAATTTGGCTGCTGTCCGGACGGAGTCAGCACGGCCACGGACGACAAGTTCGGCGGCTGCGAGAACGTGCAGGAGCCGCCGCAGAAGGCCTGCGCCCTGCCCAAGGAGACGGGCACCTGCGGCAACTTCAGCGTCAAGTACTACTTCGATACGAACTACGGCGGCTGCGCCCGCTTCTGGTACGGCGGCTGCGACGGCAACGCCAATCGCTACGAGACCGAGGCGGAGTGCAAGGACACCTGCCAGGACTACACCGGCCAGCATGTGTGCCTGCTGCCCAAGAGCGTCGGCCCCTGCCAGGGCTTCACCAAGAAGTGGTACTTCGACGCGGACCGCAACCGGTGCGAGGAGTTCCAGTACGGCGGCTGCTACGGCACCAACAACCGCTTCGACAGCCTCGAGCAGTGCCAGGGCACCTGTGCCGTCAGCGAGAGCATTCGTAAGTCCAACTGCAGCTGGCTTCGGGTTTCTTTCCCTTCGATACTCAATTGGTTTTCTCGCCCGCAGCCACCTGCGAACAGCCTGTGGAGAGCGGACCTTGTGCTGGCAACTTCGAGCGTTGGTACTACGACAACCAGACGGACATCTGTCGTCCGTTCACCTACGGCGGCTGCAAGGGCAACAAGAACAACTATCCCACGGAGCACGCCTGCAGCTACAGCTGTCGCCAACCGGGCGTACTCAAAGGTTTGCGATCTGATTTGATTATTTATTTCTGTGTCTGTTCCGTACTGGTAACGGGGGAGTTACATTTGCTTGGGATTTACTTTTACTATTACTATGATTATTATTCTAAGCTTAAGCCTAATTTTGTTACTTTATCCTGGTTAACGGTATGTTCTTCCCACACTCTCCTTCTCCCCCCACTTGCTTGATCTTGGTTTAAAATGTATGCGCATGACTGATTGCTTGCTTGGTTACTTGCTATGCCGTTTCCCGCACCCGAACCCGCACCCGTTTCCACACCCGAATCTACACCTGCATCCCTCCTGTACCCACCACCCACCACTGTACCTGCGACCCGCCACCAACCCACCCACTCAGAGCAATGCTCATTGCCCAAGCAAACCGGTGATTGCAGCGAACGGCACGCCAGGTGGCACTTCTCGGAGAGCGAGAAGCGCTGCGTGCCCTTCTACTACACGGGTTGTGGTGGCAACAAGAACAGCTTCCCCTCACTGGAGTCCTGCGCGGACCATTGTCCCCGGCAAGTCGGTAAGCTTTAAGTGTTGTTTTTGTTGTTGTGGTGCCGCTTTCCATGTGTGTGTCGCCAGAACCCCGAAGAACGCTCGACATTAACACTCTCCCGCCCCATCTCCGTGTAGCCAAGGACATCTGCGAGATCCCAGCCGAGGTGGGTCAGTGCGCGAACTACGTCACCGCCTGGTACTACGACACCAAGGAGGCCAGCTGTCGCCAGTTCTACTACGGCGGCTGCGGCGGCAACGAGAACCGCTTTGCCAGCGAGGATGCCTGTCTGGCGCGTTGCGAGAAGAAGCCCGAGCCCACAACACCAGCGCCGGAGCCAGCGCCCGCACCCAGCACCGTGGACGTGTGCCGCGAGCCAGCGAGCGTCGGCGACTGCGACCAGTACACCATCAAGTGGCACTTTGACGGAGAGAGCGGCGCCTGTCGCCAGTTCTACTACGGCGGCTGTGCTGGCAATGGCAATCGCTTCGAGACCGAGTCCGACTGCCAGCAGCGCTGTGCCAGCCCCCAGGTTCCTCCACCGGAGACCAGACGACCTGCTCCGCCAGAGACTAGGGAGCCTGCTGCTCCTGCTGCTGTCCACCAGTGTGATCAGCCAGCTGCCGTGGGCGACTGCGATCAGTATGTGCTCAAGTGGAACTTCAACGCGACTGCCGGACGCTGCCAGCAGTTCTACTACGGCGGCTGTGGCGGCAATGATAACCGCTTTGAGTCTGAGCAGGATTGCTCGACTCGCTGCTCGCCCAGCAGTGGAAGGCCAGAACCAGAGCAAGAGCCACAGCCAGAGCCAGAAGCCGAGGAACCACGCTCGGAGCCGGACACGGCCAAGTGCTTCCTGCCCGCCGAGTCGGGCAACTGCTACAACAACGAGACTCGTTGGTTCTACAACAGCGAGCAGGGACTCTGCGACGTGTTCGAGTACTCGGGCTGCGGCGGCAATGCCAACAGCTACGCCAGCGAGGAGGAGTGCCAGAACGAGTGCAACGATGCCCAGACCACCTGCTCGCTGCCGCCTGTGCGCGGACGCTGCGACGAGATCTCTCGCCGCTGGTACTTTGACGAGCGCAGCGGCGCCTGTCACGAGTTCGAGTTCACCGGCTGCCGCGGCAATCGCAATAACTTTGTGTCCGAGCGGGAGTGTCTGGGCTACTGCCGTGATCAGGCACTGTCCGAGCCCCAACCACCAGCGCCGGTAAGTGCTTGAGCTCTGGATATATTAAATATTAAATTATTAAATAATTATCTGTCTCCATTTGTCTGTATCCCTGGCCAGACCTATTCCGTGTGCACTCAGGCACCCGAGGCCGGCGAGTGCGACAACCATACGACGGCTTGGTTCTACGACAACGAGAAGATGTCCTGCACGGCCTTCTCCTACAGCGGCTGCGGCGGCAACGGCAACCGCTTCGAGACGCGCGACCAGTGCGAGCGGCAGTGCGGCGAGTTCAAGGGAGTGGGTAAGTGTGCACCGGGGCGTGAGCCCCCCCGTCAGCTTTCAGGTGATTTAATGCTTTGCGTTAGACGTTTGCAATGAGCCGGTGACGACGGGTCCCTGCACTCAGTGGCAGACCCGCTACTATTTCAATCGCGAGTCGCGCACCTGCGAGCCGTTCACCTACGGCGGCTGCGACGGAACGGGCAATCGCTTCGACGGTCTGTACGAGTGCCAAACTGTTTGCATTGCGGCACGCGAGCCGCAGACGGCAGTGGCTACGGCCAAAGGTAACATTCGTTCGATCGTGCGCCTTGCACCCAAAGGGACTGCAGATTGTGTAACAGATTCTCTTGGTTCTTCCCTCCCCCCATGGCGTAAGTAGATATCTGTCTGCTGCCGCTGGCCACCGGCCGCTGCAATGGACCGGCGGTGCAGGAGCGTCGTTGGTATTACGACGATGAGCGCGGCACCTGTGTGTCCTTCATCTACTCGGGTTGCTCCGGCAATCAGAACAACTTCCGTTCGTTTGAGGCATGCACGAATCTCTGCGGAAGTAAGCCCCCACACACCAGCCTGACACCTAAATGCACTCTGCACCGAACACCCCGAACACCAACCCACCCACCCACCAAATGCATCTCCGCATCTCTTCGCACCTTGCACTCTGCCCACCCACTTTCCACCTGCTTGATTTGATTTTCCGTAGAACTATTAGAAGTTGCATCCGTAGTCTCGATCTTTGGCACCTTCACTAGCTCTAAGATTGCACGGGTCGTCGGGACATTTCCTCGGACTGTTGGCCCACAGAATGCTAAGCCTTTGCCTGCTCTTCCCCCCACACAGAGCCCGTTGAGAACGAGATCGACAACGAGATTGGACAGGGTCGCTGCGAGAGCTTCGAGAACGAGTGCCGCGAGCTGCGCTGTCCGTATGGCGTCCGACGAGAGGAGGACCGATCCCAGCCGGAGTGCACCAAGTGCCTGTGTGAGAACCCATGCGAGAGCTACGCCTGTCCCGAGGGCCAGCAGTGTGCCATTGAGATTGCCGACACGGGCAATCGTCAGTTCGCGCCTGTCTGCCGCGACACGAACAAGCCCGGCCTCTGTCCCGGACTGGCGGCCAATGCCAGCAACTGTGCCCAGGAGTGCTACACCGACGCCGACTGCCGTGGCGCGAACAAGTGCTGCAGCGATGGCTGTGGCTATCTCTGCGTGCAGCCAGCCCGCGCCACCCTGCGGCCCAGCACGCGTGCCCCCACTGTCGTCTATCCGGGCGACAGCCGGGCAGTCCTGGAGCCCAAGCAGCCACAGGAACTGGACGTGCAGACCTCCATCGGTGGCATCGCGGTGCTGCGCTGCTTCGCCACTGGCAATCCAGCGCCCAATATCACCTGGTCGCTCAAGAATGTGGTGGTAGGTCTTGCAGGGCACGGGAACGGGCTCAGTCTCTACAGTCACTTGAATTTCCGTTTGATTGCTTTCCAGATCGATACGAACCAGGGACGCTATGTCTTGACCTCGACCGGTGATCTGACCATCGTGCAAGTGCGCCAAACCGACGATGGCACTTACGTCTGCGTGGCCAGCAACGGCCTGGGCGAGCCAGTGCGCCGTGAGGTGGCCCTGCAAGTGACAGGTACGTTCTGCACAGCAATTTATCATATCTTAAGGCATTACCTTCAAAAGAGATTATTTCTCAAGCATGAACCTATAATTGTTGTAGATCCTGCTGAAGGTGAATTTCCGACTTCGGTTTCATCGAAGAATCAGTTCATAAACGATGCTCAGATCAGTCCTCAAATAAATACAATTTTATTCGCCTTTCTGTCTGTCTGTTTGTGAGAGTTTCGCTGATATATTTCCCTTCTTTAGATATCTGTCAATATCCGTATAGAAGCTGCCAAATATTCAGAGAATATTCTCTAATTGCTCCTGCCATAAGTTCATCAACCACTTTAATTCGCATTCCCTTTAAACCTTAGAAATCTGAGCATTGGTTATTTATTAAAGTCGCTCCATCGACTATGGCTTTTTGCCACTGTTTTTTTTCCTATGCTATTCGGTGTTGGCCCTATAACTAACTGCTTTTGTGTTGCATTCTGGTTGCATGCTTGCTTGCCCTCTAACCCCCTTGCTTGTCGACGCCTTGGTGATGGTAGAGTCCGTAGATACGCCCGCCTATGTGTACGGGGAGAAGAACGTTACCCAGATCGTGCAGCTGAACAGGCCGGCGGTGATTCGCTGCCCGGCCGGTGGCTATCCGCAGCCGCACGTTAGCTGGTGGCGCAACAACAATCTCTTTGGCAATCGGGCGCGCGGCCGTGCGGAGATGGCACGCGACTTCTCGCTGCTGTTCCGCTCCATCCAGCTGTCGGATCTGGGCCTGTACACCTGCGAGGTGTACAACAAGCGGGGACGGCCCGTCTCGCTGCGCGTCACCCTGAAGGCGGTGGGTCCGGCTCGTGCCCTCACCAGCGAGGATGCCCAGTACCTGCAGTATGTGATAGATCCGGCCACGGCGCCGGTCACACAGCGGCCCAGCTACCCCTTCAGACCATCGCGTCCGGTCTATGTGCCGCCGCCGACAGGTAAGTGCTTTTGCATGTTTTTTTGGCTGCCTTGGAACTGTTACGTGTTGCTGTGGACTCATTTTGTGTTTAATTTGGAGTTGGATTCAATCGGACGTGTAGTAATTGATTTCGCCCTTTGATCTGCTCTCAGTTAATGCCCAGGCACTGGTGGCACTGGATCCGAAGAACAGCTACTCCCCCGGCTCCACCATTGCCATTAGCTGCTCGGTGCAGGGCTATCCGGAGCCAAATGTGACCTGGACCAAGGACAATATACCGCTGTACAGCAACGAGCGCATTCAGATAACATGTGAGTGGAGGGGAGTCACGGCTGCGTGAAGATCTGCTCTTTAATTTCTATGGCAATCCCTTTTGATCGATTACAGCCCAGCCCCATCGACTGGTTGTGAGCGATGTGAGCACCGAGGACACGGGCATCTACGGCTGCAAGGCTAGCAATGCGTACAGCTACAGCATTAGCCAGGAGACGGTGACCATTCAATGTAAGTGCTGGAAGGGCATTGCCATTTGTCATTTGGTAATTTACTTTTCACTCTCTTCCTAGCTGTCATTCCGGTGTCGCCCGAGTGCATTGACAATCCGTTCTTTGCCAACTGCAAGCTGATCGTCAAGGGCAGGTACTGCATCAACCAGTACTATGCCCAGTTCTGCTGTCGATCCTGCACGCTGGCCGGCCAAATTGCGCAGCCTCATCCCAATGCGCTGTAATAATTCCACACAAAGCACACCAGAAGCGAAGAGAAGCAGAACCTTTGTTTGAATTGAGTTTTAAGCACACACCCGACACACAGCACAAGCAATAATAATAATCCACCTAGGGGCACCCATCACCCGCCATGTGGAGATCACTTTAAAAGCAAAAGCAGAGAGACCAAAAAGCCAACACACTCGTATATAGCCATGTACCCATAGCCATAGCCAACGGATCAACAGAACGAACGAAAAGAACATTTAATTTAATTGTATTAACCGATCAACCACTTCCAGCACAATATCCAAATAGTATTAGTGTGTGTTTCAGTACGTTTGTGTTCCTATTTATTCTTGAATAACGTTAAACCAATTCGAATTCAAATTCAAATCCATCGAGCAAAGCGGCTAAAAACGAATTTTCATTTAACTTTCTTAGCATCTACGATACGATCTATTTGTGCAACGAGTAAAGCATTTAAGCCTAAAAACAAATAATTGTAAATAAATTAAAACTACATAATAAAGAGTGCATATGTATAAGCCGCAAGACTGTTAAAATGGGGGAAGTGGTGGGGAAGGGAAAGTATTTGCAAGTCTCCAGTCCACCTGGCATCTGGCAACGCTGTGCGGCAAGGGGTTTGGGCATCGCATCGATTTTTCCCAGACGAAAAAAAACCTTTTCGCCCCCAAACAGCTGTGCAACGGCGACTGCGCTCTGCCACTGCCATGGGGTTGATTGGAGTTTGGTTCTGGGAGAAAGACAATAAAAATTGTTTGTATTGACATCGCGTGCAATTGTTTTCTTTTCGTAGCTAAATTGTAGATTTGTCCAGAACCAGAACCACAAATCGCCAACCAAAATGGAGGACAGCGGCATAGACAGCGAGGATAGGCAATCGAATATCTACGAGGATGGGGCCGCAGGCCTGCTGGTAAGTGGAGTATTCAATTCGAAAACAATGCGAAATTCTCATGGCCAAAGTCAAATGCAGAAAACGGCCAGCGGAGCACCCAAACATATGTCCGACCTGGAGTTCGAGGTGGCGTTCAGGGGTGCCGGCAAGGTGTATGCCCCCACGACCATAGAAATCGATGAGCAGGAGCAGCAGGCGGCGGCCCGAGGAGGGCATGAGCGCAGCGAGCCACCAAACACCTGCCGCATACTGCAACGCAAACTGGAGCTGAAGGTCGAGCGTGCCAGGCGCAATTATACTCAGTTCCAGGAAGAGCAGGTGGGTGCAGCCAGATACTACTAATCCATAAAAGAAAACTATATGGCAAAGTACTTTTTGTATGCGCTTCAGACAACCAAGACACAGTCGTCGACTCTGATACCCATAAATCGATTGCCCATTCCCGGGGAGCCAGAGCACAAGCCGCTGGTCGATTACAAGTCTGAGAGCAGCGACGATGCGGAGGAGATATCCTTCTTCCCCGCCCAACTGAAGCGGGCCAAGCGGCGCCAGCAGGCGAATCACGAACTAACCGATACATTCAGCATACAGGAAATGACCATTGACTCGGACCTGGAGTCGGACGACAGTGCCGGCACGCAGAATCTCGAGCTCTTGCTGCCCTCCATGAAGTCGACGGTATTGGATAAACTTCGGAGCTGCTTCGGCTGCTGGCGGCGCAGGTAATGCCAGGAGCAGCAGCTCCTGTCAGTCAGTCGGTTATCAGTCAGGCACAAATCACGTTATTGACAGGCACTAGACATACTACTACTACATGTACTACGTGAATACGCGTACGAGTACATATTTAAACTAATTAATAAACTCCATTGCCATTGCCATTGTCATTGCCATTGGTACAGCGCTGTAAACATAAATGTATTTGGCATTAGTGTAAAAGATTCGATACAAAATAATCAATATCAACAAAACAAAATGCAGCATCAGTCTTTCAATCTATATGGCACAAAGGTTCCTTAAAGATCCGTGTTCAGGGTGAGGCATACGCCCTGCAATATCCAGTGACTCAAATCCTCGGAGGTGGCCAAATTGGCCTCAAATACCAGGCCCACGCCCATGGCATTTCTGCGCAAGGACGTCGTATACACAGGAGCCAGGAATGTGTTCTGTAAAGTAGAGTTAAACATGGTTTAGAATATTTAAAGTGCATGCTTTATGCGCTGACTAAAACTAAAACTAAAGCTTCCGGGCATTTAAAATCAGAAACAATTAGCACAGCAGCTGCCCCATTAGTCGGGGTGGAAACGGAAGCTACGGCTATGCTATGCTCGTAATTTAGTGGGATGCATTTAAACAAATATCAGCGTGGACACGCCCTGGAGCGTCCCCTGCCCCTGCTCCCACCCATATGGAGATACAAGCGCACATTAGTACTTGTCACTGGCAGCTGGCGTCGAAGCCAGGACCAGGACCAGGACTACACCCAACCAAGCAACCATCTCTTAAGCATCCAATACAGACCTGTAGCTTGAGACGATGCGCCTCGATGGGCTCCACAGCCAAAATGGCCAGATCCTCGACCAGTATTTTGGGATGGGAACGCGCCAGCTGATTAGTCGCCATGTCAAAGCGTGCGCCCTCGATGTACAACCCATGCACAAAGCAGCCCTGCAAAAAGTTGAACGATTAAAATGCAAACAGAATTCTTAATTACGGAATTAGTGCTTGGACCGGGACCGGGACCGGGACCAGAGCCGGTACTGGCAGTGGCACCAGCACCGGCACCGAACAGTTGGGTCATCGTTTTGCATTTAGAGCGATAGATAGATGGATAGAACAGATAGAAAAGAGGTGGCTGGGTGGCACTTACAGTGGAGGGACGCTCCTCGACATCGTCGGGGTCCGAATAGTTGGTAACGTAGGTAAAGAGGGTCGAGCGATCCAGTGGCCAGGCGTTTTTGCGACAGGCAATCTGCACAGGCCAAAAGAGAGACATGAGAGTGGAGTGCGTTCGTTCGCTTCGTTGTCCGTGACCCAAAGACTCACCTGCACCAGAGCCGTCAGATAGCTCTGCGGTATGTGGAGACCCGACAGCCACATGACCAGGGGCTCGCCCGATATCGACCAATACTTATACTGCACAGACCGTTGCTGGATGGAGAGAGAAGCTGATTAGTGGACACGAACCCGGAAGTTGATTGATTCAACGCTAAGCTGATTAATGAGCTGCAGCGAATGTCGCGACTGTGGAGGTGGACTCGGACGCGGACTCGTACTCGTACTCGGAGTCGGACTCACCCGCAAGTGCTCCAGCCAGCTGGCCAACTGTTTGCATGTGGCCGGCGCCAGGGAGCTCCACGATGTTGGCAGCAGGCCATTGAACAGCGAGTTGGCAATGTTGTCCAGCACATTGTCCATGCCGATTTCACCAGCAATGGCCTGCGGAGAGCAATGCAATTAAATTAAAAACGCGGCTCACATGTGTGGGCGTGACTCTATCTAGAAAGGGGGTGGAAAGGGCGAGGCGCCCCTCGGGTTCATTTGCATTTGTAAATTTATTTTGGCAACAAAATGCACTGCCGGCTTAGGATCTGTCGTTTGTTTGGTCCTCAGCCAAGTTGGCAAATGCATAAACAGAATGCACAACAAAACAAGCCCTGAAGGATTTATGTGTGGCGTCTATTGACAGTTCTCAGGCCAGAGCCAGAGCCATAGCCAGGGCCAGCGCCAGAGCCAGAGCCAGAGCCGGATAGACAATCTCCTAATAGTAGTTACCTTGCGGAGCAGCTCCAGTGTTTTCTTGATGCGAATCACCAGCAGATTAAAGCGATCCAGCTCCTGCAGCAGTACCACGCCGGTGGGGAGAGACTCATTTGGATCTGTTTGC
The DNA here is from genome assembly GCA_018150905.1 of Drosophila ambigua. Lineage (NCBI taxonomy): Eukaryota > Metazoa > Arthropoda > Insecta > Diptera > Drosophilidae > Drosophila > Drosophila ambigua. The sequence continues at coordinate 2,055,561 of JAECWS010000086.1, forward strand.
GAATGCGCCACGTCTCAAAGGCCGGTGGCAGTTTCTTCAGTATTCCGGCGGCCACCGAGTCGATGAAGTCGTCACGACTGATGCCGCCCGTACCCTCGCCTGCATGGGGCAAAGACAGAGACAGCCAGAACAGAGACAGAAAGGGAAGAATAAGTGAGGATTGTGGCAGTGGTCGAGTGGCAGGGGAAAGGCGAGAAAAACCTTTGTAATGTATGCAGAGGCTGTGGTTTTTCCGTTTTCCTTTTTTTATGTACATTTATCTTCTCCTTTCTCGGTATTGGTATTTAATTTTTTTGTTGCTTGTTTTTTTGTACGAGTACTTTATTAATTTTCCTTTTTATCTGGCTTGTGTGTTTGGCACCCGATAGAACGTTTTTTATGCTCTGCTTTATTTTTTGTTAAAGTGTCAATTAGCAAATACTAAAGCTCATGAATATGCAAATTATGGCCATTTTTCTGGGAGCTACCCGATGGAATATCGAGCGTATTGGCGCGACGGAAGGCACATCAAATGAATCTCAAACTGAGTATTCGGCTCTTTTTGTTGGGCACCTTTTTTCCCATGAAGCTCTATGGATTTTCGAAGCCTTTTTTAAGTGGGATTAAATTGAGTTTGCAGCTATGTTTTATTAATAAGGGTTTTATGGGAAAAAAAAGATAAGCAAAGGGAGTGCACACCGAATCTATAATTTATTTGTTAATTGTTTGAAATTTACTGATATTTGGGAATCTGTTCTAAGTGCCATTGAAATGGGTTTCTTAGAATTTTTAGCTATATCTTTTCTCTTAGTTATTTCCATCACAATTATTTGTAGCACCTTTTGAAATTCGCAGCAGCCGAACTGCACTGCTGCCTGGCCATATCTCCGCGAATTGAAATATAATTGTTAAACTCGATTTTTAATCAGTGAAAATATTTGCCCTTATTATTACTACTTTTTTTATATTTATACTTCAGGGGCGGTGAATGAATGGCTGGTAAGGAATTCATTCGATTGGGTATTGGTTGGGGGAGGTTTGGGGGATTGGGTCTGTTGTTTACGCGAAATACTTTACCGGCACTGACTTCGCTGGGCTTCCACTTGGTCACTTCGTGTGTGCGAATATATTTAAAAGAGTTTTCGAAATTGTATATACAGTTATTTACAGGGCCATACATACATACATATGCATGAGTTGGTGTCTCTCTGTGTCTGTGTGGGTGCGTGTGTGTGCGGGGTACCAAAATAAACATCTGTGTGGGTGGGAGTGGGTCGTAAGAGTGCACTCTGATGGCGGTTTTAACACGTTTAAGCTCAGCAACGCAAAAATTATCGACTTTTGTGTGACGTTTTGCTGCAGTTTTTTTGGTGCTTCTGATGGCGGTGGTCGGTGCGGTGAGGTTTGAACTCGATTCGCTGCGATTTGCGGCCACTGGATGAAAGTGAGTGGATGTGTGTGTCCTGCCCTCCACTCTCAGCCCATCCTGAATGCATGTCCCGAATGTGTCGGTGGGCTAGGTCAGCATGTCTGTGTGTCTGTGTGTGTGCATCTATTTTAATTTTTAATGTGTGCATTGCTGTTGTGTGCTGGCAATAATGGCGCATGCAATAAAGTTAATTGCAAAACCGCAACTAATTAATTAAATTAAATTAAAAATTCAGCATGCCAAATATACAACATAACAGAGTCAGAGGCAGAGCCAGAACCAGAGCCAGAGCACACGGCCACGGCAACGGCATCGGCATGCGAATGAAAATCAACAAGATAAAATGTAATAAACGGCTGACAATTGGCACACGTTGCATGCAAATTGAACCATTTACCAGGCCCGGCCCTGGACCTGCACTGGCTCTGGCTCTGGAACTGGCCCTGGCCATACGTAAGCGCATATCTATATTACATTATTATCATTACTTTTTTTTATGCCCACACCCACACCCGCACCGATCAAATTATCAATATTCCCCCCCAGAGCTAGACCACAGAGATATGCCTCTGAGGGGGGCTAAATGGGTTAAATATTCGAATCGATTCGATTGGATTGGTCGTTTGCCACTCACCAGTCTGCGGCTGCAGCTCAATCAAACTGTTCCAAATGTTGCGTGCCGCCATTGTGTAATAACCGATTTCCGCGTTCGGATGCAAACCAAACACATCCGGCTTATTGACCAACGGCAGTTTGTCGATGTGCGCTGTTATCAATGCATTACATATGTAAATAGCTGCTGGCAGTGGTGGCCATCCATACCGTCACTCACCTATATAGTCCTCCTTCAGTATGGTCTCATCCTCCGGCAGGCAGTAGTCCACATTTTCGTCCTCATAGAAGTGGAACACTTGGAACTCGTCGAACAGAAAGTCGCCCATGTACTCGCCCATGTAGCAGTTGGTGATGCGTCGATCGAAGTCGTCGATAACGCGACCGCCGTACATGACCTCGCCAATGAGATACTTGAGGCTGTTCCAGGGTATCTTGTCGTCCGCACAGCGACTCAGATAGGTGCGTAGAATTTCGGTGCAGACCTCAAAGTCTGAATCATTGAAGTCGTACGCTATGTTCCAGCCAAGTTTGTCGTATTTGCGACGCTCCTGCGGAAGTGAAGAACGGTTACGAGTACACAGATTAATTGCAGTGCCAGCCCGCCCATTCCACCCATTCCCCCCAGTCCCAGTCACAGTCACGAAGAGCGATCAATAACAATTTACTGCCGAGGAGTGCTCAGTGCTCCCTCCATCAATTGTGTGCAAGTTTCGGTGCAGTTGGGTCTGAAAAGCTTTCAGATACTCAAAATTAAGAAATTAATAAATAAACAACGCCGAAACTCGACCAACTGCGCCCCGGACAACTGGACAACCGGCCAATAAATTGGAGTATCTATTGGTGCACTTACTTGGACGACGGCATGGAAGAAGGCCAAGACATAGACCAGCGGACGGAAGCCGCGATGTGAGCAGCTCTCGAGGCGCTCCTGGCGCACTTTAAAGTACGTCGAGCGTAGATTCAGCTTCAACCCATTGGGCGGTTCAGTGACAACTGCGGAGGAGAGAGAGAGAGGCATCTTATGGCAAAAGCTGAAAGAGAGAGAGAGCTGAGAAATGTCTCACCCTTCAGGGACTTCTGCAGTATGCCAATGGGGAATGCTGGCGAGGGATCTGTGGTTATCCACAGCCTAAAGTCCGGATGCGGATTCTCGATTCGGTCCAAATACTTTTCCAGCTCCCGCACAAACCGTATCAGCAAGTGCCCGTTCTGCAGCATCAGCCATTGGCCCTGCCGCACGGCCGTGTCCAGCATCCTGAGGGCAGCCTTCTCCTGCCCCTGGCCCAGCGATATGTGACAGAAGTTGGCCATGCCAATGATTGTGTCGGCCAGCTTGATCAGATCACTGGTGGGATCCGAGCCAGCACTCAGGATAAAGCACACGGGTATCGTGCAGGATGTCTGCTCATAAATGGCCGAGAAGCTCACCACGGGCGGCATAATGAAGAACTCATCCATTGTGTCCACAATATATTGATTTATGCATCGGAAGATGCGATCCACGCGGAAGCAGCGCAAAAACAGCAATTTCTGTGTGGCACGGAAGATGGGAGGAGATTGTCGAGGCATTAGCCATTATAGTACAACAAAATGACAATGAGATCTCTCCCTGACAGCTCATCATCACTCTGCGCTGTAGTTAGCCAGAGGATGCTGAGGATGTTCTGGGTGCTGATGTCGCTATTGCTGTTGCCATCGCTGCGCTGGTTTTCAGGCCAAAACTCGAGTGCAAATTGGGCTCGCTTCAGCGCTTGTCGCTGGTTTCAAGTGCGACTGCGGGCGCAAATTGCCGCTCATCTAATGGTTCGGAAAATTGATAAAATATGGTAATGCACACACACACACACAGCCAGACACTATTCATATAGAGGATGCCACATAGATAGTGCCCGCCAGCCAGTCAGCCAGCCAGCCGGGCAGGGAGAGTTAGCTGTGGGACTGACAAAAACAGGCTGCTAATAACTTGAGATGAAAATGTGCGCCAAAGTTGCAGGACGTTGCGAAAGTCGAGTAAAACTAAACGCAGCAGAGAGAAGTGAAGTGGTATATGCGTGGGTTGTGGGCTGTGGGTGTGTGTGGGTGTGGGTGTAGGGCTTGTACATAATAATCCACTAGAAACGAGCATAAAGTACGAAATCCAATAACGCTCAATGGCAACGGCAACAGCAGCAGAAGGAGCAGCAGCAGCAGAAGCAGCAGGAGTAGCTGCTTCTGTCCCCAAGAACGAACCAGACCCAGGAGCCACCACTCGAATGCTGAAAGCTGAAAGCATGCAAAGCGAAAGTACACAGCAGACCGAACCGGCACTTGCCTGGAATGCATTGCAATTGATGTTGTAGTCGCCCGGACATGCCACCTCCTCAGGATTCTCCAAGTCGTACCACTGAGAATGGGGCAGACCAGGCCAAACAGAACGGTTCATGGGCATTCGGTGACGGTGACGGCGATGGGCGATGGGGCGATGGGCGATAAGTGCAGGCAAAATGAGCGTCGGCAACGAAACGGAAGTCAGTGAATGCCACATGCCAGTCAGAATCAGAAGCAGAACCAGAACCAGCACCAGCACCAGACCCATCGTCCATCCGTTGTCCATTGGTTGTTGTGGTTGTTGTTGGGCATTTTTATAGCATCGTCACAGCACCGAAAGGAAAGCAGCAGCAGAAGCAGGAGCACGGAGCAGCAGGACCAGGAACAGCAATTTGATAACGGGCATCGGAGTCGCACGTTGACGTTGACGTTGAAGATGATGCAGCCCCCAAAGGAGAAATGTGAAAAATCGGAAAAGAAACACAAACAACAAAAAAAAAAAAAAGGAAAAAGGGTAAATAAATATGAAAAACATGAAAACATTTAGCAATGCTTTTGGGGGGACATTTAAAAAGGAACCCTTTAAGCATAAAGTATAAAATGCAATGGCTGAACTTACCTCTTTCCATTCGGTGAGGTAGCGACCGAAATGATCCGGCAACGAGCCGAATGCATCGGAGAAATCAAAGGCCAACTTGAGCAGATCCTCCCAGCTCTTTTCGGGCAGCCACTTGCATGGGTTGCTGCGCTCACTCTTGGTCAGGGCAATGTTGCCCTTGATGAAGAAGTCGAGCTCCGTTTGCAGCAGCACGCCCTCCCGCTGCGCCAGCTTGGTGGCAATCTGGAAGGAGAAGAGCAGCTTGTGCCGCTCAAAGATGCCCGTGCAGCCGTACGAGTAGACATTCTCGGTCAGTGTCTTGATGATGTTGTTCAGCCGTTTGCTCAGCACCGTGTCCGGCACGGCCTTGCGCAGGGAGTAGACAAACACATCGAGATAGGCGGCCAGGGCATACTGGTACATGCTGTTCACGGTGGCCATGTCGGCGAGGGCGAAGAAGAGGACGGCTCCCCGCTTGGATGTCGGTCGATAGCCGTTGCGCAGGATCTCGATGTCGGCTGCCGTTTCGGCGGCCAGCTTCAGCTGCTCCATCACCAGGCCGGCCTTGCTCTTGGTGTTCTCCAGCGTCTCCACCAGCTCCACATTGTCCAGCATGTTGCCCGTGGAGGTGGCCAACTCGCGCAGCAGCGAGTCCTCCAGCTGCTTCAGCAGCTGCTTGTTCTCGCTCGTCTGGGCGATGAGCGATTCGCGCTGTTGCTCCAGATCCGGTCGCTCTGTGCCCACCACCACGCTGAGCAGCTGATCCTCCAGGCCCGTCTGCGTCACCGTGTAGTTGATGACGAGCGCCTTGGCATACACCGCCGGATCGAACTTGGGATTGGAGAACTTGGTGGTCAGATAGAGGCGGAAGCCGGGATCCCAGTCCACCTCCTTGTCGCCGAGCATGACGAACTTGCGGCCCGCATGCACGCGGATGTTCTTCTGCAGGATGTCATCGATCACCGGATCGATGTAGTCGTCCACATCCTCGAAGAGCACCGGCAGCCCGTACATTATGGCCATTTCCAGCTGCTTCAGGAAGTCGAAGTCGCTGAACGACAGCACCTTGAGGTTGTTGCGGAACTCCTTCTTGCGGATCCACTGCAGCGCCTGCAGCTGTGGATCGATGCAGAGCGGGAAGCGGGAGGCGCGCATCGTCAGGATGCCGTTCTGCACGGACAGCTCGTCCGGCGGCAGACCCTCGCTGGTCCACTGTGCCACCTCGACGTCCGTGCTGAGGTAGGCGTCAATCTTGAACGGCAGGATCACGGGTATGCCCAGCGAGCTGATGTGCTCCAGCCAGTCGTCGAAGACCATCGCCTTGCGGAACTCCCAGGTGAAGGCGCCCGTGTAGGCCAGGAAGGAGGAGCTGATCAGGCACACGCCCACACTGTCGATCAGCTGCTGCCCCAGACTGGCCATTTCGGCACTCCAGCGGATCAGCTCCGAGGTCAGGCCACTGATCAGCTTATCGGAGGCGATCAGGCGCCGCTCCGCCTGCTGCATCATCTCGGTGAGGGCCCGCATCTGCTTCATGGATATGGCATAGTTCTCGTTCAGGGCCGCCAGCTTATCCTCCAGTTTCGTGATCTCCGCGTTCAGGTGGTTCAGCAGCTTGATCTGCAACTCTTGCTCCTCCACCAGGAAGTCGACGCGCTCCTTCTTGGGCTTCACCTCGCGATACACCTCAAAGAAGCCGAGGACGGCCTTCACGAAACGCAGCAGACCCGCGCCGGCTATGGATATCTTACCCATGTCGTCCAGGTTCTGCGTCTTCATGTGGTTGCGGCAGGCGGTGATCTGCTTCTGGGTGAGCGCCTCGCAGTCCATTTCCATCAGACCCTTCAGGAAGTTGACGTCGCTCATCATGCCCTTGGCCGACTTCCAGCTGATCTCCTTGATGCCCTTCAGAATGGCCACGCACTCGCACACCACCTGCACGGCGGCCGGGGGCGTGGCAAACGATCGAATCTCCGTGATCTGCGCCTTCTCCAGCTCGGAGAGCGCTCGTCTGGCCTCCTCCAGGGCTGGCATGGCATCGGCCAGAATCTCCTCGGCCTCATCCTTCTCCACGGCAATCTGCTTGCCCTTGATCTCCACCTCGACGGACTTCTCCGATGCCTCGGCCTTCTTGGTGTTGGCCTTAACCGTTGATGCCTCGATGGTGACCAGCATGGACTCGCACTCCTCCGCCGCAACAGCCACGTTCTTCTTCTGCTCCGTGACAATGACCCGCAGCTCATCGATCTGCAGCGAAGCCTCTTCAATCTTCTTGATGCCCTCGCCCAGCCGTTGTCGCTGTTGTGTGATGAACAGATGCTTCTCCTCTGCAAGAAAATCGGGAGGATTATATAGTGGCAGTGCTCTGATCCACTAACCATACAGTATATAGATGTGCCAGTTCGTACAACGAAAGTGTATTTGTGGTAAAAATGGATGTGTGTAACGCAGATAAGGAAACGTTTCCGGTCCCATATATATATTCCATTATATATATTCATTAGCAACAATAGCCGAGTCGATATAGCGCTGTCTGTCTGTCTGTCGTTTCGATCTAATTTCTCTCATTTTCTGCCTCCACTTTCCGCCGCTCAAATGGCAGAAAACCGTTAATTCAAATCTGAGATACCAGGCGAACAGAAATCAGCAGATTTGAATTTAACGGTTTTCTGCCATTTGAGCGACGGAAAGTGGAGGCAGAAAATCAGGAAAATAATAGCGAATAAGGGGAGGAACGAAAGACAAAGAGAAACAAGAAAACAAGGGAATTTAAAAAATGCAGCGACCTTCTGCTGATTTCTGTTTGCCTGGTACCTCAGATTTGAATTTAACGGTTTTCTGCCATTTGAGCAGCGGAAAGTGGAGGCAGAAAATGAGAGAAATTAGATCCAAACGACAGACAGACCGACAGGGCTATATCGACTCGGCTATTGTTGCTCATGAATATATGAATATATATGGGACCGGAAACGTTTCCTTATCTGCGTTACACAAATCCACTTTTACCACAAATACAATATACCCGGAAACGTAAACTGAAATCTCAAGCAAAGTCGGTTTCGGCAGCTAAAAATTATTCTATGCATACAATTATATATTTTGGAGTGTTACACGTACACACATACACATACATGCTTGCTGCCAGTCGGCTCGTGTCACGTCATGAGCCGAACGCGGTTATTCCCAGAGCCGAATGCGATCGGCCCCAGAGCCGAAAACCTGGGAACGTACGCTGAAAACTCAGCTGCGCCACTTTCGTTGTACGAACTGGCACCTCTATATACTGTATGGTTAGTGTCTGATCTCAGATCCGTTATGCGGCAGGATAACACCTATCAGCCCTATTTGCATGATATTAACCCACTTAAACCCCAAAGTAAATTGGCCTATATGGCGTATATACGGCCACCGATCATTATATACGTAATTACTCTCCCGAATTGCTCACCCAAAAGTCCCAGGTAGGTGTTGATGTAGTCCAGATAGTGTTTGGGCGTCACAAAGTTGTTGCGCCGCAGCTTGGTCTGATAGTCCTTGGAGTACTGCTGTATGGTGGTGTGCACATGCACCACGTGCTCGATGATGTTGTCCCGATGGGCCGCGGGTATCATGGCATGCTCGGTGAGGAAGAGTCTGGCCACCGCATAGAGCGCCTGCTTGGGCCAGGGGAACACCCAGTCGATGTAGGTGCTGCCAATCAGCCCGGGGAAGTTGCGGCACCGATTGCGCAGCGCTTCGCCGGCGGGGGACATGCACAGGACAACGTGCAGGTTTTCCGCACAGGTGCGCAGGAAGTAGGCCCAAACGGAGTCCCTGTCGGCGGTGAAACGAAGTTGTGTGGTGAGTGAAAAGTGGTGTCTGGGTGTCAGGCTTGTCGCTCACTTGGATGCCGAGAGCCCCTCCTCCTCGGCGAATTTGCGCACTTGATTGACAATCGTATCCTTGTCCTCGTCGGCAAACAGGGCCGGCACCTGGCCCACGGTCAGAATGTTGTTGATCAACTCCAGGAAGCCCTCCTCCGCCACCTGGGCGGCCGTGAACAGGAACACAACCTTCTTCCGCTTGACGCCCGCCAGCGTGTACAGCACCTTGAGGTCCTCCCGGAAGGCGGCCTCGTTGTAGCCACGCGAAATGGTGATCTCGAATACCTCGCACTCGGCGGCGAAGGCGGCCAGGCGGGTGATGCACTTCTTGCCACAGCCACCGACGCCGATGAGCAGGACGTGGCCGCGGTTCATGCGCAGCGTGCGATGCACTCGGGTCAGATGCTCCACACAGTCCTCGAACAGGACGAGGGTCATCTTCTGCTTGCGATCGCAGTATTCCTCCAGAATCTCGATGAACAGCGACCACACCGAATCGTAGTCGAGCAGATCCTCGTACAGACGCGCCTCCGCCTCGTTGGTGAAGTTACGGAAATCGCCAAATAGTATGGGATCGCGCAGGACATAGTCCTTGAGCGACATCACCACCTGCGGCCCCTCATCCTCCTCCTCCTCCTCGCCCTCCTCTTCGGCAGCGGCATCATCCGCATAGGCCTCGTACAGCAGACGGGCCTGTGCCTCCGCCTCCGCGGTGGTCACATCAATGAATCCGTACTGCTCCTCGAACTCTGGCGGGAAGCGCTCAGCCACTTCGTTGGCCAGATTTCGGCGCACACCGTTGATGTCCTACGAATGGAGAATGGAGTGAGCGAAGTCAAGTCATCAATTTCCCATACAACGAAGTTCACTCACGGCATCCGCAATCAGTCGATCGCATATTATTCGCGTAAATTCGTTGCGCCAGACCCTGATGAATTCCCTCAGGTTCTTGAAACACGTGGGCTCGATCAGCAGCAGCCCGGCAAAGATGCGCGACAGATCCTTCAGATTGAAGATGTAGTGGAACTTTGAGGGCGTTGGCGGCAGGTCCACAATTACCATCTGTGTAAGGGAGAGAGTCGGAGGAGCATCGGAAGCACCCAAAGGCGGCAATTAGCATTAAGCAGCAGCAGCAGGGCCACTGCACACACAATGGACAGCCCCACCCTTTCCCAACCCCATCCTGGCCAGGAGCTAGAACGGAGTGTGGAGGTTGGGGTGGGGAGCAATGCTACACAAATCAATTTTATCTCGACCAGCAATATGCATTCAAAATGGGCTTCCTACACGCCCTCGGGGACATTGCCAAGTTGCTGAATTTACAGCCATTATCGAGTTGCAGCCCTGCCGCCACAGCAGCAGTGGCAGCAGCATTGGGTCTGAGTAACGGCAATTCTATTCAAATAATTCATTTCACTCCATTTCGTGGCGCATTAATATCCCTGGCCCCGGCGCGCGCGTCGAGTGTGTAAAGAAGACATACGAACTTGGGTGGCAGGAGAGGAAGACAGAGTAGGGAATTGGATGGGTAGGGAATAGGGGAGCCTGTGCCGGGTCGGACTCTAGCTGCAGGTGTGAGTAAATCATTTTTTTCCGTATATATTTTTTTCGGTAAAAGAGAGCAGGGGGGGTTCGGTTCTGCTTCTTGTGGCAATTGTGGCGACAAATGCATTTTTATCTGTACGCAATGAAAAGCGATAATATTTTAGTGTCAACAATTGTTAAAAGGACCATAAACTAATGCCCCTTGCTGCACTTGTGCCACGCCCACCGGCTGCGAAAAGAGCCATCTTCAGTTCAATACTTGAACATAATCAAATTTTGCTCCGGCCGAGATATTCCGAAAGAGATACGAGAAGGCATACCACTCGTACAGGGATAGGGGGACAGGGACACAGTCAACTAGGCAGCTGTCGAGGCGGGTGACCATTGTGGAGTGGCGGGGAGGCAGGGCATGGGGCATGGGGCATGGCTCCGGCACTGAGTTGCACTCGAAAAACCAATGGAGCAACTAGGAGATTGAGAACAAGGACGATGGAGAGGACTAGAACTGCGACGACTACGACGATGCCCCGACTACGTAGTGCATTACAGACCATTGAATAATTTCCATTTCCATTGTACGGCAAATGAAGAGAGGATGGGGATGGGCATGGGCATGGGGATGGGGGATTGGCAAAAGCAAAGCAGATTATGAAAAATTGTCGTTATTTGCATATGTAAATCGAATTTCATAAAATTTGTGAGAGGCTTTAAAGCATTTGCGAGTCCGGAATAGATTTCGTTTGGACAGAGTTTCGACTGAATGAAGCCAAAGGTGTCATGCAAAATGAATGTCTCCTGTATAATATTAATACTCCGAGCCAAAAGTCCTACCTTGAATAACTTTAATGTCATAACGACAATTATGTCGGCAATCATCATGAAGCGATCGGGGAACTTGATGAACCCCAAGTGGCCCTTGAAGATGGATGAGTAGATCTGGATGAGCGACTCGTCGTTGGGGAACACAATGTTGTAGGTGGAGAACATGCTGATGAAGCGGGGATCGACCTCGTTGCGACCACCGCCAGCCGTGCCCATGGCCGCATAGAAGGTCATGTCCTTAAATTTCTTCCAAAGTAGATCCTTGTCGCGGTCGTACATGCCGCCACGCTCAAAGAAGAGCTTGAGCAGGGCAATAGGCTGCTGTGTGCCATACCTGGGAAAAGTACAACGAAGGTTAAGAGACGGCAGGAAGGCGGAAAGGCAGGAAGGAAGAAATATTTCTGTCATCCTATCGCCTGTCTCGGATATCTGCTGTCTCGCCTGTACTCACTCATCCACCTGCGGCATGTTCATGTCATCAATAAAGCAGGCAATTTTCTTGCCCATCGGCGGCCCATACGTATCCTTGGTGCGTTTCTCAACAGCCGCCTCCAATGTGCGCTGCACATCCAACGATGAGGTTCTCGATGAAAAATTAATATTGAGTATGATCTGAAAGAGATGGAGTAGGAAATGGAAGTGGGGGATGGATAGGGGCAGGGGAAGCGATATGTTAGCGTGGGATTTGACGTTTGTGCGAGAGATTTTTCAATTACGTTGACATTCGAATTGAGATTGCGCAAATATTGCATGATGGTGGCCGTCTTTGATGTGCCCGCCTCGCCGACAAGCAGAACGGGTCGTTTGATCTGTGGGCAAAAGGCGAGAGAGTCGCGTGCAGGGGCGAGAGGAGAGATACAAACATTATTAAGGTAGAGGCACAGAGTCAAAGCCACATTAATGGCTTTTCCGACAACACACACACGCACAGATATACACAGATAGATACACAGATAGATAGCGTACCTCACTCATGAGCGCCAGCAGGCGATTGGTGCGCGTGTTATCCACGGTTGGCACCAGAATCTCGCTGAACTTCACCGACGGGTCATGGGTGTAGGGCTTCACAATCCACTCCCATGCCTTCCAGCAGTTCTCCGCGACGTCCCAGAAGTAATCATAGAGTGTTGGCTTGCTCTGCGGAAACTGTCCGCCGCTGGCCGGATTTTCTGGCGTATCCTGGAACAGGGGGAAGCCTGAAATGCGCTTCATGAACTCGTCAAACACAATTTGATGCTTCTCCAGCAGACAGGCGCCCATGGAGCCATAGACGCCCTGCAGGAAGCAGCACTCCAAGGTGTCCACGTTGTACACCTGCAGCACGGGCTCATCGTAGTTCCTGTTGTCTGACGGCCCATACACGGGCAGCAGGGCATCGTAGATGTTGCAGAACTGTGTGACCATATTGAGGTCCGTCTGCATTATGACCATCTTCAGGGGATTGCCCTGCGTGGTGCCATCCAGACCCTCCAGTATGAAGGCTATGGCCTGCACGATGATCTTCTCGAAGAAGTCGTCGAGCAGCTCGCGCTGCGGCTCCGGGCGGGTGAGCACCCAACGCTGCCAGAAGGGACTGTAGCGCAGATTCTTGGGATCCACGTAGACCATTCCGGCCCGCGACACCGTCGCCGGAGAGGCGTACGACAGGTTGCCCACCTCGAAGAGCAGCGCACAGTAGTTCTCGAGGCGAATGCGCTCGCCGTTCGCCAGCGTCAGCAGCTTGTTGTCATCCATCACCGAGTTCATGTTCTCGATCCACAGTGCATCGACGTCGCCATCGAAGCAGGCATACCGACGCTCCTGTCGGATGGGATGGTGTTGGGTTGCATTAGCCTAAGTGTGTTATACAATGCCTGTCACTGGTGTCGTCCCCATTTCCATTTCCATTCCCATTTCCAGCAGCCAGCAGAGCCAGCCTCATCCATCCCAATGCCAAAGCGAAAGATTACTTTGCAGAGGCGAATGGATAGGACCCTGGACTGGTAACTGGTGACTGGTGCTTGGTGCTTGGTGGTTGTGCAATCGCGGCTTATTACTGTATGAACGCGATTTCCGCATGAATGATGTACTGCACACAGCACACACCACACAGGCCACATCGAGAGCATCTAAACCTAACCCCCGGCCTGCATTTGAGCCACGAACTGAATCTGAACACTCGACACTGAGCGTTGTGCGAAGAGGATTCATTCGCTGATGCTGCACTTCAATTCACCTGGGAACGACGACAAGGACGACGCCACTCTGTCTGGCGGTGTCTGCCCACCTGTGCAGGTGTTTTGACTCCCCCACCCCCTTTGCAACCACATGCCACAAACCATATACATATACATATATATGTACATATATACATACCTCACGCTCGATGGGCTTATTCATTTCACGGAATACATTTGAAAACAATCCATCAATCCAATCTCTCGTTTCCATATCCAAATAGCCGTATAATTCAATAACCGAACAGGCCTGCGGTATAAATAAAACAGAAGTATTATATAACAGGGAGCAGCAGCAGCAGCAGCAAGAAAAACATTTTCACATATGGTTCAATGATACTTATTTAAAGGGACATGTTTTTCCGCCATACGCAGATGTTATACTAAAGAAATAAATCATCTGGGAAAATATTTGGTTTGTTTTAATTCTATACAGGGAGAGAGATAACTAGAGGAGATATCTCTATCTATATATTAGGGTAGGGTGCAGGGTAGGCAATCCAACTAATTATAGCACATTCAATTGAACAATTTCAGCAGCACTTAAGTCCAGCATTGGCAAAGCAAATTACGTAAAACAAAGGCCATGTGCAGGATGGAACTAAGCACCTATCCCTCCCTGCCCCCGGGGGTCGTAAAGGCAGACAAGAAAACGGACCGAAAAAAAGCCAAGCAGGACCTTCCGTTGAGCAATTTGTGAGAGTGTTGCCGTGTGTGTTGTGTAGGGTGGTGGGGTGTTACGTTCCGTCCGCACTTACCTTCGGGTTAAGCACAATGCACTTGGTGGGCAGGCCCATGTGGGTTTGCGCTTTGACCAGAGCATTTATGACGACAGTTTTGCCGCCACCTGTTGGGCCCACAATCATGGTCGAGTGCCGGGTCATCATGGTCTCGTACATTTGCACCACTTTGTCCTCCTGTCCTCCCGTCCATCCATACCGTACCATACCCCGTGGAGCCAGCGAGAAGAGATGGCGGAGATGTGGAGCAAAGCAAAGTAAAAGTAAAAAGTAAAGCAAAGCCGAAGGCGTTGCCGTTGTTGGGATTTAGTTGTCATAAATGATGTTGCCGGAGGCGGACACAAGCGGACACCAGGTACCAGGCACGGCAGCATGAGGAGGACACGACATCACATGTCCAGCAGTTGTCCATATCCGGCGTTGTCCAGGGCGTTCAGGTTTTTGTGCGACATTTGTGCAACATTTTGTTTGATGAAAGTGGCACAAAAACCCAGTAGGAGATGGAGATGAGCATTGTGGGGTGGGTGTGGGGGTGGAGCAAAGAAATGGAAAATTGTATTAGTGAAAATTGTCAGCAGCAAGTAAGGAGAACTGGAGAGCAGTGGAGAGCAGCCAGAGGAGTGCAAAGTTGAAATTGGATGTGGGCTTTCCTGCCCTGCACTGCCCCTGCCCTGCCCTGCCTTGCCATGCCGTGGCCTGGGTCGTGCAAAATGCTTTGTAACATTTCCTTCATTTGCGATTATGCGACATGGCGCAATTTACAAAGTGTCAAAGTGCCAGGCAGGCAGGCAGGCAGGCAGTCAGGGGGAGGTCCATCCCACTGACAAGGACACTGTCATGTCCGGTAGCATTTCAGGTGCAGGAAAAGGAAAGGCCATCCTCCAGTCTTCAGTCTCCAGCCTGCAGCCTCCAGCCGCCAGCCTTCAGCCTTCAGTCTCCAGTTTGTGTTTACTGTCAACACTGTAATGACAGGGCAGAAACCAAGCCAACAATTGGCAGACGCACCTGATCGGGCAGCAGAATGTAGCCATCGTTGACCAGAACATGACGCACGGCGGAATTGAAGTCCGGATAGCCGACGCGCGGACAGTCGATGCCGGGGAACAGGTCCTTGATGAGTCCCAGGAACAGCGGCACATCCTCGAATATGAACTTTGGATAGTTCATGTCGCGCAGCACGCGCATCAGCACCACGGCCTCTGGCAGATCCTCCGACTGTCGCTTCATCACGCCGGCCATGCGGAGCACAGAGTTGAGCGAGCGCAGGCCCCAGTCGTAGTGGCACTGCTTCGACAGCTGCTCCTGCGCGAGGGCATACAGCACCGTCATCTTCTTGGCCAGCACCTTGGCCGTGAGGAAGCCGTCGGAGAAGAGCGAGATCAGGCAGATCAGCTCAAGGTCCGGCTTAATGCACGTCACCGGCCGGAACAGCGCCTTCACTGACTCCGGCAGCTCGGTGCGTCCGGCATAGCCGGGATTCATGGTGACGAACACACCGCACTTGGGATCCAGTTTGATCTCCACTCCTTCAAACTGAAAGGGACAGGTTCAGGGTTAATCCAGGCACAAGGGAGTGCCCCCGGACATGGGGGAATGGTGTGCTGTACATACCACAAAGCGTTCCAGCTTGCGGATCAGGCCGTTGCGTATGGTCTGCAGTTGCGTGGATATCACACTGAGCACGGAGATGTCGATGCGATTGAACTCGTCGAAGCAGCCCCAGGCACCGCACTGGACGAGACCCGAGAGAATGGTGCCCACGGCGCGATAGTCCATGCCCTCGCCACAATTGGTGACCACACAGAGCAGACCCATGGCCTTGGCCAGGTCCTTGACGGTTTCCGTTTTGCCGGTGCCCGCCGGACCGGCCGGCGCTCCGCCCAGATTCATGAGCAGGGCCTGGGTGATGGTCAGGTAGATGCGGTCCGTCAGGGGCGTGATCACCAGGCGCCCGTTGAGACCCATGTACTCGTAGCCGTAGTCGAAGCTGCCCGAGCACTGGAAGACGTGCAGATTGTCGTAGAACTTCACCCAGTAGAAGCGCAGCTGGCTCTCCCAGCTGAACTCGCTGGAGTCCAGGACATTGTCGCGCACAAAGCTGTCGATGATGTCGCGGGCATGGACATCGACCGTGCACTGGGCCTTGAACTTGAGGCGATCGTTGCGCGACAGATTGGAGCGCACCTTGAGGACGAGCTCCTCGATCTGGTAGTTGTTCTTGCTGAGGAAATCCTTCATGGCGCGCATATTGCCATGGTTCTGGGCCTGATCGAAGGCCTCCTCCACCTCGGCGGTCCACCACACTTGACTGGCGGCCAGGCCCACCATGCCCTGGTAGTTCATTAGCCACTCGGGTCTATAGAAATCGAAAGTGCCCAATGACTGTCAATTTAATACAATTGGCCATAAATATGCTCGGCCATGCGCCCTCGCGGCTTAAACAAAATAATAAATCGCGCGAAATGACAAAATTATACAGTCCGAAAGGAGAGTGGGAGCCCCGGCCTGACTCCCGGCAATGTAAATCACTGGCCATAAAAGGAATTGGCTGCTGAAGTCTCTGTCTGTCTGTTGTCTGTTTGTCTGTCTGTCCCGAGTCTCGCTTATTGTTTCAAGGGAAGCTTGTGGTGGATGTGAAGCAGGAGACATAAAATAAAAACATATTTTATGCCCCACAGCTGACGTTCGTCGAACTCTCACTTACCTTGCAATTTCCAGATCTGTGCCAAAGTCGTAGATGGCCGTCTTGCTTATGAAGCGGTTCGAGCGACGCATTTCATCCAGCACATCGTTCATCCAGTATTCGACGCGACCCTGGGCCCTGGCTGGAGAGAGCGGGCGAAAGGACAGAAAACAATAACCGCATAAATAAACCCCAGTTGCCAATATCAATAAGTGTGTATACAACATCGATAAAAATTGCTGCTGTACAGCCAGAACAGAAAGAAGCAATCATCTCCGGTTGGAACGGACCGACAGAGCCATGCTGATGATGCGACTGCGGGACTGCGGACTGTGAACTGGCTTCAAATTAATTAAAAGAAATTGGCCAAACAGCCAGTAGCTGCTGCAGACACTGCCAGACAATAATGCCATAAAAAAGTTCAATTTTAAAATTGGCAATCAGTGCGTACAGCACTGAATGCTGGATTGTGGCCGGGGCTAGGCTCTTCGGATCGGAACTGAAAGGAACCGAACAGAACGGAGCAGAGCAGAACGAAATGGCACGGAACGGAACCTACCAATATGACGGAACTCCATGACCTCTCCCTCGCTGGATATCATGGCGGTGACCATCGTCAGGCTGCCCTCCTTGACCAGACGCAGTGACTTGATGTTGTCGTACATCTGTGGAGTGGAAAGCGAGGGGTAAATGAAAATTGCAAAATCAATGCAGAGGAAAAATCAAAAAAAAAAAAGCACAAAAATACTTTTTATTTATAAGCCAAATAAATTCATAAAAATTTACCACGGCTCAAGGGACGTCTGGCTGGAAGTGGGTTCAATTCTGGATGCGGGTTGCTGGCTGCTGGCTGCTGGTTTCGATGCCATGCATGTGTTGCAGAAATTGGCGTAATTTCCGCCATGGACATTGGCCAGAACGAATAAACAGTGACATTAACTTTTATGGCAAGACTCTGGCTCATATACATGCACACACGCCCAGTCGTACATAAAAATAATGTCACTGGCAGTTTGGCAAATCTGTTGTTGTCACCAGCAAAACCGAACCAACCCCCACTTCATGGCTCAAACGCCCACCCACCCATAGAAGCTCGAACTGAAGCACCCCGGCCTTGCCATCTTTGTACCCAACCCACCTTAATGATGTGGTTCTGCACTGCAGATGGCTCGCTGCTGCCCAAAATGGAGAGCAGCTCATCGGTGGATATGAAATAGAAACGCGGAAAAATGCGACGCTTCGAGTCCAAATATTCGTTTAACGACTTCTGACAATTTTCCAAGCCAATGCCCAGGCCTTGTATATCCACTAAGCGTCCGGGTATTGTACAGAATGGCACCACTAACGGATTTTTGGCACAATCGACCATGATCTGCAATGGAAGAGGAAGTAAAGTGAAGTCAGAGAGTGGAGGAAAGCGGCCAATGGTAACGCCAGTTAGGGCAGTAAATTATTATGAAAGGCAATGAGCGAGCAACGGCCAAAACCGAAATATAATCAAACATATTAGAGAGCAGAGAACAACTAAACAAGGCAGGCCATAAGATGCTCTACTTATGGGTATGAAATATGGGCTAATGTGGGAGTAAGTTTTGTGCTTAGCTGGCAATCAATTCTTTTACCTTCGACACTCTGGCATTATTTGTATGTATTTAATCTGTGTCCAAGTGAGTGATGCTCTGACCGAATGCATCTGATTGTGAGTGTATAAACTTAGCAGGAATGTCGAGAGCAAATCAAAATAATAAATCATTTCACAAATGGCATCAAATATGGCGGCAAATGTTACAAATGAAACGTGAAGCAAACCGGTGAGTGAGAGGGAGAAGAGAGCAAGTGGCGGCTGGCAAGGTTAAGTGAAGTTAAGCGCCAAACACACACACACACACACAAATCTATCCATCCATCCATCCATCCGAATACACACACACAGATACTACTGCACACTGGTGTGCCCATAGAAAAGCCGATTTCATGGCAATTGGTATTGGTAGTAGGTAGGTAGGCAGGCAGGCAGGCAGCAAATGAAGCAGTAGTAGTGAGTGGGAAGGTGAAAGTGCTTGGCATTTGTAGACATAAGGACTCGCTCTCGCTCTCACTCTCTCTCCCTGGTTATGGGAACTGGGCCCACGATGCGTATGTGTAATGTGTGTGTTTGTGTTTTGTGCTCTGGGGAGGAATGTTATTGTATGTGTATATGGAGAAAGCAGTCGTTTGCATGCGTATTATGTTTACCGTTAAGTAAGGAGTCGCCATATTGTCGGCACACATTAAATCAACTCAAATAAATTGTAGCAGTAGCAGATACTAAGTATGCCTGGTGGCATGCCCCTGCCCACTGCTTAGGCAAACAACCAAATAACCCAATAACCAAATAACCAGAACAAGCAAATACAAGTTCAGCAATGAAGGAAGGGAAGGACATGGGAAGGGGAACCCGGACACTTACCCTTCGATAGGACTTGTCAATGTCATCAAATTTCTTCGCCTCCTCCGGCAGTTGTGTGCGAATGTCGCCGCCAATGAATATGCCCTCGAGATACAGCCACTTGCGCTGCACCACCAGCCACTCGTCGATGATCTCCGAGACCATGGCCAGCGTGCGTTCCCACTTGTTAACCGTCTCCAGAAAGGGGCCGATGAATCTGTGCACATCAAATGGGGTGTGGGAGAAACGTAACTCGAATTGGTGCAAATTAAACTTTTATTTTAATTTTGTTTGAACTCACTGACTCGCGCCCATGGACTGCAGATTCATGCCATTGTCCTCCAGCACCTGGCTGATCTCATCCACGGGTCCCAGCACCCAGCCGCGATCATCCATGCCCTTGTAGTGTTTGAGTATCTTGAAGGCCATCACCGCCCAGGTCTCCTCGACGGCGCGCACGCCGCGCTCAATCTGCAACTCCTTGATGGCATTGGTCAGGATCTGCTCGGCGATCTCCTGGTACTTGTGCAGCTGCATGGCAAACATGTTCTCCAGCGTGAAGCGCGCCGGCGACATGTCGAAGTACTGGCCCGTCTTCTCCATTAGCTGCAGCCAATGGCGCTCGCGCAGTGCCTCGTGTTTGAGGCTGACCATCAGTGGTACAGTGCCCTTGAACTGTTTCATGTGCAGCTCCACCTGCTGTCCCACCGGCTGCTGACGAATCTGTACCAGCGGGGTGGGCAGATGCAAAAGATTGGTTAGTTAGCTGCAATGCCAAATCAGTTGAAACAATAGTGTGGTTGCCACGCCTGTGGCTGCCCCGCATTGAATTATGACGAACGCGTGTCCTGTGGGCTGGTGGTTTTTGGTTTCTCGGTTAACTCCTCCCATTGCCGCTCTCTTGTTGCTGTTGCTGTTGCTGCTGCTGCTGTTGTTAGCCAAAAAGCGCATTCTGTTTGCACACAGTGCTGTCTGTTTGTTTGCACATGCAAAATTCATGGCAGTCGCGACCAACGCGCGGACATAAATCCAATGGCAGCGGCAACTGCAGCGCACTGGGACTGTCAACAAGTCGAGTAAAGGACAGCACACAGCACAGCACAGCACAGGATGGGCAAGGATGGTATGCCCCGCGGCTGGCATTTTAATTATTTCCAATATTGAACAAATTGATTTACATTTTAGAACGCCTGATTATGTAGAGCCTTTTCGCAGCAGTGTCAGGCCGTGCCGTGCCGTGCCGTGCCATGCCACGCCGCGGCTGTACGCCGAAATTATGCGCGATAAAACTGTGCATTAAAATATGTGCATGTCGAATGATTATATTCAAATTTTGTGCACACACACACCACACGCTGGCTGCTATTTATATTAATCCCAGCAGACTAATGAAATATTTGCCATACTAATCTACTTCTCTAGCAAAGCCCCCACCGCACCCCCCACGCAGTCCACAGCCCACACAGGAGGAGGAGACACGGACACGCCCAGGCCCGGGCCCACAAAACTTTTTTGGCTGCACACAAAACTTTTGGGGGGTGGCTGAAATTCCTCAAAAACTTGTTAGTCAAGTAAATAAATCAATTTGTCATAATCAGTTTAGGTGCAAAATTGTGTCGCTGCAAGGCGCGTGGCCGTGGCAGTGGCCCGGGGGGAATTACAGGTGACCAGAGCTGGCTGCAGTGGAGAGGAGCTGCTCGAACGGCTGTTACCCAGCAGGAGCTGGCAAAGGGCAAGGAAATGGTCTCTCATTCTTTTCGACCAGCCCAAGCCTTCGTTTAGGGGGCGAGACTGTGTGGGAGGAGTGGGAGGAGTTCACAGTTCAAAAGTATTTTGCTGTTGTTGTTGTTTGGAGGCGTCTGTAATTTTATGAAAATCCAAGCAGGCCAAAAACTTTGTTTAATTGGCAAAGTTTTCCCGCCCCGCCCGGAGGCGAACCGGAGGCTTACCGGCTTGGGCAATTTCCGGAATTCCTTCAGATAGCTCTCAACGCCCTCGGTCAGCACAGTGGGATCGAGGTCGGCCCACAGCGTCTTGCCCCAGATCTCACGCGCACCCTTCTGCGATCTATACAGTTTGTAGATCTGAAAAGGAAATTTTAAATAATTTAATCCGTTGAGAGGGGAACTCGTGCAAGGACTAGACCTGCTGGAGACCCTCGTATTCCGATTGCACGCGTCCAAATTCATGGTAGTCCACCATGGGCATATCGAAGAGTCGCTCGGCGTTGGCCAGCTCCTGGCGTCGCAGCTCACGCTCGTTGATCTTCTGGCCATAGGGATCCATGAGGCGTACGCCGCGCTCCAGCTCGCCGCCCACCGAGCCAGGGCCGTTCTCGTCCCAGTCCTTGATGAATTCGTCCAGCTGTCAATGGGAGAGGATGGCGAACGCAGGTTAGCTGCAGCATAAAGTCGCAAAAGATAGAGGCTGCAAGATGTATCCCTGGTCCTTTTTCGCCTCAATTCAAATGATAAACACTTCAAGTTAATTCATTTTACGCAGACGACAGCGCCAGCGTCCGCCGCTAACAATTGCAATTGACAATAATGGCTGAGCGCGCGGAAAAATCCAATTAAAATGCCATTGAAAGGAAATAATAATGGGGGAAGGAAACAAAACAGAATTGCAGAAGCACAAAGAACAAAAAGAAAGAAACGCCAAATAGCGGAAATGCAAAGTCGGCAGCGCCCAGCCGCAGCCGCAGCAGTCGCACCCGCTCCTAATCCCATTTGCAGGCCCTGAGGACTTCCTTTGCATCGCCCCACAACTTACATCATCGCAGAAAACGTCAATTTCAACGGAAGTCATATCGGCGAACTTCTGTTTAATTGGTTGCAGCTTCTCCGAGCGATACAGCGCCGAGAGGAACAGTCGCTTCCAGCGCTTCTCCAGGTGGTGGGCCATCAGCATGTCCTCGTAGGGGAACTGCAATCGGGAATGGAATGGAATGGAATGAAATGGGAGAAACGCACATGAAAATTAAGCAGTGTCCTTCAATTATCGCTGAGTGCAAATAATAATCATGAAAAGTGCCCGAAATTCACTAACGACCAACGAGGCGTGGCAATGCGGGGGCGGACCCCACCCAACACCCATCCAACCACCGCAAAACCCAAAAGAAAAGTCGGAAAAAAAAACTATAGCATAGCTTTCATGGCCGCCACCGCATAAATTTTCATCTGGCCTTTGCAGCGGATTGCAACGCCATTCAATGTGTCTGTGTCTGCGGCAGGGGCACTGGGTGTGTGTGTGTGTGTGCATTCATTCATTAATTTATATAAAATGCAAGTTAATTCCGTTTTGTCTGGCCAAAAGCTAAGCGACGTCGCCGCCGCCACGAAATGCCATCAATAAATGAACGAAACGAATCCCGAAAAATGGCATACAGCAGAGAGAGAGAGAAACGCACAGTAACTGGCAGCAGACCGGAGATGGTTCGTTCGCTCGTTCGTTGGCTGCTGGCTGGTTGGTTGGCTCCTAATCTGGGACTCTGGTCTCCGCTTTATTCGCTGTGTCCCCTGCTGCATTTATGTAACCACCAAAAACGGAAAGCCATTTCCAAATGGTCCAGCACCGCCAAATATGCATATGTAAACAGAAATAGAAACAGTCGCAGTCGCAGTCCGGACTACGGACTACGGACGGTGGATTTTGGGTGTGGGGATTTTGTCTGTAAAGCTGCTCATTTGAATACACAAATAAGCGCCATGGTTAGCAAACTTAAGCAACTTTCATTAAAGCAGCGAGGAATGAGTGGGTGCGGAGCTATTAGAAGGATTGGATTAGAGCGTGGCGGATGGGGGAAAGGGGAGAATCACAATCAGTGGGCAGCGGAGCGGCGTGCCAGCAAAATATGCAATTGAAATTCGTTTCAATCTGGTTTTTGTTTTGGATTGGCTGTGATTGGGATCAGATCGTATCGGATGCAGAATTCTTACCATAATTTTGTGCTCACTGAGCACTGTGAATGTCTCCTGCATTTCGTGTATCTTCTGCTCGTTGGTGAGCGTCGTCGATTGAATTGTGGCGATTGTTTGCATGACCAGCTTAAAGTCCTCCAGCTCGCGTGTGGTCTTGTTGAGGTTCATGCTGAGAGTCTGCCCCACAGGATATGCAATGAGTGGGAAGGATTGGGTGAGCAGAATTGACTTGACAATCAGGCAGTGGGCGTGGGCGTGGGCTGCCCCATCTGGCTGTACTCACTTTGATTTCGGTCCGCATTGCCCTCATGCTCTCGTTGACATGCAGCAATAGCTCCTCGCCCAGTATGGTGCACCACTCCTGAGCATGCTGCGTGATGCTCTGCAGCAATGGTTGCAAATTTATGCGCACACACTTGACGTCGTGATACTTGCGCATGCTGGCCATCGTTTCCACAATGGCCGAGTAAAATGTAAATTTCTCATCGATTTCGATAAGCGTCACTTGGCGCTGCACAAATTTCTGGCATATGAAACTCTTCTCGTAGGCCCACAGATTGAAGTACTTGCGGAATCTTTGAGGGACAAAGCACACACACACACAAACACACACGCACACATATATACATACAGTCTGAATAGGATTTGCTGTGTAACTTACTGCGTGACAAATCCCTTGGCTTCGAGCGCAATTTTGCCAGCCAAATCGTGAATATTTATGATGAGATCCACAATGGACTTGATCTGGACAATGTCCTCGTAGTATGTATAATTGAATTTCCACTGGGCGCCGGTTTCAACCAGCGGACACGACAGACAGGTCCCGGCCATCCAGCGCGTGAAGATCTTCAGACGCGACAGATAGTCCTTGGAGGCGGTGATGATGATGTTCTGCAGCTCCTGGATGGAGGGCTCCAGCACAATCTCCGACATGAGCAGCACGGCATTCACCTCGAACATGGGATTGTCCGACAGCAGGCGATTTATGTAGCACTTCAGATTCTGATAGGTCATGCTGTCCCCATGGAAATACAGCGCTTAATTGCTGATGAATGGAAATGCCGGACATTTAACTTACTCCACAATGCACTTGTATGTCTCCTCCTCCCAGAACTCATAGTAGGTTCTCATTTTGTCGGATCTGCCGGTGAATGTGCCGAGGACCAAGCTCTCCAGCTTGACGAGCACCGGTCCCAGTGAGTCGTAGAGTTTCTTCATTTGCGCCGCCTTGCGATTGCGCGACGACTCCAAGAGCTCGAAGTAGCCCTCGCACGGGTACACATCCACGCCGCAGTATTGCTCCTGCTTCTGCTTCTCGTCGTCCTCCTCCTCGTCCTTGAACATGGTGATGGAGGCGCCCGTGCTGGAGACGAACATGCGACTCCGCACGGGCTGCAGCCCGATGTCGCTGCGCGACTGACTGAAGTTCACGGCCACCGCCGTCGACTGCTTGTCATCGATGGTCTCCGAGTCCAGATTGAATAGGTTGTAGTTCTTGATCAGATCGATGCGGTTGCGCAGGTCCAGGCGGATGAAGTTGATCTGCGACACAATGGACGTGAGCTTGCGCAGCTGCGAGTTGATCTGCTCGCAGAACTTGCCAATGTTGAACGAGATCCAGGTGTAGCGGCCCAGTCCCATTTGGATGAACAGCTCCGTGTCGTAGATGTGGCCGCGCAGGAAGATCACCTCGGACATGGACAGATTGGCAATGATGCCCTTGTACCGATTGATCACCTCGCTCAGCTTCTCGTAGTCCTTGAACAGCAGATCCTTGCGCATGATGCCAGTGCGCAGCACCGACGGCAGCTCGAAGCCCAGATGCTCGAACAGCTGCCCCTCGAACAGGATGTCGAAAATCTCGCGATTCAAATTCACAACAAATTCGGAATCATATTCGATGAGAACTTTGTCGTCCACCAGTTCCCGCCAAATGGGCAGCAGGCGTTGCGACTCGCAGCGATCCATCACTGGAAAAAGAGACCCAAATGCTCGTAGTTCTAGTTGCCCAGCTGATGTCTGTCGGTCAACTTACGTTCACAAATGCTCAGACAATGCCTGTCCATGGGCGTGATATCCTTGGCCTTCTTCTCCTTGAACTGTGCAATGAACTGCAGACATTTCTGCAGCTGCAGATTGGCCTGCCGCGTGTTGCTGACCATCCACATGATCATGGCCGTCAGCACGGTGATGCGATTGATGCGGCACATCAAAGTCTTTGAGGCCGTGTCGCCGACGGTCGCCTCATCCTCGACATCTTCCAGCGACTCGACGGAGCCGCCAAAGGACGTGTTCAGGCTCAGGCCGCTATGGATTACCGAATGCAAATGTGTGGACGCACTTTTCGCCGTACTCATGCCCGCATGGGAGCCGCCTTCGCGTGGCTTCGCCTTCAGCGTTTGCACAGACTCGGAAATGTAATCCACTGTATCAGGGTAAAGGTCATGGGAGGGGTGGATTAATTTGTGGAATTATAATTAGTATTATGTGGAATTTCAGGACCCACTTGTGCTGGCCTTGCAAATGCGAATGGACAGGATGTGCGAGCGATTTGTGTGATTCACCAGGTACGTGGCGTTCTGGAGGTACGTGTCGAAGAGCACCTTCTCGAACTGGTACATGGTGGTCATCAGCTCGA
The DNA here is from genome assembly GCA_018150905.1 of Drosophila ambigua. Classification (NCBI taxonomy): domain Eukaryota; kingdom Metazoa; phylum Arthropoda; class Insecta; order Diptera; family Drosophilidae; genus Drosophila; species Drosophila ambigua. The sequence goes on from JAECWS010000086.1 coordinate 2,081,344, forward strand.
AGTACTGCTTAAAGGAGCTGCGCTTCAGGAAGCTATTCTTCAGCGCCGGATCGTCCTCCACCCGCTTGAAGGCCAGCACAGAGCTCTTCAGCTTACGGCCCAGCAGTCGGGCCCAGCTAATGGCACTTATCTTTGCCGGCTGATGCTTGGACATGGGTGGCGATTTTTTATGTTTCTGCCAAGGATGAAATGAAGAGCAAAGAGCATTTTACTGGTGAAACCTGTTGGGATATTTGTGCGTTGAGAACGTACCATAAAAACCCTCTCCACGGTATTGATTTCTGTGACAAAATAACGCAAAAGATTCTCATGCTTGGTGGCCACAAACTCCTGCAGGCTCTTGCGCGTATCGATGTTCATGGCATTGGTCACCAGCTGCAGCCCCTTCTCCGACGAGAGCAGCGAATTGATGCTCTGGTCGATGACACCCTTGGCCTCCTGCTCCAGGGACTCGAGCCGCCTGTTGAACTGCTCCAGCGAGTACTCCCAGTTCTCCCAGTTGCCGGGCCGGAACATATCGTAGTCGACGCTGTTCATTAGATCATCCAGCATGCGGTACACCTTTCGCATCAGATTGTCCACAATGGATGGGTCCGCAATGAGGGCCTTGAGGCGATGGCCAAACAGATTCTCGTACTGAATGAACACCCTGCCAATGTAGGCAATGTCCACGGCCACGCGGTGAATGTGATTGACCTCATTGAACAGCGCCACGCGATCGAACTCCCAGCGGGAGCCGGCACCCGATTCCTCAATGTGCTGACGGCTGAGCTTGTAGGCCTGCTTCCAGCAGCGCAGCAGATTGGCACAATTTGTGGCCGTCTCATGGGTGTACGTTGAAGAGTATCTAACGGCAGGGGTATACCGTGAAATTAAATGATTTTTCTGGTGCTGCGAACTCTCACCGGAAAATGTTCTCAAAGTTGATGATTTTCTTGACCTTCTGCACAAAGACATTGGATATCTCACAGAGCAGAACTTGCATCTCGGGGTCACGGCAATAGTAGCTGGACATGGTCCAAATGTGACGCAATCCCACCATTATATTTGGTATCTGAAGGACAGTCATCTTAAAGCTATCGAAGCTGCGTACTTTCTGCAACAACAAATATTTAATTTAAAAGATATTTCCCGGGGGGAGAGAGAGGCAGCAGCAGCTGCAGTATCCCCACCTCCAAGTAATCCGTGATGGTGCCCAGATAATCCGAATTTTCTTTGGCCAACTTGAAGCGATTCTCTGTGGTCTCCAGGATCTTTTCCCATTCGAGGGTCATGGGGGACTGGTCGTTCTGAAGACGCTCGAGGACAGCCAGCACAAAGTCGGTCTTCAGTTGTTCGATGGTGCCGTAGAGTTCCACCTCCATTTTGTGCCAGTATCGATACTCGGCCATCGGCGTGAATTCATCCAGTTTGGCATCCATCAGGGTTTTCAGCGTCTTGTTGAGAAACTTGATCCAACCCGCGACGACCTGCTCCAGTTGCTCCTGCGTGTAGGTGGGCACCAGGTCCAGTCGCTTCGGGTCCACAGGGACGCGGATGAGGGCCTCCTCGAACTCCACTTCCCCTTGGCCCGGCAGGATGTACGACGAGGGCATACTGAAGGCCCAGACAATGTGATTGATGGTCCAGCCGATCTCCGAATCGAAGTCATCGATCTCCTTGAGAATTCGCCTCTGGATGGGCGTGATGCGTGGCGGGGTGGCCTCCTCGGCGGCATGCTCCGCCTCCACTTTAGCCTTGGTCTCCGTCAGCATCTTCTCCCACCGCTCACCAATTGTCAGCTTCTCGGGCTTATGCTCCTCTGTGTGTGTGTGGGAATGACCGGGGACCATCTGGTAGAGAGATCTCCTCCATTTGAAAGCCAAAGATTTACGCACTCACCTTCTTCCTCCGATGAGGATATGATATCCGGCTTTGCCTTGGCCTGTCCCTCGGCTTCGTCCTCGTCGTCGGCCTCTCTGTCTGCCTCCGGCTTCAGGCTTCTGGCCTTCTCCTGCTTTTTGGCCAGAGCCTCCTGCTCCTTCTTCTTCCTGGGCAAGAAACAAACAAACAAACACAATTAACGTAGTCCGCGAAACGGCATTCGAAATTAACACAAAGCGTAATGAAAGGCAAGGCCAGCCGTTCCACCCTCTCGTACGCCCCGTCAGCCGATAAGAAACAAAATGAGCAACAAATCGGCAACAAAAGGGGCAACAAAGGATGCGCTCTGGACGTGGGATACCCAACTCTCGGATCGGATCCCGTCGACTGCGTTGGCATTTTTTAATCTACATGCCTCCTAAAAAAAAAAAGCCCAAGGAAAAAAACAACAACAAAAAAGACAGAAACGAGGGAACAAAAAATGCTTAACTCTGGCGGCGGTCAAGTGGCATTCGCGCTGCGCGCAATGAAAGGCCAAAGCCAATGCACGGATGAATGAGGAAAAGTGCGGCGGGGTGCGGGATGCGGCACAGGATGCTGCCATAAATGCTGCCTGCCAAACAAATGGAAAATGGCCCAAAAGACAACAGCGACTGCGACTGGGACTGCGACGACAACGACAAAGGCGCGAGATGGTGGCGCCACCGTTGATGGTAGCATGAAATCCGATTAAAAATAAAAATTTCTTATCGGATGCGCTGTAATTTATGTGCGAAAAGGGTTCTCTCTTCTGCAGGACCTGCACGAAAAAGGAACTGTAGCCGCCGCCGCCGCCGCTTTCGATGGTAACCAGCGATAAACGCAAAACAAAGGCAAACAAAAAAATATTTGCATCACCACCAAAAAAACAAAAAAAAAACGAAAAAGAAAAAGAAAACCAACATTCACAATCGGAGAGACAGGGAGAGTCTCACTCCTGAGTGAAGAGTGGGAGAGAGAGAGTACTCCACTCAGCACCGAAACCAATAAAGCGCGGGGCAGCAGAGCAGCATTTCCCTGCCACCAGAGGCATCCTTCTACATCCCACACCACACACACACAGATCTGCAATCCACGCCCTACGAATTGCGCCAACGGGCAACGGAGCGAATGGCGGCATTGCCTTTGTTAAAAGTTAAATACTTTTGTAGTTTAAGCGCTTTCAAACGAAATTCCGATGGTTTGGATAGCTCCAATAGACCCGGTCCCGATTCCTTGGCTTCGCTCGAAACATCCTCGCCAGCATCCCCGGCAGCGCCGCCAGTGCCGCCAGCGCCACCACCGCCACCGCCGGCTTGGCCTTCATAACTGTCCATTTGCTGGCTGTCCGTTGTGGCCGGTTCACGAAATTGATATTGAATGGCGCTTTTGTAGACCTGCCGCATGGAGAGATGGAAGGGAGAGAAAACAAATGTAAGGGAGGGGAATCAGAGAAAAAAAAACATAAATGCATATGCACTAGACGCGGCAATAATGCACAGTAGTACAGTAAATACAGTACTATACCTTTGGAATAAATATAATATATTAATATGCATGCGAAATATTCCATCTAAATATGTTAATATTTAATTTATGTATGAAAAATATTTAATTTATATATTAAACATATTTTAATTAAATATTTGTATATTAATGATGGGAGATGATGGGAGAATTGTTTTACATAAACAATAAACGGTGGAGAATAAGTGAGAAAATTGTAGAGTCGAGAGCCTGACCTGCGCCTGGACTTGCCTGTCTGAGTAGATTTTATAATAGATTCTTCGCGTTGATTTGCGCAAAAAAAAAAAACAAAAATGTTCCAATTTATTTTCAATCCAAAGAGCTAATATTATGGCTGCGCAGTACTCCCCTTTCCCCACGCTACTGTATAGACCGCAAAATTTGCAAAAGTCCAAGTCTTGCGGGGCAGGGGCTGGGGCTGGGGCAGTGGTAGCAACCAGCCTAATGGAAACCGCAGCCCATTTTGAAGCTATGATGAAGCAATTTGCGTTGGCGGTCACCGCTTAAGGCGGCTCGGTAGGCGTGATCCCACCGCCCCACGAACGAACCCGCATCCCCGACATCGGACCAGACCATCATCCGCTGGATGGAAGCCCCACATCGAAGGGGCATCCACATCCATCCATCCTCTGGCGTGCAGTGAAGCGGAAAAATCTTTGCGGCACAGCGGGCATTTTGATAGATGACTGCCTTGTTTTGGGAATTAATTACAATTCGTCACAACATTTTGTTTTGCGGTTGAGGAATGGACAAACCGATGAAGGGAAGGAAGAAGCGGACCAAAGCGGACCAAGGACATGCCACGAGCCTTTGAAACAATGGAGCTGCTGAATGCCTTAAAGTCTCCACTGATTGATTGGCGAACGTTTTATGGTGTGTGAAATGAGCAAAACGGGTGCAAATTTGAGTGATTTTGCGGAGAATACAATACAATACTCGTAAAATGCCAAAGAGGCATTAAGTGATGCGTCTTTTAATGTCCGATTACGGCGTAGAATGCCGGGATTCTGGGATGCTGAGATGCTTACCAAGTTGAGGTCGTCGCGCAGCGAATCGATGAGTGAACCCCGAACGGTGCCCAACAGGAAGAGCAGCGGCATTTCCGCAAAGCAGTTGGCTATCTCATTGAACCAGGCTGAAACGACGGAAAACGGGTGGCACAGATTAAGCTTAACAAATTAATAATCAGGAAAGTGGTTTGTTCTGTCTGTCTGTCTGTCTGTTTGTCAGCGACTTACGTATCTCCCTGCGATTCTTGCGCAAAATGTACACGTATTTAATTTTGGGATCCAATGCCGACGAATCCATTTCCCCAAAGTGGCAATGCAGCTGCGGGGTTTTAACATATGCTGGCACCAATTTCTGTGGAAATGTGAAACATTTAAGTACATATGTACCATGTACACAAACATATGTATATGCAGTACTTAGGGGTTTGCTTGAATGCATTCAAAACGGCAGGCAATGGATAATTGAACTAAAATGCAAGCTCGAATGAATTCGACTCTGCTATGCCTTATTTCTCATTCCAACTTACACACTGATTAACACGAAATCATCACGAAAAAAGTAGAAAAATACAATTAAAAATATAAATATAAATTCCGTTTGTCTGCAATTTTGAGTGCATTCCTGCAGAGATCCCTAGGATGTGCGATGTTTGTGAAGGAAATTAGGGCGTGGCCCAGTGCTGCCCATGCGATAGAGAATCGATGGAGAGCCAATTTCAATTCGCAAACTGAATGAATGTTACACTGCAATTAGAGTGAGTTGGACATAATGCTTACCTTCACCTCCACATAGACGGGCACGTACGTCTTCTTCTTTTTGCGGCCTGTAATCGAACAGTGTGTGGGAGGGGGGAGAGTGTGAATGGGGGGGAGAACGTTGGAGTGCATTAGTGCAAGAGGGCGAATAGTGAATGGAGGCGTGTCAAATTGTAGGAAGCGAGCGACAGAGCTGCTGATTGAGATTGATGGGACGGAACAAAGTGCAGCGAATGGAATTTGCATTCGCCATTCGCTTCATTCGCGCCATTCCATTTAAATGCAATGAATGGATCCACAGCCGAAACTTTGGCTCTTATCTTTGGGGCTCAGTGGCCAAATAGTGGGATTTGGGAGGGGAATGATTCAAATTAAAAGTTACAAAAGAAATGCAAAGGCGAAACTGAAACTGAAACCGAAAATGAGCCCCTTAAATATTTATGATGTGAAGAGTGCGACCAAAGATTCGTTTCGTTTGATATTAAGTTTTTGGACGGGCTACAAATTTTATGCAATCGCCAGAAGAAAAGGCGAAAACTGGGCAAAACTTTTGAAATTAAAAAATGGTTTGAACAGAAACAAAGAAAAGGAACAAATGAAAATGGAAATGGAAACTAAGCGAAAAGCCTTACCATTTTCCGTATCTGAGCTGGCTGCAGAAATTAGTTTTTGTAATGTAAAATGGTGGATTGGTGGATGAAGCTGTTTGAGGGCCGTGTGTATTTCCACTTACGTGACTGCCTGGAGCGGGCCGAACTCTTGCCACTGCCACCCACAGTGGCCTCTTCCTCGCCCTCCAGTTCCCCCTCCATGTCCGCATCGGTGGTCTCGCCGCCCGTGTAGGTGCCCTCCTCCACGCCCGCCTCCAGATCGGTGGTTGATGGACGGCCCGAGCCCGCCTCGACATCCTGTCCACCCTTCTTGCGTGCCTGCTTGGCTGCTGCTCCTGCCGCCTGCCTGCCGCCCTTGGTATCGCCCTTGCCCTTCTTGCCCTTGCCCTTTTTCTCGGGCGCTGAGGGCCTGGGCGGAGGGGGCACCTCCTCGAGCACTGTGATCTCCTCCTCGATGAGGCGATCGTAGAAGGTGCGCCAGACGAACATCACCACATAGTGGAGATCCTTCTGGCTCTCGTAGCGTTTCTTCAGGAAGCTGCTCACCGCCTCCTGGTTCTTGGATATCAATTCGTTCACATACTTTGAATCAAACACTCCCAGCATATTGGCAATTATCGTCTTGAGCCAAATGATGCGCGGCTCATCGTTGCTAATGGATCCCACCGAGTAGGTCGTGGAGCGTTGGCCAGTGGAGCGACTCTGTAGGCTCCAGGCATCTGAGAAGGACGACGCCGTCTCCCCGGGCGGCTGGTCGCCCTCGAATTGAAGATGTGCCATTGTGGAGTGGTCCCTGCCTCCTCTTATTTGAATTGATTGTTGGTTCTTGAGGCAGCAGCCTTTTGCCGGTGCTGCTTGTTTGGCTTCCTTTCGCTCTTCTTGGGGCTGCTGCTGCTGCTCCTCCCCCTACTTCTGTGGCACGGCAATGTCTTCGCGCGGCTGCACATCAAACGTTTGAGTTGATTTTACGGGATTTCTCTCTCCACCTTGCTCTCCCTGCCTCTGTCGGGTTCTACCTTTCCTTCTGTAGAAGGGAGACTGAGGCTCCTTCTAAACCACCTTCCTTTCCGTTTTTGTTGTTCTTTCAATCAATTTCAGCTGCCGTTGTGGAGTTCGTTTCCTCGCCGTGGCGTCTCCCTTCTTGTTGTTTGTGTGTGTGCTTACTCCTGGGCGTCTGCAAATCCTTTTGTGTATCCCAGGACAACAGTTGCGGCTCTGTGGCGGCACTGGCTGCAACTGCGGCAATGGCCAACTGCCAGCCGGTTCTAAAACCAAATATGAATACAGCCCGGGAATACCCAGCGAGATGTTTCCCTTGGCTCAATCTCCTTGGTATTCAAACACACGACGCAACTATTCGCGGACACGTTTCGAGCTGCTTCTCAATTTGTTAACAATCCTTTACGAAACATATTCTGGATGACTTTTATCCCTTACATTTTCAAGGCGTACTTTGATCTTCTATAGCTAGAATATCTAGAAATGATCTTTGCAGTATACTTTTGGAACGTATTATAAATGATATGCCATGTACTTTGCTCAGCGATTTCCCGATTCGATTTGTAAGTCTTCGACTTTGCGTTGCGTTGCGTTGTACTCCAATTGATTGCAGTTATGGCTATACTTTCTGTTATATTTGTAGCTGTTGCTGTTTTGATAGTTCTTCTTCCTGCTGGAGTTCCCCTGCCCAACAGTTCGTTTATGCTGTTGCCTTGGTTGTAGTACACTGCTTGTGGGGGTATTTTGATTCCGATGAAATGTTTGCCATGTGAAAAAGAAAAAAAGGGAAACAACATGCAGCTGCGTATATACACCAAAGAAAAAAGCCCTGAAATTTATTTTTAAATTTAAATTAATTAAAATATAATAATTAAATATTAATAGTTAATAATAATTAATTAAATTAAAATTAATAAATAATAATAATAATAAAAATAATATAAAAAACTCTGGAACTAGTATAGCCTTGATTCGCAATGTGTACACTATATATCCTGCATAGAGGGCTCTGTTTAAGGGTATAAAACGCTGCGAGCAGCCAAGCTGCGTGTTGCCTTTGCTGTTGTTGTTAGGCAACCCACCCAACAAATGCATTGGTTTAATATAATTTTGCTGATGCCTTTTCCTTTCACTTTGCCACTGCTGTTGCCCGTGCCCGTGCCTTTGCCTCGTTGCAGCTACATTTGCAACATGCAACAGTCGAATGCCCCCTGCCCCTGTTCCACTGCAGGGCACACGCCGTTGCGTAAACAAAACACGCAGCTCCGACTTAATGGCTATGCACATTAGCAACGTGCCAGGGCCGTTCGTTGCCAGGCGCCGGGTCAAGTGGCCGGCCCATAGTAAGTAGCCATGGCACAGGCAGGGGCACGGGCACAGGAATGAGGGAAACAGGAACGTGGTTGCTTGGTCGGTAGGTTGGTCGGTCCGTGGCTCAATAACTGTATATGGGGAAGCATAAATAGAAATATTTACTCGGCAGAAGCAGCAGCAGCAGCGTCAACAGGGCAAAGTGAGTGGATGGAGTAAGTAAGTGAGTGGGCTGCAGGGTGGTTGGGTGGTTGGGTGGATCCGATGGCTCTGTGGCTAAGTGCAAGAGCAAAAGTCAACTTTGCCATTAGAAATTGCCTAACAACCGACAACTGCAAAGGTCTTTGATGAGCTTACTTAAAGTGCATACTCGTTTGACCCGCTCCATCGAGGGAAAATGCAAAAATGCAAAAGAAAATATTTTTTCTCTCGCACGGAAAGGCATCAATGTGAGTGGAAAATAAACTCTCACTGATTGACATTGAATTTTTGTATTAATTATGGCCCTACCATGCCCTACCATATGCCATATGCCCTTGCCTTGATGTTCTCATCAGCGGGATAATCTATCAAATTAATGTACTTTTTAATAGCCTTGTCTGGGGAAAATCTTTGTGTTGACTTTACCTGCGGGCGCGGCTCTCTCTCTCGCCTGGCTGTTGCCTTGATCTGTCCTGCCGCCTCCCCACTATGGCATGAGGCAATACTAATTAAAATAAATGAACATTTACGTCGTTGAAGCCAAGGGTTGGGGGCCACAAGATTAGACGACGAAGGGTGACGTGGCTGTGGCTGTGGCCGTGCCTGGGGCCATGCCATGGCGGTGGCATCATTAAAATGCATGGCTCAAACGGTGCGTATACTTAATATAGATTGTATTGAGCGTAGCGTCCTGGGCTGCGGGCGCGGTGCGTCCTGGAACAGGATGATGATGATGAGAATTGGGCTGGAGGGAGGCGACTGTAGGGACACTCCCACGTTCCGTTTGTGGTGGCTGTAATCTTTATGCGTCATGTTTTTATTTGTATTTATTATTGCGTCGCTTTGCCACCGAATGCTACACAAGAGTGTATATATACACTGAGCCAAAAACTAATACGAATTTCATAAACTGCGAAGAGTATATTTCTCCTTAACGCAGATGCATTCTCTCAGTGTACATACACTCTGTTTGCAGGTGAAATATTCCACGCATCTAGCGAAATGAGAATTTATTGACTTGACTCTGTGCATGTGTGTGTGTTTGGCTGGGTGTATGTGTGTGTGTGTGTCATCTATAAGTGTCTTCTGCTCGCTCTCCGTGTTTGTGTAGCGCTGTTTCCGCTGTTGAATCTTGCCTGCAGTGTGGAGGAGGCTCCTTCGGCATGCCACCCACTGCATATTTATCTACGTCTAGGAGACACATCTCGAACAGCATCTCGCGCTTTGTTTGCATTTGTGCTTAATAACTTTTAAATGATGCCGAGCGTGACTCCTTCAAAGAACGAAATCAAATGGAAAACGTGTGTGTGCTGTGTGTGTGCCGTGTGTGTGTCTGGGTAAAACATCCCATAATTAGTGGCAACTGCAACGATACAGGTACGTATCTTTGCCCCATTAAAACCCCTTCTCAATAACCTGATACTCTTTAGGAGGGGAACGGAAACCTTGGAATCTCATTCTCCGAAGATATTCAAATTGTCTCTCCTCTTTTAGAGCCTTTCGTAGGGCAGCAGGTCCTGACCTGCCTGCCAATAGATAAACAGCTACTCATAAGTGTGGGTACTGGGGGGGTGGGAAGGGCTAGCAGCCCAGCCAAAGCCGCTTATGCTTATCGAATGAGGAGAGGGAGGCCCAATGCACAGACAATGAAGTTTCGAAATTTCATTCCCGTAACGCAGAGGGCCTTTGTTTCGGGCTTCAAACATTTTGGAAATGCCCCATAATTGATGCAGGAGGTGCATGCATTCGAAGCAAGGCAATTGCATCCAAATATGCTTTCGAATGCTCTCCGACAGCAAATCCGGTGATGCCCCACGCCGTAGCTCATGAGTCCGTCCGGAGTCCAGACCAAGTGCGGTCGAGCGATCTCTGCTGGGATGCGGAAGTCCGAGTCCTGGACTTGCGTGTGCCTGGATGTGTTAATTAATAAACGAAGTCCACTTTAAGACGACGCCTGCCTGCCGCCTGCCGCCTGCAATGCCACTCGATTGCCATGGCATCGAGGCAGCAGCGGGGCAGCCAGGCAGCCAGGCAGCCAGGCTGCCAGGCTGCAGCAACGGTAACCTCAACGATTTCAATGCAGTTTCGGGTTGCGTTTGCCACAAAAGCCGAATGCCAGCAACTGACAGAGATTGCCAGGCTTTGCGGATAGTTAATGAATCGACGCCCAAAGGCCGGCAATCGGGGAAAATATGCTGCAGAGTTCCGCCCCCCTCTCCCACGCCATCACACACACACTCCCTTCGATGCCCGATCTCTTTGAGAGTTCGAGCAGCCATTGCCCAAATGCCGCATTTTTGAAGTAATAAAGCGCTGGGCTGGGCTGGGCTGGTCAAGCCATGCCCTGCCGCTCGCTTGCCTTCCCGCCCAGTGGATGTTTCTGTGTGTGTTGTGGTTGCTCTGATTGCAAATTACACCAGGCAACACAGATTTCAGAACAAACAAAGAGAGCCTTGAAGTATGTACTTCAAATCGGTACAAAAATCACTTAAAATATTCGAAAAATCCCTCGAATATGTCTAAAAAAGGCGCCAAAACCATAGCTAGCAAATATCTGTCAGCCCTTTTTCCATTGCGGTCTGTTTTATTTAAATATGAACAGTGACGAACCGCCAAACAATCACAGTTTACTTCTGCTTTAAGAGCTTTTCCATCGTGATTTTTAAAGGACCAATTATGGTCAAAAATATTTTGTTCTTAAATGATTGGCTAATATATATAAATTATAATTATAATTATATATAAATTATAAATATTATTTTCCATAATTTTGTTCACAATAAAAGTTATAAAATAAGGCGATCAGTGGGATTAAAAAGCATTAGTATTAAATAAGGTCTTTTTTCTTGGAATTTGTACCTTTGGTCACTAATTTTGAACAAATGTTTGACTTAAGTTCTTGCTCTGTGGAACTGTCCAATATTTAATTGAAACTGCCAGTAAACAAAAACACATCCACAGAATTTCAGATAAATAGTTTCAGACAGAGAAAAAACCCTGTGCGTTTTTATTGCCTCTCTCACTATCTCGTCATAATCAAATAGAGAGCGAGCGAGAGCCTTTTGATGAGGCCAGCTCGGTTTGAGCTTTCGAAGGAACGATGATCGGTGGAGAGAAACTGAATACCAAGTACCGACAGCCACCGAGAGTATATTAGACTGTGTCTTCATGCAAGAATCCAGTTTGATGTCTCGAACCAATTTAAATGGGCACTCATTCAGTTTTTGTTGCCTGCTGTTGCTTGACTTTTACCAATTTCAACTGCTGCTTGGTCGTTGCTCTTGGCCATTTGATATGCCGTTTAGTTCGTTGGCTAATTAACATTGCTTTGCTCTGATTGCAGCAGGGACATTTCCATTTATTTCTCATCACTCACACACACACACACGCACACACAAGCTACAGTCGAAGGAGAAATTTTCACGAAAAGAATCAGAACTTGTCTTCAACAATATTATTCAAAAGTCTCGACTCCAGCATTGGCTAAGTCAACTTTTGGCCACAGTAGAAAAGTTTTTTGACTGACTCCAAGTTTTATCATATTTTTGCACAGTCAAATCTCAGCGAAAGATTCTCTACCCCCTGCCCGAAGTTCAATTTGCATACAGAGTTGGAGCATTATTTTTATTTACCTGATTCCAGCGCTGATTTATGATTTTATCGTGAAAAATGCAGAGCAGCTAGGACGTGGACGTGGACGCGGACGTCGACGTGAAGCGACGGAAAGGAAAAGCGAAGCGCACCGAAAAGTCAATTGAAATGCAAACGTGGGGCCAGTGGGTTGTCTAGGGCTGTCCTGGAGTTTTGGGGCCAGGCCAGGCCAGCGCCAGCGCCAGGACTCTCTTCTCTCTCTCTTGTTTGTATACGTTGCGACCGTTGCGTGTTGGCCATAACTCAAAGCCTGAAGCTTTGTTGCTTACCAATTGCGATGCGATGGCGTCACGTGTTTTCATTTGGCGCCTCCTCACTCGCCTTTATGCCAAGTGCTTCGTGGGAATTGTCACGTCACAGGAAGTTGCAGCAGAGGCGACGTCATTGACTCATAAATAAAGTTAGAGCCGGCAGGAAAGCGCTGCTCCTCCTGCTGCTGCAGCTGCTAGGTGGGAGGAGAATCCTCTCTGCTGTCTCTGTCCATTCGAGCCAATTGCAGTGATAAAATTTAGTCCGAACATTGGTCGAAAGGATGTGCTTCGAATGTGCAGTGCTGGAGGAAAACTTCCGCCTTATCCAAAGGATTGCCAATGGCTGAAGATGCATCAACAGACAGGCGGTCTGCAGAGAATAGTATTTTTCTTGTGCGGTCGTAGAAGATGTGCGGGCTAATTGGGATATTACATAGTATCGATGAGAAAGACATTCGATGGAAAGGATTTTATTTGTACAGAAATTACCGAAAATTAAACTTGTTTTTCTTTCTGTGCATTCTCTGGAAATTATGCAAATGTTCTTCTTAGAAAGGTTCATTTGCAGCTTTAATTCGTGATAGATCTGCCCGAATTATCCGCATTCATTAACACAATTTACACCATTAAGTGTGTCCTTAAATTGTATATTGTCCTTTGTGCGGCAGATACGTGAATGGTGCTCTGGGCGCGCAGGCTGTCATTCAATGTTGCCAACGGCAGGTTCCTCGAGAGCTGCAGCTGCAGCCGCTGCAGCCCCAGAGCTCTGCCATGTGGGGAATGGAGGCATGGGGCATGAAGCATGTCCTCTGCAGCGGCAGCCGTCATACGGCGTTGTTTCATTAAAATATGCAAGCAATATTGCGGCATAAAAACACACACGAAATTATACAAAAGCAAGAGACAAACGGACGCCCTCACCCACATGTGGCACATACGGATACTGGGGGTTGAATTTTTCATAATTTTCCAGCGTTCGGGGGAAATATTTTGCAATATTTAAGTGATGTTGGAGGAGGATGGTCCTGCTGCTGCTGCTGCTGCAGCTGTCACGGCAGGATGGTCAGTGGATCGAGTGGTAAACAGACAATGAAAGAGAGAGAAGGAGAGAGAGAGGGAGAGAGAGAGTGAGCAAGAGGTAGGGTAGATAGAGACAGAGACAGTGGGCGACAACAAACACATTGAAAGCGCATTTATTTGTCACTTGTCACGCGGTGCAATGTCGCGTCGCGGCGCGTTGCGTCGTTGGCCAACTGGCATTTTATAATTCCCCAACGTTTTTCCTCCTTTCCTCGCCCTCCCAGAGTCGTTGAGAAATTTCACTTGATTGTCTGCCACACACACACACACACACACACACATGCATACAGAGACAGAGAAAATTGGGGGCACGTTACTGGTGCGGTTTTTGGTCTGGGACAAGGGCTGAACTTATATTAATTACCTGCATGTGGCGGACAGCGGTCGAGCGGCGGTTGGTAGACGGCGGTCTGGTCTGTCCATCTGTCGAACTGTCATCTCTTTCGTTGTATACAGGGCGTATGTGTGATATATGAACGAGTGTGGGACGGGAGACAGCAGACGGACGAAGACACTTTTGCGACAACGAAGGCTGTTTTCATTTAATTTCATGTTTCAATTTTCAAGCAATTAACGCATAAAAGGCCGCTTCGGCCTTGTCCAAATAATTGACCAAGATGGAAACACAGTCAGGCTGCAATTTTATATGCAAAATGGCTTAAAGCGAGGGAGAAAGGAGAGAAATAATTGCACAGAGGTGGAGGTGGGAGTGAGGTGGTGATGGGGTTGGGGTTGGATGGGTTTTGCATGGGGTCGATTCTCTTTTTTTTTCTAATAAATGAAGTGAAAATGTTTTGCGCAAATAAATTTATGAGGCATGCAGCATCGAAATTATGATAAAAGATTGAAATGTGTGTCTGCCACCCTGTACATATATGCATTAGTGTGTGTGTGTGTGTGTGTGTGTGTGTGTGGCAAAGCAAATATGCGCAAATTCGTGTTCTGGCAGCAGAAGTGGAATGGAAACGTGGAATGGAGGGGAGTGGAGTGAAGTGGAGAGCATCGGCGAATAAAATGGAGCGCCCAACCAAAAGTGGCGCGTACTCAAACGTAAAATGTTTGTTTGCGGCTTTCGAAAGCCAGCAAGGAGCTCGCCGCGGAGAGAGCGCTAGAGTTTGGGACGGCAGCAGCAACGTGCACACATCAATCACAGTAGCAGGGTTGTCCATGCCCATGCCCATGCCCATACGCCGGCAATGAACAAGCAAAAGAAAGGGCACAAAAATCAGATTTAAGGCAGCAGCTGTAGATACCCTTGGAGGTTCACAAATACTTTGGATCGTGAGAGAGAGAAAAGTGCAGATCATAGATCATGGAACTGCATAGAACACGAAATATTTGTACTTTGTTTCGGGCAATAGAAAATAAATCTGCTGATTGCCGATCAAGAAATGTAGAAAATCATTGCAGATCTCATAATCGTAATCGAATACACCTTTTTATTTTAAATTTATATTTTGAATTTTCTGCTTTAGTTTTTCATTCGTAGTCGCATTTTAAATGTGATTTTATGTATTCAAATCATTATTATTTTATTATTATAAAATTCTTCCAATTTCAAAACATCGTCTGACTGTCATTAGTTATCAGTGATAACTTATCACCGTGAAAGAGTACGAAAAATAAGCTGCGAACGAATGCTGAAATTCTAAAGATGCCCATTGAGCGAGAGAGAGGGAGAGAGAGAGAGAGTATGAGTTTGTGTGTTTCTGTACATTCATAACTAAAGCAAAGTGCAAAATAAATATACATAGGTGAGTGTGTGTGTGTGTGTGTGTGTCTGTGTGTAAGGAGCGGAAGGAGTGCCGCATACACCCAGCTACACATTCAACGCTGATTTCCGTCACGTTGAGCATACAAAGGAGCGGCAAGGCACGTAAGGCGGCGCACCGAAAAATATCTGGCAATGTGTGGCAAAAGTCGACAAGGGAAAACGTAGAGACCTGCCATATTCCATTTTTCAAGAGGCAACAACAGCAGCAGCAGCAGCATCAACGGTATCGACTGCTGCAACAATCGTAGTGTGTGTGTGTGTGCTTGTGTGTGTGGGGCATGCTGCAGCATCATCAGACACCTGGCCGACACACGACTTCTTCTTCCACTTCCACGTCAGTGGTCGAAAAATGCCACACAGAACTGTGTTTTCATTTCTAAAATAAGCAACATACACATATTGATCGAGGAACTTTTCAATTAGTTACCAAAACAGGGAAAAACCCAAGAAAATTCATAGAAAGTTTTCCACAGCGTTAGTCAACAGCAGAGTTCAAACGGATTTTCCTGTATAATTTGGCCAATATCTGAGGCATCCTAAATGGTTTATCTGTGTGATATTTGAAGACCAGACCAGAGATGCGAGAGATATGTGCGGCAAATGCAAATTAAATTCGAAATGTTCCACTTTTCCAAGCCACTTTAATGAAGACAACTATTTGTGGAGTTTGTTTTCTGGAAATTAACGCCCAAAAACTCACTGCCATGGATGGCAAAACTAAACATCAGGTAAATGAATTTCCACACCAAAAAGAGAAACAGAGAAAGAGAAACACACCGTACAGTGGGAATCTCTACCAGTCTCATTTACCGAAATATCAGCGACTTTCGCTGACGCTGACGGTGTGATGGGGCATGTAAAATCCATTCTGGGGCAGCGGAAACTCTTTGCTTAACTGGCGCGGCATGCAACAAGCAGTGTGGAGGAGATGGGAAACCCAGTGACTTTCAGCGCTGATTTTCAACTTAATTAATTAAAAGCAAATTAAAAGTTTTAATCTCTGCAACAAATTGTGTTGCCTGAAAGAAGGAAAAAGTGCCTACAACATTGTTTGGGTGGGCAACAAGGAGAAGGAGCAGCAGCTACGCCACCCACTGATGAGCAGAAATAATAAACTGTAGCCGACAAGGGCTGCTATTGGCGATGCGAAAACAATCAAGTGAAGGCGCCACAGAAACAGAATGAGATAACTGAAGCTGAAGCTGGAGCTGGAGAAACAAAAGAGTTTTCTCCGATGAAAGGATTGGCTCCATCTCTGGGTGTTTTTTTTTTGGGGGTGTGTTCGGGGATGTTTGGTTTTTCATAAGCCCAATGTAAGCAGATTTCTATCTTAATTCAACGCACAAAATTAACAAATTTCCAAGCAAAGCCAAACAACGGCTGACACAACAACGAAAGTCAATTTGTTCAAACGATTTGTGGCATGAAAACTTTTCCTTCCATTCACCTTCTTTTGTGCGGTTTGTGTGGTGGGGAGGGGGAAGGGTGCCAAAGAGCATGTGTCTTGTAATATGAAAGTTTATTTGTGCAACTTCTACGGCTTATAGTTATTTATCGCTGTTAAAAATACACTTAGAGCTTTAAGCTTTCGCCTTTTTGTGATCAATGGCCGGAAATCAAAGCCAAATGGAATGCACGTACATAGCTCTCTGCAGCAGCTTTCCAGCAGCAGCATTATGGATGCAGCATCTCCTAAACGTCAGTCTCTGAATTTATGATGCCTTCCGCCTGCTGCATTCATCACGTGGCAGCCGTCAACAGCTGCATCGTCCAAGGATCCATCGTCTTTGGATGGGTTGTCATAAAAGATGCTCATCATCGGTTTTCTTTTTTTTTTCTGTTTTTTTTTTGGGTATCATAAAACGTTTTGTGTCGCAAGCCACGCCTGGAATAAAATAGTCCCAGCACGAATCTTTCCTTGTGGAATACGATACTATATCCCTTACTAATTGCGCGGCTCTTGGGCTCTTGGGCTCTTGGGGGGCCCATAAATCTGTAGGCTGTTTATCGGTGGGCGTAGCGTTGCAGCAGCAACGTCTTGTTTTGCAATTTGCCTAAAATGAAAACTCACTCACGCCAGCCAAGTAATCCTTGGGCGCCGCATTTAGTAGCAACATTTTATTGTTGAGTTTTTGGCAGAGTCCGTGGCCGCCGCTTCGCGTCGTTCTGTTGTCTGCCACTGCCACTGCCCGTTGCACTCGTAAATGTCATGCCATGCATTTGCATTTCAATTTCCATTACAATTTGGAAATGCCAAAACGTGGAGCGGGGACGCCCCCGCCTCGTTGCTGTTTTTGGCCGCGATTAGCGTGCTATAAATCCAAAAATGTTGCCTGCATTTTAACATTATTTTGTCGGCCATCCCCAGCAGCAGCCATCCAGCAGCAGCCACCCAGCAGCCCAGCAGTCCAGCAGTCAGCCAATAGCCACTGTGTTTGTGTTGGCCCGTGACGTTTTTCTGTTCTGTTGTTAAATGCATGCAAAGACCATAAACCAAATCGTTCGACGTAAGCCACGCCCCCCATTCGGAAAGGGGCAGGAGGGGCTTGGAGGAGGCTGTTTGAAACATTGTCCTGCAACTCCGGAATGGAACGTACGTACGCTTCAAAATATGCAACTCATTTTGCTGGTGATGTATTTTTTTTGCTTTTGGTTTTTGGCAAGGGCTTTTGGGCACGGGGCTGGTATCCTGTATCCCATTTGCATTATTTGTAGCCCCCGATACGCATTTAATTAAAAGGGACGAACATTTGCATTAGTATTGGACTTGGATTAGCATTAGTTATACGCACGACGAAGCCAAGCCTCCCTCCCCTCCCTACCCCATACACACATTCTATTTCGCACAATCCGAAAAAACAATAGCAGCAAATCCGTCGCTATATTATGGATTTATTTCTGGCTTAAATCTGGGTTTCATTTTTGTCTCTATCCGGACTTGATTCTTTGCTTTAATCGTGTTCCATTCGTCATACATTTTTGGTTCATTCTGAGCTTCACTCTGGCTTTATTCTTGCTTGATCATTGTGGGGCTTCGTTGTTGTCATCATTCTTGTTTCATGCCAGGATTCATTCTTTTAATAGCCTTCATTCTTTCTTCGTGGCTCGTTCTGCCCTATTTCGGCACTCATTCCTGCCTTCATTCTGTCTTCCTGCAGCCTTTATTTCTTACTTCATTCCTTGGCTGTGAAGTCGGGAGAAGTCGGTGAGAAGCTAGTTTTACGCGTAATTATAGTTGATTTACTCAGCGAAAGGGATATAACCCGCACGTTTACTTAGTAGCTGTGTGTGTCAGCAAAATATCCAAGTGGATTGAAGAGCTACTCCTCACACTCCTACTACTACTCCCACTCCCACTCCCACTCTGTTCTGGTGGCACGTGTGTGCGGGGCACAACTCGTTTTGCCTACTCATTTTGCGTTACGCATACGCCATGTATGTGCTTCGTGCTGGGAGAGCTGTGTGGCGCTGTGTGGCAATATGGTTACGTGTAAAACTTTAAACAGCGCGATGACTGCACAATTATGGCGCCGTGAGAAGGAGAGAGCGAGAGAGAGGGGGAATGGGGCATGCGGCATGGGAAATGGAAATGGGGGAACGAACTGAAATTGTGGTTGGGTCTTGGCTGCAGCCAATGGCTTGTAAATAATACGAGCAGGTAAGCTCCGTGGCAGGTCGCACGGCATAGCGTTCAAGGCTCCAACCGTTGGTGCAGCAGCGTTTGTGGTACGATGGTGCCTCTGGTGGCTCTGGCTTTGCCATTTTGTGGCCGCTGTATCGTGGCAGGGCTTGTGGCGGTGCCACCACGGGCTCTGCTGCAGATCTGCTGCTGCTCTGTCGCTGCTCTGCCTCTGCCGCTGTTGCTGCTGCTGTTAGTGCAACTAATTAAGACAAACTAACGTACTAGCGGAGGGGAGTATCCTTGTTCCCTGGGGTCGTGCACACGGGACCCCACACACACATGTCCTTGAGAGGTAGCGGTGCTCAAGGGCGAGCCGATCCCCCCACCATCTCTTCTGCAAAGAGATGCGTACGTGTTTTGATATATGCTTTTGTTACAATCACAATGTGTTTACACGGAGCGCAACAGCGAGCCCCATGCCACCCCCGCCGGGGTGGGGGTTGGGGGGTCTGTTTGGGTGTTTGTGTGTGGCAACAGGGCGCCAAGTGCACTTAATTTGTTTGCTTAATTTACAAAACATGAGACGCTAGCGAGGCTCAGTCCTTCGGTCGGTGTTTAGTCCATGCTCCCATGCCCCCATTCTTCATGCTCTGCTCAGTCCCTTGTGTTGTATGTTCAGCACTCACACTCTCTCTCGCCGGCTGCGGCAGCATCGCTATCGGTATCAGGCTCAGCCTCCTCTCCTCTCCGTATCCGTATCTCTGCCTCCTGCTGGTGTTGCATGTAAGTGCAGCTGTTGACTGGCGACATGAGAACATGGACCAGCCAGCGCTTTGACAATGGCACCATTGTAACCTCTGTGTGTGTGTGTGCGCGGCTTGATAACGAGTTCCCTGTCTTAATTATACGTACCTTAAGGATGCCCCGAAAAGATTCCAATGAAAAGTCGTGCAATAAAAAAGGGGGAAAGCTATTTATTTCGTTGGATACCCTTTGGAAGCTGGTACTGCATTTTAATTATCTTTTAAGGACATTGGAAATTTAACCTTAAATTCATGTTTTAAATCAGAGATCACAAATAAAAGTAGTTCTAGCTTTAAACAAGTCTTTACGAAATTTCTAAAGCAAAAGAAATAAATATAGTCGTAGTTCCCAGAAATGTCACCGCCAGGCACAAATATCATTAGACATGATCATTCACGTATCAGTCTATAGAAATTGCCAATTAAAAGTTTCCTTTTCGGAATATGTGGCTATGTAATTTGGTGTAGCTTTCGAGATGAAGATACCCAAATCTGTTCTTCCATTAAAATAAAACCAAATTTAATTACATTTTTTTTTTATTATTTATTTATTTCATCATATAATTCTTGCCTTTATCGCATTTAATTTTGAGCTAAATTCCACGCCCATTTTGTGGCGTGCATTTGGTTGTCTTTTTGTTTTTTTTTGGTTTTTTGTTCTTCTTTTCGTTTTGTTGCCTCTTTAGGGGGCGTGTGGTTTGATTCTGGTTTTGACCGTTTTGTGCGGCCTTTGCTTAACTTCCATTAAATTATCCATAATTATATGCATATTTAATATATAATTTCATCGCGCTTCATCATTGCCTTCGGGGTTGTGTTTTGTTTTTGTGTGTGTTTTCCTGTATTTAAGTTTGATTTTACATTTTATTCTTAGTGTTTTTGTTTTGTTAGTTTAGTTTTAAATTTAGTTTTTTTGGGGATTTTGGGGTTTCCAGTTTTTCATTCGGTTTTCGTTATTTGATTTTTCAGTTATTTGACCGCTTTGCAATATGCGATCAAATAATTTTCGTTTTATTTTAGAAGATTTTTATTCGTGTTTTCGTTTTTGATTTACAATATATTTTCTTTTTGTCGACATTTGTTTTGTTGTTTGTTCAAACATTATCTAAATGTTTTTTGTTGTTTTTTTGTTGTGAAATCAATGCAGAGTCCTTTAGCATCTGAATCTCCAAAAATAGTTGGTTTTTACTTTTACTTTCAGTAGAATATACTCTCAACATTATTCATCCTAACACATACGACTCATACGCACTAAATTCTTTCGATTCGACATTAAATATTAGATAAATATATATTGTATTTATATAATATATATTTTGCATTTAGTGTGTAAATTTAGTCTAAAACAAAGTTTCGTCCTCCGTTAAATTAACAATTAAATAAAAATCAAACAGAAACCGCAAATTAAAGCCACAATTGAAATACAAATATGAATCCAATTAAACTGCATTCTGCCCCGATATTCACTTTTGATTTTATTTTTATTGATTTTCCTTATGCAAGTAATTAGTTTGTATATTTAGTTTTTTTTTATCATAGCTTTAATTAATGTTTGCCTCCGCACGGGGGTCCTGCTGCTGCCTTTGTGCATGGTTTTCGTTTTTTTCTTGATTCGTTCATTGATTTATTTTTATTAATTTATTATTTTGTGTGTGTGTTTTTTTTTACAAATATTATTTACACGGCTTATGTGTCTAGGTTCTGCTGCGGCTTTCTTGTTTGGAGGGTAGGGTGTACTTATAGTTTTTAAATTTTCCGATCTCTGACTTATGCTTATTAATTGTTGTGTTTTTTTGTTGTTGCCACGTTTTTTCCTATGCAATTAGTTTTGCGTGTGTTAATGTTAATGTTAATTAAATTAAATTTATGGATTACTTTTCACTATTTTAATGCTCTTCCATCGATCCACAACAATCTGCTACGCCTTTTTACGTATTCAATCTATTATATATCTTCTTTTTTTCGATTTTTGTTTTGTTTTTTTTTTTTTTAACATTAATTATTTTAACATTTCGCCTTTCCGCACCGCCTGATCTTCTGTGAGAGCCTGTGCAGCCTTTCACTACAGCTTTCAGTTATTACTGAATATTATAGTTCGTTATTATCGGAATGTTGCATGAAGAATGGCCGCAAATGAATAAATGCATTGAAAATATACCTCAATTTGAACTGTGAACCTGCGATGAGCGACGCGACCCCTGTTTCATGGCAAATAAAAAACAATATAAAATACAAGGACATTTTACTAGGCGCTGACAACGATTTTTCTCCTCGTTTTTCCCCCCTCCCTCACTTTTTTTTTGTTTTTTCCATATTTTTTGTTGTTTTATTTCTGGTTTGTGCTGCAATTAAGCACGTTGCATCCACATACTCATTCATATTTTTGTATAGTTTCTTGTTTTTGTTATTTTTTAATTACACTTTATGTGCCGCCGCCTCCTCCTGCTCCTCCTGCTCCCCTTGCTTCGTCTCTCTTCTGTGTGTTTGCTTTCCAATAATAATTGTTTATGTTGCCCCATATACCGGTCACAGCTGTGCCACCGCCAGCGTGGCCAATGCGAGGGTGACAGAGCCCAAAGCGCTGCAGCAGATGCACTGTGAGGCGCCGGTGAGCGCCGAGTTATCCGGATCGCCATTGGCATACCGCTTGGAGCCCTCGAGGCCGAGTAGATTGGGCGAAATGGTGGTTGGCGGCGCATTGCTCAGCCCGATACGCTGCTGCACGCTCTTGTGGAACACATGGAGTATGGAGACCTCGCAGAGCAGCATTATGTTGGGCTGGTATTTGGGCATCGCCTGGAAGAAGCCCTGCAGCACCTGGCTGTGCGGATAGATCTCCAGCGAGGAGTACGTGGTCGAGCCCTCAAACGCGTCCTGTGTGATGCGCTGCAGGGGTGTTTTATAAATCTGAAACAGAAAGAAGGAAAAGGCGGCAAATGGAGGAATCAGTACATGCAGCATTTTTCACTGTTTCTCGCTCTCATCCAGCAATCATTAGCCTTCACTCACCTTTCGTCCGTTGATGTACCATGTAATGTTCGCCGGCGGATAGGAGGGACCCACAGTGCACACAGCCTTGAAGTTGTCATTGGCGCCAATCACCTTCTTGTCCACCTGCATCACCGGATCATCTTTGGGCAGCTCAATCACTTGCATGTGCGCCGACCGTATCTCGGTGTGGAAGAGCGGCGCATCCTCGGAGACCTCGCACTGATAGCTGCCGCTCAGCTCTCGGGTGACACCTTTCAACGTGACGGACGTGGCATCAGAATTGGTGAGCTGCAACAAGCAGTAAAGGAAGTGGAATACACCGTCAGTACTTGCCATCAAAAAAAGGTGTTCAAATTGGAATTAAAGTCGTATATCCATCTGCTTTCCAGCATAATCTTCTATCCCCTTCAGTAAAGCCATGAAAAGCGCAGGCGATGCATTTGTTGTTAATCAACGAGGCAGAAGCAAGTGCCACAGGGCCTTTGGTTGGGCCTTTTGTTCACCTTTGTATCCCCGTTTCGGTGGATATGCCCCCGGACATCCGCGTTCCATTCCATCCCCATGATCGTTGTCACAGTTTAGCATATTCTGTTAATTGCCAGCCATCGTTTGCCACTTGGCAAACAGTTGTGCAATATCCTACTCAAAATCCACTTCAGCAGCGAACAGTCGCGATTATCGTGTGTGCGTATTTTGGGGGGGAGTGGGGTCGGTCCTTTTATCGCAGGCCTCGCCTTTTGTATTTAAGTTCAGACAAACAGCAAACCCATTCGAGTTTTGCATATGCCACCAAAGCCAAAGCCAAAGCCAGCGCGAACGTTGCCCTGCCCCATCGCTTTGTTTCATTTGCATCTGCACTAATCCGAGCATGGCTGTGTTGTGCCATTGCCATTGCTGTTTGTTTGCTGGTTGCGGATGCCATGCCACTGGATGCCACTACTCGTATTGGCAGTTGCACATGGAATCCCAGGAATTCTAGCCACTGGCCCTGCCCTGCCCTGCCCGGCCCCGAGGCGAACAACAGCTTTTTACGATTGTTTCAACACTTTCGAGCATTGCTCGCCCGTAGCCCGGCTTTTCTATTTAGTTGGTTGTTGTTTTCTTTTTGCTGTTTTCTAGTTTTCTGCCAGTTCATTCGCAGATAACGCGAATGTCGATAAGGGCCGCCAGGCACACCACACACACACATACACACACACACAGCCAGGACATAGGGATCTGTTCTCTGGCTGCTGGCTGGAGTCCTGGATGCTGCTGCTGCATGCAACCTCGCGGTTGCCATTTTGGCATATTGGCTCCATGTGGGTGGCTCCTGGATCTCCTGTGGGCCCCCGGGCTAGCGCTGTGGTTTCAGTGGCTTTTGGATTTGTCGACGTTGATCTCGTTACGCAATCGTAAAATGAAAACAAATGCGAACCGTATTGATAAGGTTCTCTATATGCAGCAGAGAGTGCTGCGAGTGCTGTGAGTGTTGTGTGTGTGTTGCATGAATAATGTGCACTGGGGCATAGCACGCCCATATGTATTATAATTTCGTATTACATGCGTGCACTCAGAGAAAAACAGTATAATAAAAGGAAACAGACCAGCACACGATATACCAACGAAGCGAAATTAAATTTGACTTAAACATTAAAGTATGAAAAAATACTTATTAAATAATAATATAATAAAATAATTATTAAATATATAGTTTGTAGGAAATTTATTAAAATATATAATTATAATAATATAATATAATAATAATATAAAACATATTAAAATTAAACATTTAATATGAAATATATTTAGTTAACAATTTGGCATAAAATTTTATATGGATGTGTAAATATTAAAATTAATAGCCATTCATTTCTCTGTGTGTAAGTACGTTTAAGAGAGAGAGAGTTCCGAGGCCATCTCTGATGTGATATTGAAATAGTTTTTCCACGCCAACCAGAGTTAAGCCCAAGCAGCGCCTAATTCTCGTAATTCTCTGAACTTTAGCCACATAATAAATGTTGTCCATGCTACCATCTGGCACTTGCCGGTTGCCGTTTGCCATTTGCCACTTGCCCCTTGATATGATTTCAATCCCCATCTAATTAAATGACACTAATTATGTAATCAAACATATACACATACACAGCAAAAGTTGTTCCTGTCGTCCTTTATTTATTCACTAGTTTTTATGCCACAGGCGCGTTGCTGCCTCATACGGTTGCAGGCTACTGTGGGGCTATGTATGTGTGTGTGTGGCTTTCTGTCATATTTATTTAATTGCATGTGACTTTATTTGTTGGTGCCCCTCCACTGCCGCTGTTGCTGCTGCTGCTACTCTCCCTGTGTGTGGGGGCTGACGGCGGAAGCGGAAGTGGCAGCGCCAGGAAGCGCGCCAAACAAAACGCAAATGTCTGCCATTTTGAGGAATTATATGCCCAGTCGTGCACCCTCACAGCCTTGCTTCCTTTTTTGAGTTGCTGGCCGGCTCTCGCCTCCACATGGGAAACTGTAGCCATTTTGTACTCGTATGAGATTCAAGCCATTCAGCCAGTGAGGCATCCACCATCCACCAGCCACAATCCACCAGAAGCAATAGCAGTGGCAGCGGCAGTAGCAGAGCTCAACTTAACTTTGCTTTTGTCGTGGAAAAAGTTTTTCCTGAGTTTTTTCCGTTCCTGTTTTCATATATATATTTTTTTGTTTTGTATTTTTATTTGTTGGCTTTTAATTTCTATTTATATTTTATATTGCTTTAGCCGCCGCCGCAGCTGTAACTTTGTGGCATGTACAAAAAAAATGATGCCACTAAAGCGTAATTTTGCATGCCACAAACACACACAAACACACAGTCAGGACAGGCAGGACAGGCAGGACACGTGGAGTGGTGCCTGGAGTTCCATGTGTGAGAGTAAAGTATTGTTTCAATAATTCTGGCTTTATGAAATAATAACTTTGCTGCAAAAAGCGCTCCGGGATACGGCAGGGGGGGAAGAGAGCGAGCTCGGGCTGAGTCGAGTCGTCGAGTTGTAAGAATACAATGAATTTCATTGCAGTTTCCCCACCCCACACCATTCAGCTTGGTGGTGCCTCCTCTATCCGCTATCCTGTGCCCCATGCCCCGTGCCCCACTCTCTGCGTGTGCTGCGTCGCACTTTTGCTGTGGCTCCTCGCTGAGTTTCCGCTGTTTGTTGTGAAGCAATTTTAATTTTACCCAACGCTCTGTCGCATGCGGCACGGGTATGGCTATGTGTGTGTGTGTGCGCCTCAGCTGCAGCCTCGTTTGCATGCAACACTTTATGAATTATTGCTGTATCAACTCAAGTCGCGGTGGCCCACACACACACACACACTGCCGCATACTCCAATTCTATCCACACTCTATGCTTGCCGCATGCCGCACATGCAGCGCACACAGACACAGACACTCTCTCACATGTGCACGTATTATGTCATGCCGAATTTCCGCTGCCTCCGAGCATTGTTGTAACTAACGGCGTTGGCGTTGCCTCCGCTCCACTACCGCTCGCCGCTCTTCGCAACCAATTCCCCATGCCACATGCCCCATGCCCCATCCCATTCCATCCTCCAGTTGCCGCTGGCATTTCACAACTTCGACTGCCTAACGCTTGTGCAAAAACCGACCACAAATTTAGTGAATGAGATGTTTCCGGTGCGGTTGTTATTCTCCTTCCACCACTGGCACAGCTCGCACGGACTAGTGGGGCACCGGCACCACCACCATTGTTGCACCATCCAGCCAGTAGAGTCGAGAGTAGAGGAGCTGCTGCTGCTGCGACTGGTAGTTGTTGCCGTGGCAGTACAATTTTTGGGTGTTTGGAAAATGCATGGCTTTTTATTGTGCTCATTGTTGGCGGAGGCAGCAGCAGCCAGCAGACAATAAACAACAACAGCGCCAGAGTCAGCAGCAGAGCCAATGGTGGATGCTCCTCGGACATGGGACAGAGGACATAGCTAGTTACACTCTGCGATTCCGATTGCAACTGTCGCTACTGTCCCCACGCCCCAGCCAAGCGCCTGCTCGCATGCCTCCTGCACTTCACGGAATGCATTTCGCCTTTTATTTATTATGTTTATTTGTTGCCATTTGTCATACACACAACACAACAATTTTTAGCCAAGGCCGCCTCTCGACGGCGTAAACAACAGCCAGTAAAATAGAAAATGGAAAATCGCATGCAGAGGAGAGCGGCGGGAAAGCCTGCATGTGACTGGCTTGAGTGGATAATGGTAATTGAAGTGCGGGCTAGCTCTCTCTCTGTTTTTTATTTGTCTATACATAGAGGGTTATAGCTCGAGGATATTGTACATATGTGTGTGTAGATGGTTATATTTCGATGCAGTGCACTCCTCCCCCTAGACCAGGCGAGCAACAAATGCCAAATTCTTCCTTTGATTATGGCTTTGATAACTATCAAAATATTTGCTTTCCTTACGATGAGGATTCCATAGGCTGATGGAAGCTTTATCTGACCATTTTGTACATCGGTGATGCAGTTTCGCCCTGTACCCGTCGCGCTCTCAATTAAAGTTTTTCCAACTCCGGGAAAAGCCTAAAAAAGGAACTCCCACTCCTGCATAGTGCATCCCATCCTAATTAACAACAGTCTAGAACAACTGTGCCTGGAGAAGTCTTGCAGGCAGAAAAAGAAGTCCCGCAAATATAGGATCCACATTGGCGCAACTTTTTGGTCACTTCTGTCGCCAGGCCCTCGTCTGCCTTTGGGTTCGGTTTCGGTTGCTGTTTCTGCTTTTGCTGATGCTGGTACTTCCAGGACGAAAGTGCATTAATTTTAAGCGGCACATTGCTGTGCATAAATGTGAGGCGGCGTGTCGGGTTATTAACAATGTTAAAAGCAAACGCCAGGACATTCCGGCAAAGGAGTCGGGCAGCAGGCTGGAGGCAGAGGCAGGGAACGGGAGCTGGCACTGGCTGCCATTACCACAAACTTAATGCGGAATAATTCCTTCCGTGTTGACAGTGTGCAAAAAGTTTTTTGGGTGTCCACAAACTCACAGAGAAGAGGATGAAAGGGCCCGAAAGCCAGTGGCAGAAGGAGGCAGCAGTCGCAGAGGCATGAGCAGGCGACACACAGCGAAGAGGCCCGGCCTCGCTTTCGACTGCTCTGGTGGGCTTGCTGGCTGGCGATTTTTATTGTTGTGGCGGACAATGAATAAGCCGCAGAACTTAGAGGCACTTGGCATATCCTATTCCTGCTCTCTCTCTGGCTCCTCCTCCTGCACCGCTCCTGCCGCTCTTGCTGTGGCTGTCCCGCCCTGTCGCTCAGCGGGTGGTTCGCTGGTAATTGTGTTTTTAATTGAAGATTCGCCACCGAAGCGAGCGGCTGTCTCTAAATTAAAAATTTAATTACATTTAACATGATGATTTTCCTGTTCATTTTCCCCTTTTTTTTTTTTGCATATACGTATACTCGTACATACATATGTATATTTTTCTGCACTTGTCGCTCGGGTGACATGTGCACAAGGTGGAGTGGTGTTGCCAGGTGGCGGTGGCCGTGCAGTGGTGGGGCGGGGCGTGGCGTGTTGCTTTTGCCTATGCTGAATGACTTTTGAAGTTTGTCGACGACGCGACTTCCTATCTGCCTCCGCCTCCTCCGTCTCGTGATATCCGCCTTAATATACATACATTTACATTCCAATAACGCTCAAGTGGACGACACGAGTGCACTTTGGTCTCGGCCACGCCCCCTCACCCCAGCGGATGCCATTCCCCACAAGTGGTGGGGCATGGTGGCATGTCAGCGGCATCATCATCATCAGCAGCAGCAGCAGATGCAGCAGCAGCAGCTGCCATTCAAGTGTTTGCCTCCTTTATGCACCACCTCTGACACTCATAGATATACACACACACACATGGAGTGTGCATGTGTGTGTGTGCATATGCATAATGGGGCACAGGCCGGGAACTTTTCTCATTAAGGCCCCGTGTTTAGCTGTTTGAAATGATTTAGCAAAAGTAAAACAAGTCAAGTTATAATGTTTTAATCTCAATTACGGCACTTGCCACAATTTCGACTCACCTCTGCCACCCAACCAGCCCATCCATCCATCTGCATCTAGATCATGGCAGCAGCTGCTGCCGCTGCAGTAGTAGTGGCAGTGGCAGATGCTTGATGCCTTGGCATAACTTAAAAATTCCATTTTCCATTTGTGGCGAGAAGCCCGGACCCCGGACTCCGGACTCGACCTCTGGCCTGTGGCCTTTGACGTTCGTTAGTGCTGCTATCAATTTAAGTTGGGGGGGCGCCTCATTTCGATTTTTTGCTGCTGCCCCTGGGGCTTGGCAGCACCGAGTGCTGGCTGTTAACTTTTATTTTTTATTCAAAAGGTGCGGCTGCTATTGCTGCTGCTTGCAGCTAAAACTATGGGCTAACCTTCAAACTTAATTGCACAGCGAATGCTGGCTAAATCATTTGCATTATGCAATCGACGCTCGCTCTCCTCTCTCTCTTTCTATGGCTTTCTCCATTGGGCCATGACCACTTCCACTTCTCCTTCTCTGCCTCTCTAGCTTTTCTTACGCTTTTCACCTGTTTGCGGTTCATGGCTGATTGCAGCCTCAAGGAGTACTGTTCTCAAATTAAAATGTATTTCCACTTGGGGGCGTGCCACTCACATAAGTAGGCTCTCCTGCCACATTAACCCACCAATGCGCTCAATGAATAGTTTCCGATTCGCCAAATAAAATCAAAAAGAGTGGAAACCAAAGAGAACCAAAGAGCAAAAAAGAAGTAAGTAGAAATGGGCAAATGGGGGAAATGGGAAATAATTAACACGCATAGCCGCACGCCCACTGCCACGCCCCGTGGCCCCGTGGCCACGTCGTGTTGCTGTTGCTGTTGCTGCAATCGAAATATTTAATTAGGGCAAAAATGCCTTTGAATGCTAATTAGTGGCAAATTAACATTCGAGCAGCCGAGTTGTTCCTCCTTGTATTCTCTCGTATTTCTCTCCTATTTTATATTATTTGCTTTCGTATTTTATTTCACTTTTTTCTCGCTAGTCTCATTCTGATTCTTTCTTTTTGTCCAATAGCCTGTGCTGCATGGGGCAGAGTGCAAATTAAAGACACAATCAAAGCAAATTAATCAAGTCCGGCAGCGGCGGCATGCCAATGCCCCATTCCAGCGCCCGCTCACCCCCTGCTGATTGATGTGGCCAGTGCCCCATTATCGACGGGAGCGAGCAGGCAATTGTGATAGCAGACGGGGAAGATGGGGAAGTCGCAGGCATTCTGGTAGCTAGCAGCCGCCCTCCATTACATAAAACAAACATTACTCCATCATCCGCCCAGACCCTCCCTCCTTCGCTTTATGCCATTATTTATTATTATTTAACGTTCCCCTTTTCTATTTTTTTTTTCCTCTTTTTTTCGAATTTTTGTGAAAAATGTGGCCCGAAGTGTTTGTAAATGAGTTTGCAGTTTTATGTGCGGACGAATGAGTTTTCAATTTATATTTCCCGCACACAAACACACACACATTTTTCATGGCAAATTCAATTTTATTTATTTATGATTATACGACAATCGATTCGTTTTCCCATACAAACACCCCCATTGAGAAGATGGTTTATACACTGCACTGTCAAGGGCTTTGCAGGGTACATGGCACATATGCATATGCAGTGGATCAGTGGCTGAGAAGATCCCTAGACAAACGAGTTGTTGATTTTTGGAAGCATTTGGAATCAACCGATCATCCACGATTGCAGATTTAATTGCATAATTTGCGGCTGTTGCTTGTTTCTGAGCAAATGCATATTCTCTTCCCACAGAGACTAGAAATTCGTTGGACTTTTATTAAGGCATTAAGTCCTATCGAATCATAGAGTATCTCTCCCTTCGAGCGTTCCTTTTCATTGGTTTGTATGCAGCATCTATTAATGGGAACCGCTGTCTGGTTTCTGCGCAGCATATATATTGAATGCGAATCCCTGCCTGGTTTCTGTGGGTTGTGTTTTCATGGGTTAAAACAGGAACCGGATGCTGATTTTTAAATGGTGTCCAAAATATTTTGGTGTCGCTGTTGGCGCTGCTGCTCGGGGCCCCGAATTTATTGCATACTTTGCGGCTGTTGTTTTTATTAATGAGCGCTGCATGGAACAAACGGAACGGAATGGAATGGAATGCAAAATGCAAAATGCTGAGCATTTTCCGTGCACCAGGATGGGCTATATCCTCACATCCTCTAGATCCTTGTTTTCTGGGTTTTTCGGTTATTTGTTCGCTTTTGTTTGCCTAGCAGCCCTAGCGCTCGCCCCATAAACTATTTTGCACTTTTCGCAATATTTCAGTCAGCTGCAGCGGCAGCGGCCGTATCTGTGTTTGGTTCTACGATGTGTTGTGTTGTGGCACTTTCCCAATGGTGCAAACACATACACATGTAAATGGAAAACACCAACGAATATTGTAAATAAAAGTGTACAAATATGGCATTGCAATAGAAATGAAAAGTGTGACATACACACGCAGATAGAAGCAGAGCTGCCTCAGGCAGAAGCAGCTGCCTGCCCTGCCCCGCCCCACTATCCACGTTTATAAATATTTTCACAATATTTGAATATTTTTCCCCCCATTTTCCATTTGATAGCCTGAGAAAACTTTTGGAACACATGGCTGCAGCTCTGGTGATTTGTTGATTAAGCGGAGAGACAATGGAGAGGAGTCCCCCAACACATTGTGTGCGGAGATCCCATGCTTAATTAAACTTACATCAACATTAATGCCGGCAACGGCGAAGACAAATGTGGGCTTGGCCTCGCGGGGTACATAGCGATAGAACTCCTCCTGGCCAAAGTACCAGCGCACGGCGTACAGCGCTGCCTGTAAAACGGAAGGAAAATGCGTTAATGAAAAGCCTGAGTGGATAGACATCGCAGCAGCAGCAGCAGCAGAGGAAGCAGCTAGCAACGACAGACAATGAGCAGTGCCACGGCAGCAGCAGAGACAGAGAGGACGGACAGAGGACAGGCGACAAGCAGCAAGACAAAGTGCAAGTAATTATAATAATTAAGCATGCCGCCGCTGACAATATCCTCATAGCATCTGCTGCTGCTGCTTCTGCTGCTTCTGCTGCTGTTGCTGCTGCTGCTGTTGTTCCTTCAGGATATGTCACTTACCTGCTCCAAATCATATTGACAAGACAATGTCGCTGCATTTCCCATGATGACGGCCTCCGGCACGAATATCTTCAGATCCTTTAGGCAATGAGCTTTTGGGGGTACAGAACAGAAACAAAAACAAAGTCAGGATCCAGCAGAGAAAGGCATACATATATAATATGTATATCTGTATATATGTATGTATGTATGTATGTATGGCAGGATGTTCGTGACAGGACTCCCAGTGAGAGCGGTTCTCGATTGCGAATTTCGTACACGGCATGTGGCAACAATTTGAATTCGATTATGCCCCCAGGCACAGAGACAATAAAACCGAACAGAACAAACCAACAAATAAAAAAAAGCTGAAAATAAAACTCAATTATGCACGGGAGTTGCCAAAGGACAAGGATCAGGCCTGCTGCTGCTGTTGCTGGTGCTGCTGCTGGAGGGGGGCCGGCGGATGAGGATCTCGCCCACTGCGTGTTAATTTATGACAGTGGCCCTGGGCCCATGGCCGACGCTACGAATTTGACTTGCATTTAATGCAATTTATTTCATTTTATTTCATTTCTGTTTCATCTCCGTTTCGATTCATTTACCCAGCGCCAGTTGCTGCCCAGCTGCCACACGAATTATCCACATTAAATCCAATGACTTATCCGCCAGCATTAAGTGGAAATTTAAATAAATTGCAGCAAAGTGAGATCCGGCGACCATTTCGGGAATAGTTTCTACATCCATATCCTTCGATGGCTGAAACATAATCAACGTAATTGAATACATTCGGATGCCCGGATCAGGATGCGGAAAAATACTGCACAGTTGTGTGTGTGTGTGGCGAGTGGCGTGTGGCATGGCTATGGCATGAAAACTGATTTAAAATAAATGAAGTGTCCGTCGACTGGATGTTTTCCATCGATTTGTGGGTGCCACAGGACGGACGAGACGGGGCAGAGCTGACAGGGCGGCTTGTGGCTGGCCAAATTATGGCTACTTTAATTGAACAAACCAATATTAATCAAAAGCAAGCCATGACACATTCTGAAAGGGAAATGGTATAACAAGGAGTATTGGGTCTGGGGGTGTGGCAGTGCCAGTGCATATAATAAACAGTTATTTGGTAAATTAAATAATCAATTTCAACCGCAATGGTGGCACACTGCGTGTGTAGTTGGCATAAAATAAGTTTGGCTGTGTTTAACATGACGCGCGACTCGTGAGGGATTGAGGCATGCAATATGAGGCTGGGGCTTTCTTTTACGCACACTTACCACTGAGCATTAGCTCGGAGATGATAATCCAGCTGAATGCCAGCATATTGAATGTGGAATGCAAGACTCCTACTCCTCGACCAGAAGCACTTCTTCCTCGATCTGCTGCTCCCTTGGCCTCCCGTTGGCTGGCCATTTTTCTGTGTGTATATTCTGCTGTTGTTGTTGATGCTCCTCCTGCCTGTGGCTGTTCCTTATGTGGACACAGTCTCCTCTTTCTCCTGCTGTGTGGCTCCTGCCCCTTCTTGTCGGCTGTGCTGTAAGGAGTTTAGAGTGCATTGCATGAGTAAAAAGTTTCAAGCATCAGGCGTATAATCATATTTGAGATGATGCTGCTGCTCTCAGGCTCTCAGGCTTATTGATAACTGGCTCTGCTCGGCTACTTGTCAAAGTTTCAGTAGCTGCAAATTGAAATGTTGCCCTTACTTTCAGTCTATTTATCCATCCTCTGTGTCTGTGTTTATGTCTTTGTCCATGTCCATGTCTATGTCTCTCTTTGTCTTTTGTCTCGTATTTCTCGTGTCACTCGTGTCTGCTTTGACAACTTTTGTGTGTGACTGTGTGTGTGTCTGTGTGTATGTCTGGTGTGTGTGTGTGTGTGCACTGCTTTCAATGACACGCGTCGTTCGTATGTTTCAAGAGTTCGACGTGCTTAAAAACTTTGCTGCAATAAGACACAAAAACCTTTAACTAAACAGCAGCACACGACACAAGCGATGTGTGTGTGTCTGTGGCAAATAGCATTAAGCATACGCAGCGTATGCCCCAGGCAGATGCATCAGCAGCCACCCACTGATTGACAGCTTTGGGGGCAGCAATACTGAAGCAATACTGTGTCACTGACAACTGAAATAGATTGGATGTGTGAGAGAGTCCGACAGATAGACAGACAGAAGGGAAGAGACAGAGAGAGAGAGAGAGAGAGGAAGATGGAGAGAAAGAGAGATATAGATGCTGACCACAACATTGAAAACAATTGTCAGATGCTGCTGGTCGTTGCATTTGTAACTTTTGCCTGGGACATCTTGTCCTGTTCTGCTGTTCTGCTGCCGTCCTTTCGTCCTTGCGTCCTGCTGTTCTTGTGTATCAATTAGACCACAAAATCAGCAACTGTTTCTGGCAATTGTTTAGCTTCCATTTCTCTGGCCGCAAAAACAGAAGCTAATGGTCACAAAAGCTACACAAGGATGCAGGGCAAATTTTGTTAATGATATCATCATATCAACGCATTAACTCAAGGCGCCCCAAAGCCATTAAGCCTTGCAACCAAATGAATGTTCGTTTGCTTCTAATTTTAAATGGGATTTTCCCCCCTAAACATAAAGAGACCGAGCCACAGACAGCCACAGCCAAGGGACAGTAGTACAGATCCAAAGCCAAAGCCAAAGCCAAAACTCCCCAGCAATGGAGCAATAAAATGACATTAGCCACTGGTCCTGTGTGCGATCCCTGTGTGGCTCCTTGAGCATAAGACTCAAAATTATTGTTGCCGCAAAAACAACAAACGCATTAACCGAAGGACCCTCAAAACTGAAAGCAGCCACAACGAATGCAGGGCCACCAGCCCATCGACCTTTTCCCATATCGTTTTCGCAAATTGTCCAGCAGATTGAGATACATCCAGACACAGCATCATCATCATCCTTCTCATCGATTTGCTCATCGCTTGGGGCTGAGGCTGAAACTGGAGCTAGGGCTGGGGCCGGACTTTGTCTGTGTCTCTCTCTGTCTTAAATGCCCTCATGTGAGCATTTAAATTAAATTTAAATATTATTCTTAGGCAAGTCGATTATGTTCGGGTCATCATTCTGAACTTTAATGTGTTTTTCGGTGTGTTATTGTTTGAATGGAGAGAGCACCCGAACAGCCCAACAGCAGAACATTAGAACAGCAACATTCTCTGAGTAATAGCCTTTTTGTGTGTGTCTGTGTGTGTGCAAATTATTTTGCGGTTGCCTTGACGGCGGGCGGTGGGGGGGCTGGACATACTGCCTGCCGCAAACTAATATCCACTCATCCTCTCTCTTTTGTTTCTGCCTTTCTGCCATTGAAAATTTCAACAATTTTCGGTGATGCTTTCCGCACAGTTTTTGGATAACAACAAATTTCCAAAATATTTCATTATGATTTTAATTGAAAATTCTCTGAGCAAAACGCAGAATGACTGGAATGGCTGATGGCGGGGGGTAGGGGCATGAATCTCTCGCATGAAGTGAATATTTGATTTACATTCACATCCTTTGTAATGAGACTGTCCTGCGGCGTGGCGGCATTAATCAATTGAGTTTTCAATAGATACCCCAAAATAATAAGCACCATAATTAAACTCATATATTTTGGGTGCCAGCATTTCCTCTGAGCAAAATGTTGTAATTAAAAAAGTTACAGCGTGAAAAATGTGCCGAACAGTGGGAAGGGGCAGGAAATGTGTGTGTGGGGGCATTCAACTTTTTTAAAGTGCCATAAAACAGTTGATTATGGGGCCATCATTAACGCAAATCTAAGCTTTCATTAAATTAATTTTTTATGTACAAAGTTTACAGTTTTCCCAATAAGCAAAGCGAAAGCAGGGCGAAGCGCTCATCATAAGCCCTCCCCATAATGGAGCTACACTCCGCTTTAAGGAGGATTGGATTGGGATGCGGATTGCTGGCGGAGCCAAATGCTCGTGACGATGGTAATGACAGGAGAGACAGTGACAGAGACACTGACAGCGACAAAAGGACGACGACCCACTGCCCGGATATTCAAATGCCAAAGCAGAGCGAGCGAAAATTCAATTGCAAGTCAAATCGAAAACAAAACAAAACGAAACGAAAATCCGTAATTGACAACATTTCAAGTGATAATGAGCACTTGCCACAGATACAGATACAGTCACACACACATACAAAGAGAGTGATACAGATACAAAGCGGTGGCAGGGAGAAGTGTCAGCACTGCTGACTGTGTGGAAAACTGGTGGCCAAAGCGAATTGATGATATGATTTTCCGGATAGTGACAAGACACAGCAACAGGAATGGCATTAAGGGTGTATCCTGTGCGAAAGAGGACACTGGCTAAGGCGGAAGAAGCCATGACATGCAACAATGCTGAGGCAGCAAGCATCAGGTAAGCTCCAGCTATCGATTTCACTTGTATCCTCCCTCCCAGCGACACTTGAGCCACTCGGCCACGTAGTCAATTTCATAGATAACAGTCGAAAGAAATTGGCATCAGGCATTGGCCTGTCCTGGCCTGGCCTGGCCTGTCCTGGCCCTAGAGGTGCGCTTAGGCTGGGCTTTAAGGCGGTGCTGGGATTTGCTGCTTAAAGGATTCACTCGACTGTGGCGGCCTGTTGTGGCAGGGAAATCATTCATTTCACTGTGGATCCACTTTGCTAATCGCCGGCTGTCAGTGAGAGGGAGGGGAGGAAGCCTAAGCACACCTAAACAATAATCGCAAATCAAGAGAAATCGTTGGTATAACGCATTAAATGCGCCCTTGATTGATGCGACACTTGCTCGAGGGGTTGCTCATTAGGTTTAGTGCCAGGGACCCCCAAATGCCACATGCGTGATACTGCGAGTCTGAGGGCTCAAGCCTCTAATCAATCAATCAGTGTTTATGCCATACCACACCACACCACACTCCTCTCTCCCCCTCTGTCCCTTTGTTCAAAGCGCAAACGAAACGAACATAAAAGAAAAGAAAAGCAATAAAAAGAAAAGCAAAAGCAAGGAAAGTACATAATGAACAAAAGGGCTAAAGCGGGAAGGAAAGAGAACGAAAGTTGGCGAAACAATTGCTTCAGTTGCTGCGTCGTTTGACGAATGCCCTCCAGGCGGAATCTGAATCGGAATCTGCCACTGAATCTGGAATCCAAATACGGCATACTATAATCGGTTCCGTGCCACTGGTTACTTCCGCAGAGAAAGTGAGGGAGAGACAGAGAGAGAGGAGAGAGAGTGAGAGAGGGAAAGAAAGCACCGAAAATCTTCTCCTTCTATGTTTGTGCTTTGTGCGGCGTTGGCGTTTTTACAACTTCCGCTTTTTCCCCGTTTGGGCAGAGTTCATCACAGGTTCTGCCGCCTGATTGCCAATGAAGGATTAATGCTGCTCCTGCTCTGGCTGCTGCTCCTGCTGCTGCTGCTGCTGGTTTTGAAACACTAACAGCCGCCGCTACGCTTTGATTGCAGCAAACGGCAGCAACAGCAGCGTGATGCTGCAGGCGACACAAACTCGAGGATCAAACCCCCAACCGAACGCACAGATAGAGAACGACCCCCAGCGGAAGGAAGCCTTGTGTAATGGCACAAAGGATTGCAAATTGCCAAGGCACTTCCTGGCAAAGGACATTGATTTCTTTTTTATAGTTAAGTCCCTGCCCCATCCATCCGTCCAACCATTCGATCCCATCCCCTTGGCTGGCAGCCACTTACACTCAAGCGAGCGTGTGCAGCCATGCCTGAGTTAGGGGCCACCGCCACTGCCACTGCCACAGAGAGTGAGATGTCACGACGTGTCCCTTAATTATGCATGTCCTTCGCTAATGAATTTAGACGTAATTGTTCGCAGGACAACGACCAGTGGCAGCCGCCAAAGACGTGGTCAGAGTGCGCAAAGCGCGCAAGCGGTTTGCAGGTCAATATTCAATCAAATATTAAGACCGATTGCGGTCTGGCGCTCACTGACTTTGGGGCAACCTCAGAGGGCGTTGGAGGCCTAATTGAACGCTGCATATGGTGTGGCATATCGGATTTCAATCCAACGCAGCAACATCCATTTAAATCAGAGGTTTGAAATTTGT
The DNA here is from genome assembly GCA_018150905.1 of Drosophila ambigua. Taxonomy (NCBI): domain Eukaryota; kingdom Metazoa; phylum Arthropoda; class Insecta; order Diptera; family Drosophilidae; genus Drosophila; species Drosophila ambigua. The sequence continues at coordinate 2,119,002 of JAECWS010000086.1, forward strand.
TGCTGGAAATTCGAAAAATTTGCTGCGAAAAGAAAACTTTAGAACTAAAAAATACTCAGCCAAAATGAGTTGACAATTTCAAAGCCAAAGATAAATGCTGAAAGGCCAGAGAGAGTGGGACAGAGACAGAGCTGGAGAAAGTGCAGGGTGAAATGAGAGGTAACCCAAAGCCATTCGAAGTTTGTTGTAGCTTCTGCTGCTGCTCCTGCTGGTGGAGGAATGGCCAGAGTCGCACTGCCTGACAGCAGCCTCTCTGGTAACATGGAAAATGCATTTGAAACTCGAACTTTGAACCACGAAACCGATAAATCACACGAGTGAAAAACTGGCATTAGGATCTACGCTTCGGAACAAAAGAAACTTAAAGGATTCACGCTGCCTGTCAGGCAGCAGAAGAGAAGAAGAGGCCGCCCATCGTTTGGGCGCCAGTCGGTGACTCCGACTCCGAGTCCGAGACCGACTCTGAATCTGAATCTGTTTGCATTTGGACACTCGCTGGCCGCTGCTATTTATGAAAATAGTTTCCCAGAGCAAGTTCTGGCAGTATCTCTGGGAAACGGAGTGTATCTGTACCATTTTCTCTCTCTGGCTCGCTGTCTCTCTGTCTCTGTGTCTCCGTGTGGCTTCGTGTTGTGAAAGTTTCCCCCAATGCAGCAGCAACCACTGGGCTGCTGCCAAAAGTTGTGCAAATTGTGGCCGAACAATGGACGGGCATGGCTGGCAGGCAGGCCGGCAGGCAGCTCTGTGATTTCTCTCGGTTTTAATTTCGATGCTTTTTGGATTGTTTTGCGGCTGGATAGCTAATCAGGCACCAGTTTTCCTATGAAAATTCTCCCCCTCCACCACATTTTCCATAGTTTTCCTGCAACCCCAAACAGTTTGCATAATTAAATGCCCCTCGGGGCGCCGTTTGATATAAGTTTCTTCTACTCCAAAGTCATCCATGTTGCCCGCCGCAAGAGTCAACTGTTTGTTGTTCCCCATGCCACATGCCTGCCATCCCTTGACTACCACTGCTCCCTGGAAGGTGAGCAAATTGAACCGCAAATGGTTCTAATTTTCGACTGCCTGTCGCTGACGTATTAATTTACATGCCACGCAACATTTAAGGTTGATTTTTTGTTACATTTGCTTTGGCAGCATTGCCCTCGGGCGGCACGACCGAAGAAGAAACTTTTGGTGCGTGTTGAGTCGTGTATCGTGAGTCGTGTGCGTCTGTGCGTGTGTGTGTGTGTGTGTGCACCTCCAGGATGCTGCTCAATTTAGTTGTACATAAATAATTAATTACGCTGCCGCTGCCTGAGTTATGAAATGCGCAATTAGGCGCGTTTAATATTTAATTAAGGGCTAACAGGGAGCAGCCAGGAGCACTGGCTGCCACATCGATGAACGACGCACACAAACCAAGAAAAAAGCAACGAAGGGAAATGCGTACTGGAGCAACATCAGCAGCAACAGCAGCAGCTCCGGTAACGCACGCAAACACACGCTAGCGGGCGAATCATGGGGCGTGGCAGTTTACAAACAGAAAAAAGGGGGTCGGGTGGGCATGGAAATGGTATTCGTGAGCGGATGAAGTGGCTGGATTAAGTGGCAGCTTAAGTATAAACAGGAAGAGGCGGTATGCGAGTGAGAGAGATAGCCAGAGAGAGCTTACACTAGGGAGCGGTAGAGGAGTCCTCCAGAGAGTGACTAAAACATTGCTGGGCAGTCCCCCAGTGCGTAGACTTGATTTGTGGACAAGCGTTTGGTTAAAGGCGAAGCTTAATGTTAAGTAGAAGCAGCAGATTAAGATCCAGCAGCAGCAGCAGTAGCAGCACCAGTCGAGGGAAATGATAGTAAAACAGCGCAAGCAGGAGAAAGTTGTATTTAAGAAAGCTCCCTTTAAGGGAGAGCCAAACAAATGATGGAAGCTAAAGGATAAAATCTTTAAAAATTATAAGAAAATTGCAGGAGTTCCGCAGTTCAAAGGAAAAACTACAAAGTGGCAAATATTTATGATGGAAAATGCCGCAGATGCTACACTTGATTGCGCTTTAGCTTCTTCCCCATAGGTTTTTACAGCATCCTCCGTTCATACTCGTATGCAGCCTAATGACGAAAATGTTTCCTATTAGCAGGCATTTTCCTATTAGATTATGTTGCCCCTTAGCCAGCAGAAGATATGAGGCTGATAACAGCAGAGCGAGAGCGCAGGGAGGAGGTTGCAGCAGCAGCCTTAACAGCCTGATAATTTGGGTTCGTCTCGCACCATCTGCTCATTTGTATTTTACACTCATTAAAAGATAAACGAGACAAGCTAATGACTTTCGGGCGCCTCGCCTAGTGGATGCCCCTCGCCTTTGGCTGGCAACGGGGTGTGTGCGGCAACGATGGCAATGAAGTGAAAAGCAAATGGCGGCCAAGCCATAAAATTCAACAAAATAAAAGCAAAAAAAAAAATAGATAGGAAAAAGAAAAAAGCTGAGAAAGTGGAAAAAGGCGAGTGCATGCCGGAGACAGGCAAGAGTTGGGCGCAGAAAATGGGGCGGGCCAGATAAGATTCGTTTATGACACCAACGCCCCCAAGCCCACGTCTCCCCTTCGAACATGCCACACATCCCACATGCCACATATCTTCCTATGTGTCGCCCTCTCTGTCTCTCCCCATCCATCTATCTATCTGTTTGTCTTTTCGGTGTGCGCGTGCACGTCGCAAGACAAATGCAAATCCCTGGGTAATTAGGAGTTGTGTTCATGTCGTCGTGGTAATAGTTTTATGTTGCCACAATGTAGGCGACACGACACACATACGATGCGTGGCAGCCAGAAAGACTGAAGAAGCTTTCAGCCTTCAGGCTGAGATTGAAGCCGCCGCCTGCCCCTGCAGTCATTTTTTGCGGTTAATGTTTGTTCTTGTTTCGCCGCGTGGCATGGAAATGCTCTTGAGAGAGTCTCTCTCTCTCTCTTCTGTCTTACTCTGCTGCCATTTCACTCTTTCTCTGCGTTGCCTTTCTTCAACTCTCGGCTGCTTCTTTTGCTGCATTTAATTTGATTATACGCGTTCATTAGCCTGCTTTTTTAATTGAATTTTTGGCTAATTTTTTGTTGGCCAAAGCCAAGTTACAAAGTTAACGAAAACATTGTTTGAATTTGCCCCAGGACCCCCAGAGCAGCTCCCGCCCATCTCTGAGGCATGCAGCACGCAGCATGGAGCATGGAGCAGGGAGCAGGGAGCATGGAGCATTGTCTGTAAGCTTAAGCTGGAGTTATGCTGCTGGGGGGAGAACCTTCTGCGTACATTCGTGGGGATAAGGGAATATTTATTTTATTAGAAATTTATGATTTTGTTTTTTTTCTTTCTTTCTTTTGCTCTCATAATAGAAAGCGGAACCGGAAGCGTGAAATGAGCTTGGCTGCATAAACAACTTACACCCACGCATACACTCGCACGCTGATGGCCATGCAGGTGGGATGTGCCATGGCCCGAATGCCACTGTGGTGGCATTTTATGACACAGTAGCCATAACTTTTTCGTGGGTTAGTTGCTTATTTTGCTCTAAAGTCCGCAGCCACACAGCCACACAGTCGCACATAAATTCCCTGACAACTCGCATGGCGATGCAACAACAACATATAATGCGAGTACATCCTCGCTTCTTCCAGGCGCAGCAGCAGCCTTCCGTTCCAGTTGCAAGATAAAGTGGCGTTTGAAACTTCTGTGCAGCATCTCTTTGCCATGCCACGCCTAGGAGCAAAACTTTGCAGCAGGCACGCTCGTTGGCTGCATCGAGATGCCAAATAAAAGACTGCACCACCTTGAGGGGTTCATCAAAGAGCTTTGTCATTGCTGGCGCCACTTGACTTTCTGCCACGAAATGTGAACACTTTTTATCTGATGGCAGCGGTTAATGCCACGCGTTCTTTGTCGTAATTTATGGCCTGAAATAATGCGCACCATTAAAAGTTTGGCCCCGTGGCAGCTGCCACTGCCACAGCACACGGCACACAGCACACAGCGTTTTGCATGCAGCACGTGTTGAAAATGCCAGCGATACAAATCTAAACCAAAACTTGCCTCACGGGCCAGCAGCGGCAGCAGGGCCAGCAGGGGGGCGGGCGGGGGCAGGCAGATCTAAGCTCAAAATGAAATCAACGCCAGGAGATACAAATCTTTTGCTATGCAGAAGCTCGTTAATACATTTTTGATGAGACACACACACACAGACACAACAAGTGGCAGAGGCGAATGGGCAGCCAGAGCAGGGGGCATCAAAGTTATGAAGAACTTTTCCCCGAGTCCGAAGTGGCACACACACACACTGACACGGTTTTCTGGGGTTGGGTTGGCTTTTGAAATGTTTTGCCTGCCCGCCGTCCATAAATCAGAAGCAGAAGAAAAAGCAAAAGCAGCAGCAGAAAACTCGAAACTAAAAGGCTGCCCCCACAGGCAGATGCCCCCACAGATGCAGGAGGGTCAGGTGCTGCAGGAAGGCTGCTGGGCGGCAAACTACAGTTAAATATGTTGTAACAAATAAAGTACATCAGCAATGGGGCAAATGCTCAGATCCAGAGCCAGAGGAGGCAGAGACAGAGGCAGGGTCAGAGGATATGCGGTAAGGCTTCGGTTCTTTCTGCACGGCAGCTCATTCATATTTATGGCATTTTTGCATTCAGTCGGACATCATTTCGTAATGTGAAGAGAGAGCTGTTACCACCAACCATACTTTGTCAGTGCCTCCTTTGCCTCCTTCTGCTTCGCTCTCCCCTTTCTCCGTTGTGCTGTCTCTTTCTGTTACAGATATCATGGCAATTGGCACGTGGCTCATACGCAGGACTAGGACTCCTGGTGCCTTCCTCGTCTGTCCCTTTTGGCCGGACCGCTGCTGCTGGTCTTTATGCTTTGGTCATTTATGAAGCTCATAAATTTACACAAAAAATTCCTTCCTTTGGCGCAAAAATTACGGAGAAAAAAAACAAGAAATTGTCTAATAAACTTTGCAATAAATTCGAACATAAATTTTATACACCGAACCGAACTGAACCGAAGCCCGAAGTTCAAGCGTTAAAACTATGCCAACAAAAGCCATTAATTCCAGTCAGCAGAAATGAAGTAAAGTGTCAGTTATGTCTGCTCGAAGGGTATGGGAGGTGGTGGTGGTTCCAGGGCTAAGAGCTGAGACAGCGGAAATTAAATGCTGCCACTGGCAGTTGCCTCCCCCCAGAGGACTCTTCGTTCCATCGTGTTTTTGTTGTTCTTTTTGTGGGATGGGCAATGCGGGGATGCGGATGGGGATGGGGTCGGGTCTTGGCTTGTCCAATGGCTGCTACTCATAATTAGATGATTTAAAGTTATCGCAAAAGTTGCAGTTGGCTGCCTGGTGGCTGTTTGCAACCAGGTGGTGGTGCTGGTTGGGTGATGCTGGTTGGGTGGTGGTGGTGCAGGTAGTGGTTCGACCTCACTGGGCTCCGACAGCGGTTCAATTCACTTTGCCGCTTGCCAAATGTCTCTCAACGCTTAATTGCAAAGTTTTCTTGCCAGCAAAGTGATTTCCCTGAACTTTGCCACATAAATTATGCGATTTTTAAACAGCAAAAGTGGAGAGGAGTGGAACGTGCAGAGTGGAACGGAGTGGTCGAGTGCCAGTGTGGCAGCGTGGCACAGTGGCAGAGTCGGTTAGTTCGCGCGGCTTGGCCAAACTTGAAGACAACAAATACTCCTACATATACGAGTGCTCGTAATTTGGCATTCATGAAATTCACTTTGCAGCGTTGAAATTTTCGAATGAGCCGCGGGCTCTCAATGTGGCCTCCGTATCGCGCTTTGCTTTGCTTTGCTTTGCTCTACTCCGGCACATCCTTTGCTGCTGCTCTGCCACTAATGTATAATGAGGACACACGAATCTGATACTGATGATCTCTCTGCCCCCCCTTTTGGCAGCCTCTTGTGGCACACTCTCGACGCTGCTCGTGTGTCGGGGGGAGGTCTATGTTTGCCTGTATGCAGAATGGATTAAAAAACTTTTGATTAACCTTATCAAAAGCAAAAGCTGTGTAAACAGCGCACAGGGCAGAAGCGGCGGCAGAGCAATCAGGACGGCGACAGGACGGCAGAGAGGAGGCGAGGTCGAAAGTCAAGGGATCGAGGGATAAGGGCGAAAACAGCGCCAAAAGACTCATACAAGTTTTTAAAAGAAAATAAGTAACTTTTTGACAGCCTGCTGCTCAGCACACACTGCCACATACTCGCTCTGCCACCACTCTGCCACACGAGCTAAACTGTTGTTGGGGTGTTGCTGCTGCTGCTGTTGCTGCCACTGCCGCCGCTGATTCTGATTCTGCTGCTTCTGCTTCTGCTTTTATTTTTTTTTATTTTTTAGCTCTTTGCACAAAGCAAAGCAAAAGTTTGCGTTTTTAAAAAGGCAACTCTCTTAGCCTTTTGGCAAGGCGCTGATGTTACGTTGTTGATATACGAGTATCTGTATGTGTGTGTGTGTGTGCTGTGGAGGAGTGTGTCTGTAATAAAGGCAAATAAATTAAAATAAATGTAGGGAGATAGGTAAGGTGGAGAAGGTGGGAGCTTAAAAGTTGCTAGATATTGATGGAAATAAGGCCAAGAACAAGAGGCGAAGAGTAGATGTGGGTAATGCGGAATATTTTTCCGTATACCCTGCAAGAGTGATGTCTTTGAAGGTCTACTATCTACCTTGTGTTGTTTTGATGTTTCTGTGGGTCCAAACCCAAACAATATTAAAATTTCTAACTGACTTTAAAAATTGATTTTTGGGAGCATCCAACCAACTCAGAAATTCGTATTTGTTAACTCACTGAAAGGATGTGAGATTGATCTTTTCATACCACTCATCTTTCAATTCTCGGATATTTTCTATATCCAACAGAAATATGCCAAAAATCTGGTCCTGTGGTTGCGCTTTGAGAGGCGGCAGCAGCACTTGATTGCCAGCCAAATTACAGCTTTCATCAATTTCAAAATTCGAACACAGTCAGAACCCTGTCTAGCCTGCCTCTGCCACATGCAACAACAACAACAACAACACTTTCCACTTGGCATTCATCGGGGGTGGGGCATGGGGCATGGGGCATGGGGCAACATTGAATTAAAAATTGTTGAACGAACTGGCTTATGTGCAAATAAATGTTTGCAATGAGCAAAGGCAGCAATTTGTTTCATTTTACATTTGACTTGGCTCTTGTTTGTCTGGGAATTTTCCAAACGCAATGGCTGGGGAAGGGTGTGTGTTTGTTGTTGTTTTTCTGTTTCCCTGTTTGCTCTTCTTACAGTTGACTGCAATAAAACCGCAATTTGCCAGGACTAACGCCAGGCCCTTGAAGCAGGCACTCACGCATCTGTGTCACATCTGCGCGTGTGTGTGTGTGTGTGTATTGAAATGTTTCTCAAGTGTCGCACCTTTTACGCATCGCAGTTGTAGGCGGCAGACAACAGGCAGCAGACATTTCCATCGGATATCAGAGAGGGGCTGCCAACACGTTTGCACAGTTAAATGTCCTTATCGTTGAGGCGTCGCACTTCAATCAGTTTGGGACATCAGGGCGTATGTGTGTGAGTGTTGTGTGTGTGTGCTGTGTGGCAAGGTGATGTGATGTTCTTTCGCCTGGAATTAACATGCCACATTTGGCGGGAACAGTCCCGTCATCTCTGCCATCTCTGATGTCTTTATCATTGCGATACACTTTATTCTTGCCTCCAAATGAGCATTACTTGATTACCCGCAATTATTGTTACTGTCTTTGTGCCGCAGATACACACACAAATACATATGCAGCCATTGAAAAGGGCACATAATTGCCGGCGCATATGCGGCTGCCGCTGACAGCGCTGCTTTAAGCATACTTGACATTAGTGCGGTGGCTGCCACAGCAGCTACAGCAGCAGCAGCAACAGCAATGGTGCCTGCAACTGAGACTGCGGAAATTTTAGGTCAAAATGCTACCAAAAACAAAAAACAAAAAAGGAACTTTAAAAAATACTTTCACCCACATGCGAGTGCGAGTGCGAGGGCGAATGTGTTAGTGCACTTGTACATAAATGCTGCAGCAGCAGCAGCGGCAGCTCGGAGCAGTTATGCGCTGCATTTAATTACGGCTGGTACAGCACAGTGGGCGCTGGTGGGGGTTTGCAGTCGGAAAAGTTTTCGCGTTCGGCCTCCGCCGCGGCTGCAAGTTGCGCTTTGTGCCGGCTAAAAAAAACCCCAAAACGCATTTCATTAACACAGCTCAACTTCGCGGCAACAATAGCAACAATTGTAGCAGCAGTGGCAAGAACAAGGCACACAAAATGTGGCAAACAGGCGGGGAATTTTCATTTTTTTCATATGTATGTACACTCTGTGTACTTCTGGTGCATGTCGCCAAACATTTAGCAGGGTGGAATGGGGGGGGGCGAAGGGGCTAGAGAGGCACTTCAGCCGTGAGCCAAAACTTGCCACAGACACACACATGCACATGTCCATGTGCAGCACTCTCTCCCATGTACTCCAAAACCCGCCGACGACGACGACCTCAATTTCCAAGCGCATAAACACTTTTTATTTTTTATGCAAAATAAAATCGCTTTACTTTTGTGCAGCGCATTGACCGAAATTTACTATATATATTGAGATATGTTCGTACGTACATACATGTATACACCTAGAGAAAATTAAGAATATTTTTGTATAGTTCGAGGGCAAATAAAACTGTCTGATATATTTTTCAAGAGGGAGAAAACTATATTACGTCGGATCATTATTACACCTGACCTTAGAAAATAAATAACTCGAGAGAGCAAATAATAAAAGTTTGATAGCTGCCTTAAAAATATACAAATATTTCAAATTTGCCTTTAAGATTTCCTCAAATTTCAACTGAATCAAAGCAATTTTTCGAGTGTAATATAGAGATACAACAGACAAAGTATACATATTTATTTTAAAATAAATCAAGATACGCCTAAAAATGTTATGGAAATAAATGTGATACACAAAGCAGAGAGACAAATTCCAGTTAATTGGCCAGTGGCGCCCCCCGAGAGAGCAGCGTGCCACAAAAATGTGGAAATAAAAGTCCACAGCGGATCAACATGCTGTTTGTACGCACACACACACACACACTAGTAGTATATCCCCCTAGAGCTTTGCCAGAGGGGAAAACAACAACAGCAACAATAGCTTGGCAGTTAATATTTAACGAGGGAAATGGAGAGTAGCATCAGGACACAGCCGAAATGGAGATACTCTACTGGAAAAGCAGGGAAACCCGGCAGCAGCAGCAGCAGCAGAGCACAGTAATTATCCAGCCATTGAATCGAATTATCTGAGTTCTGATTTTGATATTAAATTACGAGAAATATTGATCAAGAAATACAATTTCATTTCAGTTGATGCCAGGAGAAAACGGTGTCCAGGGGGCAAAAGGGAAATATCTGTCATGTCGACGACATCGACATCGATATCGACGCCGTTGTCCGGCAGACGCTTGGCGACAGCCTGCCCCGGACATGCACACACATACATTTATACGAACTTACTGCCTCCTCCTCCGCCTGCCACATGCCTGCCACACGCAAAACAGCCAGAGAAGAGAGTCGAGGAGGAGGAGGAGGAGTCAATACGTTGCCTTAATTGCTTACAAGTTGTTTGCCATGTTGTTGCCGGAGCATGTTTATCGTTTAAAGTCAAGTGAATTGACCTCAGCGCGAATGACCCACTGGACGGAGGCAGAGACTGAAAAAGGACTCACTCACTCACTCACTCCACTCCACTCCTCCCCTCTCCACTCCATCATGGCGGCCCAGACTGTCGGCATTGATTTTTATGGACCCCAGAGATACTCATCGTGGAAGCACAAGAGCCGACCACTTTATGACTTTTTTAATTACTTATTTTGCTTAAAATTGTGTAGTGTAGGCAAATAAACAAACTGCAGGATGGCACTGTGGGTGTGGGTCTGTGTGTGCGTGCGTGGGCTATAGATACATTTGTATCTGAAGCTTACACACACACATACACTAGCACGAAAATATGGCTGCGTTTATAGGCAAATAAAATAATGAAAATTGCGATACGAGAGAGCTCCATTCCATAGTATGGGGGAGGGGGCCAAGCAACCCAAAGGTCCTTTTGTTTGTCTTTTATTAGGACCGTAAAAATCTTCCATGTTGCCTGCCACGTCCTGCCACCGTCCAGCTTCTCGTAGTCGTGGTTGCGCCTGCTGCCGCTGCCGCTGCTGCTGCTGCCAGCCACTTGACCAGGCCCAGGACAATGACGACAATAACGATGTCGCTATCCCCGACCTTTTGTCCATCAGCCGACCGGTCTGGGGGCTTGGGCCACTGCCCTGGACACTGGGCAAATTTTTATATAGTTTACCATATTGTTGTGCCACATTCTGTTGCTGTTGCTGCTGCAAATATTTTCAGAGGAATGAGGACAAAAGGCAAAGTCCTAGCCACAGCATAATTTCGAGTGCAAAGAGTCAGGGCGGGCCTGGGCAAGGCAGGGCTCGTGCTACGGCTACGGCTGCTGCTGCTCTGTGACTCAATTGGAGTGGCTGCTGCTGTCCTGGTCCTGGTCCTGGTCGTGGCCCCTCCAGATGTCTAAATAGACATATGTAAGAGTATGAGAGTTTATATGCAATTCGAGGCGTGGCCACACTTTGATTGTCTTCATTTAGTTGGATTTTATGCTGATTTACTTAGGCCACAGACAGCACAGCACAGCACAGACGTTTACGACGCGATAAAATCTGAACGCCAATACATAAACCCTGGCCCATGGCCCATAAACCCTGGCCCAGACACAATGGCCCCCGTGCCCCATGCCCCAGCCCCGAGCCAACCACTATGAATGTGCTGCCGCAAGTCTCGTATCTCCGATTGCAGGAAGCAGCTGCTTCAATTTTCAATCGCCAATTCATTGGTGGCTCACATTTTCGACGATTTAAATTAATATCAAATATCATTTCTCACTTGGCGGACGACCCTGACCCGTGCCAGCAATGCTCTATGCCTGCCTGGTGCTGCCTTCTCTCCTGCCACCTAATGAATATTTAAAATGCTGCACGTTCCACTAACACAACGGTGCGCTGGGTGTGGGGGGGTGGGGATAGAAAAGTGAATATATGGCAGGACTCTTTCAACTGTTGTTGCTGTGGCAGCACATTCAATGAAATTTTCCAGCATATTCCTGGCTATTTCTAGCCATTGAGAAGAGGACACCTATCACAGAAAAAGAACACCAGAGAATGTGAAATTTATTTAGGAATAACCCGAAAATCGATTGCCATTGAGTGCGACATTTCTCTTCTGGGTTCTGGCTGAAATTGCATATAAATCAGGAGATTTTCTGTGTGATTTTATATGTGAAAAATGTCCTCTTTCTACTCTTTCTTTGGTGGGTGCTCTGAAGCAACAGTGTTCAACTTTTTGATGTCTTTATTGCTGCTTTCCAATCCACTGACCTCCCCTCATTGGGGCGCCTTTAAAGTAATTAAATTTTCGCGGTATTACGCATACGCCACTTGGTACAACAGCGGAGTAACATTAAGGGTTGGCTGCCGGCTGCGGGCTGTGGGATGTGGTATGTGTTTGATTGTGCGGCTTGCTGGCGCCTGATGCTGCCACACTATGGGTGGTTGCAAGGAGGGCTTACTCGCGGCCTCTGTTTCCGTCTCCCATCAAGAACGTCTGATTCGCTTCATCCCATGCCCATATCCATGGCATCCTCTCGTTTTCTCTCAGCTCCGCTCACTTCTTCTCGTCTCGTCTCATATCAACAATGTTGCTAAGCTGCCAGCATCAGCCATCAGCTACTCCCAGCGCTGCTGCGCCGTGGTTACAGCGTTGAAATAGCAGAAATTTTGATTTTACGACCTTGTTGCCCGTCATTAACGTTATTTTATGATGACGCTGATACGACCGCGAAATATTGTGGAGGAGCTGATGCTGCTGGCTGGCTGGCTGACGAAGAAGAAGCTGCCCACACAGAGAGGAGAGAGGAGCCTCTCTGTCGCTGGAATGGGATATTGTGGAAGGGAAGGGGCATGGAAAAAGTTATTATGTTTCTGATGTCTAAGTAAAAAACCAATAAATGTTAATGAAAATCCCAAAGAGACAAAGTTTAGTTCGAGTTTGAGTTTGCGGCATGCTGCATGCGGCATGCGGCATGAGGCATTGAACATAAGCTGATAATATTATTGCGGCTATTAATGGGCTCATGGTTTTATGGCTGTTTTAATCGCTTTTGTTACAGTCGCCCTTGCCCCATACAATAGACCACAATAAAAAGAATGCTTAGGTTGCGTGTGTGTCGCGTGTGTGTGATACCCAAGCAGCTCCTTCAATGGCTGGTGGGAAGGCAAGTGCGAGAGGCAAACGGCAAGAAGTGGCGGCAGAGTAAATGGCGCGTCTATAAAATGCCACAGCAGTTCCCTCTCCTCGTCTCCGTGGCTGTCTCATTGCAACATATGCATTGTGTGGCAATGTGGCACTGTGGCACACAGCTGCTTTTGTGTTGTGCCTTCAGCTGTGTGGGGGGGGGGGTGACAATAAAATAGCAAAAGCCGCAGATTTTATGTCCCTGCCATCTAATTATTTTGTAGAAAATATTTTTATGGAACGGCATACCCAGTGGAAAATACGAGATAAAGAAATGTGTCTCGGGCTCGCCCTCCTGCAACGTGCAACGTGTGTGTGCCACACACAGAGTCTTTAGTTTAAGTATTTCCTTTGAGTGCATTGCCAGTCCCTCAACTAAGTTGTTATATTTACACCTGTGTGTGTGTGTCGCCTGTCTATCTGTCTGTCTGTGGTGCAAGCAAAAGCCAGTGGGTCTCACCCCACCCCCCATTTGGGTACCTAGTGCTAGTGCTGCTGCTGGCTTGTCGCAATTAACGTTTGGCGGAAATTCCTGCCAGGCACTCGGCTCCGAGGGGCAACGAGATGCAGCGATGCAACGCAGACAACGCATTGGGGCGTGAACAGCACGGAAGTCGGCTGTTCGTCCCCACTCCGGCGGCATTTACGTGCTTTAAGGTCTAAGGACATCAGCCGCCTGCCTTCTTTCTTTGACCTTCTTTCTGTGCATGTGGATGGGTGGGTGTGTCTGCGCTGCAAATTGTTGCATGACATTGTTCCATTCCACTGCAGCATTGAGTGTTGTTGTTGTTGTTGCTGCTGTTGTTGTGTGTTCGCTGTGACAACTGACGGCCTATTTGCGTGTGCCACAAAATGCCATATGCTGGAGTTCCAGCAGGCAAAACAATTGCTGCCATTACAGTTTGTAATTTGGTAATCAGCCATAGGAATCTGCATAATGGCAATTGGAGCCCCCAATCCTGACTGCTGCTACTGCTCCTGCTCCTGCTCGTATTCCTGCAGCCACATCCTTTGCTCTCAGCGTCGACGTCGTCCTGTGGTAAGTTAGGTAAACATGGCAAGAAAAGTTGCCAACTTTTAATTGAAGTGAAAACGACGATAACGACAGCATTGTTGGGGATCTGGGACTAAGGATAGCTCCTGTAGCTTTGTTGCCAGCCCCCTGGGATGTGGATGTGCTCCACTCTCTCTCTCCCTCTCTCTCTCTCTGGCTCTGCCTCTGCCTCTCTTGCCCTCGCTCGTAGTTACATATGGAGCATGGAGCAAAAACAGTTGCGGAATTGCTTTTTAAACCCACAGAGCGGCGCATAAAAAATCAGCACAGCCCCGCACTCTGGGGGCCTCTCCTATTCGGATTGCGAATGGTCCAACGAATGGATGATGGGGTCGTCAGAGGGGCGCACTGGTGGAGGGGTGTGGGCGCCTGGGAGTGGGAGGTTTAAGCCTTTAAAACGTGAAACTTTTGAGCCGCTTCAAGTTTTAGCCAAGCGTATTTGCCTTTGTGGTCGCACTCGCCGCCCGTCCCGTCCCAGCTGACATGCAGGCAAATATTCTATATACATTCTTCTTGGGTAGATTGGGGGGGCTTTAGCATGGACTTGGCGTTGGGGTTAAAGTTTGCATTTCATGCATGCTGTAGAGCGGCATGGGACTGGGATTTGCGGGTCAACCTGTTGCCAGGAGGACGGAGGCAGCCGCCGTAAACATTAGACGCGGGGGCTATCAATGCGGGGGCTGCGCGATAGCGTTGCCATAAGCAGGCAACGGCCTTGAAAGGATAGTTCAGGGATGGTAGATGTCAGAGCAGCAGGCTGGCATAGTGGCAGGATGGCAGCATGGCAGCATGGCAGCCGGCATTGTTTGCATTGGCACACGCAAATATGTTGGAAGCTCCAGCTGGGGGCCAAGGCACGCGCCAGAGTGCGACATTCGTGACGTCGCATTCAGGACACTGTTTTCATCCTCTCCTCCCCATGCATTGCCATGCTTTGATTTATTGATTTTGGTCTGGGCACACAGCATACCAAATGAGAGACAATATTTGCCTCGGCCTCCAGTGGCCTGGCCCAGCCTGCTGCTGCTAGCCCACATGTGTGCCACCAAAATGATGCCACCAACAGGAGGCGGCTCGTTGCTCGGCTCCCCTGCTCGTATCAGTGTCAGTGTCTTCCATTAGCTGAAACACCACCCGAAACGCCCACCAGCCACCGCATTTTAAATATGGAGCAGCTGCATGGCACCATCGCTGGCGCTGTGCCTCCAAATGACGCAAGTTCAATTAAATGAAAGCCTCAGCATATTTCTTACCCGCTAGACAGTTCCGGCGCCAGACGCCGCCGTCTGCTGGCGGCGTTGTCTGCTGCAAGCAAAAAGGAGATGGGAAGACGAATTAAATTACATTTAAAGCGCGAGCTGCAAAAAAACGCTGCCACCCAAAAGAAAAATGAAACGAAGAAATAAATTGGCTCAGTAAAAATATAAAAAAAACACCAAAAAATCATACAATTGATGTGGCGAAACCAAACGGAAAAAAAACTGGAGTTCAGGATATATCTATAGACGAACTGAAGATACACTGAAGACAATTCCCCGAAATTCGGGAGACGCACAACAAGCGGATTTCCAGGAAGAAAACTTGACCAAAAGTTGGAGGGGGGCGAAAAAAAAGCGCAAGGCCTGTGAAATAATACGAGCAATTTTCTCGTTGAACTTTCCATAATTCCGAATCGGGCCGAATGGCTGAGGAAATACTTATCCTCTTAAGTGGGAAACGAAGATGCCATTGCCATTCATTCGCTCGTATCACGATTACAGGCCAGGGCGTATCCACGTGCTCGTACTGGCACTCGCATAAAAAGAAGCCGACAAAGTGCCCGCGCAATGAAACGAAATAAAATCAGAGGGAGCGGGTGCAAGGGGGGAAAAAGGCAAAGAATGAGATAAAGTGCGAAGCAAAAAATAAGGCGTGGAAGAAGCAAAGGCAGCTGGCAATAGAGTGGACAGAGGGAGAGAGTGAGGGAACAAATGAAACGAAGAAGCCCATGTGGAGCAGGCAGATGTCAAAGACGAAGTCGCAAACGAACGCCAGAGATAAGTAACAAAAAAAGAGCAAAATTAAATTGGACATTTATCAAGAGATCCCTATTGATGCTCCATGCAAAAAGAAGATGGAAAGGGAAATGCTAAAATCCACACTTGGAAAAAGTAACAAAAAAAAAGAAAAAGGGAAAATAACATACAGCCAAGTCGAAGCGTTTGGAGTGCCGTTTCGGACTCAGTTTCTAGTTAAAAATTGTGTATTTAGCCAGGTGCTTAAAGAGCCAATCCACAGATGCGCTTCAAATAAATTTCTGGTTTATTGTGGCTATAATAATTCTGCAATCAAACAAAAGTAATTATTCGCTATGTTTCGTTTTGACTTTTTCTGCTTCAATTTCTCTGAGTGCAGCCAGGACAAATAACAGATACAAAAGCGAATACCAGTTACAGATACACACACACACACACGTTAGTGGCGGAGGAGGGGGAGGGTTAGAAGTGTTATGGGAAAGTTAAGTGGCCGCCAAACGTTGAGCAGAACTAATTCGTTCAATTATTGTTTTGAGCGAAAAGTTTTATTGCCGGACACGATGGAAATAATTTAAATGTGGCCGTGAGGGCACACAGCATACAGCGGACTGCCTCCAAACGACTCCAAGACACGCGGGCATAAATTAAAGTCAGTCTTCGGGGCAGCTGGGACCTGGGCAAGTGCTGGGGGAGTGCTGCTCCCCCGCCAAGGGATCAGCCACTAATTACGGCTATTAGTGGAGCGGCAGGCAACTGAAGGAGCGGCTGAAACAATTACGGCCTCATTTAATCACCTGCTGAAAATGTAATTATGTTGCATACTTTTTCGGGAGGCAGGCGCTTCGTTTCACACGATTCCCAACCCCTAAGCTTCATCCCATGGCAAGGGGAAGAAAACTCGCAAGAAAAACAAATCCAAATCCCCTCCAGGGGAGTGCTGGTCTGGTCTGGTCTCGGTTTCGGTTTCGGTCCCTGGTGTGTGGCATGAAATGCTGGCTGGCAACGCGATTTGGAATTTATTGCATGAAATTAACTTTTGCAAAATAATTCACATAACTTTGGGGTGTGCCGAAGGGCCGGCCGAAGTGGCTTAATAAAATAATTTATGATTTCGGCCAGAGGCCCATTTTTGGGGGCACCCCACTGCGACGCAGCGGTTGCCACTTGTCCGAATCTGTCTGGCTCCATGACACTCCCCACACACACACAGTCACAGTCACAGTCACAGCCACAGCCAGTAGGGGGCCCCGTCTATTGCCTATGTCTATTGCCCAGCGAAGCGGATGAAACAAAGCAAATTAATTACGAGTCAAAGAGAAACCTTTGACTCAACTTTTGCAACGCACCTTTACACACACACGCACACACAGCCCCACTCACAGAGAGAGAGAGCAAAAGAGAGACAAATGCCTTTATCAATATCCTTTTGAGGCAGACAGGACCGGACAGAACCCCTTGCAAAAGAAAAGCAAACAAAGTCTAATCAAATGCGACAGCAGTTGCCTGCCTTGGGGCTACATTCCAGGCTGTCAGTGTGTGTGTGTGTGTGTGTGTTCGTTGATGCGTGGCTAATATGCCACTGGGTGGCACGCCCCCCATTTGACCGTACGGACAACTGCGTGACGTGACGGCTGGGGCGTTACGCCGTTGCGGCTCATCCAGCACCCAGCAGCCAGCAGCCAGCATCCGTATAGATTCTTTCGCCTGGGATTATCGAAAGGGCGGCCGAAAGTGGCCCCACTTTTTGCTCAGTGAAGCGTCGAAGCAGTGACTGAATCAACAGCTGCCAAACGCCTGGCAAACGCAAATTTATAATATCTTTGTGACATTCTCACGCTTTTTATCAACACATTTCACATGTCATTAGCCATGGTCCTTGAGCAGGGAAAATGCCACTAATCTTGATTTAAATAGATCATCAGCTAGGAAATAACTTGGATGGACTTGGTGAACTCCCCTCAATGCTGGATCTTTGACAATTTTCGGCATTTGTTTGTGCGTGGGGAATGAAAAGCTTTTAAATTAAGAGGAACGCCAGCGAAAGACAGCGTCATGCCACAAATGTGCGGCGCTCAGAGACCCATTTGAAATATTAACAAAGGGCACAGGTGACGGCGACGGCTACGGCGAAGTGTAGGATATTTTTTATATTTTTTTTCCACCTGGAGTTGCACTTGAGCTGACAGTGCAACATGTGCCAAAGAGAGTGGTGGGGGTGGCCACACATGCCACAGACAATTCCGCTAAAAGCTTTACACCCATGGACAGTGCCGGTTGCCAACTTGCGAGTCAAATTAAACGCTGCTTCTCCCTCCCATGCTGCATGCTGAATGCTGCACGCTGCACACTTGAAAAGCGCTGGAGGAGATGTGAGTTTTATCTTTGCCACGCCAGCCACAGCCGCAGCCACACCCGCCGCCACAGAGAGTCGGGTCGCTGTGGCAGTGGAAACGCAGCAATGCGGCTAAGCATCATAACTCATGCGCCAGCCACATCCGTGTGCTTGTCACTCAAGAAGCGTGAAAAACCTGCCAAGATGCCGCCGAGGAGTCATCTTTTGGCTATGCTGCTGCTTCTGCTGCTGTTTCTGCTGCTGCCTGCATTATGCAGTTGTGTCCCCAAGCACCAAGATGCAGCAGCTGCCGCTGAATGCACTTAACATGTTGTACCACAAAATCGTTGCAGCCATATGCCCCGTGCATATTAATTTGATGGCACTCATATTTATGCCAAAGCAAAACCAAAACCAAAGCCAAACCGTTTGCCATTCCACAGCTTCGCTGTCGCTGCTGCTTCTGCTGCCGCTGTTGTTGCGACATTTTTTGACAAGTTGCAGTCAGAGTTGCAGACACAGTCAGAGTCACATTTGCAATGCAAGCAGCAAGAGGGGGGGTCACAGTGCCAAGGAGTGGCCGGAGCAGCTCCCGAAGCCAGAAGCAGCTGTGCGGCTGCTGACACTGTTTTGCATATGGACGGAGGACAAGTGCAAAAAAAAAGCAAAGAAAAAAGAACGAAATCTGCCAAGCTGGCAATAGACAAAACGGGACAAGGACTCCAGGACTAAGGACATAACCAGAACTATGTACAACTTCCACTCCTTCAAAAAACTGCCCCGCGCTCGCGATTTTTCCTTTTTTTTTGGTTTTTTTTTTTTGTTCTTCTTGTGGGTGCAACAGCAGGATTCCACTTTAATTATTTCAGCAATGTTGCCGCCGCCGTTGGTAACGACATAAAATTTACATACGCAATTTCATTGTTGCCGCAGGATCTGCTGCTGCCCCAGAACCACCACCACCAGCACCAGGATACCCACCGCATAACGCATTTTATATTCAAATTTTTTTTTCAACTGCAGTCTGGCCACGAGGACCCTGCAAATTCTATTCCTCCTTTCTGTTTTTTTTGTTGTGTGTTCGTTCCGCTATTTCGTTGTTGTGTGTGTTTTTCCCGGCTGCCAGGATTGTTAGTGCTGCATCGTAATAATCGGTTGCAAGACAATGCGACTGCGGCATGCAGCCGTTTAAATTTTCTGTCGATACAACAAGCATATTTATATATAGCAGTAATGCCCCCGAAATAATACGGGCAGACAGGCACAAGTTCTGGTTGCTGTTACTGATGTTCCTGCTTGATGTCCTGCAAGATGGTGGAGCATCCATCCACTCAGGCACTGCTTCCCAGTGCCTGCTTTATTATGCATGTTATGCAGAAGTTTGTGCCCCGCCCCCATGCCACAAGGTGATGTCGTTGCACGCTTGAGCAGCAAATCGTCTGTAGCAGAGGCGGGAGAATGTTATCTTGTCCAACTGTCAACAGCTTTCAGGCCGCTTTTTGGGGCCGCGTTAAATGTGGCGCAATAATGAGCCGAAATATTTGCATTTCTTTGGGGCGAACCCAAACGAAACGAAATGCAATAAACTGTCAAAGCGAATAGCGAAAGCACAAATAAAAAGTAATCAGAATTTCAGATTCGAGCCATAAAACGAGCGGCAGAGTCGCAGAGGGGCAGTGGGACAGTGAGGCAGAGAGAGAGAGCTAAAAAGGAATTAAAAAGTGTACTAAATAATTCATTTTTGAATTAAAATATAAATCACTTTCACACCATTTTGTCGGAGTCCGGGACATTGGGCCAGTAGACCCACAGTGTTTCCTTTTTTTTTTCCAGGACACTTGTTTATTTTATTACGTTCTTTTTTTGCGTTGGAGCATGGCCACCCCATCAAGGGACCGGAGGGACAAGCGCCATGCAAATGAGCGACCCGACCCGCGCGTATAGCGAAAATCTTTTTAATATAAAAGTGAATTACTTTTAGCAGCGATTTCCGAGTGTGTCCGTGTCCGCCCCCCAAGCAGGACGTCCATTAAAATTGACGAACTGTAAAGGAGGTCCCTCACGCCCACCCAGGGTCCAGGGACTAGCCATAACAGTCTCCTCGAGACTAGCAGGCAGGAAGCCAGGTCGCGCGCCTTGCGTTATTAGGCAGCTTATTATCGTGTGGCACAGTCCGGGGGCATCATTATCGAGTACTTTGCGGCTATATCCTGCGCTGCCCCATGCTGCTGCTGCTGCTGCTGCTACTGCGGCTGCCTGTCCTGTCTTGTGCTCCTAGCAAAAGTAATTTCAGTATCCTACGCATTTTTTAATAGGATTGTGTTTTGGGGAATTACCTGAGAAAGGACACAGGCACCCCCGGGGGAGAGCCAACCACAAGAAGAGCAGAAGAACGGAAGGGGCGTAAGGAGTGCTGGGCGGGGGGGCAGTGGGGCAGGCACAAGCGGAAATGAAAACGGCAATGGGCACTTTTAATTTCTCAAAATGGCAACTTACTGACATCCGTTGCGCATTCGATTCATTGATTTAATGCAGAGCAACAGCAGAGAGCCACCGGGAACTGGGATCTCTGGGAGGCTACCCCTACCCCCTTCCCTTGCTCTCACACTCACCCTCGCCACCATCCTTTTGGCAGCTTAAGAATTATTGAGACTTGTTGCAAGAGTTCATATCGTGCGAAATAATTCAGAAAAAAGCTATTGGCCATGACTCTTCCACCTGTTTTACCTTTTTGCCTCTGCCTCTGATTCTGGTGTTCTGGTGCACTGGTGCAGGGCCACCTCTGGCCACGTTCTCCGCTGTTCTTCTCCCCCCTCCCTTCCGACGCTTGCTGCCGTGTCATTTGTGTTCTGTGAAATATGCATTCGATTTCTTTTACGCTGCAGCATTTCGCTTATCTTTCAACTGGCAGCCACATCGCATGGCCACATCGCCACTCCCACCAAAGAGAGAGGAAAGAATATTGCACATGGGGAGCAAATATCACGTATACGCAATGTTGTGGCTCGTTGGGGTTTTCTTTTCACTGCAAATTAGCTGGTAAACTCCCCCTGTGCTACCCCCGTACGTACGGCTGCTGCTGCCTCGAAGTGTGTGATAATTTACTCATTTCATGTGCTATTACGAGTAGAGTTGTTCGCTAAGGAGGGGACGGGACGGGATGGGACGCGATGGGATGGGACAGTGACTGTAAATTGTATGTGTCGTCTGCTGGGAAGAACTCTTGTTCCAAACTCTGACCCAATGACTCCCACAGCCTTTAGTCTTCAGTTGTTTCCTCTGCTTAATGTTTATGTATTCCCCGGTTCTCTCTTGTGCCATATTTATCATAGCTCACTTTTGTGCCGGCTGCGCCTTGTGCCTCGCTTTTCCATGCCTGTCCTCTCCTTTAGTTTCGTTTTTTAGTTGAGTTAAGTTGAGTCCTCGGTGTGGCCAGACCGGCTGCTCTCTTCACGCTATCTAATAGCTGCTACTTGGCTCTTGGAAACGAGACCGAGACAATGGCTTCAGCATCCAGCACTTGCTGCACTTGAGCAACTCTTCCTGTGGCATCCACTCGCACACGGACATGGGGCAAGAGTCTCAGCACCATGCTGATGCTGCTGCTGCTGATGCTGCTGCTGCTCTTTTCGGGTGGCAGGACCCCGGCTGTGACCTAAATTTTTACCAAATTGGATAAATTTTTCGCATTTTCGCTGAGCTATTTTTTGCAGCGTTGCGACGCCGCCGCCAACCAAGGCGACTCACATTGTAGTTGCTTTTGTAGTCGTCGCTCTCTCTCTCTCTCTCTCTCTTTCTCCATTGTTGTTGCAATTTCTCGCCACATTTGATTTATCTCGCCTTATACACAGCATTCCGAGGAGCATCATACACACACATACTCGTGTGTACCCCATCTTTCCCGCCATATCCAGAGCTCTTTGCTTCCGCTTTGTTGCCGGCCACTGCCTTTGCCACTTCTCCATGTTGGTGTTTCTTTCTGCTGCTGTGTGAAGTAGTGACTCACCGCACACGAAACGCTGCTGCTTCTGCTGCTGCTGCTGCTTGTGCCGCTTCTTCTTGTGCTTGTTTTGCCACTTGTATCTACAGAATTGAATCTCGCCCAGTTGCCATCTTTGTCGTTAGATGGCAGCAGTATCTCTACAACTACGCTCGCTGCTTGCTTTGTCGTCTGGCTGGCCGCAGTGCTTTTTATTTGAAGTTTTTTCCACTGATGCTGCCGTTGCCGCTGCCGCTGCTGTATTTGTCCTTTTTTTCGGTGGCCAGGCTACGTGTTAGGCATAGTAGTTGGAGGACTGTCGCCCCAGGGCTTTTAATCATGATTTACGAGCGGACGAGACAAACGGGAGACAGGAGCTAAATATAAATGGAATTTTAAAATGTGATCTGATTTAATTATGCACAGGGCAAGGCACTCAGAAGGAGCACAGCCACAGCGTTATTTATATGTATGGAGATGTCCTGTTCGGGCGCCTTGAAGGAGAGCAAATCTGTGTATCTGTATCTGTAGATCTGAAAAACGGGCCAGCAGAACATGAGAAAGAAACGAAAGACAATCAAATGATGAGACTTTGCTGCAGTCCAAGCCAACTTTGGGAAGCTTTGTGGTGCATGGGAAAATCATTATCACTTTATGGAAACAAAGTTAAAGGAAATTCCTTAGAACCTTTGTCGATTTTCCTTAGATTTTCCACTCCCAGCAAAATTCCAAAACAAAGCTATTACAGCACAGCAATCTGTTCTTCGAGAGCTTCTTCCCTTTCGCACATACATATAGAAATGCATGAAACGAAAACAACATTCTTGTAACCCTGTAAACCTCCCTACTGCTGTCCGGATATTTCTCTCGTCATTTTTTGCCAGGACTCCATTTTACTTTTTGTGTGTGGTGTGTGTGTGTTTTTTGCTGCTGCTCCAGCTGCTGCTCTCCTCTCAACACTCGCTCCGTTGCACTTTGTTAAATTGCAGCCAATTGGCCATGGCGTAGGCCATCCCGACAGCCATCCAGGCGGCCAGACAGGAGCCAAGAGGGAGCTTTTAGAATTTATGCGCTTTGTTGTTTATTAGCCATTGCGGTCAGTGTTTTGCTGGCAAGCAGGCAGGCAGGCAGGCAGGCAGGCAGGCAGGCAGGCGGGCAGGCAGGCATCTTTGAAAATCAAATTCCAAGGAGCATGTTTTTGGGGCGGGTGAAAGGGCAAGTGCATGTCTTCAAAGAAAGAACAAAAAACGAAAGGAAAAATGCCATGCAAATAGCAAAGCGAACAATTTCAAATGAGACATATTCCCCCCCATCAAATAAAATAAAAAGAAACCACACAAAAAGCCTCGCAATCCACACACACACAAACAGAGGCAGAGGCAGAGACAGACACAGCGGGAAGCAAATACAAATAGGAGGCGATAACACAAACACACACATATGCAGATACACACACACATACTCATAGGCAAATATACATGTATTTACAGTGTGTCCCCGAACATCAAACGTTTTGCCAAAGCCAGCAACTAGGAACTAGGACCTCCCGTATCCTTGCCGATGCTGATGCTGGCGGGAGTTGTTTTTCTTTGCCATCGTTGACGTCGTCAGCATCGTCATCGTCATCGCATAGTCAATATGTTTTCATTCAATTTGGTAAGCATTTTCATAAAATTTTCCCCACAAGAAAAACATTGCGCACACATAAATATGCGTGTGTGTGTGCGTGTGTATCCTTACACATCCTAACCCCGTACGAAAGTAAGAAACAGTGCTTCCAGTCCCTCTCGCATATGTATATGCCCCATTCCACTGGCAATAGGAAATTATGCGAAATGTGGTCTCGATTTGCGTAAACAAACCGGAAATGATGTGCCGCCGCCTGCCGTCCGCTGACCAAATGAACGGAAGTGCTGCCATCCCCCACATACCTACCACGATGGACAAAAAAAAAGGGCAACGCAACGCAACCCAAAACCTCACTCCAATCAACGACCTCCGACCGCAACTGTATTTATATTTATGCATTTATTTATTTGCCAAAAGGATCAGTCGCCCCCCACGCCCAATCCCACCCCCACTCCCAGCCCATTGTGCGCTGCCCATTATGCTAATTGAACAGTAAAAGAAAAAAAATGTATAAAGCAGAGAGAGGAACCCGTCGAGCAATCGAGGAACTTTATAGGCCCAGCGCGTGCTCGGGGTCTCCAAAAATGTAGGTCTAGCAGCAGTCATAAAATTTTTACTCGCAACGCGCCTCACGACTCCAGCGCAAGTGGAAAGAATGTAAATGTAGCGCAGAGATATCGGGCACTCCAAAGCGTAGATGAGGCACTGGCAATGGCCAAAAATATTTTTAATAAAGTTCATGGTCTAAGCAGCTTTGCCCGCTGACCAAACGGCCGCCACAGCAATATAATTAGGGGCAAGCAGCAGCAGCAGCATCGGCATTGGTCCTTGGTGCTGGTCTTTTCTTGTTGTTACTGCAAATTGAATTAGTAACCAGGGCGGCGGAAAGTGGACAGGCAGCAGAAATCCTTTTTGCTCTATTTGCCACCCACGCTACACCGCTCCATGGTATGCCGCCCCCCGCGTTCATGCTACGTGCCGGGCAAATCAAAGGCACAGCCAGGAGCCAGCAGCCAGGAGCCAGCAGTCAGGACCCCTAACGTAAACCGCAAATGGAAATGCAAATTTCCCGCGGTTACCGCGACTACGACTGCGACCGCAACCTTTGGCCCCCGCACACCGCACCCCGCAGCCCACGTCTCGTCGCGCTAGTTCCCGACTGCGTCTGGGGCCGTGGCCCATTGCAGCAATTTAATTTCTTAAGCAATTTTCATAATCTGCAGCAAATTGTTTCTGAATGCTGGCGGGGCCCAGGCTCAGGTCCAGGCCCAGGCCCAGGACTC
This sequence comes from Drosophila ambigua, assembly GCA_018150905.1. Classification (NCBI taxonomy): domain Eukaryota; kingdom Metazoa; phylum Arthropoda; class Insecta; order Diptera; family Drosophilidae; genus Drosophila; species Drosophila ambigua. Next base: position 2,143,667 of record JAECWS010000086.1, read on the forward strand.
AAAGCTTGAGGCTGGAAGGCAAAGGCACAGCCCAGGCCCTCCATTTGCTGCTGACTGGCCGAGTGACTCGTTAAATTTTATGCAGTTGGCGGCTGCATTTGTGCCACAAGCTGCCATTGAGGCAGCCACTGTGCCGGCGCCCCCTGCCACCCGCGGCCCGCACAATTTCCTAATGCAGTGGGGCAAAAGTTTTTGCCATTTTATAATCATTTTCCAGGCCCAGCAAGGCAGAGCGCCCTTGATGTCGACTGTCGGCAGTCGGCAGCCTGCTGCATAATTAAAATGGCAGCTCAATCCCGGCCAAAATGCAACTGCTGAGAGAAAGATGTGCTCCATACTGCCGTATTCGCAAATTTACAAAAGCCAAAAATTATCGGCTTAACTCCAAATACCAGTGGTAATAATAATCCCCACAGTAAGTCCTTTGAGGCAAATTTTGTTGCACCAGAAAAAACAAATACATTTCCATTAAAGTTGCATGAGTTGTGGAATAGTCTTCTAAAATGGAATTTCCTATGCATTTTCCAGCATCACTTTTTTCCTCTCTCTCTCTCTCTCTGTGTCTCTCCGGGGGCCACACCACTTGGCAGCTTACCCAGGCAATTGTCTCATTCGCTCGCTCTTTTTTGGGCGAAACTTGGCAGCGTTTTTGCTACTTGTGGCAAGGCACTTAACAAGTTCCCACGCCGCACAGTGGCATACGGAGTGCAGCTAATTGCTTCTCTCGCCCTTTGGCATGCCATCCAAAATCTGCACAGCACACACACAAAACCAATTAAGATGCCCGCCCGCTGGCGCCAGGGGTGGGGCGTCGGTCGGTGGGGTACGTGATAAATCAAATTTGGTTGCCTTAACAATATTTGCACATACGACACCGAACAGAACACAGAACCGAACAGAACACAAATCAAATCAAATTAAAACATAAAGTCAGGCAGTTGCGTGTTGTGTGTGTTGGGCGTTGGGGGTTGGGGCTGAGCCATCTCTTTTAATATTCCATACGCATGCAGCTGCCACACGTTGAGGCAAGCGCGACGCGTTTATGACGCTGACAGAATTATGAGGCCTACATGCGCTGATTCCAGATTTCCGATGTGGGTCCTTTAAATATTTTTACGCAGATAAACTAAACTGTAAGCCCGTGCGGCAAAAACTCGCAAATGGATTTTCAGCGCAAAAATCACAAAATCGCAAAACGTGCTTCACATACTTCTACGTCAGCGACGTGGCAGGGGCATGGGGCAGTGAGGGGCGCGATGCGAGGCTCATCATAAATACATCAGGCCGGTGGATGATGGGGGCGATGCGATGCCACACACTTGAGACTGTGAAGCGGCTGCTGCTGCCGCTGCTGCCACTGCCGCTCTGTCACTGCCACCTGTCTGTGGCAGCATGTCACGCGACCTGTCGACCGACGAGCATAAGCTGACATTTTTATTAAAATATTTCCGCAGTTCCGCAGTTTCCAGCATTAACTGCGGCACCACCATCACAGCGTAGCGCCAATTGTTGCTGCTAATTTTTTGGTTTTGTCTGGTCTTTGCGTTCCGGCTTCCCTCCGCGGCATGCCACTCCCCCACACGCAATCTTGGTCAAGTTTCAGTGCCCCATCATCGTCAGAGCCTGATGATCTTTCGACCTGGGGCACACAAAAGACGCCGGGTAAGTGCTCCTTTGTGCGCATTTTGCACCTGCCTTTTGTTTGTCCCATCAATGGACAATCACCGCCCACGAGGGCGTCCTGTCCTCCTTTGTGTGTGGCATTGTATTGTATGTGCGAGTATGAGTGTGCCCCATGCCCCATGCCCCGCCTCTCCATGTCAACTACTCGTATACGTAGTCCTGTTGTCGGCGGACTCGTGCTCCTGTTCCCCTACTGACTGGACAGGCAACTGGCACGACGACAACTCTGAGCAATAAAATTTTAATAAGCCTCAACTGGCTTCCTGCTAGAGTTTCACCTGCTGTCCTTCGGCTAACTTGCACGTCAGCTGTCCCGTTTTTCTCTCTCTCTCTCTCTCTCTCTCTCCTGTCAATTCGATGGAATCCTGAACTAGCTGTAGACTCCACTCCCATTGTTCGACATGTTGTTGCATATGCATATGCTCGTATGTGGCACTATTTGACTTTTAATTACCCAGGAAATGTCTAAAGCTATTCCACTCTCCTCCAAAGGACCAATTCAATTCGTGCCGAAGACTAATGCCCCAAACAGCTTCTGCTGCTGCTGCTATTTCTGCTGCCCCAAAGTACATTTGGTGGCTGCTGTGGTGGGGACATTACGCTGAAAGTGCTCAGACCTCCCACACACACCTTAGCTATCCCCCAAAGGCACATAGTAGGAGCTAGCTTCCGGCAGGATTCCGGATACTGGATTCCGAATTCAGGGGTGTGCCCTAAAAGGGGTTCTATGTTTGAGGACAGAACCAATTCTCGCTATTCTAATTATCCAGAAAGAGTCAGAGTTCTCCAACATTCATCACAGGGAAATAGAACGCACTCTATCCTGACATACCCCCCACAACACCCCCCACGACACCACCGCCCTTTTGGGCTACGCTTCTCGTAAGCCCTTCACGGGCCCACGCACACCCGAGTGACATATTTGGTTTCCGCCAGAGTTTGATGTATAAATAAAAAATCAAGCATGACGAACACACAAATTCCATGCAAAGTAAATTTTCATGTTTGCCGGGAAAAAGCGGCACCAAATAAAAAAATAAAAAAAAATAAAGCGAAGGGAAGGGAAGGACTAGGCTATGGGGTCTGGGGTCTGGCACCTAAGCCTATGAAACACCTACGTATCCATGAGCGTGTGTGGGTGTGGCAGAATAAATCCTTTGAAATCAATTCAAAATATCTCTTCGTGTTCGGATGATGCTCTTTGGAAAACGTACAGCTACTCGATAAAGCAAGAACTTACGCTGCAGCCAACAACAATAAAAAACACACTGAGAATCGGTTGCACTTCAATTTTAAAATGTTTACCAAAAGATATTTCGTTTTCTTAAATTTTACCAATAACTTGAAAAATTTATTTTATTTTTCCCACAAATTGAATATATTGCGGGTATATTTTTCTTAGAGTGCTTTATACTTAAATTATATTTAAAAACTCATTTTTATGCATTTAGGCAGTTGATTTTACTTGAGTTTTTGTTTGAATAATTAGAGCACTGACCGTTGAAGGACCTTTCGTCTTTTATTTCAAGTATTTGCGCACTGGAAATGACCCTCGAGAGCATTTATATATTCGGCATTAAAGCAAATATATATACATATATATATGTATATCCCGCTGTCTATCTGTGTGCCTGTCTGTTTGTCTGATTTCAAATGGAAACAATTCCATATGCTGTGCATGTTCCCTGTTTGCTTTAGCTGCCACTCGATTCGTTCTACGTTATTTTTTTTCCATTTTACACTTTACAGCCAAATCCGAGAAGAAGGGGCACTGGGTACAGCAGCTGACGCAGCAGCAAATCAATCAAATCAAAGTGGAGTTGTTTGGTTCATTTGTTTGGGGGGTGGGGTTGAAGTATCGGAGGAAGGTTCCGTTGGTTTGTGGTGGCAAGAAAAATCAGAAGAAAATGCAATACAATGAAGAGCAAATACGGGCGCAGACAAAGAGCAAACACACACAGGCATAAAGAGCTGTGCCATACACACACACAGAAATAATACAAAGTGGCATAAACTAACTAAATAACAGTAACAATAACTTAAGTGTATTTGTGTATTAGTGCGGGCATCGGCAGCTGCTACTGCTGCTACAGCTATCTGTGGCGGGGTCAAGCCCCAGCGGCTCCTCCGGTGTATTTCTTCTCGCTCTCCAGACTTCAGGCGACTGTTGCAAAGTTTTTTATTTATATACACGTTCCGTGTGTGCAGCACACGGCAGTGGCAATGGCAACGGCAATGGCAACGGCTACGTTTCGTTTCGTTTCATTCGTTTGTTTGTTTGTTTATTTGTCATTTGCTTTGTTCCGTGCGCTCTATGGCAATCTATGCCACAGTGCCACGGCCAGTGCTAGTGCTCGTGCCCCTAAATTGACTATCCAGGCAACCGGCAACACAACCTCTCGATTTTCGAGAGAAATTTTTAGCTTTCTGCATACCCGAAACCCTTGATACCCTTTTTGTGAGCCATGAAACTATAGATGTCTGAGGTTCTTTTGTGGATGGATACCCTCTGGAAGGGTATACAACAAAACAGAGAAATCCCATACAATTGTTGAAGCGCACGTACCGCACACACACACAGGCACACACACAGCCAACGGTCTGGGGTTCGTATACGTAACGTGGTACATCTTCGACTGGAATGGGAGAAAGGGACAGCCAGCCGCTGACCCCAGTCCTGGTTTGTGTTTGCAATCAGCCGCAGTGAGTGGCCCGCCGCGTGGCCAGGCGACAAGTGCCACCATCGCCACTGCCACTGCCACCGCCAACGCCACCGGCACCGGCACACACTCCACTCTCCTGGACACCAGAGTCACATACACAAGTTTCGATACTTTTAATTATTGCGTACATGACCGTAACGATGTAGCAGGACTTTGCAGAGAAGATGGCCAACGGGCAACGGCTAACGCAGGCAACAGCAGGTAACGATGCTGCCCTGCCCTGCCCAGCACCTTACCCCCCACTGCCACTCGTTTAGTGCACGTATTAATCAGAGGACGAGGACTGTGGCAAGTTTTTCGGTTGACCCGTGGCAGCTCTTCGAAGTTAGCTACCAAGAATTCCCATTCTTCTATTCCGCTCCGTTGTCCGTGTTGTGTTGTGTTTGATTCTTGTTCTAGTTTTAGGGCACAACACAACTTGGGCATCATTAAAAATCAGTAGACGTTTCATATTTTGAAGAACGTGACACTACGTGAATGAAATGCCAATGATTGCAGCGGCCACCGCCATCCCCCGGGTGGCCCCACTGTGGCAGGCAACCACTGCCCTTGCCCACAATTGATTGACGCATAAACAGGCAATTAAATACAAAAGAAAAGCAGTTGCAATTGTTCAGCAATTTCCACGCTAAATGAATTTCCACGCACGCATCTCAAATCAAATTTGAGGGAAATTTAATTTCTGCCTCTCGCTTTTATGGATCGCCGGATATACATGTGCACGTAACTATTCACATATGTGGCACACAAGATTATGTGTGTGTGTGTGTGTGCGTGAGTGGGTTCCGGCCATGTGGGGCACGTTCCAAGATTTGTTTACTTTGTAGCTCGGGCGCCAGTGCCAGTGCCAGCACCAGCACCAGCGGAGAGGAACATAAATAAATTTCTATAAATTCTTGCACGGCATTTCATTTGCCATTTGTGCCACTGCCACACTGCCACTGCTGCTCGTTGTCGTTGTCCAAAAATTCACGAGCAGTCAGTCGTCACTGCGTGTTTTGGGGAGTAGTGCTCATTCACACGGAGCTGAGCTGAGCTGCCAGGAGCAGGAGCAGGAGCCAGTAGGGAGCACTGGGCTCTGGCTTATTTATTTATTCATTCGCTGCGCTCTCACCCTTTTGTCTCTATAAGTGTGTGCCTCGGTGCCCCAAGTTTTTGTGTGTGTGTGCGTGGTGCCAGTGTGTTTGTTCGCCATTTTCTGTATGAAAGGATTTTGCAGAATTTAACAAACAAACAAACAAACACAGCAGACGCAAAGGAATCGGGAGGCCCCAAAAGAAGACACAACGGCACGCACTGCGACCGTGCCACACACACACATCCACACACGGTCCTGCCTCTGTCTCTGCCTCGCCGAAATCTGCTACTGCCGTGCTGCTGCTGCTTGGCTGCTCATAAAGTTGACCCGAATTCATGCTAAACTTCGCCTCTGTCGCTTCTGTGTGCAAATAAAAAAAGCAACAAGATGCAAAGGATGATTCCTCCCCGCCAACACCACATCACACACACAGCGACTTGGAGGCGACTTTCAAATGCTCTTATCCTTCGACGATCCCTCCAGCGGCAACCCGTTAAGGTTAATCTAATTGAAAACCGACTAAAAATAATTGGATAACCGTGATAAAAGGCGCAACACACGCATCTAAAGATAGGCCATGTGTCGTTTCCAGCACCGCTTCCCATTGCCACCTTGATGACAAAGTTGCCATGCTTCCGCTTTCGTTTTCGCTGGCAGAGAATACCCAAAAAAGGGTCATAGGCATCGGTTTGGGGGGCAACAAATGATGGTTACAGTCGTAGCCCCAACCGATTTGTGGGCAGAGCTTTCAATACGTTTTATCTGTGCAAGCAACACTCGTGCTCGAGAAATTGCAAAACCGAAAATAAATAAGATTCGATTTATGTTGGGGTGAAAACCCCACCCCAGCCCAGCCCACCCCCACGGACAAAAATATATACGAGTATAAAGGGGAAAATCAAAAGGAAACAGCAGAGAAAACTCTTCAACAGCTTCCGTGTTTATTTATAGACGCTCAAATAGTTCGATTAGACCCAAAAACCCGCAGGACACACAGAGCCATCCAAAGGACTTTTATCACAGAGAAGAGTTTCCATCCTCACACCACCCCCGACGGCCCCTAACCCAGGCCCATTTGCAGGCCGCAAAATTTGTATTTGCACTGTGGATTTGTGTTTTGTGTGTCGCGCCGTGCGGCAGCAGCAGCAAATTTTTAATGAATTTACAAAACCAAAGCCGAACGAACCCTGCCCGAAACCCCTGAATCGAATGAAAGGACAACCCGGACACGGACACGGACACGGACTCGCATTCCGCTACGAGTTCGAGCTGGAGTTCCAGTCTGATTTTATATTCAAAACACATTCGGCAAATATTGATACCCTCTCCGTAAATTGTTTAAAATGCGCAATATCCCCAACGTCAATAGAAGACAAATTGTAGAACTAAAACCAGCGTAAAACGCAAATCACGCAGCTTTTAAAACTTTTTGTGTGTACTCCACCCACCGCCCCATCGACCCACGGGACTCTGAATGGGGAGCCACGCGGCGTATACTTGATTATTGCCAATCAGCCATAGTTTTTGGTATCCGCTGAACCTCCGTTCTGCTCCGCCCACAGAGCGACTATAATTAAGGCCTGCCTCATGCCTCATGCTTCAAGCTAATTATAATTGATGCCAATGTCGGAGTCGATTTTTAAGTTAAAACTTTACACACCCAACGAGAAAGAGAAAGAGAGAGCGAGTGAGTGGCACTGCCACACCACAGAAATGATTAATTATGGTTGAAAAGTTGCACGTTAAAGGGATGAATTTTACTTTTAATGGGGATCGGATATCGCTTTTTAGTGTACGCCACAATAAATGGAGAATCCCTCAAAGCATTCCCCGACTGTGGCAAAAGTTTTTCGATTATCTAAGAGCTATGGCAAAAAAGAAATACTCGTAGCATGCCACATACAGCATATACAACACACAGAGGCACACAGAATTCAGCATCAGAATTCTCGTTAGAGCACAATGTGGCAATGTGCCTAAGGGATAATTTAGTCATTTTTGTTATTGTTTGCAAGTCAGAAAACATTGAGTTTTAATTGAAAATCTTTGACTCTACATGCGTACACCGAAACTCTGGAGCGCACTTGTGCCACATCACATTCTTCTGTGCCATGGAATGGGATGGAAACTTTGATTGATTTATCTGTCAATATGCAGGAGGCAGCAGCAGAAAGCCAACAATGCTTCAAATGCACAAAACATACCAAAAGGCAGAGACTACAAAAAGTACAGAAAGTACAGAGAAGGAGCGTCCGAGTCTGCTGCAATGCAAAAATTGCAATTGTTAACTCAACTGAATTTACATGAATTCTCTATCTCTTTCTATCTCTCTCTCTCTCTGTCTGTTGGCCCGCTGCTGCGTGTGTATTCTCCTTCGACTGTGGCAGGATCTGCCATCCATTTGCTCCTTTTAGCCGCCTCCTTCTGTCGGCTCTCGTCACTGTCACTTTTCTTGTGTCCAGAACTCTGGTCAAGCGCATGTTTATGCAATATTTTTCGGGCCAAGACATGCAAAAATAAGTACATGTACGTAGATGTGTGTGTCTGTGTGTTTGCTTGATCGAAAGCCTTTGAAACAGTAATGCGTAATGATGGCACTGCCCAGACTTCACTTAAAAGTCATATGCTTCGGTTGCACAGAGAGTGGAGCGAGGAGAGGGAGCGCACAAGAGTGCAACAGCACAAACCCATAAACTTGCCACATTTGCATAAAATGCCCTGATGCCTCAAAAAAGCAGCAAAGCAGCAAGCAGCAAAGCAGAACGATAGAACTGCACAGCAACAGAGCGTAGAGCACAGCCACACCACAGGGCCAGAGCAGAGTCTGTAAAAGTCTCCTGGCACAGAACGTATTTCACCAATAAATTGAGGAAATGTTTAGCTTAGCCATGTTGGCCGTGCCCTGCCCTCCCGTTCCGTCCCGCTTCATTCTACATATCTTTTCCTTTGCTTCTGCCTGCTCCTTGATTTTTCCCAGGCGGTAGTGGTGGTAGTGGTAGTGCCAGTCAGTCCCATGTTTCCCATAGTTCAAAAGCAATGACTTGATTTTTGATTTTATCCCCAAAAATCGCTTGTTATTTTTGGGGTCTGCGCCTGCACATCCCCATGCGACGCAGTGCCCTGCCTGCCTGCCTGTTGAGTGCTGCCTTCTGCCATTGACAAACAAGGCTGACTCGAATGTTTGCCGGATTGCAAAATGGAAGTCCAACAATTGGACTAAAAAATGTTGAATAATCATTTTGCTACAGATACGATCTCTGGGGGGAAGCTGCTTCTCTCTCTCTCTCTCTCTCTGTTTGAGCATAAGCCCAATTGAATTGAGTATCGGTTAATCCCCGCATTCACGTCTAATGCGTTTCTAATTAATTTTAAATAGGAAGAAATGCCGAAAAGACATTAAAGTAAAGCGCCCCAAAGAACTTTTGCGTAGATAAGATCCGTAGTCCGTGCCTCAAATAGTTTTATGTGTGGGTGCGGGCAGGACTCAAATGTAAATGCGTGTCTAGCCTTCGATTAATTCATTATCCTTGCGCTCCAGTGGCAGAGTGCTCGTCCTGCCAACAACGGCAACTGTCAATGTTGTAGTTAAGGGCTTAGATGTGGCATTAGGCGTCGATTTAACACGACCCCATCCATAGGGTCCACTCTGAGCTTCTACCAGAAGTTTCTGTGTGTGTGTGTGGCGCTAAGAGCGCCTAAAAGCGCTTCAGGCCAGAGGCTCAGGCTTTGGCCAACTTATGAATGCGCGTGCACACACACAGATACGACACACATACACACAGGCATAGACACACACCACTGTGAGCCACTGTCACAGCGCTGATAAAATGTGAAGCGGATTAGGCAAGGCGGGCGCTGCTCCACTCCACTCCACGCCGTGGCACAATCAGTAAATGGCACTTGATTCACTGCGCAAGTGGAATTTTTGATAACTTTGCCACTGCCAAGGAGAAAAGTTGGTCAAAAAGTTCGGCTTTCAGTCGCTTTAATGCGTATAAATGCTTATCTGTGTGGGCTCTACGACAACGAGAGTGTGGGAGTGTGTTGGTCTATGACTAGATGACGATGGCTATGCCATGGCACGCCTTTACTCTACTCGGCTTTCCTTCAAGTCTCAAAGCCAACTTAAATCCACTGGCAGGCCTTGGCTTTGCTTCACGTGCTGCTGCTTTTCTATCTATCTATCCCCAAAACTCTCGCTCTCTCTCTCACGCGTTCTGTTCTTGTGTTTTTTTTTTGTTGTTTGCCAAAGTTGGCAAAGTTTTTAGCCCGAACATTTGCGCCTCAGAGCACAGCCCAACCCTACATATAAACCCGCACACTCGAACACACATATCTATACATAATTCAAGAAGACGCTGGCACACACGTCACACAAATGTCGCCAAAAGCAAGTCTCAATGCACGCCATCAATCTTTTGGGGGGTCGGTCGCCTCGCCCCGAATCTGAGTCTCCGAATCTGCCGCCTCTGCCACTGCCGCTGTGTGGCACAATTGAATTATTACATCGGGTCGAGGCAGACGCTTGGACCATTTGGTACTCGATTTGGTCACTTAACCAGCAGCCAACGAGAGGACAAGACGATACCAACAACAGAGCAGCAGCAACAGCGGCAGCAGCAGCAGAAGGGGCAGCAGCAATGTAGCATCAACTGCCACAGCAACAAGAACAGCCACCAGGGGTAATGTGTGTGACAGCAGCCAACAATGCGAGGACACAACACGCATTTGCACCCATGTTTATGTATCTTGCGCCCCTCAGTTCGTGTAAGCAGATCATGACTCCAAGCACTGAGCAATGGATAATTTTCATTAATTTAATTGCTTAATTCTTGCATTACAGTGTTTATTTTCGCACACCTTCAGCGGAGGAAAAGGAAATACAAAAGTTCCTCCAGCAGCAGAGGATTGTGCATTTACCCCGTGACAAAATCTGTTTGTATAAAAACAGAACCGACCTTTTCATATACCAAAAGATCAGTGGATGTGAAATCATGCCCAGCAACCCAGAAACCATGGGTCATGGAAATTATGCAGGAGACAGAACCAATGACGCAGCGGGCAGTAGAAGATCGATAGCTCCCATTATTATTTTTTGTTCATCTGTATATGAAATCTGTAATTTCAAAAGTGTTCAAGTATTAAATTCTTAATTTAATTTCCGGAAAAATATTCCTTAGGTCCGACCAATATAATTTCAAATGATTTTTCTAAGATCCAATGTTTGTAGCTTGTTCTATTGTAGTCCGAATGGCCAGCACAGTTTCGGTGTTTTTGGCACTTGGCTTAGGTCGCCCAATGCCCACCCAGTCGCCTTCCAGTTGGCCTTCAGTTTTTGGGCTTTTATTTGATGATTGCTTGTTGTTGGGCTCCTGTCGACGTCGTTGTCGATGTCGCTGCCGTGTTGGCCTTCTTCTCTTCTGGGTTTCTGAGCAGCAAATTAAAACAATTTTAACAGCTACTTTCGATGTCGTTTGTCGGCATCTACGTTCTGGCCATAAATAAAACATGTCAACCTTGTTATTTTCTGCTGCCCTCAGACAGAGCAGACGTTCCATCCGGCTCCCTGTGCTGGCCTGCAGCCTCTGTTCGACGAATTGTTATTGGCATGGCCTTTGTTATTGAACTATTTACATTTGTTGCTAATTTACGACACATAGCCTCTGGTCTTCGGCTTCGGGCTGACTCGTTTGGGCCACCGGCATCAATGAGGCCTTAAAGCAGCCGGCAAATTGTTGTTCATAAATAAATATGCCGTACATAAATCCCTATGCCATAAATAAGCGAGAGCAGGCGTAAAGCAATTTATTGGCATTGATTTTCCGGGACTCTCTGGACACACTCCATTGATCCCCAGCAGCAGCAGCAGCAGCCGCTCCCGGAGGAAAAGTGACAAAAGTCTTGAGTGAACCCCAATAAATGAAAGTGAAACTTTCTATCGGTTGGATCCCACTCCCAGTGGGCCCAAGTTGCGGGGGTTATGGGTCAGGTCAGCCGCAGCCGCAGCACGTTGTTCCTGCTGTTGCTCCACTGACACTTATTAGATAAGTTTTTTTTTGTTTGTTTGTTTGTTTGTTTGTGAAGCCTCGACCGTGTCCGTGTACATCATTTAGCCATTTGCTGTGGCAGCACTGTGCTGCTGCTGAGGCGCCTTCAATTTTAATTACATGCCAAAAATATACGAATGCCCAGGGACTTGACTCCGACAGTGGCCTCTCGAAATCCCCAGCTAAGCCGGACCAATAAGACTTTTTATTGTCTTAGCCGGGCATTTAAATTGATCAAAAATGTTGCAAAAGCATTTGCCAGAGAGCTGGGGCATATCTGCCTGGTCTGGGATGGAACCTGAGCCAGTGCCAGAGACTGGGACTGAGCCTGCTGACGATTTCATTCAATCTATAAGTAATTTCTTGGCCATTTTTATCACACAGCCGAAGGACGATGGCGTTGCTGGGGAGATGAGTCTGAGACCACCCACGTGATTTGAATATTTTTCCAATAAACTTCAACAGCTTTTCAACAGTTCGAAATGGGGCAGGGGCTGGGGCAGGAGCGAATGCCTATGCCCGATACAGTTCCCTGGTCCTGGTGCTCGTCCTGGTCTTGTTTTCATTTACATATTGGATTTAAATGCCCAGGATTTCCTTCCTGCGCAGCTCCACTCGATGTCCTGGATGTCTATGTCCATGTCCAGCTGAGTGTTTTTCCTGCTCTCCTTTGGTTTGCTTTGCTTTGGTTTGGTTTGCCCTGCTTTTTGCTTGGTCTTTGTTGCCGAGAGCCTAAGCTTAATCGAATTTCCCGCAAATTGGCAATAAATTTTAATTTTGAAAGCGATTCCCCAGCGCTGATTGAAGTTAATCAAACGGCAGGCCGCTAAGCCTCCGTTTTGGCCCCCACAATGGGGAATTTAGTTCGGTTCATGCACTCCATTGTCCTTGTTGTATACCCGGATCTTCTGCCGGGGCATTGCACCTTGCACCGTGCAGCTGCATAGCAGAGCGCCGCCCCCTTCGTACCCGAAATCCCATTCAATTTGCAGCGTGAAAGCGTGGCGCTTCTGGCAAAAAATAAAAAAAAACTTAGCAGCAAACAAGTTGCAAGGAGCAGATGCAAAAACAAGGCTTATTTACCTTTGGTTAGGAAAGGGTTTTTTACTCCATTCCCCCTCGGCTAGAAGCACAGCCACGGCTGCTGCTGCCACTGCCAGTGCTGCCACTGCTGCTGCTGCAGCTTTTGAAACTACTTCATCAATTTCATTCAGCACAACGGCGCCGCTTTTTTTCCCCCTCTCTGTCTGTCCCACTCTCCATGGCACACTTTTTTTTTGGGCCCATAATCAAGTTAAAAAGCATTGGCAACAAAAAACAACAGCAACAACAGCAGCAGCAGGAAAACTAAACACAGACCAGGGAAAAAATGATGTTGTAGCTTTTGTAGCCGGTTGTTGCCGGCTGCCAGTTGCCAGTTGTTTGGTTGCTATCTCTGAGAGAGACACTGACTTGAACCTGGACCGTGGACCTAGACCTGGACCGTGGAGCCATGATGATGCCAGCGATTACGCCCACTTTTGTAGACGCTCTATCTCCAATCCCAATGTTTGGGCCATGCCTTGTCGCCTGTCTGTCTGTCCGTCTGTCTGTCTGTATGTCGGTCGCTGTCCTGTCGCAAACCTCCTACTCCATTTGCCATGGAAATGGATTTGACGAGGCATGCAGCACTTGCAGAACCAGCGTTTTGACACTAATTTCATTTGCGTTGAAGCACTTTTTGTGGCCATCCCCAGCCCATCAAAGAGACAAAGACGCAGACGGTTGCACTGCCACTGCCCCCAAAATAAGTTGTAATTGCATTGCACTACATTTAAGTTCAATTTGCTAGCTGTTTAGCAAAAACAGATGCCATGCAGCTCCCACCACACAGATGGCTGTTGGCTGTTGGCTGATGGCTGACTGCTGAATAGCTGATGCTGATGGCTGATGCCTGATGTCTGAGTGCCGTTGCTTAAAAGAGTTTCCAGAGTATTTATTTATTTTGCACGCAGCCATTCCGTTTGCCTTTCGAGTTAACTGAAAACTGTAAATGGTTTTTAGCTGCGTTGCACGGCTAAGACAAACGAACGAACGAACGAACAGGCAGAGGAGACAGACACGGCGCTGATGGGCTGCCGCTTGTTTCTTTTCATTTAGCCCAGTTCTCAAGTCTGCTCCTGCCTGCAGTTTACACTTCTTTAACTGCAACTGTTTTTAAATCCATCCAAAGGGATATTCTTGAGCAGAAGAGCTTAAATCATTGATGAAGAGCTCTCTGCGAGTATCTGTCGAACATTTTCCGAGTATCAGGTACAAGGATATATTGCAGTAGTTTTCTCAGTACATACAACCTTGTCCGTTTTATAATCTTTCTCAGACTAAATCTCATTTCTTATTAAGTCCGGACGTTCACTTATCATTTATTTATTTATTTGGAAGAGACTTAAAAAAACAGGGAAAAATTAATACCCAAGAGATTTGCTTAAATTCTTACATTAATATAAAAATATTTTAATAATTTTCAGGCTACAATCAAATACTGAATAAATTAATCAAATAAAATTTCATATTTAAATTAAATACATTACAAACTAAATATATTTTTTTAATACCCATATATAATAATTTTCTTATATTTAAGTTATATATGGGCCGTATTAAAAAGACTTTTGAATCCACATACATATATTTCAATCAAAGTGAATTCTATTAAACTTCCCCATATTTGTATTTAAAAACCGCATATTTCATACACATAAATATGGGTCTGTTTTTTTGTGTGCCCGGTTAAATGTAGTATAAGAATTGCCCATCTGATAGAGAGTAAATAACTTTGATTAGCGGATTTTCTGTGGCATGAACTCGTTCCTCGTTTAAGCAGAATTTATGTTGCGAAATTTTTCACTGCCATTCAAGCGATTTATCCCAAGGATCCGATGCCCCTCGCACCTAGCGCGTATTCCCATTAAATTTTCGATATCTTCACCTGGCAGTCGCAACAGTTAGAGACGTAAGCCACACTCCTCGAGGAAATCACCTTAAGCCCTCTGCCACGGCTGCTGCCCTTATGCGTTTCCTATATGCGTATCCTGGCGTCCAGGAAGGTGGGGCAGGGATATGCTCTGGTCGTGCTCTCAATCTGACAATCGCATCGGCAATGTGTGTGTGGGTGTGTGTGGCACGCTTTAATGCGAATTTCTGATTGCGCTCGAATGGCTTCATTTATTTTCGCCACGAAAAACAACACAAAAAAAAGCCACACAACGCGCGAAAAAATGTGTGAAAAAAACTGCGAAAAAGAGAGCCAAAGAAAGAAAAACAAACACGACGAACGACAGTTGTACATAATATTTCACTTATGAATGTGTGTGCGGCATGCCTGCCCCACTCCAGTGTGCCCACGAGGTGTGGAGGGGTGGTGCAAAGTGAAATGAATGAATGAAATGAATGAATGGCATGCGTAACGCTAGAAAATTTGTTATAGCAATTTGAACTGTCAACGGGAAACCGAAAAAGTAAATTAAGAAACATTTGAAATTTAATTCACTTGCGACCGGGGCTCCCCAGTACTTCTGTGGGGCTCATGTGTATATTTCTGTATGTCTGATGTGTGTCTGCGTGAGTGTGGAGCATATTAGATCTTGTGAGTGGCAGCATCATAGTCGTGTGCAGGAGCAGTCAGCCTGGGAGTGCTCGTACGTAGAATGTCTGGCAGGTGACACCTTCCAGCGACACAGACACTTAAGCACAGTAACTCGGCAAAACAGCCAGAACAACTGCCAGAGAGACCCCACTCATACAGTCACACACACACACACGACTCACACACATGTGTGTACATGGAGCGACATGCAAAATTAGGCGAGTGTCACGAATTTAAAATAACTTTTAATTCATTCTTGATGAACATATGCAAACGTTGCTTTTGCTCCTGCCTTCTGAGTGCCACACACACTCACACACACCCGCACATGGGGCGTATCAGTGTGGCTGGAAATGAGCCCATTTTCGCATGTGTGTGTGTGTGGCTGCCACGCCTCTTAAGTGCCACATAACTCGAGCTCAGCATAAACAACCGCACTCGCATAAATGTTCGTTAAACTCAACAGACACCAGCAGCAGCAGCAGTAGAAGCAGCAACTGGGACCCAGGGGCAACCAGGCTCTACAGAGCAGCATCCCAGCAACCCACCTGAGCCACATAATTATTTAGTTTCCAGTTGGACGGAAAATGTGGCACAGCTACTTGGGTAAATAGAGGGGGTGGCGGGCAGCGAGTATATGCCTGTAGGTAGTATGGGCCTTTGGGCCACTACTCCTCAACCATCTTCGATTGTCATAAATCAACACGGGCTCACGGACTCACGGACCCTCACGGCTCAGAGATGGATAGCGCTGATGCAGGGGGTGGATGGGGCGTTGGGAGGTGTTGTCAACCGATTGTTTGCCTTTGGCATATGTTCGCTCCGATGCCCAATGCCCCATTCCCGTCCCTTCCCCCCATCCCGGCACCACTGACAGGTGCAAGTTTTGCCAGCGCCCCACTTAGAGGAGAATTTAAATTTCAGTTTCAGTTTCTGTTTGCACGGGCAGCAGGAGCAACCAGAATTTCCAGTCCACTTCCACTGACGAGCGCGAACTCGTGGCAGAATAAAAGTTAGCGTAAATTATGCGGCAACGTGCGCGCCCCGCTAATAAAAATAGAAAAGAGCGAAACACCCAAAAACAAAAACAAAAACACGATACCAAAAAGGCCAAAAAAAAAACCAAAAAGAAAACAAACAACGAGAACAAGAACCGGAGAGTCAGAGGACCAGAGGACCAGAGCTCAAAATGAAAAACCATGTACGGGTAGTAGCTCTGTGGATGGCAGTGCATTGAACCGTCTCTGGTGCGGCCCACCATGCAGCATCTAAATGCGATACCAACCTTATTGCGGAGAGCTCTTTCGGATCTGCAGCAGCAGCAGGGGCAGCCGTATGGTCGGTGCTCTACGGGTTATGCTTTCTAATCCACGCACGTTTTGCTTTTAATATTTATTTTGCGCTTTTTCACACTTTTGCACACCGCACTCTCTCTCGCTATCTCTCTCACACATAGACACCGCACAAAGGTTCGAGGACTTCAAAGGACTCGCTCATTCACTCTGTCTGGAGGCAGTGGCAGTTCTTGGCAGACTTTGATTATCGATGGCTGCTGCCTGCCCTTCTTAAGGATGGGTTTCTTTTCGTATGCACGGTGAGTGCCGGCGTACAGTTCATAAATGCAAATTGCCACTAAACCACGGAGCATCGGCGGGTTATCTTTGTTGCTGTGCGATGGACATGGACACACAGAGATGTAGTTGTAAATGCCGGCATATATATTCACTTGCTTTGCGATGGGGGAATCGTGTTTATTCTTTTGTTGTTTTTTTTTTTGGTATTTTGTATTTTAGTGGGGTAGTCCCCGGGTGATTTGAGCACTCGAGTGCCACAATTTTGTGTGTACTGGACAAATGTTATTTAATTATTGCGAAGCTGTGCTGTTCTTGTTGCTGTTTACTTTTGGGGCATGGCATGCCTTTGTCCTCTCTCTGTGTTCTGCCAGTGGCCAGTGGAAGCCGAAGCGACAGCTCGATTTATACCCGTTACACTAACCGAACCGCACGAAAGACATTTTCAAACTGATTTGCAGTCGATGTCGAACGTTAACGAGCGCACAGCCGAAGCATGCGGCATCCTCGGCACAAAACGGACTTTCGTCCATCCACGAAGACGACGCGGCTCCAGAGTCGTGCGAAAAGTGTGGAACGAAACGGAACAAAACGGAACTGGCATTTCGACTTGTGGATGCTGTGTGCCATTGCCACATCGTTCCCCAGGCTGATAACAGACCCAGTTGTGTGTGTGTGTGAGTGTCGGTGTTTGTGGCACTTAACTTGCAACATTGACAACAATTTATTTTTTGCACGTTGCTGGCATTTAAATGTTTTTGCTCTCTCTCTGCCTCTCTGTCTGTGCATGGAGTGTATGTGTGGCACTTTTTTAATCACTTAAAAATTTATGCGCCGTCTTTCTTTTTCGTTGTTTTTTTTTGTTTCTTCTCGACACGTGCGTGTCAAAATGTTAGCGTCAACGTTGAAGGGTTAAACATCACAGAGCGATAGCAAAGGGGAGCCAGCCCCCCCTAACAATTTGTTGTCAAGTTTATTACAGTGACAAACAGCAGGCCAGGCGAGGCGAGGCGTGGAGGCCGAGACCGAGACTGAGACAGTCCGAGAACTGCACGCGCTAAAGACATCACGCAGCGATATGCAATGGCAGAGTTAATGGCATATAATCCAGAACGAGTCGAAACGAACCAGCGAACGGACAGAACAAGTCAGCCAACCAGCCGTTTCCTTTTACGAGTGCGTAATAAGAAAGAGTGCGACGTGCCACACGGACGTGACATGATGCGTGCTGCAGACACTCTCGCTCCGCAAAAAATAATGGAGTGGTTTTTTTTTTGCTTGTTCTTGAAATTAAACACGAACCCCATCCTAATCCTGGCCAAATTAAAAACACTACCGTCAGCCGGCAGCTAAGAGAGCGCACTAAGAGAGAGAGAGGTCGGCTTGGCCGTGGAAAGAGCAGACCGGGCCCCCTAACTTTGAGTTTTAGGTTAGTAGGACAGCGAAAGGACACCCCGGGAGAAGGACAGGAAGAGCGGGCAACTTAAGCCAGCAATTAAAATCGAGAAGAGTTTATTGACTAGGGGCCCGTGCCGGCATTGGCGTTGGAGTTGTCGTTGCCATGGCATGCGTGTGCATTTTAACACCTTTGCAGCGGCAGCGGCAATGGTCTTGGTCTTGAGTGCACTTCAACGGCTAGAGCTGAGCCGAGGCTGAGACCCAGACCCCGATCCCGATACCGACCCCGGCCAAGTGTTTGCCATTTGACACTCTCTTGAGCAGAGACAACAAGTGAGAGGCGAGGCGTGGCGTGGCGTGAGAGGAGTGGTGTGCGACCGGAGAGTGCGAGACAACGACCCGAGTTTGCTAAGTATTTTTCAATTAAAATGTCGACGGAAACTTGCACGCATGATGAGCAGCAAAGTTTTTCATTGTCAACGCCTAAAAGCGTGTGCTCCATGGCCCCCCCAGCCTCCACACTGGAAACTGAAACTTTGGCAGAGCAGCGACGGCACTCGACTAACGATGGGCGCCAATCAATCTCCATTCTCCATTGCCATAACAAAATGTTGGCATTTTCAGTTTCCGTTTCCGTTTCGGTTTTTTTTTGTTCTCTGTGCGTGCCTCTTTGCGACATATTTAAATCAGAATTGGGAGACAGACTCGGATCGGCTTTCGGCCGCTTAGGCAGTTGAAAAATTAACTTGTCCAGCAACTGGCGCCAGTAAATAAGCGAAATCCCGGCAATAGATTGGTGTCGCCTGTCTGCTGTGTGTCCCTTGGAAAGCGTCCTTTCTAAGTGCCATGGAATCATCAGCGGCTGGGTGACAGTCGTGTAGGGAGAGGGTGGCGGCACTAAACACTGGACACAGCTACGCCTGTTGCTGTTGCTGTTTCGGTTGCTGTGACTGCGAGTGTGTGTGGGTGCTGGTGTGTGTGTGAGTGTTGCTTTTGCTGATGTTCCTTGTCTGCTGACATGAGCTGCAAAGTGTGGCACGTGTTGGCGTAACAATTTTGGCAGGGCACTAGCATCAGACAGCAGCAAGAGGACGAACGGGGCGGGGAACAATGGCAAACGCTTTTATGTGCCGTAATGAAAAACTGTTATCTGCGTGCGCAATTTGAACGCAATTTGGTAACGCGTTTCGCCACATAAAACTTAAGTGACCCGAAACCAGCCCAACCGAAGACCTGAAGGACCTGCTGCCTGCTGACTGCTGCCTGCCTGCCAGCTGCCTCTGTGTGTGTTTATGGTCCTGCGTGCAGCTTGCAAAACTGTTGACACTCGCAGGAACATCAAGAGCCACAGCCGCTGCCACAGCCAAAGCCAAAAGCCAACGACAATGACAACGTCGATGGCCCTGCGGAGAATGCAGAGTGTGAGAAATGAAATTGTTTGGCGATTATGCAGCATTAAAGCCAAATGTGCCGTGTTTAAGCGGCTACGGGCAACACATCACCCCGCTTCAACCGTCAACGCACTTTACTTTTATTTACATGTCAGTCAACTAAGGCGCCCTTGCCCCATGCCTCCTGTCACCTGCCCACTGCCCACTGCCACACAGTTGTGTGGCAACACGGGCAACCCTTGCCGGCTTGCTTGCTTACTTCCACGGTGTGGCAACAGATTTGTTGCAGCTGCGGCTTTGGCAAACTATCATTAACATGTGGCGTTGGCTTTTGGCCCCTGCTCTGGTCCTTAGTCCCTGAATCCGAGCGGACTATCCAGGACTCCAGCTTACTCCCTCTCTCTCTGCCTCTCTGTCTCCCTGCAAAACGAAAGGACAACAAAAATCCTGCGCTTTTGCAGTTTTTACAACTTTGCTGCTGCTGCTGCTGCTGCTGCCTGGCTGCCTGGCTGCTGGGCTGGTGCTTATTTACTTGTAAAATTTATTAAATATTTTTGTGGCTGTTGCCTTTGCTTTGTTTTCCTTTTAGCTTTTTTTTCGTCTCCTTTTTTTGTGTACCGCAAAATTGCTGACGTTTTTAATCCTTAAGAAGCTTTTGGCTCACATTTTTACAGCACACACACACACACATAACCGTTGGAGAGCGGCAAGCTTTTGCCCCTTTTTTTTTAATATGCATTTTGCATAATTTTCATATAAACATTACTCATACGCCATGTGCACCATGCAGCAGCAGCAGTAGAAGCAGCAACAAAACAGCAGCAGCAACATAATAAGCAAAACAATTTAGCAAGCTTAACACAAATGAAATTTCGTGGCTCCGAGGCTCACTAAACCGCCAGCGTAATTTGATTGGGCTCCAGGTACTCCTCCTCTCTGCCCAGCCAATCATCATCAGCATCATCATCAACCCCATCATCAATCCATCAGCCCACATTTCTGGCCCGGCATTTGTTGGCTTAATAAACTTTTATTGGCAAGACGAGTCTATGTACGTACGGATGTGCGTGGCTTGAAAGTGCAGCTGCCAAACAAAATGCTGAACAATATTAGACAGCAGGCAGTCAGCCCTCACTGCTGGTCAGAGTTCATGGCCAGATATGATCTGCAAACCCCTATTACATTACTTTGCGTATAGGAAAAACCCAGCTGGCACACTCTTCGGGGAGATGCGAATATTTGGGGTAGGCGACGTCGGGCTGGCTGGCTGGCTGGCTGCATTTGGCGCCGTTGGCCATCAGATTTTAATTAAAATTCAAAAACCCAATAAATGCTCTCGACAAGACGTAAAAGTGGTTCGGTTTTGCTGAGAAAATAAACTTGTGCATGACGCCCCCTAAAACGAGATCAATTAAAAATTTTTACCATGCATATTATTCTATGCAATTTTTTGTGGATTAATTTTATTATTCCACCGAATCACGCAACAATAAAAGGCTTTGGGTTTTCGCTCCCTCTCGTGTGTTTGGGCCTGGATGTTGAAATAATATTTATATAAGCTAATTGCGAAATTTCATAATCAATCCAGAGGTCGCAAGTAATAAAAGAGCGGCCCAGCCTGTAAATTGGTTTTTCTACTCGCATGCATATTCAAGGGGTTTTTTGTGTGTGTGGGGGGCCGCAGAACCGTTTAAGCTTTAACGTCACTCATGTGCCCAATCTATTAAACTTTGCTTCAGTTCAAGGAACTATCTACAACTCGTCGCTCTTCTGCCTCTGGTAATTAAGCAGAGGAAAAGCTTGGAAAACAATACACGAGCAGTATTTTCCACTCACTTGCTCCCTCAGCGTGGCCTATTGTTGCTGCTGCTGCTGCTTCTGCTTCTGTTTCTGTTTGTTTGGCTTATAGTTCAGCCATGACTATGGATATAGCTCTACCTTCCATTCCATTCCAGTCAGCTGCTACTGCTCCTGCTGCTACTGCTGCTGCTGCTGCTCCTTGTTGGCATTGTTTATGTATCTTAAGGATAATGACGCGCTTCATTATGCGCTTGTGTGAGTATTCTGCTCCTTCTGCTTCAGCTCGTGCCTTCTGGCTGTGCGATGCTCCTCCTGGCGCTTTTTGTGGCCTGTCTTATTTTTATTTTTTTTTATTTTTTAAGTTCTCTGTCTTTTGCGTAAAAACTTTTCGACTCCTAGACGTCGCGACGGTTCCTCCACCGAGAAGATAATAGAAACTCGATACGCTTTGCGCATCTAAGCTTTATCTATGGCCCGACTCTTTGGATGTGTTTTTGGCATTGTTCGGCGCTCTCCTTCGAAGGTCCGTAGTCCGTGGTCCCTGGTCCCTGGTCCGTGCTCTGTCTTTTGTTTTTATTTACCCACACACCGGAGCAAGCGGCTTTTACCAGCAGTAAATTTAAGTTGATGCTTGCTCTGCCCTCCCCTCAGCTCGTTTCGCCTTGCATTGCGGTTGAAATAAAAATGTTGAATCGTCATAAATGGCTCCATAAACTACGTCAATAATGCCCCATGCCCCCTAGTGCGGCAACCCAGTGCCGTGAATATGGCCTCGACATCGCAATGTTGCTGGGGCAGGAATGAGCATAAAAATGAAAATGAAAATAAAAATAGTTGGCCAGCATAAACGCCTCCGTGATTTTTACATAAGACCAACCTCTCAGTGCTTCAGTCCTTCAGCTCTTCAAACGGCAACGCGCTGGATTCCGTCTACGAGTCCGAGCCAAGTCCGAGTCCGAGTCGAGTCGAGTCGGAGTCCTTGTCGGGAGTCGTCGTCGTCCTTTGTGCGTTGGTTTTTTATTGTTTGCATTGCGACGTCATTGCCATGGGCGCAAAATGCTAGCTAGAATTAATTAAAATGAATGAGGGGACATGTCATAAACAAAGGCAAAGTCAACTGTTGACTAAGCGACCAGGACCCCGGACACGGCCCCGGCCACGGACTCCCACCACAGTCCAGATTGTCAGGCGTGGGGGCGTGTCCTGTCCCTAAGATAAAACCACATCACAGAGCTAGAAAGAACTAAAAAAAAACAAAAAAAAAACAAGAAAGAAAAAAGCAAACGAAAAAAAATTGTAACCAAAAGAAAACTCCATAAATATTTCAAGTCTTTCGCTACGCGAATGGCGCCATCTATCGATGGCAGGGGCTGAATCATGTGTGTGTGTGTGTGTGGGTGTGGGTGTGGGTGTGTGGGGAGTGTGGGAGTGTTGTAAAACAAGTCATAAATTACAGAGCCCGGCACACTGTCAGAGTTCAGCTGACTGCGTTTCGGCCAGCCAAGTGCCAAAGAAATGCTGCACAGCCAGCATATATTGCGCATACGCCGCGCTGGCCGCTGCAACATGCCGCCGCTGTTCCCTGCCTCATGCCTCCAGCCTCTTGCCTCTGACAAGTGCAATGAACTCAATTTGGACCTGGGTATAAAAAAAAATATAGAAAAATACAAATTATGAGCGCAGCATTTCCATTTCCATTGCAATGGAATGCAATGAAATGATTTTATGACCAGCCAGCTGATGTTTAATTGGCTTAGAAATTCACTCACAAAAATATCTCGAAATGAGAACGAAAACAAAAACAAAAACCAAAAAAGAAATGGCCCTGGGCCCTGGGCCAAAAGGTCTGCCCCTTTGATGTGGTGGCTTTCAATGTGACTTGTGACTATTGACATTCAAAAACCATGGCAGAAATAGCAAAAGGCTTAAAGGTGGAATGATTCTGAATGAAAGACCATAATTAACAGGCTTTAAGGACACAAGAACCCAAGTGAATACCCGCCCGAAAAACAGCAAACAATCAAGCAGACTCAAGACTCTGTTCAACACTCGACTTGACACTCGACACTCGACTCTCGACACAGACACATACACGCACTCTGAAAGCTAATTATGCTGCAAATACTAAAAAGATGACGCAGCAGCAAGCACTTAACGTCCCAAAATATATACATATATATACGTAGTCATGCATGTGCGTGTAAGCGTGTGCTTTTGTGTGTTTCATAAAATATTTTCTTAGCTGCTGGCACAAAAGATCAGGCCAAGACATAAATCTCAACGTTTCAGTTAGGCAAAAGACGCTAACAACGACGGCAATGAGGAGTTAAGACATCATCATCTGGCAACGAGCTTGGCAAACTATATGTATGTACATACTGCCATACTTCTGTGTGTATTGTACGGCCAGAGAAATGTGTAGCGGGGGAAATACACAAATACTTTTGGCATATTCTCATTGTCATTATTTTCTGGCGAGGCTGACACAGCTAATAACGTGCCGTATGATTGTTGCAAACGCAGCGTATGAGTAATCATAATGATGCCACACACACACACACACACACACATGCGTGTATGGCAATGCGTAAATTGCTTTCCCTCACAGTGCGTAGAGCGCAGCGCACCTCCCCCCTTTTGGCATATAATGAAAAATAGCCGAAATTTTGCAGCGCTTTTTTGTTCGCTCTGCTTTGATTAATACTTCCATATGGCTGGCCAAACGCTGGCTGCGAACATCGACGCTTGCCCCTCCCACCCATTAATAAAATATAACAATTTATGGCGGGGCTTATTATGAGGGCAGACATAAGGCACATACTACATATACAGGGTGCCATTTACGAGGAGGGTTTTCTATCATTTTCCAGCACATTTCAATTAACATAATGAAAAATCTACACCAGAAACCAACTGCACCCTGTCCCATATTCATTTAGCATTCCATGTCAAGTCTCGCAAAATTTCCACCACAAACAGAGACAGAAAATTTATGAAAAATTTACTTAAACACAGTTTTCCGTTACATTGACAAAACTTTTGGATGGGGGAAAAGTGCTTCAACAATGCCAGGAGAAGGCCATCACAAAAGGGCACACACACACACATACAAAGCCATTGAGTGGGACTCTTTGGGAGGCAGAAGCAGGAGCCAGGAGCAGCAGCCTAAAATGTGTACAACAATTTGTTGGCTGCCCCTGCTAACTGTGAACATTTGTTAGACTTCAATGCGGAGCGGACTGCGGACTCTGGATGCTGATGCTGATGTAGGGGTATGGTTACGGGGCCTGGTTTTATGCCGCATTTAATAATGCCAGCCCACAAAAATCACATCCGCCAATTTACAACGCCAAACCAAATCGATGCGGCATCCTCCTCGACATCCACATCCACATTCACATCTACCATCCACGGGCCACATTCAGGTCCGTACATTGTGGAGTGACGTCTACTTATAAGAAATATCAGCTACGAGGACAAACTTTCCCAGAAAAGTTGTCGTATATTTGTTGCCTTTTTCACAATTCATTAAATTTGATTAGAGAACTTTTGCCATAAAAATTACGAAATTGTGCCGTTGACGCAAGGCTAGCCCTCGTCTCTGGGATCAGGCCCCGGCCCCGGCCACCCAAGTTTCTAGCATCCTGCATCAATAAGTATATATGTATGTACGATGAGTATGTGCGGGTATATGGAAGATTTGTGTTTGTTGTGCGTGGATATGATTTTGTGCATGTGCTCGCCTCCTTGGGCTCCTTTCGTTCGGCAAAAGTTTTGAACTGTCAGGTGGCAAAAGCCAATCGGCCAGCCATCGGAATTTTTCCACAATTTATATGCCTGCCGCCTGCCGCTTGAACATCAGCACCCGCACCCGCACCCGTCGTAGTATTAGGGGTCATATTATTTATTGTCGACCATCAGACGACAGAGGGATCCTTTTATGGCTAGGGTCAAAGTTTGCTTGAACTCTGTGTCGATTGCAGAGAGGGATGGGGGGAGAGAAAAAGAGAGAGAGACAAAATGGCTCATAATTAAATGCAAAGGCTCGTCGGCATTAAAAACGGAAAGGCATTTTCCAGGCATTGCCATTGCTCTGCTCTGCTTTTAAGGCTGCTAAATAATTAAAGCAACTTAATGGACTCTTGGCCAGTGACTCCGAATGGGGGTCTCTCATTCTCTGTGTGTCTCTCTGCTGGCGGAGCGCCCAAACTTCCTTTTTGAGTGCAGCGGCAATTGAATTAAGTTGCTGCTCAAAGTGAAAAACTTGTATAAATATTTGAATGGAATTGGTGTTAAAGACGCACGCATTCAGCGGCCTCATCAGGGTGTAGGAAACAAACACGGAATGCAGCCCCAAATGTTCGGTTTTCTTAGACCAGAAATTTCGCTTTTTCAAAATTAAACACACACGCACCCAGGGACCTTGCATATTTCAGTGGGAATTTAGTGGCTCTCCCTCCATCTCTCTCTCTTCTCTCTCTCTCTGGTGAATATGCCTTCACGCTTGACCCGAAACATAAACTCACTGGCCAGGCCCCAGATCCTGCCTGCACTTCGCTCTGCTGCCCCAACGGTTCGGTTCGGTTCGCTTAGGAGCTGTGGCAGCAGCAGCATCAGCAGATTGAAGATTCCAGCATTCGACATAATGTTGCGGTTAAGCTAAACGACTGCATAGAACAAGCTTTTTATGCCGGTCCAGCGCCAGTCAGCCAGTCCAGCCAGAAAGCCAGCACCACTGACCTCCTCCAACAGTGCCGTGCCACCCACCAAACCCCCAATGCCACAGTACGGGGCACATGTGGGTTGTTTTTGCGGCCAGGCACATGCGATTACTGAACCGGCTCGCCCGCTTTCATACACCACAAATGCCATACAAATGAATACACTACCAAAAGGAGCGAGTATATTGAATACATCAAAAATTAACCAATTAAAAAATGTTACTCCATCAGTCCTTGCAGACATTTCCACGGATGTCAAACCCATTAATTCGTGTTAACTATTTTTTATTAAATTTTAGTTCCTGTTGCTTAGAGCATTCCATATTCGTTGTTCCGCATTTTGGCAGCATTTCCCTCCCGTTGTGTATTTAAATGAGGATTCCGTAAAATCCATTTAAAGTTCCGGCCACGGACTCTCATCCTGTCGAAGCCTCTCATTCAGGCTCCGAGGCGTATTCGGTTCGCAGTCTCCAGGCACCAGCCTCCAGCCTCCATAGCGGTAGCTCCCTATGAATGAACCTATTTCCGAATATTTTCTACACATTTAGTGCTTAACAAGTTCTACTTCTTCCGTCTCGATGGGACATTCCGTCCAACGGAAATAACAGCCTTGGCACCCTGCATCGCTCCCTTCCGTTGCGTTGCGTTACGTCATTGTGGCACACATCAAACGCATCCCAAAAGCTTAAGCAACGTCGATTTGAATGAAATAAATGCATGACACATACCATGATGACGATGATGATGATGGGAGTAGATTTTTAAGTGAATTTATGAAACTGGTTAATGCATAGGGGATTTCAAAAGGATGGATATCAAATAGGTATAGCATTGAGCTCCGAATGAATGCTTGCATGTAAGAGATGAATGGGTGAATTAAAGACTGTTTGTGGTTGCCAGAGAAGGTGCCAATAATTAATTCCCACTTAATTAATCGAATGCAAAATTATTTTTGGCGAAATTTTAGGCGGCGAATAATGAAATCAATGAATCATGGAATCGAATGCTGGAATCTTTCTGTGGATAACACGTAACCAACTAATTGTATTCTGTGTGCTGTGTGGATAAACTTGCCGATGCCTGCGTGTGCCGCCCCACGAAACTGATTGATTTGATCCTCGAGCTCAATTAAATGAAGACTCTGCTCCACTCTCAGCTTATTACTGTATGCCACGGCCACGCCCCATCAGCTGCTGTGACAATTGGCATTGTGTGGTGTGTCTGTCAAGTGGATTGTCTGCACGATTCCGATTGCGATTCCGCCATGTCTTTGGCAGCAAATTAGCTTAGCCGCTGCTAATAGCAGAGGGAATGCCATTGGCAATTCCCAATTGAGATTCGCATACGAAAATCAAATGAAATGGTTAATGGGTTTGTCGGATTGGAAGGGCAGTGGCAGAGCCACTACAGAGAGAGTGCGAGAGAGAGTGAGTGAGAAGGGGGAAGGCACGGAGCAGGGCACATCTCTGACAAGGAATCGCTGATAATTGACATTGCGATTTCGTTTGCTTGGTTTTGGTTTTTGTTTGGGCTTCGGGCTTGGGTTTGGGTTTCGGTTTTGGTTTGGTGTTGGGTTTGTATTATTATTTTATTGTTTCGCCCCTGCTTATGAAGTAATAATCCAGCAGCGTCAACACAATTCGATTGTCAGCATAAAACAGTGGGATATGTGGGGATATGCTGGGAATTGGTGGGTGGGCAGGGGGGTCGATTCTGGAACACTTTTGGATAGGATGGCCGAGAGGCGGGGCAGCGCAATCATCAGCAGCAGCATCATCGCAGCCAGCCGCCAACTGAGTGTATAACAAAATCAGTTAGCAAATCCACTCAAATGTACGTCGCGCATTTCCATAGACACATTGACAGCTGCCCGCATGGCGCTAGCCCGCAGCAGGATACTCTCTGATATCTGGTAGATGTCTGGTGGATGGCATGGTATGGTATCTGGTTAGCTGGATAGCTAGTCGGATGACTGACTCGTTGACTGCCTGCCTGCCTGCCTGTGCGAGCACTTGGGCTCATATGAATAGAGTCAGCGGCGCATCGATTTCACTTCATTTGATTCCCGACCAACAAGCGTACCAAGCAGCCACTGACTAACAGACTAACAGACAGACAGACAAACCCACTGTTAGACTGGATGACTATCTGACTGATGGGCTGACAACTCAATGGCAAGCCCACGTCGCCAATGTGAATGCGAATGCGAATGTGAATGCCTCTGGCACAATGTTAAACGACACATGTCTGTTGTTGTTTGCCGTTATTGCCATTTCTCGTGGCAAGAGAATTTCCCTGCTGCGTAAGACATTGCCAATACCGCACTAGGGGTGTGGGGAGAGAGCGAAACTGTAACCAAAAAAGGCTACACATATTTCAATAACGGTGCTTGCTGCGCTGCCATCCATTGATTTCGGTTTCTACTGCTTCTACTCGTACTGCTTGCGCTGCTTGCACTGCTTCTGCTGCTGCTTCTGAGGCTGGGACTGGGCTTGTGGGACTGCCTGCGCCTGAGCCCCGTCTGACATTGTCAAGCGACCAAAATTCGCCGAGTGCTTAATTATTTTTTGCGGTTTCGTCCTTTTTGTGTGTAGCAAAACGCAAGCGGCAAAAATTGCTTGACTCACCAGTCGCCAGCCGCCACATAGGAGACAGCTACTACTACACAGCCAAAGCCAAAGTCAAAGCCGAAGAGAGAGTGAGAGAGTGCGAGAGAGAGCTGCTAATGAAACCCACGCGAAATTGGATTTTCGTGTACATGACAGACATTCCAACAGACTGACAGAGAGACAGCCAGACTGGCGGCTACCCACACCCCAGACTCCAGATTGCAGAATCCTGACTCCTTCCTTCAAGGATATGCGTTTGGATAATGGATAATGGACAGGGCGTGGCCACACGTGCTTGACTAATTATGCGTAATTGAGCGCATATTTGTAATGCGAGCATATTAATTGGCCTCAGAGCTACTTGGCTATGCGTATAAATAGTATAAATGCCGTCTCAAGTGCACTCGCAACTAACTTCAAGTTAGTAGTGGCTGTGGGTGTGGGTGTGTACTCCCTACTCCCTACTCGTTCAGACTTTTGGGTTCTGATTTGGGGTTGATTTGACACCCGACACCCACAAATTAAAAGCATGAAGCACGTAATGCGGCTGCTAACAAGCGCCTGAGTTTGGGTACGGGCCAAAACTATTATTCCACAAGTACTCTATGCATTGAAGAGTCTCCTGCTTTGATGATTCAAATAAAGGCTAGTCCTCTCATCAGGGTATAGATAAAGTGAGCTTTGTTTTTCGACCCCCCCGAAACGATGGCAACTTGTTCATTAAGAGCTAATGGAGTGGGCTGCTGCTGGATGCTGGAACTGGAACTGGATGTGGAACTGGAACTGGAAGTGGAAGTGCAGTAAGTATAAAATCTTTCGGATTAGATGCAATCAACAATAACAGCTGCTTGGGGCAGCAAGCAGTCCGAGGGAGCAACTTTTCGGGGCAGCAGCGCTGTCTGTCAATTCTAATTGTCATTACGTATACGTAAAGTGAACTGAAAAGACAAACGAGTTAGCCAGTGATACCCCTCGAGGCAGTGGCTGACCCAGAGCCAGAGGCAGAGGCAGAGACAGAGAGAGAGAGAGAGAGGCAGAAGCAGCCATCAGCCAGTGGAAGCCAGCGGGAATGGCAACAGAGGGGCAGTGTGAGAGTCGAAACTTTTTGCGACCAAAAGAAAAATGAAAGAGCTAACAACTTGGCTGTCGATGAAGACAAATGCAAGACAGAGCGCAGCTGTACAAAGTGGAGGGGCTGGGCTGGGCGGCCACCATAGAGTGCACTGGCGGGTGGTTGACTTGGGGCTGGGTTGGGGGTGAACTTCAAAAAGCGCAAGCCCACATAAAAAAAAAGGGATTCCTCGGCTGTCCCCCATGGTTAGCCAAAGCCAAACAAAACACTAATGAAGGTAGTCGTTGCGAATGCGCTTGATAGGAGGGGACCATCCACCATTCACCACCAGCAGCTGAAGGCTCAACCCAGCAAAAAGGACCTTTTCCCTATTCGGCGGAACCTTGTCTATTTTTTCTGTTGTTGTTGTTGCTGTTGTTGCTGTTGCTTTCGGTCGGAATGATAGTAGTAGTGGCAGTAGAGAGGAGGGAGCAGGAGTGGCAGCTTGAGCTCGTCGACGACATACGGCATCGATAAATTACAAAGTTAAACTAAAATTAAATTCTACGCCAAACAATGCATCTTGCTACTGCTCCTCCTGCTGCTCTCCTGCTGCCATACTCTGTTCTTGCGCTTTCGGCAGGATTTAAGCTGCCTGTCAGCCGGAGCTCCTGCTCCTGCCTGGGCTTATATATAGCATTTCCATGTTGGCGACTAATGCAACTCGGACGAAGATGGTCGTCGACGACGACGACAACGACGACGACGCAACTAGGAGGACGATGCTACTGGGCGGCGCCCAGTGTCTTTGCCAATGCCATTCATTATGCCGGACATTTTTGCCGCTGCTTAGTCGCCAGTGGAAACCAATCATTGTGATACTTTCATTAAATTGTGCTGCCTGCTCCCCTGCTCCTCTGCCCTGGCATCCCATCGTCATCGTCCTCGTTCTTCTCCATGGCGTGCCTTTGCATTTTCCTTTGCTTTGTCTTTTGTCCGTCCGTTCAGCTGCAACCGTGGCCGCGTCTGTGTCTGTGTCCGGCATTTATTCATTGATTTAAAATTTAATAAACGGATATTTGCCATTGCATTTCGTTTGCTTACATAATTCGCGCTCATCGCGGAATGCAATTTAATTGTGCAACAATATTGTTTTTGCCACTGTCATTGTTACCTTTGTATTGCATTTGTAACCGATCGCCTGTGGCAAGTTCTGAGTGCCACAACTCCACCTCTACACACGCACACACACACATTGTTATGCATGCTCGCTGGGAGTGTGCCGTAAATTTGATATACTTGCGGGCGCTGCCGCTAATTTAAACGAGATATGAAAACACATTCAAATGCCACACGCCACACATGACCCGACCCCTAGCAGCTCGAGGCCGCGAAGATGCCACTGGCAGTGGCATATCATGGGTGAGGGTGAGGGGTGAACGTAGCGATTGTGTGGCAGCCATTAGAACGGGAAACCCAAGGCGACCACGCCCGTTTTAATTGTATTTGCATTTCCGGCTTAATTAAATGCATTCAAACAGGCGTGCTGCCCGATGGAAATATTGATATTATTTAATTGGAAATATCTGGCAGTGGCACAGTGCCTCTGCACGATGATTACCTGTCCAATGTCAGGACTGCGCCTGAGCCAGAGACAGAGCCAGAGCATCATCACTTAGCACATTTCGACTCGAGTGTGCAGCTTAGACCCTCAACAATGTCCGCTGGCGGTGGAAGTGGCAGTGGAAGCCACCTCGCGCCTCTAAAGTAGCGCCGAGAGATAGAGAGCGAGAGACACACTCAACAAGCCAAGAAATATCCTTCATGCTGCGGTGCCTTACATTAGCGCGATGCCGTGGCCCCGGAGCGGCAAAGAGGCAACTGCAAATTGCAGTTGTATAATGCAGAGTATGAAAAATAATAAAAACCCGCGCAAATTTATGTGCTGTAAGTGACACTACAAGGCCGCTACGGCACTGGTTCTGGCTCTGGCTCGGGCTCTCGCTGTGACTATGGCTTTGGCGGTGGCAGCGGCAGTGGCAGTGGCAGTTTTAGTTGCAGGTTCTAGCGCGCCACCACTCGAAAGGCGCGCACAGGGCGAGCGATGCCCGTCTAACCTTTTGCAGTCGTCGGAGCATTTTGTGTAGTCCTTGAGAGTGGTGGCGTTTTTCTCTCTCTCTCTCTCACTCTATCTCTCTGTGTTTTCTGTTTTTTTTTTTCGGGCTGTGTTTTGCCCCTGGAAGACGACGGGTGATGGAAGATGGGGGATCCCCCTTGACTCTGGGCCACAATTTGTGTTGACATCATCAGATTAAAAATTTTTGTTGGCGGGTGTGCGCTGACTGTTGTTGTTTGCCACGCCCTGGCGTTGCTTTTTGGCCTGGCATTTAACTCGTTTCACTTCATAAATTCGCTTCGCCCTTACGTAATAAGTTCATCCCAGGCTCTGGCATCCCTTTTCTATTTCTTTTTTTTTCTTTGCCGTTTTTTTCGTTTGTTTGTTTGCTTTATTTTTGCGTATTTCTTTCTCTTAGCCAGCCCGTGTGTGTGTGTGTGTGTGTACTTCCGCTGCCTCAACTGCCGCGCGCACTTTGCATTTCGCGGCTGGCTGAATGACTTGAACTCAGGAGAGTAGAAGCAGCGGCAGCAGCAGCATGGCCGGGCTTCAGCATGGGTTGGCTTCCATTCTTTATTTGAGTTATCATGACACATTTCGTTGGATTCAGTCATTTCTTTGGCGCTGGCTGGCATCTTTGGCGCATGGCTGTCACAGCGACACAGCGCGCGAGCGACATGGCGCCCAAGCGACGAGCTCTTTGTATGCGTATCTGCGTGTGTATCTGCCAGAAGTATCTCCAAGTGTATGTGTGCCTACCTTAACAACTAACCAAAGTGGCAGCCTCCACCCATCCTCACTCCCAGACTCGACTCTGTTTTTGCGCTGCTCGGTTGCCCTGCCATTTTAAAGCAATTTTCAAACAAATTTACTGTCATTAACTTAGACAGTTGATGAAATTTATGTCAGACATATCAACATCATGGCCGACTCCGACTCCGTCGCCCACTCATCCTGTCCCCCTTTTAGCCGCCTTTGTCTTCTCATTGCCTCTGTCTGGTGTCCCCAGCATCGTAGTGGGTCCCTGCGCCTTGTACTGGTCCTGGTTTCTGGATTCTGGATCCTGTGCCTGTGCCGATGCCTGTCTGCTGGCTGCGTGCTGTGTGTGTGCTGCACAGCTCAACTTGAGTTTGAGTGAATGACTTCAAAAGCAAAAAGACATTAAAATTTTGTTTACACAAACTCAACGAATCCAATTTAATTCAATTCATCTGTGTGTGAGTCCTTGCGTGTACCTCTCTCTCTCTCTCTCTCACTCTCTCCTGGCAGTGTGTCAGGAGTGTCTGTTGGATGTGTGTGTGTGTGTGTGCGTGTTTGTGGCATGCAATGTGAAAGACAAAAACAACAACAAATCGTTTACCACAGTTCAGTGCCTTTTGCCTTATGTCATAAAATTCTCTCTCTCTCTCTCTGTCTCTCTCTGTTCCCATTACGATGGCGAGCAGAGCCCAGAGCCCTTTAGCGCCTCTATTTGCTACCCCTCTCACTCTCTCTGTGCCACGGCATCTTGCCGTTTCTGTCGCTCCTTTTCAGACACAATCGATCAATTTGACTGCAGTAATTTGTGGGCAAAGGCGCAAAGCAAAGTGTGCGCCGCCACCAGCTGTCATGCACTCATGTACACACGTACACATCTGAGTACATACATACACATGTTCATATGGTATGTGCAGACTCGTAAGAACACAAACAACAAGTACACCAATAACTTCCTCATAACAACAACAACAAAAGAGGAGAATATTGGATGTAAATGGGGGAACATTTATGCCACAACGATGTGCATAAACACTTTCTGCATATACTCTATATAATACAGAATATTATGAAAACTAACAGAGAGTCTACAATATATTAACATTTGAAATAAGTTTAGTTGTAGCGCTAGCAAATAAAATACAAAAACTATGCTCGTAGCATACACCAAAGATTTTCCACGGTTCCACTGAATTTTGTAATCATTTTTTAAAATAATTCCTAACAGATCCTCAGTCTTATTTCTCCCAGTTAATTGCAAAGAACATCCTAACAAATGTGATTATAATAACGTAAGCATACGATTATAACTTATAATTATAATCGCAAAAAGGTTCCTGATTCCCGATTCAACTTCTGTTAATTAGGCATGATTAACTGCTACCTGAAGCTTACCTCTAGCTGTGTGTACCCAGCCATCAATATCGGAGCAAATGTCAAGTCGAATCGTGGGCACATTTTAATTTAATGACCCGCCAGTCAACCAACTTTGAGTCTGTCATAAACATTCGATGATGATCTGTGTGAGGGCCTGATATTTGTCTTATCTGTTTGCCAGGAGCCCGGGAGGCCGGATCCTGTGCAAATGAAGTGGCAGTTATTTCTCACGCAACTCGTCCGCAGCATGTAAATACGAATGGCCTATAAATGGCTTTAGTTCAACATACGGCACGCAGCACGCAGCACGAGGCCATGAGGCCACACGAGGGCACGAGGGTACGAGGCAGGCGGTACAGTTTTTATGCCGCCATTCTGCTCCTCATTGTTGTCATACGCTGGAATGATGACAGTGCCACTGGGCTCCGAATGTGTGGCTGTGCCAGAGCTGTGCCAGAGCTATGCCAGAGCTGTGCTGTGGCTGTGCTGTTGTTAATCCCGCATTGTTTGCTTTATAAATGCGTTAATTTTATGACAAGTTCATTTTATTGGTTTTCCTTGTTTGCCATCGTCGTGTTTTCGCATTGGTTTTCGCTTTCCATCAGAGCCGACAGACCGGCAGACAGAAGAACATAAAACCGAAACGAAACGAATCGAATCAAAGCGAAGAGGAGCGGAGCGCAGAGGAGAGGAGAGACGACAAGTGACAAACAACAAGGCAACTCACTCAATTTGATCGCCTGTTAATTGCTTGTCTTAATTGTTCCTCTTTTGTGTTCCGTTTGGCGATTGCGTGCAATGATTGAGCACAGCCCAGAACGCAGGACGCAGGACCAATAGACTGCGAGGCAGACACTGAATGGCCATATAATCCATCCTATGTATTTTTTTGTGTTGCTCTCGCTTTTCTGCT
Organism: Drosophila ambigua; assembly: GCA_018150905.1. Classification (NCBI taxonomy): domain Eukaryota; kingdom Metazoa; phylum Arthropoda; class Insecta; order Diptera; family Drosophilidae; genus Drosophila; species Drosophila ambigua. The sequence continues at coordinate 2,178,526 of JAECWS010000086.1, forward strand.
TTGGTGCTGCCATGGCAGTCGTTTTAAATTGATAACTAGAACTAACATTTAATTAATAATAGTTTATTAAAGTGCCGCTTTGTGCTGCACTTTTCCTGAGATAATAGGAGAGAATGATGGATGGGATGGGATGGGATGTGGCCAGGGATGTGACTGCACTTTTTTTGTACGGCATTCCACGGCTAATATGCTTTTCTTATGCCAGGCAGCCATTCTTAATTACCAATTTGTGATCGAACTTTGGGTTTATTCAAGCAATAAACTTCTCCTGCAGCCCTGGCTTGAAATAAAGTCTTAATTAACTCGCTGCTTAAGCCCGTGAAACACAGAGGATTTTTCTTGGGCTGATTTAGCTTTACCTTTAGCCTTCGCCCCTACCCTACCCTGCCCCACACTACCCTACACACTTCAGTTTTAATGCAATTTTTATTAAAAGAAGCTGCTGACGTTCCATCTTTAGCCCCTGCCTCTGCCTCTGTGTCTGTGTGCTCATCTTGCAGCTGCGTTCGCACGGCATAGACCATTATTAAGTCAGCTTCCTCTAATTGGTTTACGTTGAAGCGTCCTTTTGTTGGCTCGCTCTCGCGCTCCCTCTTTCTCTTTCTCTCTGTCTCTCTCCCTACGCATCAGCGGACTCTTCGAACTTGAGTCGTTATAATCGTCTGCAGATCAAACTTACAAATTAAGTGGCGTCAAACTCCAAGACATGTGACTGTGACGGAGACTGTGACGGAGACTGCGACTGCGACTGAAGTTTATGACAATCGATGGGCTGCCACCTGTTCTGCCTCCCTTTCCGAGTCCCTTTATTCCATCGATTGTCTGTCTGTCTGTCCTGGCATTGGGTTGGCCGACTATCAGTCGTTTCGCTGCACAACTGCGCAGTCAATCATGCATGTGATGTACCCGCCAGGCTTTTACTCCATCTACAACTACAGCTCTTACCGCTCTAGCTTTGAATGGTGTGCTGGTGTACTGGTGTACTGGTGGCTGGTGTCTGGAAATAAGCTCGTTAGTTCCTTGTATTGGCTTTGTTGCTGCGGAGCGGAGTCGCTGCTACTGCTGCTGCTGCTGCTGAAACGGCAAAATATGTGCACTTTGCTCGGCTTAGATGTGTGTGTATATGTGTGCTCTGCTGTGCTTGAGCGGTTGCCTGCAGGCTTGCCGGGCAAACTGCATAAATGTCAGCTTGTTTCCAGTTATCGCACACTTCTGCTACTCGCTTTGCTTTCCATTTTTTTTCCCTTTTTAAAGCCAGTGGGGCAGGCACTCAAGCGTATTGTCATAAAGGGAGAGAGTGCAACCAAAACGCTCCACTTGCTTGCTGGAGTTTTAGCTTTAAGAGTGCCATAGAATCAAGCTGCTGCTGCTGCTGCTGCCGGTGTCGGTGCTGCTCCCCTCAATGTCAACTTAATAAGGTTGAGAATGCCCGGCAGTAAGTCAATATTGCTTCAGCTTTGCTGGCTCCCCTGCTGGTCTTTCGTCGGTTTGTCGTCGCGCGTCCTGCCTGCCGCCTCAATGGCTGGTCTGGTGCGCTGTTAGCGCTTTAAACACCACCACTGCCCCGTGGCTGACTGCCATGGCTGACCCAGCTTGAATTATTTTCCATTTGACAGCGTTTATTTGACATGCGAGACTGTGCGGTACACAACAATAAAAAGAAAAGCTCAGTGGCGGAACTCTGAACATGAGCAGCAGACATACACACATGCACACAACACACACACACACCTTGACTACGTGTGATCGGATGTCGTCAAAAGGAAAAGCGTTACTGCTCCAGAGTCATGGCGCGTATGATAGATGCTTGCCCTCTACCCCTGCATTTCACTCGCTCTTTCACTCTCTCTCTGACTCTGCTGTTATTTATTTATTTTATGGGTGTATCTGTGTGTGTGCATCTGCTTTTTTTTTGCTGTCGGCAACTGTCCAACGACAGTCCAGACAGACCTGCAACAGCAGCAGCAGCAGCAGCAGCAGTCGAGACTCTCCGGTTGCCTCGCCGCTTGTCATCAATCTTCCTTAATAGATGTTCACACAATTGAATTATTACATGTGTCCAAGTGCCCGGCAATCGAGTCTGCTCGACTCTTAACTCTCCTTCTGTGCCCGACTCCCCGCTCTGCCCTGCCCTGCTCTGCCCTGTCTGTCGTTCGTTTAGCTGTGTGTGGGGGGGGGTTGGAGCTGCAGGTGGAAGATGGAGTTGGATGTCCTGGCTGATGTTTGCATATGCTCGACATTAATGCTGTTAAAATTGCTCTCAAAGTGAAAATAGTATTTACGGAAAATGGAATACCCCGTAAATATTTCCTCCCATTAGGGAAATAGTTACCCGACACCTTTAAGGAAGCACTTTGCTCGCACATAAAGATGTATTTTGCATGGAAATTTTCCATCAAGTTGACATTGCATCAATGTTGTTTTTTTTTTCTTCTTTAATAAAGTAAACGACGAGACTGCCGCTGCTGACGCTGCCGACGCTGCAGTCGCCGAGAACTTTTAAGTGAGCTGCATTAAAAGTTAGTCAAGTTGTCAACGGCTTGGCCAGGCCCAGAGCCCAGAGCCCACACCCCACCACCCCAGACCACAGACCCATGCCTGCCGCTCAAGTGCAAGCTGATTACTTGCCTCAAAGTTCGCGAAACATGGCCCAAAAGCAATTGGCAAAGAGAGAAGCATCACGAGCGTAGCGGTACCGGCGGTAGAAGGAAATTAAATAAGCCAAGCCATGCCGGGCCGGGCCGGGCCGGGCCATGCCGGGCTCAAAAAGGAAACACACAAAGTGTTATTCCCATTGAAGTGGCAACTGATTTTGATATTGTTTTTTGTTAATGGCTGGCGGTCTCTGTTGTGCCTGCTGGTTGCCTTCGTTATCTTATTTATGGCAGAAAGATGCCCTCGTTATAGCAATTAAGCTCGGAAATGCATTTATTAAGCGAGAACAAAAATAAATTTGAATTCAACGACAACGGCAACGGCAAGGACATTGGCAGCAGAGCGTCCTGGCAAAGTACTCTGAATGTATTTAATTTTCATTTAAAGCCCATTGAGCGACGTCCGCTGGCGCTTAATATCAATAATGCCATAAATTGCATCACACCCTGATGTCGGACAGCTCTCAGCCATCGGATTGGATTGCATCGAATTGAATCGAAGGCCCGATCCCATGCATCAATTTGTGGCAGATTTGAAATGCAAAAATGGTCTCTGCTGTGGCAAAGTTTCCATAAAGAGCCCCAGTGCGTGCAAGCCAATAAATCAAGGCGTGAAAAACTCTTAAAAGCATTTTCAGGTATTAGCTCTGGCCAAAAGCGAAACCTTCTGAACCTTAAAGTCGAGACCCGGGCGACAAATGCGCTTAGTGCTTAGCAGAGCAAAAGAAAGCGCCGCTGGCAGGGAATGGGTAGAACAGAACAGAACACAAGAGTGAAGAGATGGAGCGAGAGCTAGAGAGAGAGAGGGGGAGGTGAATGAGATTCCGAGAGAGAGATCTCAGAAACGGACGAGGATGCGGATGCGGACGCCACGTTGAACCCGCGGCTCATTATAAATTTGCCAGTTTTGCACGTTTCCGCTGTGCGCGCCAAAAAATGTCACAAAGTTTTCACCCAACTCTCACTCTCTCTGTCTCACTCTCTCTCTCGCTGTCTCTGCCTCTCGCTTTTTCTCTGGCTGTGGAACCTACGTTTGTATCTCTTTTTTTATGCTCCTTGGGCTAAATGTCAGCTTTTGTCTTGGCGCACACGCCAAAAAGTATGCTGAAACAATGTCAAGCATAATTTGCATACAATTTTTGCCTTGCCTTTTTCTGGCGTTGCTGTTGCGCCGCTCGCTGCCATTGCCAGTGTTGCTGGTGCCGGTGGTCATTATGTTTGTCGGTCGTGTCAGGCACGCACAGACACTCACTCACTCACTCGCTTACTCGCTCGCTCGCACAGCCGCACCGCCACACACAATGCTCTTTTGACACTAATTTAATTTACGTCACTCGGGCGGCAACAAACGAATCTGCTCTAAATGCCATGAAATTGAGTTCAGACTAAATAATAGCGAAATTCAATTGAAAAACGTTGGCAATGTCCAACCAATAACAAGGTCGAATCAGTGGGCTGCCCAGGGGAGCCCACGAGTGACCAGGCACCCATTTAATTTTAATCCCAGACAAACACTTTGATTTTTCTTAATGCTTAAGAGGCAGCGGCAGCAGCAGGACATATCTAAAAGTGATTACGAAACTATTTTAAATCCCCTCTTAGGGCATGAACTAAATTGGGCTAGTGGCTTCATAAATCAGTCGACAAAGAATGATTTATATGCTAAGAATTCACTCAGCAGTACAGTAAACCCAAGCCTTTCTGGATGTGCCTCTTCCGGCAGGCACTCCCATGCGAGGCCTCATAAAACGTAGCCTACATTTCGTCGCCACTCAAGGTCTTAATTACTGCTGCTCCTGCTGCTGCTGCTGCTGGGGCTGCTGCTTGGAAAAGTACAAAGTGCATATGCAACTTTTGCAGGCTATTTGTCACACAAAGTGCAACATTTAACAGCTGGCCCATAAATTAAATGTTTCCACACAATGGATGGGCCAAACACTTTTACAAATTAACAGGCAGAGGGGGCCTCCGTCACCAGTCAAACCGCCCGATGCGCCTAATTGTAATTAATTATGCAGCACAGTGTGGAACACCTGACGATGCCACGCCCCCGCAAGCACGCCCACATGCAGCAATATTCGCTGCCCATTCCATTCCGTGGGGTATTCATTTAAGCGACATGTACAACTTGAAACATATAACGATGATGGCCACTTCCGCTCATTAAGCAATTGAAAAATTAACATGCGCCCATAATTTATATTCGTGTTATGTAATTGCAGCCCCGCAGCACCGCCCCGCCCCGCATGACCATAACCGCCAACGCAACCACCGAACCAGCCGCCGAACCCGCAGCAAGTCTGCGGCTTTGCCAATTTCCTCATCGTTCGTGGGCGTGGCAACTATCGAAAATGGGTGGTGAATCACTACTATCTATGGGTGGGTATACGGCCCGCCCTTTCCACAAAACAAAAAACTTTTGATTGATGTCACAAAAGGAATATAATTTGGGGAAAAATGAACTTCCACCTTGGCTTTGTTTTAGGTGACCGAAAATTGCAGCATTTTTCTGATTGCATTTGCATAAGCGTTGCCATTGCCGTTGCCGTTGTCCATTGCCCACCCGCGGGCTGGGGAATATCTTTGCAAAATATTTCATTTAATTTTCAAGTTTAACCCAAACTCAACTCAACTTGAGAAATCTTTTGGCCAACGGCCGCCAGCTACGACTCCGAGTGCAAAAAAACAAAAGGAAAACTATCTGAAGCCGAAGAAGATGCATAAAAGAACTGCAGGCGAATGGCAGGGGGAAAGGCAAACAAGTGGAGGCCACTCCACCTCCACGCCAGGGGAAGGAAGGCGGCTGGAGGACCAGCAGCAACACCAGAGCGGTGCCAGGGCAGCAGGAAGAACTGTTTGCATTATTGATGGCCTGGATTATCTTTGAGCAGACTCGTACAACGAGTACGAGAGTATTGACGAGAGTACGTTGACAACTATATAGGATATACGTAGGAGTATGTGTGTGTGTGTGTGTGAGCACTGCATCTGCTTCAAGGATATTTGCAATTTAATTAATTTAGAAGTGTTTGTTCTATCAAGTGTTGATTGTGTCACTTGTTTGTGGCAGCACCACGAGCGTGCCATTTGAAAAGGGATTGGTCAGATGGCAGAAGACAATGCACAAAATCCGGGATCGATAAGCCGCACGAATGCCCGCCCTATTGGTTCGATTCAAAGTCGAAGATGGATACGAATACGGCGACGGAGACGGAGACGGAGGGACCAACTTCCTGGAGCAAAGTCTCTGGCGACTTGACCAGCCATATTCCGTTCCGGATTGCCATTGCAATGGAATGCTTTTTATCTTAATCTCCTGCAAATAGACATTAAATGCTATTTCTTTAGATTTATTCAGAGACCAACGACAACAGCAATAACGACAGTGGGAGGAGGAGGAGGCATTGCAGCAGATTGGCACGAGTGGGCAGCCAAGTGGCAATTTGTGGCTTTGCACGGCAAACCGACATCATCAGCGATGGATAGAACAAAAGCCAGACAGGCAGACAGACAGACAGACATACGGGGAGCAGTGGGGGTACAGTGGGACAGACAAGACCCCGAGCAAAGTGGGGTCGAAAGTGTGAGGAGTCCTCCGCATTTGTCCCCAGGGGCATTGCATGTTTGAAGCAAATTTATTACAAGCAACAGCCAAAGCTGGAACTGAAGTTGGACCTGGATCTGGGAGCTGGGAGCTGAAGCTGAATCGCAGTCCAGTCCACCATCCCGTGCCATTCAGAGTCCAGCAGTTGTCTGGGCCATCAGCACTTGGCTGGCTCGCCATGCCTTGCCTTGCCTTGCCTTGCCCTGCCCTGCCATGCCCTGCCTCACTTGGCCTGCTCTACGTGTCGCCTTCTATTGAGTGTGAATCCTTGGGGGGGAATGGCTGTGTCCTGTGTGTGTGTGTGTGTGTCTGCGGTGGGTGATGACCCAGGGCCAACACAACTATCGACAAGCGTCTTGGACTGTTGACTGTGTCCTGTCTCTGCTGACTCTTTTGCCACTTATAAATTCTGGCAGATACATGGCCCAAACACTTGTTACATCAATTAGAAGGCCACAGAGTGGCAAAATGTGTGCGGCATGGCCGGAATGTGAAAAGAGATTGTCAGAGTTTGCACCATTAAGGTGTCGCTGCTACCCGTACATACATATACATATGCAGGCTTAATTATTAGTTGGGCGGGGGCACATCAGGGGTGAAAGTTTGCAGCCACTCTAATAGATTGCCCTTAATGCGCTCTCGTTTCCCCTTTACACAGCGGCAAAGCAAATAATTAACTTAAATGTTGAGCTACTCGTACAAAATGTGCAGCTCTTTAGCCGCTTTAAAGTGTGCACTTGAATATGGTAAAATAATTGCAATACACACGGACACACACACACACACATACAAGTGGTGCCACGGGCTGTCCAAGGCTTAATTGAATCACACTCGAGTTCAAGCACAAAACCAAATGCCATTTGTGTCGGCAGCGGGACTGGGACCCACTGTAAAATCTGTTCATAATTGAAATTATTTTGGCAAATTATTTCGCATTTCAATTTGTGGCAACGGGGCCCATGGCAGGGACATGGCAGGGGAATGGGCATGGAAATGGACATGAACATTGGCATGGCCTTGGCCAAACTGCGCCTGGCCCTAAAAGGTAAGTATGTGTAATCGAGGGCTTCATAAATAATTCCCACTGAGTACAAAAACTACGCACTCAATATGTGTGCATATTCTGTATGATTTAAGTAGCTAAACAATGCCAATTGCTTGTGAATATCTGAATGAATGAATCAATGAATGAATGAATGCATTCGTGTATTCAATTAATGATAATATTTAATTTTTGTCAGACAAATTGGTAAATTAACATGAAAAACATGATTGCGTGTGGCAAAAAGAAACGAAAAAATTAACTGAAATAAATATCGAAATCAATTAAATGGCTCGCAAATAAATAATGTTCATTCCAAAAATGTATTTAAGTAGACAGTAAACAAAACAAAAAAACACACACCAGAAACAAAGCTGTAGCTAATATGCTTAAATTATGAAATTAGCAAAACGTTTTTAATTAAAATATTGCTGCAATTGCTGCCTCTGATGTCAGTGCATTTATTTATTGGCTGCACATGCACATTGATTTGTGGCATTCACCCCCTGCTGCTGCTGCTGCCGCTGCAAATTAACTAATTTCTAATTTATATATACCTGAAGTACATCGAAACATTTTACGGCAATTATGCCGGGCAAATGGGCAAACAATAACGTTGTACGAGTAAAGCCCAAAACTTTGTCCAAATTGGATATGCAAAGTTGCCCCAAAAAACATTATTCAAAACAATTTGGCCAAGCGGCAAGCACACCAGCACACTTTTAAGCCAAACTCTGCAGCAAAGCCATTAAAATGTCGACTAATTAAATAAGTAGCCAACTTTAAGTGCAATCTCAGTGCAACGCTTTGCACAAGTGAAGCTCATTTGCACCGTTCTGTGATCCGTGCACAGAGCACGGCAGTTGACTTGATCCAAATACAGTATCATTTTCTCTAAGTGGCATTTAGTCGGAGCGTCTTTATGTGGGTGTTGGTGGGTGGGTGGGTGTTGCAACAATGGAAATTTATATTTGAAGGAAATTCAATACAATCTTATCTGAATCCGCGACAAAGCATTTCAATTAATGCTGCATTGAACTAATTTGTTTATTGTTCTGTCACTGGTGACCCGCGAGCATCTTGCCCGCTGGCCCATTGGCCACCCACACGGCATGTCATAGGTCAGGTCAGGTCCGCTTCGATCCGCTCCGCTAATCCTTTCAATTAGCACAGGAACGTCGCTCGGCTCAACTTGACATGCAACAAATTCAATTTGGCTGTCATTGCGTCTCGTTTGAAGTTAAACCAAACTGAAAATTGAGTGGCCTGACCCGCAATGAACCGTTGATGCCACACAGGATGATGCCACACGCGACACCCCACCCCTTTCTCCCATCATGCTTTTGTTTGCTGTCCAGTGTCCAGGAAAGGGGGGTCCTGGGGTTTATTGTGCTTGCTGATTGTGTGGTGTGGCAACTTGCAGCAAATGAATATTTAAATCCAATGTATGCAAATGCGCTTCGTTCTTGCCCTCCCCTCCTTTTGCCCACTGACTACCTTACTTTCTCTCTCTCTCTCTCTGTGTCTCTTTCTCTGGCCGTCTCTTTCCCTGTTAGCTTTAAACAAAAGCAAAATAAATGTTCGCCTGCCGCTGAGAAAATGCGCGCAGTGGGAAAACTCTTGTTGACATTGCGGCACGATATAATAAAAAAAGAGCAGCAGAGAAAGGAATTGCCTGCATGTCGCATGGCAAAAGTTTTTAAAGCAACAAATAAACAAATTACGCGGCAACAGCAACACACAAGTGTAATAAATAAACGCAACTGACAAAAACTGCACAAATGGCTGTCATTAGAGGTAAGATGGTGGGAGGGCGGCAGGTGGGCGGTAGCCGCCCTAATAGCAGCCACCAGGTGCGGCATAATTGCCAAACATTTTCCTTGCTACCCGCTCAACGTTCTGTGGGAATTTTCAGCAACAAAAACGCGCACAGAGCAGCCAGCACATGATAACCCAATGGCGGATAATACGACTGAAGGATACCCGCTATTTGGCATTAGTTTTGGCGCGGGAAAAACCATAAATAAATTAGCACTTGGAAGTAACAGCTTCATTGAATTTACGTTTGCTTTCTTGGTTTCTTTTTAATGCTGTTCTCTGCTTAAACGGTCTGTCTGCATGCACTTTCTTTATATGTAGGATATACCCACACATGCTCTCCAAATAACGTATATAAAAAAAAAAACGAGAAGAGCATTCAGTAAACTGAGCAGCTTAAAATAATTTATGATGCTTAAAGCAAGTAAATGGCTAAATGCCGGCATATGGCAGGTCAGCAATCGAAGAGCCCGTTGTCCCGCAGCCACCCCTCCACGTCGAATATGTGTGAGTGTGTCCGGCATGGCACGGCACGCACGGAAGTCAAGTATGTAATGTTAATGTCTGGTCAACTGGAAAAACAAAGTAAATTAATTGTAGGTTCAAAGAAGGAAACGAATGGCCGAGGAAAGGCATGGCCATGGCCGTGCCAGACATGGGCTAAGCCTGCGGCCCGCTGACTGTTCGGCTGGCTGTCCGGCTGTTCGGCTGTCGGCTGGACGTCATTGCTGATTATCGAGTGCGACGCGGTCACTGAAGACTTCCTCCTGCTCTCACTTCAATGGTCGACCGATGGCATGGCACGGCGGAGTCTCACACTCTCTCTCACTCCCCGTCTCTCCCTCTCTTGGTATTGGTTTTTCAGCAAAGTGCAGCCAAGCGAAACCAATTTCCTATACATACATTGTAGCCACTAGGCCATGAGCGTGTGTGTGTGTGTGTGTACGTGTGGGAATTTGTGGGTGTGTGGAGGAGCTCTTCCTGTTGCAACCGGTGGGTGGAGGCAGAGGTGCAGGTTGACAAAGCGCGTGTTGATGCGCGTGTCAAACTTGCACTGCCTGACGGAAGTGTTGCCGACTAGCGTTGCCCAACAACGTGGATCATTCTGGCTGCTTGGACCGTGCCATAACAAACGCTCGACTTACTGACACGTAATATATCAATGCAGCTTCTCGTTTGGCTGCTCGCCTGAAATATGACTTGATGCCTTATCCTCTTGTTGTTTGCTTATGCAAAACACCGTAAAAAAGCAGAGGGCGTGGGAAACTCTTGAAGAAAACCTGAACGGACATTAGGCAATAATACTTATGCGTGTATTTACTTAGGCAACTTCTAAACTGTGCCTGTGGGACGGGAACGGGAGCGGGAATGTGGGCTGGCTGAGGGGGGTACACATTCCTCAGCAGGAAGTGAAGTGAACTTAGCTTCCGCTTTTGCAGGCATTTCCGGCTCCAATAAGGTATAGGTTGCCACTAGTCTCTGGCGTGGCAGGCTTACACTTCCAGATGGTATATTCCGCCTCTAAATCACTTTCACTTTCGATGTGTACTTTAAACAGGATTCCCCAGATCCAGAAGTTATATCTTGATTTTTGTTTTTCTTTCCCTCCAGAGCATTCAAATTTCGACTCTAGGAGTGCTCAGAGCCCTTTCAAATTTCAATACGACTTTAAGTTCGATTCAATTTTTCATTGTTTGTCCGTGGCCCTGCGGCCAGGCCAGTGCCACGAGTGTGTGTGTGTGTGTGTGTGCTTGTGTATGTGGAAAGCCCCGAAAGAGCCCCGACAAAAATGGAGGAAAATAAAATCATTTGTTGACAATTTGTTTAGCTGCTGTTGCCACTACAAATTCCCTTTTTTTTCCATCTTGTCGGTGGTTGCCTTGCAAGTTGTTTGGCCAAATTATTTGGTATGCAAAACACTTTCGGCAAATATTGATTTTGGAAATTTGTTTTAAAAACAAAACGACAATGGAATGGAGACAGGGCACAGCTCACAGGGGTGGGGGGGAGAGAGTGGTAGAATGGGAGAGTGTGGAGAGATGGGCGTGGCGTGGTGGCAGCCACATTGTAGCAGCGTCGCATTAGACGACGAGGGCGACACTAAAAGTCGCAGCAGCAGCGGCAGCAGCGGCAGCGGCAGTAGTTTCTGGGGCAAGCGGCAAAAGTCGCACACTGACGTCATAAAAGGCTGCCACACGGCTCTTGCCGACTGCATTTGTATGCATGAGCATCGACTGCAATGTCTTCGCGTGGCACGTGATGTGTGGCACATGCCGATGCCACACCAAACCATGCCCAGGGACGTTGCTGCGCAGCCCTTTAAATTAGCTTTAAAAATGCCCACGAAGACCATCTAATATTTTCTGTGCGGGCTCTGGCCATGGCTCTCCGCCTGCGGCTCGGTTTTCTATGGCTTTTGGGGCCACATTTAATTAGCTCTCGGTTAGAGCTCCGTGTCTCTCTCGTTCTCTGTCTCCCTCTGACCAGAGAGTGTTGGAGAGTCACGCAAGTGCAACAACCCGAAAATTTGCATAAATAAACGCAGCGGCAGCAGCAGCGGCAGTGAATGCTTTGAATGCGGCGAATGTCTGTTTGAGTGGGCCGTGCAGCAGTCAGTCAGACAGGATTCGGTTCCTGCCATAGACACAGGCACAGACACACAGACAGACTGAGGCTTCATGTAAATGCAAAGTTTTTCGATTTAAGTTCATAATTAAAATTGAATTCCGACCTTGCACTCCGCCACTCAACTTACAACTCCACACAACAAGCGGAGCACACGCACTCGCACCGCTGGAGAGTTTAATTAAGCTAACATTTTGCATGCCGCAGCATTAATTTGCTTAGCCACAGCGAGAGCGAAGGTCACAGGCACGGCACGGCGCAATTCGCTTTCACCACCGAAAAAAAAGGAACCACCGAAAAATAGAAACAAGAAAATAAAGCAACTTTCTATGCACAGCAGAGGGTGGGCAGAATCGTCAGGATTGTGCGTGAAGTTGCAGCCAGACAGGCGCGTGCCCATGGCAATAATTTGGCCAATCTCTGAGGCTGCCGCTAAAGTTGAAGCTGAAGCTGAAGCTGAGACGATAGGCGATGGGAGCACACCAAAAATCCACCTGACAAGTTGCAGACATCGCTTCCTGGCTGACATTTATTGAATAACTTGGGGATGCGGTGAGCGTTTTCAATATTTAACTGGTGGGCGCACCCGCACCCCCCACCAGCCCACCACACGCCTCCTCTAATACGACCGAAAGTTAACGACCTCAAACTGTCAACAAATTTTGCAGGCGCATTTCAAAAATTTTTTGAGAGCACTCTGCAACCGAAAACTTTCCACAGAGTTCCACAGTTCTGCGACTTGTCGAGGGCCGCTGCTCTTGTGCCCTGAAATGTAGCCAAGCCAAAGTCGAGACAGAGCCCCAAAACCCAAGACCAAGTGCAAGTCCACGACGACAGCGACAGGCTCGCGCTGACATTGTGCAGGAGTTAAACATGTTCGCGGCTTGCAGATTATGAAAACTGAAGGCATTTTCCATTTTCCATTCTGCAGTCTGCAGTCTCCCTTCGCTTTCGTTTTTTTCGTTTTTTTTTGGTTTCTTTGCCAATTAAGCAAAGTTTTTGCGGGACCACGTCCACACCCGCCGAAAAAAAATTGAGACAGAATGAGCGGCTGAAATTTGCATTAGAAGGCTGCGCCATAAAGTTGTCAGTCAGCGTAAAAAAAGTTTGCACTCAACTAATTATGTAGTTCATTATGTTACGAATAGAAAGGCAGTTCTTTCAGGGCCCGAAAACATTTCCAGCATTCATGAACAAGCAGCAAGGAATGTGTGCGGCCCATGAATGCTTCAGCTCTGCCATGGACATTATTCGAAATGCTGTAAATCTGCAGCTGATTTAAAGTGCATTTGTGGGGGGGCTTAAGCCCGAACATATTTCAAGGCAAATTCAAGGCATAACTTTACCTTTTGAATTTTGCAATTTAATGACATTGTTGTGGCCTCTGATGCGCCTCAAAGGGCAGAAACCACAAAGCTGTGCAATTTGCTTCTAATTGGCTTTTAAATGTGTATTTATTTTCATTGGCATATGCTTTTTGCTGAGATTTGACTAATGATTAATGGCCTGTGGTCCCCCGCACCGCCCGCACAAGGATATGAACATGAACAGGCTGGCTGGCTGGCTGCAACAAAAGGCACATTCATGAGGTTTCCCAGTGGCACTCGAGCAGTGCATTCCAACGTCATTCCATCATCAATTTGGCCCCGGCTTTTGTGCATTTTTCAGCAGGAGACACGAGACAAACAGCCAAAGGCTGTGCCAGTGCCGTATAAAATGTTATTGTGCATTAAAGTCAAATCAAAGTGTGTCACAGGAAGAAGGATGCTGCTGCTGCCGCTGATGCTGCTGCTGATGCTGAGGATGCCTTTGCTGCTTCTTCCAGGGGATTCTCGGTTCTCGGTTCTTCTCCGTCTTCACTCTCTATCTCTGTTTGTTTAGGCTAAAAGGCAGTCGACAAAACAAAGTGAAATGTTTTATTTATGGGCGTTTTTGCTGTAGTGGGGGGGCGTGGCGAGTGTCATATGCGTTGTAGCAACAAGACAAACAATGCGAGGGGGGGCCAGTCAGCAGGCAGCTCCTTAGTTGTTGTCTCCGCTTCTGTCTGTGCTGTCCGCTCTGTCAACTGCCTTGCAAATGAACAACTTTAACAAATGCAAGGCCCTGCTGCCATTGCCATTGCCTTTGCCTTTGCCTGGGATTGTCACAACTTGAAAGATTTTCGCACAAGTCAAACAGACTGACAAAGTCGACAATGATGGGACGGGGCGACGGCAATGGCAATGGCAGCGACAGAGACAGCCCAGACAGGATCTTCTCATACACATCCTGGTGGGTATCGCAAACACACACACACAAAGAGAGTGAGAGCGAGAGAACAGCAGAACTTTCTAATGTTATTTAAAGCACTTTAAGTGCCATATTTCCTGCTGCTAGTGCCTTGGCCCCTGCTGTGCCGTGCCGTCTGCTTTATTTATTATGTGGCGCTGCTGTGCTTACTTTTGGCACTCCAGCAGGAAGAATCAAGTAGTTTTTTATGTTTTCCGGCTGAACTGCAATGCCAACACAGCCAACGGCGGCGGCGGCGGTGGCGGTGGCAGCAACGCCAGCAACGGCAGCGAACCAGCTGCAACTCCGAACTCCAGCTGGAGCTGCAGTCTTGAACCGGACCTGGTCTGCAGCGCCTTCCCAGGGCCAACTGTCTGCCTGCCTTTATTCAAAAGTTTAGTCAGCCATTGAGAGCGTCGAGTGCGACGTCGTCAGTCAAGACTTGCGCGGTGGTGCTGCTGCTCCACCGTTCGGGAGTTCCGGAGTTCGGGATCTGCTCTGCTGGCTGGGATATCTCGCCAATGTTTGTTTTATGTTGCAAACTTTGCCAGCGACTAGCAAGGGGGGGAGGCAAACAGGAGGAAAGCAGGAGTATCAGCAGCATGCGCTGGAACAGCAGCAGTAGCGAGGGGGAGCCAGCGGCAACAGCATCGGGAACTCCCTGCCTGGCACCGCAATTTAATAGATTTTCTATGTAAGCCTCTGTGGTCCTCAGATTTGACACCGGCGACCGCACACACACACACACACACACACACACACACACACACACAACATACACACACATACATACATTCGGAAGCTCCTTTGTGCACCTCCGCCTACCTGACTGCCTACAGATATTTTGCACATCACAAGGACACAACACAACTTGACGTCGTGTGAACCTCAACAACTTAAAATGTAAATAACTTTTCAAGTGGTTTCACAAAGTTTTTGGCCTGAACTTTCCCTACCCCCAAAAGCTGCAGCCCCCAACCCCAACCCCAAGCAACAATCTCTCCACTAGGTCCATGTCCTGCGTCCCTCTGCGTCTATCTATGTGTGTGTGTGTGTGTATGCGTGTCGGTGTCTGTATCTGTGTGAAGTGCTCTGGCACTCAAGTGTTTCGTTTCAATTTTCGCACGAGTTTTCCAATCCCCACTCCACTCCACTCCATCCCACTCCACTCCAACCCCAAAAAACAAATACCAGCCAATGCCTGCAAATTAATTTTGTTTTGATAGACTTGCGAGCCTGAAACAAAAACGAAAGAGACCGAAACAGCGAAACAGCGAACGAAATGAACGATCCAGCGAGTGAAAAAGAAGCGTTAGTGGAATAACAGGCAAATACCATACACCATACACCATACACTCTGCGTATGCGTAATGTCGGAACAACATTTGGCCATTTAGAACAAAAATGCGGCAAATCAATTAAAACACACTCCACGCTGCCCTCCCCCACGAAAAAATTCCACACCAAAAGCGCTGATGTTAAAAAAAAACGAGAGAGAGATAGATAGGAAGAGGAGCACGCTGCTGCATGCCAAAGCAATACCAATAGCAAAAATTTTGTTTGTTAAAAATGCAATTTATATGCGCAATGCAACACAATGCACTAGAGCAAAAACAACCCAGATATGCTCTGACGGATAATACGACTAGTGCATGGCCAGTAAAAGGTATGGTATCCAGCTATAAGCTACATTTAAATATGTGCTGAAAGTATGCCAAAAGAATTACTTACTTCCAATATAAATTAAAATCTTTATTGATTACCAGCACAAAGGCTATGGCTATTAATATACTCAATAAAAGTCTGCACTGCATTTGGCGCAAGTAGGGCATACCCCATGTGATCTGCTTATACCCTGCATAGCCAAACAACAGGCCCACTCACAAACAAGCCACTGACAAGGGGGCAGGCGGTCAGACAAAAACAAAGTTTGATGCATTTTCACGCACAGCTTCACGGCAATCAACGCTTCATTTTAACTAAATGATTTAGGGGGCAGAAGGGTGCTCCATGCTCCAACCGCTCAACACATGTGGGAGATTCATCAGCAGTGGGGAGTATATGGTGATGGGGAATGTGCTGGCGCCAAATAACTATATCAATTGTTTGCTGAACGATCCATTCCTACTCTAGTACTCCTCTACTCGTTAATAGCATTGAGCGGGAAATTGAAAGACAAAATGCTGTGGAGCAACATGAAATGTTTCATAGAGGAATGCATGCGTGGAAATTCATGAAAACAGATACTCCAGTGATATTGTCAAATTTCCAACTAATGCTTTTCCCTTTGCTAATAAAATAATGGTTGTGGGAGCGGGCAGCAAAGTTACTCAAACTACGGATATACGCATTGCTGGAATCCACTTAAATAAATTGATGCTTTACTACTTTGCTAGCAGGCTGCTGCCCTCTTACGTCCCCATTCATTACACTTATGCGGCAAGTTGCTCCGGCTACAAGAAAGCAAAAGCTGCCACTTCCACCGCCACTGCCACTGCCACTGCCACTGCGACAGCCACAGGGCTGGAGAGCCACGCCAGTGGCAAGTTGTAGAGCTGAGGCGCCACTTGCGTAAATTGGCAGCATTGTAGTTGAGGGATTAGTGAGGCATTAAACGCCGTTTTTGCACATTACACGCGTGTAAAGCGCAAAGTCCATGCCCACCACCCATGCCCAACCCCCATGCCCCACGCTCCATCACATCATCACATGCTGTGTCTCACTTTAAAGAAATACTCTCCGTACACAGTCTCGTACTCAGAGAGTTGCCCCCAAGCGAAAGTTGTCTTGCCTCGTGCCTCTTTCCGCTTGGCAGTTGCCGGTTGCCGGTTGCTGGTTGCCACTTGGCCCGCGTTTAACACTAAAAGGATTAAGCGGCTTTGTCCTGATGTGAGAATTTGTACGCGCGGCCCAACACCCGAAGACATTGTCTTTCTCCATGGAATGCGAATGCCCCCCGCCTGCCGTGCCGTGTCGTAAATTGCGAATTGAGGAAGGGTGCCCACAGCACCGAATCGTTGCACGTAAACCAAATTTATCTTTTGGCCTGCGAATTTGTCATCTGTGCGCCTAAAAGGAATGCTTTAAAAATAGCTTAAGCAGTTTTTAATCATGTTAATGGCCAGCCCAGCCGTCCGGAAAACGTGCGCTGACCTTGCAACTAAAACCCCTGAGCAGAAGCCACGCCATAACCCTTTTCTTTAGCCAAGTGAAAACCCTCTGTACTTCATAGATGAAGTTTGAATACTCTAAGGACTAACGAAGTTTCAAGTTAATCAGGCATCGAAAGTGTTTTCCAACAGCTTAAAGTTCGCGCAACGGGTCTGCCTCCCCTTTAATAACTTCTCCGTAATTATGCAGAGAGCTTTCCGTTTCCTTTTGAATGCGATGCAAATGCATTTGCAAATTCATAATATCCTTTCATTTAATTTGTACAGCAAAAAATTCTGAGCGGTCACAAAGTGAAAGCAACG
Organism: Drosophila ambigua; assembly: GCA_018150905.1. NCBI lineage: Eukaryota > Metazoa > Arthropoda > Insecta > Diptera > Drosophilidae > Drosophila > Drosophila ambigua. The sequence goes on from JAECWS010000086.1 coordinate 2,196,010, forward strand.
ACAATGAGCAAACAAGTCGGCGAGGGGCAAAATGTTGAAAAATGAGCGAGCGAGGCCTTAAGCCGCACAAGGGCAGACCCTAGTTAAAGGACGTGCGCGACTTGCATCAAACATAACCAGCAGGAAGAGGCTAAGCTAAACAACGAAGATCTAAATACTCTTGCAGAAGGATTGCGCCCATTCGGGTAGGCTGCTTGGCATGCAGCATAGAGTCATCATAGAACCCTCTAAAAAGAGCATTAAAACTAGAACTTTTGCCCTTTCCCCAGTCACAGGCCTTTGTCGCTCCCTGCATGTAGGCGTGAGCTATATGGAAATAAATCTTAAAGTATGTCAAAGCCGACGACGACGACAATGGCCACATCAACTTTGTGGCGTGCACCATTTAGCGGCTTAGCCGCAAATCAACAAACATATTCGCGGCTCAACGGATGGCCGCCGAGGGCATTGATGCCGCTGCAAAAGCTAAACAATATTTTAACAAAATTACAGGGATTTAAGGTGCGTGCGGTGCCTGGTGACAAATATAATGCGACCAGAAAATGTATAATGCTTTATCATCACAAAACAAGCAAACTCCACTCGCAACTGAGGAGTAAATGTCGATGGTGGGGTGGGGTGTGGTGGGCTGAGCTTGTTCTCATCCACGTCAGCAGTTTAGCATATGCTTGGTGTGGGTGTGTGCGCGTTTTTAGGTGGGTGGGGCATCTGGGTAAATGGTATGGGGCACGGTCATGTAAACATGTGTAAAATCCCAAAAATGAACAATCATATGCCAGTGTAATACATCACGCAGCCCCACAAAAATGATTACAACGCGACGCGTCTCATTTTTCGCAGGTACCCGCCTGCCGTCCCTTTCGACAGACTGGCTGGCTGCCTGGCAGTCTGTCTGTCTGTCTGACTGAGTGGCAGGCGGGCTGATTGCCTGTTTTGCTGTGTGTTCTGCCGTTAGACATTTACAGTTTTGCCAGAGGGTAGACTGCAACATTTTAAACATGCCATTAATACGAAGTATATCAGAGAGCGAGACACAGTGAGAGAGAAGGGCTGAACGGGAGAAAGCGAAGCCACACAGCCAAGACCAAATGAGAGCTCTGAATAATGCAATAAATGAATATGGAATCTCTGGCTGGAAGTCAGTGTTTGGGGTAAGCCGCATGTAAGTGCAGACGGATATCATAATGGTGTGTGTGTGCCATTATATGTATTATATGATCTGAACAACGGTTGTGCAAGCATATTCCGCATTAGTAATACTAAATAAAATTTCAATTTGCATGTTTATTGGCTGCAATTTGATTGCATAATTCATACATACATATAGGTACAAATAATATACAACTATATATGCATGCATGCAGGCTTTGATTTTAATTAAAATATTATAATCTATAGACAATAATGTGGCTTATGCAACAATATCTTGTTGTGGAATTCCCCGCGCACTATTGAGACTCCTCCGCCCACCGACTGGACGCCCTGGCGTGCCTGGTGCAAAGCGCCAAGGCTTATGACTGTTAGCACACATAATTCGTTTGGACAGAAATTAAAATTTGTACATACATGAACGAAGGTTTACATAAAAAATTACTTCTCAAAATGCCAGCCAAACCGCACACACCACACACACACACACACACACAGTCAGACGCACGCATAAATAATTCATAACGATTTTATTTGCATGCGAAATGAGTTAGAAAAAATATTGGCTGAAAGAAAAAAGAGCACACGAAATTCCCCCAAAACAAACTGAATTAAGTTTGTGCAGTTTTTGTAGCAGACTTTTTTTATGGGATTTACTGTGGTTACCAACCACACCACCACACCACCACACACACGCACACCCCCCCGCGCACATTCGGTTTTATTGTTACTGCTGGTCCCGCCTGAGGCACGGCCACGGACACGGATCTGATTCTGCAACACAGAGTCTGGCGGTGCTGACGGTGCTGCTGTTGCTGCTGCTGCTGCTGCAGCTGCGGTTGGCTTGGACCCTGCACCTTGGCCACAGCGAGTGCAGAACCGCAGACAAACGCGTAGGTGTTGCTCGGGCCCCTCCTGCTGCTGCTGATGCTAATGACGAGCCCCAGCATCAGCCCCAGCAGTGCCGCCAGCAGCCGCAAAACACCCTAGAGGCCATCCAGGCAGTAGGGCTAGCTACCAGTCAGGCAGCCAGTCAACTCAGGGAGCTGGCTCCTGTTGACTCAGCAGCTTTTTTTTGTCTGCACGGCTCTCCAGCCGACTTAGTTAGCTATGGCTATGGCTCCTCCTTCAGCTGCTGTCCCCTGTCCCTGTTCCAGTCCCAGTTCCAGTCCCTGTTGCCTTGTCCGTGTGTCTTTATTATGAGCTGGATGGAGAGACATAGTCCCCTGGCGTGTCCGTTCTCCTGTTCGTGTCCTGTGGCTGTTTGCGGCTCATAAGGCATAAACTTTCAAGTGGCCAACAGCGCATATCCTACTCCTCCTGCTGGTTGCTGCGGCGCTGACATGCTGAAGGACAACTTTAAATTGAGATAAAATGGAAGTCACCAGCCAGCCACACTCTACACACCCCACTCCGCTATCCACCAGCCGCTAGCCACTCTACCAGTCCGCCATTCGCCGGCTTCAAATCAGCATCAGAGTAACTTCTAATTTAGTGGCCGTGAGATTCCATGGCCGGCCAACATGTAAATCAGCGCACTTTTCTAGCACTTTCAGCATCCGCCGTCGGTCCGTGTGCTCTTCTGTACTCCCTGCCACCTGCCTCCTGTCTGCTTCTGTTTTCCGTGCACCATCGCTTGCTGAGCTGCTGCCCAGCCGGACCACCTGGCTGCTTGTTTGCATGGCAAACTTTTGATGTTGTTCTTGCTGTTTTTGCCATTGTTGCTGAATGTTGTAGTTGTAATTTGTGTTTGTGGCCATAAAGTTTTCACCCAGTTCCTGGACCTGGCCGCACAACAAAAACATTCAATTTCCCTGCTGGCAGCTCTTGTTGCATAATGTTCAAAATATTTACAGTCGAGTGGTGAAAAATCGTTGCTGTTTTGCTGTTTGTCACGCACTTGTTGTCACATTGGGTAAAGTTTGAGTCAGGTTTAATGATTTTGACACGGCATCCGGACAGCTTCATTAGTGAATGCTAAGTATCACACCCCAATCGAAATCATGGCAACGGCCCAGGTACCGGGTTTCCGTTCAAGATGACACCCAGAAGTAGCAGTCACCGCAATCCATTTGAAGCTGTCCGTGCTTGGAGCCTGTCCGAATCTGTCGCCACAGACCCACCCACCCACACGCACATGGGAACCATCTGGGCATCGGTCTGGTCTCTGGGCTCTGGGCTCTGCACTATGCATTGTAATCCAGCAATCCTGTTCTAATTAACCAAATGAATTCACACTTATGGTAAGCAGTGCCATCGAGAGACAGACATAGAGCCTTTAGCAATTATGCGTTGTCTGCAGACCCATTTAATGATGTTCATGTTTCGCATTGCACTTAAAGTTTACCCAATTCTGCTGTATGCTGTTCCTTAGTTTCATTCCATTTTTGGTTGCAATTTAATTTTGTTGCGAACTCTTTTCGTTGCCTACTTTTCAGGGCTCGTCTTAAGGTCTGTGCAAAAGTTGCAGCACACCAACAAATTTATTGCTAAAATTTTAAGTACATGCAGGTCTTTAGGGATGGAAGGGCGGCAGCATTGCAGGACCTCCGCCTCTTTTTGGTCATTTATTATCGTATTAAAATTTTAGCATCCGCCCAGCACACTGCCATCTGCCATCTGCCCCTGCCCACACTCTTATTGGCGCAGGCGTCGCGGAAATAACAAATTTCTTGCTAGGAAATTAATATTTCCATTTTATAGAAAAACTTTAGAACTCTCTCTCCAGCTGCCTTCCTCACTCACTCATTATATGTGTGCGTGTGTGTGTCTGCATGCAAGTGTGTTTATTTGCTTGTGAGTCTGTGTGTGCATGTCCGAGGGTTATTTTGAAAGCCGAGTCGAGAGTCCGGGGAATCCAGCGCCAGAGTCTCTTGGGCGGTTGCTCTGCTCTGCACATAATTTTTATGAAATCATAATCTTGAGAAAATAATGAGAATTCTTGGTAAAGCGTGCCAAGAACTTGCATAAATTTGCTGCCCAGCAACAGCAACACAAAAAAAAAACACTTGAAAAATTGGCCAAAAATAAAATAAAGCAAAAGAGGAGGAAATTTTGCTGCCGCATTGTTTGGCGAGAATCTAATTGAAGACTTAGAAATAGAGTGAGCAGACTGCCCCAAAAAAAAAAACATAAAAGTGGACTTCTTTCATTTCCATGGAGGTACTGCAGCAGCAGCAGCAATTGAAATCAATGCTCAGGGCTGAGCTCTGGCAAACATTAACTTCCGCTGATATGGCGTTGACTCCGGCCTCGAATTGTTGGGCCTAAGCCCCTCTGACCTGGTCATGGATTTCGACTGGACCTGCAGCATTCGAGCTGCATGAACCAAAAACAAAAAAAGCCCCGGAAACTGCCGAGCCAAATTGAATGTGGGGAAAGCCAGAGCCAGAGAGCCTGACCGAAACCGAGCTGAGCTCACACGGTGAGCACCAACCATGGATGGTCCATGGGCCATCGCATCCATTCGAGCCTCGTGGCGCTTTAAATGTGCCAAAGTGACCAAAGAGCCGAAGGCGCAGGGCTGTGTCTGTGTCATAGATTGCACAGAAATTGCTTCCTTGGCACGTGTTTCATTTAACAGTGAAAATCGACTGGACTGGTGAGGCATTCATTGTGTGCCATTTGACACACAAACAAACAATAAAACAACGAAAAAAAATACACGAAAAAAACATGAGGAATAAAAGGAAGTGGCACAAGCCGCTCAAGAGTAATCATTTATTACAGAAAGGCAAACGAATACAAACGAACTTCGGGGGGTAAAGTCCCATTCTCAGCTACAGCTACAGCTCCAGTTTTTTTGGTGGGGTTGTGGATGCCACTACAACTACTGCGGACATGCGTGAGTTTTAAGCCGCTTCTTCATAATGTAGACGCTTTTATGACTCGCACACACGCATCCCACACACACACACACACACACACACACTTATACACAGTGCCCGAAAAGGACAACGAAGTGAAGCAGAAGGCAATTATTTTTATTTACTGCCCAGACGCGCACTATGGCGCCAGTGTTACTCGAATTATTGTTGTTGCCGCCCGTCGCCAACGACGCCACCACATAAGCCGCATCATTGTCAGCTCGAACCGCCCTCGTCTTTGTCCGCGTCCCTCCCAGACCCCCGTCCCACCGCCAGTGGCATACTCATTCATTCCCATTCCCATTCCCTTGTCCCAGCCCCTGCCGCGCCCCCTCTCACATGCCCATTCCCCCTTACGTCCATAAGCAAATTACAGCCGAGAGTTAATTTTTCACTTGCTTAACGAGCGGAAGTTACCATTTTGCACTGATTTGAAAATATGTCGCTGTTTGTGGCATTGGCGTCGCCGCTGGCAACGCTCCACCCCCTCGCTCACTCTCTTGGGCGGGGGCTCTCAGTGCTCCTTTAAATATTCGGTAATACGCGCATTCATATGCGTATTTATCTGTATCTGTGTCTCTGTTTGGTGTGTGGGTTTGCCTATTATACCCTTATAGAGAGGGGTATTGCGATAGTGATACGATGTTTGCAATGCAGAAAAAGGAAGTGATGCCGATGCCATAGGAATATCTATCAGTGTGTTTAAATCACTAAATCATAAAGCTGCCGTAGCAACAATCGATAGATGCCAAAACAAAGCCATCTATAGCTTCATGCTGATGCTTTTTTTGCTTTTTACAAATTTTTTTGGGTTTTGCAAGGGCATCCATGGCTTCGACGATCGAAGCTGCTCTCATTTTTGGTTTCAGCTGAGATTGTTTGTCTGCGGCAAATGAATGAATTGCTCTTTGCTTCTATGGCAAATATGCCAATTTGGCTGCCAACCCCTGGCCCAGCACACAAAACCTAGCTAGCGCCAGCCTATGCCCCCATTCAAGTCATTGACATGTGCCGCCTATTCCATATCCATATGTGATTGTGCCTGTGTATGTATGTGTTGCCATGCGTTTGCTTGTTGTGTGTGTGTGTGTGCTAGACATGTTCACTGTTCTGTGCTTATACGCGATTCGCTCATCAAAATAATCAACCAAAGTTGTTATTATTTTTTTTGCGCGTTTTTTTTTCTTTTTGGTGCCGCTTTTGTTTAAAAATAAAAACAATTTTCATCTACAATTTTTATGTGCATATAAAAATGAAGTGTCAGCCTAAAAAGCATGCAACGTATTTTTGGTGTAAAACAAATTGTGTTTGAGGGTATGCTGTGTTCTTTGGAAGATATGTAACATTGGCAAAGGAAAAGCATTTAAATCTGTGAAGAATTGAGATATCGTAGAGAGCCACTGGATTAATATTTGCTTTGCATCCAAACTGAAACTTAACAAACTTTCGGACAAAAATTAAATGAAACAGCAAAATTATTTGACATCAGATATCAGACTGCAGAAGTATTATATAAATATTATTAAATTTAAATATTAAATTAATTAATATTAAATATTATTAATATATATAATATTAAATATTATTAATATATATAATATTCAATATTATTAATATATATAATATTCAATATTATTATTAGCGCTGCATGTTTTTTTTGGGATGGCAATATTCAAATGAGAATCACAGAAAATTCAATTGAATTCCAAAAATTACCCCCATCGGCACACACATCGAGGGTACCATAGAGTTCCATCTTTGCACACATAACCCCTTCTTTTTAGTTGGTTACGTAATGTTCGGGCAATGTAAGCAACAACAATGTGCATGGCCAATTTAACTTAATTTATGTTTTACATTTGGAAATTCAGGAAATACTCAGGACATATCTCTAGGCCTGCTCATAGCACTAAATGTCCTGCCAAGCTTCCTCTGTTCTATGCTCTCTCACTCTTGACTTTTCATTTCGATTGTACAGCAGCAGCAGCACAAAAGCCATCATTTACGGCTATTGTTGCAAATTTAGGTCTTATTGTTTCGACCTTATAATTAAGTTATGGATTTTTCACATGCACCATGAGCATTTCACATATATTAAAGCCTAGGAACATTGGCCAGGCCACACAGCCCACGTGTAGATAAATTCATTATGCGGTTTTAAAACTTAAGTGCAACAATCAATTGTTGCATCGCCTGCACTCGGACACGGACACGGACATGGACATGGACTTGGACATGGACTTGGACTCGGACATGGGCAGGCGGTCTGTTAATTTACGCACACAGCAGGCGACAGAGCGTTTGCATATCAATGTGGGTGTAATACCCACATGCACAGGCACACACTCACGCATACAAATGGCGTGGTCATGGGACCCGGGGGTGTATCTTTTGGGTTACCTCGAAGGCTTGAAAGCGACTCAACTCAATGCTGGGGTCCGGGGACGAGAGTCCTAGGCTGATTTATGTGCTCTACGTGTGCAGCTGTGATCGAATTTCCAATCATGTTTACACACACACACACACACATAGAGGAAGAGCGAGATATGTAGATAGATTGGGGAGATGGAGGGGATTCATGTAGCGACGATAGACACGCCGCCGCTGGCGAGCGACTGATGTTATCCTCAACAGTTGCTGTGATAATAGCAACGACAACAATACAAATGAACACGAAATGCATCGAGCAGGTGGAGCACATGACTTCATTTTCTCAGTTACATTTCCCCATGCGTCGGGAATTCCCCCATCCCCCTTCCACCCATACAGCTCAGCTCAGCCCATTTACCATACATACTCGCACGAGATCTGTACATCTGTTTGCTGTTGCTACTATTTATGTTTTCTTTGGCAAATTGTGCGTGCTCTGCCTGTGAACATGGCGCTGAGCTGCTGCGCTGCTACGCTGCTACTCTGCCGACCGGCTGCCCACCTCTCCAATGTTCTGGGAAAATTGAAATTGAAAACCAGCCAGAGCAAAAGTTTTTTTTCGCTTTGCCAAACTCATTTACAGAACTCTCGACAGCAGCACACTAAACGCTTTTTGCTTAGCCATTTTGTCGGCCTGGCCAACAAATTGAAAATTAACCAAGTTCTTACGAGGCTCACGATTTGCCTATGCCCCGTCGCGTGCCCCCTGTTTTATTGCCAGCTGCTTTGTCTTTTGGGTTGGCTTTTGGGGGGATGCTTGTGAAGGGTGTGGAGGAGGTGCGAGTGCGGGTGAGGGTGAGGGTTCGGTACGATATGGTTGCTAAGAGCTCTGGGGACCCTCGGCGGACCTTTTAATGTCACTTGCAATTTTCGTCTGGGCTTTTTGTTGGCCTGGCATGCGCATTTTATCTGGCAGTTGGTTGGTGCCACTTCTGCCACTGTTGCCACTGGGGCGTGTAAATGGATTGCAACTGCCTTGGGGAGAGACAGGCGGCGGGGAGCAGCTTGTCTCGTGCTGTTTTTCGGCGAGTGCTAAAGCAATTAAATAGAGAGTTGGATCCCACTGAAAGCTGTTGGGGCTGTTTGAAGTGTTCTCGGGCCACCCAGCAGATATGGTTAACGGGCTCTCAGATTAACAAAGCGTATCCAAACTTCGTCGAAGGCTGACCAACTTTTCTCCCCTGTACATTTCGAAACATTTCCCTTTGTTGTACGTCGCTTGGCTTTTTTTTGTATTTTTGTATTTTGTTGGTTTGACTTCTTGCTGAAAAATGTTAAATGTTTTCACGGCAGTTAATTTCTGCCTGGCCCAAACGAAGCGTTAAATGTCCCTGGCGTATACCAGCCCCGTCCCCGCCCAGGTGTGAAAGTGTTGAGAGTCTGAGCAAATTATGTTAATTATAAAACGCATGCGGCTCTCATTTCGGATTTGCACAAATTGAAATTTATTTTTGTGTGTGTGGCATTTCAATTAGCATGCCGCATAAATTTTTATTTAGCAAATCAGTGGCAAGCAGCAGCTGCTGCAGCGGCAGTGGCAGCAACAACAGAGAACTTCAAAGACACGGACCCCCTGGGGGCATAGGGAGCGACACGGAGCAGTCCCCGAATCCCCCGTGGCAATGTGTTTTCCATTTTCGCCCACTATACTTCGGCGTTGTCTACATTTCTATTCTATTTCTATTTCAACCTTTTTTTCTTCTGCTGTTTCGTACCCGGAAAATCCTTTGACGCGCCAGTAAGGCAACCAAAAAAAATAAATAAAAATAAAACCTAAAAAAAAAAGAATGAAGCACGGATGAAGAAAGGGAGACTCGTGCCTGTTTTTCTATATACAAAATGAAATTAGTGTCAAAATGTTTTTGCACTGGTTGTGACTGAGTTTTCATGCTGTTTTACACCGGCGCCGGCGACAGCGTCAGAAGCGAGAGGACGAGGACCAGGACGACGACGAGGAACAGCTCCAGCATCAGCATCAACATCAGCATCAGTGCCACGCCTCAAAGCGTTTAGCGCGCCTTCAGAAAACGAGAAAGCGAATGAGCGATAAAATGTGCAGGGGCAAAAAAAAAGCTTACAGAAAAACATCAACAAAAACAACAACACAAAGAAAGACAAAACCAAACAAAGCAGCGCCAGAAACAAGGGCGAAAGGATATGTCTTTTTGCGTATCGAAGGTATAGCTACCCTGGCAGATGGATAGTTTTTTATGTTCACTATGATATAGTAATTCGATCTTGCTTGCTTTGTGCTTACTGCCGTCCCTCCCTGCAATCCAAATAGCTTGTCAAACTTATTATACCCTCTGGGCAGAGTAAAGGGTAACGCAAACATCAACAGGGAAAACGGGCTATTTCATTCAATGTTATTTGCAGCTTTAAGCCAAAATAAAAGCTGACACCAGAGCACGAAGGATGGATGCAAAGAGACACCGTGTCCGGGCAAGGGTGCGGGACTGTGGCGGGGATAGCTGTAGCTAAGTGAAATGAAATTTTTTGTGACATGCTTCAAATGCTTGTGTCACCCATCGTCTATACAGAAAGGCTAACGGCCTTCTCTATATATTGTTTTCACCTGTTTCTACCTTTGTCTTCGCACTACTTTTTCGCCCGGCACCAGCATTGTCCACACTCCTTTTCCCCAGTGTTTTTTTGTCCACTGGTTTATCCCAATGTTTGTGCTGTCGATTTGTGCAGTCTTTTAGCCTGTTGCTGACTGCTGTGGCCGACCAAATATAATGCTTCAATTATTAACTCGATGGATCCATTAAAACCAAACGCAATCCGTGTACAAGCGAGCTGCCAGCTGGCTCGATGACTCCATTCGGGCCAGAACTCGATTTACATTATGCAAATTCTCCCTGCCCGCCAGTGCGTTCACTGACTGCAGTTTATGGCCACAGTTTGATGTGGCATAAATAAACATTAGGAATTAACCGCACTATAAATATGCTCTGTCCAACAGCAGCCCACCGCCCGCCCGCCGCCTGGATTGCGGTTGTCTAAGCCAAAAATTGCATCATAAAGTTACCGCCACATGGCTTAAAGTTATTGCTGGCGCTGTAAAGATGATCCCAAAAATATGAAATGACAATTTAAGATTTTTCGTGTTTAATACCTTCGATGCTAAGCACGTGACTTGCCCGAAATGTGTGTTTGCTATACTCTAACAAAATTTAAGATAAGAAAATTCCGAAAGTTTATGCAACAGCCAAGGCCATCAGAATGGAAATATTTCCCAGGACACTAGACGCCAGTGCCGCAACGGAACAAATTGCATTGGGCAATCAAAGTTGCCTTGAAGAGTATTTGGTTGATCGGGGCTGTGCTGGCAAAAAACTTGCCTCTGTACTCGATTTTCAGCAGATTCACGTCGGCAGCTCAATTCGTTTTTCGTTTCGTTACGCTCTTCTCTTTTCTTGTTGTATTTTCCTTTTTGCCCAGCGCTACAAGTAAATAAATATATGCAAATCACGTTGGAATTCTATTTTTCCTTTTTTTTCTGTGTGTGTGTGTGTGTGTTGTTTCTTGCTGCTGCTGGCCATCGATTTTATGTGGCATGTCGCACTCGAAGCAATTTCGGCGGGTGATTCGTTTTTTGTTGGTCGGCTGAAAGTGCTTGAAATTTGCCAGAAAAGCGACACCACCAGAGGGGGGGGGCAGAGGGGGGAGTGAAATAAAAAAACAACAAACCCCCAACCACCCCTTTTTTTAAAAAAAAAATAAAAAACAAAAAAAAAAAAAAATTTTTTTTTTTTTTTTTTTTTTTTTAAATATAAAAAAAAAAAAAAAATTAAAAAAAAAAAAAAAGGGAATCCCTTTTTTTTTTATATTAAAAAAAAAAAAAATAATTAAAAAAAAAAAAAAAAAAATAATAAAATTTTTTAAATAAAAAAAATAAATTTAAATTAAATTAAAATAAAAAAAAAAAAAAAAAAAAAAAAAAAAAAAAAAAAATTAAAATAAAAAAAAAAAATATTTTTTTTTTTTTTAAAAAAAAAAAAAAATTTTTAAGGGAGGAAAAAATTTTTATTTGTTTTTTTTGTTTGAAAAATAATTTATTTTTTTTTTATTTTTTTTTTTTTTTTTTTATAAAATTAAATTTATTTTTAAAAAAAAAAAAAAAAAATAAATTAAAAAAAAAAAAAAAAAAAAAAATTTTTTTTTTTTTTTTTTTTTTTTTTAATTTATTAATAAATTTTTTATTTTTTTTAAATAAATTTTTTTTTTTTAATTTTTTTTAAAATAAAATTTATTAAAAAACGACACACAATAGATTTCAAGATGGGACTAGGTGGGACTCACTAAATATACTTTTTCAAAAATCAGTTTTCAATAAAATTGTGGTTAAAAAAAGAACTCACTTTAACCTAAAAGTACGAAGACATCACAACTACTAGATGCAGTAAACAATACAAAACACGTAGTAAAAATCCAACAAATTAAGATTCAATCAAAAAATTTGATCGGCTAATCGTATTTTTCAATTTATGAGAGATTTAAAACTGTAATTAAATTGACACTTTTTCACTTCGCGTGCTGTTCAGCAATAGCAGCTGGGTTGCACAGCTGATTTTGCGAATGTGGCGCCATCTATGGAAATTCCTGGTACGCAACTTATAAGCTCACTCTCTTCCTAATACATAGTGATCAAAACCGCGGTGTTTTTTTTACTTTTGTAAAATGGGTTTTGGCCAACAAAAGTGGTCGTTGGGACCATAGTGAACTGGTTGCACAAAGCAAAAAAGGAAAAAACTACCAATTGAGTGAGAGAGAAAGAAACGCACGAAAGTATGCCACAATCATTCGTATCCATCAATAGACAGTTACAATAAACTGCTACGTACTTACGTAGCATCCGCTCGTAATATATGTGTGTATGTACATATGTATGTATGTATTTTGCTCCCTTTGTGATGGTTGATTTTTATTTGGGCGCTTTCTTCATTTGTTACATAATATCAATAACTCACGCGCAGCTGCTGACACATGTAATAATTCAATCGTGCGGACAACCATTAAACAAGATTGATGATCACTTTAAAGCTAAGAGAAATGGCAGCAGCCCAAACCCATAGCCAGACCCCTTGACGCCAATTCAAGTCGTCCTGGCAAGGCATCTTTAAAACATTTCTTTATGTTTATGAAAAATGAACTTGAATGCTGGCGGAACAATTAAAAACCTCAAACACAAACCCAAACCCAAACCCAAAAACCAAAGATAAACCCCAGAGCTATCTTTTTTTTCATATATTTATGATCCACACAGTACACACTCGTCAATGAGATAAGAATGCCTGGTATGATTGATGAACTGGTTGGATTTTCTGGCTGGCATGTCATTCATTGTTGAGATATCTTTACCACTGCCCCTGCACCCCAACACAGCCCACCCACAGCCACAAACCCCTGGCCAAGCAAAGAGCCTCCTTACATTTTACGACAACCGCAGATTAGTTGAGATTGCTGCCTCCGACAGACAAAGACAGCCAACAAATTCCGCAGCTGTTAAAAAGCTGACATCGTCACCTTTGGCTCTCCACCGTATTCCGTGCTCCGTATTGTGCCGCATAAATATCTACGTCTGACATTCCATGGAATAAGGCAGCCAGCCAGCAGTAAACAGGCAACAGGCACCAGGCGGCTGGAGACAACAGACAAACGTCAAAGTGGCAACTGTTTGAGCAGCTAAATTGAAATATCCTCTTGGTCTTGGCATTGTTGTGGCAGGCCCAGGCCCAGGCCCACTCCCAGTTCCAGTCCATGTCCCAACGCATCCCTCTGTCTGCCAGATTCATAATGAAAGGTGTAACAATGCCGTGGCAAAGTAGCTAATAAAAGCCGAGGTCCCAAAACCCACTCCATCTCCCTTCTTTGCCCCAATGAAGCATCGCAAACACAAGCATGAGGAGAGGTAGGGCCGGGAACAATTGTTGACTGGCTGGACGGGATGCTGACTCTTGCCTGGCGCCTCCTTGTTTATTGTCATCATAATTATAAAAGGGTTTTTATGGCCAGCAGCCAGCAAAAGGGATAAATGTGGCAGGTGCCCAGGGTTTCTGTGTGAAATTCGAGCGCTTTTTTTTTGTTGTTGTTACTGTCATCATCCTCATCGGCGGAGCTGTGAGCTGTGACCTTGGGACGGCAAAGGATTAAAAAGGTATTATCTTAATATGTTGACAAGATTCTGTTTATAAAAAAAATAAAGAGAAACTGGAATCCCCTGGTGCGAGCGAACGTGTGCGTGTTAGAGCCTTTGTTTTCGGGATGCTGTCAAAAAGCAAACATAAACCGGAGCGAGAGAAAGAAAATTATATTGTTGAAACAAGACATTTAGCTGATTGCCACTCGATTAGGCAAGCAAAGCAATCCGAGGCGGGGCTTAATCAACTCTCCAAAAATCCAAATGAGATTTTATTTATTTAAATTCTTAAATGGTGGACAAAGTCAGGAAAAAGTTGTGTGGGCGAACAAAAATTTAATGGAATTAAATAGCTGTGAGGCAAGCGGAGGTTTCATTCGTCCAAATAATTCAACTTAAATAAATGGTAAAATATTGACACGGTCAACAACATGCACATTAAATCATTATGCAAGTGAGTGTCGCCCCTCTCTGTCTCTGTCTCTGTCTCTCGTTGGAGGCAAATAAGTGGCTTAATAAAGCCATAAACTACACGAAGATGAACACGCACTGATAACTGATAAAAAATGCCTCTGTGTGTGTGTGTGTGCAGAGCTTTTCCATTTTATCATTTCTCTTCTGTTTTTTTTTTGCTTTTCCTATTTGCCATTGTCGGAGCCCGTAAAGCCAGCGATGCACATGATTGACAACGCACTGAGCCAGTTACCGAGTCAGTCACTCAGACAAAGACATTTAAAATATTTGAGTCATTCAAGCAAGTTCGAGACAAACCCACATACACATGAACACACGCCACACACACACAGCCTGAGTGTCGGGTGCGGAGTGCAGCAGACATTCTGTCTGTCTGTCTGGCTGTTTGTCTGTCTGCCTGGGTGGAGAATTGCTAAAGATTCCCCAGGAATTGAAATAAATGTGTGGGATGCACACAGAGGGACAGCAAAAAGGCAAAGTGAAGCTATCAATGCAACGACAGATACACATACACATATGCACTTAGAACTAGATATAGATACGGCTACAAAAAAAACATATAAAGATATAGATACAGATACAGATACAGATGCACATATAGAGATACAGATGGCCACAGTTTAGATGGCGCCATGCAGGCGACAACTGCCACTGCAAATCGCTGAATTTTGAGAATCATTTTTTGTTTTTTTGTTATTTTTGTGAATGCTAAAGATTTTCAATTAAAACTACTTTGGCAATCAGCATACAGACATACATACATACGCGTTCATATGTCTATCTGTCTCTGTAGTTGCAACACTTGCAAGTGTAATTATGAACTTTAATCGAAAAACTTTTCACAAGCCATTGCTCATTCGTATGCGTTGAGCTGCTGCAGCACACCCACAGACAGGCAGGCAGACAGACAGACAGACAGACAGGCAGCTACGTCAGTCGGTTAGGCCCTCAGACAGCTGTCTGTCAAGGGCAACAACGTGGCTGGGCATACTACAACGCGAAAATCCTTTAGCAGTGCTTGCAAATCGTTTACACAGCCACTGAAATATAAATTGAAAGCGAATTTCCATAGCCGCAATGCATTTCAGATCGGGAAAACTTAACTAAACTTTAAGTGGGCATTTGAGAGCTTATTTGTTTCTGTTCTTAGCCATCAATAGAGCGTGCCTCAGCCTGCTTTTTTACCATTCCGTTCAGTTTCAGTTCAGATACCCTTTGATCCTTTCAGCATTTAAGCAAACACAGGGAGCATTATTGCCGCCTGTAGCTTTGGCTGGCCAGCGCAATAAATACAGTGCTCGTGTGCCTTTGGCCTCATCCATAGGCCACAGTGCCAGAGCCTTGGAAAAAAATAGCCAAAACAAAAACAGCACAAAAATAAAAAATACAAAAAATCGCAATGTTGAAAAAATTTCAATTCGTTGAGCAACAGAGACATGCAATTGCAGGCAGCCGGCTTTTCGTCTGTCGTTCCTTGGGCCTCTCTCTCTGTGTCTGTGTCTGGTGAAAATTGCATTGAAAATCGCGGGCGCGTAACAAATAAAATTCCGCAATTTCGTTGCCATTGATGCCTAACGCCCCGCAACCGGGGCAATATAGTACTCCCAGCGATAGCACAAAGCAATAGCCATAGCAACAAAAATAGAGCCTCGGTCAAAAACATGGGATAAAGGAAGGCAGGCACACAGGAAGGATGAGGCTTGGTCACTTCCTCTATTCCCACTGCCGCTGTGTGTGTGTGTGTTTTTGAGTGTCAATCAAGCGGTGCATAAATATGGCTACGAGCATTCACACTCACCTTTACTTTCACTCAGCCGCAGGTGAACTTTAGCCTCGACGGCAAAACTTGATGCCACACCACCATCAAAAGTTTCGACAGCAACTGCGGCTTATGGCGCTGCACAGCACAGCACTGCACTGTCTTCCCACATTCTAGCAGAGCAGCTCCTGCTAAAGCAAGGAGCATTTATCTGCATTTTATTTCGTTAATAAATTGAAACTTGCTTCAAAGTTTTAACAGTGTGTGGCAGAGGCGAAAGCCATAGCCAAAAGCATTTTGTGCCCCCGCGGCAAGTGCCAAGAGCTGTCACCAATGGCTGATTTTTGGGCATTTTTGGCATGTCAGCAGTCGAAACGATTTTGAAGTCTTGCTGTCCTTAATAGGCCTCTTCACTTCATTACGGCCGCATGGCCCGTATGGCCCTTGAGGCAAGAGTGCGTTTAATGCGCTCGCATTGGAACGGACACAAAGAAGAGAAAGGTTTCCGCCATCCTGTGGTTTATCGGTATCCACACAGAGAGAGAGAGAGAGAGAGAGACAGAGAGAAAAAGGAGAGAGACGTGATACCTTGGCTTAATTACATTCTGTCGAGCAATTAAATCCTCAATAATTGTTTTGTTGCCCGCTTTAATCGCAGTTATTCAAACGGCCACAGCCAGCCACCCAGTCGGGCCATTCAACCATTCAGCCCAACCATTCTTCGCCACCCATCTTGGCCGTCATCATTTACGCTTTTCAGGCGGGCCAAAGGTGCGCCCAGAGTCCCTGCTCTGTTGGAATTTGGTCTTCGGACTGCGGACTCCGGGCCCCGGACAGGTAACCGGGCTCGTGTTCCGTGCTCGTGTCGTTGTCTGTGTTGGATTGTTGTCTGTCGCTTGGTCCGCATCCGTCTGCTTTATTTATGGTAGCGTAATAATGATCAAACATTTGTCTTCTTTCTGGCTCATTGTCTGGCCTGCACACTCCACCCTCCTCCTCAATCCCACCTGCGCATTCCTCTTGTCGCCCCGCTCTTCCTGTTCTCTCTGTTGTTGTCTCTCTGTTCTTTTAGCCGTACAACGCGGCGGATGAGCAATACCCGTACCTTAAAGTTTGATTAAAACTTAATTACATTGCCCTCGAGCCAGCAGACGGTAATTTAAACAGCGTTTGTGAAAGATAATAAGCTTGTGGCTTAAAGTCATTTGGTGGATTGCATATAGGGGACATGCCTGGCAAGGTGCTTGACACATGTGTCCGTGTTCACACGAAGTTGCACGAGGCTGTGTCTGCCTGTGTCTGCTGCGTGTGTGTGTGTGTGTGTTGCAGGAGGATTGCCCTTAGCAGAAACGATGGTGGGTGGCACTCCCTGGGAGTGGAAGTGTTTTCCGCTTGCATTGTGAAATCAATAAACCAAAGTCAGAGCCAACAGCTTAGCAGGCAGACGACGACACCAACGACACCGACGATGATGATGCAGATGGTGATGATGATGCTGGTGGTGTGGCTGTGGATGACGATGCTGCAGCATTGGCATTCTGATGAGCTTGCCACTGCAGGGACATGACACCGATATGTATTTGTCTCTGTACATAACACTGGGCCCCTCCACCTCTCCCCGTGATGCATGTGGTCTGTGGCATAAAAACAATAGAAGTATCTGTGCTGCGGCTGAGGGCATGGATTGATGAAGCCAAGTCAAGGGGCGCTGCTTGCTGGCAAGTCAATCAATAATTTTTAATGATCAATTCTGACGCAGTGCGTCACCAGAAATTACATCAGTTTATGAAGTAAAACGAATACATTCAGCAGATTGAAATGCATCCCCACAAAACTCTCTCGTATAATTAGCATATTTTCATCCCTCCGGCCAATGAGGATATTTGGCTACTGATTTGATGGCCCAAACTGCAGTCGGCAGCTTCCTTCCAGCTCTTGTTCTGACTGTGTTCTGACTTGTTCCCTCTCGCTTGCAGTGTAAGTCACTTCATCTACAGCATGTATCTGAAAACTTTTGCAATAGCATTTAGAAAAATACAACGCACAACTTTTCGCCAGCTTAAGATTTTCGTTCGTGCTGCTCCTTGCCGCTGCTGCTGCTGCTGCTGCCGCTGCCGATGCCGATGCCATTTGGCCAGCAACGAGGGCGGCGTCTGTCTGTCTAGCCAACCGCATGGTACAACAATTTCTGCCCGTTCCTATCGTAAGAAATTTGCAAACATTCAAGGCAATTAAAACTGTCAGATGAAAATGGGAAAACGAGTGGGGTAACGGTGGGGTAACGGCATTGCATGTGGCATGGGCGGGCGTACGCTGTGGCCCCACTGATAACTTTTGTCTTGTGCGCGCACGGCCATGGCACATGGCCAGACCCGACCAGACCAGGCCAGCCCAGGCCAAAAGCAGCGGGCCACGGCCAACATTCTGACCACTAAAGCTGTCCGCGTGGCCTGGCCAACAGTCACTGTCTGTCCGCCAGAACGCCTTCTCTGCGCCGCTTGGCTCTGCTCTGCTGTCCGCCCGTTGCCACTTCGCCACTCAACAGTCAACAGAGTCAGCTGGTGCCGGGCTGTGGGCCTGCCACAGCGACTGCTGCTGCTGCTGCTGCTATGTGTAGGGGGGACACGCAAAAGTTTTTGGCCCACATTAGTTGGGATTTGTGTTTGAGCTGCGAATATTGTGCTCTACGGTCACATCGGCCACTGCTCATCTGTTCCTTTTCTCATATATTTTTTTTTGTTGCTGTTGTATTTTGAGGGCTTTTTCGGCCGCACACAAACAAAAGCAAAAGCGCCAGCGCAGGCGACGACAACGACAACTACAACTCTGGCTACAGCAAGGGCAAACAACAAGGATGGCACAAATTAAGTGCACACTTCCTTTGCATATTTAAATGCCCCTATATACTTCCGCTTTGAGTGTGGCACTGCCACACACAGCCCAACAGTTGTGTCTGCCACGTGTGTGTGTGTGCACAAACATTTTTTTTCGACCATTTGTTTGCATGTTGAACATGGCCACACCATGAGCATGCCCCAGCCCAAAGAGAGAGAGAGAGAGAGATCGGGAAGGGCATACCCAAAGCATTTCCCACCCATTGTTGTTTGATTTCTAATGGCAGTTTTCGGGTAGTTTATTTTGCACCGAATTGAATATAATTCAAGCATAAACACTCTCCATACAGAAAGCCAAATACGAATTCGATCAGATTAAATCGGTTGCTAACTAACCAAAGAACCCAAAAGACTATGGCATGGATTTCTGGGTAGAGAGTTTTGCCAGAAGGCTCAGTGCCATGGCATGGCATGGCATGCTCAGGGGATTTCATAAATATTTATTAAACTGAGGCCGACCAAAGTGTCTGAATGTGGAATCTGCTGGAGGCTATTTATTTGTAAGTAATATCTGGCCAATGCCCACAAGTCCTGTCCTGTCCTGCCCTGCCTTTGAATGTATGCATAATATGGTTAAGCGAGCCAGGCAGAAGATGGATATAGAGGGACAGAGAGAGCAGAGTAAAGCAGAGCAGAGCAGAGCTGAGCAGAACAAATGCCTGTCCACAGAGAAGAAGACAAATTCGATTAAATCCGCACTCGAACAGGTGTAGATACAGTCGCCAGGAATCGAAGCCTAACAAGGATAAAAGGACTATAAATCCGCTGACTCTGCCACAGTTCAGAGCCAGGCTCAGACGCAATCGAAAGGCAAAAGCATACACTCCACATATGTGTGTGTGTGTGTGTGGGTGTGCCCCTCATGTGCACTCTCATAAAAATAGAAATACGGCAAAAGTTGGCAGGTTGTGTGGCAGCCACGTAAAGCCTTGCCTCTTGCCTCTTGCCTGGCCTCCTGCCTTCTGCCACTTGCCGCTTGCCGTGCGGTTACTCAATAGCTGGAAAATTGAAATTGAAAATCTATTAGGTATTATCCCTGCTAGTTTGCTAGTACGTAATACGTATCCAGTTACCAGCTTGCTGGCGGAATGTCAAGTTCAGACAAAAGCCAGCGAGGCACAATTTTAATTAATCTGTTAATCCGAGGCCGAGGCCGAGCACACACAACACAAAGGGGGATACTTTTCAGCAAATATGTTTCTAAGAACACAACTAATTATGTTCGTAGCCTGGACATGGCTGGAGTAGTGTAGTGGTGGAGCTTACAGCTCGCTGGCTGCACTTTAATTACTCTCAATGAGCCGCACTTGACCATAAAATTAACATAATAATTGGCCAGCCAGGCCAGCCCGGCCAGGCTGAATGGAGCGGCCTCTTTGTCGAGTACTTGAAAAGCCGACAGGCAACGCGTGACTTGGCAGCATTTTTGGCGACGACGAGAAAGGATCTGAAGGGCTCTGAGCGCTCTGAGACTGATGTTTTCAACTGCTTTTAATTACAACGTTGACATGTCTAAGCTGCTTTCGATACAAGCCGAGCAAGCGGGCCTAATAGGATTAGGCAGTGACGCTGCCGCTGTCAAGAGGCACCAAGGCAGAAATCAAGCATACGCCGCCGTCGCCGCCTTGTGCCAAGACGATTTATGGCCCATGCCAGCAGGAGGCTAACACAAAAAGGCGGAAGGAAGCCAAGGCGGAGCCGGTTAAAAGTGTTAAGTGTGCCGAGCAGCGTGCAGCGAGCAGTGTATTTAAAAATAAAAACCAACTTGAAACGCAGACGCGATTGAGAAATCTAAACGCCCACCAAAGCAACCACATGGCATGGCAGCATGGCAGCATGGCGGCATGCATACTTATGCAGGCGACTGTGCTTAATGGCCACTATGCGCTGCGTGCAAAGAAAAAGGCGTAAATTTTGCTAATGGCCTGAAAATTGGGCAATTTTATAGCCTCATGAATAAAAGATTTTCATTTTGCTTCAATTACAGTCAAACGCAGAGAGTGTGAGTGAGTGAGGCAGGAGAGAGGCCATCGCCCAAGCCAGCGCCAGTGCCAGAGCCAAAAGCCTGAGCTCCAATGCCAGTCATGGATGAAGTCAAGATAGCAGCCACACACACATGAGCCACACATGGCCCCCACACACGCACACACATACACTCACACAGGAGAGCCCACACACACATGCGACAAGTTGGAGGCCACAATCTTGGATTTATACGGCTTCGAGTGGCTTCACTGCCGAGAGAGGGACTGAGCGAGTCGGATGGGGGTGCTTCAGGTTTCAGCATCTCTCGCCACACATCGAGTTTCCTATTTAAAAATTAAAATTATATAAATTCTTAATGTGCCGCACAGCCAAGCCGAGTTATTAGCTAGCTGGATGGCTTTCTCGGCACCCAAGGGCGTCTTGCAGGTAGGTATGTACCTACTTGTAGTACTCGTAGCCAGCATAACACATCCTGCTAATCGACTGCCATTCGCGATGATTACAAAAAGCTTCCACTTGAGCGCATATTTTTGTGATTAATTCTACACCGATACAAAATGCTCGCAATAAATATTTAATGCCACAAAGGGGGCCGCCATTGAGCGAGAGAGAGGCCCAAAAAATGTGTGCGGCATTGGCAAAGGGCAGACAAAAAATACAAAACGAAGGCATAGTAGCCATTGTAAAACCGCAAACAAAGTGAATTTCATTTTGTGTGCTGCGGCCACAGACGTGTCAGTTTGGACACATGAATGATGAATTATATTTGGTGGTCAATTTGGGATACATATTGTAGTGCCCTTGCCAACCCTCCCCACCCCACGAACAGACCAATAAAATATATAAAGTATCACCAAATAATCCCACAATTGACAAGCAGCGAAGTGGAGAATGCTTTCGACAGCAGGCTGCTTCTCTTTCTCTGCAACTGTTTGGGGTCTTTAAACCATTCTGATGGCAGGATTATCCTAGTGAAATACAACTCCTAAACTGATTTCACTTTAAGCGCCATCATCAAGCACCCAAAAGGGAGAATTTTGTATGAAATATGGCCCAATATTCCTGCTGATCGAAGGCTGTTTTTGCGATGCCAAACTAGGCTCAAGAATTTGTAGCGAAACTCCAATTTCAGGTAACATTTTCGTTGAAAATTCTGCACTTTTACACATCGATTGGAGGCTCTTTGCTCTTTGCAGAATTCTCCAAGAATGGTTAGCTAAAACATTTGGGGTAACTCCCACTGCATCAGCTATCGTTGGCCTCTAAAGCAGCTTGGATTTCCAATTTCCATTCTGATCGCAGGAACTTTGCAGGGAAATAATGCCCCGTAAAGTGATTTCGTTTTAAGCTCCCATCATCAATTCCATTTCAATGCCAAATTTTTGTTGCCATCCCTCCAGCAGCACCAGCCCGTTGACTGGGCGACTTTCACCGATGGCCGCTGATGAGGGGCTGAATGGGATACAAGGGAAGGGGGGGGCCACTGTGAGCTGGTTGCTGGGTGCCAGTGCTTAATTGAAAAACGTAATTAACTTGAATTTTCTGCTTTTGGCGTTTATTGCCGCTCATTTGCAACGGGTTGCGGGTAGGGGGGGAGGAAGGCTACTATCCAAATGGTTAGGGTTGCAACGGCGCTGCAACTGCAATTGCAGTCTGCAGTCTGCCACTGCATTCTGCGTATTTATTTGCACTACAGAATGGTGCCTGACCGCCCCGGACATGGGGATGGTCATGACTATGACGAGGGCATTGGGAATTGAGTTTGGGTTTTTGGGTTTTTGTGTGTTTTTTGGTGCCACTGCTGCCAATTTTGATACTGCGAATGATGATGATGACGGCGGGCGCCTGTTAATGTTGACCGCAATACGTGTGCCGTCCGTTGACTGGCTACAAACGGAAATCAGTGAACTGCGATTGCCTGTGAAATATGCCGACAATGGGCTGGCAAATCACAAGGCTTTAATTGAGTAAGGCTTGAGGGAAAATCCTCAATGATATTAGCTGATCATTTTTCTGTCAGAACTCTGAGCGCCGCCTTGGGTACCTTAAATGTCGCCAGTGTGCGATGGCGGGTGTAAAGGAATCCATAGTTTCCTTTCCACCTGCAGCTAATTATGTGAGTGAAAGCCAGGCAGCCAGCCAGCTGCTGGGTTGGTGGGTAAATGCTACCTGAAACACGAGTAATTAGTAATTTAAAATGCGGCACGTGCAGTGAATAGCTCTCGGGGCAATGCTACCATCTACGTAACGTTGATTGAACGTTGATCCCCCCGCTTGTGTAAGGCAAACACGTTTAATTTAATTGTTGATATGGCTACGACGCTACAAATGAATCCCAGCCGGAGGAAAAAGCCACGGACTCGGCCAGATGTCCCCCCCCTGTCGCCCCTTCATTTTGCACCCTCGGTGCCGTATGTCCTTACGGTTGTCAGCTAAGAAAATCCAAGCTGGCATTGGCCTGCTGTGCGCTGGCAGTGCCACATGCTGCGTCAAAATAAGCAAACATGACGGCAACCCAGACAACAGTCAACTGTTGGCCCCCGAAGTTGCTGACTTTACAGCAGCTATGGCAGGAGCAAAAGCTGCAGGAGCTGAGGCAGCCGAAGGATCTGAAGGTCTGGAGATGGGTACAAAATAATCAAGAGCAAGTAATCTGGGATAATTAACTAAATAAGCAAGCGTGGTCGAAATTTGTTGCTTGTAAAATGACAAAGAGTCCTGCTGCGGTAAGCCAGAGCAGTTCTTGTTTCCCAATTCCACACACACAACAGCTCCAGCGACTGGCACTACTGCTGTACGTATTTGTAGGTATATTTAAGTTATTAAATTAATCACTTTAAGCCGGAGTCGGCTTACTACATTACCCATACGCTGTACGCAGTATAAGCTGCATTTCTAAGCATCAAAGTGTCGATATTCAATATTCGAATAAGACTAATACGAATATATAATTGTGTGGCGATTAAATTTCCCAATTGATTATCATTTAAATTGATTTAATGCGCCAGTCCATCAAAGCGAAAACAAATGTATTCTAATACATTACTCATACGCCGGGTGAGCCGCAAAATGATTTCAATTAGCCGCACTAAATAAACTATTAAGCATTTTATTAAGCTGAGCTAAATTTGGTTAAATATTTTTATGACACATAAAATTAAAATTTAATTAACTCGCACACTTTGTCCATCGTTCAGTTCAGTCAGTGAGCGAGAGCGGGAGAGAGAGAGAGGTGGTACTGTGCGAGAATCATTTTTCACAAAAGTGTAATTAAATCGGGTGCTGAACAACAACAACAACAGCAGCAACAACAATAAAAAATATGGCAACCGGAAATCATTTAAATATTCATTGTGGCCAGGGCTTGAACATGTGCATGTAACAACAGCAAAATCAACTGATGGATGAGCTAACAATAATGAAGTGCAAACAGGCGACACGTGCCACCGATTCAAGTGCTGCCACCATGCGCCGCAGTCGAAGCATTGAATTTCCGTATCTGCATCGTCCTCGTCCACGTCCTCGTCATCGTCATTGAATTGATTGAAAATATTTGAACCGGACTTTCGGCTAATAAGAAGGCAATTATTTTATTCCCTAATTTGATTTTTCCAGAAACAATCTCAAGCCTCTTTGGCCGGGAAAATCAGCTTAAAAATGTACCCCCAGTCCCCCTGTAAAGTTGTTGTGCTGAAAAATGCGTAGCAAAATAAACAAGGAAAAAGTTGATAAAGCAAAGTGGCCCCCAAAAAACCCCAAAACGGGTTAGACAATGGAAAATTATGGGGCCAGGCCATGAAGAAATCTGAGCGCGCTGCAGCGGTGAAAAGTATTTTCAAATTTGATATGAATGTCAAAGAAAGAATGTCAAAGTTTAAGGGAAGGCAAGGAAGCTCCTATACGGCTTCAAGATTTCCAGATTTGCAGCAGAGAATAAT
Organism: Drosophila ambigua; assembly: GCA_018150905.1. Lineage (NCBI taxonomy): Eukaryota > Metazoa > Arthropoda > Insecta > Diptera > Drosophilidae > Drosophila > Drosophila ambigua. The sequence goes on from JAECWS010000086.1 coordinate 2,220,648, forward strand.
CCAAAGAACGAGTGGCATAAAACAGACAACTTTGTGAATATGCCACAGAGTTATCCCCAGTCGGTAGTCTCTTCCGCAAAAGAGTAGCGCCCCGAAAGTCAGTAAAGCCAAAGGGCCAGTGTTCCTTGGCCTGTTGTTATTATTTTTATGCTACTTTCGCTGGCCCTGGACCTGGGCCGGAGCCTGGGCCATGGCCCTTGCCGACAGGCAATTTTCTGCTTAATAAAAATTAAAAAGGGTTATGCGCGAGAGGCAAAAAGTTTTTCATTAAGCTGCCAACGATGATGCTGATGATGACGGAGGCGGTCGACAAGATGGATAAGAAATCCAACAACAGGAGAGAAGTGAGGACGAGAAGGTGGACGCACTGCCGCAAATTTGATAATGAAGATAAATGTTTATCGCTTTGTGGGGTCCGTGGCCCGATGCCAAAAAGTTGGATACTGCAAATTTTCACGCTGATTATGCCAATAAAATCGATGATAAGCAACAAGCAGCAACCCCACCACTCGCGCCCACTGACTGCCAAAAAGCTGTTTGTGTGATAAACAAATGAATGAACAAAACGCAATGAATTAAATTGATAGGGGCAGTGGGATTGCAGTCCAACAGAACACGAATAATTGCAGCTAAATGTGACACAGCGATAGAGCCGCTGAGCCGCAAGTAAATTGGTTTGCTGTGTCATTAGCGAAATATATTTCCACATTTTGGCACTAATTAAATTTCATTTGAGTTTTTCCGTTCGGTTGCGGGCTGCAACCGACCGGTCAGCACCGGTCTACGCACACATTTCATTCCGTTGAATTTTGTCAAATTTAATTGTTTTTACGAAATTAATTTACAATGGCACAGAGACCAAATGCACACCTACTATGGATCCTACATATGTACATATGTACATGTGTATATCTATAGATATAGGACTCTCTTTTTCTGCTTGGTCCAGCCATTCACTATTCGCCATTCAGGAGTGCTGACCGAGTGAGGGATTAGTTTGTGTCAGTGGGTCGTCGTCCATCGGTCAATGCACTGGCAATGGAATGGGAATGGGAATGGGAATGGCATATCAACGGAGAGGAGAGACTACGAAAGTAGCAACCATCCAAAAGAGAGAGAGAGAGCCAAAAGGAAATTACAAAACACATGGCGCCTGCAGCTACCCGGACAATGCAACACGGCAGAAAGGAGCCATGGCAAAAAGCAAATGAAGAGACCTACGGAAGAACTGTGGCAGCTGCTTTCTGTTACGTGAGCATAGAACACATAGATAGATAGATGGCTGCCTGGATAGATGGCAAGACTCGAAAAAAGAAAAATATGTATAGAAAGAAATAAGATGAAGCTGAAGCTGAAGCTACTACACGGAAGCACATTGTCAGTGGAAAGGAGCAAATTCTGCTTATTCTAAGTTTGATTCAGTGTCGTCTCAACAGCTCAAGGCTGTTTGGGGGCCCAACTCCCAGTGAATGAATGAATGAATGGATAAACACCCTCCCAATGCGGAAGTTTTTTTTCCCATCTTAGAAATCTGAATAGTTGTCCAACCCCAAGCGATAACCGCAGTGAAAATGAGAGCCATCCCTGTGGGGGATTTAATTTTTTGGATTCTGTTTAATTTGCTGTATTTATTGCTCGTCACATCACATGTGCATTTACTTTCCTTTATTTATACATATATATACCCACAATTTTCCGTTGTTTCTGCCTCTTATGAAAAGTTCTCAACAGGCTACTATCCCCCCTCTCCCGCTCACGGTTCTTCCCTTGTAAAGTTATGGGAAAAGCACTTAAGCGATTTCATGCAAATTTTTTGTATATTTTTTTCCTGTGCTTTCGCTCAGGTAAGCATTATGGCTACATGTCTATGGCTGCGACTCTGACAACAACTACCAAGCAGTGTGTATGCTAGAGGGGCAGAAAGCGAAAAAAAAAAAATAAATAATAATATTTAAGGGAAAGAGGGGCACGAGGAAGCCAGGGAACAACGTCGGCAATAACGAACTAAAAGTTGAAAACTTCTCCAAATTGTTGTTGCACGAGTACCGAGTGCATGTGAGGTATGTTGGACTGAATGGGAGCCACTCGACTCGATATTGTGGGTCCGGGTAGGGGGCGCTGCATAACGTTCAGCCGAGAGCTGAGTTGAAGCTGAGTTTCATGAGGATTCCATGAAGTTGAACTTCAGCATATTAAATGTTATCTGATCACAGGGTTCCATCCGCCAGAGTGACATCGCTTGCAATCTGCAAGGGATATCCCCAAATCCCATCCTGACGCCCAACAATTTGTAACTTTATAAATACACATTCATTTTTGTCATTCTTGGCTGACATTGTCTCAACTTAATGAAGTCTAGTCAACCTTATTTAAATAATGCACATTAAAACTCCAAATGTTATAACAGCTTTATTTAAATTTCTTGAAGAACTGAGAAAGTTTTTGTTTTATTTTCGAAAAATATATATACTTTTACAACGAATGCAAGCAGCAGCATTATATTTGACCCCACAGTCTACTTTTTGCATAGTTTCACTGGAAAATGTTTCCTATTTTGTGCCTTAATAAAAACTTTTTCCTTTAAATTTATTCTTACATCAAATAAAATATTCAATAAAAATATGCAAAATAATTTGCACAGCCACAAGCCGCAATCGATTATGGATTTTAATAGATGGCTTTCCCAACTTGAATGTTGCCTGTTGTATTATTTACTTGAGAATATATTTTGTTATGTTATTTAAATTGAAACGAATCTTAAATGTTTTGTTTTACATTTTACATTATTTATTAGGGTTTCTTTTAAATGCTACAATAAATCCAAATGCCAATAGAGGCATCTTTTTTTCCGAAATGTCAAAATTATTTCTTTCTTTACTATAAAAATTCCATACAATTTTCATTTTGTTTCTACTTAATATTTTTATTCTTAAAGGAATTTAAAACGTATATTTTTGTTTCTTTTGCAGATAATACATTTAATTCATGTGTCAGAACATTAATCATTAATCATGGAGTGGATCAACAAATGATAATAGGCTCTAGATTTTACAGATTCCTTCCTTCCTTCCCTCCCACCCCTAATATGTAGTTTCACTTTCGTTTCCTTGAGGACAAATCTTTTGTGTGTAATAATTTACCATTCATTGGCCTTGGGATAAAAGCGCTTTTTGTTTTTGATAGCAGACATAAAAATGTCATCGCCCAAGTGTTTCGCCGGGGGGTGGGGGCATCAGACGGCATGTACAGGCGAAGAAGCATAATAATAAAGTTGTTGGGTGGTGCTAGAATACGACTTGCAACATCAACTTTTAGCCACATAAATTAGAAGTGCGTGAAATGTTGGCATATAAATTTAATGTGCCGCCGACGGCGATGGCAACAAATCAAAAACACTTTTAAATGCGCACGTCGCCGTCGTAAAAATATCAACGAATCATAATTTTGTTGCCTTATTTATTGAATGTTTAGTCGGGCTGGCAACAAAGGGCAATCAGGGTACAATGAAACACAGACTTTGGCATAAATCACGCACGTGCTGAAGCCTTATCGTTAAGATATCCTACAAATTTGCACGACTTGTGGAGTCTGAGTGTAGTTCAAGTGATGAAGAAGGTTCGGACTGCATAAACCAATCTGGTAAATGCAAACTCTTCTATGTATAACTGGCAAGAGTATAAAGGAAAATCAGTGACAATGAAACACAGACTCTTGGCATAGTTTTATCCCAAAGATATCCGAAAAATGTGTGACTTTCAGTGCTGGAAAGTCAAGGCAAGTGATCAAGTAGGATCGGAGATCTCAGTAGCTGCCAGAAGGCACTTTTGAGGGTTGTGTAAAACCCTCTGAAGGATGGCAGGATGGCAAGCAGGATAGAAAAAAAAAAGCCAACCCAAAGCCGACAGCAGACTCGAGCTTGTAGCTTTGGGTGAGTGCACTTCAGCTTTGTCTGTTGTCTGTGTGTGTGTAGGTGTGGTAAGGAAAAGTGTGGCAAGCTGCATTTGCATGCCACTCACCTGCACAGCTCTGCGCTGCTCTGCTCTCATGTCGTTGTTGTCGTTGTTCTTGTCGGCATTTCGACTTTTACCTTTTCCACATTGTTTCGGTCTCGGTCTCTGTTTCTGTGCTGTTTCTTAGGTTATCCTTTCCTCTAATTGAAAATATTTCTGTTTGCACTTCATTAAACCTAAACTTAGACGCAAACTGAGAGGCAAACCGGTATATATGCCATGTCTGTCAATTCCATTTCCAGAATATTCTACAACTTAAGCAACAAAAAATAAGAGAAAAAAAAAGAAGATAAAAAACTTTTAATAAATATGTATGTATGTATGTATGTAGAAATTGCTCTTCTGCTGCTTCTGCTGCTGCTACTGTTGTTGTTGTTTTAATCCAAAATGCAATCATTGAAATGCATTTTATTTAAGCTGCACTCGCTTATTGCATTTTTGCATACGAATTTGGAAAGCTTTTGTCCGAAATGGGGTTGGTGGGAGGGGGGGCCACTGGAAGCCCCAAGCGACTTATTTTTATATGCTTACATTTTGTTCTCCTCCAGGACCAGACCATACCGTGTTCTGACCCTCATCGAAGGATTCATTTCGCATCTGTATGTCTGCTTCTGTGTGTGCATGTGTCTGTCTGTGTGTGTGTGCAAATTCAATGACAGTTTTGTGCCTTTTGCAACTTTCAGTTGATTTTTTATTGTCAATCGAACAATAACGAAATCATCGGGCAAGTTACGCCAAACGCCACAGACGCTGACTCTGACTCTGACTGTGACTGTGAGTCTGCTCAGTCTGGGCTCTGAGGCATGCAGCACGGCGCAAAACTTTAAGGTAGGCAAGCCAGAAATTCTGACAGCAGCCAACCGTGCCACACCCCATCAGTGGAGATTTATATGCCCAGGCGATGTGACTCAATCAATGGCATTTGTGTTGTGTGACGGCGGCAACGATGGGCTGCGTACTGAAGCTGGTTGGGGGGAGTGGGAAATGGGAAACCGAACCGAGACCCCAGAACGAGAGCCAGAACGAGAATGAGCACAAGGACGAGAACGAGGAAGTCTTCCTGCGGAGCAGGAACAGCAGGACATCAGACAGTCAGAGAGACATGCACAGCATTTTGTGTAAAGAAATCAAAAATTTATACAAACTTTGCACAATGAATGAGCAACAACAAAGGAGCAGCAGCAGCAGCAGGAGATGGCGATGGCGATGAAGAGCACCGGGAGAGCATGGAGAGCGGATGGGTATGAGGAGCAGTAGTGTGTCCTTAGCCAGGATAGCAATTGCCGAAAATTGCTGCAGCTCTCCTCGCTCGCTCTTTGACAACAGTAATACAACTGCAAATTGAACTCACACACACGCACACACACGCACACACACGCACACACACGTACACGTACACGAACACATACATGCATTGCAAGTGGCTGGACAGCAGAAGGACAGCAGAGGCTGCTGCTGCAGCAGCAGCAGGACAACAGGCAAGGACTTGCCACCGGACGACTGCTCAGGATGTGTATAGGTAGGTTGTTCGGGGCCATGCAGACGAATTAATTAAAAATTCCGAAAATATCCGGTTAGCTCTTTATAACAATTTCATGTACAATGCCGAACTTTAGCTGGCCATCCAGGTCCCAGAAGGGCAGAAGAATCCACCACCAAGTGCTGCCTTTAATAAACCTTGGGCTTGGAAACCAAAACCTCAAGATGGCTTCATCTGGCATCAGGGCATATACATACATACATATTCCACAAACTATGAGTATTCTCGCATTGGCCATTTACCAAGCAATATCCAATAAATGAATCCATTAGTTTGGCCCATACATACATACATATGTATGCATGTTTGCCTAGTGCGAAGTGCTGGGCGTATACGTAATATTTGATATTTATGCTCTAATTGAGGGTGCAGCTAGCTCCTGTGCAATGTTGTCCTGCTGCCTGTGCTGTGCTGTGTTGGGCTTGTTGGGCATGCAATCACCATTCATTAGGTCAGCTTTAAGTCACACGAGTATTTGCTCATGGTAATGATTGCTCACCGAGTACATATCCATCTTATGAAATTAAAGCGAAACCAAATCTTTTATTGGCCTGCAACTATATAACTTTATTGCCAATTTTTAGATAGAACATTTCTGGGAATCCAAGCCAAAAGAGATACCCTTTTTGCTGCAAGAGCATACAAATTTCGGCTCTCTACAAATTTTTTCTCTCTCGCAAAAGAAACAAAATGTAAGCAACCATAAAAGAAACCCAAAATTAGAAAGCGTCCGGCCCAGATTCAATGGAGCGTTACAACGGCAAAAAAATGAACGGAAGGCTCGTTAAAACTAAAAACAATTGACCGCATAAATTAGCGGCATTAAATTACCAAAAATAAAAATAAAAAAACGTAACAAAAGGCTGAACTCACAGGAAGGCAGCGGATGTGCAGGCGATTGATTCGATTAATTGGCAAATTAAAAAGGGAATTTCCTTCCACAAAGACAGCCCCGCTGCAGCGGCGAGAAATGCGAGAAAGAGGCGAAAATGTTATGACAATGTTGGGAAAGCAAATAATAAACGATTTCGGAGCAGGAAGATGGAGATCAAATGGAATGCGGCAACGGATCTGTGGCGACACAAAAGTGACAGACGCCCTGCGGGGTGGCATGGTCTCACTGGCACAATTGAATTTATTATGGCATTTCAGCTCGAGGAGCGTCAATTGAATGAAAGTGGACCAACGGCCACGCCCACCACACACACAGACACACACGCCTCCCTCAATACACACCCACACCCAGAGAGAAACAAACAAGAAGGGAATATCAGAGGCAAGGGACTGGCAAACTCTCTGTTGCAATAGCATCATTATTGGACTAAACCGAAACTATTTGCCTCAATGGGCCACAAAGCGCCACACGACACGCCAAAGGAGATGGCAACAGAATCAAACAAGGATAGAAAGAGTGAGAAAGAGTGAAAAGGAGAGAGAGCGAGAGCTAGCAAGCGACCGACTGCAGACGGTGATAGTCCAATGCCCTTGGGGCATATTTTTCGCCACTTTCGCCCCGGCCAAAAGTGTTGACTGTCTTTGATTTTGTTTGTCTGCCTGTTTTTGCCACCGAAAACTTGGGCCCACAATTGAACGGTACAAGTGTCCTGGTAGATGATGGCCTTTGCCCTCTGGCTGTGGGAGTGTACAAATAGGCAAGGGGCGACGGATGGAGAGGGTTACACTAGGAATTACACAGCATTTTGTCATGTTTAATCGAAGGAAACTGCTGCATAATCAGCAAATGAATCATGAAACAAGACAAACTCTGGGGCGACTTTGGGCACTGACTTTTGTTAATACTTTCCGTATTCTGCCCACGGGTGCAGTTAACTGATTTGAATACCGTATTTCTAGTACTAGTACATCCCGTTGCTACCCTCTGCTGCTACCCTCTAGGCGTACATGCTGCTCCCGCCTCTCCCTGGCTGCCCCTGTTGGGCCCTCTTCCCATTGTGGTCACTGTCAAATTACAAAATCTGCTAAACTTAAGCCTCCATGTTGCGTGCAGTTTATGACAAAGCGTGGCATGCGGATGCGTACAAAATCCATGTCACTGCAATTGGCTTTTCCGCGACCGCACTCACGTGCCACACACGCAAACACACACTACAGCCAGACAGAGAGAGAGAGAGGCACATAGAGTGAGGGAAAAAAACACAGAGAGAGAGGGAGAGAGAGAGTGTGTGTGTCTATCGACGGAACAAAGTTAAATCGCCCAAAATCCTTTGACCATGTCACACTTTTATACATAATCGTGGGCCCAGGCACGTGCAGACAACCGCAATGTTGTGCGAGGCTATGATGAAAAAAAAAAAAACAATATGAAAATAAAAAAAACCGAACAACGAACAGCAAATATTACGTATACGTGCGTCCCTCTCTCTGCATGTCCAATGCGCAGAGTAAACGAGTACTGGGCCAATAATGCAAAAGGCATTAACAGGCTCCGGCACTGATTTTTCCGACGCAGTTATTGCCATTAACATGGCTTAATTAGCCAAGTGGCTTAAACCGCACCAGCTTAAAGCATAATTGTAAATATTTCCTCGCAGCTTAATCAAAGCAGAACGCGGCGCTTCGGGGCGCCACTCATGAATATTGAATGGCTGGGGAAATATATCGAAATTTTGGGTGCCTGGCACAGTATTCTTTCTGCCAGCAACTAGCAGTAATTCAACCCAAAAAAATCCAAGAACCATTACTGCACTGCAACCAAATGCTGAGCTGCTGAATAAAATCATTGGGAAAGGTTTTATTCAACAGAAAATCTTGCCTGCAAAATATTTATGCATTAGATATTTCACCATAGGATTTATACACACTGCTAATGGCCAGGAATATCTCATGAATTCTGTCAGTATGTTTGGTATATTTATTCAGAATTTTTAATTCCAACAAAAAACAGTGCAAATTCCCAAAATTATAAAAGAATCAGATTTCAACGAAATTATGATGGTATTTTTTTTATTTTTAAAACTGGTAGCAAAAGTTCGTGCAAATTTTGTCATTTTATTCAAGAGCATATAAATATGAGTACGTATGAATATTTTACAATTTTAATGGAAAATAACCATGCACAACGAGGGTACACAGAAGGGAGATATTACAAGAGATATTATTACTGGAAACATAAAATCAATGATATAGGAGAATGAGCGAAGTAGCGTTACATACGAAATGGCAGTGCGAACAATCTGCAAGAGAGTGGAAATTCTTGAGTGGAATTTTATTAATCACTGAGGAGACCAAGCCACATACCAACACAAATGTCTTTCTATTGGCCACAAAGAAGTAGCCAAGTGCGCTGGGCACGCACCATGGCAATCTGCAACGAACGCCCCACATCCGGATGTCCATCCAGCAGCAGCGGCAGCCAGTCGCTCTCGTAGATGGCCTGTGCGAAGAGCTGGCTCTCCGCCTGGACACAGGCCCCGCCATGGCAGTAGATGGCTACCTGGCCGAGAATAGTCGCCATAAAGGCGGCATAGAAGAGCATACCGGGGTGCATGAGGTTCGTGGAGAGCTGATAGCAGAGCACGCACAGGTGCAACGAGGCGGCAATAAACTGGGCAAAGATGAGCGGCCTGAAGAAGCGATTTAATGAGCTGCCCAACTCCAGGCACTCGCCATAAAGGTAAGAGATGTGTCTCAGATTCAGCTTGGTCTCCTCTAGATTTTTTCCTCTAAAGCTCAGCATTTTGTGACTGGAAATCTCTAAGAGTCCGCATAGGTTGTGCGTCAGCGAGCAGAAGAGTGTATCCACACAGATGGTGGGCAGTGCCACGCCCAAGGCGCCACACACATTCCACAGATACGAGACGAGGTAGTTGTGCAGGTGACGATTGGCCCAGGGGTAGCTGAAAGGAAGAAAGATACATAAATATGTGGTGCCATAATGGGACTCATTGCCTCCACTTACACGCTGGGAAAGGGATAATCTGGCTCCATGTGTCCAGTTCTGCAATAGCCAATAATCATGTGCAGGCAGGCGGAGAAACCACCCACCAGGAAGCAGTTCTTGTAGAGAGAACTAATAAACTTATCCCGATCATTCTGCAGCGCAACGATCTCAGCTGCCATCTCGCAGCGACTCTCTAGGGGGAGAAATTCTTTGGAAAATAACCCACAAATAACTGGCAAAAATTACCCCTTTCGAGCATATCGTGAAATCTTTGAATAAGCCGCCTGAAATCGTTGTACAGCCCCAAGAAGGGCCAACAAATCCACCAGCGCCGAACAGAGAGTGTCGGTCAGCCTGTCCATGTTGTGTATGTTGCTTAGACCAAAGGCGATGGTCAGTGGCAGGAATGTGGCTACAGTCAGGATGCAGCAAATGCTTCGCCTGCTCTGAACCTCCTGCTGCTGCAACAGCTCCAGTCCCAGGAGGCGAAAGTAAAAGGACTGCAACTGGAGAAACTTTTCTGTCAGCATGTTGAGGCAAGTGGAACTGGACTGTCAAGGGTCGCAAGCTTTTATAGCCCAGGATTTTGCGATGGAAAGGCAGCACTGAGAATAAACAATTACAGAATCAAGAGATTAAAAAAGGAAATATAATGCCCAATCGTGAGAGTATGAAAGGAACTATGCAAAGTATTAGGATATTTGCATTAGAAAATAATATTTCCACTCATTAAATATTTTTAATTATTTTACTATTATTTTCCGCTCAGTGTTCGTAGAATTTTTTGCTCATTAGCTACTGTGCAAAATCGATAACCATTTAAACGGAATCAAATTAACCTTCAAAGGCAGGCCATTTATTATTCAAATTCAAGTAACTGGAGCAGCCTTTAACCTTTTTGTTGTGGCTGTGGCTGAGTGGGAAATGTAGAGAATGTTTTGGCCACTCAAAATCTTAACCATAAGGCTCTATTTGCAGGCAAACTGTGGCCACTCGTACGATGTATGCCTACGATGTTTGCACAATAAATTATACTTAATTAAAAACAATTAAAAGCAAATTCCAATTTCAGCCGTCAAGCATTTTTGGCTTGCATTGTGCAATTGTGAGCCTCTGTAAATGCAGCAAACAAATCTCTGGGCCACTGCAAATATATGGCAACAATGCTAAGCAAAAACTAAAACAAATCCAAGCTGCATTTCAAATGTGGAAAACTTTTGTTTGCCCTCCTGCTTTACCGCCCTCCTCCGCCCACCAGACTCTTTAAATTGTATTCCGTTTTCGGATGTAGCCAGCAACGTTGCAGTGTTTTAATTACTGGCCAAGTCCGAGCATATCGGACTCCGCTTCTGTACGAATTGTTGTCGTGGTCAGAGATCAGAGCTAACTGGCAGAGTTCTGGCCATCGTTGTGGCCAAATAAATTAATGCAATTACATGCTCGACAGCCGAAGAAGGCAGGCCTAAGCCGCTTTAAATAGACCTAAAACACACACAAATTATGTCCGGCCACTGCATCGACAGCATTATTAATCGCTTTTGTGAATGCAAAAGTGAGCAAATCAAAGATTTTCCATACTGTTTGCTCAATTATTACGCCATCCGCCTTTTCCTGTTGCAAATAATTAATTAAAAAATACATCTTGGTGCTTGTGGAAGACGGAGTTTTCTTTTGGGCAGAGTAGAACTTAAGCCAGGCACATAAAACAAACATTGACACACTGACCAGTCAAGCCCCACAAAATGGAGTTTATATCGTTTATTTGTTGTAGACCAAAACTTGCTCGAAACTCATCTGCCAACTGCCGACGGTGGGGGGGGGGCGGAGTGGGTTCCTAGGAGCAGTGCCGAAAACTCCTCAAGAACTTTTTCTTATTCCCGGCATTGTTATTACCACATTGAAGATGCTGCTGTTGCTGTTGCTATTGCTCCTGGCTCTTCACGAAAGTCGAGTTCCCTTTTTAAAAAGGAGGCGTGAAATCTGTGGATTAAGCTTTTTCAGGAGTCCTAGAAATTGAAATCAGCGATTCAAGTCCACGAAAGTAGCATAAGAATTGAACCAGAACTTTTTAAAAATACTGAGCAATTATAAAAAAAAAAATACCTGGAATCTTTGAAACAATAACCTTTGAATATATTTGGCGTTTTTCTTTTTATTAGAAAAAAACTAATAAATAAATATATAAAATTAAAACAAATTAAAAATTAATTGAAAAGGGTATTTTCTAGGCATCCCACAAGGTACACAAATCTAAAGAAATATAAAATAATCTGTAACTTTCGGGTAGTTACTTTTTCTTTTGTTTTAATAGATTTTTAAAAATCTGTTTGCATGCCAAAGGGGTAAAAGCCCCACGAGGAATGTACAATATTTTCCTTAGCCACATCGAAGGGTGTATGAAGTTCGTTCTACTTTTCCCAGTTGAGTTTCCTTCCTTTTTGGTAGACCCCATTTAGTTGTTGCAATGCTCTCGGACAGCAGTTGAATCCAAAATGAAATACTTGATTTCAGCCTCCGTGGGATTTCGTGCAGCAGCACCAAGCAGCGAAAAACTTTGCCGCTCTCACAGGAAGTCAACTTGGCAGCCCAGCGACTGGATGCGACTTGGACTTGCGACTCCGCCTGAGACTGGGACTGCGACTGCGACTAAAACAGAGAGACGATGGCTGGCAAAGGCTGTAAGCTGCGAGTGAGAGAGCGACAGAGAGAGAAGCCGTTTGCTTAAAATGTTTAGTGGAAAGTGTTTTAAAATACATTAAAAAGTTCACGGCTGCCAGGGCACGCATTGAATTTATGCGAATTTGGTGAACTCCTTGAGTGGAAACTTTTTGCATTTGCTTGCCCGCCCAATCAACTTAAATATTTGTTTAGCAGGAGAGCACTTGACTGGGCGTGGGCCTGTGCCTGGGCCTGCTCACCCTCCAGCCTCTCCCTGAAGTGGGTGCGATTCTTCCTTTTGAATCGCACTTAGACAGTTGTAATTAATGCTCTCTGCCACACACACACACACGCACGCACCCACATCCACCTATACCTGCTCCATCCACATCGCCCCCTTTGGACAGGTGTGGAAAGCTGCGTATCTCGATCTGTAATTGTATCTGTATCTGGTGGATGATGTTTTGCCCCACAGGCACGCTGCGTTCATATTTGCTGCTGTCATCAGTTAACGAGAGATATTTTATTGCCCCAGCTCATATTTATTGGAATACTTTTGCTGGTTTTGTGTGTTTGTGTGGAAAGAGGACTCAATTTTAGATATTTACGTGGGCTGTACTCATTTTCCCTCTCTCTGTGGGTATATGAATGAGTGTGTATTCGTGTGCCCGTGCCTCAATTCGATACACTCCCATGGCAAAAACTGTCGAATTTGCAAATGACGAAGCCATATTTGGCTCTCGAGGCGCTTTTGTCTAGGGCCCAAGTCGCAGGCAAATGGGAATGTGGGGGAAAATGGGAAAATATTTTTGCAAAACAAACAAACCTAAGTAATTTGTTTTTCCCCCTCCCCTCCACAATGCTGTGCTGTTTTCCCATTTTCCCTTTTTTCCATTTGTAAAGAAAATGGCCCCATCACTCTGTATTACTCGGTTTCTCCACTGCTAATTCATGGTTACAAGTATCTGTCGCTGCTGGTTAACCAGAAAAGAGCTGATTGCGAGCATATCAGCACAATCTGTCCGTTGAATGCGTTTGTCGTTTTGCAAGAACAATTTTAAAAAATAAATAAAGAGAAACTGCCACGAGGATGGCCACAACTATGCGATAAGTTAATTTAAAAAAAAACTACGGAGAGAAATGGGGAAAGCAAATCGAATTCAGAGATACTCTGCGAACTGGCAGAAAGCTTTCTTGTTGGTCCTTCGGAGTTGTACAAATTGTTTGATACATAAAAGACCATCAAATAAATTTTAAAAAATATATATATTTCTTTAAAATATTTTTAAGTGGTTAATTTCGTTATGCTCAAGTCAAACAAAAATATTTTTCCAAGAAAGAATTTCAATCGTTTCCACAAATTATAATAGTAGTGTATAAAATATTAATATAATATCAGGAAAAAAAAACATTATTTTTGCATTGAAATATAGTTTTGCAGTTGTTTATTTATGATGAAAATGTAGGTATTAATAACATTTTAATTAAATTTAATGAACCGCAAAAAATGTAATCTGTGAAATCAGTTTAACCAGAAAATTATATGATGCTGCTGCATATATGATATTGGTGAATATTTGATTGATAAATAGTTATAGATACTATTACTATGTGAGTGAAACCCAATATTCGCCACAAACTCTCAGATTGATTCCTACCGCAACTTGAACACCCACGCACGCAAAAAGGGTAGCGTACAATTGCATACAACGAATTTAAATTAATAATCTATTTAAAATACAATCGATTACGGCGGATAGCGGATGGGGATGACGTAAAAGAAGGAGCAGGAGGAGGACCGGCAGAGACAGCATCAAAACCAATGAGAAAAGGAATTTCATATTGAATTAATATCACTAATGAATATGGTTCGTGCTGTTTCAGACTGATGTTATTCTGTTTTTTACCCCCGCCATCTCGTTTAAAAATACAACCAAAACGAGCGAAAAAAAAAGAGTTTAATTTAATTTGTGTCAATCCAGAGCAAAAGAGAGGCAGGGAGAGATGGAAGGAAGGAGCGTGCGAATCGGACAGGGAAAATTGTATTAATCAGACAAATAAGTGTACGCTTTATTCCATTAATAATTGAAATTATTTATTGGGTTTTGGCCCCGAATGCTGATGAACTCCCAACTCCCCGCCACAACGGGCAACGGCAAATTGACTTTCATGCACACTTAAAGCCCCAATTGCATAATCAAATCCATAGCATATCCCGCATAGTCCAATCAGTTCAATTAAATTTGCATCACTCGAGTTCGAGTGCAGCATTCGTGTGAATATAATTCAGCCCAAAACGCATTCAAAGGCAAATTAATTTGATAAGTTGCATATCAATAACAACAATATCCTCTGCTCCACCTCCAGTCGACACTTCTGGACATTGCACATCCTCTCTTGTGCCAATATAATTTACGATTATTCGTACGTGAAAGCCCAAGCCAAAGGATAATAATATGCACATTCTGTGCATTCGGTTCTGGCCCAGGACACCGTCCAAATGGAGCCATAAACGGCCAACGACTGAGACGAAGCCCCACAAAACGATGTCCCGCAAACTGAAACGAATCCACAATGAAACGAGGACGAGGCATGCGCCGAGCCATCGACAAATATCTCTGTGTTCCATTGCCACAATGTTGCAGTGTTGATTATTTTGCTGTTTACTCTTTGGTCGTGCTCTAAGAGAACCCTGCAGCTGTTGTTATCACAGAAGAGACTCGATTCCAAGAAAAATGTAAACAGCACCAGCACGGGCCAAAACTTGGCCAACAATTAGGCATCTCGCAGGAATACTTCTACACAGACACGACAAGGTATACTCTGAGAAAAACACATGATAAAATGTACGCTAAATTATAGATCTTTTTTTAGAAATTAATACAAGAGCTTGGTTTTGGAGCTACATTTTTCATACTGAATTTTAACACTGAATTCATTTACTTTTTGCGATTTAATCCAGATCAAAAGGGAAGCGCAAAGTAGTTTTAGATTTACTTAAAACAATTCTCATACGAATAAAAATTACTAAAAATATAATACAGAGCAGATGACTATGGCGGATGGGTAACATTTAAAATATATCAAATATATCTCCCGAATTTTGTAGCATTTTTTTTATAGTAAAACCTTTGCGCCTTAGCTTAGACTAAACTTAGTATGGATATACAATTTATTTTCTATTTTGTTTTTAATAAATTTATAACTTGTTTTTATCGTATAGCAAAAACATAAAATTATTTTCCAAGTGTATATGAAAGTCCTGAGCCAGATGGCAGCAGCAGGCACTCCATCATGCCACAGAAAAAACACCACTGCCCACCACTCTTCCCTCCTCATTCTTTGCCTTCTTTGGACGCGCGCTCCACCGCGAGAGCCGCTGGAACTTCACACGATTTTGATGACCATAATGACAACAATTAAATATAAATCACCGAGCAACAACATGCCAAGGATTTACCTCACACCCACTAGGCTGCTCTTCAGTCAGCCTCCGCCCGCTCACTCCACTGCCAGGCACCTCTCTGCCACCACACTCTTTTGGGCGGGTGGGCCACGCACGCATACAATTAGCTTTTATGGCCGCCGGGCAAAGGAAAATGGCGGCCATGGCCATGGCCCCGGACGCACTTGGCGAATGGTAATTTGAAAATATGGTAATTATGAAGCGGCTTTGCATCAGCGAGAACAAAAACAAAAAGTAAAGCAGGTTAAAAAAAAAATAATATTAAAAAGAAGAGGAACAACAGAAAGCAGACGACTCTGAGAGCGAACCTCTGACACCGTTGTTGTCTGTTCTAATTAGGCGCACATAAATTGCACCACAAACAGCCATGGCCAACCATCCAGCACACCACCCAGCCGCCCACCGAACCAGCAGCAGCAGCAGCAGGAACAGGAACCACAACAACATTAGGAACAACAAATCCTAAATAACAATTAAAACAATTTTCAAGATTAAAAACACCTTACGGCCAATGCTTTAATATTTTAATTAAAAATTCCTTAGCCACAATTTGCCAGGCCGTCCGTTGCTTCTCTAGACCAGCTCCTGAGGTGTTGGCCCTCTAAAGCATCCTCTGCTGTTTTGTGGGGTGGTATTGCCGGTGTGGCAGTTGTTCCCTTGGCCACTTGGACGAATGAGTGGTCGAGTGTTCCCTGAATGGTCTCTGGAGGCCTATGACTTTGAATTATTGCCCGCCAAGTCATAAATTAAGTGCGTGGCCCCTCTGACCTGTGCCACTGCAGGGGCGGAGTGATGAAAGGCACGGTGCTGGGGGCAGCGGTGTGTTGAAGGTTGGCCAGGTGCCGCGTTTTTACTCAAGGACGTTGCATCTAAATATTGAAAGTGGAAAAGAGTTTGTGGCATCATATATTGATATTTAAAGAAATACAGTGCATTTAAAATCGAATAGTGAACTTGCTTCCCATTATTACCTATTTGCCCTTGATAATTTTAGCATTATTTTGGTTTTAGTTTGATGATAGCTAAAGCCCTAAGGATTTGTTATTTAAAATCCTTACTAAAATTATTCTATACAAAAATGTTTCATAGTTTATCCGCTTCCCATTTTACCTCATAACTTTTCGTAATGATTGGCTTTCAAAGTCGGAAATATTTGATTATTTTCTCTTATTTAGGAGTCCGTAAGCTGAAAAAACTTTTAGTTCGGACAAGCCCCAACTCAATACGAGTATTTTGCAATTGTTTTTCATCACTTTGCATCAGAAACATTTCTCTTAATCCCACACATATTTCACACAATATGCAAATACTTTATTGTTTATGTTTATGTACGTACGGATGGGTGTCTGTAATCTTTCGATATCTGTTTTAGTTGATGCTTTTATCATTTTAGTTCACTTAATTTCCATTTAAGTTTCACTTTTCGCTACGTTTTGTCTCGCAAAGTTTGCCATTTTTGGAATAGTTTTTTTGGTTTGTCAAATGCCGAACGCAGGGGAATGTCAGCCTGTAGTGATTTTTTCCCCAATACAAAACTTGTTGCACGAAAGTGTCGCTCAACAATGTATCTGTATCTTGCCTTGCCCTCTTTCTCTCTACCTCTATCTGTCTCACGGAATCCACTTCCTTCTCCCGCCATCTCTAGTCATTCACTTCATCTCCGACCCCTTCTTTGTCGCTCCATCAGTGCCCCCTTCCCTGGCACTTTACTCCGACAGTAACACAATTTTCCAGCCTCGAAAATCCACAGATATTCACTCAAGAGTTTGGTCTTTCGCGGAGCATAGGACCTTCAGACCTTCATAAATAAATGCTGGAAGTATTTCAAGGGGGAGTTGCTGCAACCCATTGAAGATATAGTAGGCAACCCGTGGAAGGAAGCGCCTGTTGTGGCCGCGCAATCAAATTCAGACATTTGGAGACATTCTCTGTGGCACCTTCTCGCCCTCGCCCTCTCCTTCTCCGCTGCTCGGCAAGCGGGTGCTTAAGTGTCGTAAAGTCCTTCTTCGAGTGCGGGGTAGAGGTGTGGCAGCATGGAGCTGAAACGCGCCTTTTATGATTTATGCAACTATCGCCTGCAGCCCGCCCAAGACGTTGAGGAGGGTGAGGGGATGGTTTGACTGGTTTCCCGACCAAGAGAGCCATTGCCGAAATCCTTGAGAGAACCGCCCAAGGCGCGTAAATTCTTTCCACGTTTTTTTCTGTGTTTTTTTTTGGACATACGTCTGCCGCAAAATGGGGGCTGGAGGACGAGGAGCCCGCTTCAAATTGTGCAATTTTTACGGGCGATGGCGGGGCAGGGGGCATTCATGAATAAAAGATTTTCCGATTCACCCCCAGACGCTTGCCTCTCATCCTCACACCAATTTATTATGCTGTTGGCCTTGCCGCCGAGTGCAAATAATAAGCAGCAAGTGCACAGCCACGCCCATGCCCCAGCCAGCACCTTGCCACACTCTGGCGCTGGCGCTGGTGCTGCTGCTGGGCTGCTGTTGTTGCTGCCACGCCCACACAATTGAAGGAGGTGGTACACGAGAAGTGCACCCAAAGGCGGCCTGGAAAATTAGCAAAGCAAACGGCTCTGGTGCTGCAGTTTACTTGCCATTTAAGCGCCACACTCGACAGCTGTGTTTGTCAGTGGCACTTGCAAACCTCTGCAACAACATCCAACAACAACAACAGCAGCAACAACAACAACAGTTGCAGCAACAGCAGGGGAAGAAGAAGAGGAGCCAACAACTGCAAAAGAAGCAGCAACCTTCGTACGGCGTAGCCACAACAGCCCCAAAAAGTTGCACTTTCAAGTTTTATTATTTTTCTTCTTTTGATTGTTTGTTTTTGTCTCTCGAAATCGTTTTAGCCTTTTTCTGGTTAAATATTCTTAAGTGAATATTAGACAAACTATAAATATAAAAGAATACGAGACAAGGCAGAAGGGGAGTGGGGAAAAGGAGAGCTCCTGAGCTCCGCCCACCCAATGGGGTAATTAGAGAGGAAGAGATTGCGGAATGTCACAGTAAGTACATATGTACATATGTATGTATGTACGTACAGTTTGAAATAGTAGTGCCGCATCTTTGAAAACTATTGTTGAGACATTTCCCGTTATCCGAATTAAACAAGTGATTCCCCTTTAGAAAGCCTGAAATATATGCATTCCATATTCCTTTTACTTGATTTCTGCTGTTCAGTCAGTCTGGTGATAAAAATCAACTTAATGTTAGGCAGTACCATGCACCATCCTCATCCGAATAAGCTCATCGACAACTCATGGCACTGGCTATGGTTACCATTTTGTGCACCACATTCGAGTTGGTGCCGTAGTAGGGATCAATATCCTGCTTGCCCATAGTCACATCACACTCCATGCGTGTGGTGGTGGGCGCTGTGTAGTCCTCGCTGGCCGTGTCCCAAGGCAGAGGCAATTTGAGCAGCTCAAATTGAGCACAGCCAAATTTACCTGCTAAGCTACATATATTGTTAGATTACATTTCAAATTTGAGTAAAACACACACACACATATTTGCAGCATAGATTTCAGAAACCACTTTAATTTAAATTAAATTTAAAATCACCCGCAAAGTCAGCCATTTCTGCGTCCATCCATTTTCAACCGAGTTGGCAGCACGTAGCGGTACCGATAACACATCGTCAGCTGTGTTGGAAAACAAAACCTGGCTAAATTTGAGGTTAGTTGAGGTTCCAGACCCGGCTTAAAAAGTCATAGCAGCCAGCTTTGTTATGTTAACATGTAAATGTTAAGCTAATGTAAATGTAATAGCTTAAAATTTTGTCGCGCCACTAGCGTGTTTTTGTTGCAACTTGTGCTGATGTAATTATCAATGTATTAATAAAACGCAAAACATATGCATTAATTGATAAAAAATATCTTAGTATAAGAAAAATGCAATATTAAAGTTTCAAAGCAACTTAGAACAAAACACATAACATCAATTAAAGGAAATACGGTATACAAAAGCCATACACGCATTGAAGAAACTTGGTCGACAAGCAACAATGACGTCACATTTCGTACACAGTTACCTTTTATGCTTTGGCCGTTTTTGTTTGAACCTTAATATGTAAACAATCCAATGAAAAAGAGTTCTTAAGACTAGCCAATCCTGAAGAAAATTTATTGAGAGATTGGATTCAATTGTTTTCTTAGGGCTGAAAGGGCTAACTAGCTAGTAATATTAAACGGAATATCAAAATCGAGGAATATCAACGTCGAATGTTTTGAAAAAACAATCGATACTATCGTAATAGTATCGGGCTAAAAAAATAATTAATTATAAATTTTATTTTTTTTGTTATTTACTGGTTACTGGGTCTCGGTTTCTGAGGTTTCTTAGGTCACTCGAAAAAACAAATCAAGTGAAATATTTATTTTCCCAAATATTAAGTCAAATTTCAAATTGACCGCCAAACTCAATTTAGCGCACCAAAAATACTGACATTTTTCGCTCTCAATTCGTGGAGAGTTTGCAAAATTAGCTCTCAATTCGTGGAGAGTTTGCAAAATATGCTCTCTTTTAGTGGAGAAGAGAGCGCTTTCGTGGAGACTTTCCCCTCATTTTCGTGGTGTGGCAGCATGTTGCTGAAATTTGTCCCATACAAAATCAAATGTATCTTACGGGAACGCGTATGGAATAAAGATTCATTGTTGCGTCATTCCATACGCGTTCCCGTAAGATGCATTTGATTTCAGCAACATGGGGAAATGAAGTAGCAACATTGTTGTGCAACTTTGGCACGGAATGAGCAACAATCTGCATACCTTGGGAAAATGGATATTATGGACTTGAGATATTGTTTGTAATTTCAGGCTCCGAATAATGCCGAAACTAGTCTGTCTCTTTTTTAAAGACATCAAAGAAATTTTGTAGCTCACGGGTACCAATAATAGGTATCAGAACCGGGTTAAATGTATATAAAAACACACAAACGTGTGCATTAATAGGTAAAAAACATGTCAATCTAGGATCAAATCATAAATAATGTTTCAATATAGCTTGGAACAAAACATTTAACATCAATTAAAAGAAATAAGGTATACAAGAGTCCATACACATAGAGGAAACTTGGTTGACCAGCAACACTGGCGTCACATTTTGTCAACATTTACGCTTTATGCTTTGGCCGCTTTTGTTTGAACCTTAATATGTAAATAATCCAATGAAAAAGAGTTCTTAAGACTAGCCAATGCTGAAGGAAATGTATTAAGGAATTGGATTCAATTGGATTCTTAGGGCTGACAGGGCTAACTAGCTATTAATATTAAAGCGAATAACAAAATTGAGGAATATCAACGCATTTTGTCGTGTCCGTCAGTATTTTTACGGTATATTTTGATACTGACAAGGTATATTTCGGTATATTTCTGAGGGTCAGGCGGTATATTTGATCGACAAGTCCGCGGCCACACTGCAGCCAGTTTGAATTTTCGGGCTGCGCTGCACGCGTCGCCGTCGATATCATCGAGACTATAGTTCTACCGTTAAATCGTGTTTTGACGTGAACGAACGAACGTGTGTCGTTCGTCGGCGGACAGAAAATTCAGATAGAACTTGATATATTTTGGGATTGCGCCTGGTTCTAGAGGAAGAGCATCCCATCAACTAGCAATCAAGAAAAAAAATATAAAAAAACCAAAAACCCGCCCGTAATTGTCCAATCAAAAGCCAGCAACAAAAACAACAAGAACAACTTTGGTTAATGAGACAAATGTGCGCGCGTGAAAAGGCCTGAGACAGCGCGCTACAAGTGGAAATACAACTCGAGTTGCAACACAACACAACACAGCATAACTAACGGGAAGTGGCCGCCACTCACTCAACAAGTGTCGCCTCCGCCTGGGATTATCT
Source organism: Drosophila ambigua (assembly GCA_018150905.1). Lineage (NCBI taxonomy): Eukaryota > Metazoa > Arthropoda > Insecta > Diptera > Drosophilidae > Drosophila > Drosophila ambigua. Next base: position 2,242,090 of record JAECWS010000086.1, read on the forward strand.
AATAAACCAATACGCACCCCACCAATAATAACAGATTATACATATAGTACCAAAGAGCTGGGAGTAAATATCAAATTTAAAACAGTTTTACGAGTGTGTGTTTGTGTGTGCCTGCATGTGTGTGAATCGAGCAACGAACAGCAGCGCCCGCAGCAACAACAAGAGCGTCAGCAGCAGCAGCAACAACACTACGGCAACGTCAACAACACGCAACTGCTGCGAGTGGGACGGAGACAGCAACAGCGTGAGTCATAAAAGTGAAATGAAAATGCGGATAAAGCGAGAAGCGCCGTGTCTTCTGTTATTTATGCCAATCCAAAACACCAACAACAACAATCGCATTGGTGGTAAGTAGAAAACGAGCACAAGTACAATATCATTTATATTAAGATTACACTTGAACCAATCTCAATAGGATAGTAAGTGAGCGAGGGAGGGAGGGAGAAAGAGAGACTAATCTCTTAAGCATTTTACCGCTGTTTACTTTGCGCTTGACTGTGTCGATGGTATGGAGATGGACGGTGCTGTAGATGGGGTGGGGAATGGGTGAGGAGGGGAGCCTCGTAAGCGTCAGATCTGCCTTCTCAATTTCAGAAAGCAAAAAATAAAATAAAACGACTGTCGAGAGTCGGTTTCTACTTCATACGTGACTCACAATTCGCGTGTCTCTCAAAAATAAAAGCAAAAGAAGCGTTTCGCTCGCTGGCTGGCTTTTAACTCTGGCTCTGGGCTGGCTGGGCTGGTTAAAAAAAAGAAATAAATACAAAAAAATGTAAAGCAAAGCAGGTTTCTGCTGCGGCCTGGCAACGCTCTGGTCGCGGCGACAGAAAACCCGCTTTGAAACGACCTTTCGAGTACGAATTCAGCGGCACAACAACAGCAACAACAACAACAACAGTAACAACAGCAGCAGCAGGGCGAAGAAGAGGAAAAGAAGCAGGAGAATGAGAAACAGCAACAGCCTCAGCAACAACTTTGAAACGAAGTTGGTGGAGCCCGTTGCGAGAGAGAGAGAGAGACAGACTGAGATAGGGATAGAGGGAGAGTTATGCAGTGGCGGCAAAACCGAAAGGGTGTCATATGGGGGTTTTTAAAGCATCTTTTGGGAATGTAGCTCAATTCGGTAGTTCAAAAACAGTACAATTAAAATGGCTGGTTGGGGCTAAGCCCCTCTTCTGCATACCAGGCGCCTCTGGGCGCGACTTTTTAGTGGTTGCGTGTGTGTGCAGTGCATTGGCATGCAATTTTACTTGTTTTACTAGCCGCAAACAACAACTACAACCGCAGTGCCAGCCAACACAACATTTCCTGCTGCCCGCAGTGAAAATATGGTTGTTGTTGTTTTTTTCTCAGTTATTTTGGCTTTTGAGGTCGCCTGGGCTGATAACAGCAATTTTGTGCCTCAAATAGTAGTAGTTGTAGAACGAACAGCCAGCATAAAAAGACAAAATGTCTATGCTCCCACCAGTACCATACAGCTGATAAGGTCGGTCCCCAACTCCCTTTCAGCGCGCTCTCTCGAATACAGCAGAAGATAGGCAATGCGTTCTCAAATTCCGTTTCTGTTTTTGTCCATTCACGCCGATAAGCGAAATTGGAAAAGTTGGGGTCTCTGCATTCGGCGCTAATCAAGCAAGCACACTCCGTTGCCGAAATAAGTGTCTTACGTCAGTGCTGGCAAGCAGTGAGCAAGCAGTCGAAATAATCTGCGGTTTATTCGACTCCGACTGGGACTTGGCGCGACAAGTTTTTCGCGCTATCCCCCCAAATGCTGACATCATTTGGTATAAAATTAAACAAATTACTGAAAAAAACAAATGACCATAAACATTTTGTAAATCTGCAATCTTTTCTCTCTTTTGCAGCTAATCAGAAGGACTATCCCAACAAGCGGTCCAGGGAGAATCTGGCATGTGACGATCAACAGCAAGTGACATCGACGACGTCATCGTCAACGGCAATGAATGGCGGCGCACGGACGCCGCCACTGATGCGCAGCTGCTCCAGCCCAGCGGTCTATGGTGAGTTGAGTAGCGGAAACTGTCTCCGAATTGAACCCCCAGTGAACCGGCTCTGGCGGCTCACTTTTCTATCAAGAGCGGAACTGATTGCTCAATCTCCCTCGGTTGTTCTTTACTGGCATATTTGCATGCGGGGCAACAGTGCATTTGTGTGCTTTTCATTACTTTTCATTTCCTACTCAGACTCGATCCAAAGCTTAGACCCGATCTCTCCCTATCACTATCAGCCATCCCCCGGCTCCCTGCCCGCCAGCTGCTATCTATCAACATGTTGATAAATTGTCTGAAACTGTCATACAATCTTTCCGCCATTCCCCCCTGCCACCCTGCGTCCGCACTCTGTTGCTCTCGCTAAGCGTTGCTTAACATAAAAATAAACGAAACAATTTTTGTTTTTGTTTTGGCACGTGCCGTGAGATAAACATGACAAAACGCGTGCTCCTCTCTCTCTCTCTTACTCTACTCTCCCTTGGCATCTGTTATTCGCGTTACCTTTTATTTTTGCACGTTATGAAATCGACCGTACATATGTACATATGTATGTAGTATATGCGAAGTATGCAAGCAGTAAAACACATGCAAAACAATATTCACAACAACAGTGGAAATTTCAATGTCAAACTCTCGGACATTACTCATTTACCCTGCGGCCGAGTCTGGCTTTGGTTCTGTGTGTGACCACCGGGGGTGGGTGGGGTGTGTGTTTGACTCTATCTCTCCTTCTCTCTCACACCTGACAGGCTTGTGATCGCATCGCACTGTTGTTTCCTTCTTCCTCGCCCAGCGAAAGAAAGAAAGAGAGAGAGAGCGAGAATGAATGCTTACGCACAACTGTAATAAGTATAGCACCCTCTCGCTTCCTCGCACCCTGCTGCTGCTGTTGCTGTCCCATCCCACTTGACTTTTCGCGATTTTTGTTGCCATGCATTTGCAATTTGTGTTTACGATCCCCACACACTGAGTCACTGCGAAAATATTTATGAAATCTGTTAATTGCATTTGGACTATGTACGCAATGGCTTCACTACGAGTATCAGCTGGCTGGCGTAAATGCCATGACAATCATCTTTACGTGCTAAAGTTTTCCCCCGCCCTGTCTGTCCGTCCACCGCTGTGTGTTCTCGAAGGCGATGACTAATGCATGTGATTTCCGTGTGACCCACAAAAGTGCAGGCACCCGAAAAAGCGGCCATGGGGTTGCCATGACTCCTCGGTGCTGCTATCAATTAACACGCGAGCCGAGCCGTATGACAAATAATCGATGAATTATCTGGGTGGTGCACGGGGAGGTGCCGCAGGGTGCAGAGTACATAATAGGCAAAACCGCAGGCCCATATGCTGGCCTGGCCTGGGTCTGGGCCTAGATATAAATTAGTTAGACAGTGCACAATTATAGATACGAATACAGACCGAAGACCGCCGCGACGGTTGAAATACTCTTTAGTAGAAAAAAAACAAAAACTTTTTCCTACCAACATTTGTTCTTATAGTAATCACATCCTGGCGTACTATTTACTACTTCCTGATTACACTAATTAATTGTCTAAAGCTTGAGCTGCGCCGATACATATCAATACATCTGAGAAACTAGTTTTCTGGGGAAACAAATGGACGGGGCATGTACAATCCCACTTACTTCAACATCGAGCGTTGTTCAAAATGCTTCCTTCTCAGCATGGCAATCTTCGGGGAAAAGTTGTAATGCCCTGCAGCTAGAGTATAAAAACAATTGTGCGCCTCATTGAAAGTACTACGAACTCGACGACGACAACGACAACGACGACTGCCGCAACGTCAAACGGCAACCCACCCCCCTTCTCTGCCCTCCTTCTCAACTCCCTCCTCCTGTTTCGCCCACAGCCAAAGAGCTGCCAATAAAACTGAACCGAACTGAACTGTGCCTGGGAATGGGGTATGGGAAATAGGACGGGGGTGGGGACTTTGACTGGGACGGTGCCTGTGTGGCACGGTGACTCATGCAACATCAACAGCAGACGAAACGAAACAAAACAAATCGAAACAGACGGCTGAAAGAGAAGAAAAATAAACAATTTGTTGTAGAAAATTTAGACGTTGTATACAAAACTGAATCGCACAATAGATACACAAAACAGGGCCAGGCCAGGCTAGGCCATGCCGGGGCAGACCATCACCAACATCATCAACATTATCATGTACAGCTCAATGATCACTGATGATCATTTGTGTGTGTGTAGGGTAGTGTGGTGTGTGGCGTGGCGTGGCTCTTTTGTTGCATGACATCGCAAATTGGCAAACTTCCATAGAGCAACCATAGAGCTTCCATTTCTATCCTATCGCATCCCGAACCATAGAACCCCACAGACAATTAGCCCCAACCAAACAATGAAAACTTTGTATGCCCCCCTCCACACAACCGACAACCCACAGCCGACAATCGAGAATTTCGAATTGAAGAACTTTTCCATTATGTACTCATAAAAACTAATGATCCCTGTTCTGTCTCTCTCTCTCTTTTTCAGATATTGAAACACATCCCGCCTCGCCAGTCTTCCCACACCTATTGCTGGGCAATGGCCGCGACGCCGTAGATCCGAGCAGCGTGGGCGCCAACTGTGTGCTGAATGTTACCTGCCAAAGTCCCAGCGAGAGTCATCTGCAGGGCCTCAAGTATATGCAAATACCTGCCAGCGATACGCCCCATCAGAATATCAAACAATACTTCCAGGAGGCCTACGATTTCATTGGTGAGTGTCTTGTTGCAAATCGTTTTAGATTCGGTTGAAAAACTCAAATCAGATTAGATTATAGCTCAAATATTAGCTCGAGATTAGGGCAATACATTTCAAGAGTATTATATCTTGTTTTCGAGTTCCAAACGCAATTCCCTGAAAATTCACTGCTTCAAAAAGTGTCTAAGAATCCCGAGTTACGCTTAGTCATCATCTCTGGGGAGCCGATTCGCGATTGGCTCGATTGCTAAACGTGACTTGTTATTGGATGCCTTGCGGGCCTGCTTGGCTCATTTCGATGGGTGTTGGGTTGTTGAGGTGGATGGAGGGGGGCGTCTCGCAGAGGTTGTGGCGGGCTTATTTGTAGTTTTTTGCATAACGGCTTAGTCTGGCTTCCACTTCCCTTTCTTTTTGGCCTGTGGAAAATTCGTTATTGACGTTTTTTTTTGTGTATTCTCTTTGTGTGTGTTGTGCTGCCTTCAGCAAATTTCCATCCGTACATGCATACATATACTTTTGTTAATTTTAAATGAAAATAATAATAATACACACAATGTCTTTAGAAAGAGATGGAAAAGAAAAGAAACAGATATATAGTGGGATGAGCAGGGGCATGGGCATGGGCAGAGGCAGAGACAGATACAGAGGCAAAGGCAGAGCAGAGCGGTTTAGCCATGGAATATACTGCTGACGTCAATCGCATTTTTCCATTTCCATTTTCTCTAGCTAAAGTTGTTCATCAACGTATTTTATATGTATATTGTATTGTATTTTTTGTTCTTTTTGTTTGACCAGCTAATGTCTCGGCACGTGCGAGCACGAGCTTTGTAGTTTTTATAGATGTTATATTGTGTCTCTGATTTAAGCAGTGCAAATATTTCATTTAAAACAAGATGTGGGCGGTGGCGGCCAATGCTACTACTGCTACGACTGATTGATAGCGACCGACCCCCAACTCTTAAACAGAGGCAATTATTGTTGCTGAATAGTTGAATATTCTGTTTAGTTTCCATGGCAGACTATCATTGAAACCCTTTCGAATCAGAGCTACCCCACTGTTCCATTGTCCCCCCTATCAAATCATTTCGCGTGTGTGAGTGCATGCCTAATTACGGTGTGGGTGTGGGCGAGAAGCAGAGCAGACCAGAGACCAGACCAATGCTCCTTTTCCTTCACTTTTCCATGGCATGGCATTCGTATTGCATTCCTTCGCTCTCCTTCGTCGTTGGCATCGTCGCATTGTTGTTGCTGTTGCGTGTTGGCGTTGGCAGACAGCATGGCGGCGGCGGCGGCAACGTTGTCGTTGTAGTTGTGTCGTTTGCCCATTGCCGTTACTGTGTTCCGACTTCGGGCTTCGCTTCGGCTGCTATGACGTTGCTGCTCCTGCGTTTGGACTTTCTTATTTGCTTTGCTTTTACCTTGCCTTTTTGCATAATGGGGGACCAGAGATTTTCTCGGATAATGGAAATTTTATGGTGATTACCAACAGCAGCAGCAGCAACACCAACAACAACAAGCAGGATAGCCAACCGCAAACGTCCTTTCTGATAAGGGTTGTCCGTTCTCTTGCCTTCTGGCTTCGATTTTCGGGGCCAAACTGTAAACGTATTTTTGGCCACCACTGTGCCGACATCGCATGACTCATCGTCGCTCGTTCACAATGCAATGTGGAACAGCCGCCATACACATACACATACACAAGAGGGTGAGTGAGAGAGAGAGAGAGAGGCGGCAGTGAGTGTCTCGAGGCACACGCTCCTTGTGTAGTATTCAACCATCCGCATCGATTTTTCTTTCGTCTTATTGTTGCTATTTATTGCGCCGCCAAAACGGCACTTCACCCCCGCCAGCCAGCTGCCCGCCGTCGTGTTCTCGTCTCCTCGGGCCTCTGGCCTCTGCTCTTCGGCATATGTTCTATTTTTATAAACATTTCTGTTCCTGTTTATGAGTCATCGTCGTCATCGTTTCGTTATGTTATCCTTGTGCGTGGCCTCGACTGTTGTTGCTCTCGTTGCTGGTGCGGATGTCAGGTGCGTGAGCAGCAACAGCTGCTGCTTCTGTTTCGCGCTCTTCATTTCTTTTGTTGTAGCTCCTGCTCTCATCCCTATCTTTGTTGTGGCTGTCTATATCAGTCATATCTTGCATATCTTTTTGTTGGTGCTGTTAGCATCCTCCCCCAACCCCATCTCCCGCTACGCCATCCACCCACCACCCACATACACCCACCACCTTAACTCAACTCCACCTCCTCTCACCTCATCCCCTGTTAAACATGCTCAAGTATTATTTTTATAAATGCCCCCTCTCCCGCACACTCGCACTCACACTGCCCAACCAAATACACATTAGTACTCAGGCACGAAGTAACAGCAAAAGAGGAGGAAGAAGAAGAGGAGAATATTGTATACTGTACTGAGTGCATGAGTCATGATTTCAGCCTCTGCCGCTGTCGCCGTTGCCGTCGCTGCTGCTGCGCCGTGTTTGCTGGTGCCTTTTGCGCAGTCGTTTTGGCCTGCCGTCGTCACCTTATGCTTATTATTATTATTATTATATTTTATTTCGTTTCGTTTCTTTCTGTTTATGATTGTTCGTACAACTTATGATTTCTCATTGTCCGTCTCCTCCATTCATTATAACAGCACTTGGTGTGCTGCTGGATTGGAATAGAAGCAGGAAGGTCGGTGAGGGGAGGGGAGGCGGTGGCCCGCTATGTGAAGCAAAGCTTGAAATGAGCTCAACGTTGGCAGCGACGCGGGCAGAGCCAAAGCCAAAACGGAGGCTCATTAGGCGACGGCAGCGAGTTCGAGGGCCGACGAGGCGACGGTGATCGTCTTGTCGGGTCGGCCGGGCAATGCTAATGCTAATGTCATTATGCTTTGTCATTAACATGCATGATAAAGAGGCAGCCCAGCCACTTGGCCTAGAAAGCAATCAAAGCTTCAATTGTCAGGAAATTGAACGATTACGGTAACGGTACTGCTTTATGTACTAGAGGAATATAAACTGAGATGCAAGGATTTCACTTTGCTTTGTTTTCCCTTTCTCCCTAGTACTTTCTCGATCATTCCACATCCTTGCTGGCAAGAATTTTCTTATCTTGTGGGGCCTATCGCCAGCTTGTCTGTATGGACTGTGACTGTACCTATTATTTGTGCGGCCAAGTTATCGGGCTATCAACTTATCAGCCAACAGAGGCCTCTTTGGCAAACTAACTTAATCTATACGTAGACACTGGGCCCAGCTAAGTAAACTTGGAATGGAGCCCCCTCAACGAGTCATTTGGTGATAGCATACATACGTGCATATGTACCTACATACGTACATGCATACATAGATGTGTACATAAGTATGTACGAGTATGTTGGAGTATAACAGACGGACAATTGATTAGATAAAACTTTAGGTGCACAGTGGGCCTTCCATTCGAATAATTACAATAATGGCATTGCCTTTACTAATTTTACCAAACACGAGAACACTGCTTTTACTCGTGTATGGTGTTGTGGCTAATCTTATATCCCGTGCGACCACTGTAGTTTGTATACCGAACTCGCTCGCACTCGAACAATCCTGCAAGATACATGAGTAATCGAAAATCCGTTGGCAACTACAACAACCAAAAATCGAAGCAGTGCGGGCCCCGGCCTCGAGGTGACATTTTTGTTGGCCCCCGAGAGCACACATAATTTCAATATTCGTCAGCCGGCTATTTATAAAGTGCAAAAACGAGCGAAATAAACCGAAAATCTTCGCACAGGAATTCGAAATTTGCGTTTCGGTGTTGTGTGCCGGGCGCACGGATGGTTATGGAGATGGGTGAGGGAGGGAGGACAGAGGAGAGAAAAAATGCGCACAAATTATAAAACACTTAATCATTTTACAGGGTACACCCTACGCCCAGGGCCCAAGCAGAGGCCCTGCCCACGCCCACGCTTCCGCAGTGCCCCATCTCGCTCGCACTCATTGCCTCCCCCTTTCTTTTTGTGCTGAGACATTTGCGCCCGCGCAGTTTATTTTCTTGGTTTTTTTTTGTTTTGTTGTTTGTTTCGCGCGCAATTTGTTTATGAAACATTTTTGTTGTTGTTGCGCAGGCTCTTTATGAATCACGAGACCCCCAAGAGATGCCCCTCCAGTACGCTCCACTCACTATTGGAGTGAGTTGAAGGCGACTTCAAAGTGCAGGCCAGGCCAGGCCAGGCTGATCTGAGCCGGGCTTTTGTTGTTTCCGTATGACTCGACGCGAGGCGACACATCAAAGTCGAGCTTCGCCAAGTTGAAGGTCAAATGTACATATATGTATGTCCATCTCTCTCTCTCACTTTATGTCTCTGCTTGAGTGCGTGAGCGAGTGTGCATGATGGTGATGATGATTCATGAGGCTGCCTTATCGACATTTTGGGTATCCTGGCACCTGCCGCTCTCAGAATTCACTCCGGCACAAGTTCTCCGAACCGGAGACTGTAACTCAGACCTGGGCATGAGTAAGCGGTCATTCTTAATGATAAACAGGCTCCGAAAGTAATTAAATATTTCAACATAAACAAAAACTACTTGTTGCCGGACACACACACTCACTTACTCACACACACACTCATTTTATATCATGTTCCATGTTTCAGTTTCTGTTTTCAATTCTGATTCTCTGTTGCCGTTTCTGGCCATGACTCAGAGAGGAGTTGCGCAGGAGGAGGAACTACTACTGGGCTTAATCATCGAACAAAAGTGAAATGATACATTGAAATTGGGAGAATGAGAACAGAGACTGAGACTGAGACATGGTAGTCTTCATCATCATCTCGTGACACACAGACAGAGAGGGAGAGATACATATGTAAGGCATCCCGGCTGTCAGACAGTTGTCTGCCACTTGGTGGCCCACTTCTGGGGCCCATCAGCTATGACGCACCACCGCCCATTGTCCCACAAAAAACAACACAAAGGAAAAGGACCGAAGCTGCAGATTGATGGTATACCCGTAGTATGGCTCTTCTATCCATCGCAATCAAATTACCCTTTGCAAAGGGTATCATAGAACTGCTGCGCTGCTGCACTTAATCATCAGCAGGCGCTATAGCTATTTGGTTTCTAGGCAGTGGGGGGTGGCGGCAGTGGGGTGGGGGGACTACCCAATGTTGGCATTACGCATCGACGGCAATCAGCATCAGCGTGCCCCCGAAATGGAGTCACGACGACGACGCATCGTCAGACAGCGGCCGGCAGCAGCAGCCCTATGAATGTCCATTGCCCCATTATAGGCATGGCAGTGAGGTACACAATATGGAGACGAGACACGACTGGGGATCACTCATCGCCGGACTATGCGGCGCCCGGTGTGCCAGGGGGGCTTACTCATAAGTGTCGCCCGACCGTCCGTCCGTCCGCCCTCCCCCTTGCTTGCTTGCTAGCCAATGATTAGTAATCCCCATCCTCTATTGGCACAGTCAGACCCATAAACATATGACAGTCAACTCAGACATTACCCAAGCCCGGTTTCCCGATAATCCCATGGGGGGCATGGCCAGGCCAGGCCAGCATGGAATGCTTTTGCACAGCTTTCGAGTTCCGCTTTGGCTGTAAACAAACAAAAGCCCTAGAAATATGCAAAGCAAAAAATAAACAACAAACAATTCATAGTTTTCCATAATTCCCCCAATGAGTAACCAGGGATTCGATTTCCCGTTAAAGCTAAAGCTGTCGAAATCAAGAAACAAATAAACAATCGACATAAACGGAGCTTGGGGGAAGAACACTCTCGGATGAGGGATCAATCAATTAACTAGAAGAGCTAAACAGATGACTCAAGAGAGATGGAGAAAGAGAGAGAGAGCACGACTAGCATGTTTATATTGAGCGGGAAACGGAGCTGGGGAACAACATTTTATTTAGCATGGCAAGAGATCAATCAGTTGGAGCCATAATTAGAGCAATTAATAAATTTGTGCAGACCGACGTGCTAAACTTATTTGTCTGCTCTTTCTCCAAGAACTTCAAAGTGATCCAAAGAATGGGAGAAAGTTTAAGTACTGCTGCTTCTTCGTTCACCTCCTTCTTCCTCTGGATCTACTAGAAAGCAACTCAAGAGAGAGAGAGAGGAAAGAGTAGAACTTGCACTCTCTTCTGCTTAAAAGCCAAACTTCTAAACGGACTGCTCTCTCCCCTTAAACCACCCATCTTCCTCCCATCTACTTCTTAGGCTTTTTCTAGCCACATGAGTCATGTTTGTGTGTGTCTGTGTCCGCCGGGCGGCGCGCTTTATGCGCGATTTTAACTGTCTGCGCGACGGGGTCATTAACTAAGAGGATTTATGAGCGCCGTGCGACTCGACTCGACTCGGCTCGGCCGATGACGGGAACGGACGGTGACCAATTGTCTGCCATTGTACGCTTAATGACCATCTCTCTCCATCTCTATTCATAGAGTGGTTATTTTTGGCTACTCTACTCCATGTGAAGGCTCCTCCCCTCTCTCTATGGGGCTGGCTCTTAGCGAATCATCCGTTTCGGGGAATATGACGTACATTTCGGGTGCTCCAGTACCTGGCATTTGCTTGCCTTGCTTATCGGTATTATTTATTTATGATGGATTTTCCCATTCTTTTTTCTTTCTTTATAATTGCCATATCATTGTCGCGCCCTGATACGAGGTAAATCGATTTGATTTCACTTGACTCCGGCCTAGGAATGGCAATGGGAATACTCGAAATTTGTGAAATCGAAATAGTGTGGTTAGGGGTGGCCGGTTACCGTTCGTCGTTGCCGTTGTCTTATCGGTGTCTACTTTGCACCCATTCATTGATAAATCAAATACATTGATATCTCCTCCACCCACTTCAGATGGAAAACAAGCTGCTCGCAACGGGGTGGTGCGGGGTGGTTTGGTAGGGACGGGGGTAAGGTTGACAGTATTGCAATTCTGTTACGAGTGTTGCCAGCTTTATCGCTGATATCACCTTCATTACTTCAATGAATGTAGAGGGGTGTGCAGGAGACAGGCGCCTGCCTGGGTGACTAATTGACTGACTGCTGCAGCAGGAAGGCAGGCTCTGCTTTGCTTTGGCCCGTTATCGGCTGTAAATGTTTGGAAATCAGACAAGTGCTGGGGCGCCTGTTTGCATTATGAGTAACCATCGATTAGGAAATGCGCCCCACGACACCACTCCACTCCACTCTCCACTCCACCCCACCCCAAATCACACCACACCACTGAAAACTGCACATGAATGTGTGTGTGTGCCTTGCGATTAGATTGCGATTATTTGTTTCGGGTGGTGGCTTCACTTTTTATCGCTTGTGATGAGCCTTCGAAAGTACGCCGTATGCTGCTCCATGGATTCTTCTTTTCCTTCTTCCTCTGCCGCTGCTGGCCCTGCTCTTCCTCTTTCTCTGGCCCTGCTTGTGCTTCTGCTTATCTTTCCCAAAAATAACAACGTAAATTATGAGTTAATATGCCCACGTGCATGTGTATGTGTGTGCGGGGTATAAAAATGTTCTGTCAATAAGCCTCGGCAGCAGCAGCAGCAAGCGCTGTTCGTGCGATGACTCATCCAACAAAATTCACACAGCAGCAGCAGCAGCAGCTAGAGAGTGGGAGAGGGAACGAGTGAGCGAGCGAGCCAAAGCAAGCAGTATTGGTGTGTGCACACCACACCACTACAAGTGCAAGCATTATCGACAGCCAGCACCAATATCAACAGCGAGAGCGAGAGAGCACGAGCAGCAACATCATCAAAGCTTTGACAGCCAGCAACCAACGGCACAAAAAAGTTTCTCTCTGACCGTCTCGCTCTCCCACGATAGAATTGGGAAAGGGGGTGTTGGCAGGGGGAGGAGTAGCAAGAGCAAGAGCAATCATTTCCATTGATTCCAGATTGTTTTATGCAAATCATCAGCGCTTTATCAATTACTAACCGATCCCCCTTCTCTCTCTCTTTGTTCCATTGCAGAAGACGCACGCAAAACGGGTTCCCGCGTCCTGCTGCACTGTCATGCGGGCATCTCGCGCAGCGCCACCATCGCCATAGCGTACGTCATGCGGCACAAGGCGCTCTCGCTGCTGGAGGCCTACAAGCTGGTGAAAGTGGCACGACCCATCATCTCGCCCAACTTAAACTTCATGGGACAGCTGCTGGAGCTGGAGCAGAGCCTGCGCAAGAGCGGCGTATTGGCACCAGCCTCGCCGCACAGCGCCCCCACATCGGCCGGCTCCACGGCGGGATCTCCGGTATCCCATTCTAGTCAACTGGTGGAGCAGCCCGAGCGGGAGCGGGAGGAGGAAGAGGAGCTGCACCAGCAGCGCAAGTCCAAGTCGGACAGCGAGGCCATGGACGAGGATGTGTACGACTATGACGACGTGGACAGCGGCGCCGGTAGCTTTGCGGGCAGCAACTGCTCCTCGCGGCTCACCTCACCGCCCATTACGCCGGACGATGAGGCGCCTAGCACCTCGGCGGCGGCCACCGTCTCCGAACTGGACTCACCCTGCTCCTCCACTAGCAGCGGCATCTGCTCCCTGCTGTCCACAGCCTCCGCCTGCTCCGCATCGTCGTCGTCCGCCGCATCGCCGACGCGACAGTTGGCCCTCTTCAAGCGCAACTCCCCCGCCAAGCTCCGGCTCAATCTTGAGTCCAGCTACGCGCCCGCGCCCGCTGCTATACCAAAATCCATATCCTGCGTATCCGTAAACTTTGGCACACGGCATCCCACGGCCCCATCCACGCCCAGCTGTGAGGCGCTACCCCAGCAGCATTTGGTCATGCAGGATGCTCCCAAGAACACCAACAACAATAATCTGGCGGTGCCCGCGTCAAGGGACTGAGAACCGGAGCCGTACCGCCACCAAGCAGCTGTGAATAAACTGAAATTTATGTGTATACATTTGGGTGATGCAAATTGGGTATGGTATTCCCATACACCAACATCAGCATGGACGTGGGTTCGGACAACAGAACTGCGTCACGTCACCTGGAGACTGGAACATTTAAATTTTTGAATTTGAATTGTACATACACCGTACCTAAGGGATGTCTGCTCCTGGATGCCAGACGGAATACCAATTGGATTGTCAGATCGAAGACCTCATCTGACGTCCATCGATTGTTACTGTTAAGAGCTTTTGTAAATGTATTTCAAAACACCCCCCAACCCACAACAACAACAACAAACAACAACAAACAAAACTATGTAATCCAAAAGAACCAACTGGAATTGATTAGCAGGGGGATGGATCTGCTCTTGTGCAGGAACTATCATCAGTTGTTCAAGAGAAAAATGAAAACCTCGTATATGTTAATTTAGCTTAATTTATATCATAAAAAGCTCCACCTAGACTGTAAGCAAATCTTAACTATATCTACACACACACACACGCGCGCGCATACAATATATTACAACTTCACGTAGAACAATGAGAATCGGAAAACTATATTTCTGCTAACTTGCCACACAGACCCCCCAAAGCGTACTCCTCCCAATCAACCAAAAACCCACTCCCCCACTTGGCCATATTCACAAGCGAGAAAAATCGTATCAAAACTGTTATAAGTTTTATCAAACAGCTATAGCCACAGCACACCGCCCCACACCACACACATATTTAATGAATTCTTAAAGTGAGGAAAGTTTTTGTGTTTGTGTTTTCTAGTTTTAGTTATTTATATAAACCAAGAGCGTGAGATGAATTGTATGCAGTTTGATTGATTTGTATTAGGTCGTAAGTCTATTAGGCTAAGCTGCACCCGAAACGTGTGTTACCCGTGTGTTAAGTAAACGGAAATTATAAACATAACCAAACAATGCTGCTTTCCCTTATCTTTTTTTGAAATTTAAGCCGTACCGCCAAATGTCACGCCAGTGTTGGTCATCTTGTGATTATGCAGAGCGGACCCTGAAAAAAGTGCTGCCGTACTCGATTTTTGAGGCTAACAGGTCTGGTCGTACTCGTCAGTATATTTACGCTGTCAAACGATTGATAGTTGAGCCATCGATAGTTTTGAATGCTTTGAAAAAACATTCGATCGATATTATCGATACTATCGATAGTGCCCTCGATTGACACCTCTAACTCAAAACTTTTGAGCCAAAAGTTCCGTTTTAAAGTGGTTGTCGGTAAAAATATACATTGTAAACTGAAAGGTAACCAGATAAATGTTGGTCAGCAGCATTGAGAAATAAGTTAGCTGGAACACAGCCGTCGATAGCAGGCCGCAGAGATTTGTTCGCTTTCGCCACCGTCAACGCTACATTTGCCGCCATTTTGCCTCGCATACACATACAAATTTACCGTTTAAGCGCTGCATCAGCAAAATTCTGCAAAAGTGATAATTTCTCACGTGTTGGCTGGGCGCTGCATTTTCTCTCAAAATAAAACGAAGAGCTGTTTCCGAAATGTCAGAACTAGACTGGGATGAGCCAGATGCTGATCGGGCACCTGTAACTAACATGTATAACCGTGATAATAAGGACTTCCACGACAAGTACGAGCGCAGCGTGAGACGCGACGAAAACTCGCGTGGTCAGCGCGGCTACGGCGATCGAAATAGGGACAACCATGACGATTATGGACAAAGACGCCGCGAGCGCAGTGACAATGGTGGCGGAGGATTTGCTAAAAGCGCGGAGTACGCTCTCTCCGAGGTGATCAGTATTGGCGCAGACATGATTGGACGGATTATAGGCCGCGCTGGATCCAATGTGACTCGCATCCAAACAGATTTCGATGTGCGCGTCAACGTGGATAAGGGCGATTTAACTGTGAAGATCTTGGGCAATATCCAGAGGAACGTCAGCGATGCCGCCAATTACATACGCAATCAGATATCAAGCGATTCGGGAAATCGCGACAGGGACAGAGGCTCCCACGGTCGCGGCGATGAAGGAACATCTAGTTATGGAGGAGGCGGTGGATCCAGCTATGGCGGAGGAGGAGGAGGTGGATCCAGTTACGGAGCAGGCGGTGGTTCCAGCTATGGCGCAGGAGGTGGTTCTAGCTATGGCGCAGGTGGTGGTTCCAGCTATGGAGGTGGCGGTGGATCCGGCTATGGTCGGTATCGTACCGAACCTAGCAGCAGCTATGACGATGCCCCATCTAGTAATAATCAGGATGGCGACTTAACTGGTACCATCGATTGGGCCGGCCTTAACAAGGCCTCTGTAAGTGACTCATCCATAGCCTTTCCTTCTAAACCCAATTTAAAGACACCCAATTAATTATAGGAAAAAGCTGCAGCAGCGCGTTGGGCCAAACTTCCCCAATTGACAAAGAACTTTTACAAGGAGGCCCCTGAGGTGGCGAACCTAAGCGACGCGGAAGTGCAACGCCTGCACACGGAGAACAATAATACGACTGTTTCCCTTGTGTTTGAGCCGAAGGAGGGCGAAGCTGCCCCACCCATACCGAATCCAGTATGGAAATTCGAGCAGTGCTTTGCCGAATATCCCGATCTGCTGGGCGAAATCGAGAAGCAGGGCTTCCCCAAGCCCTCGCCCATTCAGTCGCAGGCGTGGCCCATTCTGCTGAAGGGTCATGATATGATTGGCATTGCCCAGACCGGCACAGGCAAGACGCTGGCCTTTCTGCTGCCCGGCATGATACACACCGAGTACCAAAGCATTCCCAGGGGTCAGCGTGGCGGCGCCAATGTCCTTGTGCTGGCGCCCACTCGCGAGCTAGCGCTCCAGATTGAAATGGAGGTGAAGAAGTATTCTTTCCGCGACATGAGGGCGTAAGTTTAAACGGCTTTTGAGTGAGAGATGTTGTGACGCATTTTGACTCCACCTTTTTAGGGTTTGCATTTATGGAGGCGGAAGTCGTCGCAATCAGATTTCGGATGTGGAGCGTGGAGCGGAGATTATCATCTGTACGCCCGGGCGTCTGAACGATTTGGTTCAGGCCAACGTCATAGACGTAAGCAGCATCACCTATCTGGTATTGGACGAAGCGGATCGTATGCTGGACATGGGCTTCGAGCCACAGATACGCAAGGTCTTGATGGACATTCGTCCCGATCGCCAGACCATTATGACATCGGCCACCTGGCCGCCTGGAGTGCGCCGTCTCGCCCAAAGCTACATGAACAATCCCATCCAGGTGTGCGTTGGTTCCCTCGATTTGGCAGCCACACACTCGGTGAAGCAGGTCATTGAGCTGCTGGAGGATGAGTCTGAGAAATACGGCATCATCAAAACCTTTGTCAACAACATGACAAAGACCGACAAAATAATCGTCTTCTGCGGCCGCAAGGCACGCGCCGACGATCTATCCAGTGACTTGACCCTGGACGGGTTCATGACCCAGTGCATACATGGCAGTCGCGATCAGAGTGACCGCGAACAGGCCATAGCCGACATTAAGTCGGGCGTGGTGCGTATTCTCATAGCCACCGATGTGGCCTCTCGTGGCCTGGATATCGAGGATATCAGGTAAGGCAGCACATGGGGAGCACTTTGCTGCAGCTTTCTAATCCCATTCCATTCCATCTTTGCAGTCATGTGATCAACTATGATTTCCCACGCAACATCGAGGAGTATGTGCACCGTGTGGGCCGTACGGGACGCGCTGGGCGAACCGGCACCTCCATAAGCTTTATCACTCGTTCGGACTGGGGAATGGCCCAAGAGCTGATTAACATTTTGCAGGAGGCTGACCAGGAAGTTCCTGAGCAGCTTCAAAACATGGCCAGACGTTTCAAGGCCATGAAGGAGCGCCGCGCTGCAGAAGGTGGTGGCGGTGGAGGAGGACGTAGCGGCGGTGGTGGTGGTGGCTATGGCGGCGGAGGTGGAGGCTATGGCGGCGGAGGTGGAGGCTATGGTGGTGGTGGTGGCCGCAGCGGCGGTGGAGGACGCGGTGGCGGGGGCGGTCGCTTCGATCGCTTTGAGTTTTGAATTATTTAACAAAAGCACAAAATTTCTAGTTTTAAGCAACACACTCTGTGAAGCACGCCACTGAGCTGCTGGAGACGAGACGTACAGCATCATTCACTAAACCCCCTTTGTCAAGAAGATGACAACGACCGACAGGATTATCGGTTCAACTATTTCCATTCGTATTATGCTGCCGATGCAGACAGACAACACTTCAAATGAGGCTTGGGTGCATATCAAGCAAAAGATTCATATGCTCAGAAGCGCCCAAAAAAAAAGAAGGTGGATAGTTTTAAGCGACTACAGCACATTGAGAAATGCCTTGAAATTAAGTTTGAACGTACTTAAGCCCAGTTTTCCCTTGTACCCAGCGGTATCTTTGTTACCCTTCGCTATTAAAGTTTAACCCCAAAATTTACGTTCAAGTTAGAAAATTGTTCGCTTTATTGAAAGCCTAATTGGTACCACCGGCATATTTCTCGAGCAGTTCCTGCTTGCGCTTGCGTAGGAGCGCCTCCTGCACATCCTGCTGCGTCGGCACGGGCACGTGGGCAGTGAATTTGGGCGCCAGCAGGCCATGTGGATCCTCCACAGCTGCCCTGGCCTTGGCATCTTCGGCAGCCTCGCGAGCAGGTCCCGAAAGTGGATAGATCTCATCTTCCTCCTCGTCGTCGTCGACAATGCGTCCGTCGCGAGCCATTTTCTCGCGCCACTCCTGAACTGCCTTTTGCAGGGCAACGCGTTCGATTCGCTCCTCCAGCGGAATGAGAACTCCGTCTTCGTCGTCGCGATAGCCATAGTATTCGGCATCGACGTCCTTCATCAGTTCGGCGCGGGATTTGCGAGGCGGCGGCGGTGGGTCCTGTTCGAAGAGTTCACGCACGCCAGGCAAATCTTTGGCGGCACCAAAGTATTTATAGCCACGATTGCCCGGCACCTCGCGACCCTCCGCATCAAACATCTTTGGTCCATAGCGTCGGTAGTGTGGTCCACCGAGCGACGAGATCTGGTTCTCCCAGTGACGCTTCTCGCGCAGCAGCTTGTTGATCTCATCGTTCAGATCACGTATCCGGAATTCGCCAAGACCGGCTGAAAGCAGAAGCCAAGCAACAATCAGCCGCCATTTTATGCGATGGAAATCGAATTAAATACCGTTCTGTATTTGTGCAACCTTCTTGGATATTTCACGTATAATCTCCAAGCGGAACTTCTCGCATCGGGGTAGATCGCCACATTCGGAGGCCAGGTACGGGCGGCGTTCCTTTTCGCCAGATTCCACTTCCTTGGCGGCCCGCCAACGTGCCAATGTGGTCCTGTCGGATTAGGGCCAAGAAACGTTAAAGATCGATTTAACTCATATTATTGAACACACTTACATTGCTTTCTCCGCATTTCTCGCCTAAAAGTACACAGTTTATACACATTTTATTAGAATTTCATGAAATAAATCGCCGACTTACCATTTTGTTTACTTTCTTGTTCTGCCGCTTTTGCCATTCGCAACGGATCAACACCTATTCGATATTGACATTCGATAGTTTTGGTCTAAACAATATATCTGATATATTTGTATATATATCCTATAATATAGTTATATTGTTAATATATTGTTAAAATGTATGATGGACGGTTATTTTTTTTTTTGTATTCTTTAGAAACATCTCAAATTTTAGCAGTACAATTGTTGGTATTTATTCTAAAAGTAGTATCGATATGACATCAACATTACACGGTTGCACTGTGACGTCACATTCCGTACACACTTTAGTTTTATGATTTTACCTATTTAGTTTGAACCTTATTTTGGTCCAATAGAAAAACTCATTGGCATTAGCCAATCTGATAGAAAATTGATTTATCAATCGGATAAAATTATATGTTCAGGTGCTGAGAGTTTTAGCTTTCTAATAATATTAAACCGAATCTCAAAATCTAGGAATATGATTTCTCATCTTGGACAACCAACTATTAACCCACTGTCGACCAGTGGGTATTTAAATACACACAACATTATGAAGCTTGAAGAATTTTAGCGCAGTGCAGGTGGAAATATTTGTTTATAAATAAAAAGGAAGGAGAATTTGCAAATATTATTATTTAACGGGGCCTGCCTCAATTGAAGGGGTTAAATAGGTTCTAAGTTCGCTTTATTCCTCGGTATTTTTACGGTATATTATAAAATTGTCAAAGGTATATTTCGGTGTATTTCTGAATGTTTAAATCCGCGGTCACACTGACGCCAACGCCATTTACGTTTTGGAAACCTTTTTTTGTCAAAAGAATTCGAATAATAAGCCCAATAAAACAGTGCAAATATGTTGGCACTCATAAACAGAATCCTGGACTGGTTCAAGAGCATCTTCTGGAAAGAGGAGATGGAACTGACGCTAGTGGGACTGCAGTTCTCGGGCAAGACAACGTTCGTCAATGTTATTGCAGTGAGTATTTGCATATGGGTGTGTTTCAGTGTGTGCGCCGTTTTTGCAACTGTGTGTGTGAGGGGTTGCTTGATTGCTTACGTTATGATGTAGGAGGCGGCGCTGAGGGGCAGAGAAAGCCGGAGACTATGACAATTCCATCAAATAATACAAACGAAATTAACCCCACGACTGACAAAAGAATCGCACAGAGAGAGAAGGAGAGAGCGAGCGAGCACAGACCCTCGCTCCCGGACGAGTGAGCGGTGAGCAATCACCATGAACTTGGCCCCAGGTCTTGGTGTTTGGTTATTGATTGCCTTTGTTTCTTCGCTGGCCGCCTTATCGGGCAGGCCAGCTTCTTCATTCGTTCACCATTGCATTAATTATTAACGCTGTGCTAACTGTTTTATTTTAGCGCTACATTTTATGTTCGCTCATAATCAATAAACGTTATACGCATGTTCGAAACAATGACGCATTATCAGCGTCCAGGGACCAGCTGACCCCCGCCCATTGTACCGGCTCTCCACTCTTCCACCTACTTACTGTACAATGTACAACCTACTCTCACTCTCCATTTGCGTGCTGATAAGTCGCGATCCAGATTTAAATATCAGCGGCAAAACGCAGTTACAACCACGATTCGAGTCAGCATTGGGGAGGAGGTGACTATGAGTCATGTAAATGTACCCGCATGCAATAAGCTTAGGTCTGGAATGCTTTGGGAGTTTTCCACTGCTTATCATGCTCATTTATAAATATTTAAGATCTGTTCCAGTAGCAGTAGCAGGCCCCGGCCGCTTCTCATTGAAAACCGTAGCGCGCTTTAAGGCATTTTTGTAAAAATGCTGTCCTAAAATGGTAGAAATTGGATACTAGTTCTCTGTAGACGTTCTCACTATTAATCACTAATTTCTGTCGTTGCAGTCCGGCCAATTTGCTGAGGATATGATACCCACAGTTGGCTTTAACATGCGAAAAATAACCCGAGGCAATGTAACCATCAAGGTCTGGGATATTGGCGGCCAGCCCCGTTTTCGTTCCATGTGGGAACGGTATTGTCGCGGCGTCAATGCGATTGTGTAAGCTAATCAACCTGATAATTGGATAATGGATACAAATTAAAAATATTATGTAATTGACAGCTATATGGTGGATGCGGCTGATCTGGATAAGCTGGAGGCCTCGAGGAACGAGCTGCACTCGCTGTTGGACAAGCCGCAGCTGGTCGGCATTCCAGTGCTCGTGTTGGGCAACAAACGTGATCTTCCAGGAGCGCTCGACGAGACTGGCCTCATTGAGCGAATGTAAGTTGACTGGCAGCAACAATATTATCAATCGGGCCCCCAAATTCATGTAATAAATTTCATTGTAGGAATCTATCGAGCATACAGGACCGTGAAATTTGCTGTTACAGTATTTCGTGTAAGGAAAAGGACAACATTGACATAACGCTGCAGTGGTTAATTCAACATTCGAAAAGCCAAAGTCGTTAGATAATTAACTAACAACCCACACAAACCTACACAAATGCATCACACACTCACAAACACAAAAACATAGGCACTGTATCTCTCACACAGAACAACTATATATATATATACGAAAAACCTATATATTAATGATTTGCAGAGTGATGATGAAAACGAGAAATGGTTTGGAGTAGTGAATCGATTGAGAATGTTTCCAAAATGCAACAGAAATCTAAACTTACACCCCACACACAGTAATAACTATGCCTTGATGATCTGTTTTTGTACGAATGTCTGCATATATGTATGTTTTTGTAATTGTCCTGCTTACACTGTGTTTTCCCTGTAGGAATTCTAGAGTGTAGAGTCGCGGCAGTGTTTCGGTGCTTTGTTTGTCTCGAAGCGTTTCGCAAATCGAATAAATGCTTTATCGAACTCTGTGTGAATCGTTAGTACTGTTAGTTAGTCCATGCATACACATAAACAAGCAACACACTCGCATAAACTATGCACTTCATGCTGGCTTGATCGAGCAACTCTCCAATCCCCTCAATCGCCATGTGCCCTTGTCCCCTGTTCATGGCGTCTCTTCTGATTTCGTTGTCTGTGTTCGCGTTTAGTTAGACTTATGTTTTAGCGTTTATTGGTGTGATCATATGAATATTATTATTTTTTTATAATTTTTTTATAAAAAATATATTTACATTTCGCTTATTATTTATGAATTGAATTCTTGCTTAGCGAAAACAAACAAAAGGAACACTACAACTGAAACCAATAGTAAAAACAAATTAACAGAGGATAAACTAAAAATTATTATTAAAGCGTTTTAAACTAAATATAAACTTATATGTACGTGAAATCAACTAAAGTATGGAAAAGTCATAGTTAAAGAAATTCGAATGCTGTAGCCCCCCCGGGAAGAAAGTTCATTGTAAGATATGCAAAACAAAACGAACGAAACAAAATCGAAATTGTTGAGTTTAACTAGTGGCAGCAGTCAAACCCAAACCCAAACCCAAACAAAAATCCAAATACAAAACAGAAACCAAATCGAAGTCCTTAGGCCAGCCTTGTCACACGCTTTTTTGTATACTCATTAACATTCACCTAGTTAATTACGATAATTTATATGAAACAGTTATGCAAATTATAAGCTACTCGTACAATAACCAAATTGAAAACTGATAAAAAAAAAAAACCAAACTGGAAGCGAGCAAGGCATACCAACAACAACACAACAGACAAAAAAACCAATAAAGACAAATTATAAAAACATTAGAATAACCCATGAAAATCTCATAAATTACATAAAACGAGTGAAATCAAATCAAATATTCCAAACACCGGTTCGAATATAATTTATTGAGGACAAAAGACAAGTGGCTGGCCACCCAAACGGAGCAGTCGCAACAGCTTACCAATTGATAGATGCGCCCAGTCCTATGAACGCATAAATATTGGTAAGGAGAACAGAGCAGCAGCAGCAGTCCAAAAGGAATGGGAATGAGAGTGTGAGTGCGAGTGCGAGCCCTTGGCTAATTAGAAATTCTGTGTGCAGAATCAAGGCAGTTGCTACCGGAGGCTAGCACCAGCATGTGCGTGTGTGTGTGGCAGAGGGACATGGACAAACGTTCCTGGAATACGTGTCAAGCACGAGCCGTCCGTGAGTCATGATCAAATATTCTCATGCCTCGTCCCGGGCTTCCTGCTTCCTTTTGGCCGCCGTCTGGGGGTACACGCATCCCGCCTCCCAGAGCTCCCTCGGCAAGTTTGTTGCCTCAGTCTTTTCTTTGCTGTGTCGCTTCATATTTCAAATTGCGTTAATTACACTTTTAAATGCTGGAAATTAACATTGCCCCCCGCCCCAGCGATAAGCATCTCTCGTCGCGGCCATTTGCCACAAGCCAAACATTCGGCTCGGCCATAACTCGAAGCGAATCCCCCCCAAAAAGAAACCAAAACTAACGACGTGCTCCTAAATTTTCATATAAACAAAAACTAAATTAAATACAAGTAAAAAGGCAAGAGTAGCTTATCCGACTAGAGGATACCCCGCTACTCGGTTTTTGCCCCAAAAGTTTTGGTGTATAAAAAGAAAGGTCAAAACATATACAAACATTACGCATTCCCTCAGCCTAAATGTCGTATATTTTCGAGGTTTATATCTAGATACAGTGTGTCTCATAGCTTTAAGCTAATGGAGGAAGCTTCCTTAAAGCAGACCAAATTTAAGAGCTTTATCTAAGCGCCAAAAACTCTTTTCCAATCATTTCTTTTATTTTCCAAATTTGGTGCCTAATTTCAGATTTATTTATAGTTTTGTCTTACAGTTGTGTTACGCAGTGTAGTATGCCTGTAAAATATAAAAATTCTTTGCTGCTGGTGCGGCGCCGCAGGGGCCAGATTCGAGCTTAGTTCGTTCTGCTTAATTTTAAGCGATTTGTGCGACTTGTGCTGATTATATAATGACATATAAAACATGCCCAAACAACATTTAAATTTTTTACTTTTTTACTTTTTGTTTCTTGTGTTTATATATGTATATGTATGTTTTTTTTGCAAACCACATTAAGCCAAAAGCATTCATTTGTATGCGACACAGTTGGCATCATCGTGACTTCTTTGATGAAAAGCCGTCACAAAATGCGCAAAATAAAATAAAAATAAAAAAAATGGTGAACAGAATGAGCGAACAATAAATAAAAACTAGGCGGGGTGTTGACCATAAATATGTAAAGAGATAACATATTATTTATTGATTGAACTGCAAAAGGGAAAAACTTGGGATTAACTATGAGAACTCTAGACGATTCAAAGAGTGGAAAATAATAGGCTAGTAATCTTTTCCACCACTCTGCAACTTAGAAATTTAAGATGAAACTTCAGCAGCACAGAGATCTATATTTATTCCTCTATATTTTGGTGCATTTCCCAACCCCCAACCCCGCTAAAACCCAACGATCTTTTTTTTTTGCTTTGGCCAAATTATGCTTAAATATATTTTAATTGAAAGCCCCCACAATGGGGACTGCACGAGGCCACCAAAAGTGTGTCTGGCCCCCAAACATGCTGTGCCACCTGAAAAGTTCCTGGAAATGTAGCGAAAAAAACAACAATAAAACAAAAACAAAAACAAGGAGAACGAGCAGAGAAAGAGCCCCAACCAGAAACAATAACCAGGCAGTAGGGGATACTGGCCGGGGGGGCACTGGGGCTAGTAGCTCTGGAGCAGGCATAAAGTTCAAACCTTAACAAGATGAAACAAAAGGCTGTCTGGCAAAATGCTCTACCGCGTACTCGCCAGACTCGTGGGCAACAGTTTTCATGCTTGGCTTTTACCTCTCTCTCCTGCTCTCTATCTCTCTCTCTCACTCTGTCTCTCTGTCGTTTCTCTACACATCCCCGTGCCCGTTCCCTAGCCTCAACAGCCAGTACTGTCAGTAGCAGGATGCCATGGAGACGAAGACAGGAACAGAAACAGACGACCGAGACGAAGACGGAGCCAGAGGCAGAGACAGAGACAGCGACAGCGATGGAGCCCGAGACGACGACAACTTGGCTGACAACAAGGCGAATGCAAATAAGTTCTGTCTCCGCTCATTTCTGCTGAATTTGCTCAGCTCCAACTGCTGATTTCCACCTTCACCTTCGCGTGCAGTCCGTTCTGGTCCTGGTCCCTGGTCCTACGCTGACTGGGTCTTCGGTCTTTGTCTTTGGCTTGATTTATCTGGCATTTTATTGGCCAGCGCCATTTGCTTTCCAGTGCTCGTTGCTTGCTGTTCGGCCTAGACCATAATTTACGCATCTTTGCCACCTTTTTTGGGCCCTGCACTGGACTAATAAAGTTCTCTCAGGTGTGAACAGCCATCCACTCAGCTCACTCGCCATCCCATCCACATGGCCGCGGTCGGGGCACACAGCTTAATTGATGACAACATCTTGGAATTTTCGCTGGTATTCCAGCAACTGAAGTTGTCTGGTTGTTCTGTTCGCCTGTCCGACAGAAGACTCCTTCCTTCTGCCTGGGGGCCCAGCTGTTGTCGTCTTTGGCTAACTGAAATCAGTTAAATAATGAAACATTTGCACGATACTGAGGGGAATCGGAATCGAAATCGTATCGAGCGCGGGCTTAAGCCTGTTGCCCGTTGCCTGATGCCTGTGCCTGGCCTGGGTAGCAGGATAGGGATGCAACAACAGCAACAACAATCAGCACAATCCACAGTTGTATGGTGCTACATATCGTACAAGATTTCCGGGAATTGAAAACTGCTAAAAATCGTGTTTGATTTTATACGTTTGCTGTTGTTGCTGTCCTCTCCTTATGCATGCAACCACAACCGCAACCGCAGCGAGGAGTGTAGTGTGGTGTGGCATGGGGCAGGAGAGATACCTGCAGCAGCAGCAGCAGCATCTACGATACGCGTCGTGGTTCAACATGCAATCGCAACAAACGAAAGCAGCTTGTTAACTAATTAAAACCAAAATATATGCAAATCAAAGGCCACAAAGCAGAGATACCCCAAAAACCCAGAAGCCAAAACCCAGAAGGAACCCTGAAAGGAGTCGCCCTCCGACTGCCGCTTCCTTATCCCCCGATTTGGAGCTACCGTTTTGGATTCTGCTCTGATCTGCTCTGCTCTGTTCTGTTTTTTTCGTTTTTCTTTTTCGGGGGGCAATTAAGTGAGTCGAAGGAGTCTGCCATAACTAAATAGCACAAAGAGCATTGTGCAAAAATTAATTGCAACATTTTGAGCAGGCACCCACAACAACAACCCCCGACCGCAGCCCTCCTGCCTCCCTTGCTGATCCTGCCCCAAATGCAATCAATTTCGAATGGATTTCGACCGAAGCAATCGAATGCGGATTTACGAGTTGCCTGGCCTGCATTTTGCCTTTTCAAGCCGGCCATTTGGCCCATTGTCGAGTGTCCCCCAGGGCTGGCTGCCTTCCAGCCTGATGATGGTGGGTGACCAGACCCATCTCCATCGTCGTCGTCGCCGTCGCCGTCGTTGTCGTCGTGGTCTTGTGTCTTCTGCTTAGGTGCGGACATATGTAAAACAAGCCATGAAACAACCAGCAGAGCAGCAGCACCAGGATTCTCATTCGCATTCGGAAGATTCGGAAGTGAAATTTATTTTGCATATTCGCCCCAAAAGCCATTGTCTTTTTTTTGTTTCGGTCCAGGAGGGATCTCTGCACTCTGTGGGGTCACCGGCAAGTGCCTGCTCCTGGGAAACTTTTAGCTCTTTGCATATATCAGGGAGGTAGGACCAGAGCAGACCAGAGCAGAGGACAGCCCTCTCGATTGTCACTGGGAAATTATCCAATTTTGTGGTTTGCATTCAAATTGAGCAGCAGCGGCTGTCAATTTACAAAAGGCCCAGAGACTCCAGAGTAGCTATTGGTGGCAGAGAGGACAGCAGACAGCAGACACAGAAACAGACACAGACACAGACCCACAGCCCGAGAGCCCGAGAGCCAGAGCCAGACGAGTAGCTGTCATGTTGATGAATGCAATTGGCAATTGCCCTCAGCTTTCGGTGTGGTCCCTCGGCTTAGCCCGCGACGCTGCTCTGTGGGTATTGGAGGGGGGGATAGAATGTAGTATGGAGACCATCAAAATCATAATCGCGATCTCTGCCCGATCCCGATTTCGAACCCTTTTATTACTCGCTTCCGGATATCCAGGGCCATTAAATGTGCCCTGCCAACGCCGTTTATTAATTGCATCAAGATCAGGGCCACAGCCGACCAGCCGATCAGCCGCAAGCTCAGTGAAGTAAAAAAGTAACAAAAAAAAACGAAACAGAAACAGAAACAGAATTTTGATAAGAAATTTCACTAATGAGTATTTACCTTTTGGGAATAACTCTGGGATTGGGCAATGCTTTTTTAGGGTTAAACGAACGTGAAGTTTAACGGGGCGTATGCTTAATGCTAGATTAGTATCGCGAATTTCTTGTGCGCTGAACTTAACGGCTGATCGCTCATAAAATTAATCAAGCTGCTTTAGGCTACTTTATAAGTTTTGCAGCATTTTACATTGTGCGCCGCGATGCCCTCACTTTTGAGCGAATTTTTCGCTGTTAAATGGAAGGCAGAATATTATTATTATATTTAACACTCAATAAAAACTGTGAGAAATTGCAGGCTGTCTAAATAGTTTCTTTAGCCATTAAATAATAATTTACTGAACTCAATCAAAGCAATGAATTATTTCAGATTAAAGCAAAAATCCAACTCAAAAATAGAGCATTAAAAATTCGATTTTAATGGCTTAATATCTGTGACTTGTTTCGAAATTGTTGTTAATATTTTCACATACTTGTACTCATACTTTGGTGGGATTTCCTTTCCCTTTGCTGGGGGATACACGCTCGCGGTTAACAAATTGCTTTTGTTATCGCCAATTTCGATGCAGAGCGAGTTGAATGCACTCTGCTGTGCGACTCTTTGGCACTGCCACTGCCACACCACTCCACCTCTGCGGCCACACACTCGAGGACTCTGTGTGTGTGCAACTCCTTGGCTGGCACTCACGTACACACTCAAGTACGAGTCAACCCGGGCGGTCGGTTGGTGGTCGCTTGGTCGCTCGCTTGAGCCATTTGTTACATTATAATATAATATAATAAATTTCATCCGCAGCTAGACAAACAGAAGAGTTGTGCAGAAGACAAATAAATAATGCATTTGGTCATAAATATCCTGGTTTGTCGCCTGATTGACGCCTGACGTTTGTCATGGGCCGGCTCCATTTGCATTGGGTTCATTGGAAAATGTCAATTTTAATTGAATTTGCACTGACTGACGAAAGGCTTTTGGCTGCGGCCAAACTCCGATTTATGTCTTCTCAGCGTTTCGTAATAAACATGTCAGACCCAATCCTCAGTCCACAATCCTCAATCCGCAATCCCCAATCCCAGTCTCCGAACTCAGCCTCAGTTTCGATCTCTGTCTCAGAGCCAACTTTGGACCAACTAATTTGAGCCGCTAGCTGGGAACAGTTTTCTCAGACACACACACAGACACACACCCATACGGATACCGATACAGATGAACAGGATCACTGGGGGGAGGACTGGGGTAAAAACCTGCTTTGGCAGCCAAGTGCTGGAGGCTGCTGTGGCTGCTGCAACTTGTCCCCTCGCCTGCACCACTTGCACCAATCCCAGACGCTAGCTTAATGCCATAATTTATGCGCACGACTCGCATTGGGATTGTGGCTCCGCCTTTGGGCCAATCAGCGGTGGCTGACTGCTTGGCCATGTCTAGGGCTGGCTAACAATATCCGCTATCCGCTAGCTGCGAAATATCCGCAACTAGCATTTACATGCCAAATATTAAATATTCGCGGAGTTGGCACATGAATACAAGTGGCAGCTAAACAATATTAATTATTCAAATGCAGAAGATGCAGAAGAATTTATTTTAAAATTCAATAGTAGATGCCTTGCCGGGGTAGACTTTTCCCTTAGAGGAAAGTCAAGTTCAAGCATGAAAAGATTCAGCAAAAACTTAGCAATTGTAATAATCGGAATCTACACTGCACTACAGTACACTAGAATATAAATATAATAAATATATAAATATAATATACAAAATAAAGTTCTGAAGACCTTTCTTCATCTGTGAACTCTAAACCCTCTACAGTCTTAGCCTTTGGACATTCGAGCATTTCAAACCCCATAACAATCTTCTTTGGGTCTCCCTTGCTCGCTCTGCCTGTGCAGGAAAACATGAATTACACATTTCTTCAGTTCTGGAATCGAATTCGACTCGGCTGTGAATCGCACCTGCCTGGGTAACCTGCGGCCACAGGATGAAGCAATAAAAATGCAGCGCGTGCCAAGTATTCCAGAAAAAAGGGAAAACAGAAAACATAAACCGCCAAAAAATGAACACAGGAAAACTGAGAAACAGAAAGTGCAAGGTGCAAGCCGCCGAGTGGCAAGAGCCGCCTGAGGCATCAAATGTGGGAATGGGAACTGAACTGTGTGGCACATCAGTAAATTGAATTACCGGGGGCTAAGCTGAAAGGCAAACCCAAAATGCATACCCTCAAAAAAATAAAAGAGACGAGCAGAGGCAGAGAAACAATTCTAGGCGGATTAATGCCGTTTCTCGTTTTGCCGCTTGAGTGACGGAAACCGCAACACTGAAAATTTGTTGGCAATTGTCGGATTTTGAAATTTGTCCAAAGATTTAATGCCTCAATGGATAAACACACACACACACACTCACATTCGAAACCGATCTGATGCGATCTGATGTCGGCTGAGCGATTGCTTTGTCAATTGCCAATTGATCTTTTGGGCCAATTGATCCGCTTTCGTTTCGCTTTCAATTTCATTGGATGGGATTTTTTTTCTGCTATTTGTACATTGTACATATGCTGGGGTGCGTGCTACAGAAAGATTAAAACACAAAAAAAAAACAGTTAAATCAATAAATTTCAAATGCATTTCCAATGCAAATTCTGCAGCCATTATTCATCACGATATGCCATCTAAATCGGCTTTTAATTGTGAGCATTAATTAGTCGGTCGGTTAGTGATGGCTGTGTGCCGTGCGATAAAGATAAACACTTGACTTACATGCACTGCCCACTAGCACAAATACAAATACACTTAATTATGGCTTAGAGCCCGTTTTGGCCATAAACAACGCACAAAAATTGATTCTTTGCCATGGCAAACTTTATGGATGGACACTCGTAAAAAATCGCATCAAATCAGGCAAAATTATTGAGAAAGAGTAAACTAAGCCGGAATGGTGATGGGCGGTGGGGTGGTGAATCCTCAGAGCTTCGGCACGTGTAAATAAATTGCTTTCCAATGAGTCGAAACCCTTCCACTTGACCTGACCATTGGCCATCTTTATCAGTGGTCCGGGCCGGCCAGCAGCGAGCTAGCCCGAAAGGGTTACCCCTAATCCCTGGCAATAAAATACAATTTTGCCCCAGCCAGAGAGAGAATATATGTGTCTCCCGCTGCCCGCTTAAGCTCGCTGGGTGGGTGAGTGGGTGGGAATATCTTCTCGGAAGCTGTTCCTAGCTGTTGTTTAAATAAGAATTGAACTGTGAAGAAACGATGCGAATGACGTTTACTTTTTATGTTTGTTTATCGCTGAAACCGAAAGCTGGCCACTCGCCGCTCGGACACTCTCTACTTCAGTGCTTTCCGCCCTCCCACCATAAATCCGTTTACTTATTTGCTTCTTTGCGTTGTTAAAGGATGGGATTTTGTTTTATTTTATGGATTTATGTTGGTTGCCTTTTGGCAAATTTGACTTGCCTCTGGGGCCAATCATTCAACTGTGTAATTGGCTTTGAAATGTGCATTTGTTCGCCTAATTTCTGCGTGTGCTTAGAGTTTGAGTTCTGTTCGATATAATGGCTGCAGAACTGTAAAGCTTAGAGTTCTCGCTGCTGATGACCATCGCGTGAGACCAGAGACAGAGAGAGGGAGAGAGACAAGTAGCCAAGTTAGTGCTCTCTGCTTTTATGGCTTATTACTGGCCTAATTGAGGCCATTGTCATTCCGGCTCTTTGGCAGATCTTTGCTGCTTGCAGCTTGCATGTCTCCTGTGCGGCAGGGTTCGGGTTCACTCGCCCACTTAATTGTCATTTTCAGAGTGTATGTGTGTAGGGTCTGTGTGTAGGGTCTGTGTGTAGGGTCTGTGTGTGTGTTTGGCGAATGACAGACAGCATTTTGGGTGCTGAAATGCTCGAGTTGCACGTGAGGCGACAATTATGCAGTACCATTTCACCATGCAACATGTTGCAGAGAATTCAAATGTTGCCAGGCCCTGTGTGAAAGAGTTGTCTCAGCTGAGAATCACATGAATTAGAGATAGTTGGAGTGATTATGTAAGCACAGCTTGGGCCTAATACCTGTTATAAAAGATGTATGCGTGATAGCTGAACAGTTTGATATGAAAGCTTACAAATAACATGGATTACTGATGAGTTTTAAGCAGGCATTGCTAACCATATGTCATTTAGCTCTTGTGGCAAAAAAAAACCAGAGAAATTATACGAATTGTTGGAGAATTGAAGCATAACCCATTTGTGATAAGCAAATAATATTTTCAGAGTATAATTCTAGACTAAATGTTGCTACAAATTACACAATTTACGCTCTATTAAATAATAGTTTCGTACACTCTATTAAAAAATACATTTGCTAATTCCTTTAAAGAAATTTCTTTCCCTAGAATTCCTTTTAGAATTCCCTCAGAATCCTTCATTAACCATCAAAGTTACACAGCAGCTATAAATGTGTTTTAATATAATAAACCAACATTTGTTTAGGCAAGAAAATAAACAATATAATCGAAATATATTCTAATTAAAAATAACATGTAATAAAATGTAAAATGTTCGGGTTTGATCTAACCTTGACTCTTCTTTTCCCTCGACTCTCTTAGATCTTGTTTGTGACCTGTCTCAAAGTGGCATAATTACATGTTCCGATGACAAATGCCCCAGGCCCCAAAGGGGACTGACTGCGTTCATTAGGGATTGTCGCTGGAGTGGGCGAGCGGCGTGGAATGTCCGTGTGTGGGGGAAGGTATAGCAGGGCTCTCGCTGCAACCGAAGGAATGCTGCACGAATGCGCGCGATTAACTAGCCAAAGGAATGACCAAAAAAAAAAAAAAAGTAGAGAAAAGAGAATAGAGAGAGAGAGAGAGAGGGAACGTACCCTGCCTGTCCCGGTTGCAGCCACAATTGCATTTTTGGTTACATTTCGCTCACGTTTCGGCTGCAATTAAAACCGAACGAAAGGGAACCACAAGCGAACAGCGGCAACGGCAGAGGTAGGCGAGGAGGTAGCGGCGGGCCCCGCCGCACCGCGCTTAGCCAACTATGAAGATTCAGATAAGCGTCTCATTTTCCTAGCAGCTTGTCCAGGGTCCACCTCGGGCCCAGGTCCATGGTCAGTCCCAGTCCCAGTGCCAGTGCCTGGTCCGGGCCTCGGGACTGCTTTTGGTCAGTTCTCGTTTTGTGTTCTTCACGTTTTCCATTTCATTTCATTTCGTGTGGCACAGGGGCGTGTTGCAACAGTACACAAAAAATTGTCGCCTCAAGTGAGATGTGGGGAGGCGGTTATAAAAGGAGACAGAGAGAGAGAGAGAAGGAGAAATAGTGAGTGGAGGGGTAAAGACCTTGAGTGCCCTACACTTGCATTGAAATTCCAACAAAATGCAACCAAAAAATGTACGAGGGTGTAGGCATATGACTCGCTCTCCTCTTTGTTCCCCCTCCCCCCCTTCGCACTCTTTATCACTTATTCTCCTAGCGTACCTCGGAATTCAAATTTATTTGCATTAATGTCATTTTAAATGTTTCCAAACTGCTGTTGCTGTCTGTTTTAACAAAAGTTTTTAATTAAAAAACCATTTCGAACCGGTCTAAAGTGGAGTGAGGGTGCTGGTGGTGGTGGGGGGCTGGCACTGCTCGACTGCAGATACATTTACAAATTGCCCAAAAACGGCCACAACCAATCAAAACTGATCCTCATTCGTGGTCGTGGTCGTTTGTAATGATTGCAAACACTATCTGGCCATGTTGATCTCTGTCTTTGTGGCTCGCTCTCTGCCCTGCCCCCCTTAGCCGTTTGGCTGTTGGCAAAAAAAGAAAATGCTTTTCCAGAGAATTTCCCCCAGATCATGACTGTGGGGCCCGCGAACTGCGAAACTGCATAGAATTTCAAACATAATCGCAGCGAGTGAGCGAGCGGGCGACTAACAAACCAGCAAACAAGGCGAAAACAACACAAAACTGCAAGTTGCAACTTGCAACAGGCACAGAACCAGCAACAACAAACAAACAAAGAGCGGCAAAGGTATCATCATAATCATAATGCGCATAAGCCGCCTGCCCGCCTGCCTGCCTGCCCTGTCTACCCGGCCAGTGGTTGGCAGATGTGCGATGGGAGATGGGGAGAGTAGGTTGGGTCCGGGAATTCATTCCAACGAATTCGCAATTCTGCGAAATCAAATTGCACAAATATTTCTCTTATGCAATGCACCAGGGATGGCGGAGAAGGCGGCGGCGAGCAGAATAGAGCGGCAGATCCCCCAGCTGGAGCACTAACTAAGTAACTAAGCCTTAGTCTCGGCACAGCTCAGCTCCGGCGGCTGCTGCTGGGCTGCTGCTGCTACGCCAATGGTGGCCATTGTTAGACGCAAACGCAGATGCAGGCGCAGACACAGCGACACCACACAGCCAGAGATGGTCGCCATGGAGCAGCTTTGGTAATTTTCTGGTTTACACGTTGCATAAAATTATGCACAAACAAAATAATATTTTGCATTAAAAATAACAAAAAGAGCAAAAAATTGAGCCGCCCCCGGGTGGACTCGAACCACCAACCTTTCGGTTAACAGCCGAACGCGCTAACCAATTGCGCCACGGAGGCCGATGTGAAACGTTCGCCTAAATATAAATCTAAAAATCAGAAATCAGATTAGATTTGCCTGACTAAAACATTTCATTTAAAAGTATCAAAGATAAGTGGCCATAAATAATACAAATATTATTGATTGTGTTTGTTGATAAGTCAATACATAGAAATTTGCACTTTTTTTACCTTAGAGAACCCTGGCCACTTCTGATGATCGTATTCACTCTACGAGCACCTCACTGTAATATTCATTTGAAAGCAAAACTAGTTTTATTTTTTATTTTTATGAACAGAACTGAAATATTCATGTTTTGTTGTTGTTGCTGGGACATTTGCATATCATTATTGAAATACAAAATATTTTCCACGCAGACAGCGACTAGAAGATTGAATTTCAACGTTTCAACTTGCTAAGCATAATTATTTGTGAAATATGTAACAAAACACACACGATTTCAGTGGGTAATATACGAGAAATATATGTAAATCGTTTATCAATCTATTTTGTATAGTTATTGCATGGAATTCTGCTATAAATTTGATCTACTTATCTGGAGATTTTAATCTACAAATTTTATGTAGATTTGACATCTATTGACAGATTTGATTTGACTGGAATACACTCGTATATTCTGTGATTTCTCTGTGGAAACGATTTCTGGCAGACATCGCAATCTTACAGTTCCGTGTAAACATTTTGAGCGTCTGGCAGTCTCCCGTGAACGTGATAAGCCCAAATCAACCGCATCATCATCATCATTGCCGTCGTCGTCGTCGTTGTCGTCGTCGTGGTGGCTGCCGTTGTCGTTCCTGTTGTTGTTCCTCTTGTTGTGGCAGTTGGGCCCAAACCTCGACTCAGCCAGGCCAATCGGCATCGCAGCCCATGGAATTACAGCATCTCTAATCTCTCGACAATTGTGGGCGCGCACACCGAGAGCGCAGCGCGAAATCATGCGAAGAGGAAATGCAATCGCAAGATGCAACTGCAACTGCAGCAGAAGGAGCCTGCAAGCAGAGGGCGGCGGCCGATCAGTAGGAGTTGCATTGAAAGGGGGGGCGGGGCGGTAGCGGTAGGTGGTTGCAGACCCCAAGCAGTCTGCTAAGGTCTCTTAATGCACCCAATGTCTGTGCCTGTGACTGGGTCTGGGTTTTTTGTTTCCTCTCTGCTTTTCTTTTTGGCCATGACCATGTCCTAAGCCCCCTGTCCCCGTGGTCCCGTGCTCCCTGATCGTGTCTCTGGCACTTCTAACTCCAGAGAATTCCTTTAAATGGTTTTGGCAACAATTTCTGCCGAGTTCTTTAGGTTTTGTGCATTTTTTTTGGTTGCCGTGGAGGCCAGCAAATGAATCATACCAGCTGAGCATGGAGGTGCTCGCCTCCTCCCTGCTGTGGCGTCGAGTGCTGAGTCGAGTCGCAGTCCCAGTCGCAGTCCCAGTCCTGGCCAGTCGAGTCCCCGCACACTGATAGAGAGGAGGAGGCGGCCAGACCTGCCTGCACAAGATGTGTGAATTTTTGTTTTTGTTTCTGGCCAAACAGGGACGGCCCCAGCTCCGGCTGTGGCGAAAAGAGTGAAAATTTATTGAGCTGTGGGCGCGCATTATTCATGCACTGCATCGAGGCAGAGCCAGGCCAGAGCCAGAAAGCCAGAGCGATTCCAGGCAAGGTCCCAAAAGTAGGCGACACCGGGCCGTGCCATGCCAAGCCGAGTCGAGCTTGGGGACTTAACAGTCGCCGTCGCCGTCAGTTTGGGTTAACAGGTTAATGTTGTCCACGGGTCCAAAAAGAGAGACTTGAACAGCAACGAAAAAAACTAAGTATATCGTATAAAACTATGCACTGCCATTGTTTCACATGCCTCACGGGGCTGGGGCCTGGACTGCACTGCATCCGTGACCAGATCGAACCACTTATCGCCTGTCAAATGCCATCGATGATGTTGTTGTCCCCCCTCTGTCCACTGTCCACTGTCTACTGTCAAATCCCCCGGCTAATGATGATGATGATGAAGACGAAAGTAGAGTTTCGCTGCTGGAATGCGGACTTGCACCGCAATTGTATGTTCAATTAGCCCCAGCAGCAGCAGGCAGGGATCAAGAAGTGTTGCCTGCTTATCACCTTGACTCTGGTAATTACACAAGAAATGATGTTGCGACCAATAATTCGTTTTGGCACAATTCTGGGAAACTTAAATTTATGCCTCTCCCTCTCTCTCTCTCTCTCTGTGTGTGGATGTGCCTCCTCCTCCTCCTCCCCCTACTGCTTCTCTACAGAGAACCCATGCTCAGGGCGCATTTATCGGGCAGCATCAATAAATTCTCGCAGCCCAAGCAGAAGCCCAGCAAGCAGAACACAACACAACAGAACAGAACAGATCGGATCCGATCCGAACAGCAATCGCAGGTCTCAACATTTCATAATATTTACAATAAACATGCAACTGTGTGCAGCCGAGGCACACTGGGGGGAATAAAACCAAGAAATTCGTTTTCGAATTTAATTTTCAGAGCTCTGCAGTGCTGAGAAATTTAATGTTGCTGCGGTGTGTTTATGATTTTTCTCAGTGTAGTCCGGCTGTCCGCTCAAAGGAAGCTGCAACACGGAGTGGCACGCCCCCGGACTGGGACTTCAGCACAGTTGCTGGCAACATTTAGCGCTTCATGTTGCGTGAAATTTGACACTTTTGCCCAAAGAGATGACGACACAAAATTTGCAGCGTGAGCTGGGCCAGACAGACAGGCAACATTTTGTGGCTGCCTGCTGCATGTTGCATGTGCTTTTTGTTTTTTTTATAGAGAATCCGTACCACTCGGGGGCTACCGAATTTATGTGCCTTTGTCATATTTGCCAGGCACTTCTTCTTCTGTCTCCTGTCTCCTTCTTGTTTTTGTGTCTTTTTCTTTTCTTTTTTTTTGCGTTTGTTTTGTTTTTTTTTTTTTTAACAATAATACACAAATATGGCCAGTGCCTGGTTGTCAACAACTAACCCAAAGGCCAGTTAACCTCTCCACAGCCACAGCCAGAGCCAGAGCCACAGCCATCTCCACAGTCATCTCCATCTTCAGGAGCAACTTGAGGTCCGGCAACGGGTACGGCTACGGCCTGGACTGGTCTGGAGTGTGGGGCTTAAAAGGCAGGCTCATTGCATGTGCCATGCAAAAACGCACACAATCAAGCGACAAATTGATCGCACTCCCAGATAGCGCCGGCTGGCCACAGTGGGGCATAACCATGAAACCATTAAGTAGTTTTGAAATAAATTTAGAAATGGTTGAGAAAACTTACAGCACATACTAAAAGAATCGCTTTTTAAAAGGTAAAGCTGCATTCTGGTTAAAAACTTCATCACCTCAGCTCCACTGTGCCTTCATTTTGTGCCCGGCACTGTTATGGTCGTAGGCCTACCTACACACACTCCCTCTTGGCAGCTCACCAGCTCCCTGCGCCATGATTCGGCCAGGCCAACGAGGTAACTAATATCTGTTGCAATTGCCAATGCCAATTTTCCTATTTAATATGCCACGAATTGACATGGGCCGTTGCCATTAAGCATTTGATATGACCAGGCCCAGAACCAGAACCAGAGCCGCAACTACAACAAGGACCAGGACCAGGCCTACAACCAGACTCAGGCAGGGCCATGTTTGGAGCTGGGAGTTGGACATGTGATGACATTGCATTGGCCAGATGCAGATGCAGTTACAGGCGCATTGGCAGTGCCAGT
Organism: Drosophila ambigua; assembly: GCA_018150905.1. NCBI lineage: Eukaryota > Metazoa > Arthropoda > Insecta > Diptera > Drosophilidae > Drosophila > Drosophila ambigua. Next base: position 2,279,705 of record JAECWS010000086.1, read on the forward strand.
GGCAGTGGCAGTGGCCGATGCATGCCTAATTTAATCAAATTAGCTGAGAACTGTAATGGAATGAGATTGTTTGGGGCAGGCAGGCAGGCAGCAGGAAGAAGCAGAAGCTCATTTGGTTAATCAGTTGATTTGTGTGTGTGTGTGGGGGCCCAGAGTAAATTATGACAAAGTTGCTGTGGCAAATGGGTAGCATATGGAGATCTGGCAATTTCTATAATTAATTTGCAGCACTCTCTATCGTCCCTATACTATCTCCATCTCCCCTCTCTCTCTGCCCCTCTCACTGTGCGAGAGTATCTGTTTGTGCAAGTGCAAATGCAATTTGTGCAATTTAATTTCATTAGAATAATTCTAATTAGAGCAATGAGTTGTAGCTGCTATCAGAGTCGAACCATCATCGTTGGGACTAAGCTGCAGCTAGTTCTGCTGCTGCTCCATGGTGCTGCATCTGTGTGCGTGTTCGTGTATCTGTGTGATAACTGAAATTTAATTGAAATTGCGGCAGGCTATTGTGGAAAATATTGAATGGAGAAGCAATTACATTTGCCAGTTGGCCGGGCATTGATGAGCTCTCTCTCGCTCTCTCGGTCGGCCAATGATAAATACGGCTAATGGAAATTGGCCCACAGATTATAATGTTTGTTTCCATCTAAATTGAATTGCAATCGAGGCACTCGCTCTCCTGTTCGTATTAAAATTCATTTAAATCGACTCCAATAGCACTCGCACCAGCACCAGCACTGGCACTCGCACTACCAATGCTAAAAGCTATTTCCAGGGACCTATCGCTGCTAATCATCTAAAGAAGTGTCCCTGTGTGTGCGTGCGTATCAGTGTGTGTGTGTGTCGCCATTGTTGGGTGCACATTTCCAATCAGATAAACACGCAGACCAAAACGCACGAACTGAAACAGAAACAGAGTCAGAGCTACGGATACAAAAGCAGAGAAAGGGCGGCATTCGGGAGAGTGGAGCAGGGCCAGGATAAAATGAGGAAATGGACATTGTCAAAGCAAGGAATGGGGAAACTCCTCCAGCATGTCCATCCCCAATCCCCAATCCGGCTCCCTATCGCTGTTGCCACTAATTAGTTAATGCATGACCAAATATTTGTTGCTGTCTTGGTCTCTGACCACGCAGCGAGGAGTCCATTGAGGCTCTTAGGCCACAACAGAAATGTTCAATCATAGATTTACTCAATACAATTAATTCCAATTTATTTGTTTATCGTTTATGGAGCACAGAATATTTCAGAATAGTTGGGATGGAGGGAGGGATTGAATCTGCAGATTGGATCTGAATTTTGACAGAAATGACTAGTTTTTCTTTATTTGAACTATGTTAGTTCTTTTATACTTTAACAGGATTACTTACAAAATTCTTTAAAATATAAAACATAAATATAAGACTTTTTGTTGTTTCTTCAAAAGGCTGGGATGAAAATGTCACGTACAACGCTATGAATTTAAATTGTACGTATTCAATATCAGGATGCATCATGTAACAATTTATTCATTTAAAATACTTCATGATCAGGTCTGGCCTTAAGCAGCCTCTGAAGCTGTTAAACTCATTTAACTCGGTTAACTCTTCATTTAAAAAAAAAAACCAAATAAAGTTAGGGCCGCATAATTTCCCCATTCTTGTCAGTTGGGTTGTTCCTGTGACTGTCGAAGCCCTACTAATTAGTTAATGCATGGGGCACCGAATAGCATTTGATGGGACCATCAGAGACAAGCGTTTCCCCCTAATACTCATCTAGCCAACCTGAAGCCCTTCCAACGGACCCAGCACCCAACCGAACCGAACCGAACCCATTGATTTATGCTCATATTTTGTGTGGTTTATTTATGTCGTTGGTGGCATGTTCTCCAACTGGTTTCAGATGGCGTGCCCCATTATCATCCCATGTCTGTGCCCCTTCCTCACTCTCTTTCTCTCTCTCTCTTTCTCTTTGTCTGTATGTCTGTCTGTGTGAATGGTTTCCCATTGGCTGGACATAGTTCCGGGCTTATCTGTGATGCTGATTAACTGATTTATATGGCTGGTCATTGCCTATGCATTGATCACCGCACTTGGCCAACTGATGGACTGGGGTAGAAGTTACTATTACAGTTAGTATAACTGTTACAATTGGCCCGTGACATATGTGAATTTCGTCTGTCTGTCTGTCTGTTGTGTTTTTGTGTGTGCGATGGGTCGGGGCGGGGGTAATTGCCAAGGCTCTGACTCGAATGACTTATTTTGTTTCAATTATATAGTAATTATATAGCAATTATACATAGTATGTGCCTTTTGTTTTGTTTTTGGGCAGCAACTTTGTCGGGCCGTAATGGCCGAGCCGACGGGGCTGTGCCTAGCACGCAGTGGTCATGTGATGCTGTCGAAACAAATGAATGTGGAATTTTACAGTAAATTTGCAATACAATTGTCGTATGCAGACACAGCGTTTCAGTATTGTAGGGCATTTTGGGGACATTGATTTGGTTTCCCACACAAAACTGATGGATTAAATATGTAGAACGTTTCCAAGAATTATTTTCTCTAATCGATTGGTTCATTTAGTCATCGTAGAATAATTCTAAATTGTATAAAAAAATTGTTAAAATACTTACATTGAGCTAGGGTTGCATTAATTTCCATATCGATCATCGACAAGGGTCAGCAATCGTTTTGAAATAATTTCCCTGCCTCTAAACATTTTTGTTTGGCTTGCAATACTTTCATTAACGCCCTGCACTGTCCACCCAGAGATATATGCCTCAATAACTGAACAATATGGACTTGCTTGGCTGCATTTTTGCTTCGTAGTGCCGTGCCGTGCACTTAATTGTTGTCCCAATTACTGCACCGCCATGAGATATATGAGATATACCCGGCCGATAGCTGCGTATTCATATTATTGTTAGCATTTGGGAAAATTGATAATCGCGAACAAAAAAAAAAACCTTTGGCAAGGTTCAGCGGAAACGGATGCAGGGGCGACAAAAACCTAATGGGGTCATCATTGCATATTGTTCGTCTGGTTAGGGCCTGTAATGGGTAGTAGACACGCGTTTGTCATGTTGATGGCACCATTAACAGATCCGAGTGCAGTTCCCATAGTTCCCAGAGTTCGATTCCGTCTCGATCAGGTTTTTGGCAGCTAGAATACAACTCGGTTGAGTTTTCGTAGCTTAATTCTGGACTGCGCACATTCAAAGTGAAGTACAAAAGACTTAGGCAACAAACTTGGCCACTGCTGAGTAGCTCTGGTGCTCTGCGGCGCTATTCTTGTGGCAGAACATGCCATTTCACGCCTCCAAACAACTCATAATTCAAGCGTTCAATGGCCAGCAACAAATGCTGCATAACAAATGACCAACACAGAACACAGAGCAGAACAGAATCGAACCGAACCCAAAAACCAAAACCAAAACAGCACCAGAAGAACCCCAATTGAAGCACGTTTCTGGTGTACCAAAAGACGCATCGAAATTTAAAGACCGATTCATAAGCATAAATGGCCATTATGAAGACATCATTCTGGGTCCGCAGCTCACGGGGGGATTTATTACCAAACCAATTTCGATTTTGTGTCCACTCATCCGGCGGCAATTAATCATCTTCAGTTACCGTTCTCAATTAGAATCGTTTGCTTTTTGTATTTTTCGTATTTTATGTATATTTGTTTCTTCATAAATTACTTTTATTTATTTTTATGATTTTTTTGTTGTTTGTTTGTTGGATTTTTCTGGTGATTGCCATTAAGTTTAGTACAATTTTCCATTTGATTTTTTGTTTTGTTTTTCGATTTTAAATAAACATTATGTTGCTTGGTTTTTGTGTATATTCAACTATCAATATGGCCAAATTACAATACATTTATCGCTTATAATACATATGTATAGCTCTATATATATAGATAGTAATGTATATCGTAGTGGGGACACATAAATTAGGGTTACGACTAAACCGGCTTTTTACACAGAACTTAGGAGTATACATGGTTAGGATTTGCTCTTCTTGTTTTTGTTTTTGATTTTTTTTAGGTTTTCGCTTTTTCTGGCTTTTGCTAAAATTATACAAAAATTGCTAACAAATGTATTTTACAAATTGCCTTTAACATTTAATTTAATTTAATTAAATTTAGTACTTTATGTTTATTTCTATGCATTAATGTGTTTTTGTTTTGTGTATATATTTTTAAGACTTAGGTTTAAACATTGAACATTTAAGTGTGTGTGTGTCTGTGTGTGTTTCTTGTTAGTTAAAAGTTGGGTGCGGCCCTGGCTCTTTGAAATATTTATATATATTTGCTTTCTGATTTAGTTTTGTTTTGTTTTTTGTTTGTATTAAATTTATTTTACAATGGCTAAGGGCGCTTCCTAGTGAATATTTATATATATAGATTTTTCATTTTTTGTTTATCACGTCTGTTTTGTTTAGAGTCTAAGAATTTAACTAGTTTACAGTAGGCATACGCTATAAAGTATTTCGTGCAATTTTCAATTGCATTCCGCGAATTAGGACAATCGTCTTTCGTTTCGTTTCGTTTTGTTTGTAACTTTTATTTTACAAAACTCTTTTCTTTTCTCTTCTTTTGGACGTGCGTTGTAACGGTGTTTTGTCTGCTTTTGTTTTGTAGCAATAATTTTTAGTTCTCTATGTGCTTGATTTTTCTTCTTTTTTTTTATATATATACACAATAAATATTTATGAAACTTGCTCTTTCCCTCTCGTTTCTGTTTCGTTTCGTTTTGTTTTTTATGGCAGTTCATAAAGCACAATTGAATACGCTGAGAGAAATTAAATTAATTAAGCGAAATATGAAACAGAGAAGCCATAAAGGCGAAAATAAAATACAAATAAATGTGCAGCCCTTTAATTAATTTTAATGGGTTTTTGTTTTTGTTGTTGTTGTTGTTTTTATTGTTGCGGGCTTCGCTCGGAACGGAGTCCGGTCCGATTCGACAGCAACAAAACGAAAGCTTAAATAATTAAAAATTGCACGCAATGTTTACAATTAGGAAAAACCAGCGCCTGGGCATCACTGGCACACTCGCACATACTTATGTACAAATGTATGTACCATCCACACATACGAGTATGTGTGGGAGTGTGGATCTCAAGTGCTAATAGCGAACGGGCTGGGGCTGTCCAGGGCTGGCTGTCAAGGAGTCCTCAGTTTGGCATTGTGTTTGTTGTATTTGTTTGCATCTGGATTGCTTCTCATTTGTGGCATTAACTGAACAGATTATTGTTCAAGTTATTACCGCTCCATCACGTATAGTCTGTGCGCCAGGTGCCCTACAAGAGACGAGAGAGAGAGCAGTAAGATAGTAAAGCATTATTAAGAAAGCTCTCAATGGAATCCACTCGCAAGGCAGAGCTTTGCCGAAGCCTTGAGTGTTTTAAGCTGGCTCCTCTTTAGTAGTACTCACCATTGAGCTGAGTCCCAAGTGATAGGGCTGCGAGTGGGGCACTACACCGCCGCCCAGAGAACCAGCGGTGGAGAAGCCTCCCTGCAGGCCACTGGATGCTCCCAAGGCCCCCATGCCGCCGGTATACCAGCTGCCATGCATATGCGCATGCGCCGGATGCAATCCACTCGAAAGGTGTCCATGTTGCGCTAAACACAGACAGAGAGAGAGAGAGAGAAACAAATGAAGAGAGCAGGCGTTAGTATGAGTGACAACCGTTTAATTGGCGCTGCAGATGCAGCTGCAGCAGCAGCAGAGATGATGCTTACCCATGGAGGCAGAGAAGCCACCGCCGAAGCCCTTGGAGGGGTCCAGAGGCTTGAAATCGCCCATGCCCAGATGGCCGCCCATCGGCAGACAGCCGCCGCCCAGACCCTTCTTCTTCTTGGACTTGGAGCTCAGTTTGCGGTTACGCGTCTGTATGCCCTCCTTCTTCATGGTGAGCGGACGATTGACCTGTAAAGCGTAGGGGAAAAAAATGGAGGTGAAAACTTTTGTGCGGGAAAATCAATAAAGGAAAAAAACGGAAAAAAACTCGGTGTCTGACCACTAAAATGGGTCAAATTTATGCAAATTCATGGACCGGAAATGCCGCTAGCTGCACACGCTGTCTGTTGCAGTTGCAACTCTACCAGTTGGAGTTGGGGGTGCCAAGAGTGTCTGTGTGCTTGTGTGAGTGCAACCGGGAAGTGAAAATGAAGTATTACAAGCATTTCTACACGATCAGATAAGCGACATTTGCGAATGCGATTAGTTGGCGCTGATAACCGCTGCCAACGGCACCCGGGCAACTTTTTTTGTGTGTGCCCTCTCTCCCTCTCTGTGCGCTGTGCTCTCGTTCGCTACAGCGCTGCTGTTGTCGTAGTCTTCCCTTGGCCAATGCCATTGTTGCTGCTGCTGCTGCTGTTGCTGCTGCTGCGGCTGCTGCTGGGCTCTCTTCATATGCAATGGCTTATCACTTGCGAACATCTAAGCGGCAGCATGCGCTTCATTGCGCTACAATTACAATATTGAGTTACCCTATTCCCAGCGCACCAACACCAGCGGAAGAGGCAGCTAGGAGCAGCCAGCGGCAGCAGCAGAAGCCGAAGCTTTAGATACCCTTGCAGATTTGTTGTTGCTATGGCAGCTATACTTTTAAATTACAGTGCACCAAAAAATTAAGTTCTGTGCTTAGTTTCAGACTATTCCCTCGGTGGGACACAAAATGTATAGAAGGTATATGATCAAGATTGTTTCCTGCGCTTTAAACAATTTGTATAAAGTCCTAATATCCCCTGCTAGGGTATAACAACAGCAGCAGCAGAGCAGAAGGAGGAGGAGCAGCAGCAGCAGCAGCAATGACAAAAGGAAATAACGAAATGTTACATTACAAAGAGCGAGCGACAAAGAGAGCGCAGAGCAGAGTAGGGCGCTGTGTGGTTCTCCCTTACCTGGGCGTGAATTATACGACATTGTTTGTGCCTTTTTTTCTTCCCTTGCAAAAGCAAACACAGAGAAATTGTTAAATTGCCGGCACATAGAAAAGAGAAGGAAAAAATAAAAAATAAAAAAAAAAAAAAAAAAAAAAAAAAATATTTTAAAAAAAAAAAAAAAATAAAAAATAAAAAAAAAAAAAAAAAAAAAAAAAAAAAAAAAAAAAAAAAAAAAAAAAAAAAAAAAAAAAAAAAAAAAAAAAAAAAAAAAAAAAAAAAAAAAAATTTATTTTTAAAAAAAAAAAAAAATAGAAAAAAAAAAAAAAAAAAAAAAAAAAAAAAAAAAAAAAAAAAAAAAAAAAAAAAAAAAAAAAAAAAAAAAAAAAAAAAAAAAAAAAAAAAAAAAAAAAAAAAAAAAAAAAAAAAAAAAAAAAAAAAAAAAAAAAAAAAAAAAAAAAAAAAAAAAAAAAAAAAAAAAAAAAAAAAAAAAAAAAAAAAAAAAAAAAAAAAAAAAAAAAAAAAAAAGAGAGTTCTGAAGTGCCGAGATTTGAGTGCATTTCGGGGGGTTGATCATGATTGTCCCAAGCAAACGTATCACTTACAGCGTCGGCTGAGGAAAGGGGATGGAGGGAGTATACGTTGAACAAAAACTGTATCAAGATCACTTAGCGAGATCGGCAGCGGCGGTGGTGCCCAGCGGCACAGCCCACGTAATTGATAGTCTCTCTAGCGTTTAGCGCAAATTGTGGCAATTAGCAAGTCGGCAGCTGCGCTTAAGCTTTAATTGATATGCAGCAACAAAGCATAAAGTTGTTAATGCACACAGGCCCTGATCATTAGGGAATTCACAGGAAAATGCACTCCGAGGAGCAGCACCAGCAGCAGCATCAGCAGCAGCATCTGCAGATTAACTTTTTTATGCATAAAATCTAAATCGAGCGTGGAGCGCACACACGCGCCGCTGCAGTTGACTTGCAATGTGACAGCAGGCCCACCCACATCACATCCACCATCCACACACACACACACTCTTGCACACAGCCCCGATGCAAACAAGTAGCGAGACAGAGACACTGGCCTGTTGTCGGCAAATTGTGTGAGACGTGTGTAGGAGGGGGTCGTCAGGTCAGAGCGAAACGGCGCCAAGCTGCAGGCTGCAGGCAGCCCTGTCGGCGCGCCGGGCACCGTTAGGTCACCTTTATGAGTTATTGTCCAGGACACACACTCTCCCAGCCGGTGCACAGCGGGCAGCGCATCTCTCTCTGTCTTGCTGCTCGCGATAAGCAGAGATAAAGATTATCAGGCGATGCTCAGCAATTTTCTCATTTGCTGTTAATTAACATGATGAGGCTCACAGTTCCAAGGAAATGCCAGCAGATGGCAGATAACAGGCCAGAAGATTTAGCAAGTGTGCTCAAAGCGACTGAAGAAGAAGATAGCACACTCGCATTCGCACTCCCCTTAGGGGAATACAGCTGGGAGCGGGGGGGAAAGTGCTCCTAGCCAGTCCCCACTGTACGGCAAAATTTCCATAAAATGTGCCAATCACTTGGGCTTGAAGAGAGGCCCGCACAGGCGACCGGGCCGAATAGCAAACGAATTGAATTGAAATGAACTGCGCGACAGACAGAGGCGGCAATAGATACAGGGAGACCGAGGGAGAGCGAGAGCGGAGAGAGAGAGATGGAAATAGCTACAAAAATGTGCGCTGATTGGCATCTTATCGCGATGGGCCACTGTCCAATTGACGGGAAAATGCTCGCAAAAATACATTTCGCTGTAAGAAAAGCCACCCAAAGTGCACACATATGCCGCATGTGGCACGTTGCAAAATTGGTGGTTTTTTTTATTTTTGTTTGCTCTCTTCCCGCAGTCTCAAATCAGATTAGCGAAAATGGAGCACTCTTTGATATTTGCCTTTTATGGCCGGGCTCAATTAAAAATATTTCGCCTTTGCCGATAGCCATCGAAGTGCAGTTTTCCCCCCATGCGGCATGTGGCGAGTGGCAGGCGGCAGGCCGCAACTTAATTAGTTTTCCCAGCCGGAGAGACAGTGGGGCCAGACAGGTGGCCCATCACTTAGGGGCCACTGACATGTAAATGTGCCAAAAGTTCAGCCGCAAAACTCATTAAAAACTTGCCGCGGGGAATCCTAAAAGTTTTAGAAAAAACCAAGATAGAAAAACCCCAAAGAAAACAGGGACGAAGGGACGAGAAAACGAAGAAAAACTTGAGCTTATCCCCTGAAAAGCGTGGCTAATGAATATTTAATAAGAACGAAGGGCCGGGGGGCGACATAACATTATTCAATCCAATGCAGTTTAGCTGGTGCTCGATTACATAAATTACCCCGATTCGTAGCTAAAAGGGGGAGATGGCCCTTGCATCCTGCCACGCGTTGGCCATAACCGAAATCTGGGAAAAGCTTATCGCATTTTCACAGCCAAACACCAGACTAGACGCTTATCGCTTTCGCAGGGGTGTGTGCTGCCGCTGCCCGTTGAGAGGGTGGTTGGTTGGTTGGCTGGTTGGCTAACTGGCATCTTTAAATAATCATCAGCCATTCATCACGAGGGGTGCAACCTGCTGGGGCAACAAATGAAGAAGCTAAACGGAAGTTCCACCCCCCGGGTGGGGGTGGGGGACACTTCATTTTTGTCACATTTAATCTGTGCGTCCCGTCCGACACTTATGGAATGGTCCAGACTGGACGGGGGCGGTTAAATGTGGCATGAAATCGCTTAAATCGTAAATCGATGAAGCTCCTGTTCTATGGAGGGTGGGGCGGGGGTGTGGGTTCCGGTGACCAGTGATCTATGGATGGGTTGAAATATCTTTAAGGATGTACTTACATTGTGCAGCTTGTAGTACAATCCGCAGGCGTTGCAGACGGGCTCGCCGCTGGCGTTGCGCCGCCAAAGGGTTGTGGTTGTGGTCTTGCAATTGGCGCAGGATGTACCCGCCCGCTTGGCCGCACTCTGCAGCGACTGCAGTGTCTGGAAAACAGAAGAAAAATCAAGGGTTACTAAAGGATATCCGCTGGTTAAGCTACTTCCCCACCAAAATTGATTATGCTAATGCAGTCGATCAGCTAATTGAACAGCGCCAAAACTAACGCACAGTACCCATACATATAGCCAGCACTCTCCCTCCGACCAGAGCCCAAACAAAGTTGCTCAACACGCCAGGCAACAGCATTTTTTAAATGGCATACCAAGAGCAAAAGCAAACCCCAAACCTCCTCACTCCACCAGCTGCTCAGCTTCAACTCCTCCAACTCCTGGCTGGACCCAAAGCTGGGGCCTTCGACTTGGGTTAACAGCAGCATCAATTCATTAAAATGACAATTTTTACAAAACTGCCCAAAAACAACAGCAGCAACAACAACAGCAACAGCAACAACAGCAACAAGGAGGGATCATGTCTGTGCCACGCTTAAATTTCCACGAATTGGCTACAAGAACTCAGAAGAACCAAAAGAACCCACGAGAGGAGAACGAAGAACGAAGAGCCCAAAAACCCAGCAGAGTTCCCTCTTGGATCGCCCCACTCCCTAGTGTGCCAGCAGCAGCAGCACCAGCAGCAGCACACTCTGTGGCACAAACTTTGTCTGCGTTTTGGTCTTCGTTATAGCGTACCCTGCGCCCCCGCCCGTTCACCATCACAGCGTGCTGTATGTAGTACGAGTACGTACGAGTGTATACCCTTCCAGTCATCCAGTTGGTGGGGCTTGTTCGGGCTGCTGGTACAACACATGGCTACGAGGCCTTAAACTGGCGTTGATCATGTTTGACTTTGATTTTTAATTGTTGCCTCTGCCTCAGCTCCAACCCAACCCAACGCAACCGAACCAAAGCCCCAGTTCCAGCTACAGCTACAGCTTCAGCTTCAGCTCTGGGCTGATCTCGATCTGTTTAGCTCTGTGTCTCACCTGTTCTCGATTTGGCGATTAACATAAATCAGAGGTCATATGGCAAGGGCCCCCTCTATCTGTTCCTCTATATCTCTTTATCTTTGCTTTGGTTTTGCTTTGCTTTTGCTTTGGGTGTCTGCATTTTTTTGTTGTTGTTTTTTTTTTTTTTTTTTTTTGGTGGCACTGTCGTGTGTTAACGAGCTTGTAACATTTTCAACCAAATGCGAAAAAGTGAGAAATTCAAAATTAATTTCAACGCCTACAAGGCGGGAAAGAGACGGATAGTCAGAAGAGAGAGAGACACACAAAGATTCAGGCTGGAAGTTTTGTGGTAATTATGTGGGGACTCTTGCAACAGACTTTGGCGAGGACATGGCCAAAATGCTTAAGCGTATATAAATTAAGTTGTTAACATGACAATGCAACAAAACACCACAGAAACTGAGAAAGAGAGAGGTAGAGATAGAGTGACAAACAGGATCGCCAGATCGCATTCCATTCCCATTCCCATTTCAACTGGTTTCGATATGGGCTGGTGGTGGGCGTGCAACTTCTGTTGGCCAACAGTGTCAATTCAATCAGGCTTGTCCGCCTAAAGAGCAACCAACATAACCTCAATTCCAGCCAAACATAACCTCACAAAGGCAACATAACCTTAACAAAGCAAATCACATAAATCAATGTCAATGCAATCGAAGCAAAGAGAGTGCGAGAGAAACAGAGAGAGAATGGTGGAGGAGAGAGAGAGGAGGAGATGATGGGAAAAATTGACAAACTGTCAGACATTGACAGGCGTTTGGGGTTTAATTGAAATGCAAAAAGCGCAAGCGCCAAAACAACAAAAGCAACAATCATACAAAACAAGATGGCGCTTGCGATTAATAACAAAAGCACGGCACAGAAAATGTTGAGTGTGTGTTGGTGTGTGTGCACTCTCACACTCTGCTACATGAGTTGTAGTTGCTTTTGTTGCATGATGTTTGCTGCCCATAAATTGTGATTTATCAATGCATGACAAAATGCGTTTGCATTGTTAGTGCTGTGACTTTTTGCTCTCTCTCACTGTTGTTGCTGCGGCTGTGACTTTTTGCTCTCACTGTTTGCTACCTCCTGTATTGGACACCCTTGAAGAGGGTATGACGATTATGAAGCTTAAAGCTGTTCAAACATCAATTGGATGTAAGTTAAAAATTGAAATTAAAAGAAAATTGTGATCCAAATCGATTGAACAAACATTTAACCAGAATTATAGTAGGAATGCCTATCGCAGGGTATATGTAGCATAGCCCAAATCCATCATTGTTCACTATTGTTGTTGTTGGCACCTTTGTTGCTCGTTACTTGATTTATATATTTTGTTGACCATTCCCCACAAAATGGTCGTCGCTTCTGCTGGCTTATCTTTCTTCTGCTTCTCATGTTTTTTCATGCTATTTGCTTCTCATATTTCTCTTAGGCTTTTGTTGCTTTATGCAAATTTCGTTTTCATTTTCAGGAACACTCACACAAAAACATTTAAATATTTAATTGTAAGTAAAACATAGAGCGAAGCTCAGCGCAGAAGGGCAAGCAGTGGAAAGCAGTGGCAGTGGAAGCAGCAGCATTGGGGAGTGGAGTGGGTGGCAGAGTAAATATGTACAAAGTAAATATATGTTTCCTCCTCCCACCCACGCCTACTGCTGCCATCTCTTCTTCTGCATTTCTATTTATTGCGCAGCTTTTGTGTGCGCTCTCTTTTGAGACGGGCAATGGCAATGCCCTTTGCCATCTCAGATACGCAACGGGACACAGTCAAGATGGCAAGCCAAGAGGGAGCAAGAGGGATGGACAGCGAGAGACAGAGCGGGGGAGAGAGGGAGAGAGAGAGTGTGTAGATGTAACAGTCTTATCTCAGTGTAACATCTTTCACTTGCGGGCAGTGAGTGAGGCTATCTCTCTCGCCCTCTCTCTCCCTCGTTCTATCTCTTTCCATCTCTGTTGGGGACATTTTATCAACTCATTTTTTTTTGTTCGCTTTTCTACTTCTTTCGTTATCTAACAAAACATTCATTAAATTTTTCGCAGTCGTCTCTGCTGCTACTGCTGCTGCTTCTGCTGGTGGCAACCCTCAGCCAGGGCTTAGAGCGCATGGCCGCCCCCTTTCTGGGGGTTGTTTTTTGGAGCTCGTCAGCCCACACTTTGCTTCCCCAGAGATGTACAGCCAGGAAAGATGGCAAAAAGATAGCGTGCAGAAAATTTCTATATCTGATGCTGTACAAGGGGCAGAGAGAGAGAGGGCCAAAAGGAAAGCAGGAGGAGGAGCAGCAGCAGCAGGAGGAAACCCCAACAAAATGGGGCTGATGCGGGCTGAAATTGGGCGGGTGGAGGCTTGTGTCTGGCACATAACAGTTACATTTATAACGCTGAATGTGTATAGCTATGTGTGTGTGTGTGTGTGCGGCTGTCCTTGTGTGTGTTTGTCTGACTGTGAAATTTAATTTAAAAATTCAAATTTTATTGGCCCAAAGGAAAATGTTTCCTCGTGGGCCTCATTCTACTACACTCCCATCCACCGTTGCCTTTGCGTAGTCCTGAGTTTTTTGTGTCCGTCCGATTAGATCTTCTCACTTTTTGCTCTTCTATTTCTTTAGTATTTTTGACATTTCTTTCGTTTTTTTCGTATCATTATTTTCGTACCGTTTCATTTCCCTATCCCTTTCTACTTTCTGTGGCTCGGCAGCTGTTCCCTAAACCTCCAAAAAGGAGGCGTGTCTCGGCTTTGGTTCGGGCTAGGGTATTTGTGTGAAGTTGCTGCTATTCTGGCCTCTCCTTGCTCTTCGGCTAATTTGACTAATTAAAACATCAGCTCAGCTCATTTCCATGCTCGGGCCGCAGCCGCAGCCACAGCCGCGGCACGAAACTGTTGCTAAAAATCACACCTGCCCCGCCGGAATGGAGGTAAAAAAATCAATAAAATGGTTTATGGCCAGCAAACAGAAACAAGCCATTAATGTCGCTCATTAATGCTGCTCAATGAATTTTACGAGCTTGCAGGGGGAATGGAATGGCTACGGAAAGGCAAAAGGTGAAGGCTCTTTGAGTCGAACTTGTCGCCTGGACATGTCTAAAATCCCACATTGGCTTTTGTTGTGCATTCGCAGGAGGCGCCACTGCAGGTCCAGCTACACAGTGAGAAAGGGCGAGTGATTGGCAGGGAAACAAACAATTTAAAAGTAAAGAAAATCTGAAGAAAACGCAGTAGAAACACCTCAAAAAAAAGTGTAAAAATAAGTATGTAAATCTCATCAATTTTGTTGAGTGCATGACAAATGCAACTGACTAGACTTGCAACAGACTGTCTACTATGCCTAACTTCCACTGGTCCGGTCCCACTAGTCCCATTGGAGGGCATGAGAATTGTCATTAATATTTGTCACCGGCCATTGAATGGGGGCCCAGGAGCACAGGCAGGCCCTAGGCACTGGCACGGTCCAAATAAATTATGGAACCAGCCACGAGGCAAGGTGGAGCCTGGTCACTGGCCACTGGCCACTGGCAACCAAAATGAATGTTACCTAGACACGCGCACAACCCCAGCCCCTGACCCCTCGGACTGCGTGTTCGTTGTCTGTAAATGGAAAAAGGGTTAGAAAGTGCACTGGTAACCCTACCTCCCTCCATCCCTCAGCATAGTGAGCAGCGAGCAGGGGAAACCTGTGCAAAATTATGCATTTGCATATTAAACAGTCACCATAAATTTCTTAGGGGGTGGCATGCAGAGCAAAGCGGCGGAGGGAGAGCGTTGGCCCAAAAAGCGAAAGCAAAGGCTGAATTCTCACTTAACAAGCCAGCGAAATAAAAAAAAACAGGAGAAAAAAAAGGTCCCAAACTCTTTGGGCCTTAATCATCTGCAGAGTGCCTGGCAACCCTTTCGCTGGACCTGCCTTTGAGCCTGCGTTTGAGCCTCTTTCATTATTATTATGGGCACGCCCCGTTTTTGCTGCGTTGCGCTTCATATCGTTAATTTTTAATTGATCTGCGAGGCTGCCACAGCAGCCACAACAGCAACGAAACTGTTGCAGCAGTCCCTGTCGTCCCTCTGATCAGGTCCCTGGCCCAGGGCCTTCTGTGTTTTTTCAAGTGCATTTTAATAACATTAGCCCCCCGCTTAACAAGATCCTAGCGCCCCAATAAAAAAAAAAACAGCACAGCCAAAAAAAGAACGAAAAAAAACCTTAATGCTCTCGATTGCGTATACGCCCCAGTTTTGGGGCAGTTGATGAAGAAGCAGCCACGTGCATTGAACTTTTACTTGGAGCCCTTCTCCTTTTTGTTTTTTTTTTATATAATACATTTTTTGTTTTGCTTTGCTTTAGTTTTGATTTGGCTGTCGTTCGTTTATCGATCGTCCTCGTCTCTGGGATCTTCTGCATTCAATTTGGGAGCGTCACTGCCTACAACAGAGACAGCGGATTTTTCCCACGCCAACAAGGATGGGATGCGATGGATATGGTTCGGATATGGAGGGGATGGCATGCCACAGCTGGCCCCAAAAAATGTGTTAATTAGTTTTCTCCCCCTACCTATTTGTGCACTGGTAAACTGGCTGTCTTTCTGGATCTAGTTTGATCTCTGTATTTCTTAAAGACAACTTTTACAACCCGCTGAGAGTTCGTTGATCAATATACTCTTGAAAAAGCTTAAAGCTTATATATTTTTAATCAGCCTCAGCTTCAAATTTGTATATCCAGGTGGAAGTTCATGCAAGTGTATGCAAAAGCTTCGGTTTGACTTTCTTTTGTATTTATTTATTTTATCTTTCCAGCTGTGCTGCATTTAATCATTTATTGTTATTTGTTTATGGCTGTTGAGTTGTTAACGTTGAAATACGCCTTCGGATTAATAATTAATTACGCTTTGAGCTCGATTTGTTTTTTTCTTCTTTCTTTCTTTCTAAATGCATTTATAAACGATTGTGTCAAGTGTTGATGGGTTTATTGTTTAACTATTTCTAAATGGATATGGGCAGCTTTTGTAGTGTTTTTATTTGTTTGTGACATAAGACAATGTAATAAACATACAGATAAATATTTTGCATTTTTCTTGCCTCTGCTTCTTTTTGTTGTATTGCCTGACGTGGCCGTCGTTTTGTTCAATTTACTGTGTGAAAATTCGCATAAATTAAGTGCAACAGCAGCGGCAGCAGCAGCAGCAGCCACTGAGGCATAAATATTATGCAAAATGCAAGCGCCAAGCCCCTCTCCCCCCAACCCATACACACATGTACACACATGCTGCTTATATAAGTCACGATCTCTGAGATGAGCAGCTGCCTCGCCTCGACTCCGGAGACTCCGGATTGACCCCAGCCCACGTTTGTGTTCTTTGTCGACTGGCGGATTTAACATGGATTGGCAATTAGCCATAGCTATACAAAAGTTTATCTGGACAGTGCGTATCGGCATTGTAAGACAAATTTGAGACAAATGGATAAGATATTCATAAATAATTGAATAAGAAGACAAGTTCAATGCTTTAAGTGATATAATTTCTCATGTTCTTTGGCATTCGTGTGTTCTTATGGATTGACTACTATACTTAAAATAATTCACTGTACAAACTAAAGTCTGTTAGTGCCAATATGCACTGTCGATAAGGTCACCCTGCCATTTGCCCTGCCAAATGTGACAAATCTCCGTCAAGGCTGGAACCAAAGGCTAGGCCCCCCCCTACATTCATAGCGCGGCGCACAGCCTGAGGGCGACAGCGAAAAAAAGCGAAAACAAAGCGATACTTTAACGCTTATAAAAGCTTTTTTTGGGCCTTATAATTAAATGCAATAATTGCGTTGCCAGCGGGCTGCTTAGCCCGGTTTGGTTTGGTTCGGGCCGCAGCACAAAAGCAGAACAACAGCGAAACAACTGGAAAACATATGTAAGCGAACGTTGCCAAGAAACACAGAGACTCAGGCTCAAACTCCGACAGAAACTGAAACTGAGTTGCAGGCTAAAATACATAAATTAAAAATTTGCATTGTTCTGTTTCTGTTTCAGCAACAGCAACAGCAAGAAAAGCAGCAACAAAAGCAGCAACCACCAATGCATCCACAAAGAGGCAAACAGAGAGAATTTTTGCAGGCAAAAGAGTAACGACTTGTTGACTGTTTTCATACAATTCGGAAAGTTAATTAAAGGCGGCCCCAAAGCAGACAATGAGATCCCCTACCCTTGGACTATCCTTGGACCCACCTCCTCCCCACCCCTAAATCCCCCTTCTGGCAGTGAGGGGCAGGTGCAGCATCCACTCAACTTTGTATGCAAAACTCAAACAGATCTTGACCCTCTCTGATCGCCGGCGACTGGCGGACGAATACAGAATCAATACAATTGCCACCCAAAGAGTTTTGGCCAACAAAATCAATGGTCAGCCTCAGGGGGCAGCAGAAGGAGGAGCAGCAGGAGGAGGAGGAAAAGGGCCAACAGTGAAGCAGTGGCAGAGCAGCACAGCTAAACAATTGAATTGCATTTCAAGCAGCTAAAGGACATTTGATGTTGATGGGCCGCATCCTGTGCCACAAAAGTGAGCCAAGCAGCGAGCAAAGAGAAGTGAAAAAGAGCAGCGCGCGGTGTGGCGAGAGAGGGGTTAGAGCTGTGTGGCAGAGAGACCCCCTTAGCCAGGGCCATAAGTCAGCTGAGTGCCACATAAATTTTAATTTGTTGCATATTTTGTCAACGAAAAAATCAACAAACAAACACTTTTCGATCAGTTCCACCTCCACAGGGAGGGAGAGAAGGGAGAGAGAGAGGGTTCCACCAGAGAATGGAGCCTGGAGTTGGAGCTGGAGCTGCTCTCCAGCTGTGAATTTCTTGGGAATTCCCTCTCGAGCCACGTCACAGAGGAGCTGCTAAAGAGAGATGGGCCAGAGAGGGGAGCAATAATGGTTTATTTATGTTAATGTTATGCAATCAAAATGCATACGATTTAAATGCCAATAAAAAATCAACGCCAAGCGAGCGTTTAACAGTTTGGTTGTTCATGTGGTTGTTCAGTTTGTTGTTTGTGGTTGTTAAGGTTGTTGCCTGCCTTTTTACGCATCTTTAATAGACCAATTTTTTGTGTGGTTGGTTGGCTGAATCGTGTTGGTTCCCCCACCCGTCTCACCGTGCTTTGCGTTCGTTGCCTAAGTCATTCGTTGGCTGGCGCCTGCGACAGACATGGGGTTACCAATATGCTCGTATATTTCCAATAGTTTGTTGCTAGCTGCTGCTGCTGCTGCTGATGATGCTGATGGCTCTTCAGACCCACACACATACTCGACTCTTACTGCTGGCTGCTTGCTGCTGTCTGATTATGTTTTTAGTGCGCTAAGTGATAATGATGATGCACCTCGATCGTTATCAAGTCAGACTCCAAATCAAAACCATTTTTTCCCAAGCTAAATGCAATCAGTGGTGCGACTGTGGAATTGTGAGGGTCTCTGTCTGTGTCTCTCTCTGGTTCCCGGAATCGTACGAGTATTATGACATTTGAGAACTTTCACGCTGCTTTTTATGACCCTTGGCGACAGAAACGTGCCCCAAGATGGATGCTCATGTGCAGCGATTTCCCAGGAATCTCTCTCTCTCTCTCTGTCTCTCTGTCTTTCTCTGCAGTTGCTGAATTTATTAGTTAATTTGATGACGGAGCCCCGCGGGTTGGCATACTTATAGATGGACCAAAAGTTATGGATAGGGATAGGACTTACCAGTCTTCGCTTTGGCTTGATCAGGGGTCGATTCTGGCCGTTCATCTTGTAGTATAGGCCACAGGCATTGCATAGATAGTGTCCCGTACCGTCGCGTCGCCACAGTGGCGTCGATGTGGCGCCACAGTTCACGCACTCGCGACCCTCTGCAAAAAAAACAAAGAATGCACAAAAATATGAGGATTATGAGAAATTAATCAAAATTAATGGAGCAGTGGATGGAAAAGTTTGCGATTCTTATATGCTATTTCTTATACACTGAAAAAAGTTAATGTTATTTTATTCTATATGAAATTGTGTCAAATATTATTATTTAATAATTCGTAATATTATTTTGAACGGGAAACGCATGTTGCATTAAAATGTAATGATCCTAAACTTCTTTTTTTGTCTGTGTAGTTCTGGTACATTCTGTGTGCAGACTTTCTTGTGGCACTGTGCTTGCCAATGTTGCAGCAACAACACCAACCAACAAAGGGCCACATTTTTCAGCTGTTTCTCAGTCATTTTTATGTTTTTTCTCTCGTGTTTTTTTTTTATTTTTTTTTTTGGTTGCTGGGCAAACGCATGGAAGCGGAAATGATGGATTCGCTGGGGTCGGGCTCTGTCTCCCTCTGTCGCTCTCGCTGTCTCCCCCGCTAAACTCCCTCGCTCTGTCTCATTCCATCGCAGGGCTTCGCTCTCTCTCGCTCTCTCTTTCTATCACTGGGCTTCGACATTGCCTTTTGCTGACTTTACACATTTTAATTAAGCAGCGACTGTGGCAGAGACAGAGACAGAGGCCGGGCAGTGGCAGTGCCAGTGGCAGCGCTGTCGCTTCGTTCTAGTGACTGCAGTTACGCGCTCTCTTGGGCCGGCTCTCCCTCTCTTTAGGCTAACTGTAAGTCAGCCTCATTTGAATAAGTTTAGTCATAATTTGTAAGCAAAGTTGATTTGTCTCTCACACACACAAACGCGCACGCATAAAGCATAAAGGCTGGCAGAGAGAGATGAAGTTGCAAATGTAACGCGTTATTAACGTTCCATATTACAGTTGTCTTTGCTCTTCCTTCTGCTCTTCGGCTCTTCTGCGCTTCCCCACTGCTCTAGTCTTTTGCTCAACTCATTTAATGACGCTACTAAATGGGCTTCATTATTTCGGTTTTTGTGTTTAATGCTTTTGCTCTTTTTGTTGCGTTGCCTTTGTTTCGGTTCTGTTTGCTTTGAAATTGAAATTTAGTCATAAAAGTGGTGCCCCCAGCCCACTTTCCACACCCCCGACAGTTACCATTAGCTATGCTAAAGAGAAAACTGAAAGATTTAACGCTACTTTTTGGAGCTTAACCCAGGAGGGCGTAATTAATTAACCGGTGGCCTTTTTACATGGCCACATGAGCATAACTTTTTATTGAATATTAGCCCACTGGCCGCACCCAAAAGGGGGTGCTGGGTGGGGGGTGGGAGTGAGCGGGTGTCGGGTTCTCATTAAGTGCGTCGCCTGCCCAAATGCCATTAGGGGAATTCCAGTTGCGTTTTGATGACAGAACTTTAACGGTTATTCCTTTTATTTTGGTTTAGTTTGGTTTGGCCTCACGTGATTTAGCTGCTGCTGTTGTCACACGTGTCCTGTTCTGTCCCGTACAGTCCTGTTCTGTCCTGTCCTGTCCAGTCCTCTGGCATGCCAAACATTTTGTTCTTGAGCTTTCAAAGAAATTAAATTAAACGCTCTGCGTGTCTCACTCCTACTCCCACTACCACTCCCTCCACTCTCGCTCTGTCTCACACAGCGTGTGGTCAAGTAATCTTTGTCCATCTGTCTCCCTCCCGTGCGCACAGCCAGAGGCGCGTTAAATAAACAGTTCATTTGTTTTCATTTAATCGCAAGTTTGCTCTGCTCTGCTTTGCTTTTTGTTGTTGTTGTTTGCTTTGCTCTCTTCACTCTCTTTTATCGCTCCCTGAGTACTTGCGGCGACTTGACTTTTTTAATTGCCTCACATTTGGGTGCCGTGCCGTTGGGTGTGCTCTCTTTTATACCCCCTGGAGTGGGTATTCTGATTTTTCGCATGACATTTTCTGTCCCATAATACACCAATTTTTTTAACTATCTGCTTAAATATATTTTCGTACAGTTTTGTGGCCTTCTGGATCAAAAGATTGTCGCCCAGGGTATCAAAAGTTTCGATCTTCTAGGCTAGCATTCGTTTTCTGTTGTTGCTTTTTTTTTTTTTTTTTGTTTTTTGCGTTTGCCAAACTGCGTAACAAACCAAGGAAAGGAAGAGGGCCCCCGGCCGAAATTGCCGCCAATCAAACAGGCAACACCCCCTGAATTAAAACTGCATAAATTATGCGAGGGAAATAAAAAAGTTTCGTATCGCGAAACTGTTGAAGTCTGAAAATAGATGTGTGTTTGTTTTGTGCTTTCTTGAGAAATTTCCAACTGAATTTCTGTTTGCTTTTTTTTTATGTCCCTCCACTGTGCACACAAAAGCTCTCTCGGTCGCTCGCTCTCTCCCTGGCAAATATAACTGCAATTTTCTGAATAGCTATAACTCTTTTCTCCTGCCTTGCACACTCGGCAGTCTCATGCATATGCATATGTGTCTCTGCTGCTGCCTCTCACACGCTTGCCACCTCCAACAGAAGCCGTTGAAAATTGAAAACTTTATGCATTTATTAGTTTGTCATAAAGCAGAACCAGAACCGTACGGAAAAGAACAGAACAACGGAAGGCCATCGTCGAGTGTTTGTTGGTCTTTAACATTTAGCATAAAAGGGCTGGCCTCTTACAGATCTGCCTCCTCCTCCCTCCCTATCGTTTGCAGCTTATTAAGCCATAAAGTGTGGCTTGCTATTGTTGCTCTTCTGACTGTTTGTTCTCCTCTCTACACTCCAATCCCCTCCACACCACTCGACTCTTCTGTTCTGTGTTCTTTGGTTATGGATTTGCTCTAGCGCAGTTCCCGGTAAGTTGTGTGTGTTTTCGGCTCCAATCCTCCTTAGGAATAAATATCCACACTCGGCAGTTAATAAATCAAATGTGTTAATGATGTTTTTACCCTATGTGGCCACTGTGACAACACAAAAAGAGCAACACACAGCCGAAGCACTGCACTCGCCGAGCAGCGCAGGGAGCCGAAAATGAGAGCGGAGTCTGCATAGAGAAGTGTAGGAGGAGTGGGAGTGAGATTGGGACAGTTTGAAATCAAGGTATGTTCGTAAAAGGTATGGCATTACGGCAGAGTGCACTCGAACACTGCCCATGCGGTATCCTTTCTGACTTTGGGCCTCCCTCTGTTTTATGGCCATTAAGTCTTTGTTTTATTTACTCTTCTGCTTTGTTTTATCCACTCTTCTCCTTTGTTTTATACACTCTTCTGCTTTGTTTTTGGTATCAATTTGCCTGTCCTGCGGCCTGTCTCACCCCCTCTACTCACTCCTCTGACCACTCTCTGACCCCATGACAGTTTTTCTTTTCTGGTTTATTTTATTTATTTGTGTGTTTTTCCAGACACACGTAGCAGGTTGGTCTATGATTTAGTAGCCTGCTTATAACTGTTATTTCTTGTCCCTGCCCCCACCACACTTCTGATCTTCTTCGTGGACTGTGGTCCAGGGACAATCATCATCATCATCCATTGCCTTGTAATTTCTTGGAAATTTGTGCACACTTTGGTATTTCTTCCTCATCTGCTTCTCCGTTTTCGGGTCTGGTCTGGTCTCGGCTGTTGTATTTTACGGTGTGACATTGTCTGGGGTCCCAAAAACCCATAACCGAAAACCAAAAAACCAAAAATCCAAAAAACTGAAACTGAAACCGAAACTGAACCTGTTTTTAAGGGCCCCGATTTGGCATCGTCTTCGCTGTTGCTGCTGCTGGCGCTGCTGCTGCTGCTGCTGTGCTGCTTGTTGTAGTTGTAGGTTGTCCCGGGGTCTAGAGGTCTAACTAACTGTTGCTGCCTTGATTTGACATTTGGCGTCAGTGGGCCATAATTGTCTAGAATTTATGTGTTGTACCTTTTTTCTCGTTAATTTGTTGCATGTGGGTAGACGTATGTAGACGTAGACGAGAGAGAGTGAGAGCGAGAGATCCTGAGACACAAACCAACAGCAAACCACATCTCTGGTCTCTGGTCTCTCTGGTCTCTGGTCACACACAGTTTTTAATTAGTTGCTTGGATTAATATACAGATTTATGGCTGAGTCTTGGGTTGTTTTGGTTTTAGATTGCTTTGCTTGAATAGAGAGACAATTACTGGTGAGCAAGACAAAAGACACATGGATGTGTGAGTAAATAGTTGTTGTTCTCAAAGAATTGTTGAAATTTCAGAAATGAAAATGCTTAAAATACTCGGAATAAAACAAGAGCGAGAGATAAACGTAAACGTAAACGGTAAACAGTGAACAGTGAACAGAAAGGCGAAAAGGCAAAACAAAATGAAAAGTATGCGCCTAGTATGAATAATTGACACGCTGCGAGAGACTAAGGGGTGTGGGGAGGGGGGATGGGAATGGGATATGGATGTGGGGATCCTAAGAGGGTATGGGTATCCTGCGCATGCCACACATAAGTGGCAAGCGCCTCATTTTGAGGCCAGAGCTGTCAGGGCCCGGACAAAGGAACAATGGACCCTATACCCAAACCCTGGCTCATCCCTGCTGTTTAAGCCCAAGAGCCCTGATTGAGTGAAGTGAGTGGAACAGGCGGCAGGGAAGACGACCAAGTCGAAGTCGAAGTCGAAGGAATGCCCAGTTGCCCAGTGCCCAGTGCCCATACCCATATCAATTACTTAAAGCTCATTCACAACATTTTTTATTTTCACCTGACAAAAGCCCAAATGGCATCCAATCAATTCAATGCACATTCGTGGCAGTCTCCCAGTTCCCAGTTCAGTACAGTTCAGTCCGAGTCCAAGTCCCCAGTTCCAGTCGCATCCCCAGTGGCTGATGCTGCAAGGCAGTGGCAGCGGCAGTGGCAGTGGCAACGAGCCACAAACTCGCAACACATGTTCTTGCGCCCGAAAAACTTATCGCAAGCGATGCGATAAAGGATAAATAAATACGGGAACAGAACAGGCAAGCAACAGGCAGCAGCGAAGCTCGACCTGGCTCTGAGGATGACTCCAAGTTGGAGGAGCAGGCCTAACGAAGGTAGGAACCCAACAATGCGGCTGCACACAATTTTTTCTCATCTCTCTACCTTTTTTTATTTTTTTTTTGTCTGTTGGGTTAGTTAAAGCAAGCAAACTGTCGCCTGGCCAAGAAAATGAAATAAAATGAAATCTGAAAACATTTTGTCAGCGGAGATGCAGGAGATGCTTCTCCCTCGTATTGTGTTCGTACCGCTTCCTCATTTGTGGTCGCTGGTTATACAGTCATGATTATGGGGCTCACATGGGATACTATACGGCATACGGCATACGGTACGTGTCTATTTGCATTTGTGGGTGCAGCTTTGAAGCAGGGTGCGCTCGGTGTTGTAACAACAGTAACAATTGCAAGGTGAATGGAAGCGGGGTGCGCGCTACAAAATCTGCCCTCAGCTGGGGTCACACAGACAGAGAGAGAGAGCTGTGAGTGATGCTAATAGGGTCCTGGGATAGCCTGGAATTTACCCCTAAAACTAACTAAATGTGTGCTGCCAACAGCTACTACTCTTAGCCATTGCCAGCTGGCCGCTTTCGGCTTGTGTTTGGGGGTTGGCACTGTGGCACTCCGACCCTCACGCATAGCATAGCCCCTGCCCAAGTGGCAGCTATAAAGATGTCGTTGTCGTTGTTTCTGTTGCTGTTGCTGTTGTTCTTGTTGCTGCTGCTGCTGCTGATGTTGTTGAGTTGTTGTCGTCGGACCATGCAAAAACGCAACGGCAAAGCAGGTGCAGCAGCGGCGTCCAACTTCCGCAGCGAATGCGAATGAATGCGGCTGCCTCTGTACGAGTATGTGTGGTGGGTCTTTTCAAACATCAGCCACGGCAGCGGCACTGGCAGCAGTAGCAGTAGCAGCAGCAGCAGCAACATGAAGTAATTAACAACCACAACAGCAACAACAGCAACAACAACCACATTGATGGGGAGGCAGTGGAGCCAAGCAAAGCGTTGACAATAGCATTGAAGTTGCAGTTGCAGCAGTTGCCGTTTGCCGCTTGCCGCTTGCCACTTGCCGCTTCTCCTCTCCCATTGTTGGCTGCAGTTGTTGTCATTGTAATGTGCTGATTTCATGGCAAGCGACTACACCGCGTATACGCAATGGGGGAGCGGGACATGGTCTGGGGTTTGGGGCTGCGTCTGCGGCTTGGGCTGGGATCTTTCTGCATATTTTTACGCGGCCCGTAAAAGCAGGAAACATGCTCAAGTGGCGGGAATGTGGCCAGGCCAGCAGCATGCTGCTCCAGAGCACATGTCAAGTGCAACTTCTCTCCGTGTGTGTGGCTCTTCTTCGTTTTTGGATGGGGCATGGGCAGGGGTTCCGTGTGGTGCAGGAGTTAAGTGAGAGGGGAAGACGTTCTAGTAGCTTCCCACGTGAGCGTGTGAATCGGCAATGGCAAAGGGTTTTGTCAATCAAAGCAGGTGGACAGGGGGGCGGGCAGGTGACGAAATGAAAACTACAAACTAAAATAATGAAAATTAAACATTAAGTGTTTCAACTGGGAACGGTTTACATTGGCTATCGATAAATTATCGAGTTTTTTTCGATTATAATATAAAAGCGTCGATTATTCAATTAAATTGAACAGAAATTTATTTTTTTGAGTTTTTTTTTTATTTGCAAGCAAATGTAAACCGTTTCCATTGGACACAACACAAAGGGTAAACATAATTGAATTGTTGTACAATCGATAACTATCGATGACAAGCAACAATGATTATTCACCCACACCAAGATCGCATAATGTCGGAAAAACTTTTGTCTTGCTTACCAGCACTCGTCCTCGGCTTCGTCCGCACCGGCTTCACATCCAGTCCTCCGCCAACGCCACCACCGCCACCACCCACCCCGGAGCCACTGTGTCCGGCCAGGGATCCCGAGCTGCCGCCCGCTCCACTGCCACCACCCATGCCGCCGCCCATGCTGCCGCCCATGCCGTGCATGGACGCACTGGCCGCTGAGGAGGCGGAGTGGTGATGGTGTCCACTGTGATGGTGGTGATGATGGTGCGCCGCTGCAGCCGCCGCTGCACCCATACTATGCCGCACGGCGGCCGCCGCCACGGAGGAACTTTGGAACATGTTGGCCGCTGCCACCGCCGCCGCCTGGTGGTGCGCCGCCTGTGCAGCGTGGTGGTACGACGCGTAGCTGCTGCTGTCGTAGCTGGCCCCGCTTCCGCCATTCGCGCTGCCGCTGGCATTATTGGAGGCCGCATAGTGCGCCTGCGCGGTGCCGTCGAACAGGCCGTTCGAGGTGGTTGCCGCGGAGGCTGAGGCGGTGGCGGAGGAGGAGGCATTGCTGTTGTTGGGATTGCTGCTGCCGCTCTGCTGCTGCTGCTGTTGCTGCTGCTGCTGGCTGCTGCTGGAGTTGGAGCTATTATTATTGCTGTTAGTACCTTCGCGCTGTTTGGGCGCTGATGTGGGGGCGGGTCCGCTCGAGCTGGCGCTGCCATTCTGGATGGAGGGCTTGATGTCCAGCGCACAGCTGGCGTCCGTCAGTGAGGTAGAGCCCGTGGCCTGTTGATGCATAAACGCGTTCATAACGGCCTGCAATGGGGGCGGAAGAATGCAAAAAATTAGTCCCCGGATAGAGTCCAAATTGAAGCAACAAAATGAAAGTTTCACTGTTTAAAGTGTTAATCGATATTTCAGATTTGTAAGCCTTCGAATCGATCCTCCTCTTACCTGGTACTCGGATGGACCGGTTTGTACTGAGTCGGGCGTCGAATCCTTTGGCGGTGTCGGTGGGAATGGAAACGAATGCTGGCCGGCGGCCGTCGTCTGGTGGCTCTGGCCCATCTGGCCCAGCTTGTGCTCCACCTGCGGCTCCTGGGGGCAGGCGAACTGTCCCATGCTCCAGGCGCTGGCGGGGGCGAACGACTTGTGTTCGCTGGTCAGCCAGGGACTCAGCGGTGTGTGGAAGTGCGGACGGCACACTTGGGGCGTGGCATGTGTGGAGGGCATGCGGGATGCTGCAACAAAGAGGTAAGCAACAAAAATATAAAATGCGTGCTTAAAAAAAATCTGCGGCTGAAGAAATCAACTTAAATGCTGCATTAAATCAATTATGGCCCGAATTTATAACGAAGATAAACCGACTTAGCCGCGACCAGAAGCGATAAAAATTCATAATAAACGACGACGCGGTTGTTCTCTGCCTCTGCCCTGTCCTGTCCTGTCCTGCCTGTGTTTTCCTTCCCCTCTGTGGCTGCCGCGCAAATTTGCTAAGCAAAAGCCGATCCAAGGCGGAAAAGCTGCGTTATAATTTATGAAACACCAAAGAGAGAGACAGAGAGAGAGAGCAGAGTCGAGCCGCCTCAGAACGTCTCGGTAAGGCACTCTGACCACACCATGCCACACCACAAGCAAAGATCAAGCGATCGATCCACCATCGATGCAACGCTCGCGGCCTGCGGGCCGTTTTTGCATATGGCCAAGACCAAAGAGAGCCACAGAGAGACTGCGACTGCGACTGGTGCTGGTGCTTGGTGGTTGGTGCTGGGACTTCTGCATTGTCATAAATTGTTTAATTTGTATCATAAACAATCGCGTTAAACTTTTGTCCCAGAGCTAAAAAGATCGATCAACGGCTTGGATCGGATCGGGGGCCCCGTTTGCCGCCGCCTCACCTATGCCAGGGCTCGGCTAAAAGTGTAGCCTAAATGTCTGGCAGTGTATAATTTAGCAGACACCAAGTGAGATTTATGTGCGCCAATGCTGCCGCTTGGTATAGGCTGGCCCCATGCATATCCCCTATGTCTGTTTGGAGTGTATCCTCGGAGCGGGTGCCAGGCTGGGCCGGGCAGGAGGCATGTTGCAATTGTTTGGGGCGCACTTATTCTTATTATTATCATTAATATTGCTGGCTGCAGCTCCCCAAAGAGTCGCAGGCCTTTGGGGCTTGTTTGTATGCGAAATTATTTTTGATTATGCAGCAGCCAGCCACAGCAAAAGAAAAATCAGCAGCAACAGCAGCAGGAGCACCACCAGCAGCAGCAGCAACTGAAATCTGGCTAGCCTGGCCAACAGTAGGTCAGTTCAATGCACGCCAAGATGGATTAGGCCAAATCAAGACCAGGCCACAGCCCCACAAAGGAGAACAAACTTGCAATCGTTTTGGCGCAAATGGAGAAGCAGGAATGCTCTGCAAGGCAGTCGATTTTTCGAATTAAATCTTTCGCTCTCATGGGAAACTTATGCGCAAACTCCCCCCTTCCGATAGCTCCATCTGCAGCCAATCAAACCCCAGATTCTGCTCCCAAATGAACCGCAAAACAAAGCTATAATTCCCCAGCCCCCGATAAAGGGTATATCGCCTTCATCGCCAGCAATCAGCGGTTGCAAGAAAAAGAAAGAGAAGAACATGATCGTTCGGTGGATGGATGGTTCGGTTCACTTGGATGGATGGATCGATCGGTTGGTCGGTTGGTTTGCTGGTTGGTTTGTTGGATCGCTGCCTGCGATAATATCCATTTGATTATCCTAATAACAGTGCTTTAGTGGCGATATTATATGTACGTGTGGCTGATTATAGAAATTAGCCAGGGCAGAGGCAGTTTCAGTTGCAGTTGCAACCACAAGAGCCACAGTTGCACAGTTGGACAAATGGACAGTTGGACTTGTGGTTTCTTCGAGTTCCGTGGAAGATATTTGCCCTGGCCCAATGCCTCAATCAAATGTTGTTACTGCTTGTCCCGAGACGAGACTTCACACTTTTGCGCCGACAACGACAAAACCCGATTACCAGCTACGTGCCACCTCATCTTTCAATGAAAATATCCCCCCTCGCCACCGCCTCACCAATGTATATGAAGTCGTCATCATCGTACTTGTACTTGTATAATTTGGACAGACCCCAGACCCATACCCAGACTCGGGGAAATAATCACATTGGACATGCTAAATTATAGAGTGCGCGGACCCGCTGCATCTTTCAGTCAGAGAGCGAGGGAGAGGGCTCTGGCTCTGGCTCTGACTCTGGCCAAATCAATGTCGGTGCTTCTTTAATTGGAAACTTTCAATTTGTTTTGGAACCCCTCCGATGGTGTTGGCGATAACAGAGCGCTGTTAATGGTGGGCATATACATAAGTATGCAAGTAAGCCTTGCTGTTAATCTGCAGCCGCTGCATGAGTCACTGTTAGCTGAAGTACGGCTCGGATTTGAGGCTGAGCCTCTCCGGACCTGAGCGGGGCTGTTGGCATCTTTTTGTGTGTATAAAACAATTCGCTAATAAATCAAGCCCGGAGTACACAGCAATTAAAGTTGCAAAAAGTTGGAAGAAAACAAAAAAAAAAACCAACAAGAAACAACGACAATTTTTTTGTATTCTTATTGTTGTTGTCGGTATGCAAAGCTCGTGCTGGTGGAAAGCTCTGCTGTTGTTGTTGTTATTGTTGTTGTATGACTCGTATGTGTTGTGGCAGGGGGCAGGGGTTGCCCTTGGTCGTCCCCGGCTGACACGTTCTACACAACAACAACAACAACAAACTGTACAACAAAAGCAAGTTTGTTGTTGCTTTTGTTTTGTTTTTTTTTTTTGAAATTTTTGGCCTGCGCTTGATTTCTTCAAAGTGACAGATCAAAGCCACAAAAGCCGACTGGCTCTCCCGCTTGCTCGCTCTCTCTTTGTCTCCCTACCTCTCGTTCTCTCTCTCTCTTTTTGGACATTTCTATGGCATTTTAAAAGCGTTTGACAGCGCTCAACGCTCTCCAGCGCCTGTCCATCTAGGCCCAAAGCCCGCGTGGCTTCGAGTCCGAGTCGAGAGCCAAGCAAGTCAAATCGAAGTCAGGCCAAAGCCGGGCAGTATCCGTTTGGTTTTGTGCGCCGAAAGCGCCTTTTAATTGCAATCGACTTTGCTTGACGACGACGACAACGACGACGTGAATGACATAATTAATGTATGTATGTACGGGTATGTCTATGTGTGATGTTAGCGATGCACTTAGCCGGACGTGTTGGACATTTGAAGATGACAGACCATGACAGACAGAGACAGAGAGAGAGAGAGGGGCACCAGATAGCCAGAAAACAGGTGATGTCCCATGGCCCTGTCGCAACAATTTCAATTAGTAAAATGCAGCCAGCAGCTGGATCCTATCATTTCGGCCATCTCATCAGCACAGCATCCTCATTCCCCGTACCCTTACCCATTACCCATACCCTTTTCTATTATCATCATCAACACATTTGAATGGTACAACAAAAGGCAACGGGCAACTGTATCGTACCGCTCAAAGAGCACTGCCATCTAGATAGGATACGGGGCGACGAAAAAAAAAGAAAGGATTCCAGCTCTTTGGTAAATTAAATTCACACCAAAAGCTGCCCCCCCAGATATGGGATTAGGGGTTGAGGGATTTTCCACGTTATCACACAAGACAAATCAAATCCGCAAATGAGTAAAACGAGACACTAGAAACACACAGCTCACACTCTGCACACTCTCTCGC
The DNA here is from genome assembly GCA_018150905.1 of Drosophila ambigua. Classification (NCBI taxonomy): domain Eukaryota; kingdom Metazoa; phylum Arthropoda; class Insecta; order Diptera; family Drosophilidae; genus Drosophila; species Drosophila ambigua. The sequence goes on from JAECWS010000086.1 coordinate 2,309,789, forward strand.
TCTCCCCATTGCTAGATGATGTTTGTTCTGAGGGGATTCCGGAGTCGATTAGTGGATTCAGCTGCTTCCTGTGCTGGCCAACAATCAATCATGCAAAGGACTCACGCAGGATCCAGGGAATCCTCTGGTTTGACCCCTTGTATGCCGTATGTACGTATAATCGTGTATGTGTGTCTGCAGGCGGTGGCTTGGCTTAATTTATGGCCAGAGCTACCCTCAAGACATATAACAAGGACTTTTCACCTGCTCCGATGTAGATGTTGCTGTTGTAGGCGCGTGGCGGCTCCAAAATGCGGTCAAGTGTCTCTCCCTCTCTCTCTCTCGTTTTGTCTCAGTCTTTGCCTCTCTCTTGAGACACTTACACCTGCTCCAAAATTGGAAATTGTTTAAACATGCAGCAGCGGCGGCCGCAGCGGGCCATAAACTATAACGGATTCCAGTTTTAGCCACCACCGAGAGCCGCCGCCGCCGCCGCAGTGGTACAGTGGTACTCTGTTGTGCGCTCAGCAGGTAGGTCAGTGTTTGGCCGCCTCAAAGACACCTTGATAGTTTTTAGTTGGAGCTCAAGTCGAGGCTGAAACTGAAGCTGAAGCCTGAAACAGTGGCTGAGAGAGGTCTCTCGGCTGCTTAGCATTTTGCGCGCTTGTTTGTTTTAATTATTTCTTTGCTTTTGCCTGCCTGGCATTATGGCATTTGCGTGACTCTCCGACTGACGGAATGACGGAATGACAGACCGACTGACGTACTGGGGGGCCGGAATGAGTGACTGACAGAAACAGAGGCAGTCAGAGGCAGGCTGCATTATTAAGCGCAAACTGCGCTGCCTCTGCCATCTATATTATTAACACTTTATTTGCGGCATGCCGCACACCCCCTGGCACACACAGCTACAGCTATACAGCTAGAGCCACAGCCTCGGCCCTGCCTCAAGTTGCATGCCAGCTTATCATTAGTCATAAGTTGTCAATTGTATTTATGATAATGCGTTTAATAACTCAAGTAGCAGCGGCTGCCTGTATGTAAGTTATGCTGCCGCCGCTGCTGCCACTGCTGCTGCTGCCATTGTGGCAGGGGGCAATGTTGCACAACTGTGAGTATCTCTTTTGAGGAATTCTCTGGGTTATTAATTGCTTTATAATTGTCGTATTACAAGAGCATTTCTGTGAAGAATTTCACTCTGGCGCAAGAGGAGAGATAGTTTTTGGCTTGGATCGGCTCTGAATAATGGCTCCCCGTAACCAGGTTGTTTGGGCCAACGTGTGAATTACGTGGCCTGTGCCCCAGCCCCAGCCGCTGCAGCAGCTTTTGCATACTACGTGCAACAATGCTGCCTGCTACAAACTAAAAAAAAACTATGCTAAAAGGAGAAACAGCAACAACAAAAAAATAGGAAAACATGTTGACAACAAGCAGTGCAACACATGGGGTAAAGGGGGCAAAGGGGGCAAAGGGGAGTCGCGTTTGGGTTGGGTTTTGGCTCTGAAGTGCGCCATTTTTGTGGCCATTTGTTAGCGGTTGCAGCCGCACCATTTTCCAGCTTAGTTAGTGGTTGGAAACGGGCAAGGGGAAAGGCGAAAAAAAGAAAGAAAAAAAATGTTAATAATGCGGCTGCAGTTGGCATTTGGTGGCACATTGAACTGCAGCTATGGGCAGGGTAGAGTAGGGGAGTAGGGCACCTGGAATCCTTGCCACGCAATGGCCAAAGCCAAAGCCAAGGAAATTTATGCAAATGCCACCTCGGCTGTCAGTCAGTCAGTCAGTCAGTCAGTCAAACGCTTTGACAGTTTTCAGTTCGTTTGGTTGCGTTTTTTTGCCTCCATTTCTTTCGCGCTCTCTCTCTCTCGCTCTCTCTGTCTTGCCCGCTGGTGGTCTTTTGCTGGCTAATGAGCGGACACCCCAAAAAGGATGCCGGTGCGTGTGTGTGTGTGTGTGTGGAGTCCGGCAGAGTGTCCTGTGCCAACAAATGCCTTCGCTCGCACTTATGACAGTTCGAAGCGTCAGCGAAATCATTAAAATTGACAAGTTTTTATATGCCACAAACCAAATTTGGTCAACGTTTGAAGTGATCGCTAAAAGTGTTCAACAAAGTGTGTCTCGTCGGCTGTGCTGTGTGCTCTGTGGATTCTACCAGCAGGCGGATTCAACTGCCCTCTCCTACGAGGCTGCTGCTGCTGCTGCTGACAAGTTGCTGTTCGGATTGCTGTTTCTTTTTTGCTGTTGGGACCACCGGCGGGCGCTGCTTCACATGTCATAAATAAGAACGCGTTGACATTTATCACAACAAAGGGCCAAAGACAAAAGGCTTGGGACTGCCTACGTTGCTCCCCCGAAAAGAAGAGAAAAAAAAACCAACTGGCCAAAGAAAACGTTGCATAAATTCATAAGCGGCTGCGAGCTTGAGAAATTCAATTGATGCGACCTCGACTTTGGAGCTCTCTCAGAGCTCTGCGCTCGGACCGCGGCGGCTGTGTCCACTCTTGTGGCATATTCGCATATTAATAAAATATTTTATTAAACACACGCCGCCGCCGCCGCCAACAGCCGAACAGCCAACAGCCAAAAGATGAGATGCGATGAGGATCCGCTGCGAAAAATTATGCTAAACAGTTTTGGCTCTGCGCCCTCCCAAAAAAGGCCACAAACGAAACGGAACGAAAAATCGTGAGTCTGCCTGCCTCCCTCTGGCTGCCTGCCTTCCTTCCTTCCTTCCTTTGCTTGCTTGCAACAAATTTTTGGCGGCGTCTCTGGCGACACATATTTCCAGTGATCGAAACCCAAGGCGGCCCGCAAAAAGAAACCATGAATTGTCCACATATTTTCGTGTTATTGCTGCATTGTTGTGTTGTGCTGTGTGCTGCTGCTGTGGTGTTCTCTTTGGTAATCGGTTCTTCTTCTCGGCTTGGCTAAAACTGGTTGCTGGGGCTAAACAAATTTGGCTGCTCATCGAAGGCGAGCATTGACAAATGTTAATTAGAGAGGCGTCATTTGTTAGGGTTCTTCTACACAGGTGGATCCCATCTGCCCATCTGCCCGTTCCCATTCCAATTCCCAGTAAGATTGTTCTAGTTCGATAGCTAATGTTGGGGGCGGGACGAGGTGGGGGATTTTCTAGGAAGCAATTTGACTGCGGGTACAATGACTCTTTCGGTGGGCCTCCTCCTCTGATTAATAAGCCATTCGGGGGGCTTGATCAGTTAAGGCAAATGTCGCAAAAGTCATTTGTAAACTTGACACTGCAATGGGACCACGGACTCTGCCGCAGTCCATGGATGGTTACCAAGGGGCACAGTCGGAGTTACAGTCGGTGCCACACAATGCCAAACACGGCTGCACAAATGTATTAGCAACAATTTATCAGAGGCACACAAATGTTTGCTGCCGTTGCAGCTTTGGATGCTGTTGTCGTTGTTGTTGCTGCTGCTGTTGCTGTTGCACCATTGACAGCGGGGGCAGCTGGCAGCTGCCAACAATGCGCTAATATTCAATATTGTAATTGCATGCACAAATCGTGGGCCCGAGACTCGCTGGCAACATGTTGCAGGCAATGCGACGGACGGCTCCTTTGCCTCCTTTTCTCCTGTTGGCTGGCTGGAAAATTAATGAATGCTGCCTCCTGGCACTGGCTGCCTGCCTGCCTGCCTGCCTCCTTGTCTGCCTCATTGTATGGGCCAGAACGGGGCATATCGACCGCTCGCTGTGTTAGACAAATCACAACAACAGCAGTAACAGCAGCAACAGCAGCAACATGTGGCCGTGCTGCCATGCTGCCATTCTGCCATGCTGCTGCCGTGTAAGATGCGTAAGCTTTTGTCTTGATTGTTGTCGATATAAATCGCATTCAAGTTGCATTTTGATTTAACAAATTAATAATGAAAAGAGCACGGTAGCCGCTGCCTTATTGATGATGCCACATCACACAGTGCTGCATATATATACATATATATATAGATCTGTATAATGTATTTATGACTGAAACAAGTTCCTGGAAATCTCAAACTGACAAATGACAGCGACTGGGATCACAGCCAGGGCCTAGCTGGGCAAGACTTCCGGCCCCGTTTCACCAGAAGCAGTCGGCAAGCTTTGAAGGAGCTTGTGGCATTCGCCATCTTGGCCAGATTGATGCAGCCAGCAGAACAGTCACAGGCACACAGGCACAACAGGCAACAGGCAACATCAGCGACATTGATAGTGATTGAAGGACAGCTGTTCACACTAGGCGAAGCTAGCCAAACCGCGACACGGCCTGGCCAGGTCTGGACTGGACTGGGCTGGAGCCCTGGCTGGGTAGGGAGAATGTCAAATTAGAATGCGAAACGTGTTGGCAGTGGGAATGTGTGGCTGCAGTGGCGGACAATGGCTGTGGCGGCACCTTTTGGACCTGTGATGGTTTGCCGGCAACACCTTTGGCTATGTGGCATGCAAAGCAGCAGTAACAGCAGCGACACTGCAACAACAGCCAGCAGAGTCCAGCAGCAACAGTCACAGTCAGAGAGCGAGGCGATGCGAGGCGAGCGAAGGAAATGTTGCTGGAGTGCAAATTAATTGAAGCATCGCAGCAATGTCAACGACAGTGGCAACATCACGTGTTGCATGTTGCATTTTGGCGTAGGCAGAGAGTTTGGTTCTGGCACTGGCTCTTCCTCTGGCATCGCATTCTTATAATTATGTCATTTAATTAAGCAGAGACAGTTCTTGCTGCCACGACTAATTAAAACATCGCGCCAGCAGCAGCAACAGCAGCAGCAACTGCAACATCAACATCAAACATGTGCAACGCAATGCGCAACGCGGGCGGTGGCAAGCCTTTATACCCATACCCCTAACCCATCTCCATCTTCATTTTCATCTCCATAAATGAATGACCGGCCACTGTCAATGCATTCAACAACAATCACACAAACTGCGCTTCAACTTTGCCGCTTTGCATCGTACGATGTAGATGTACGGAGGAATGTTTCCTGGAATTTGGGTCATAATTAATGTGGCATGATTTGGCAGACGTTTTAATCAAACGCGAATTGAATTGAATGCTGCCCAGCGAAGCCACCCAAAGCCAAAAACACTAGATGGCAATAGAAGGCCCTCCAGCGGTAAGGGAAGCCTGCCCACGGCAAGGGAAATTTTCATGGGCTTAGAGGCCACATCAATCATACGCAGCGGTGGCCCAGCTGTTCAATTGCAATACCATAACTCATTTTTATAGGCCATCCACTCAAAAGCGCACACACACACTCTCGAACAGCTCTCCGCAATTCGTTGAAAACTTGCGCACCGGGATTAAGATTTGCAGTCGAGATTCTGTCCCGAGGTTCAGGCACAAGGCAGCAGGCAGCAGGCACGCTATGGTTATGACTCTGACTGTGACTCCTGCCCCATGCTCAGCCCCAGCTCCAGCCACAGCCACAGCCCCGTCCTGGCCTCGTGGTTGCAGTCGGTAAATTACAACAACTATTACACACACACATACACAGACAAGCAGCAATCCCCCTTCGGAGGGGACGGGCTCACTCTCCGTCCTGTGTGTGACTTGACTAGTAGTTGTATTCCTGTGTGCTTTTTGCGCTTTTGGCCGTGTTGTAATTTCTTGGAAATTTTTGCAGTTTTATGCCGGGCCACACGAAAATTTATGAGTGGCGAGCGCTTCAAGTGCAACACCTGGTAGCTGGTAGCTGGTAACTGGCCAGGAGCAGCAGTTGCCAGCTTGAATGTAGACCTAGGGCTGAGAGTTAGAAAAGAAGTCTGGAGTGTGGAGCTGAAGTCTCAAGCTGCAGCAGTTCGAGGAGACTTTTTTGAATGGGCCCGCATCTCATTTGATATCCTTTTGTGACTCGCTGCCACTGTGCGTGACATTTGCGTTAAGTGCTGCCGTCCCCACACAGCCCAATTGTGGGAACATTCTGACCAGCAAAAACTTTTCATTTTGGCCGATTCTGCTTCGCCGATAAGCCCAAAAAAAAATAGTTGCTAACAACAAATGCACGACAGACCGAATATTGGACCCCGCCCTGGCCACTGGTCACTTCTACCATTCGAATTTATTAATGGCTATAGCTATATCTATCTCTATCTTTCGGTTGGAGTGCAATGGCTATATAGTAGTGTGCTACTTCTCTTTCATTCTTGCAGTTTGAATTGCATACTCAGGCAGGAATGAGTATTCAAATGTTTGGCAATTAACAATGCATTTTATGCTCGAACTTTAACGGCCACAGCGCTGTCGACGAGGCTAACAGATTAAGGCTAACTAATTGGCCGTTCAAAAGGTTACAAGAGTGGGAAAATAAGCTGCATAAAGAGTGCATTTTGCAGGTGTATTCCAAAGAAAACTGTGAGAGAAAAAGGGGTTGCTAAACACTATAAAGTAGGAAAAAGAATATGTTTATTCTTACAGTAATTTGTACCCATAAAATGTCAAGTTAATTTACCCCAATCAATGTTTGTATTTATAATTAAAACTTGAGGATAACAAAATCCTTGCATCTAAGGTATTTTTAGTGCCTATCTAAACTTCCATAGATGCGATTTCAAAGCGATAAATAAATTGCTAAAATTGTATACTTAATTATATAATTCAATGCTCGAATACCCTAGAAACCTGCCCAAAGTGCCACTCATGTCTGAGGCAAATAGCAAAAACAGAAAAAGGCCCAGAAAAAACAACACGACCAAAACACAAACACACAAAACAGCAACAACAACAAAATAAAACGTGGGACATATGTAGATATATATTTTTCATCGAAAATGTTTGAGAAAAAAAGGTAACAAAATTTTAGAAAATAACAAACAAAAAACCATACATACAATATACTGAAAAAGATGCAGATACAGGGACACACACATACGCAAATACAGATACAGATGCAGTGAAACATACAAAAAGATACAAATACAGAGAGTCACGCGGCCGACAAAAGTTATTGCCAAAATGTTCGGCATGTTTGCTTTTGAAATTTAAATTTCACATTTGTTGTAGTCTGTTGCTGGTGTCTCGTACGGGGCTGTCGGCTCGTTGTTGGTTTTTATGACTTTGGCTAACATAAAAATCTCCGAGCAATTCCCAGCCAGTATGTGTGTGGTGTGTTTAAGTGTGTGTATGTGTTAGCCATTAAACTTCATTTGCTCAGCGGGCGTCTATATTTGTGGGGCGGGAAGAGAGCTCTAGTTGCTTAATTTGCCCACTAATGACAGCAACTAAAGTCAACCACTCATAATTGACAACTAAATTGGGATTTTGACAACTGGAAGCCCCCACCCGGACACCACTGCTAAGCCCTCACGAGATGTGACATATGCAGACTAATGAATTTTAAAATCAACGCTCGCCACAGGTGCCCCAGTGCGCTGCGCTGCGGTGCGATGCTCGTTATGGATGCGAGTGCCACTGGCACAGCCACTGCCACTGCCACTGCCGATGCCGATGCGACTGCCGATGCCCCAGAGTTCCCTCTCTTTGTGGACAGACAGACAAACTGTCTGTCAAATGTTGAACGAACAGTGCGCGGGATTTGAATCCGAGAAGTTTTGAGTGCATGAATGAATTACAGCGGTGAAGGAGGAGAGCTGGGATCAGTGGATGGAATGGAATGGAATCAAATCAAGCATCAATAAAGTCGGCATATGAATAACATGAATTAAACATAAATGCAAAAGGAATCGAGAGAGAGGGAGAGGTAGAGCAGGGAATAGGAAAAGGAGCAGCAGCAGCAGCAGCAGCAGCCTCCAAAGCTGATTGATCACTTTGCAGTTTGCAGCCTCTCTTTGGCAGTGATCTTTCCGTGCCCTCTGCCCGCTGCGGCACACATTCCTGATATACAGAAATTTTAAATTAAAATTTTGCACACTCAAAGAGCAGGAAATAAATTCAGCGACCAGGCGACCGAGCATTGATGCATGTCACGTTTGGGTGTTCGTTGCGTTTTACGTGGAACTGTCAAAATGCAAACCAAACCACACCAAAGCCCAGACCCCAAAGCGAAAAGCCAAACCCCAGCAGTCAGAGTCAGAGGCAGTGCCAGGCCAAAAAAAAACTGCAGCCAGAAGCAGCAGCAGCAACAACAATGGGGCCTTGCAATGCTAAGTGCCAAGTGAAAATGGTTTGGGCCATCAGCTGTCAAAACTGACAGCAGAGTCACAGTCTGCCTTTGGCCCAGAGCCACTCTTGGATACAGCAGCAGATACAGTGCGGTGGCTCCTCAAATTGAAAATTAACTTAGCGGAACTGGAAATTTTTTGGAGGCGTGTGAACCACACATACACCCAACAGAAAAAAACAAAAAAATGTAGCGACAGAAAACTGAAAATAATGTCGTCTGCCATTTGCTCTGTTTTGGTGTTTTGGTGTTTCGGTGGAGGCCGGGCCGCCCTCGCGCACCGCACTAATGAGCCCAGATCATTTTCTCTCTGGCCCAGACAGTAGTCCAACGAACAAATTTCAGGCAATTAGGAAAAACTGTACAGCCAACAAATTTCCATTTTCACGAGACGATATTCTCAGGTGGGGCAAGAAGGGAAAACAACCAAAAAAATACGAGAAGAAGGTTGTAATAGAGCCATAGAGCCCTGATGAGCGGAAATTATGGAAGAAACTTAAACTTTCGTTTGGGTTTTATGTGCAGAAATTTACAGAGCACAAATAAATGGATTGTGGTTATATTTTCTCTTATGGGAAACACACGATTAATCGTACTTCATTCTCGTGCTTGAAATTCCCGGCTTTTTCAACTAAACATTGACCAATTGCTATCTGCAAACTTTAATTCAATGCTTTGGGGGATATCTAGGATACAATCTGGCTACAAGTGCTCGTATCTAGACCCCCAGCGATTTCTGTGGGCCCCTCCCCCTCATTATTTATGGCGGCCAACCGGAAACGTTCACTCAGCAACACAAAAAAGGCGCGAAGCAATCGATTTGTGGGCGTTGGGCGGTTACAGGCGGGAACGGACCCATCAGACCCACCACCAACTATCCACCCTCCCCGCAAAATACATTCATTAAAAACGCATTAGAAATGACATTAGAACAAATGTCCGAGGCACAAACAACAGCGACGAAAAAAAAGATGGAAGAAATTACTATTAAATAAAACATAAATCCAATCGCGGTGGAACCTTTCCCCCCAAACCCCGAATGCCCTGCACCGAATGGGTACTTACTGTGCTGATGATAGCTCGGATAGTACCGCCGATGGTGTCCATTGCTCTCCAGCGCATAGAACGCACTCATGTCGCTGGTATCCAGGCCGAGGCCGGAGCCTCCGCCCGCGCCGCCACCGAGGGCCGCTCCAACGCTGCTGCCCGCCGAGGAGGCGCCGCTGGACAGGCTGTGATGGCTATGGGCCAGGCTGCTGCCGGCGCTGCCCAGGCCGTTGGTGTGTGGGGAGACGCCGCCGCCATTGCTGCCGGATCCGGAGCCGCCGCCGCCTAAGCGCGGACTGTCGTACCAGCTGCGCGCGGCAGCCTCCGCTGTTGAGGTCATATCCATTTCGAGTATAATCTTGAAAGCTTTTCTGTGCTACTGGGGGGCGTATAGGATTCGGCTCTCTCTCTCCACTCTCCTTTCCTCTGGCTGTGGGATGGATGGGTGGTCGGGTGTGTGTGTGTGTGTGTTGCAGTGGCAAGTAGCGCTGGGTTCTCAGCAACCACACATTTTCCTGTTCACGCGCCTAACCACACAGAACGCGCTGCAATTTCAGAAATTTTTGTACTTTAGAAACTGAAATTTTGTGACTTTCCTTTCGAGGTGTCTGCGTTTGATAAGATTTTAACGGTAGCCGGCGTTATCAAGGTGCCCCAACACTCTGCACTCTCCTTATCAGGAACCGAACGCACTTCAACGCTTTACAGTTTTTTTTTGTTTTGTTCAATTGTTTTTTTATAGCTACTTTATGGGTACAGTTGCGGTGGCAGTTTGTGCTAGGATAACCAGCGCAGGTTGATTTACGGCTGCTCTACAGATCTACAGACGGTGCGGCTTTAGCCGCCACCGCATTTTGTTTGGTAGAAAAATGCGAGTATATTTTGGCAGTTGCAATTGCAGTTGCAGTTGCAGCCTTCCCATTGATTGATGATCTTCACTGCATCCCAGGGGATCTAATAAACATGTCCCTGGCACAATATTCTGGGATTGTCTTTCTCTGCAGTCACAATGTTTACACTGTCATAAAGCCGAGACAATTGGGCCTGCCAGACAAAAGGATGGATGTACATGTACCCGTATCCGTGGGATGTCAAAGACGGCGCCTGGGATTGTGCGTGGGAGTACGGAGACACAAGGCAGGTGCGTGTTTGTGTGTGTGTGGGCCCAATTAGAGTTTCATCTGAGGTTTATCTTCTAGCTTGAATTAGTACGGGCATCTGTATGTTATGTGCCTCCCTCCCACTCCCTACCATTACTATCAGAGACTATCAGACAATCAGAGAATCAGACAGACAAGTTCTATTGATTTAGACAGGTAGCTCCAGAGGTGCGACAACATTTTTGGGGGAAATTTTTCGGGGTCTTATCAGCCATAGATAGTACGAGGAGTACGTCTGTTTGTGTGTGTCTGTGTGTGTGTGTGCACTGCACTCGTTGATTTCTTTAAAAAAAAAAGATTATTATCAACAGGAGTTGTGCTATTTGCTTTCTTTGTTTGCTTTGGCTTCGAAAAATTAATAATACAACCCATGGGTTGGACCCGACTTCTTCTATCTTTAAGGTACGTATTCTAGATGCCTATCGCTCGATTGACAATTGCGCTACAGAAATATGATAAGGCAACATAATTTGTTACCTCCTCGCAGGGCCCTTGCACACCTCCCTACACTCACTCTCTCTCTCTCTCTGGGGCCTCTCTGGGGAGGCAGAAAGACAAACAGGTCTCTTCTCTCCTCCTTCTACCATACAACAATTTTTGATTTGCTTTCTGCGTGGCAGCGTTGAAACTCAATCAATTTATCTATCTATCAGCAGAAGCAGCAGCAACAGCAACAGCAGCACCAGTACCAGCGATACGGGGAAAAAGAAGCAAACACTTTTCATTAAATGTCTTCAAAAATATTTGATTGTTGTTGCTGCCGTGTTGCTGGTTGGTGTTTGTGTTGTTGTTGGTTAGTTGATAGCAATAAATTGATAAGCCCAGTTGCCAGATTTTTCTATGCCTGTGTCAGCCAGTATTTCGGGCAATGGGTCCCTTGTGGCACTAATGATTGCTCGATAAGGCGCTGCGCTGCGCTGAACCGTTAAAATCTCATCAATTGTTGCGGAAACTTTTGTTGTTTTTATTTTTGGTTTTTAATAGGATATATTTCTGGTTTTTCCTTCATTTGAATCTTACATTTTAGCACATTTATTAGTCACACTTTTAAGGGCGTTTTGATTTGTTTCTCTGTTTTGGGGGGCTCTTTCAGTTGTATCTCCGTTGTGGGGATCTTTGATTTGTATCTCTGTTTTGTTTTGCTTTTGCTATAACACTTTCTTGGCCCTGGCTCAAATGGGGTGTATGTATTTGCCGACGCGTTTTGAGCTTTCTTCTGGGCTTTGCTTTTGTTTCTTGGTTAGTTTCCACGAAAAACACCGCCGCCGACGTAAAACCAACGCGAACGGGGAAACGGTACGGTAAACGGTATACGAACGCTACGGCGAAACGGGGCGAACGAGACAGGCAACAAACGGCGAACACGATAGCGCTTCAGTTATATTTGCTGTGCTGTGGGTTGCATCGAACACGTCAACGGTCGTCGTCCAACTGAACAGGCACGAGCGCGAAACAGGAAAGACAAGCGCGTTCGCGTTCAGCCACTCACACAGTTACACACAGACGCACACACACACTCGCTCGTTGTATCTGAGGGAGAAACAACTCGTCTGACGAGGGCCGGACTTCGGTGCGTGTGTCGGTGTGTGTGCGCGCGTTTGGCACATACAAGATGGTCGCACCGTCAAGCAGTGCTGTGTGTGGAGCAAGCAGGATGGCTATACCGGGCCGACTCGGCAATATGCTTGTCACTCTTTCGCCTGGTGAGCGGGGCGTGTTTTTTTGGCCCGTGTGTGAGAGCAGCCAGCAGGTAACCGGTTCGGTTCGGCTCGTTCGGGCTGCAGTTGCATGTCCGTTGGTTTGTTTGTTTGTGCAGCCAGCAGCTCAGCTCCATGATGTTGTTCGTGTGTTGCTGTTGTTGCTGTTCGTCATGCTCGAGTGCATCGTTCAATAATCTCTTTGCGGCACGCCTCTCTGCACTTGGCATGGTGCCTCGGCTGCGTTTTGGTTGTCTGTTCGACGACGCTCTGCATGCTCCTGCTCTGTAGTTGCCACACCACACCACGGCACACACACTCTCTGCTCCTCTCCTTCTTCTGCCCTGCTATTCGGATGTTCGGCTGCTCTGCTGCTGCCTTTGCCCGGCTGTCAAACAGTGACAACAATCATCGATCGTTCCGTTTGTGATTATGTGGTTTATTTATGGGCTTTAACATGTGTGCAGATTTGTCTGACGATTTTTGAGTTATATGCCACTGTCTCTCTCTCCCTCTCTCTTTTTGAAAGGGAGACAGACATGCACAGAGAGAGAGAGAGAGAGTGAGAGAGAGATGTAGAGTGAGATAGCTGGCACATAAAACGAAATTTGCATAAATTAGCAGCTGGAAATTAAGCAAACTACAGAATTATACCCATGCTTATTTGTATGCTTCCCACAGCACAGCCCGCCAGCACAACCCCCTGAACAACCTTCACCTCCATCCAGCAGCAGCAGCATCTTTCTGCTGGCGAAAACAAAACAAAACACTCAAACTCTAAAGATAGTTTCCGCGTATCTAGATACAAATTATTAATATTGAGCTCGTTTATTTTGCTGGCAAGTTGGCTCCTCCGGGCTGCTTTCTGGTACATGGTACATCTGCTGCGCATAAACAGCTCACACACACACACAGACAATGGAGGTGAAATCTGCGGTTGTAAAGTTTCGATCCTTCCTTTGAATTGGGGAAGGAAAATATTACTAAAATTTTATTTTCATTTTTAATTTAATGTCTGTAAATTTTCTAATATTAATTTAATGATTTGTTTTTGACCTGTTCAATTCATGATGATTTGCAGTTTTTTTTTCCAAGTGTACGTGAGAAACTTTTTGTTGGTTTCTTTTGTGGTTCATTGCATTGATTTTGCTTTCAAAGCAGAAAACTTTTCGGCGCAAAAGGGTTAAGTGCTGCCGATGCACCTGTAAAGTGGCACAAGTATGCTGGCTTCTTGGTGTGGCAGGATTTTTGGGGCGGGGATAGGTACAGGAAGACAGCTGCAAGCTGAAAACTTTCCCAGGCTGACTTAAGTTTACATGAATATTTTTGAATTATTTTTGGGCTTAAGATCTTTTTTTTTTTTTGAAGCATTTCATAAGTTCATATGCACTTGTAGCTGAGAGATACGCATCTAACGAGAACTGGCTGGGCTTTATGGCCAAAATTAACCGTTTGTCAAAGCCTCTGTGCCGACTACCTAAGCAGCAGCAGAAGCCACAGCAGCAATAGCAGCAGCAGCAATAGCAGCAGCAGCAGTTTATATATGTAAATACTCACAGCCGCAGATAGAGCGCTCGATAGTTACAGATACATATTTTGAGATAAAGATACACACCAAAAAAGTGGCTGCCAAAAAAAAAATAAAGAAAAAAAAACCTGTAACCAAAATCAGATCAACAAACGGTGCGAACAACAAACACGAGCGACGAATCACAACAGCAACAACTAGAAACAACAAACAACCAGCAAACCAACAACAGCCACAAACACTGTTGAGTGGTGTCGGTGTCGGTGTCAGGCAGAAACAACGTAAACAAGAGCTCGAAACAATCTGCCAGCAAAGATCTACAAAAGGATTCCCAGAGAGTAAGCCATCGCAGATCTTCGATGGCATGGAAATAAGGCATCTGTTCCATCGCTGTCCACAGATTAAATAAACGCCTGCAATACCCATACTATACATATCATCAGAGATCTGGCCAACCACTCTCCCCCCGCCAGGCCATAAAAATCGCAATGGGTTGTAAGCCAGCGATAAGATTGGGCCAGTCAGGTCTACGTAGTAAGCATAAGATTGGGCCTAGTCATGTCTACTTAGGGGTATCAGAATTGATGAATTGTCACGTCTTTGTGTCAAGCACTAAACACTTGGCTGATAGCCCCACGTCATCTTCAATTGGTCTAGGAAGTTGTAGCAGCCCCGAAATACACTCTTACAGATAGCAGACTAAAATGGGACTGGTATGCCATATAATATCTGTACAAATACTCGTATGTGTACTGCAGAAAAGAGTTATGTTATATAGAGCAGAATCAAATATATAATATATATGGTTTACTTCTATATACAATTTATTGGGTGGTCTTAATGGATCAGACTGTTGCCAGTGAAATGTGAATGAAAAAATGAGTATAAATAATAAGCGGATTGGTATTTCCCCAACAGAAACCGATAAGGAAATGTGTGCCACCGCAAGATATCTGAATGTTTAATTGAATTTCGTATGAGTTTTTACCTATTTTGCGAATAAGTTCCAAGGAGGATTCCTTATAATTGTGAAATTAAAGTTAAATAAACTTTGAGTGAAAGCTATCCAGCAAGACAGTTCCATTATATTCATTAAATTCTTTAAAGTAACCTAAAATCTTTTTGCCATGTCAGAACTTTATTTCGGATTATTTGCCAACTTTCTTTTGAGCTTGGGGGCCCATTATCTGAGCACCTGAGCTCACCCTCCCCACCCTTCCCGTTCAGCACCCATGCACGCACACATGTGCATGCACGATTCTTGTGACTTTTACTTCGAATGCATATTTTTCCAGCACGTGCGCAGCTTTTCCGGCTCCGTCCGACATCCGAAGTGAAGCCTCAAGTGGAAAGCCGTCAAGCAGAGACGCACGAGGCGGAGGAGTGACGTGGAGCTGGAGACCAGACATGGCTATCGTCATGCCCAAGCCATCCATAGACCATGTGTGCACCGTCTGTGTCTGTGTCTGTCACTCCCTCCCCATTCCCATCCCCAGTCCCCTGCCCATACCATAGTCCCCCTAAAAAGCTGACGCACGTTGCGTGTAATTCCGATTTTAATCGCATAAAAATGTTTTGTTTATATGTATAATTTAGTTTTAACAATTTACGTTAACCTTTTGTTACCATTTTTAATTTGTTCAGCGGTGCTGAGGTTGTGTTCCGCCGTGTGTACTTGTTTTGTGGTTGTATGTAGTTGTAGTCCATAAGCAGCCACAATTAAATGCTCCATAAAATTGGTTTAAATACGCGTTCAGTTTTGTCTGTCTGTCTGTGTACTTATATGAGTCTGTGGTATGGTATGTGGCGTATCTGTATCCGAGTACATACAAATGTATGTATGCATGTATAGCTGTGTGCCCCTTGGTTCTTCTATGCATATAGATAGTTATTATTACTGAGCTCACTTTATTGCTGCTTGCCTCTTTTATAATTATTGTCATGCGATAGAAATCAGCGACATTTTTACAGCATTTAAACAAAGCATAAATTCTGATTTAGTTCCAAAAGTGTCGCCTCGTCTGGCCTTTTCCTATATGCTATGTATATTGTATGTACATATGTGTGTTGAAGTGCTTATATATTGCAAAATAGAACAGCAGCAGTTGCCTCATCAGTAACAGTGGCTGGCCCAACCATTTATAAATACAATAAAATTTCTATTTAAATTGCCAGTTGTAATTAGAAACCGCCGCTCCATCCTCTCTTCAGTTTTGCTAGTAGGTACACATATTTACACATATTATTATATTGAGGCCATGAAATCACGTAGCCGAGAATGACTTCTGGATACATTAACTAGAATATTTTAATGATTGGTTGCACGGATTGATTGAAGTGCTCAAGATTGATCGAGGATTAAGATTATGAATAGCGTTAATCAGATTTACATTAACATATTTTTTACTACTTGTATCCATATCTAGATGTGCGCAACTTTTGGTATGCAATTTTATATGTTTCTTAGAAGAATTTACCAAAATTTCCTATATACATGACTAACACTTTAAACTTTACTTGCCTTTATTTGTATCTATCTGTTATCATTGACAGCTACAACTATTTGTATTTATCATCTCCATCTGGATGATAATTCCGCCCTAAAGCTCTTTCCGCTGAATCCAAATCCCTGGCTACTCGTCTGTCATCAACATTCTCTGTTTATGTATCACCCTTGGCAATAATCGGCAAACATTTTCCGCTCTCTCCGCTGTACCCGCCTGTGTGCCACCCATCTACACATAACTCCCTGCTTCCCCTCAGATATGGCTGCTCCTTGGTCTTCCATGTTGCTGTTGATTTTGTTATAGGCTGAGTATATAATTTAATAACTATAACAACAAAGCGACAACACAGCGGCAACAGCCGCCACAGGAACAACAACGATGTTGCAGCCGGGGCACAGTTCATATGTCATGTGCCAGTTTTTTGACTGCAATGCAGCGCCCGTTCCTCTTCCATGTACAACGTCCATGTCCCTGGTGCCTGGTCGGTCCCCCCCAGCCGTCTGTCTCCCACTCTATCCCTCCCCACAACCAATCCTGGCCATGCGTTCTAATTTCATAATAAACTTGGCTGCCAGCCCCAGTCCCAGTCCCAGTCCTAAACTCCATCCCGAGCCGAACGACGGCAACTAAAATTGGCTGGATCCAAAACCGCAACGGGTGTAAATTTCATGTAGCCCCTCTCCGCCACACCAGTGCCCCGTTCCAGCAGCAGAAGCAGCAGCAACTGCTGTGGCAGTGCACCGCCAATGGCGGCACATCCTGTGCAGCTCGTAAGCACCTCATGCGCCAGGCTATAAATGTAAATTGCCTAAATGGGCAAAAGCTCGAGCATACGTTGGCCAGGACATGGATACAGCCAGGATGGGATAAAAGGGGGGACAAACAGGAGGTGAGTTGGGAGTGGGCCTGGGCCTGGGTCTGGTCAGCACTTGCATCGTAAATGAAATCAGTTGGTGCGCGAATCCTGCATGGGTCAATTATGCAAATGTCCTCCACTCACACATGAGTGTATCTGTGTGTGTGTCCTGACTGCATTTGTATGCTAGTTGTCCTGGTCAAAGGTAGAGGCAGGAGCCGGAGCCGGAGCCCGAACTGCACGGCGAAAGTGATTTGTTGCCTGGCAGGGTAAATCTGTTTTCATATTAAGTATTTTAGCGGCAAATTAAGTTGGACAAAGGGCTGGCAGCTCCTGGCTCTCAGTTGGGTATCCATACATTATAATGCAGCGTAGAACCACGTAGACATGCTCAAAAATATGTGCGATTGCCCGATGAAATGTAATGCCCAAGAACGAAACTTTCACTCAGAGGAAGGGACACAAACAGACAGAGACAGAGAGAGAGAGAGCTTTCCATTTCGACTAGGCAACGGCAACCCCCAGAATGTTGCAGTTTAGCAGTCAAACAAATGCCCGGGCACGTACATACGTATGCAAGGGGAGGCACTGGAAGTGCAAAAACAGAGCACGCAGTGCCACAAACAAAAGATCTGTCTAGGTTTTCGGGTGTTGGAGTTTGCCGACTCATATATTTAAAGCACGTTTGCAACAGGGCAGGAATTCGGTGGCCCATCGACCCATGCTGTGGGGCTCCTCAGAAAGGCTCATATTAGGCCAAAGGTTTCCATTTTCCTACTACCCTTTGGGACGCTCCTGTGCCACCTCCTTTGTTTGCCCATCGTCTGGGCGAGGGGTTTTTACTTTTCTGCCAATTCATGGAGCCTTGTCTGTGTCTGTGCTGTCTCGTCCTTCATCCTTCGCCCTCTGTCGCTTGTCCGGCCTTTGTCCTGGCCAATACGCTTGGCAAATAGCTGGTCGAGCGCTCCTCTTACCCGGACTGCCACTGGCACTGGCTCGCCTCGCCTCATACATATGCATGCGAGTTTTCCGCTTTTCCATGGCTTGTCTGGCCGTCAGGATGTCGGCTTCCGCTTCACGTTTGTGCTTGTGTTCGTGTATGTCCTGCTCCTGAAAGCTTGGCTAAGCACCTGAGCAAACTTATTGTTAGCCTGCGCATTGTGTTCGATCGGACGAACGACCCAAAAGCCGCGTCAAGGTTAGCTCCAGTTCCCTTCTGGCCTTCTGGCTTGAAAATTACGATGTGTCTGCCAGGATAATTTTACGATTTCCTAGCAAAAATGGGAGAGAATCCTATAGGCCATTAGGCAATCAGGCTATTCGGCTACACGTCACCAAAGACTGAAACAAGGCGATCCGATCCCTGGATATCTTTTCAACACCTACAAACAAACCGAAACAGATGAGACACCATCTTTATGATGAGCGCTCACGATTCAGATGCAGATACAGATACGGATCCAGATTCGGGCTTGCAAATTACTTAAAAAAATAAGGAACAGGACAAAAATCTCAACTGATGGTCGTCCACTCGAGAGGAGATGCGACGCTCCCGATAAGGACGATAAGCGCTTACGCATTTCGCTTTAAAGATCTGATCCGATCCCAAACAGAGGCAGAGGCCGGGCTCGGAGATGAGGCTGGAATGGGATCGGGAACAGGGGTTGAGGGGTTGAGGGCCGGAACAACAATAGCGAAAAAAACCAACAACAGCAACGAGAGTTCTCCTTCCTCTCTCTCTCTCTCTCTGTCTCTGTCGCTTGGTTCTCGTTTTTTGCGATTGCTCTGATCAGATAGGCGATCGTGTGCGACGGGGCGTGCGGGAATCGTATGTAGTACGGCAAAGGGGATGGATGCAGAGATGGTAATGCTGATGTTGGTGCTGGTGCTGGTGCTGGCTTAGTGGCAGGGGTAGAACGGGTCCATCTCTCTCTCTCTCTGCAAGCGGCAAAGTAATTTGATGTCATATTGTGTCACACACTCGGGCCAAAACGGCGAAAGATGCTTAAAGATAGCGAGGAGAGAGATGGCACCATGGCATAACTCTGATTTCCGAGTTGATCACTCTCCCTCTCACTCGGTCGCTTCTTTTCAATATGTGCTACATGTCGGTAGGCCCGTCTGATCATCGGAAAGCATCCTTGTTAGCCGCCATCTGTTTGCTTTATTCCCTGTTTTGTTTATATCATAATTGTAGGCGTTGATTTGGTCGTGGCCTGGGTCTGGGTCTGATTCCGAGCATCCTTTATAAGGCACTCGGCTGATATGCTCGTCGGAAACCCGAGACAGCCAATGAGTGGGATAACCAGAGCCCCGGCGACTTATGTCAATCTTTGATGGTTGATGGAATTTGTCGGTCTTTAAGATATTTAAGAACCATTGCTTAAGCAGTGGCTAACGCTTCACACTTGCAAGAATATATGTATAATTAGTCTACGGTATCTATATCTATGTATTTGCTTACTCGCAAATACATTTAGATGTCTCATGGGACCGCGAACCTTGATTGGTAGATAGATGTCAATGCTTCTAGATAACCAACACGCAATCTTTTGTATTGACAGATACTTCTGGTACTCAAGTAACAATTCAAACATGTAGTATATTCTCTCATTGATACGACTGTTTTATATAATAATTAGCCAATGCAAACAGTAGAACTTCCGATGTGCGAAACCATTTAAGGAATCTTAACTTAGTAAAAAGAGGATAAACCATTATTTAATGATGTTTGACAGAGGAGTATTTACTGTATTATACTACTATTTTTTTGCTACATGAATCATGCTCTCTAAAGGTTCACACTTCCGATTAAACTTTTATGCACGATTATTTGTTCCTTTTATTCGTTGATTCGTGTTTAACTTTCCAGTAGATTCAGCGCCACTAAAGAAAACCAAAGCTGATTGCTCAGTCGAATACTCGTATGTACCGCCATAAGTACCCGTATCTCAACCATACCCAATTATTCAACTGATTCATTCGCTGATTCAGGATCAGCTTACCTTTCTTCTGCTCTGCCTGGAATGACGGTAATGCATTTATAGATTTGTTTTCTTCGTTTTTTGTTTGTTTTTTTATAGATTTTCCTCTCGCACGCGTTCATTTTCATGGCATTTGCTGCTGCTGCTGGTGTGGTTGCTGCTGTTGTTGTTGGTACGGGGCACTCTTGTAAGCGTCTGCGGCGCTTCTTTAATGGTTAATGGTTAATGGTCAGTCTCGGAGTCTCCTCCGACTCTCAGGTTTACGAGCTCTCGTCACTTTACGATTATTTGCTGGTTGCTGGTTGCTGGCTGTTGTGTGTGTTTTGGTCTTGCGTGGCGCATACAAATGATTTGATTTGGTTAAGATTTTCGGTGAACTCCCCTGCTCTCCTCTCCCCATCCCTCCTCCCGACAGAGAACTCTGCTCTACTCTGCTTTTAAGCATGATTTTGGAGTTACTTCATTTGTCACTTTTGTTGCTGGGTTTCTTTGCTTGGTTATTTTTTATGGGTTTTCCTGAGAATTTGCCACAGCAGCCAGCCACAGCCACAGCCCCAGCACTGACTCGTTCAGCGTCTGCGTCGGCTATTGACTTTGATTTTTATGGCTTTGGCCTGGCTTTTGCCTAATTTCACTGACTCGGCCACTGACCAACAGCCAACGAGAAAGAGCCTCCGCCCCCGCCCAGCAGGTACTACCGAAGACTTTCTTTAACCGTATTTGATTTACCTTTATCTCCGACCGACTGATTGCCGTACTTGTTAATGAGAATGAGTTTATTTTAAGTAGTCCAACCAGCGAACCGCATTCCATCTGCGGTTCGGTTCAGTTCGATTCGATTTGTATCTGAAAGTGCCTTTTAGACTGTGATTAGTTTTAATGGATAGTTTTATTGGCATTTGAAAATCCTGCAATAAATTGAAACGAATCAGCACTCGATCAACGAAATTAAATTGGTATTTTAATGAGGGGGCCAAAAGTTTTGATAAATGTCCCCCGCCCCCACCCTACCCAACACCACAAAATGTAAATGGAAAACTATTGACACTCCATAAGCGGCGGCCATTTTCCCTGGCGAATAGTTTTCTCAACTTTTTCGTAAATGAAGCAATTAGCAGAGGGGTGAGGCAAAGGGGTGATGAAAGGGCAACAAACAGTAACAAAAAGCTGTGAAAAATGGATTGATACAAACATTTACCGCAAGGCCATCGGAAAGTAAACACAACAAAGGTTTATTTATTATGTGTATATGATGCTACTGCATACGTGTACCCTTGAATGTGTGTGTGTGCGTGTGTGTTTGTTAGAGTGTGCCTGTTGGTACCCAAAAAAATTCCATAACGGCCAAATGTTAGCCCGCATAAAAACGAGCGCAAAAAAAATTATCATCCATGCAAATATATTCCGGGTATACAAATTGAAAGGAAAGCAGTGGGTTGAATAGTTCCCCTCTGATGTGTGAAGTTAGCCAATTGCTGAGATGTTCAAGTGTCGAATGTTAGTTGCAGCTTCGTAAATATTACTCACTTACTAGCAGGTCTCCCCTATCCTTTCTAACCCTATATAATATTTTCTATAAAGCGTAAACTTATGCGACGCCTTGCATCAGATCCCATTCTAATTCCACGCAAGGGAAACCAAGCTTCGTTGCCAATCTCACAGCATTAGAAGCCTAAGCAAACCCTTTTACCCCTTTTTCTTGGCTTAACCAAAAAGGTGTCACACACACACACACACCCAAGCACAGCACCCTCATACGAGTGTGGCTGTGACTGTGTGCAATGCAAATATTTTTGACGTTCACTGAACTTTTGCAGAGAGAAAATTATGCAAGCTTCCCTAGCCCCTTCCTGGTCTGCCCGCTTGACGACTGCTGCTGCATATGTGTGAAAGTGTGCGTGAGCATCTGCATTTGTGACTGTATTTGTGTGTATGTGTGACAGCTGTGTGACAAAAATTATGGCAAACAACAAAAGCCAGGCCAGACGCCAGCGGGCCAAACTTTTCTCGCAACGCAACGAAATGCGAAAAAACGAGGAAGAGAAATAACACAGAAAACAAAAAACTATTTTTCTTGACAACAACGAACATCTGCAACAACAGTTGCTGCTGCTGCTACTGCTGCTGCTACTGCTGGCAGCACACACACAGATACGATACAGATACAGCCACAGATGCAGATGCTCACGCACACTCACTGCGCACTCGCAGTGGCCAATGAGAGAGTCAACAGAGTGTCAAACAGAAACGCCGCCCAAATCAAAAATGGCGAGCTCTCAACACAGTATGGTCGTCTCGCTCTGGCTGCCAGCAGACCAGCCCTCGCCGAGCAAGCAGTTCAAGCAGTGCTAGAGTTTTGGTGTGACTGGCTGGCTGGCCTTTGGTTCTTTCTGGTCATCGAACATATCCTTCGGGTGCTGCAATCCTTTCGCTTGGTATTTGATTTCAATTTCAATTGCGGCGCATCCTTTTGACGTTCGTTATCAGGGAGAGGGCGCAGAAGGAGAACCTGTCGCTTTTGTTTGCCATGATAATTGCATTTGTATGAGGAGATCTCTCCATTCCCTCCGCAGCCTCACCTCCTTTGTCATTTATCAAACAATTTTTGTCGCTTTCTTTTGGCTGAACTTTGCCCGACAAAGCGTGCAGGCGCATGCAGATTAACATTTTACCTGCGGTGGGTGGGGTGGCGTGTTGTGTGACAAGGAGTGTGGCAATCAGCCAGAGTTGTCACCGAACTGTGGCTGATTGAAATGCTGTTTGTTTTATAAGCTGCCGCCTTCCATTGTGATTGCTCGCTCATTCACAGAAACCCACAAAAACGAAACAATGCAAAAATTTTAATGAAAATTGTCGCTTGACTTCATTTTAACTGTGTCTGTTTCACGTGTATGGACCCCATTTGATAACAACGTGAGCCCAGTGGTATTGGCAGTGGCATCTACAATATGCTGGATGGCCCCCCACAGTAATCATTCCAAGATATTCGACTACATTTCGCATATAATTTGTAGCAAATTTAAATCAAATGATGCTGCATCTTTAAAGTTATTGCAATACTCGTAATAATATTCAGCGGCATATCCTCAGTTGCAAATATATGTAATCTCTACTCGCGAGTACACTGAACAAAATTCACATGAAATTTAATCAGTTTTGAACAGATCATTGATCGTGGATATCATTGAGGGAACTGTGATAAAATATCCCAAAAAAACCTAATGCAATTTTTACATTTGCAATCTTTTGTTTAGCAACATTTTAAGTGCATTTCTTGCTGTGTAATAATTTAATAATTGTGTTAAAATATTAAATTGACAACAACTGCCAGGGACGGCCGCAAAAGCCGCAAAAAGTGGCCTGGCCAGAGATATTGTGGGTCCGATAAGAGCTCGAATCTCAGAGCAATCCAACACAATCCCGAAACCCAAAAGCAACCCTCGCCCGCAGCGCAAGCAACCCCCCCAAACAGAAGGATATACTCGCTTATACATGTACATACATACGTACATATATAGGAAGAGGGAGAGACGTAGCTGGGTTTAAGGCCTGACAAATCCTGCTCAGCCTCAGCCTGAGCTCCCCGTCCTGGCTCTGGCAATCTCAAATTCTCATTCTCATATCGACGATTGCATCGTTCTATTAAATTACCAAAAGGCAAACGGCAAACGTGTGCGTGGCGTGGGAGGGGATGGATTGTGCTGGTGGCACTGCCAGGGCTAAAGTGGGTGGCTGGCTCTGAGGGGGGAATTGCCTGGCCCACAATTGAGATAAGATTGCCCGGGCCGAGATATAAGATATGTCATGTATCTCGCACACGACAGAGAGCCAACGAATCAAAACCAAATTACATCAAATTCTCATCCTTGTCGAAGTGGGTCTGGCAGAAAGGCTCGCAGGATGGCAGGCAGGCAGGCAGGCTGGCTGGCTGGTTGGCTGGCAAATAATTATAAAAGTCACAGGAGACTGGCAGCCAGATCGAAGATAGAACATGCATTGATAGAGTGAGAGGGAAACAGACACATATGCACTAAGAAAAACAAACATAAAAACTGCAAGCAGATTCTACCAGGAGAAACGAATCCAAAGAGACAAGACATGGAAAATCAATATGCGACAAATTCGGAGAATCTTTTTTTACATTTTAGGCCAATATTTGGCTTCGGTAAGGACTTGACATTTATCCGTCATGTTGTGCACCTGTTTGGGATCTCGTTTTCAATATATAACCTTAGTATATGAAGCTCTCCTTTGGCTTTACATTTCCCGCAGTGTAGGCGGTTCGATGCAGCTTCGATAGCGGAGGCCACGTGTGACTAATAGAAATTTGCATGCGCAATTATTTGAACAAACCGCAGCAATTACACGGCAACACGCCGCAGCACCACTGGCACCAGCACCAGCACCCGAGACACCAACAACAATTGCCAGACAAGCTAATTAGAAAAGAAGTATATGGAGAGATAGTCAGCAGCAGCAGCAGTGCAACTGGGGGGAGGGACACACCACAGCAAGAGGAGGATGCCACCGCCTCGTTCTCTTCTCTCTGTTTATGCGAGACCGCAACGAATCGATTTGGGCATTTTATTGCCCATAGAGAGCGCTGCAGCGCGCTGGTGCGCTGATGCTCTGGTCCTGCCACCAATTTGTGCCTCGTTAAGGGTTAGTGTAGCCGCATCCCACCCCGTCCACCCACTGTGTTGTGATTTGTTGTGACAGTTTGGCTACGAAAATGTTGTTATGCAAAAATTAGGCGCATAATTTTATTGCAATTTTTATGATCGAGCAGCGGCCAAGAGCTGTGCGGACTGTGAGAACGTTTTTCCGTCAACCTTCAACCTGATTTCGTTTTAATTGTGAGAAACTTTGCTGACTCTTAATCTCCCACAAGTACAGGGCGCGCTCCCTTAACCAAAATTATGATAATTTCATTTATAGGGAATCCTTTTCATCAGCCTTTGAGGCTGCATCCATTCATTTTCTTTGCCGACTCAGACAATGGGGCGAAATGTCTGCACCTGACATGGCCAGTGCGCAGCAGACAAAAGACATGGAAGGACATGGAATCGTGAAAAGTGCTTTTCATGTTTGACAAAATGCAATGACAACAAACAAAATACAACAAAATATAAAAAGGGATCCTTGCACTGATTTCGGGCACTTAAACAGCCACCACGAGACAGGCACAACAAACAGCAAACAATTTCGGTTTGAGTTTTCTCTCTATTTTCGTTTTCCCTCTGACACAAACAAAATAGAAAAACACCAGTGGGGGGAGGGAAATTGATGAAAAACTGTCACATCATGGAGGAGAGGAGGCTGTCTCGGTCTGCTTTCTCTCTCTCGTGTTGCATTTGCACCGGCTTTGATGTTGCGTATCCCATTGTCCCCGATCCCAGCCCCTGCCCTGGCTCCGTCCCCTACCACTGTTGTGCTCGAGGGAGTTGGGTTTCACTGCTTCATGTGCATACCTTTGCTGCACTCAGGTTATAGCCTGATTGTTATGCCAAAACACTCGACATAGTTTTCCCGTGTGCAGAGACGGAGCGGGAGCGGCAGCGGTGTCCTCTGTAGAACTATGAAATCTCCATGCGTTGGCAGTCAACACCTGAAAGAGTAAAGTCTCCTCTACTCTCTAGGCCCCTATTCAAGTACAGTTTTTGCAGAGCACAGGAAAGAATCTTCTATCTTACAGGCTTTCCCTATCCCTGTGGGCTGGCTGCACCCACTCCCTTTTGGCCCAACTCCCTTGCCGCACATAGATATGTACATCTCTGAAAGCCATAAATTCTTCAAACACCCAGAGCAGAGCAGTGCAGATCCTAAACCAGCCACCCACTCATCTACCCATCCCCCACACCCGTCCCATCCATCCCCCTGGCACAGCCTCGGCAATACAACAAAAACAATAAAACGTGGCAAGGCACATCCTGCCTTCCATCCTGCCTCCCCCAAAAAAAATGTTGCCTTTAACCTGGCCCACAAGTCACGGCCCAAAAAGTTGCGTTGTTGTTGCTGCTGCTGCTGCTCCTCCTCTGTGGCTGTTTCTTTTGCCTTTTTCCTTTTGGAAGGACATGAAAAAAGAAAAGCAGGAGAAAGAGAATACATAGACGGGAGCGTAGGCGGGGGGGGACAGCAAAAGTAGGAAAGGAGCCGGAGCACACTGTACGCGCCATTTTCCGTGCGATTGCCAATGTTAAACGCAGCTCCCGAGAGCCAAACCAAAACCACCCGCAACCATCAGCCCGCTCCCACACCCACACCCTCCCGTGCCCACTCTTAGCCTTTCGTGGGTGTCCTTGCTGCTGTTGTTTTTGTTGTTCGTGGTGCCTGCTCCCTCTGGACCAGAAAAAGAAATGTTTCGCATAAAATGTTATCGCCAAGATTTACGACCCGACTTTTGCGCATCACACGCCACCCCCAACCCCTGCACCCAGGCCAACCCACTCCAGCAGCAGCAGCCGCAGCAGCAGCATCCCCCTGTCCGTGCCCGGTGTCTCCGCCTCCTCCTGCCCCTGCCCCTCACTCTGGTGGCATCCAGCAACTTGTTTTATGATAATATACGAGCTTTCTCCGCTGAAATATAAATGTTGTGTGTATGAGTCGTCCGTCCCTCTTACCGACCGTCCGTCCGCTCGTCCTGCTCCTTCTGCCGCTCTCTGTATCCATCTCTTTCTGTTCTGTGCCTCCTTTGCGCCATTTTGGTTGTCATCCTTTGCAGGGGGCACATCACTTGGGCTGGCGTATCTATTTATCTAAGCATTTGTACATATTTATTTTAATGTTGAGGCAGCTTCAGCTACAGCTACAGATACTGCGGCAGCGGACTACAATTGGGCCCACCTCAGTGCTCCAGCCAGCTCCATCAAGCGTGTGCTCTGCTCCTCTCTGTGCGCCCCACCCACCCCACTCTCTGCTTTCCCCCCTGCCAAGAAGTGAATCCACAATAAAAATGGCTGCTGTATCCATAAGATACATGCCACTGATTTCTATGCCAACGTTTTATCTCAGCAGGCATAGAGAAGCGCTTTGGCTTTTCTTTCTTGATATGTGTGTTTCGTTTCGGCTTTGTACTTCCTTCCTTCTCCGCTACCATACTCTGTCCCCCTCTCTGCCTCACCCCTCTGCTCCTGCCCCCTGCTCCGAAAATCGTAAAATGAAGATTTTTCATGTGGATTGTTGCCGCTTCGATGTGGTATCCTTGGGCGCATCCTTGCCACTGCGGAAGTAATTTATGACTTTTCGTCTTGCAAATGTTTAAATCTAAACATAAATATTCCGACCCCCACCCTGCGCACCCTGTAGCATATGAGCGCGCTTGTATTTATTTCATTTTCTTTTATTTGGCGCTGATAAATTGTGCAATATATGGCTTTGGGGCACAAACCTCGCCACGAGAGCAGCGAAATTGGCTTCAAGCGGGCGGCTCAAAAACACTTTAAAAGCCCAATGACAATCTAATTATTCTCACTCACAGAGACACAGTCTATGCGTATGTATGTGTACGTGTACGTATTAATCAAATTATAAGATATGGCGGCCTTAGCCGCGTCAAAACAAACACGCAGCGGCGGCTCTAATCCGACAACTCCAATGAGTCAGATCGGAGACAAAATGTTAATGTTATTAAAGGCAAATATGGAGCGATACAGTGGACGGAGACTGGACGGGACTGGAGTAACTCTATAATGTAATAATCCATATAGCAGCTTCATTTGCGGCTATCGTCCTGAGCCACACACATTGCGAGTGCCTTGGAAATTAATGAATTTCCAGCGATTATCCTGGGACGCATCACCAGCCACATCCACATCGACAACGACATCATCATCATCGTCAGAGTACAGCACACAGCACAAGCACAGCATAAATAAACACGAATTCAATTACTTATGCCAAATAAGTAGAAATGATTCAATAAAGCAAACGCAGATACAAAACGAAACTAGGCCCAAAACACACACAAACACACACACACACAGTGGCATCAGATAGCAGATAAGGTGCAAGGAGCCAGGAACTGCCACCATTTACCATTACCAGAGTGTCCAGATAAGCAGCGGGGACTGGAACTGAGACTGGAACTGAGTGAGAGGGTCTGGACGGGACGGGACGGTACGAGGACTGCGACTGCGACCATGGCGAACAAACTGATCAAATATGCTTAATTATAATTTGATTTGATTTATGATGTTTTCTGATTTCATGTGACATTTGTAATTATTCTTGTCGCGCCCCAAACTGCCGCCGCTGCAGTCGCGATCAACGAAATCATCACAGAAGCAACAGGGCCACAATCAGGGAACAGAACAGAACAGCCCCAGCCCAGCACCAAGGAAGAACATCATCATTATCATCTTCATCATCATCATCATCATCATTGTTGTTGGTTGTTGGTTGCGATTGCTGTTGCCTTTACCTTCATGCCTTCGGGCCATGGCCAATGATCAACGATGTCGACAGTGACAACGACGAGGAGCAAGCGACAATCCTGAGCTGCATACGAAACTAGCAAATGCTTGATGAATAACTCCACAAAGTACAAGAACTCGTAAATATATCTGTTTGTTCGTGTTTGAAGAGGGTGTTGGAATAATGTAGTGCCTAACATGCCATAATATGCACCTATCAAGGCTCTGTGGGGCCCTTAAAGGGGAATTCCAAATGATTCATTGCGTGCCACAAGTGGAATTCACAATTTGGAGCTGAGCTGAGAGGCGCATAGAACGCCATAGGCAAAGCAAAGTTAGAGATTAAGTAACTTCCACTAAAATGTATTCATTTTACGAATCAATCATCTCCCAATGAATAACAATAACTCTGTGTAACCAAAGCCCCTTTCGTTTCGAGCATTCAATACTTTTATAAGGGCATTCTCCATTCGATTCTAAACCATTCCATTTTATGGTCGTCATCGTTGTGTGGTTTATTATTATTATGGCAGAGATCTTGTATATACCACATAGATATACATAGATATAAGCATCTATATATCTGCGGCCATATATGTGCCACTCGGGCCGGGCAAGTCAGCTCGGTTACCAAGTCTATGGGGAATAAATCAACACGCTGTGTGGCTTCGTCAGCGATCCATCTTGGCCCGGCTATGACTCTGTCTGTTTGTAGTCAGGTCTGTCTCTGTCGCTGTGTGTCTGTGTCTGGCTCTGGGCCTACTTTGGCCTGCTGCCGTCGATCAAAATCAACGGGCAAAGCCTGTTGATCGGAAATTCTCGCCTACGATCGAGTGACAAAGTCAACAAAAACAAAGCCAACCTCAAATTTTAGGTAGGTTGGCCAGCGTCTCAATGGGGAACTATAAGCTCTCAATGCGATCCCCCTCCCTCTCTTTGTGTATCTGTGTGTGTGTGTGCGCGCTGATTATCGCGTTTCGATCACCAAATCGATCAGTTAAGGCAAAAGGCGCGCGCGCGCCTTCTCCTTGGATAATAAGCTGAATAGGCGTATGACAATAAGCTATGTAATTATATGAGGCATATCGCTTGGCTCCGGCAATGAGAGCAACTGGAGCGGATTACCGAGAAATGCGTGGGCAGCAGGCAGAGCAGATCTAGAGATGGCCTAGCACATGACTTTGAGATGGGTGATTCACAAAATGAGACACGAAAGTATCAAGCAAAAGTTGAATGGAAATAAATCAATTTGGAAGTACCTAAAATATCTCTGATTGAGTTGGAGCTGTACTTTGGGCAGTCATTTGGAGGAACTTTCAGCTTCGTGTTTGTATTGTTCCTATCACGTTTCCATCTCTGATCTGCATATAATTGTGGTTGACAAATTGCAGTCAGCATAAGATAGATTAGCCTGAATGAAGCGGAAGGGGATGGGGCAGAGGGGGAGTACCTGTACCTGTACCTCTACCTGTAACCTCGCCTTAACTCCACTTCCAGCGTGTTGGCGGCTGTTTTGCTGCTGTCTTTTAATTAGCATGTCATCTGCGCGCCGCACCAGCACTTGAGCTGTCTCCTGCCACGCCCACAGCAAGCATAGAGAGAGAGAGAGAGAGAGAGAGAGAGAGAGTGAGATGGGACGGAGAGAAGTGCATTTCGTTCGATGACTTGCTGTAAATTCAATTTACTTTTTAAATATTTTGTGCGGGTTGTTCGCGCTGCTCATTTGTGTTTGCCAGCGCCCCGGCTGCCACTCAGGCTCAGGGGCCGGCCGCTCCTGCAATGATTGGCGCTTTTTGCGGCCTTCCGCAGAATCGAGCTAATATCGATGACTCGACCATTGAGTGGCCACGGCCTCCTGCTCCTTCTGTGCCTGCTCACTGACTCCCTGACTGACTGACACTGACTGCTGCTGGTTGACTGACAGGGTCTGCCCGCCACATCTTGGGATATTTATTAGCCCACTACTCAAAGAGCGCCACTTGAGTTTTGTTTTTCTGTCTTTTATGTATTTTTGTTTTTTTGGGCTTGCGTTTTTAATAAGCGGTTGCCCCTGGGTCTGCCCGCGCCGCCTGCCGCCTGCCGCATGCCTTCTGCTTTCCATCTCCTGGCGCGGTTTTCAATTAGCCCGCTGCGGGCCCTAGGCCTGGCTCGGCCCGGCTCGGCTCGGCTCTTTGGTTTTGCGTAGGGTTCGGGTTCTGCACTTTAATTAATCGCCGTGTCTAACAAAATATGACAAGCGCCATAAATTAAAGAGTTAGCCCCCACCGCACTGGGCAGCTTGTCCTGATCTGGGGACACAGGCAGGCAGGCTCTGGCTGCGGCTCTGGCTGGCTGCAGGTGTGCGTCTGCCTGGAAATTTGCGTGTGCGGACAGCTAAACTGCTACCGCGCTTGGTTTGGCGGCTCATTCGGGCCTCTACTGGCTCTGGGCGCTTATAAATGAGAGATGTTTAACTAAGAGACACACTCGCACTCGCACACTCGCAGACTCCGCGGCAAAAGTAGCAGAGCCCCAGAACAAGCCCCACATGCAATGGCCGCATCCCGAGCGTGGGTCTAGACGGAGTCCAGATGGAGCTCTGATTGGGACCTGGTTAACTCCAGCTAGCTGAATGTTGGTGTTGGGCCAACAAATGGGCACAGGGCTGGGCAGAGTGTGATGGGAAACTATTCAAACTTTTAAGTACATAACCTCATAGAGAGGAAAAGGCCACTGTGGCAGTGTATTAATTATTGTTAACACTTTAATTTTTGCCCCTAACATGAAGTCCTAAGGTTGCATTTCCCAAATGGTGCCACAATTTTAAAACCAAATTGAAGCAGATAACCATTGCCATTCACCCAATCCAGAATCTTAACTGCCAGAGAGAGAGAGAGAGAGAGAGTTCCCTTTACATAATACAATTATATAATATAGCAATAAATTCCTGCAGCTTCGCATATAAATTAAAAGCACACAAAACAAAAGGGTTACGCTTCCAGTTACAGTTTGCGGACCCCCAAAAGATGTGGCAATGGCAATGGATTTCCATTGGGGCAAAGCGAATGGCAGTGGGTTTGGGAATGGGACTGTGGGTGCCACATAAGCCACAGCCACGCTGCATAACTCAAGGCGTCTGTGACATTTTTATGGCATCAAATATATATTTTATTCGTCGTGTGGTCAGAGCAGCAGAGGCGTAGCAGGCGATGACTGCCAGCAGACCCTTTTGCCTGTCGGCAAGGATCCCTTTTAAGCTAAAATTGCATCCCCTTTGGACATTTTCAGCTACGCTCCTGATCGTAATATATTTTCTGGCACTTTTGGGCAATTTACATTCTGTTTCGGCCCATTCCTTTTTGGCCCCAAGCCTCTGAAACTCGGAACGCCCCCGCGCACCTCAATGCAATTAAAACAAAAGGAAAAAGGGCTACATTAATCCCTTTTACACAATATCCTGTATGGTGGGACCGCCAAGATGGATGGCGCGGGTGCTGCTCGCGTTGGTGGGGAGAGGATTGGACTGGGTTGGGCGGCCATTTTCTTTTGCCAGCTGCCATTTTTATGCTCGTTTTGTGTGCTTTTTATTGTCTCTTCTCTGGCTGTATTTTTTGTTGCTGCTTTTGCCACTGCTGTTGTTTGGCATTAAAAATGTTTTATGTTGTGTGCGATTTGAGCAACCTACTTTGCACATGCTCCCTCGGGGGGTGGCGATGCGGGGTTGGGGGTGGGTATGGGGATGGGGCAATGGCGGTTGAGATCTCTGCGGGGTTTTATTTTGTTGAAAATATATTTTTCTATATATAAATTCAACAAGGATATGCGCTCGTTTGTTTGCGTAGAAAGGCTTAATTTGTACAGGACTTTACATACACAAATGCACACACACACGTACACCACACACACACATTTAACGACTCCCAAATCGCTTTTGTATGAATGTGTGTGTGTGTGTGGATTGTAGGTGTATGTGTGTGTGACTTTTGTCTTGGCTTTAACTGTTTTTATGGCGCATTGCGACTTTTTATGGCCTTGTCTTGCTATACACTGCCCCCCGAAAGCGATTACTTTGGCTTCAGCAATGAGTTTGGTCGGGCTAAGCAACATTTGGGGTTGGTGGGTGGTTAGTGAAAAGACACATGAAAACATTTCGAATACAAAGTATTTCCCCATATTAAAATGTTCCTTGAATCGAAGCTCATGCGGAAAAAAAAGATTGTAAACAATATTATGAAGCTATTAGTGCTGTATTATAGCTGTGAGACTTGTTAGATTTAGATTCATATTAGTAGGCATAAATTAGTTTACAAAAATATAATGTGAGAGCATTCAAACTTCACTGTGAGGGCATCCAGCTCGGCTGTCTCGTTTCGACTTTGCCTATTCTAATGTGTAGCGCCTCCTGCCTAGGCCATGCCCCAGAAGGACCAAACAAAAAAAGCCCACGAAAAGTATAAAGGATAATAATAAAACGGAGCCTTATCGCTGATGCCGATGCTCCTGCTGATGGGGAATGCTGCTCGGGCTCTGGCTCTGCTCGCTGTTAGTCGTATAATAAAACAAATGGCAGCCAGCCCCATTTAATTGCTGGCCATAAATGTGTGTGTGTGTATGCTGTTGGTTGGCCTTTCGTACGGGACCTCGCATATCCTTTGGCGAGGATGCCACCGAAAGTGATCCACCCAGTCCCTCTGGTCCCCCCCAAGGCACCCATACTCCATGCGGTGCGTGTGTTACTTTTTATTATTATTAGTATTTAAATTTATTTGTTACTTTATGGCGTGCACGCTGATAAATCTGAGCAAGCTCGTTCTCCTTTTTAATGGCCCTGGCCATAAAAGGTAAGCCCCGCAAGAATGAGGGAAATTATACAATCAAAGCAAGTTAAAAGTCCATTTAGCATCACCGATATGACATAATTGAGGGTACCGCTGCGCTCCAGCCAACCAAAAAGACACCAGCCAGCCACCATCCCAAGAACCCGATTCCAATTCCAATGCTAAAGCTAAACCCAATCAAAATCCCAGCATATGGAGTGACCATTTGAGGCGGCGATGTCCTGTGGCTTTTGTTTTTGTTCCTTACTTGACTGCAATGCAATTAATGCACAATTGCGCAATTGTTTTTAGGGTTTTCCCCCCCTTGAAACAATCGACACAAGAAGTTCCTCCAGTTGGAGGGTAAAGTTTCTTTTCGTAACATTTGGCACATTTGGTTTTATTACCCAATTGAGCAACTAATTTGTGGGGAGTTCAACAATGCAAAACAAGTCAATTTGCGGTTGAATAGCCCATCTCTGTGCTGCGACCCCTGACAATATACATACATATATCTCTTGTTTAACCCTCTTGAAGTGCTGTGTCTAATGGGGAGTACAACCCTCGCTCAGCCAGATGAGCCTCACCTCATTAAATTGTGTCCCTGCATTTGTTGTGATATTTTTTGTAGTAGTTTTTGCTGTGTCGTGATTTCAATTTGATTTGTGCGATGATTAATTCATGCTGGGCATAAGCCACACCTACTCAAGACTACTCCCCATACCCATACCCATTCCCCCAATCCCATTCCAATTCCCATCCCGATTCCCATTCCCAATTCCCGATGATAAATGAACATTATTTTCCCGATCTCCGCCTGGCGCTGGCCACAAAATGTTGCCGTAGTCCGCCTGTGTATGTGTGTGTGTGTTGATGCTTATCCGCGACATTCCTGCCGCCCAAAGTGTCATTGTTGTCGATCATTTTTATGTTGTGTGCCTCCGCAATTTGATTGACAAGCAAGCCAGTCGGAGTTGGAGTCGGAGTTGGAGTCGACTCCGCTCCGACTGACTGACTGAGAGTTCATTTTACATGCAGCGATCATCTTTGGGCCTCTCGTGTTTTTATTTGTCTACCTTTTATGATGATCATCGCTCGTTTTGTGGGGCCAGGACTGGGACTCGCCCCGAAAGAGTTTAACATAAAATGCACATTAATCATTTAATAGTCCGCATAATGAACTTAATTTTTTGTTGTTGTTTCCACGGCCTCAGTGACTGCCTCTCGGCTGCTTGCCAAAAACCAAAACTAAACGACGGAAACTTTGGCACCGCTCCGCTCGATTGGGATTGGGATCCCTGCTCGTCGTTTCGTCGTTTTCTTTTTTTTTTGGCTGTGGGCTGTGGGCTGTGTGTGTTTGTCTCTGGCTTTGGCACCTAATCCTGGCGCACAACTATGCCGTTTGCATTGTTCCACGCACAATGGACACAAAGGACATGTTTGCACTGATTATCAGATTAGGCCATTGTACGTACAAATTGATATTGTCATGTTTCAAGTGCCAGTTCCCAGTGCCCAGTGCCCAATGTCCAATGTCCAAGCCAGAGGCAGTGCAGAACTCATTGAATGCTGTCGCCAGTGCCGATTAAGAGATTTTTATTTTCGCACTCGCCGCACTGCCAGCCAGCCAGCCAAACCAACCAGCCAGGCCGAAACAATGGCCCAGTCGACGGGGCAGATTTGCAATATTTAGGCTGCAACTGCAACTGCAAATTTGTTGGTTTCTTCTTTAGTTTCGGTTTTGACGGAACAATCGCCGGACAATGAGCCATGAGTGGTTTTAACGCTGCGGTCCCCTCCCCCTCCCCTGCCTGGCCTAGTTTTTGGCTAGCCCTGGCTCTGGCCCTGCTGAACCGATCATTAGCATAAAGCCACAACGGCGACAGGCAATCGTCTCGGCCTCCGTCTGCTGCGTCTGTGCTCAGTCTGCGCTGGGCGTTAGCCGAAAACCAATCCGAGCCGTGGAAGGATTAGCAGAAAATGTGCACATCATCATCGGTCCGGTCCGGTCCGGTCCAGTCCGATCCTTTCTTTCTTCTCTGCTGATCTCGAGTTCTGTAGATTGCCGATCGGACAAGTGATCATATCGCAATCTCTGGCATTGATTCTGTGCCCCGGAAAATGGGCCCATATCAGATTTCCCTGGAAATCATTTGAACTATAATCGCTGGATTTTTGCCTATCAATGCAGCTGAATCGATACGCATAGTTGGAGGATGGAGCGGAGGTGTTGGCGGCTGCTGTCTCTGATCTCCAGCTAGCCGAATTGTCTACGACTGCAGATCGAATGGCAGGCAGCGCGCAGATATGCTAATCTCTTGCCACGCACAATTGTGGGGATTCCAGAAAATAGCCAAAGTGTTTTTGGCACTTGGTCTTCATCTTGATTGCTTGAAATTCTGTGGGATTATATATCTGATAATACTGAAATGAAACTGTATTGAAACATAGTTGGAGATCATGCAGAGATTTACAAGATAACTTAAACAATCGTTTGGATTTCTGGTGATTGGGCGGGGGGGTATAGCAGATCCAAATGGTATATGGAAAAGTGCAAAACCTGCTGACTGATCGTACGATTCCTTTCCAGTTTTGGGGCCTGACTAGTCTCGATCCACCACATGGGTAGTTACCTGAAGGATTGCTATATTTTCTCCGTTCTTGAAGAAGTACGCTATGCCCTTCATGTAACCGCGTGGCATTAGGGAAGGCCACTTGGACGTGTTCAGAAGAATGTCCTTCAGATAAAATTTGCCCTTTGGCAAGGGACATGGCGGATTGTCAACTGGGAAATCGATGTTCACACCGACCTTGGCACTGTCCGCAAAGTAGGGCAGATACATCTTGAAGCCCTTGCAGGCGGGCGTCATGGGCATGGTGTAGGGCAGCTTCTTGTAGGTGCCACTGC
Organism: Drosophila ambigua; assembly: GCA_018150905.1. NCBI lineage: Eukaryota > Metazoa > Arthropoda > Insecta > Diptera > Drosophilidae > Drosophila > Drosophila ambigua. The sequence continues at coordinate 2,345,779 of JAECWS010000086.1, forward strand.
CCGCTGTATCGATGTATGCCTCAGCGTAGAACGAATACTGTTCATCGTCCATATTTTCCAGTATGTGGAGTGATCCATTCATCTTGCGCTCTCGTCCAATGAGACGCACTTTGCTGACATCACATAGGGTATTCACCTCGCCCAGCGAGATGAAGGATATCAGACGGGCATCGTAAGGCTTTATAAACAACAGCATCTGCAGGATACACATTTGTATAGGTTTGCGATTATCCCTAGTTTCCCTTCCTGATACTGATACTGATACGTTACATGCGCATCGGCAAACAGCAAAATAAATATGCACAAAATCCACTGCGACATTGTTGCTCAACAAAGATTGTATTAGGAACTGAACGAATCGGTTGGGTTTATCATGTTTTATAGGTTTGTTGCAGGTTTATGCAATATCATGGAACAATAAACAAACCAACTGTAATTGCTTTGTTTTTCCGATGTTAAAATGTATTTCTATCCGTACATCAAACATGGATGGAAACGTGTCAAGCAAATGCCTATCCGCACAGAGCTCTCGTTATTAAAATATATTATTATTATGTATATATCTACATCATGTTTTTATCCATATGATGTTCTCTGTTCTCTGCTCAACGTTTGATTGAAATTAAAGCACTTTGAAATGTGCTATGCACTCGTTGAGTTTGCGGCTGATATCATTGAACATCGCTGAAGTTCAACCCACTAAAAGTAAATTAAAACGAACATAACGATCAGAGCCTTTTGCCCCAACTTAAACTCTTTGGGCAACTGAAATCTGCACTATTTTTACAGCTTATCCCTTTGAATTGCATGCGCCACTTGACTACACGCTTGTGTAGATCGAAGATCGGTGCTGTCGGGCCACGATCGCTGCATGATACCATCCCATGCCGTACCAGCCCAACCCCGGCAGGCGAAAACTGCCTTTCACAGCCCTTTGTTAGAGAGGGATGAGCTGCTAGGCGCCGGGTCATAACTCTTAGCGGCAGCTATTTGTACATTTCATATACGACTATACGGCTACATCCATAGATAGTTCTGGCAGGAGCGGGCAATAAAAATATTGGCCTGCCTTCGGCGCTGCGAGGACAAAGGAATTGCACCATAAAATGTATACACAATATGCACACAGCAGCCGAACGAAAGAACGGACACGAACACGAACACAAAAGCCATGCAGATCTCCATCCCCGGGCCCTTTGTCTCAGCAGTGAAATCTTCCAAAACTAGTGCAACACTTTTGGCTTATAGACAAAGCCAAAGCGAACCACAGGCCAGAAGCGGAGAGCAGTGAGTGGAGTGTAGAGAGCAGAGAGCCGGAGAGCCAGAGAGCAGGCCAGACCCAACCAGGCCCATTGTCTTCGCAGAAGTCGTTAGTGTGACAGGTTGGATTTGTTTTGTGTACGGTGCCTAAGTCTGTCATCATCATCAGCATAAGACTTGTCTGGCGCCAGCATTAGGGACAATATTTTCGACTAAATATTTCGTCACAGGCCCTTGGAAAAGGGCGATAGACAGAGATAGATAGAGAGAGACGTAGACGCAGACAGAGACAGAAACAGAGACGGAGGCAGGCAGGGGTAAACGAGGGCGTAGGCGAAAGGGCCAAAAGAAACGAACTGCTCTGCGGGCGTTTATTTTGGTAGATTTCTATTTGGCCCTGTCGTTGGCCCTGAACCCTAACCTGGCTGCAGTTACATTGATGATTTATGCACTGGCTAGGGTTACAGGTGCAGCCGCCTCGCAGGACTACAGGTACGTCCAGCGAATGACCAATTCTGTTGCTTCGATTCAGTCCAATAGGAATTATAGTTATTACCAATCACAATGCCATACTTCAGTTTTAATATCTTAGATTACAACTGAAAACTATGTGCCCTTCGGGATGGGAAATGTTGTAGAATTGATTGGAACCTTGGCACTGTCGTCCATTTGCTGTTTGTAGTACTTATACGCCGTGCAGAGTAGCGTCAAGTGTGTGAATGTTTTTTTAGGGGGTTTTTTTAGGTATCTCCGGAGATCTCTCTGTGGTCAGGCCCTCGTTAAGGACTTTCACTCTGGCCCAACAAATAATTTTCACCTCATACGACTTGGGTTATGGAATCGCAAGAAGAGAGGGCAGCGCTCTATGTTCTATTCAAGTTTATCTAAATACGAGTATATTTAATCAATTGCAAAGCTAATAATAACCAACCCAATAATTTCCAGAACTTCGTTCTGTTCTGTAGAACTCCACAGTCTCCAACATTGTTTTAATTTATTGATTCAAAAAAGCTCCTACATATGGCCGGCAGTCGATGCATTCACATACGCTGTGCATATGATCTAAGTGTCCTGGCATCCTGGCATCCAGGCAGCCATGCCTTGGCATGTGCCACGGGCTCGAAGTTGCAACATATTGGCGCACTTGAAGGGCCCGTGCCAGGGCACGCGCTTCGTGCCGCACTTGAACCCCGTACACCAAGTGGAGGTATAGGTCCTGATCCCGCTCCTTCCACGGTTCCTGCTGCTGCCGCTGATGCTGCTGCTCCTTAGTGAACCGCCTACCGGGTGGTCTGCGATGTAAAAAGTTTTCAACAATTGGGGGGATTTTTTATAGCAAAGAAGTCGCACGCTCTCTATTGGAATTTCACAATGGGAACACTTGAGATACTTTTTTCATCCTCCACCCCTTTTCCCTTTTCCATAGTCGAGGGGGTGGCTGGCTGGCTGGCAGGCAGTGGGTTTTGGTGGGGTGGAGAACAATGGTTCAAGTGCTGCTTGCAAAACAAAAAGCGTTTTAAGTTTTAATTACGCCAGACACAAAAGGCCGAGAGAATGAACTGGAGACCGAGCAGCAGCAGCAGCAAGAGCCAGAGTAGGAGGAGGCGGAGGTTGCTCCTGGAAAAAGGAGCAGAAGCAGCCACGACACATGGTGGTCTGTTCAAGTGGAAATCGCAGCAAAGGGGAAGGGCTGGGCTGGGACAGGGACAGGGACTAGTATAATGACAGTGGAACTAATATTCGAGCGCTGAAACACAGGTACTACCTGGCACCTTGCATGGGGCCTATCGGCTGCCAAATCTGAAAGTATTTCCCAACCCGGTCCGAATCAATTTCAAGCTCTTACCCCAAACTTACTTTACTCTTTTTTTCGAGCGGGGGGGTTGGGGTGCCATCAGCAACTATCTATCAAATACAGGCAGCCATAGCTTGTCAGTGATTAGATTCCCAAACTCGCTTTTAACAATGCCAGAAAAAGGCAACAAAGAAATTATAGGCAACACTTCCATCGGAATGTCTGTGTAGTCGACAAGGCAAGTACCTTGCAAGCAGAAAGAAACGAGTTTTTTTTTTGTGTACTAACTGGCAGGAGTCAGATTAGCAGAGGCTAAAAGAGACGATACTATTTGCCACCTTCAACTATAATTACTGCTGATACTGCCCGCCCACAGATGCTGCAAGCTTCTGACTGGCAATATCCACTCACCTTGCAACAGAGATCCTTCTTACAAGTACAAGTACAGGTACAAGTGCAACAGTTGAATTAATAACTCATATATCGCACATATTTTAATCCCATAGTCAGTCAAAAATACTTATATGACTTATCTTGAATCCACTTGCTTCATTTCCTAAACCTCTTGATGTCTTGATCTGAATTATAGTACTAGAACTATGTATACCTCCTAATCCGGTAAGTAAGTGGTATATAAAATTGCTCAATTGCTCAACTGATTAGACTTTGTTTTCAATTTGTCTTTCAGCCTTTCAATTCGTGCAGCGGTGGAGGGAGGCGAAGTGGTGCCACAACGAAGACAACCTGACAGACACGACGAAAGACGGGTGACGGGGGGGTGGAACGTGGGGCGACTATGAGTGTGCTTCTGGGGCAGAGTTTTTAATCAAAATTGTACAGGAAATCAAAAATCAGTTTTCAAAAATAAAAATCACAGTTTCTTATCGTGATGTTGATTTGTTGTTGTCTTTTGATGGTTCTCCCTCCGTTTTGTGGTTGTTGTTTTTTGTTTTGTTTTCTGTGTGTTTTTTTTGAGGTAGCATTTTACCCCAATTGTTGGGGGCCCTTGGCGTGTAATTTGAGGCGAACGCTGAACGCAGAACGCTGAAAGCAAACGCAGTAGCTATGAAATCAATTATGCGATAAAGATTTGACAGCACAACGCACTGGAGCTGGAGCTGGAGCTGCTGCTGCTGCTGCTGGCAGTCGATAATTAATTTTAACGCCTTATCGCAATTGAAGGTGCGCCCCTCCGGTGCGTTCCATTCCCGAGATAGTTGCTCGCCGATAGCCCGATTTGATTGAAGTCTGTCTAAAGACGTTTTTCTTTCTGTCTTTCTTTGGGGTTTTTTTTTTTGGTGGGTGCCCTGTCTGGGTCTCGCTGCTTTAATCTGTGACACAATTGGTAAAAATTATGAGTGTGTGCCTATGAATTTATTAAGTCCAGAGTGGGAATGGCCATGGGGATGGGGATGTGGTTGGTAAGTGGAATGGGAAGAGCTCGAGAGATGGAGATGCTTTCCCATGATATGCAAACGAACTCAATTATTTATTTTATCACAAATGATTTTGCTTATCAAATCTAGCAATCGCTTTTTGGTTCCCTCTCTCGCTCTCTCAGCAGAACAGTAGACAGAAGAGTATACGTGGAAGAAGGTAGATTTTGGACCTTTCTCAGACCTCAACTCTCATCTCATCACATCTCTTGTGTGTTTTATTTGATGCTCTGTGGCCTGGAGTTCTTGCTGCCTCTTGAGTTTTTCTTACAATTGCTGCTGGGTCGCTGTCTCGGTCGCCGTCTCTGTCCTGATTGAGGCCGCCATTATTCAAGGAGCCAAACGCTGCCATGCCATGCCTTCTCTTTCCCTCTCGTTCCTGAGTCTGAGTCGCATCTTTTTGTCGCGTATCTTTGCCTTGAAATCTCCACAGTTCATGTCAAATTTCTTGTGTTTTTATACATCATTCCCTTTGGCTTTGGCTTCGGCTTCAGCTTCAGATTCTTGCTGCTTTCCTTGTAAGTATGTAAATGCGGACAGACTGCAGCTGCATTTTGCATGCCCCAGCCCCTGCCTCATGCCCCATGCCCCATGGCCCTGCCCCTGCACCATTCTCTGGCTAGCTTTGAGTGATTGTCAGTGGTTTATCTTTTGATGGGGCATAGCTTCTGTTGCCAAAGATCTGTTCGTAAATGTATATATGTAGCCGAGCAGCCGAGGCTTGTTAATTAAGTTTCAAGCAGGTTCCGTCTGGGCGTTGCTCGGAACTCAATTTTTAGCACCTATTGACATGCAAAGGACCCGCATGCCCACACACTCACACAGACAGAGACACAGAAACACAGAGAGAAAGAGACAGAGACAGAGAAAGAGAGAGAAGCAAAGACAAAGAGGCAAATTCAAATTTGGCTTTGGCTTTGGGCCGTAGGAAAGCAAATCAATCAATTCAACACGCAAAGTTGTTGCCGATAATTTCTCTATTTTGACTTCAGGTCTCGGTCTCGGTCTTCGTCTCCGTCTCTGTCTCCGCCTGTGTCTGGCTGCCTGGGTCCTCCTGGGGATGGGCAATAAATAATAACTCAATACAAATCCCAATTACAGGCCAGGAGTGCCACCCGCCTCGCCAGCAAGAGTCACCGTACACGAAGGCAGGACAACCCTCTTGGCTGGGATATATCGAGGAAATCCTTGCAGCCTTCTGATTGTCCTTTTAGCCGTTCTTGCCCCTTGTACGGGTGGGTATATCTCCTGTCCGTGCCTGTGTCTGTGTGTGTGTTCAGTTCATTTGATTCGATCAGCGGGGTTTCGCCTACATCAACCACAAAACAACAAGGGCCCCGGGACCCAGTACCAGGACCTGGCGTCTATCGGAGGGTCTTCTTGCATGGGTTTAGTTTTTATTTTGGGTTTATCCTGCCACCGTCACATAAATCGTTATTTGCTGCTGCCGCTGCCGCTGGCTTCTCTTTTATTTAAATTTTCATTTAATTTGTTATTTGTTTACATGAAATACACCGACGTGCGACGACAGCGACGGAGGCGACATATGACAACATTCTCAGCCGGCCACAATTGCCATTGTCTGACGCGCTGAGGGGTAGAATGAGGGCTTGAGGTAAGGGCCAAGGGCCAAGGGCATTCGTGTGGTCATCTATTGTGACCACACACCTGGACGAGCGTCGCGCCGGCCACTGTTTGGCAACAGTCTCTAATTGCTGCATTCAACTGCTGGTCTCTGGTCCTCTATGGAAACAGAAACCGAATGCGAATGGAATTTAGCAAATTAAATCCACTGGGACGGGACAATGGGGAAAAAGAGTTGAAATTATCCAGAATCGTGCTTCCCCAAGGGATTTTTCAATACCTTCAGCATTTCTCAGCGCATTAAATTTCAGCTCTTTATGCAAATTACCCAATAAAAGACTTCGATTTGCTGGCCCCACCCCACACGAGCATTTAACGCTGTTTAAGCGCTGTTAGGCAAACTTAAACTAGTTCAGTTCGAAGTTAACTTTGCCCGAAATCTTCTCAGCGATAAATGAGAGAGGGAGAGCGAGAGGGGGAGACCCGTAAAGACGGCATCCGAGAGACGATCTACAGCGAATTAGTAGCGGGCAGGCACAGGGGGAAATATCTGGACAGCATCTCTAACAAATTAAGTGGACAACAATAAATCAAATGGCTGACGACGACGAAATTCGAATGAAAAATCAATAAGCAGAAAAATCTATGCGTGGCGAGGGGACATGGATGGGGATGGGGACGGGGGACGGGTACCCCTAAATCTGAAACCGAATTCCGTATTGGATTGGTATCGGAATCAGAGTGGGGATCGAAAAACTGTGGCCAGGCAAGCTGCGTGTTTAACAACAAACAATTAAGATGGCGTCCAATCGATAAGGTCCGTAGCCAGAGACAGAACAGCGACAGACAGACAGCCACAGTTACAGCCACAGTCGTCGCAGAGTCACAGACCCAAATCATCAGCCAAACAGTTAGCAGAAGTTGTGGCCAATGGAGCCACTGGCTGGACTGGGCTGATGAAACAAATGGGCCATAATGAAATAATTATGACTGCGCTTTGCCATCATAGACCTGGCTGCTGTCCGAGCACAGGCTACCCAAAAACGCATTCAAACTAGGCAGACACTGATTGAGGCTGGGCTGGAACAATGCCTGGCACTTTATCGATCTGTGGATCGAAATGTTTGCGACTCGCGATGGTCGCGATGCCAAAAGGATGTGTGATGTGTGGCACGGACTTGGCCCTGGCATTGGTTTGCTTATCGCTGCCTTGGCATCTGCCTGGGCCCGTTGCCCAGCAGTTGATGGACTTTGATTGCCGCTTTTGGCCATGCGTGATATTTATTTGTTATTTGACACAAAACACTGATTGCTGACTGATGGCACAGTGCACCAAACTATGCAAAAAACTGTCAGATTTTTAAATGGGAATTCAAAGAGAAGTACGTCTGCGATTTCCATCACTCTACTTATACATTTTCCTTACAAGCACTACCGTGCTGCCTTTTTTATTCTCAGTGGATTGTATGTACTATTGTTCGCATAGTTTTTTTCATTTGTTAGAATTTCAACAGCTTGCAGCTGGAATAATTCTTCTATTTCATCGCCCTGCCACCACAGTGCCAAGGCTGCGACTGTTTTGGACCCATCCTTTGGCATGTGTCTTCGAGCACAATTGAGTGACCAACATGAAAAATGAAGCCCAGACCAGACCAGTCCAGTCCAGACCCGACCCGACCAGGCCAAAGCCAGAACCGACCCGATGCCAGGCCAGGCCAACCACTGGAAACATTTTTAATTTCGCTGGCATTGTGAGCCACCAGAACCACACAAAAAAAAAAGTGAGCAGCAAAATTGTAAACATTTTTGCGCGCCAGCATCAAGATAACCCAGTAGCAGCAGCAGCAACAACAACAACTGCTGGAAAGAAAAAGCAGAGCCACAAGAGCCAGTCAGTCCAAGCACAATGGACGATTCCCTCCTGAGGACTATTTGGGCAGCGAGAAATTAGACACGTGATGGACCGATGGTGGCCACAAAACCCAGGTTGATAACCCAGACTCCACTCCACTCCACTTTTTGTTTCCTCGTTTTTTGTGGAAGCAGAGACTTGGCTGAGATTAGGCTGAATCGAGTCAATCAGCTGCTCCTGATGCTGCTGCTGATTCTGTTCCTGATTCTGCCAGATCATTTGAATAGGTGCGAACAAGCGATCCAAATGCTGCGATAAGATAACAAGAAACTGAAAGAGAACCAGAACCAGAAGCAGGAAGTGGGAAACGAGAACCACAAAAACATTGATGCCAAATTATGAATAGGCATAGGGGTCGGGTCCCCAGGTCCCAACCACCAGATTGCGCTCTTCCCGCCCTGTTCGATAGTTCTGTTCGGTTCGGTTCGGTTCGACTCGCGCTCGGTACTGGGTCTTGGGGGGCTTCCAATTAAATTGAATTTTGAAACAAGCTCGGGCGATGCTACTGCGATAAATTAAGCAAACATTTTGTCGCTCGTTTGTGAGTTTGTTTCCTTTTGGTTATTATTTTGTCTGTGTGTGTGGTGTCCGCAGCCAAGACAAACAAGTCGAATGAATGGCCGGTGGCAGTGCAGGCAAGCGATGAAGGCAAATACAAGAATCGTTGATTATCTAAATTTGATAAGGCATTAGATAAACACACAAACACACACACGCACACATAAACACACTTTCAGGCTTACAGGGGGAGAAAATCGTAACACGTGGAGTAGAAAATGTTTCCAGTAAGAATATGTGAAGACCTAATCCTTCGAGTACTTTATTCTTGCTTAAACAGTGCCGAAATCGTTCTTTAATTTCCTTTAACAAGTACTCAGCACTCATTTCTCTCAGTGCTGTCCACAATCCCGCGGCTCCGCTTCGCTTCACTTGCTTTGGCCAGCGCCCAAATGAATTTCTAACGCGCTCTACAAGTCTATTTGTGCGTAAACAAATATTTATTGGAAAGGTAACACTTGTGTGACAACAACAACCGCAGAGCTGCAGCGGGGCCAGAACTACTCGTGCATAGGTGTTGTGTTTGTTTGGGGAGCGGGGGGCAGAGCCTCACTCAAACTGTTGCCCAATTGACCAATAAAATGTTTGATGATGTGTGTCCCACTGAAACGCTGAAACGGGGGTTTCTGGCAGCAGCAAACCACCATGCAGCAATTATTTCTGGCTGGTTAGTTGTGTGCCAGGGCCGAAGGGAGTAAGGCTACAGTAGACACTGCTGCATGAGGTAAAACAATATCAATGAAATAAAATAAAATACCCACTGCAGATGGAACATATTCGTATGGGAATATCATTCCAATCGTTGGATCTTCATGTGGAATCCTCACTGCCCACAACTACAACACATCATTCTAGTCGCAATTGTAAAATTTCTCTGTCCACGTAGCTCTACGTGGCTCTCTGTGGCTTTGGCCCCTGCTCTGTCTCTGTTGGCTTTTTGTTAGCTGATGATGACTTGCAGTACTGTTGCCATTTTGGCCTAACAACTTTGTAATTTTTTGTTTACACGCTTAAATTGTAGCGTAATTGCTTTGGGAAGTGACAATTGTTGGGCCAGGCAGGCAGCCAGGCCGCCAGTCAGGCATCTGTAGAAAGGGTCTCCCGTCTCTGTGTGTCTTGTTGCGTTTGTCAATTGCCCGACGCTGCTGTGAAAGCGGACACATGCTCCAGTCCAGTGCGAAGCGCCATGGAAGCGCCTTGCGGGACGGGGGCCCACACAAAAGATTCGGACGCACTTGGCCCTGTCAACGGCAGGGCCACGGAGATGAAAGCCGATGCTAACGGCCAGATAAGCACGGCGACTGCGTCGTCATTCGTGTAATTATATTCTCAATTACCAAAACCCAACCAGGCCGTCCGTTGATGCTGTGGCTCTGATTAGAGCGGACGAAAGCGTTTTCAGATTTACTTTTTCTTCTCTGCTCTTCTCTTTATTTCTCCGAATGGTGTTTTGACAAGGGATGCATAGTTGTGGTCCGGAACCTGCCTGGGCCAGGCACCCACCATCGCTGGGACAGCGAAGCTCAAATGTTGGGCAGTGCAGCCCCTGTAGCAGGGCAAAATCAAAAGCAGGCCACAAGCAAATATAGCAATGAATGAGAGATAGCTCCTAAATGCTGCTCATTCGTGCAGCCGAACAAACAAGCCTCTGAATGGATATGGCATAGGGCTGAGCAGGGCAGAGGGGGGGAGTGCAGGGCAGGGCTGGAGAGGAAGACATATGCAAATGGCAGTCCAGGGCCCATCCTGCTGTCCTGCGGTCCTGAGCCCAAGCCCGAGCCCGGACCAACTTAAGTGGTTTCTGCTCGGCAGCGATGTGATGCCTACGACGATATGATATGATTATGTTAAATGCTCGTTTTGTTTGCTCACTCACTCACTCACACACACACCGAGAGAGAGGGAGACAGATAGAGACAGAGTGGCAGAGTGAGTGAGATAGAGAGAGGGCAGGGTATTGGTCATTGGGCAGCTGCTACCCGTCTCTTCTGTTGCTGCTGCTGCTGTTGCTGTTGCTGTCGTCGTCATGCTCTCTTAACTGATTTTCCAGTCTATGGACAGAAAGGAGCAGCTCTCAGTTAGCTTACTGCTGCATTCAGTTCAGTTTCAAGTTGACGATTTCATAATTCAATTTACAAGATAAGAGTCCGAGACCCGACCCGACCCATCCAGCCATCCAACCAACCAACCAAACAAACGACCAACGTTTTTGGGGCGTGTTGTCAAAGGAGAAGTCAGCCAGCAAAAACCACAACAATAATATTGTTGGGAAAAAACCTTTTAATTAATTATGCATCAGCGATTGTGTTTAAATAAAATATATAAAAAAAAAACAAGCACTCGGTCAAATCTCTTTCAGATATTCCCGATTATTCTCGATTGTGTGTGTGGTGTGCGGGGCGGAGCCGCAGCTGCCGGGAGACACAGTGCGCACGTTACGCATACGCCAGGATGAACACGCTGTTAAAGATGATGCTGCCGATAGGATTATGAGCTATAATTTGTGAGTATTTATCAAAACTATTGTTGGCTCTGATGGTTTATCGCATGATTTCTGATTTTAATTGTTTGCCTCTCCATCTGCTAAATGATGGAACTTTTGCGTGTGATTATCCTAAGCGATTTCCAAGGGGGGTGGGAAAGGGTATTGAATTATTATTATTATGCGAGTATATTTATTATGCATACATTTATTATGCATTTATTTTATATTTTTTCAGTTATCAAAACTGCCATCCAACTACCAGCTAAATTATACTTAATGTTGCTTTGATTTTCCATAAGCTATCAGTTCCAGAACTAATAGCATATTTTTAATTTATTCTATTTTATATTGTTCCACCCTATATACATTTGAGTATTACTGAAATAGAAGTCTTTCATCTATCCATTCGATCTTAAACCTTATTTCTCAAGCATACTCTTTAACATTTGACGAATTTCCGTGCTGGCGCTCTGGCATTTGTTCTCTGTGGCAATCGCTTTAAGAATGGGTCTTCAATCAGCGCATTTGTCAATGGGTCGTCAGGAATGTCAGCAGCAGCATGACTTCTGACACGATCAACACACAACGGAACGAGACGGAGATATAGCAGAGTGAGCGAGTCTGAGAGAGAGAGATGAGGAGAGGTAACCCATATGCCCACATTGCATTTGACGGGCGACGAGGGCTGTGGATGGGGCGCAAGTTAGAAGCCATCATAATTCAAACATGAGTGTTGGCTGCCACTGCGCACTGGGCTAACAATAATGCGGATGCGGTTGTGGCTCTGTGGCTCTGTGGCTCTGTGGCTGAAGAGGATCCAGCAGGCTCGGTTCAAGCTCTCTTCACAGAGAGAGAGAGGCAGAGGGTCGTCCATTTGCTGGCGTTATCAGCAACAGCGATGGCAGATTAATCGGCTCTGATAAGCACAAACCCCTGTGAGTGCCGAGCCGAGCGGTGCCTGGTGCTGTGGCTGTGGCTGTGAATGTGGATGTGGACATGATGACGAGCACGATGACGAGTGAGGATGATCGACCAGAAGAATGGAGTGCTGATGATGACGGTAGCGCTGCGTTAGGGTTGCCCTCTGCTGTCTCTGCCCTTTCCCTGCCCTGCCCTTTGCCGTGGCTCTGGATCCTCAATCCTCAACAATAACCCAAGCATACCCTGGCATAAAAACAAACCAAACCAAAAAACATATCTGCCATAATGCCAGTGCCAGTGCCTTGGCCTCACTTTCCTATGCTTTTGTTGTCCGATCATGCTTTGAGGTTATCCCTGACTGCCTGCCTGCCTTCCTTCCTTCTTTAGCATTTTCGGCGGACTTTGGGTGGAAAGGTGTGCCTGGGCTATGCGAAATATGCGTGGCGTTGTTGTCGATGATCGGATCGGCATCGGCATCGGGCATCGGGGCGATCTTCATTCTGCCATTGCCCAAAGTGGTTTAGATTAAAGGGTTTGCGAGTGGTGTGTAGTGTGTCTTCTTTTTCGGGGCGTTATTTGCTCAGCGAGACGTGCGACTGCTTTTGCTGTGGCTTTTGCTTTGGCTTTGGCTTCAACTGGCACTTGGACTGTTGGTCAGTGAACGGAGGAAGATCGATCTGGGGCCGATCGGTCGGTGCACCTCATTGACCTCTCCTTTGGCTTTGACTCTCGCTCTGGCTCTTGCTCTACCTCTACATCTTCCTTCCTTTTTTAAGTTTTGGTGTGTTTGTTGCTTTAGTTCGAACATCTGTCGATCTTGTTTGGCGATAATTTGAATTGAGTTTTCTCTCTGTTTTTGCGATCCTCCACACATGTGCAATGTAGCTGTCCAGGTCCCCAGTTCCCAGTTGCCAGTCCCCAGAGCAGAGCTGTGCTGGGGCGTGTCTGGGAGGGTTGTGTGTTTGGTGTCATGTGAATAATAGAGCTCATCCCCACTTAAGCTGCCACCATAATGAGACCAGATCTAGGCAAAGTGCACAAAGCTTTTTCTCACTGCCAAACAAAAAGAAATCCCTCCGCGAACGTGTCAACTGTTTTGAGTGGGAGTGGGGGATAGCTATAGCCCACCCCCCCTCTTAGTCTCAGCCAATCCGTTGAGCACGTTCAAGTCGTTTTCTCGCAATTAACGCGAAATTCTACGAATTGTTTAATTAGAACTCCAGTTTCAGTTTTCAGGTTCCATCTTCAGGTTCCAGCGCTCGGCAACCTCTGCACGTTTGCTGTCCGTTGTGGCTGTGGCTGTGGCTGGGACTGCATAATCTTTTTTGTAAACATGAAACTCGCGCCATTATATCGAAGCTACGTTGCTCCGCTCCAGACATCCAGCCAGCCAGCTATCCAGCCAGCCAGGCAGCTTGGGAATGGAGTGGAGAATGGTTAGGGGAGATCTTGAGAGAGACCTTTACATGTTCTCTGGTGATGCTGCCGCTGCCTCTGCCGTTGCTGCTGCAACGATTTTAAATTTAAAATCTGTGAATTTGAAGCAGTTTATCGAGACTGCAGCGACTCCTTCTCGGCCTCAGCTTCAGCTTCAGTTCCAGTCCCATTCCCTGCTTCAGCTAAAGCTCCAAGCCCAGCCCAGGCCAGGCCAGGCCAGACCACTCATCCTCATCTGCTTAGGTGTTTGCCTCGGCTCGTTCTGGTTGTGCTGCCCGATTTGGCGGGGCGATTAAATCATTAAATATTCCGATTGTGTAGCGTTATAATGAAATGTTTTTAACGCTTGTCTGATTTGAAATTATGCAGGGAATTAAAGGATCTCTCTCACTCTCGCTCTATCTCTCTCACTGCCAAGCAACTCCTTTTTCTGTGGAACTTGTTGGAAGGTTGTCTCTGATAAGCAAAGATGTTCCAGGCATTTGATATATTTACACAAGGTCTCCCAAGGCAGCAGAAGAGAGACGCAGAGAGAGAGAGAGGAGCTCCATTGGAGCCCAAGTCTGTTTATTATCAGTGTCAAAATGCTGACAAAACAGCCTCTGCTAACGTTTCGTACACTCAGAGAAAATATAAAACATGAAGAGAAATTTCAAAGAGCTGCAGAACTTACTGTAAAGCTAAGCACGCCCTTGGGTCCACTTTGGATCGCCACTCTGGATTGACTTATCGCCAGCGACATGTGCACGAAGCGAAGCTCTACTTTGTTGCCTGCCCGCTCTGGTCGGCGAAAGCTTCCCAGGGGCTTTAAGCTTCAAGCACGCGCTTTGTTGTTATCAGCATGAAAAGCAACACCCTTCCGCACTGCCCACTGCCCCGCTCGACTGATAAGCCGCCGATGCAGTCAGAACTGATGCTCGAGAGATTTCAGTGCACAAAGCGAGTCTTTCAGTGACAGACAAAGCCCCATAGAATCGGAAGATGCAACTACATCTGTACCTGTATCTGCTGCTGCTCTACGCCGCTGCCATTTCAGCGGAGTCCCTGTCCGTGTTCGATGCCACCGGCCGCTTTAACCTAAGCGCCAGCTGCCCGAATGCCTACTGCAGTCTGGGGGATCAGTCAGTGGCCTACGCGGCCGATCGGGCTGTGAGACTGCGGGAGCTGCACCTGAGCAACTGCAGCAGGCTGTCGGTGCCGTGGGTGGTGCTGAATCTCACCCCGAACCTCAGCAGCCTGGTCATCCACAACTGCAGCACCTACTACATCAGCCAAGAGAGCCTGAGTCCGGTGTCCAATCTCAGTGCCCTGCAGATGCAGCGCACCAATCTGTGGGTGCTGCGCGACGGCCAGTTCTCCACGGTGCCCCGCCTGGAGATGCTACAGCTGGGCCACAACACCATTCACACGGTGCACGTGCGGGCCTTCAAGGGACTGGCTCGCCTGCGGCTGCTCGGGCTGCAGTCCAACGGGATCGGACAGATACTGGAGCATACGTTCGATCCGCTGGTGGAGCTGCTGTACTTGGATCTCAGTGGCAACGAGCTCGAGACGCTGCCGAGCACCATCTTTGGCCAGAACTCGAAGCTGCGCACGCTGATGCTCAATGGCAATCGGTTGACTGTGCTCACACCCCAGACCCTGGGGCATCTCGCGGACCTGCGACTGCTCGATCTGAGTCACTGTGGCCAGTTGACGGAGCTGCATCTGCACAGTGCCCACACCGTGTTCCTGGAGGGGAGCGGAGTGACCAGCCTCGTCATCGAAGGCAGCGTTATCAGGCTCTTGGCGGACAACAACGAGCTGACGCATCTCAGCATTGGCGATAAGAGCTCCGTCCTTCATCTGAACTTACATGGCAATCTTCTGGATGGCAACGATACCGACACGCTGCTGCGCGGCATGTGGAATCTGGATAGCCTGGATCTGTCCAAGAACCTCATTGAGGCTCTGCCCCAGCCCGGCAATGGCGACGGAGACGCCAAAGAGCTGTTTCTCCTGCCCAGTCTTCGGTACTTGAATCTGGCGTACAATCGGGTGGGCAGTCTGCCCATGGACTCGCCGCTGCTCTCCCCGCGGCTGAACCACCTGGACCTGTCCCACAACCACATGCTGGCCGTGCAAGTCGACAGCTTTGCGGGGCTGCCGAATCTGGAGAGCTTGTACCTCGAGGGCAATCGGCTGAACGACTTGGACTACGAGCTCCTGCACAGCCAGCACGAAGGACTCAAGGAGCTGGGCCTCAACGACAACGAGTGGGGTGCGATCTTCTTCCGCAAAATGGCCACCTACCTGACGGATCGGGGTGTATATCTGCCGCCCAGAGCACAGCCCAACACTCCGTTCAACAATACCCAGCTCGACGTGGACTGGCCCACGGCCAAGGGCCAAGTGCTGGCCCAAAAACGAGACCAGGCCGGGGTGGCTGGCATTCATCCGTATTGGACGCTGCGCGATGTCCTGGCCATGGTCACGCTGCTGGTGGTGTTCCTCATTCTCCTGCTGCATCTGTACCGCATCCTGCAGGAGGAGGGCTGCTTCAGGCGATACCGGAGATGGCGCTGGCCCGAACGATCCGCCAACGGCGTGCAGCGCCTCAACGAGCAGACCTCTGAAGTATGAGGCAAGCAATGCAGTTGGTGGCACAGCCATAGTATGCTCATTTTCTCCCTTTCTCCCGTCCGTTTCTTCAATCAGGAAAGCTCCACTGAATAGTTGACGTGGATCTGTCTGCTGTGCAACATGCCACATGTGGCCGGCCGCTGTTTCTGTCCCGTTCTGTTCCTCTAGCCAAATAAACGTCAATTTGATGTCAATTTAGCGCTAGTAGTTTTCTCTCTGGCTAGCTAGCTAACCAGCCAGCTAGCGTGTTGCACTCTGAAAGCCGTTTGCTGCTGTCCAACTTGTTTGCTGCCCTGTACCCACGGCGATGAAAGCAGTTCAGCTGTGTAGCGAAATTAAAGGCAAATAATATTCACACAATTGGAAAGTTTCTGTTGCTATTAATTATTGGATTAAGTTTATAAATTATGACACACATTCGGCTGTACTTAGAAGTAGGGGAAAATGTTATTTACTCGTACTGCTTAATTAATTTATATATATATTGAATAAAGATCAGGCACATCAAAGTGCTGTGTGTGTGTGTGTACTATCAAGATCAAGACTTCGAGTATTTATAACATTATCTGCACTCAGCAAAATATTAGCTAACTTTTTAAAATTCAATCTAGCAATTATTTTCCACTCCGCAGAAGATAATGCTGTTGGAAACGCACATGGAAATATATGTAAATTATATAAATCTAAGCTCGCTACTATGAAATTCTATGCATTTCCTGAATGGTTTCGTTTTTATCAACTCTCAAAAATAAATTAAAAAATAATCAAATTTTGCTGTCGATAGGGTAAAGTCAAGTCGCATGCATCATGCAATCTACCTCTGGCAACCTCGGCAGCTTGTATATATTTTGCATATGAAATCTTAACGACAAGAAGAGAGCTGAAACAACATCTTCCACTTGCCCGAGTCTGGCTGAGACCTGGCCCAGAGCAGTCCCCGTGCAGAGCAGAGCAGACCGAACCGGACCAGACCAAACAAGATCCATTTACAAGATTCGAACAAAATACGAATTTAAGTTCAAAATAATTGCACGGCATGCACAGGAGGACATGTGGACTTGGGCTTGGACTGCTCCTGCTGCTGGGCTCTAGTTAAGCGTTACATAGGCGACGGGGTATAGGTGGGGATTGACTCGTACTCGTACTCGTAGGAACCAGCTGAACAACGATTTTTCCGCCTTGGTTTCAGGCACTTCTTGCATGTGCAGCGCTGCCTCTGCTGCCTCTGCTGCTCTGCCTCGTGGGCCATGGCATTTGTGGCGTTTGCATTTGCGTAGACGTCTCGTGGTACTTGCCCCGCCCCCGCAAGACAACATACTGTACCCTACCCCCAGCCTCCTTCTACCCGAAGGCCTATCAACATGTTTTGGGTGGAAATTTTGCCCCGTGTTTATGTTTGGGGGTCCGTCGTCCTCGGTAGATTTCGATAGGGCATCGCAATTTCTGAGAAATTGTATTTTGATTTATTTATAATGTTGCAGGGACATGCACATGCATCACACACAATGGCAGCACCAAGCAGCAGCAGCAGCGTCGTTATATGGCCTGGCCCATAGATTACCCATTGTTGTTGTTGCCATAGGCTGGGTATGCGAATCAAATCATTTTGATTAAATTAGAAATATGCAAATGATGTGCAGCTCATTAATTATGCGACACCAGAGGATTTGGTCAAGGCGATAAGCCAAACAGAGACGTAGGACGAGAGACAGAGACAGAGAGAGAGTGAAAGAGAGCAAAAGGGCAGATGCATAATCGATTGAGTGCGTGGCTGGCAGGCCTGGCGATTAAAAACGCGCGCGCAAAACGCTTCGCAATTAAATAACTTCACACCGCGCGCTAAATGGGCGTGTCAGTGTGGACGCCCACCCCCGCCCCAGGATTCGCATTTGAAATGTGAAGCGCACGCGGCTTTTCTGTGAAAAATATTTCAACGATTTGTAAAAAATCGAAAGGCAATAAATGCAGTTTTTCGTGCGCCCCCCTCCGCCTAAGAGTACCCTGTAATGGGCAGAGGCACTGCATGGAGTGTGCTGGCATCGGGATGGATTTGGCAAAAGTCGTGCTGCCCAGGATTATATTACTCAACGAGGTAGGAGGAGGCCTCTGGTAGCTAATCTCTTTTTTCCATTAAGAATTAGAGTTTTTTTGTATGGAACCCACAGAGTGCTGTGCTGGGACACTGTCTCTTCACACAGTATCAACTGGTTGGGCCCTGTGCAGTTCTCTGGCATTTCTGATTGCAATTGCCACAAAGTGTATCGCAGCGGAGCCCTGAGAAGGCAATCCAAACCGTGCCAAACCAATCCAAGACCAGGTCTGACCACAACAATTTACCAATCGTTCACGCGTCCCAAAAGGCCGCCGGTTCGTATTGCCATTGCCGTTGCGTGTTGCGCCCCCCGCCGCGCCGCATCACACCCCCACTCGGCCTGCACTCCGATTTCTCCCACTTTTTGTTTTTTGTTTTTTTTCGGGGTGGGCGTTGCCGCGGAGGCTGTGCAAAGTGTAAATTTATGATCATGCGATTTTTATCGAATGTGAATGTGAATGTGAAAAAGAGTACAACGTTTTTTGCACTTTATAAACCACGACAACAGCAACAAAAGCGAAGGGAACTGTTGCCAGATCGGTCGGGGCCGGGGCCAGGGGCCGGGGCCGTCGGCTGAACGCATTATTATTAATACTCGCACGCCGTCTGTCATGTTTTGTATTTAGTCAATTTTTATATGTGGTTTTTTTAGCACTTTATACTGGGAAAACGTAGCACAGCCTCCGCCCCGTACCCACACCGCAGCACACCACACCACAGCACACCCCTTTAACGCTCTCCGGTTCTGACTTAGACCTGGGTTACGGGCTATGGCTACGGCTATGGCTATGGGTTGGTTGGTTCTTCCTTTTTGGCATTGCCGATCCATAAATCATGCGCCTTTTGGGGGTCGGCGTTTATCAAATTTTCGCACACTTGGCTTTCGAGCTTCGAGTTCTCCAGCTGCCGCGGCTGAGACTGAGGCTGATGGTTGCCTGCCTGGAAAATGAGATTTTCCAAGCGCTTTTGCAAGACACGCCCCAACCGGCTGGGCAAAGACAAAAGTGCAGGAAAACGCGCCAGACCCGCTGGCGTTTCCCAACCTTTGAGCAGACACGACAATGACACGGCCCGACCTGACAGTCAGTCAGTCAGTCCGTCAGTCAGTTAGTCATTTTGGCTCACACGTGGCCAACACAGGGGCCAGAGTTGGGGGGTGGGGAGCCAGAGCAACATTAATGCGATTATTTTGTGCACTTTTGGCAAAGTTAATAAAAATTACTTCCAAGCCAGTGAATGGCATACGTCGTGAAGCACTAAAGACGCCTTAATGGGCAGTGGCAGGGGCCTGGCCCGGGGGGATTGGCCTCTCCTAACATGTAGAGACAATGACAAACCCAAAAACCCAAACCCAAACCCAAAACCAATAATTTTTCATTCCCTGATGCCAGCCCACCCGCCACTGATACACTACCCCCGTCAGATTCCACTCCATTCATATTTCACACCAGGCTCAGGCGCAAATTTGTAGCACTAATCCGAGGAATCTCTGTGGAGCGCAGTTCCTTCAGTGGCTCATTAACAACCCCCACTCCCCTCGGCGTATTCTCAAGCAGCAGCAGCAGGAGCGGGTGAACAGGATCAGAAGCTGGCTGCGTGATGCCGTTAATCGCATTATTTACAGCAAACAGGATCAGCGGGTTGACTCCGCTCAGAAGTCAAAAATGAGAACCCTCCCACGGGGATATCCGTGACATATGTAAAGTGTAAGCCCGTCCAAGGACGCGTTCAAGTCCAAGTCCATCCATCCCGAAGAGGGTGCTAAAGCGGCGGCGCGTGGCAGCGTGCGGTTCGTGTAATGAATATCCGCTTAGCCTTGGCCGCTGTTCCAGCTCCTGCCCCACGATGGATGATGCTGCAACGGTTGGTGTGGTGGTGGTGGTGGTGGAAACTGCAACTTGTGCTCTGCTCTGCTGTGCTCTGCTGTGATGGGGTGCCTGTAGCCCGTTGGGTGGTGGTGGGTGTGGCCGTTGTGACGGGCGTGTGCGTATGGGAAATTGCCTCAGTGACTGCCACAATATGCCTATCCAAAAGTATTTTCCTCCTTTGACAGAACAAAATACAATATAAATGAGCAATCAATGGATGGATGGGTGGATGGATGGGAGACAGTGTGAGAAATCAAGGCATAAAAAACTAAAGAAAAAAAGAGGTGGAAATCACCCCACATAAACGAATTGTAACCTGATCTGATTTAATCTGATTTGTAGACAAAATCAGAGATGAAAATGGAACTAAATAAGTATTCACACAGCGATTCCTGAGATCAGATCGCTTTGGAGGATTTCATTAAACACTTATCGAATGGAATATATGAATGTATGAATATGAATGTATGTATGAGGATGAATATGCTCTATTGAAAGTAAACTTTCAACTCCAAGTTCCCAAGCAGCAGAGATTGGAAATCCCTGAGGAACCTTTCGACCAGAATTGAAACATAAATTGGATAATATATTTTGGAATATATTCAAATAAAAATGTGGATAAACATTTATGGTTAAGGAATTTTAGCTAAAAATATCGAAACTATTGTGGGACATGTCCAATATAAATCAATAGTTTCTTTATCCTATTCCCAATAGGAAATTTGTTGATGAGAAAATCGAAATACAGCTTTAGGTTACAACTATTCATTATTCATTTCACCTTGGCAATCATAACTTCATAAATCTCTATCCTTTTTTTTTGCTGCCATAATTTCATTCCAGCAAAAGAATTCCACCCCTAATCCTCAGATCATACACCCTTGCAAGGACATCAGCTGGGACTCGCTACTATCCCGTACTGTGAGAAGTCAAGGCATTAAAAAAAGGTCAACGGTTGCACGGCCCGAATTCAAGTCATTTCGATCAACTGGCCAGAAGTTTTCACGCGTTTTTACCGGGAAATGCCATAAAAATAAAATGTAAGCAGTGAAAAATCTCAGCCCTCGGCAATTAACGCAGGCATTAAGTTGATACGGACAGAAAGAGAAAGTAGGGGGGAGAACCACTCCAGGGGAGTAATTAGTTCTTTCTCGCATTGAGATAAATGCTCTCTCTCCTTCCATCTGCATCTCTGCCGCCATATTCCACCGATAAGTGCCCCTAGTCTTATGGCTGTTTAAAGCCTTTTGCGTTTCGTTTCGTTGATTTTTATTTGATTGTCTCGTTTTCTCTGGTGGGCGCCCATTAAGTGGGGACCAGGACCAATGATTTTTATAGGGCTTCAATAAAAAAAAGACAAGTAAAGTGGCTACCAATATCAGTGGGAAATTCGGCTGGAAAACCTCTTTTATGAGGCACTAATGAACAGGCTGACATTGAGCAGCGGGGGGAGGGAACCCAACAGGGTGGGAGTGGCCAAGTGGCCAGGGAGCAAGTACCACCGTTCGGGCACAGATTAACATATTAAACGAAATCGATAGGCGATGCTGATAACGATAAGGATGAGGACAACGTTGCCAGTTAAAGGATATTGCGGCACAGTAGACGCACGTGATGCGCTAATTTTTTGTTCTGCGCTGCCTTGGCACTTGCCCGCAGCAGCAGCCCTGCCCCCAAGGGCTCAAGGAGAGGGTCAGAAGGGGGTTGTCGTCGGCGGCGCGTGTGGTCCGCCGGATATGTCAGAAGTGTCGTCGTTGATGGCACGTGACTGGCTTTAAAAAAATAACCTCCTCCCCCTCCGCAAGCATACGAACGAGAAAGAGAAACAAAGCCCCGGCGGGTGGTCCATTGTCCTTGGCAATGGGATGGAGATTTTGGGCCGGGGGGATTCCGCTGCTGCAACTGTAACCTGAGCCGCCGTCAAACAATTTCGAGCGCGATTCCGAATAAGTGGAGCAGTTAGTCGACACATAAACGGGATCATCAGCAACTGGACAACGAGCCCACGCCCAGGGCCCAATACCAATCCCAATTCCAATTCCGACGTGAGCCAATCAAGTGTAATGCGAGCTGCAGATTGACAAGTTCCGATTAAGTCACTTCCCATTAGCACTCATGATATCTACATATGTGTACATACATAGATATATCTTAAGTGTCCAGTGTCCCACTGGTGACATATCGGACCTGTAGCCATCAGCTCGACTTTGCATAAGACTATTTTCCCACATTTAAATTGTAAATATCGCTTATCACTATCGCTTTATCGTTAACACTTGTGAGTTGATCGAGTTACCTACTGCAACAAATTAGGGAAAACATCAACGCTAGAGGAATGTCAAAGGGTTTCCGATTTCTTCTGATTATATTAAATTTAATTTTCACGGTTTCAAGGCCGCTTTTTTAGTGATCAATTTTACAATTTTATTTTATTTTATTTTATTTTATTACAGCACTGAAAAGTTGATGTATCTATCTCAACATATGTATGAGACTTTGCATTTCTTGAAATAGTACGAAAATATAAATTAAAATTACAACAAATACCAAGATTGATCTTTACAATGAGCAGCGATCTGTGCAATTATTTTAACCAGTTGCTCTTTCACAAGTGCAACACCAAAACAAGTTAAATATTTATGACAAATGTCAGGCAAATTAATGTGTCCATAAAATGTCAAATTGAATTAAGGAAAGGCTTACATTTAACTTTATCTACAAAGCGGCGATTTTAACTATATATAAAGGTTTTCCAGCTGAAAAAATTTATGTAGAAACTCCGATATTTATTAATACGTTTACCCATTTTTTAATAAACTTCAAACATTCCCCAGAATTAGTCAAAAGCAATTGCAAATTAGCTTCAAACTTCCTAGCTCTGTGCTTAGGGCCTTTGAAAGTTGCAATACAAATTACAAAAATTATTTTTGGCTGCAGTAAATATGTATATAATTTGAGTGCAATGTAAAAGTGATTAACGATTAATGGCAGCTGCAGGGGCGTTGTTTTTCCTTCTCTTTTTTCGTTGTATAAGTATGTACAGTGTATGTATATCGTGTATAATTTCTGCTTATCCCCAGCCTCCTTGCAAATGCAAAATATGCAACAACCAGAAGAAACCGTAGCAACAAAAATAACAACTGCCAGCTCATAATGGCCACAAGAAGTGGAGGTTGTAGTGGTTTCTGTTTGGAACTGAAGCAAAAAGGCGCAACCTGATTGGATCTCTCCACTTGCAGCGACAGCAGCAGGAGCAGGAGCAACAGCAACAGCAACTGCCACAAACCCGAGCCAGAGCCAGCGCTGGAGTTGGAGTTGGAGTCGAAGCCAGAGACTGGAGCCATGCCCCATTGGGCCAAAGAGAGACAGAGAGACAGAGAGTAGAGAGAGAGAGAGAGAAACGAACTGATGCAGATGCAACGTGATGCTTGTTGGTAATAAAATTGGTGCTTAAACGAATCCACTCACAGCCATTTAGCAATATCAGACATGGCTGTAAAATTAACAGAGCAACACAGCGATGCGGCCAGAGCGTGGCGCGGCAATCCACCGTGGATTGCCTGCATCCAGGGAATGGAACGGAACGGCCTCCAGTGCCATCCGTGCAATTATTTCCTCTCCTTGCAGTTGTTGCAGTTGCCGTTGTCGTTCCCCCCGCGTTAATGATGCACGAGGAGCAGAGGAGCCGCGCAGCCAGCGGAGGTGGAGGTGGAGGCAAGTTGCGAGAGAGTTGAGAGGTTGGGCTGTAAAAATGGCAGACTGGTTCTGTGGCCGCTCCGCTCGAAAGTTGCGGCCAGCAACCAGCCATTGCGTCTGCAATGCTCCAGCATCCAAGAGGCCCCAAAACACTTAGCAACACCCACTTTTGCGATCACGACCAGCGCTACGCTGGTTCGGTGTACTGCCAGTACTCTGCCAGACCCCAGACTCCAGACCCAAGCACAGTGTCTGCAGATCGTTCGAAAAGTATAGCCAGAATAAACAAGATGATCAATTCAATAAGAGGACGCTTATGTGGAGTAGAATGTGCCAGCACAGAACACTGTCCACACTGCTGGGCTGGGGCTGTCCAGAAATTTCTGATTAAAGACGAATAAACTTTTCTGTATTGAGATTTTGGAAATTCTGACAGGCTGAACCTGTAGATGTAGCTGTAGCTGTTGCTGGAAACTGGCCACATGATCGACTGTTGCACGATCGCATTAATTTATTAATTTAATGGCAAAAACGTTATGGCCAGGAGGGAGCGGAGGAACGGGAGAGAGAGGTGCATCCTACCCAGAGGCGCACACACACACGGGGCGTTTCTAACAATTTTATGCCAGATGAGCGCCTAAATGATCGCGATCGCAAAAGTTACCTGTCGGGCAGCACCCGCCTGCCGCCCGCCGCCTCTCCATGTCCAAGTGCTGCTGCTTCCCATGCCCAAGCCCATCCCCACTGGTACGTACACTGGTACAGCATCCATCCAGCGGGCGAGCAACGTGCGTCCACTTAAGCTGCAGACAATCTTCATTATGGCCACTGCAGGGCACACACAGGCTTCCACTCCGACCCCAACGACCAGGCCACCGTCCCCACCAATTCGGACACGGACTTGGACTCCATCTGCAGCGCCGATTGGGGAGATATGTATGTACGGTCATACCTCAAGCTCCGATCCTGCCTGATGGCTCCCACATCCCTGCTCGCCGCTTGCCGCTCGCCGCTGCCCACTCCCCACTCCACGCCCTGGCAGCGATCCGCTCCGGTGTGGTTCGCCAGCTGAGGTGTTTATTAAGGTGTAATGCAATTTTTCATATTTCATTTCGCTTTGTGCCATTCCCTTTCCTGCCAGCATCTCCTTTTTCCCTGCGGATCTGGCGTGGGCGGAGCAACTGGAAAATTGCAATAATATGGCCCGAGTGTCTTTCTTTCTTTATTTCTTTCGTTGCTTCTTTTGGCCCAAAACAGCAACAAATAAAAATGGATGCACAATGCAGGCCAGCAGCAGCAGCGGCCACAGCAATGGTCGAGGGAGAGCAAAAAGTGTGGCAGCATGTTTGAGGTTTTCGCTTTTCCGACATAAATAATGGCCATAAATTGAGCATGGCCGGAGCTAAAAATTCAGTATTTATAGCCAAATGATAAAAATAAGATTTATTAACATTCTGCAGCCCCCTCAGCACACACACACAAACACACACCCTCTGCAAACCAACAAAAAAGCTTTGGCAGGGAGACCTGGTCCTGGACCGGGACCGGAGCCAACGTGGCGCGAGAACATCCGTTTCGTTTCGCCGTGTGGATGATCCTGCATTCTGTGTGTGTGTGTGGGAGTGGGTGAAGCCCTCGTTCCACCTAAGGAACCTCCTGTGTGCAATTCAGAGGAAAAATTAACGCTTGGTTGGAGCAGGAGGAAGGAAGCCACGAATAGTGAGAATGAGAGGGGCGGGCAAGCTGGGAAATCCAGGCAACTAATTAGCTTTTAGCCTCATTGCAAATTCACAAGAAGCCAGCTGAGAATGAGAAAGAAGAACTCGAGGTGGCGGTGGAGGCGGTGTAGATGGCTGAGATGAGGAGTGGCATACATACATAAGTGTCGCCCTGGCAGCTGGAGCTCATTAGCAGCCCCTGAAAACCAAAGAAGAAATGCATTTCACACTTTTCTCGCTGCAAGCAATTCAAACGAAAATATTAGTGGCATTCCAGCAAGTTTTTTTCGTGGATCTTTACAGCTGCTGCATAAAAAGTGGACATCAATATACGAGTAGTTTTAGCCTCGTTATTATGTCACTGAAAAGTTGCCCTACTGGACGTATCTTTAATTGATTTAAAATAAACAAAACAAAACAAGATACAAAAAATTACATGAATACCCCTTTTAAATATGAAAAAAAAGACCCAACGATTTCCCAGGCCAAATTTAGGCGTTTGGCAATTAGTGGAACGCACCGCACCGCCTGCAGCGGACTGCGGCTACAAACGAGGCGGCTATAAGCCAGGCTCGGCTCTGTTTGCCCCAGATGTGAATGTGGTGTAGTGTGTTTGTGTGTGTGCTCCAATAACGACAAAAATCAAGCAGAAGGAACAACCACAAGAGCAGCCAGAGCTGAGCTGAAGAGCTGAGCTGAAGACGCACACGCTGGCTGATTTTAATCAAATTCACAGCATTGTTTGCCTGTCAAGCAGCCAGCGGGGCGATTATCACAGGCGCAGGACGAAGACCAGGCCAAGTAGGAGGAGTGGACGACAAGGCAAAGGTCTGTCTGGTAAATTCCAAGCACATTTCATACGACACCACAGGCAATACCTTGCCACAGCAACAACCATAAAGCAACGCTGCGCTGCGCTGCTCTGCTCCACATTCTGGGGCCGAGCCATGGACGCGCGCGTGACCACAACAGCCGTCAGCGTGCACACACACACACACACAAACACCCAGACCCCCTCCCATCACCACCACCCACTCAGCTCGGACAAGACTGGCCCCAAAAAAAGCACCTCGCGCCTTTATCATGTACAAGAATAAACCAATATAAAACTCATGAATATCATTAAAAAGCGCGGCAACTCACTCGTAAACTTATTGTAATAACAATAAATGTGAAGGCAGGCTACAAGTTCCCTAAATGTGAATTGAAGAGCCAAATTTCAAATCTCCAACGGACAAATATGTTAGGGGCAACACTGACGTCACTGGAGCGCTAGAACCCTTTATGACTGTCTGGCAGCCCTACTTTGTATTCCCAGACTCATTGGCGTTGCCGTACTCGATTTATCGACTGTTGTATAATCGAATCGAATAATTTGATTTGAAAATAAACCGCCAAAACTCGCGTTGCGTTCGAATCATTGTTATTGGCATGCTCCCATAGTTCTGCAAGTCAAAATGTTCAACAGTTGTTTTGTTGTATAATCTTTTATTGAAAGAACCCAAACTAAATATGGGAAGATGTGTCAGAGGACTCTTTAGTAGGAGATGCCGGTGTTGTCGCGGATCCATTCCAAGTAGCCGGTGACGCGGCTGAAGACAGCTGGGTGACCAGACTGGCAACCAGCGGCAGAGCCGAAGGAAGTCACTCCCACCAGGCGGTTGCCGTCATGGGTGACCAATGGGCCGCCAGAATCGCCTCCGCAGGTGGACTTTCCACCGTTGGTGTTGATGCAGATCATGTTGTCGTGGAGAGACCAAGTGCGGCTGCACTCGCCCTGATCCATGATCTGGACATCGACGCACTGCAGCCAGTCGGGGAGTGGGCTGCCGTCGTAGGTGCCACCCCAGCCAGAGGCAACAGCCCAGGCTCCGGCGTAGCTGTTGTAGCGATCGTTGAAGCTGGGCAGCTCAACCTTGTTGACCAGATGCCAGAAATCGACATGGGGAGTACGGATCAGGGAGATGTCGTTGTGCAGGTTGCCACTGTTGTAGTGGTGGTGCTGGACGATGTCGTTGCGGTGCACCCAGTGGGTGTACTGGGGCTGGGTGCGGAAGCTGGCGCCGTAGTTGATGGTCACAGATTCGGCTCCGTTCGTGCAGTGAGCAGCAGTCAGGACCCAGGTGTTGCCAATGATGGAGCCACCGCACCACCAGTTGCCGTTACCGGCGAAGGACAGACCAACAATGTACGGAACTTTGCCCTCGTAGGCATTGTATCCGTTGGTGATTCTGCCCTCAATGTCCTTGACAGGGACAGGAGTCTGCTTCTCCAGGGGAGTGGGGACAGCGCTAGCTGCGGCAACAGCCAATGCCAGGAATACGAACAGTTTCATCTTGAACAAGTGCTGAAACTCATGCCATTCCCCAAACTTTGCTACGTTTTTATACTGGCGAAGCCGCCTTATCTGCTTCGTGGACACAGCCACAAGTGCTGCTCGCACTCGTAAGTAAGATTCACTAGCAATAAATTTTGCAAAAGTTTCATTCATGAAAGTCTTGCGGCTGATAAGGTGTCTTCAAGTGGACCTTTTAGTAAAATTATGGCCAGCACTCACTCGGACATTGTTCGTGGATCATATGTGGAATGCGTTGCGTCTGCATGATTAAGTTTAGCAGCTTGCTAAAGCCTGTCTATGATCATATATTCTAGTATTGAAAAGCCTTCGTCTATGAGATAACCGGTGGTCTGTTTTATTATACATGTGTGCACCTTTATAAATAGCTGCCATTGGAAGGAACGATAGAGGAACCAGTACAAGTACAGATGACTTTTGGAGTTCGGAAAGTTATACGTCGATTAGAGCACAAAATCCTAAGAAACTGAGAGGCGACGATGGAGTGTACATTTTTAAGTCATTTATATTATTTATTTTATTCTCTAAAAAAATATTTAAAATTGTTTTCCTTTTGGCATGGCACTGTGGCCCTTTAGTGGTACACAACAAGTATCCTAGTCATCCGATGTGGACAGTTCGTCATCGTTATCGGCGGAGGTCAGGCAGCGCTCCCATGCATGTGAGCACATGGCGGTCAGGCGGCTCTCCCAGGATGATGAACTCAAGGAGAGTTGTGATAGGGCATCCGAAGTGTCTTCGTAGCTGCTTGACAAACTGGTGGTGGACGTGTCCTTCGACAACTCCGAAATCTGTGATGATGTGGAGCTATGGAGATCGGAGGACGACGACTGAACGCTCTCCGAGGCCGAACAGATTGCGCGCTCCGGCTCATCCACACAGCGAATGCAGACGTCGAGATTGGTTTTCTCACTTTGCAACATGAGCATGTATTTTGTGTACTCCTCCCAGGACACAAAGGACATATTCGGTATGGTTGCGCATACAGGGCGATGGTACTCGCAGCGCGTATCGATCATCCAACGGCGAGGGCAAAGGAGCTTCATCTGGGTCACTGCCAGCCTCTCCTTCAGACAGTCCGGTTGCTTTAAACTGGTTGTCAACAGGCTGCTGTAGAACATGGCATCAGCCAGGATCTTCTTAAACTCGGGCAGCTGTATGAACACATCCAGGATAACTCCGAACGGACCGGTCTGCGTGCGATGCGGCAGCGTGAACTTCCTCAGCATGAGGATGGACATAAATCCATAGCGGATGCTCTTGAGGATCTTGCCAATGCTGGCATGACGCATGGGCCACTTGTATCTTAGCCAGCAGAGGGCACCATAAAAAACCTTTACAATAAATAAAATTTTTGATGAATGTTCAGAACAGAACTCACTAGATAAAAACTCACTTCCATTTCGGAGTTAACTGCCAACAGACTCGACTTTAGCAGCAGCCACACTTGAAGCTCACTCAGCCGCAAGAACTGAGTGGAGGAGAAGATGACCACCGTGCACTTGGATATGCGAGTCACCATCATTTTTTGCAGTTCCAGAATCTCATGAATTTCGCTCGACTTGCACATCATCTTGAATGCATCGTATTCCATCAGGTTCTTTTTGTCCAGTAGCTTCCACATCTCGTTGAGCAATTCGGGAATGGCCAGGAATCGAGCCGCTCTAAGAAGTTCTAGATCAAAGCTCTGCACAAAGCTGCACTCGCCATGCATCCAGCAGTATATTTGATCGAATGCACGAGATGACAGCTCCGGTGTCTCGAAGTGCAGACAGCCCTTTTTCATTTGCTCATTAAGACGTTTCGAAAAAAGCGAAAGAACCACGTCGTGGCACAGGAAGCGTACCCCATCCACGTTCACAATGGTGGAACGACTGCTTTCGATGTGCTTCATAACCACGTCCATCATGCTATCCTTGTTCTTCAGTCGAATTAATGTTTTGGGACATTTCGCCTTCGACTTTTCAAACTCGGCGGAGTATTTTTTAAAAGCGTCCAACTGCTCTGTGATATTGGTATTTCCAGGATCAAAGCTGCCAGGATAAGTCACGATTAAACCCGAGTATGTACATATATTGGTCGTCATCGAGTCAAAAGTTTATACTTACGCGGTAATTCTGCGGGGTTTTATTGCCCAGCAATTTACATTCTTTATCTGAAACATGATTTCTGCTTGTGAAAAAAATTGCGTGTTTAAATCCGTTTTTGTGATTTGAGAATGTATGGTTTTTATATTGTATTGTTTGATTAATCAAATTTTACGCAGCAAACTAGATTGGAGAAGAAAAAGAAAAGAAAGGATGGAGCGACAAGGAGCATTTGCAAACAGTGATTTTCAGGCACCAATTAATGCAGAAACTACTCAGTCTCTTTTGTAAAGATTTTAACAAAGTTTTGCAGCTCACGGGTACCAATAATAGGTATCAGAACCGGGATAAATGTATTTATAAAAGACAAACATATGCATTAAGTGGTAAAAAACATGTCAATCTAGGATCAAATCATAAATAATGTTTCAATGGAGCTTGGAACAAAACAAATAACATCAATTAAAAGATATAAGGTTTACAAAGAAACAAAGGTATACAAAGAAAGAAAGTATAGAAGAAACTTGGTTGATCAGTAATACTGACGTCACATTTAGTCAACATTTACGTTTTATGCTTTGGCCGTTTTTGTTTGAACCCTATTATCGCAACAATCCCATTAAAAATAGTTCTGAAAACTAGCCAATCCTAAACAAAATTCATTGAGGAGTTGGTTAACGCCGACATCCCTCCCAATTCATTTCGATCAGACGCTGCGCATCCTTCACAACAGGCT
Organism: Drosophila ambigua; assembly: GCA_018150905.1. Taxonomy (NCBI): domain Eukaryota; kingdom Metazoa; phylum Arthropoda; class Insecta; order Diptera; family Drosophilidae; genus Drosophila; species Drosophila ambigua. The sequence goes on from JAECWS010000086.1 coordinate 2,376,342, forward strand.
GTTGCCGGCTGTTGCTACAGGTAAGGATTAACTAAGTTAACGGTACGTAGTTACTGCACGGTGTGCAGTTAGTTCAGGCGTTTAAGCGAGTTTAAGTGAGAGAGCTTAAGCCGATTTGGCGTGCGTCTGCCCATATGTCGGTCTGTTGCTCCATTTACTACAGATAAGGTAACTACTTTTACTAGATACTTACTAACTAAATTAACGTTACGTTACGTAGTTGCTGTACGTAGTTAGTTTTAGCGTTTAAGCTAGTTTAAGCGCTTTGGCGCGCCGCGTCCTCACACACACACACTCGCACACATATCATAACGGATCTTTCACTAGGGCTGGATCGTTGCCGAAACGAAAGTATCGATATAAATTTATAAATTAGATATATATAAATTGCAATTGAGATGGATCTCATGAGATGAGATAGTTATGGCTATAGTTATAGACTATAACTATAAATATAGCTCCTAAAAAGGATTTGGTAAGGACCTAAGCTGGACGTAGACGTTCAACAATCGATAGTATTGCGTTCGTATCGATAGCATAGCTAGGGCTGCAAAATCTTCACTGACGACGCGACGCTACCCGGCTACCGACTACTAAGACTTCCAGGACTACACACTGCACTGCACAGGACAAGATGGATACGAGCCAGCGCAGGCTATTGTCCGTTTTCATCCTGCCAGCATATCCAACAAATTGTGTTCAATTTTCGTTTGAACCTTTTTATGTAAACAATGCAATCAAAAGGACTTCTGAAAATTTGCCAATCCTTTACAAAATTTATGTATCTAAATAAAATTATTTGTTTAGTGTTGAGAGGGCCAACTAGCTAGTAATATTAAACGGAATATCAAAATCGAGGAATATCAACGTTGAATGTTTTGAAAAACAATCGATACTATCATGATAGTCGCAAAACCGTCGATAGTAGAGACTAGCAGTAAAATATCGATACTATCGATAGTACCCTCTATGGTTTGACACCTCTAATGGCTGCAGTTTTTAGATTTTATGGTAAATTTCTAATAATTTGAACCTGATAATTGTGTGCTACTTAGGCGTAAACACGGCTGTGTAGTCGATGAATAATAACATGCCAATTAAGTGTACCACAGTGCCTGTTTTTGAAGAAGACACATCCGCGTCCGGAGAAATTCTGGTGTTTTCTCGACTATTAACTAATGCGTCATCGCAGCAACAACAGAAAAATGTGCAATATTGTTGTTAAACTAAATGTTTAGCCGGCACAAGCTCCAGAGCTGTGCCTACGTCATGTTTCATGTGTCGGGTTGATTGTTTGATTAGAAAGTCGGCTTCGGCCATTGTTAATGAAATAGCGCGGGGAGCGAGGGGCGCACGCAACAGTGGAAGATTTCACGTCAAGGCGAAACGCACCGCAGCGCACCGCACCACACCCCCGGTCCATAGCCAGAAGCAGCTGTTGTACGAGAGACCGTCTGCTGCTCTCTCTTGTGACTTGCTTTGTTTTGATGCCGAACATTTTCAATGAAAAATCCTCGACTTGCATCATTCACAATTTCGCCATCCATTTATTTCGCCCTCCTCCCATTGCAGCCGCTTTGAATCATGGATTTCACCAGCGTGCTGGCCAAGAGCGAAGCGCATCAGCGCACCATTGTACACCTCGACATGGACTACTTCTACGCCCAGGTGGAGGAGATACGGGACCCCACGCTGCGCACTAAAGCCTTGGGCATCCAGCAGAAGAATATCGTGGTCACCTGCAACTATGTGGCGCGTGCTCGGGGTGTGAACAAGCTCATGCTCATCACCGAGGCTCAACGCCTGTGCCCGGATTTGGTGCTGGTCAATGGCGAAGACCTCGCGCCATACCGTCTCATGTCGCAGAAGATCTTCGATTTGCTTCTCAACTACACTCCCATGGTGGAAAAGCTCGGATTCGATGAGAACTTCATGGATGTGTCGGCCCTGGTGGAACTTCGGCAAGCCCATGCCGCCGAGGCGCAACAAAAGCCTCCAGTCGGACACACTTATCCGGCCGATGGCACCCCGTTGACCACCTGCTCCTGCGGCTGTGCCCAGCGCCTGGCGATTGGCACCCGAATTGCTCAGGAAATACGCGAGGAGCTGAAGCTGCGGCTGGGTATAACCTGTTGCGCGGGAATCGCGTACAACAAGCTATTGGCCAAACTGGTGGGCAGCAGCCACAAGCCCAACCAACAGACCGTCCTGGTCTCCACATATGCGGAGCAGTTCATGCGCGAGCTATACGATCTGAAGCGTGTGACGGGTATCGGCCAGAAAACTCAATGCCTGCTCCTGGAGGCGGGTATGTCTACGGTGGAGCAGCTGCAACAATGTGACATGGACGTTATGCGCAAGAAGTTCGGCTTCGAGACAGCCACCAAGCTGAGGGACTTGGCATTTGGCCGCGATTCGAGTACGGTTCGTCCCACCGGCAAGCCGAAGACCATTGGCATGGAGGATGCCTGCAAGCCCATATCCGTGTGCACAGATGTGGAGGAACGGTTTCGCATGCTGCTCATAAGGCTAATCGAGCAGGTATGTTGATTAAATAGACATTTATGAGAAGCATTGACTGATTATCTTCCCTGCAATTTGCTCAGGTGGCCGAAGATGGACGCATCCCCATTGCCATCAAGGTTGTGCTGAGGAAATTTGACTCGCAAAAGAAAAGCAGTCACCGTGAGACGAAGCAGGCAAACATCTTGCCCTCCCTATTTAAGACCTCCATGTGCGCGGGCGAGATGGGAGTGAGCAAAGTGCAGATGGTGGATGGGGCACAGGATAAGCTTCTCAAGATCGTAATGCGACTGTTCGAGCGCATCGTCGACCTAAATAAGCCATTCAATATCACCCTAATTGGATTGGCCTTCTCAAAGTTCCAAGAGCGCAAGGTGGGCTCCTCGTCCATAGCCAATTTCCTCATCAAGAAGGCAGATCTGGAGGTGCAGTCAATAACGTCACTGACCAACACGAGCCTCTCAAGTCCAACGGCAGAGAGTCCGACCTCCGATGAGTCGGCATTCCGCTCCTCGCCGACCACCTTCAAGCCGAGCGATCAGTTCTATAGGCGGCGCGCCACCACAGCCTCGCCAATCCCCATGCTGCTGGACAACGGCTCCGAGTCGGCGGCCACCAATTCGGACGTTAGTGATTTCTCCGAAACGGAGGTGGAGCCATCGCCAAAGAAGAGCCGCATTGGTCGCATGCTGGTCTCGAAGCGCAGTCGTTTGGCGGTGGACGTGATGGACACCGCTGCCGATGTGGCGTCGCCCAGCAAACTTCGTGTCTGTGATCTGCGTCTCAACTCTCGCGACAGCGAAAAGGATTTCCCCATGAGTCCCATTGCCAGCACCACCACTCCATCCACGTCGGCTGGCGGCTGCTCCGTGGGTGCTCAACGATTCCGAACAGTACAGCCGCCCAACACGCTGCTCAATCGGATCGATGGCAGCCTTCGCTTCATGTCCACGCGCACTGCCCGTCGGATTAGCTCGAACGCCAGCTCGACAGCATCGTCGCCACTGCCCTCGCCCATGGATGATTCCATGAGCGCGCCCTGCACGCCGACATCAGCACCCGATTCGTTTCCAGCGCCCAACAATAATAGCTGCATAGCCAGCGAAGGCAGCACCACAGCCAGCGTCCACGCCAATAAAGTTCTAACGGATATTGCCTGCCCAGCTGGTGTCGATGCCGAAGTTTTCAAGGAACTTCCTGTGGAGCTGCAAAACGAGCTGATTGCATCCTGGCGCAGTTCTCTGGTGGCAGCAGTGGAGCAGACGGCGGCAGCTACCACAACGGCGAATAGTGCGGCCACAGCAAGAGCGGGTGGGGGTGGCGTAGCACCAGCAACGGCCACCGCTGGTGCCCGGAGTCGACCCGAGAAGAACACGCTGTATCGCTATTTTTTGAGGAATAAGTGATGCAGTGCATCGGCAGTTGCATTGGCAGTTGCTGTTTCTGTTGCAGTTGCTCCACAGGCATCACACATCGTTGCTAGTTGTAAGAAAAGCCCAATTTAAAAATCCGTTTATATATATATATATTATATTTTTGTAGGTATACGGTTACATATAATTGTTATTTGATAGGGTGCTAAATTGGACGAGCTTATGCTAGGATATATCATCATCATTATTATCATTCAGTAAGATACAAATATGAATACTCAGCGCAACAAACTAATTGCTCGAGACTAACACTAACGATTTGGCCAACTATGCAGACATCCATGGAGAATATCAATATCTCATGAAAAATAATGTATCCTAGCATGGGCAGGCAGTCCGTGGCAGCTGAGAGCTCTGCGATTATTATACATACATACAAATTCATTGTTGCACATTTGCAATAGATTTATTCTCTTCATTTACAATTTCATTATCTTTATACATTATTCAATTGGTTGGGGTTGTGGCCTACTTACGCATAGATAATACAAAAGATCTGAACCTTGATCGGGCGCTTACACTAGAGACGACGACACCATTTCTCCTCACACGAAGGAACAAAATTTTAGCTAATTGAATGAAGGGTATGGGTAGGGGACACAAAAGTGTCTGAACGTCTGAGCCTGACTTGATACAAGTGAGATCTAAATACATCATGGATTTAGTTTTTATTTGTGCTTTTTTTGTTTCTTTGTAGTTTCACCTTGAAATGATGGCAACAAAAGTTGAACAGTCGAAAATTGTTGTCTTTTATAATTATACATACTAAACGCCGCTTTCAAAATAAAAGTGAAGTCCCTAAGTCAGCAAATGTGTTTAGCATTTTACCTACCATTCGATCATTGGTAAGCGGGGGCGGCAAAAGGGGGGACATTCAATGGCTCAGCCAGCCGCATTTGATAAAGAACTTACGCAGTGAGATTTCCATGGGGCTGCCCAACGATGGCGCTCCACTCAGACAGACCGTTTTCAGGGAGAGGTAGGTGGTGGGTGTGATATTGAGTTTCTTGCACAGTTCCTTCTCGTTGTGGCTAAGCAGGTTGCTGCCCAGCGGCTGGGGCAGGTGTTTAAGCTCCTCCAGTTGTGTGCGTAATTTAAAGCTCATGCTAGGCACCGCCTGCTCCTCGGACGTATTATGGCTTCCGCTGTTGCCGACGACCTCGCTTGGATGCAGTGGCTGGTTGTTTTTGGACAGTGGTGGATGCTGCTGCTGCAGCTGCTGCTGCTGAAGTTGTGGGCTTCCCTTCGCTGATGTCGTTGGCAGATTCGCCTGCGCTGCCATCGTCGTAGCCGTGGAAATCGCTCCCGTCATCGCTGTTGTGCCCGAGTCCAATGTCGTCCCCGTCCCCGACACCATCTCGGCCCCCGCTGTTGTTGTCGGCAGCGTCGTAGCTGCCGACGATACCCGACAGTTATCCAAGTAGTTTCTGCTGGGCAATAATGCGCCGGAGCAGGTCGGGTCGACGGTGTGGTGCGTGTTTCTTGGTGCGATTGAACTTGAGCTTGCCTCGGCGCCGCTTGACATTTCGCTAATGTGGGTGGAACAGCGTTATAGAAAGAGGAACACGCACGCTGCCAACTGTATTCTAAATACTTACGCCTTTCTGAGATTCGGTTGTGGGGAGAGCAAGGAAGAGCTTGGCGGCCGAAGATTTCCATTGGAGGGCTGCGTGAGGTCCTGTGGTTAAACATTGTCTTATACAACCATTCAAACGCTCGCTGTTTGGTGCGTTGATAATACAGAGGAGCTGAATATCGTGAGAACAAGACGGGAAAGCGATCGTAAGTTTGGTACAGGAATGGAATGAACAAAGCAGCGCACACACGATATTCAACTCGTCATGCATTTTCATTGGACGAGCGCACACAACCAGGGAATTAAATTGTAGCAATAGCAGCCTGCATTCAATATCTACTTAAACTATCAACATATATAAAGAAATGTGGCTGCAACTGATTTCAATTGCATTCCCTGACGAGTTGTATGCCCATTTAGCGGGCTCGCACTTACAGTCTTGCCATGACCATAGGGTCCTGTGGATCGGTGCGATGCCATTGCCGCATGCTGCTCGAAGTGCACACATTCATCGATTTTGGTGAGACCGTTGTAGCGATAGCGATACAGCTCCGACTGCCGGATCCGCAGCTCCTTCTCGCGCTCCAGGGAGGCCAGCAGACGCTCGTACTCGTTGCAGGTGTAGAACTGGGCGTAGACGCGAAACCGATCCCGAAACTCCTTCTGCTCCTTGGTGAGGCCTTGGTGCAAGGCATAGTTGCGGTTGCGGAAGAAATTTGAGACCAACTGATAGTCGCGCACCATTCGCTTGCGGCGGGCCCGTTCGCGGAGCCGTCGCGTGTAAATGTCCACGTGAGCCAGCTTCAGCATAACGTCCACCTCGGTGTCCTCTGAGCTGAGCGTAATGTTGGAGATCAGCTGCTCGGCTGTGGGATCGTACTCGCGCTCAAAGCTGTCCCTGTTGGGCATATAGCCCAGCTGCATCGCCTCGTCGGAGTTGATCTCCAAAGGTGGCAGACTGGCCATGGCACTGGCGCCCAGCGAACCACCATCATCGTCGCCCGTGTGGTCGATGAGACGCGGACGCTGGGACTGGGCCGGCGTCCATGTGGCACGGCCAATTGTGCCATTAACGAATTTATTTACATACTCCTCTTTGGCATCTTCCGCCGACTTGGTCTCAATGTGTTTGCTGATGTCCTCCCAGTTGCCGAAGCCGTACTGCTCGATGGCATCCAGCAGACGAATCTCCTCGCGGGCCGTCCACGCTCCCTTGCCGCGGAACACACTCAGTATGGAGGTGCCCGTGTCCATGAACTGATAGGCATGATTGTTTTGATGGGCCCCGATCTCTGCACCAGACGCGAAGCACTACAACAAAATTAAAACGTAAATACTTGCTGCGCATTCAGTAAACAGCTGTTATTTTTAAACAACATTGTGAAATCGCCGGCTACATACATATGTATGTATATATATAATGTATGAATGTACTATGAACTTTTGCATGAGTCAGTGTTAACAGTTCCAGAGCGGTGCTAACAGAGGCATCACTATGGTACGTGTATCGATGTTGGCGCCTGTACATTTCCTGTACACTTTATGCGTGTATGTACATATGTATGTGTGTCACTTACTTGCAGACATAAATCGAAGTTTTCACACTCTGCACAATGCACCCGGATACCCTGGATGTCGTCCTGGCAATTGGTGCAATTATATTTAGTAAATAGATCCGCAATTGTGGTCATTATGGCTTTTTTTAAAGTGGAAAAAACCACATAAATGTTTGCGCCAGTGTGACCGCGAATTTATTGATAAAATATACCGTTTGACACTCAGGAATATACCGAAATATACTTTGACATTTTCATAATATACCGCAAATAAACCGAGGAAAAACTGAAGTTAGCCAACTTAACCCTCTTTTATTTAAACAGTTAAGCCGCAGATAGGTTCCTCTTTAATTAAAAAATATAAGGACCTCAACTGCGCTGAAATAGATCAAGTTTCATAATATTCAGCCGTAAATTTGAAATACCTCCTGGTGCACCAGCAAAACCAACAGGGTTGTCACGTCGCCGCATATGCAAAGTCGTTCACAGGAGTTTTTTCTATTATTTATAATAATATATATTAAATCAATCAATGGCTTTGCATATGCTAAATATGAACATTTTCTTATTAGTTTCCAGATTGCGGAACTCTTTCAGAAACTTCGATGTGGCGGCTGATATTCAAATTAAAAAACGTTTTGTTTACAGCATCAAGTATGTATGCTTTAAATATTGATAGTTGTTTATTTATTAATTTCAAAAGTTTAATTCGAGTGTTTTTTGCCTTTTCTTTAAGTTGATTTTTTTTTACGCTAATATCACAAAAATAATATATAAAACTAAAAATATATATGAGAAATCGTTAATATCAAACCAAAACCAGTGAAATAATAAATACATTTGCGATGCATGTATATAGATAGAAATATGTTAAACACCGATCGTGTAGGACTTATAGATGAAATAAGATTCAAAACGCTTCAAATGCAAATTGTTACATAAATAAAAACATAAAACGGTGGTCAAGGATCATAGAACTTAGGCTAATATTTAAGAACATAATTAATTCTTTTGTGTCAAACAAAACGTGGAAAACTCTTTAAATCGTTTGAACAATATCTTGATGCTTACATCTAACATGAATTGCATTTGGCGTGGGATTAGTACAAGCCTGGACATGTTTACCGTGATATTGTAGTGGGGGGTTACAATGTTTTGGGAGGTTTTGGGACAGGCTAAAGGCTACGCTATATAAATAGTTGATAAATCGATTATTTTATAATTATGTATTGTATGCTTGAATATGCTTCGATTATGGTTAAATATTGCTGTCTTGTTCCGAGCAGTAGCCGATTCCATATGGTGGGGGGAGAGAGGACTGGACTAGTTTGTGGCTTTGGTATGTTTTGCTAATGTTGCTAGTTTGCTTGGACCAATGGAAAAACAAAACAAGTTACACAATAAAAAACAATAAACAAATCTTAAAAAGATATGGCAAGGTTTTTGTGCAGCTGCGTTTTTGAAACACGCACACGGCCAACAAAACTCAATTCTTCAATTCGAGTACCTAAAAATCTCTAAATAAGTCTATTTGAGCTCCAAATTCGGGTTGGGTGTCGCACCTGCTTCAGTGTGTGTGTGTGTGTATGTTTTTGGGAAGAGTGGACAATACTGTTGTTTAAGAACATTCAAGGTTCGAGATTCGCTATCGGGCGGTAGACTGCACCTCACAATTTTCACAGATAAGTTTTCAATTCGAATTTGCTTGCATAAGGAACTAAGGAGCACAACCGTTCACATCGCAGGCGCGACACTAGTCGTCATAAGCGATCGCGTTCACAAGCGGTAACGCGATCACAGCGACCGACAACTGGCCATCTTTTTGGTCCGCCTGCTCGTCAGCTGTCGCTGGCCAGTAATGAAACTCATAAGCAAGCGACCACGGCCGGGCTCTGAAAATATACGTAGGGGAGTCCTAAAGCATAACTATTAACTAATTTGGTATGTAAAGTCTTTCTGTCTTTGTCTACAACTTGATGAAGAGGAGAGATGTAATTCTGTGGTGTCCACTGGTGTCCGACGCCAACTAGCAACAGTAACATCAAAATACCAGCCGATAACTCAAACTCACATGGATGTCGGTAGCGGGATTCGGTGGCTTTACGTTTGCTCGGTTGTTCGTCTCTATCATATTCTCGATCCTCCTCTTGTTGTGCAGCGAGGGATAAGGAAGCATCTAAACGGTGGCTAAGTTGGGCAGGTGATGCTACGGTAGAAGCATGGACTAATCGGCCGGACTTGGCATTGGCATTAGCATGGGTATAGGAATGGGCGTTCGTTCGGGTCATTCCAATATGCAGCTGAGTGCATAAACTGTGCTCGGAATCGGATTCAGATTCAAATTCGGAATCGGTGTCGGTGTTGCTGTTGTGTTTAAAGATCAATGTCGTGGGTGCGGATAAATTACTTGGATTTGGATTAATTTGCTTCTTGATAAAATACTTGAAGAGAGTTTTGTTCATCTTTAGTTACGGTTGAATCTGCTTCTTGGGTTTTTTTAACTCAGCATCTTCGTCACGCTTGATCTCGGTGTAGCGTTCGCCCTTCAACGAGACAATCTTGTTGTCCCGATAGCGAACCAACTTGCGCGGCTCCACCTTGGGCGCCACCGGCTTGTACTCGCGCTGAGTGGCGTTCTTGTCCACATACGAGTATCTGAACAAACACACGTATAAATTGGCTAAAAATTATCAATGGGCGAGTACTTACCTAGCTATGATGCGATTCTTTAGCTCGTTATCATCGACGACAACGTTCTTCCTGATGATCATGGTGTGCGACTTATCGGTCAGGCTCTGATTGGTCTCCTGGCGATGCAATAGGATCTGAGTGGCACTGTCTATATCGCCCTTGGATATGGCAATGCAATGCTTGATCTAAATACAAATTCGGGTTTGTTATGGCCTCACTCCGCATAGTACTAGCTACCCAACTGACCTCAACATAGGCTGCGTCGGGAAACATTTCCTGCAGAGCTTCGGCCTCATCAAAAAAGTAGTCGCAATTGGAGCTGGAGCTATCAGTGGAGCCACCATCGCTTGTCTCGGACAAGTGCTGAGAACGCTTGCCGTGGCTGCCGCCGCTGCTGCTGTTGTTCGAGGAGAGCTCGTCCTTCTCCGAAATGGATGAGTTGCGAGCCCTCAGCCTGGACTCCGGAATAATATTCGATAGGCTCAATAGGCTGCAAAATATTAAAAAAAGTAAAAAAAAATAAATAAATACTAACACGCTGACCGAACACAGTCGGCGTTAGTGGAAACTCACTTTAGCGACAAGTCAACAGCGTCATGGTTGCCTTGGTTCTTCTCCATCTCTGTCAACTCGTTGGCCAGCTTGTAGATCCAATCGCATATGACGCCTTGGTCAATGGTCGGGAACTCCTCGAAATAGGCGCCCATCATCTCGACAAAGCCCTCCACATCAAAGCAAGGATCCTGGGAGGCCTCCTCCAATATGGATATTATATATGAGAGAACAATGTCATCCACAACGCGAAAATCGGCGCCAGGTATATGGCCACTGATGAACTCCACCAGACTGTGCTTCACCATCTCGTGCTGCTTCTCCAGATTGCTCATCCTTGTGCGTTTCTAGAAAAATCTGTGTATCGGCAAATTTGTTCGTTCCGGTTGTCGGTCGGGGTGTTCACAGGAACGAAAGGCTTCCCCCTCACTTTTTCTTGGTATACGACAAGAATGCTTGCACGAAAACTCAAAACTCAACGCAATTGAAGTCCCTCAATATTTAGGGAATGTCCACTTAGGTTCGGAACACGCAATTTTAACACTGCTCCGAAAGAAAATTGGATTTAAATAAATGGTTTCGATTTTGCTGCGCCTTTCTTTCTGCTTCTTTCCAATCAATAATACATAGGGATGGTAAATGTATATCGATATATATTTGTAGGTGATACTATTTTGGACTACTGGCAAAAATATTAGCATGGATATTATCGGAGATACATTATTTATAATATTTCCCTTAACTCTTAGCAAAATCAACACTATTTATCTGTTTTTTGAAGCCATTAACTCAGATCCATTTCCGCGACATTTAATTCTATGTATGGGCGTATGACACTACACCAAATCTCTTTTCTGAAAAACTGAGATGGAATGAAAAAAAACTGCTAGCTTAACCTTAATCATATTTCTGATGTAACAATTTGATCATAAAATCAAAATTAAAGCATATATATCTTTCCCTCCCACTGCATGCTCTTCCCGTAAGGCCATCTATCTCTTTCTTACAGATACGAGAATAACTAGTATCATACGATCATTCTAGATTATTGGTACTTTTGTGCGATAAATGGAACTTGAATTCGGCGCGAACATACTTTTATTTTGAAAATAACAGTGCTGCCTAAATTCGATTTTGTTATATCTCTAATAATAGTTTTTCCATAGAGTTAATTCTGTGTAATTTAAAGTGTTCTTTTATTGACCATGTGCCAAAATATATAACATGTTTTTTTTTACATTTTTGTAGCATTTTCTTGCTAGTTTCTCAAAAGTTTTGAAAATACCATAAAAAATCGAAATCTGAGCTAATGTTTTCCAAACACGCTCGGCTCGCCTGAGCCCGCACCAGTGGGTCCGGATCCGGTCACAGCAGCACTGATTTCCTCAAGAAGTTCATTCGATGAGGGACGCCGATTTTGAATGGGATTCGGATATAAAACATTTTCATTGTTGTTATTGGTTCTGATGCGCCGGCTGCCCCTGTCGCTGGTGTCCGGCTCAGCACGATTCGCATTGAAGTCTACGCCGGAGCCATAGACGCGACTCAGTAGCGATCTCTGCAGCTGCGCCAGGCAGCTGAAAATATTCCCAGAACTTTAGCAGAAGCTCTGTACTAACGAAGAGGAATACTCACCGCTCCAACCTTCTATCGCTGCTCCAGTCCGGAACGTCATACAGATCTGAGAAACCCAACTCGTTGGCTCTATGAAAATGTCCATTGCTTAGAAGGGACGATGGAGACGACAAGGCCCGCTTGCCATTGGTCCAGCCTCGGGAGTACTGAAACGTCTGACCCATGCAGGCCATGGAGAGGGTGAAAAGGAACAGTGGCAGCAGAAGGAGACGCATCATGTTTCTGGAAAATATTCGTGTGATATTAACCCATTTATTTGAATGGTAAGTCAAGTATTCTTACCAGTTCAAACCACACACGACGAGGCCTGAGCAACGTCTGAGTATGTGAGGCTCCTGCCAGGGCTTTTATATTGATGCCATCAAAGAGCAGAGCAGAGTCTTTCTAAGGATGTGCTAGTAATTCGTGCTCCACTGCCTCCCAGGCATATTCACACGCTCTCACTTATGCAGATTAACTGGAATTATTAGCACCCAATTGTTTTAAGGCAGTGGTTAACACCCACATAAAGTGCGGGACGGGCCGGGCCCCAACCCACGCACACACCCACTACGCTCCAGCTGGCTGCTCAAACTGAATGCATTTGCTGATTGGAAAACTACCACTTGTTGAAAGGCTCGGCGCCTTTTGCCGTGGCAGAAAATAAACTAAAATTGCTACCCCCAAAAAGCAATTTGTGGCCACTGCCAGAGGCTTCTGGATGGAAGTTGACTGGGAAAACCTTAAGCCTATCTGTTATCAGGGAATGTGATTTGCGGGCGGGGATTTACGAAAATAAAAATCTTTATAAATATACAAAAATAGAACAAATATACACATGCAACACGGCGGATGGGTGTTAATTGATTCAAAGACTAGTTATCTCGCTGTCGGGATTTGCGCCATTTCTCTCCAGCTCCACGGTGTTCTTTGCCTGGTCGGCCTTTCGACGTCGCAGGATGAAGTAGCACAAGCTAAAAGTTAAGGAAATAATTCATTAAATAATTTATAGTTAAAGTAGAGTTCAAAGAAAAAGATACGCACACAAAGACCAGCACATTGGGGATGTAGAAGATTTCGCCAAACAGAAAAATTGCACCTGGAAAGGAGTCGACGGTTCTCTTGTAGATCTCGCTAAAGATGGGCGGAAAGATGAACTGGGCAATGGGTTCGCTGATCCCAAAGATGGAATACATTTTACCTAACCAGATAACAAAAAAAAAAAAGAATTAATAATAATTTTGGTAACGACTTTCAATAACTTACTTAGTTCATCGCCATCCACGATGCTGGATCCAATTGTCTTGATGGCAATCACTCGAAGACTGACGAACATGTCCACCACTCCAGCCACGTAAAAGGAGGAGGTGCTGCTAGCAAAGGCCTGGACAAATCAAATGGGATTCATCAGAGGATTATCCACCTCTTTTGACCGCAATAAAAACTCACAAATAGCACACGTGAACACACAATGGAGACGGCCGAGAGCATGCCAATCATGGAGTCCGATACCTTGAGCAGTTTACTCAGAATTGCTGTGCCAATGAAAGTGCCCACCAGGGCGGCTCCACTCGAGAGAGTCAGGTAAATGCTGAAATCGTTACCGTTCCAGGAGAGTTTCTTCAACGTAAACCGATACCAGTAGTCGTTCTCGCCCGAGGTGGGTCCCACCGTCAAGAAATAGGCCCACAGCAGGAGTACGAGCAGCAGGCGTCCATTGTTGGGCCGCTTAATCAACGGAAACTTGAGGCAGTCCACCACCAGCGTGGGATCAAAGAGTTCCTTTAGGAAGGAACGTCTTGGTGGCACCACTTCCACCTTTGGCTCCATTTGCGGTGTCAGCTGGAAGTTTACATTCTTGTTGACTGGATAATGCTGCTCATCCAAGGTGGTTGTTTCATAGGCCATGTTGTCCGTGCCCTGCTTGGGTGGCAGCGTCGTCGGCAATGGTGGTGGCTCATTCGGGGTTGATCCATTGGCGGCAGCTGACTTTGGAGTGGTTTTTATTTCCTTTATAAAGAAGATGATGTACAGGATGGCGATTATCTGAAACGCGATGGCCGACGCAAAGGATACTAAAAGCGGGGATTAATGATTATTAATTTATTTTTTATTTCCATGCGGTACTCACGTGTATAGCCCAAGGTCTGAAAGAGTAGCCCACTAATCGGTTGGCCTATAAAGGGCACTCCCGTGACGAACATGGCAAAGATGCCGAACCGAAACACACGATCCTCTTCGGGTGTGGCTATGGTGATATAACTGTAGATGGCCATTAAACAGAAGGTCAGTCCGCCAAACAAAGCCGGCACAATGGCCTCACAGTATGCCCCAAATTCCATGGGCAGCGAATCAAAGAATATCGCAGAGATGAACTGGCCTGGGGAGAAGCGACAATAAGATTGGAACTTCATATGCATGGATATATGGCTTGGATACTTACAACCAAAGGATAAGGCCTCGCCAATGATGGGCAATATCATGCATGGCTTACGCTTGTTGTACCTGTCCGCCCAGCCTCCAGCAAAGAGCAGAACAATCAGGGGGAAAATAGCAGCTAATGGGACACAAAATAGAATGATAAAAGAGCTCAAGTTTACATACTAATTTACACTCCACGATATCTTAATTTAAACACATTCGTAGTCTGAACTTAATCATGTTTCAAGATAACATTCATCTCAACTCAACCCCATTTAAGTTGTCAACTGCTATCTGTGGGACTTTGTTTGATCATGAGATGAGATATCAAAGCACATAGCAAAGCTCATCAAATAAAGCTGAGTAATATACTCAAAAATGCTTCCATGTAATACATGAAATGATGTGAAATCTCAATTAGTATTTCAAGACCGTCTCTGCTAGACCTCCCCTCCCCCACCCAGTGCTGATGCAATGCATTTTAATGGAATTGATGTTACTTTAATTTATCTACAAAATAAATATAAATGTTCCCTACTCGCAGAGAACCGGAATAGACACCGCGACAAGCGCTATGTAAATGACATATTTGGATGTGTCTGTACGTATATAGCAAATATATTTTGAAAATAAAATGTTTGTAGACGGCGCAGATGAAATGCCATCCATGGCAATGGCAGTGCCAATGACAGTGAACCCACGAAAGTTGTAAGAACAGGTTTGAAAATCCGAACGATAGTCGCTGGCTTTAAATTAATCACCCAATGCTATAATGGGGGGATATAAGACGTAGAGGAAACGCATGCGGGAATCAATTAAAGACGGTAATTAGATGTTTGGATAACCGCTAATTTCCGACGATATCCATCAAATTGTTGAAGCGAAACAGCTTTGCACAAAAGAATCAAATCGAAATATGTGAGTCCCCGGGGGGTAGGTAGGTGAGATTTAATATGCAGAGGCGAAGAATTTCGTGTATTTCTGGAAACTTGAAATTTCAGCATTGCTAATGCCAAACGGCCAAACGTGTATATTCTGCTATATATTATGTACAATATTCAGTCTGCTATGAACGAATCGTGCTTTGAGAAATTTATGGTTGATGGTTTATAAATATAAAATCTCACCTATCGGTGCTCGTTTGCCCGACACATCGGCGGCGAGGATTTGCGCCTCGAGTTCCGCTTTGCAAACCGTATAGTTAAAACCTGGTGCACCGATGGCCAGCCCGATCAGATCGGCTGTGGCCCCTGTGGTGGTGTTCTCAAAGCTAAAGTCATCACATTCGATTCCCAGCTCCGATTTGTCCAGCATGGTGTCGCAGACGATTTTGTTGTAGCCGAGATTCACACGGCACGCCTTATCGAGGGGGAAATTCTGCATGGCCACGGAATTGAAGACGGAGGCCATGAAGTAGAAGAAAAAGAACGGCTCGATGACCAGATATTTGCGATATTGCCACAGCTTCTGGAAGTAGTTCAGCTTGCGCTCCTCCACGGCAGGAGAAGACGCCGCCGCCGCAGCTGCCGAGTCCCCGGATGACCTTGATTTTGCCATTTTAAAGCGCGCCGAATAATGAATTCCCAATTCGAGTTATTTTCGTTGGCGTATTCTTAGCGCATTTCTGCGATTTAATCAACACGTCGCGCCAAGTTCTAAACACAAACTAAACTTAACGACGGGTCCGGGGACCGGGCCAGGCCAGGCCAGGTCCGAGCATCAGCAGCCGCTTGATACGCACAAGAAACTTGTTCAATCATTTCTTCTTTTAGGTTTTGTGTTTGTCAGCTTCGATTAGAGCAGAACAATGATAAATATGAAGAATTGTCATTTCGAACGAAGAGCTGTGGAATTTGCATGCTCTCCCGCTCTCTCGCACAAAGCAGTAATTAATTTGTTTTTTTTTTTCACTTCTGATGCTGTTGCTGCTGGCTCTGATACGTGTATAGTCGTTGCATTGACCAGCAATCAAGTATTGAGCGCGCCTGCCTGAGATGTTATTGCGGCGCCCTGGAGAACTCAATGTCAATGCTGGCGCGCGTCTAGACCGACACCGTCCAATAAAGCTTACAGAATACTACACAAGTTTGTGTATATAGTAGAGATGTTATTTATATTTGCTATTAACTACAATTAGAGGGCGCCGCAGCTGTGTCTACTCTGTCCAGCGGTGAGTGCAGTTTTGGTTGGTGCACACGTAGTACAGTCGCATCTCCTCCTCGGCACGCCGGGTCTGGGCCTGGAAGAAGACCGCCTCCCGATGCGAACACTTCGGACAGGCATGGTCTTCGGTGCGCGGCAATGTGGGGTCTGAGATAACGTCGGGCACAATGTGGGTCAGTTCATCGATTTCGTGCATAATTTTGTTCACGTATATGCAATTGGAGTCCGCCTCCTGCTTGTAGTCACAATTGCGGCACGCGTACAGTAGAATTTTGTTCTCCTTGTCCTCCTTCGGGTACAACATGTTGTTGCACTCTTGGCAGAACCGTATGCCCACGAAACCGGGGCCCTCGGTGTGCGATGCGTCGAACGCAGTGGTCATTAGGTCTACGTGAGGGGTAAGCTTTATAATTGCACATTTAAACATTATATTTTAATAATATTTACCTGATTTCATGAAAATGCCGAGCCGAGCAGAGCTGGTGTTAGAGATGGAAAAACATCGATGGAAACATCAATGCATCGATGTTTGTAAAATTTTGTTAAACATCTATGTTTTATGGCGACTATCCATGTATCGGAGAAGGTATGAGGGTAAAAACAAATTTTTAATTTGAATATTGCATAGGGTTCCTATATTTATGTTAATTTCAGCCGAAACACATCAATGTTTTATCGGTTTTTTGTTTGAAAACATCGATATCCGCGAAGATCGGTGTTTCTCCACCTCTAGCTGATGTTGTGAAAATGACAATCTTACGCTATGCAACACTACCGATAGACGACAGTGCTTGTCGTGCTGGAATTTTGAAGCACAGAGTTAGGTAAATTTTGATTATTTTGTGGTGTAAATGATACAAATCATCCAGCATATCCAATCGGTTGTAAGCTCGAGTTTATCACTAAAAGTGGCGCGGTCAGCACATACAAGTGGCAGAGCATTGCATTGTGACATTGTGGCGAACGCGAACGCGATCGGATCGCTTTCTTTCTTTCGCCGAGGACAGAACAGATACAGTTAGTGTGAGACACCGCCTGCAAGGAATGAGTTTTCGGCGGTGCGGCACGGCAAAGTAGTAAACAATATTGAAAAGTATGCAACAAATTTCAATATCTATTAGAATTCTTTTCAACCCCTTAAATATATATTTTTCGTACAAAGACGCGTAAAAGAGCGAGGAGCGAGACTTGTTGCGTCTGCAGCTGTGCGTCAGCACTATTGTGCTCTCGCTCGCTCTCCCCAGCTACATCACTCTCCAGCGATCAAATGAGGGGGGCCGCCATTTTTCTTCGTTAGCTGCTTATAGGCGTTGCTGACGCTGGCAAAAAAAGGCAAATTAAATTAAATTACGTGCCCAAAAGTAGACTAGTCATGGATTGGCGGGTCCTTGATATATTTTTCAACACTTTCCTCTAATAGATCCTCTTTCCATAGATACACCTAGCCAGGCCAGCCAGCATGAGCGCCGCCGCAAAGGAGGGCAGAAAGACAGATGGCTCCTCCGAAAGGGCCAGCAGGGCCAGCACAACTGTAGTGAAAATAATTGGCGTGGACAAACTGTGCTTGCCAAGGGTCAAAGGCCCGACGACGCGCATGAAGCTGCTGAACGACGTCGCCGCCTCTGGCAAGCCGGATAAACGTGTGAGCCTTGGTGGCGCTCGGATCAAAATTCTGAATGATGAGGCCTTGATCTCCCCAAAAGCCGAGAAACGCAGCCCACAAAAGACAGTCAGTCCCTCGGGCTCTGTCAAGATATTGAACGAAAAGCGCCTGGCTCCATCCGCGGCGACGACTGTGGAGACGACAAAGATTAAGACGTCCGCCACCAAACAGAAGAAGAAAATGGATCATTATGTGCTACAGGCCGTCAAGGCCGAGAACAGCAAAGCAGACACCACATCCAGTGTATCCGAGGAAGACGAGAGCATCGCCTTCATCCTAGCCGACGACGATGAGATCGAACCTGTGGCTAGTCGTGCCAATGGCGAGGAGATTGTGGTTTCAGGTGCAGAAGATGACAATGAGGATGATGACGATGAGGATGGCGATGGCGAGGGCCCTGTTAAGAGCACCACTGGCAGCCAGGTGGCGATCAAGGAAATGGTTGAACATGTTTGCGGCAAGTGCTACAAGACATTCCGCCGTGTGAAGAGCCTGAAGAAGCACTTGGAATTCTGTCGCTACGACAGTGGCTATCATCTGCGCAAGGCGGAAATGCTCAAGAACTTGGAGAAGATTGAAAAGGACGCTGTGGTGATGGAGAAAAAGGACATTTGCTTCTGTTGCAGCGAGAGCTATGACACCTTTCATGTGAGTATTCAGCAGTTCCGTATGCGATTCAAAAATTAACTATCTTCCTCCTTCAGTTGGGCCACATCAATTGCCCCGATTGTCCAAAGTCATTCAAGACGCAGACCAGCTACGAGCGTCACATCTTCATCACGCACTCGGAATTCAATACGTATCCCTGTTCCATTTGCAATGCCAATTTGCGCAGCGCCGCATTGCTAACGCTTCACGAGGAGCAGCACAAGTCGCGTGGCAAGCCATATGCCTGTAAAATCTGCGGCAAGGACTTTACACGCTCCTATCACCTGAAGCGCCACCAGAAGTACTCGTCCTGCTCGGCCAATGAGAACGATACCATGAGCTGTAAGGTGTGCGATCGTGTCTTCTATCGCCTTGACAATCTGCGCTCGCATCTGAAGCAACATTTGGGCACACAAGTGGTGAAGAAACCCGAGTACATGTGCCACACCTGCAAGAATTGCTTCTACAGCCTGTCCACGCTCAAGTGTGTAGAGTGCATCCCATAGGGCATATTTCTATTCCATTAATTGCGATTTATTCTTGCAGCATTCACATACGCACCCACACTGGGGAGAAGCCCTTCGATTGCGATCTGTGTGACAAGAAGTTCTCGGCCTTGGTGGCTCTCAAGAAGCATCGACGCTACCACACCGGCGAGAAGCCCTACAGCTGCACAGTGGTAAGTGCCAGAAAATCCAGCATTTCCCTTAGCATTATTTTCAATTTACAATTTGTCTTGCAGTGCAATCAATCCTTTGCCGTCAAGGAGGTGCTCAATCGCCACATGAAGCGACACACCGGAGAGCGTCCGCACAAGTGCAACGAGTGTGGTAAGAGCTTCATCCAGGCCACCCAGCTGCGCACCCATTCCAAAACCCATATACGTCCCTATGCCTGCGATTTGTGTGACGAAAAGTATAAGACAGAAAAGCAGTAAGTACCCCAGTAAGCGAAGTATAAGACTCTTACTAATTATGGCTTCCAAACCAGACTCGAGCGCCACGTTAAGGAGCACACGCGGCAGAAGCGCGCATCATTCGCTTGCACTGAATGCAAGCGTACCTTCCGAACTACAGCCCTGCTCAAGGAGCACATGGATGCCGGCGATCACTCGCGTAAGCTATTGAACAGCTTCTGGAAAATGACTGGCCCACTTATCATTCCCTCGTCTTTACAGCCAAACCACAACGGGCCAAGCGCTCTGCCACCAAGGTTATCGAGCGCACGGACTGCGCCATTTGTGACAAGAACTTCGACAGCACTGAGACCTTGCGCAAGCATATACGCTGCGTCCACGAATGCGATCCGGATGACATCTTTGGGGTCGAACCGCCCAAGCGCAGCAAGAAATCCAAAAAAAATGTCGAAGCAGAGGATGATACTGAAATGGTGGATCTTGACCCATCGGGGGGTTCGCTGATTTCCAGCAAAACCGATGGCAATGGTGTTGTGGTCAGGGAGTTTCTGGTGGACGATGGCAGTGCCCAGACTATCTTGTTGGAGAACGAGACGTACACCATTCTGCCCCTGGATGATGGGGGCACTAGCAGCGACCAACAGGTGCCCGAAACAGGGGACAATGTCAAGCCGGTGGCCAACAAAAGTGAGTCGAAGAAAGCGGTGGTTTCCCCGGTGGTCAAGAAGGAGCAGCGAAAATCGCTGGCGGCCAGCTTGGCCGCAGCTATTGCCGACAACATGGAGGAGCCGACAAGTGATGACGATTTCAGCGGCGATGTGCTCACCGAATGCGACCTGAAGCTCAAGGAGAATGTCGCCAAACTGATTGACATGTTGGTCGATCCGCACATCCTCAAGAAGTACGGCTGGCCCAACACCTCCGAGGAGACAATGCTCTGCAAGGTGATCGAGAACTGTGGCCACGATCTGAGCAAGGATGAGAGCTACGCTGAGCTGGAATACGGCGATCGTATGCGTGAATATTGCAAACTTCTCTTCACTGTGGTCATCCACAATGAATCCATACGCTCTCTGCTCAACAATTTCCCCATCGATGATGTCATCGAGTATGTGCTAGGGGACGAGGACCAAGAGAATGAGCAGGAGGAGGAGGAGGATGGCAAGCAGAAAGAAAATGATGCTGCATCCGACCACAATTCGGATACCGCAGAGGCCCCTCCAGAGGACAAGGCTTAGGGAGAATGGAGTGTTAAGAATTAAGTTAAGAAAAAGTTACACTTTTTTCCGGTTTCGGTTCAAACACCAAGTGACCTTAGAAATTTATGAATGCAGCCGAACCGTCTGTTTATTTGTTTGTTGCATCTACAACAATTTATACACAAAAGAGAAGAGAGAAAAAACACAAGCACCTTTGCCGACACAAATGTGCAAGATATTTTAGATATTATATTTACAAATTGCATACTACGTAATTATGTATATTCGTGCGGCATAGTCTATCCATCTATTTTTTAATAGAAACATATTAAACACAATTATCCAAGATGTACTCTGTGCATGGTTCATTGTTCCATTAGCATCTTGAGAATGCGCGCATTGTTCTGGAGAATCTTGTGGCGACTCTCGTCGATGAGCTCCTCGTACTCCACAATACTGGCATCGATCTGCAGCAGTTGATGCTTCATAGGCTCCGTGGCGGATGCCGTGAGGCTCCTCTCGCGCTTCAGCTCTGTGGATGCCTGTGTGTAGGTGTCGCGCCACATTGTCAGCTCCAGCTGCATGGCATCAATGTCCTCAGGTATGAAGTCCATCAGCTTGCCAAGTGGATTCACCGCCTTGGTCAGGCTCTGGATGAGATCACGTAGATCGTTCACTTGCCGCGCAGAACTCTGACGGGCGCCCTGATTGGCTTGAGTGGTCGGCTGCTCCGCCTCGGCACTCTGATGCACTAGCTCTTTTTGTGTTTCCAGAATTTGCTGCACCAATCGACCCTGTGCATCCAGTTGACCCTCCAGCAGCGGCTCCTCTTCAGCGCCCTTCTCAATGTCGTGGGAGTTGGCGTCTTCGATGATCACTAGATTCTCGCCGTCATCGTCCAGGTCCCCAAAGGTCTCCAGCTTCACGTTGATGCCAGACATCTTAACCTGATCGTTGGGCTGCAGCACAATCTCCACATTGCGACGCCGCGGAGCACCAGGACGAGCGGAGGCTGGCCGAGCACTTGGTGGCCGCAACGAAGTGCGTGGCCGCTGATTGGTCTCCTTGGAGTTCTCCCGTGTGAGGGGGGGAGCAGCCTCTTGCCTGGCCTCCTGGTTGTTGTTGGAGTCTGCCCGCAGACTCGGTTCTGGCTGCTGCTGCATCTTGGCCTCATTGGAGGCTGGCTGTTCTGGTTCTGCTTGGGCTGCTGCCACCTGCCTCTGACTGGCACTGGAGCGTCGGCTTTTGCTGGATGATTTTCGACTCTCCGATTCAGTTGGAGGCGCTGTCAGATTGGGTTCCTGGCCAGGATCAGCCACCGCTGCTTCTTTGGAAGCTTTTGGGGATGAGGATGGGGATGGTTTCTTGGGTACAGCCTCAGGGGATGGTCTCTTGGGTACAGCCTCAGGGGATGGTCTCTTAGGTACAGCTTCAGGGGATGATCTCTTAGGTACAGCTTCAGGGGATGATCTCTTAGGTACAGCCTCAGGTGAGGGCAGCTTGGCGACAGCTACGGGCACGGGCGACATGGACATGGCCACCGTATCGCTCTCGGTTGAAGTCTGCCCCTTAGTCTTTGTCTTGTGCTTCACTGGCGACGGGCTCTTCTGCTTGGAACCCTGCCGACTGAGCTTTGCCTCGCCAGCGGTCGCCTTGGTCTTCTTCTGAGTTAGTTTTTCCTTTTCCGTTGGCGTAGCGCGGGATGCCAGCGCGGTGGCCTTGCGCAACTTCTGCTCTTGGGGCGACAAGCGCTTCTCCTTGGCTACTCGTTTTGTCTCCTCTTCCTTGCCAACCGGTGAGGTTTGCTTGCTGGGTGGCTTGTTCTCCTTTTTGGTCTTTTCCTTGGCCGGTTTGCTGCTGGCAGGGGCAGTGGCAGCCATCACAACCTGATCGACAGCCGTTTGCCAGTCCAAACTCTGCTCAGCCACACTGGCCATAGCCTGGAGCAGTTCGTTGGTTAGCTCGGGCTCTTGCCCAGCCACTATCTTTGAGGTGCGCACTTTGAGGTCCTTTTTCGTTGTTAGTTCTGTGAATGAGACATGAATCAGTCAATCGGGTTCGGGGGCACTTCTCCTAGCCATGGCTCACTGATTGCATCGATCATCTTTTGTAGGAATCGTATCTTGGCCTCGCGGTCTCCTATATTCTCGAACAGCTGCTCTTCAGGCGTGTACAGGCCCTCAAAGTTGCCCGTCTGCTTGATGAACTGCACGCAGAAGAAGTCTTAAAAGTTGAAGGAGGAATGGAGTAGATGTCTGCTCACCGAATTGAACACATCCATCAGAAAGCGAAAGGGCGGCTTCTTCAGCAGCTTCTCCGTGAGTGGGGGCTTTTTAATATACTTACCCAAGGCCTGTTGGGTCGCCTTGATAATGGCATCCATTTCTTCATCGGACGACATCTTTAGTGTGTTTCTTTCTTTCTCTTGGAAAATTTTCTTTTATTTTCCTCTACTGTTGTTTGTGTGGTCCCCCGCCACGGTTGTCCTGACAACCCATGAACCGAGGGATCGAGGGCGCATGCTCCTTTGCTAGGAAATTCCTTTGGTGAGTGGAAACTTTGATGGGCTTGAAGGTTCACGAATTTCTAATTTGAATATTACTTAACTAACAAATACATTTTTTGTATAATATAAATTGAAAATAATAGTTTTTTCTTATACTTTAAAATAAAAATACAAAAACTGTAATTAAAAATGAATATTTCATCAAAATTATAATTTTGAAAATAAGCGTTACATGAAGCATGTTTTAAATAACAAAAATAAAAAAATTTATTTTATAAATATTAAAAACAAAAATTCCATTTTAAATTTATAAAATTAAAAATAGGAAAAAAATGTCTCTTGTTCCATGTTTCATGTTCCATAACATGAAAAATTAATGCAGCTGAAAATATATGTATTTTAAACAATTTTTAACTCCTTTTGCGATTAAAACTTTTTATTTTGTTCCAACACAATTCTCACTTTATTTTTTATAAAATGTTCTGTTTCTCTCCATCTTTCTAATAGACAACGTGACTTGGCTCAGATATGAATGGGTTTCGTATAGAGGTTTTGGGTTTCTTCAATTGGATAGCATACACACAGATGGGTATAGATTTTCAGTTGCGGTTTTTTAATACTCTTTTGAAAGCTAACAAATAAATTACATTTACACAGTAGTTATTAGGTGGTTATAGCAGGGTGGCCAATTTCTCGACTAGCGTAGCCAAAACGGAGCAGCAGACAGACTATATACAATTAACATTAATAATTCTCATAACTAAAATTATACACAGTGCGATATTAAAGCTAGTCATACACGAACAAAATCATAAAAATAATTGGATAGGAGTAGACAAAAGGGTACAGACAGATGGGTATGGTAGGGGGAGGGGGCTGGTCAGACCTTGCAGAAAATTGGCGGCAATTACAGAGGGCTGACACAATATAAGATCAAAGAATAAAAAATGGACAACAAAACGGCCTTGTCATCGTACTACAGGTTTGTATAGCGCAGCGCTTACGATTAGTTCTAGTTATGCTTTATCGTAGTATATAGTAGGTATGCGGTATAAGGTATAGAGTAAAGGATAAGGTAAGGTATAAGGTATGTGTACTACGTGTCGATATAGATAACATTTATATAGTACGTATATTACATTTAGAGTACGCTGCATTCCGTGCGCGGCAATTAAAAACAATT
Source organism: Drosophila ambigua (assembly GCA_018150905.1). Lineage (NCBI taxonomy): Eukaryota > Metazoa > Arthropoda > Insecta > Diptera > Drosophilidae > Drosophila > Drosophila ambigua. The sequence goes on from JAECWS010000086.1 coordinate 2,400,986, forward strand.
TGTAAAATTAACTCTCAGTTGAATTTAGGCCAGTCTCAATCCCAGCGACGACTGCTGCTGCTGATGCTGTTGCTGCTGCTACAACTCAAAGAAGTCATCCTGCTGCTTCTCGAGACGCTTCAGCGAGTTTTGCACGCGACGCGTTTGCGTTGTGTTCAACAGCTGCGCCGTGTCCGAGTTCCCGCTGCCCGTCGAACTGTGGCGCTGGTACTGGGGCGGACGTTCATTGTTGTTCTTGTAGGAGTTGTTCAGCGGATTGCGGCGTTGTGGAAACACGTCTGCACTGGCGCTGATGCAGATATCTGCATCACTCTGACTGCTGACCATACTGGAAAGGGAATCAATGAATTATTGCCCAAAAATTTAAAGATCTATTTGGGCTTACTCCTTGGAACGCTCCACATATTTGCGCGACTCGGAAATGGTGTTGTCTATCTTATTGAGGAAGTCATTCATGCACTTGCGATTCTCCTCGTCGGGCGTCATGGCTGCCACCGAGTCCAGGGACTTGCTCTGTTTGCTGCCGCACGCACTGTGATTGTGCATCATGGCCGGATCCTCATCGCTGGCCTGCACCAGCAGCTCGCCCGCAATCGAGTATGGACGTTGAGGCTGTTGCTGTGTGTTCGAGCGCACGCTTGAGGCAGAGCCACTTGTGTTACAGCTGCTGCTGCTGCCGCCATTGCTGCTACTGCTACTGCCACTGCTACTGCTGCTGCTGTTCATGTAGCTGTTTGTCTGCACCATGCTATTGGCACTCTGCTGCACCTCGCGCTGCACATTCACATCGGGTGTGCCCGGAGGTGTGGCCAGGACATCAAAGGCAGCGATTGTATCACCGCCGCCCACCTGTGGGTAGTAGGGCGAGTTCTTTTCCACGGGCACCAGCAGGAATTGACGCAAGAACAGGCTGTCCGAGGCAAAGAGCCGGTTGGCGCGGCGTATTTGTTCCGTCTGAAATACGATAGATATGTGGAGACGTATTAGTATCACTCAATTCACTCAATTATTTGCAATTGCACCAGTGACAGTTGATTGATTGATTGATCGATCGATCGATCGACGGTACGCTTGATGGATGGCTACTGGTAATCGTATGGATGCGTCGTCTTGTCTGTTCTGTCCGCCTGCATATACGGACAATGGTGTCAAGTCTAGCCGAATCCACTGATTTTTGTCGGGCTGTATTCGGATTGCTTTAATCATTAGAGATGCTCTGGGTTATAGTTCTAGCCAAATATTGTCCCAGTTGCTAGCTAAACCAAACAGTTCGGATACCCATTGTGGACATAAATCATATGCAGCAATCTGTCAAGTCGAGAGTTTCCAAAACATTTGGCTGCAGTATACCCAGTGATAAGGCGACTGATAAATATCTAGACACCTGCCAGTCCCTTTCCTCGTGTCTATCTGTCTGTCCCATGTCTGTTTGCCCAAGTCGCTAGACGACTTATCACATCTCCCCACATGTGCTCCAACAGGTGGGCGGGCAGGTGTGTGGGGGGGTGGCTATTTGCTCGTAAATTAGACGCACCGAGAACGATGGCACTGTGAGTGAAGAAGGGACCTCCACTCGTTGGCGTTTGTCTGGGGCACGTGTGGAGTTGCTGGTGGCAACAATTGCGATTATTAAATCGATATAATTCCAGTTCCATGGAGTTGAGTTGACATTTAAAATTGTAAAAAGTCTTGCGTGACCATAATGGCATGTGGGTCATGTCATGCATTGGCTTTGATCGATCTGTGTTGGGCAGTACTTACCGAGCAGCCATATTTCAGAGCAATACCCTGCAATGTGTCCGTCTTCTCAACGATGTGCCGTATTAGCGTCTCGTTGTTCCTCATGCTGTTGCAGCAGGTGCTCCCATAGCGCTTGAGGGTGCGCGAGGAGTCCCGTATTGATTGCTTCTCGTTGAACATGAATTCCGAGTCATCCATATCAGGTACGATCTCTTGAAACTGCAAGAATAGAGATTACCAAGGAGGGGTTTCGTTTAGAAAGTTGCATTTAGTTTCGATGTGATGTGATGTCATGGCCACCCCCTTTCCAGTGCAGAGCCCCCCGTCCAGAGCAACTTTTCAAACACAAACCACAGAAGCCCAGCAGCGCCTTTTACTTTTCTCGAGCTCTCTCTCTCAACGCTGGCAGCACTTTCAATTTGCAATTTCGCGATGCTATTTAACCAGCTAAATACATACGTTATGACGAAAGCATACGCGCCGTCTCTTTGTGCCGTCCCATATATAGTAATTTTTGCGTTTTTGATATTTGGCTGCTCTATTGCTCTTGGCCGCTGTAATTTTTCTGTGTTTACGTGCTTACCAGTGTGACCGTGGATTTATCGACAAAATATACCGTCTGACTGTCTAAAATATACCCAAATATACCTCAGGCCTCAACCTCAAATATACCACAGGCCAGCAATGATGGCGCGCTTTTGAATTGGCAGCCAAAACAATGGGCACGGCGCGTGGTTTCTGTTGCCTTTTGTCTCAAAAACAGACTTTACTTTGCAACTTTGTTAATTTGCTTTGGTTGTGGTTGTTGTGGCTACACTTTTCACGTGATCCGCCGCCGTCGTCTACGTAAACGTCTTTTAATGTATTGTATATATTTAGTCAGGTTCGAACCTGTTTGAACAAAGCAACTCGGCCACAAACACCAACAACAGAGAGCACAGCTGCTGTTGGTGCTGCTGCTGCTGGTGGTGCTGCTGCTGCTGCAGCAAATATTGAAATTAGTGGACGACGTGCCGGTGATTGTTAATTACCATGTGACTTTATTTATAACTGATATCTGAGCCAGTGTATGCGCAATAGTGTTGCTCTATTGCAACTGGCATGGCATGGCATGGGCCCGGCTGTGGGCAATTACAATTACTTCCTTGGCCAACTATTTGCATTATTAGCCAGCGGGAGCCGCAGCCCGGTCGCTTTTAAGGTCAACAACAACAAGTTGTTCTTGGCTGTCTCTGTTCAAATGTTTCTTGTCTGCAGCACTTTGCTTGTGCTCATACACTCTGTGTATTGGACGCCATTTATTTATGTTTGGCAAATATATTTTGTGTGATAAGCCATGCTGATAATGCACGCATACACCCACCCACATGATGATTGTATCTCGACGATCTAACACAAAGTAGGGTAGGCGCGAAATGAAACGAATGTGGAAAACGGTCATTGACATGCTGTGACATGCAGTCCAGTCACGAGCACGAGCTGCTTGCTATGCCACTCATTCTAACGGAGACCCTAGGGGACTCCCCTGCCCGGTGAAAGCTCTTTGCCAAATTGCCAATTCCAGTCACAATAAACCATACACACCTGAGTAATGATCACAACACGAGCACACGTCTGCCTGTGCCGCTGTATTGATGCAAAAATTAATGTTTAATGGAACTTTTTAGCACTTTGGCTCTAAAAGAAGCCACCCGTAAATCTCCGCTCAGACAGTGCGATCTGTGGAAGCCAAAATTGAAACATCAGACTTGCTTCGCCGTCACTGTGCGTCGCCTATGCTTTGTTTGGCGGTGAGTCACTAATTTGCAGCATCGTGGGAGTAACAAACCATTGTCCAGTTGCTATGGCCCAAGAATAACTTCAGAGCGGCGGGGTGAAGGTCTTCGAATAACTCCTCGATCGGAGCCATAAATTAGCCAGCCAGAGAATGTGTCAGAGCAACTAAATTGTGTGCTGTGCTCATAAATTTAATGATATCGTTTCTAATCTATTTCGAATTTTAATTTGTTGCTTTTCTATTTGCTGGCGCAGCTGGCTAAAATTTATGGAATTGTGCAAGCGCACAAAAATTATAACCGAAGGTTTAGCTTAAGTAATCAGACAAACAAACAGACAGACAGACAAACAGACAGTTAGACAGACAGACAGCCAGCCAGCTTGGCACTATCTTTAGTATTAATTAAAATTTCCAAAAAAGGAAATTGCAAATTGATAAACACAACAAAACGGCAAACGACAACACAGAAACAAATCAGTGACAGCCAAAAAAACAAATTCTGTACAAGTCGGCACGGTACGTGACTGAGAAATAAGAAGCTCCAAAAAAAGAAAATATCTATTCAGATATTTTGCGTGTATCTGGAGACATTTAATTTCTGGCTTATGGCATTCCCGACGACACTATCTGGAGCATTGGTTAATGGCGGAAAATACTGGAATAATTAGCAAACAAAGCGAAGCCCAGAGACTCGTGATTTCTTGCGGTTTTTCGGTTTACTTGGTCACTTGATAATAAATATTGACCTTAAGATAGCAATGACTTTTGCAGATGATTCACAAATTGCTAACACTCTATTTTCTGTTGGATCGTGACTGTTCTGCAGATAATACACAGCAGTGATTTCCTGGGTACTGGCTACATCATCAGTCTTGTGCTAGCCAATCCTTGACACAAATATCGCCAAAAAGCACATCCTTTCATGTCATTTAACCAGCACCCCCGCCACAGGCATTTGCTTATCGGGGAATTGGCTGGAAAGTCCCCAAAGAACTTAACTTTGTAATACCCCTGGGGTTCTGGGGGTCTTAAAGTGTCTGAAAATGTGCTTGTATAACCCCCGTGTGCACTCATGTACTTTTGCACGCAAAGAGCCCGCGTCAAGTGTTCCGAGTCTTAAGTGGTCTTTTCATTGAAGTTTATTTATACATATTTCTTGATAAATTTAATGGATGGGGCTGTGGCTCTTTTTCAGTCGTTTTGCCCGAACATGGTAAGTGCCTCAAGTTATTGCCTGATTTTGTGGCTAGTTAAGGTGACTAGCCACCTGTTGATTTACGCTCTGTCTCTCTGCCCTGCTGGCCAAGGCCAAGTGCAGTGAATACAGTTTGTCATTACAGTTATAGCAATTATTAATTGCATTTCCCTAATATCTAAGATTTTTGTTGTTTGTCCTACGTGCACTTTGGATATATGTAAATATTGCACCATGTCTACACATATACTCGTATGTATTTATCAACGTGACATTTTATAATATTAAAAAAAAAGCTGAAATGCATTAGAAAACGACTAAGAATGCTGCCCATCAGAATGATCAATGGGGCATGTACCCTGTAATCTAAGAGTTGAATATATAATAACTTAAACACAGGCTCTAAAGGGTATGATCACAAATATACCTTCTACATTGCCAACTAATAGGTATACAAGAGAACTGCACACGTGTGTACTTTTTCACTCTGGTGTAATTATTCCACGCCCAAACATTCGTAGCTTTTAGAATTCCAAAGATAAAACAGTCCTAGTCTCCATCTACTCCTCTTTGTACTCATAATTATGCGATCTGTACATGCATTTTCGTAACGATCGCATAGAGTTTCATAACTTAATGACAGCAGTGGGAATGTCCGCAGAGTCAGTAATGAGGTTTCTTTTCCATCATCTTGCAAAGTTTGCACCAGATATAACATCAGTGTGTCATGGAATCTCTTTTTCTCTCGTGGTGCTTTTTAGTCCGGGGTCTCGCCTCGTAAAGTTTCCGTGACTCTTTCTGCCACTTTGTGGTTTTTGCGGTTGATATGTCATAAGAAATTTTCCCCTGAATAGTAACTAGTGCGGGTACAAATGACAAATGGGTACAAGAACCCTTGAGATATATGTATACATACAACAGAAAGTATTGTTAATACTCTATGAGCACTGTGGCATTTTTAAGTTTTTATACCCTGACGTCTCTCTGCACTTGAGCGAATGATTGATTGTTCGCTTGGTTTCATAATGGTTGGTAGGTACATATGCGATTGTCATTAGAACAGCTGGGAAGCCATCAAGTGACTATCAATATGATTTATTCAGCCATTAATTATATACAATATTTGAGTTCTTTATGTTCTTGTTTTTGCGCTTGTATTGCTTTTATTAAATGGAATACCGCCAGCCAGTCCGTCAGTCAATCAGTTAGGGCAGAGTCGGTCGGTTTTGTTTGGTTTTATTTCGTTTTATTTTCCGAGTAACAAGTGATCGGCAGATAAGATTGTAGCTTTTGTTCAAAGTAACGTCGCACCACACATAGGAGAGAGACTACAACGGGTGCAGCCTTCGTTTTATGATCAATTTATGGTTTAATACAAGATATATGTGGCGGAAAAGCAATCTACAAACAAAGACTTTTTTCTGGGGGAAAACAAAAGAGCTGAAATATCAGCTTATATACCATTGATAACGCCTTTGGTCTGAGAGTCAAGGTTAATTCCGAGTGATACCCTCGATCGATAAATGCCTCTAGAAAATGTCCCAAATGTCGTCTGATTCTTTTCGTTCCCATACAAAGTGCTGACTTATCATTTGTTGCTCCCATTTTGTTTGCCTTTTCAATGCTGATTATTTTCATTTGTCTCCATCACAATCAAAACAATTCGGCGTGGCATATTAGCCATCGATTTCTTGGAGCTTAGTCCGAACCGGTTGTGCGGACAAAAGATAAAGCTTAAATATAGAAAATCCGTAATCAGAAATAAACCCCCAAGGAAAAATAGAATAAAATAAACCCCAAAAAATATAAAACAAATATAAAAAAAAGAGTTAACAACCAAAAACCAGTCTTTGAGTGGCGAAAATTGCAATGGGAAGTAAAAACTTGATGATAATTATCCCAAAAGCTGATGATCGAAGGAGATTGACTCACAATTTGGCATTCCCCAAGATGCGCCACTTGATCTGCTTAACGGTTTATGATGGGGGTTTATAGGGGGGACTTTCACGCGTCTCAAAGTAGGTTTTTCTCAATCGCTGGTTTTCTCTCATGTCGGAAGCAGTTAATTTAAAATTTGTTGCGGAACGGCCTTGGAACATGCTCGTACTTTTGAAAGTACATACATATACATATATGTATACTTATTTCTCTTTGGGAAAGATTTAGTATTTGAATATTGAATATTATGGAACTGAATCCGCGTTGCTAAGTCATATTACTCAACTGTCAGCTAACTAATTAATCCCATAGACAAAGGTCGCTTATCCAGTTTTTTTCTACAATTAAAACAATTATCAAATGGAAATACGAGTATTTTTTTTTATCCGATACAAAAACCAAAAGTAAGAATATGTGATTATACTCAGATGAAGATAGTCCCTAATACCAAGGTTTGTGTGACCCAAATTAAAATGATGTATGTATAATTATGCCTTAACTTCAAGTGAAGCTCACACGCATGGCGCCCCAGAAACAATTACCAAATCAGGTGGGGGGGAGTTTCGACTTTCAGTTGTGGGTGAAACAGTTAACTGATTGCTGAAGGCCAGAGATCCCACACACATGTACGGGTACGGATACGGGTACGGAGCCCACAAACTTATTCAAATGCAAGTGTGTCAGTCAGGCGCTATCGCTGGGTTAACCGAAGGACAGACATCAGGGGTACTGGGCTGGATTGTGCGGATGGGTGCACAAACACTGACACTGCAACTCAGTTTTGACCCCAAAACCCAAAGCTATAAAAAAGAAACACCCAAAGCAAGATGGCGTCGTTGTGTGGGAAAGAGATGGAATGGGAGCAGAACCGGACACTAGGCAGAGGGCCATTGAACCCCCTCCCAAAGGAGAGCTGCCAGCCCGATCCGCCAAGGCTGAGGATATTTTTAGACATCAAAAAGAGGAATGCAGCTCAGAGCAGCGCAAAATAAGTGCAAGAATTAACTTCATACCCCCACAGCGTACAAATGTGCATTGGCCCAATTAGAGGCGGCTGGCAGTCCAGCGTGTAAAATGCATTTTGTGTTCGCTTTAATGCAGTTGCTTTTTTTGTTGTTGTTGCTGTTTCTCCATTCATTTGCAATTCAGTCGGAGAGCCGCCGCATAAGTTGATTGCGGCTGCGGCTGTGGTTGCCTGCCGCCTGCTTGTGCTGCTGCTTTTGGCCAGATGTGACGACTGTTGGGGCTTACTCATCGCAGTGGTTCGTTGGCCACGATCTTAGCCCACTTTGGTGTGCGTGGCAGTAACAAAATCCGAAAATCAAGAAAGAAATGCCAGCTCTAGCACCCAAAGCTACTCTAGAGAGACTCTTGAAGGTAAGTTAAACGATTTTAATCAGATCTCTAAGGACTGTAGCGTCATCGTGTCGTGTAGGGTACACAAAAGTAGCATAACATTCCTGCCAACACAGCTGTGTTGTGTGTTTCTTGGGTAATGCGAGAGCATTTCGACATGATCGTATTTCACAGAATAACTTATTATTTTTGTTTGGCTATTGCCGTGTGGCTTTTGGCTTGGTCTTTCTTAAATGCGGCTAAGCACTTTGGCTTCACCATCGTGTTACCCTCTGCACAGACAGAGAGAGAGAGACAGAGACCGAACACCGTCCATCGTCTACTCCTACCCAACCACTGCCTTCTCGCTCCTACCTCCTCCCTCCTCCTTCTCTTTGATTCTGCTGTCTGCTGATCTTGGTGTTGGTTATACCCACCCGTATATAAGTATTCTGCGTGTGTGCATTCACATGCCGACTTTGGCTCCACTCCAAGAGCTAACGACCGCTTATAGCCTTTCATATTCTCCCTCCCTCCCTACGTCTCTTGCCCGCAGAAATGTTGCAAAAAAATATTAATGACAAGAAAAAGGCAAGCAAACACAGAAATCGATTTCATTTTTTGTTCAAGAAAGCCACAAAGTTAGAGAAAAGAAGCCCGCTAGGCGTTCTCTGAAAGAGAGAACTGAAACTGAATGGGAGTATCTTTAACATTGAGCGAAAGAATGAAACTGTATCCGGTAGATACAATGGCGATTGGTGGAAGCAACAACTTGCATTTAGTTCAAGGGATACGCTAGTCTTTGGTACAGTTTCAAAAGCAGTTCGGTGCAGACTGTACCTCTGTGCAGGAACTAACCTTTCTTCAACTTCTTTGTTGGATTCTTTTAATGCATTTTGTTTGTTTAAACGTGAACAGAATTTCCAAAAATCTTTCTCCTTAACGATCGCTTTCTTTGTGGTTGACATCGATTTGTAAATGAGAGAAAACCTAACCTTACACAATCATACACTCCCCGGAATAAATTTGTGACTCACCTGCGAATGCAGTTTCCAATCTTTGTAGGCCTTTACAATGTAATCCATTTCCGTGTGTCTTTTAGTTGGTTTATTGATCTCTCCTTATTCTTTATACAACTGAAGAAGAACATAAAAAATACTTAGTATTTGGGGGACACCTCACTCACGCTTTATATATAAATTATATGCATGTACATATGTTTCGTTTTTTTGTTCGCTTCTTTATCAATTCTATTGTTCATTTAAATATTTTTCTTCCACAATTATGAGATTATTTCTTGTTTCTTTTATTGTTTTTTTGTGTGTGTTTGCTGCAATCAAATTTCCGTTGTGCAATTTAAGAGCAATTATTTTATCTGCCTTTACTTTAGTACCCGCAACTACTTTGTTTTTATTTTATTTTCTGCTTTAGTCAAGGCTGTTTTGGTCTTTCGTTTTGTGTCTTTTTACACTTGTGCAAATCTCCAGAGTAGCTTTTGATACACCTCCAGACTCGTGGGCGGTTTGTGTGGGAGAGTGTGTGTATTTGTGTGTTTGTGTGAGTGTGGGGGGGTGTGTATTTGTGTAGGAGAGTGTATGGGGGGGATTCGCTTTCCGTCTGCGACAAAACGACAGCCATACCGGACGGGGCATTCGGCAGCAACGTTTGTGTACCGCGTTTCGTGATCTTTTACCAGTTCTGACGCTGACTCTGTACTTTTTTTATCTACGAAAAAATTCATTTATTTTACAGATTTTTCTTGCCATGATTATTATTTGTATTTTTTTTTTGCCCGTACGAGTGTCTGTGGCCTGTAGCTGATTGGGGAGACAACGCCACCTTTTTGTTTGTCACAGTCACAATGCAAATGAATACAGAAACGTAAGTAAGTATATAAATATACAATTAAAGCATTATATTGTTGGCCGGGAACGGAATGGAACCGAACCGAACCGTACCGAACCGATGATGCCGGGCCACGCTTGGCAACAACAGTTAACAGTTAACCGTAACTCAAACTCGAGCGGGTTTTTTAGCCCCGTTTTCTAATTTTTAGTTGCGTTTATTTCACTTAATTTTTTTTTATTATTTATTTATTTTTATTTTCTTTTCGTTTTTACAGACACTCACACTTGGAACTTAAAACGACGGCGGCAGCGACAACGCGAGCGGGTTGCTTGGAGCAGCTCAGTTTTTCGCAGCGCACACGATTAGCCTAAACAGACACACTAACTAGAAAACACAGCCTTGTGGGGGGAAGGCACTGCTGCCGCTGTTACTGCTGCTGCTGCTAGGGGCAATATGCCAAACTAAATGCCAACCAACTTCAAACAGCTCTCGAAAACAACTGATTGGAGGCAAGCGCCAACCCGGTGGAGACCGACCGACCGACACCCGAGGACCGTCGACCGTTGGAGCAGTTCGCTCGCGATCATCAAAGCTTGCTCTCTCTCTCGCAGTGGCTCTCTCTTCTAGCTAGCTTTGGTTCCAGCATTAAGTTTAAGTTTCATTCAAGAAGTGAGCAAGAGGCGTATTGTATGGGAATATGCCACTTTATTCCCATAAGCACTGTTTAAACCAGGTAGAATACCTCGGTAGAGTAGTACCAGTAATTATTTAAGTAATTTTTTATTAAAGTAGTGGCTAATAATATGATAACACACTTCCAAGTGGAGTGGAAAGTAGAGTAGATATCGAGATAATATTGTTCTTGCCGTCTGGTTGCAAAGCAACTGCAATCTTGTTTAGCCAGTACTTAGCAGTTGCTCTCTCTCTATCGCTGCAGCTCTCTTCTCTCTCGCTGCACTAGTATGTATGTCGTGGTTGGACTGCTTGCTTGTTTAGTTAAGCCCAAGCTGCATTTAGAGATTAAAGAATGAAATAAAAAGCTTACAGCAGATGCAAGTACATATGAGGGTATGGCTAGATGGTATATGATATTAATGCAAGTGTATGTATGCCTGCTCATCTGGGCACGGCACTCATATGCCGCCTGATTTTGTCTAATTCAAGTGATAATAGTGATAGCAAACACACTGGAACTAGACAGAGAGAGCGGAAGAGCGGGAGAGAAAGAGAGACAGACCACATGGAAATTATCTCCACAAACATGTGCTAATCACTTAAGCAGCTCCAACCGCTCTCTTTCTGGCCTCTCCCTGATTATTAAATGATAACTGAGGGGGATTGTTGAAAGTTGTTGAAGTTTTTCATACCATTTGTTGGGGACAATGGCGCATTTATTCGTCATAGAATAAAAGCTCCAATTAGCATTCAAGATAAACGTACAATTTGAAAAGGAATTCCTTTTTTGAATGGAATGGGGAATTTTCCAGATTCAACACGAACGTCATCGTTTGCATACATATACATATGTACTTATGTATGCAGATTACGGCAAAAGTAGGAACAAAAAAGAATGTATTTTTAGCAACCCGCATGATAATGCTGTCAAAACAAAAACTTTCATTATGATTCTGCTGTTTGGACATAGATAAGTCCCCATCGCTTGTCCTACTAGGTAATCCACGTTAGATATATTGTTATCGATGGAACCTTATCATTCTACTGAACTAAATCAACAAACTAAGGGGGTGTACCGGTGTACCGCAAAACGGGCAATGAATGCGTCAGCTGTCAAAACAATCTGCAGGGCGAAAGCTATTTGGGACAGTCTTTGTATGTAACATATATTTTGTTTATGAGGATGATGTACATATATTTTACTGCTGATTCTCAGATTCTTATACTCTTTGTTAATATATGGACTTGCCAAATTTCTCACTTGATATCTTTGAAGAGTTGACAACAGAGTTGACTTGTAAATTTCCAAGGCTTCAGTTATCACTTCCATTCTTTCCATTTCTCTCTCCAAAAAGGTGCTAAATAATATTAGATGGATTTGTTTTCGGCTGATTTCATTCTTTAACTAGAAAGAAAACCAATACCATTCACTCTGCCACACTAATTATATGGTTTTGCTGTTGCCGCAGACTGATAGCACCACACATGTGGATCAGAGATTACCTCGTGCTGTGTCATCGAACTGACTTTTAACAAATTTGCAGACAGAAATGAATCAATTTATGGCGAATAAAAGTGAAACGTCGCTGCCCAACAGCAACAACAGAAATGACGTTGATAAATCCCCTGCTCCTGCCGCGCTACTGTATTTACTTTATGCATCAAAAATGTGTTAATTACACAGACACGTACAAATCGTTGACCAAAATTATTTGTTTACTTCGCGCCTTGACCGGCCACAAAAGCACTTTTGGTGTCTTTCCAACATTATTCCAACATTTTTTTTGGCTAATAGCTTGGGCAAAGAGCAGAGAAAAGGGGCCCAGCTGACAGGTTGTTTATGTGGATCCACACACATTATAGCTTCATTATGAGAACGCAACTAATCCGATCTGCATATAGTTATAATGAAAGACCGAAAGTGGTGTGATTGAAAATTTGCGTGTTAGCTGCGGCGCGGCATGATCATCTGATATCCCTTTTTGGAAATACCCTTTGCTAGGCCCAATATCAATTAGGAACATTTTGGTCACGAGCCATAAATTTGAAGTTAATCGTTCACTGAGTCAAGGCTGTGTGCTTCGCAACCTTAGTTCTAATCAATTTAATTACCACAAAATAAATCAATTAGCAGTTACACATGCACTAAAATAAACATCAGTTTGAGTTCATTTCAAAAATATATTGCTACGCGCGTAATGAGGTTTCATATCAGTCAGCATCTGTCACACGTCTTTGTGGTATCTTTCGGTATATTTCTGACAGTCAGAAATAAATATGGATTTTGGCAAGTTTGTGCCATTTGGCGTTTTTAAAAAAACCACAAACAGCCAGCAGCGTGAAAAAATTGTAATTGCGTTTTTAAGCAAATTTCCTGCAAAAAACAACGCATAATGTCCTATCAGCTGTACCGCAACACCACCCTGGGCAACACGTTGCAGGAGAGTCTCGACGAGCTCATCCAGGTGAGTCGCAGTGCGCCCGAAACAAGATGGCCCCAGAAACTGCATTTTTGCGCATAGCAAATGGAAACATTTGACAATAACTGTTTTTGCTTGCAGTACGGCCAGATCACGCCAGGACTGGCTTTCAAGGTGCTCCTCCAGTTCGACAAGAGCATCAACAACGCTCTAAACCAGCGCGTGAAGGCGCGCGTTACCTTTAAGGCGGGCAAGCTGAACACCTATCGTTTCTGTGACAATGTCTGGACGCTCATGCTGAACGATGTGGAGTTCCGCGAGGTGCACGAATTCGTCAAGGTTGACAAGGTGAAGATTGTGGCCTGCGATGGCAAGAGCGAGTTTTAGCGCTGTCATTGGCCAGAAAATAGTTGTAATTATAAGATTTATAATTGTTAAGTACCCTTTATGTCACATCCATCATTGATAAAGAGTAGACGACCATCCAGACCTTTCAAGACGCAAAGAATTCGTCGAAGTCGTTGGTCGTCGAATTCTAAAATACATATTGTAAAACTGTTAAGAAGTTTCGTGTCATCAGTGCATGTACGGGCCATCGCACATGTGTCTATTTTCGTTTGGGAAGCGCGAATTATTTGGGTCAGCCACCTGCTGTTGCTGCCCCGAGGATGGCGGCGGATAGCAGGACCTATGTGGGCTTTGGAACACGAAACGGTAGAGACTCAACAAGGTTCTGCATGATCACATCAGGTCCTGGACGGGCTCTTCCTGCTGGACAGCATGGCTCGTCCATGGTCATGCTGTGTGATGAAGAACTACCAGCAATACATTACAAAAGAATTTCAACAATAATTCAAGAAAATAGGATATACAAAGTGCCATACTACACAATTAAGTCGTTGATATGTAGCAAATGTGTAGTTACCATGTAAAACAAGCTACATTCGTTGTTTAAACCTTATTTTAAATCCCATAAAATTAATTCCTTAATATTAGCGGGGCTAACGGGTCGATTTCTTTGTATCGCTATATCTACGGATTACATTGAAGGTATAGTTTTGAGTGTCAGACGATAAATTTAAGTACGAACAAGGGGTATTAGCCGAACAGGTGTCGCTTGTCGCCAGCAACATGTTTTCCAGCAACATGATCCGCATAAATGGATCAATCTAGGATAAAATCATAAATAATGTTTCAGTGCAGCTTGGAAATTTAACATCAATTAAAGGAAATAAGGTATACAAAAGTCCATACGCATAGAAGAAACTTGGTTGACCAGCAACACTGACGTCACATTTAGTCAACATTTACGTTTTATGCTTTGGCCGTTTTTGTTTGAATCTTAATATGTAAACAATCCCATTAAAAATAGTTCTGAAAACTAGCCAATCCTAAACAAAATTCATTGAGGAGTTGGATAAAATTATTTTTTTAGGGCTGAGAGGGCCAACTAGCTAGTAATATTAAACGGAATATCAAAATCGAGGAATATCAACGTCGAATGTTTTGGAAAAACAATCGATACTATCGTGATAGTATCGGGCTAAAAAAATAATTAATTATACATTTTTTTTTTTGTTATTTACTGGTTACTGGTTCTCGGTTTCTGAGGTTCTTAGGTCACTCGAAAAAACAAATCAAGTGAAATATTTATTTTCCCAAATATTAAGTCAAATTTCAAATTGACCGCCAAACTCAATTTAGCGCACCAAAAATACTGACATTTTTCGCTCTCAATTCGTGGAGAGTTTGCAAAATTTGCTCTCAATTCGTGGAGAGTTTGCAAAACTCGCTCTCAATTCGTGGAGAGTGCTCTCTTTTCAGTGGAGAATAGAGTGTTTTTGTGGAGACTTTCCCCTCATTTTCGTGGTGTGGCAGCATGTTGCTGAAATTTTTCCCATACAAAATCAAATGTATCTTACGGGAACGCGTATGGAATAAAGATTCATTGTTGCTTCATTCCATACGCGTTCCCGTAAGATGCATTTGATTTGTATGGGAAAAATTTCAGCAACATGGGGAAATGAATTAGCAGCATTGTTGTGCAACTTTAGCACGGAATCTGCATACCTTGGGGAAATGGATATTATGGACTTGAGATATGGTTTGAATTTGCAGGCTCCAATTAATGCAAAACTACTCAGTCTCTTTTCTAAAGATATTAAAAAAGTTTTGCAGCTCACGGGTACCAATAATGGGTATCAGAACCGGGATAAATGTATATATAAAACACAAAACATATGCATTACGAGCTAAGAAACATGTCAATCTACGATAAAATCATAAATAATGTTTCAAAGGAGCTTGGAACAAAAAAATTAGTATCAATTACAATAAATAAGGTATACAAAAGTACATACGCATAGAAGAATCTTGGTTGACCAGCAACATATGACGTCACATTTACGTTTTATGCCTTGGCCGTTTTTTTTTTAACCTTAATATGTAAATAATCCAATAAAAAGGACTTCTAAAAACTTGCCAATCTTATAAAAAATGTATGTATCTATCGGATAAAATTATTTGTTTAGTGTTGAGAGGGCTAACTAGCTAGTAATATTAAACGGAATATCAAAATCGAGGAATATCAACGTCGAATGTTTTGAAAAAACAATCGATACTACATGATAGTCGCAAAACCGTCGATAGTAGAGACTAGCAGTAAAATATCGATACTATCGATAGTGCCCTCGATGGTTTGACACCTCTAGCCGCGACAATAAAACAACATCTCACAAATTTTTCTGCCGCGACAATGAAACAACAAGAGAGTGTCGAAGAAAGTCCTGAATTCTGAAATCCGTTGATATATTACAAAATATATATATCATCAATATTCGATATATAAATATATAATAAACCTCGCTAGTCAAACAATTCAATCAAGTAAACCACGCAGCCATCGTCGTCCATTCGTGTCGTCACGCCTGCATATTATTGTTAAAAACAAAACGAAAAACGTCGTAGAATAGCGTTCTGCGAATGTTTATGCCATTTGTTGAAACAATCGAAATCAAATTCCGCGAGCGCGCGAGATGCGGAAAAGCCAAACGGCGGCGACCATTGTTTATGTGTGCAGCAGCGAAATAATCGCCAAAAATTAATGAGAAATAGTGCCCCCCGCAGCAAGTGCATTAATAGTTTGCCGCACAAATCATATTCCAGCAGAGGTAAAATCCAAAAATTCAGAGTGGAAATATCTAAAGTGCATTGCGAATTGCGTGTTAATTTTGTTGTGCATAATTATAGCGAAAGCGGATCAATAAAATAAAGTGGAGAAGCAAAAAAGGCTTGCAGAAAGAAGAGTGAAGAGTAAACTCTGCGTTGGCGGTGGGTAGAGCGGGAGAGCAGCATAAGAAAACAAAGCTCGACGTCGCTGTCGCTGTCGGCGTCACGTCTCTGTTCTTTGGTGTGGCTGGGCAGCAGCAGCAGATGAAATTTTTGCAATTTAAATTTAGAAAATGTTAATAAAATTATGTACGTAGTGCGAATCTCTGTTGTTGCTATACATTCTGCGCCCTCTGTCCTGTTTTTGTTGTTAAGCGGCAGTCCAATTGGACCTCCTGCAGCGTCGACGCCAACGCCAGCGCAGACGTTGACTGCACCTTTTTAATGTTAATTGGTTTTACTTGTAGAAAGTAAAATATCGCATATATGTACATATATAAATAAATAGAAAGATCAAATTAATCAAACATAAAATCTATACATGTATAATCCCTAAAGGTTTAACAAAAAGATCGTCAAAATTAATTTCCGTCGCATTAAAATCTTTACCTCAAAACTGGATTATAACCGATCCGTTGACATTGGCGTGCAGCAGGAAAACAATTCGGGGGTAACCAACAAAATGGTGAAACGGTAAGTCTCAAACACCCTTCTCCTTATCCTCTTATCAGTCATATGGATCGATTCGATCCATCCCCCATACATATATTTCCGATCAAGGTGGGTTCGTTCACCCATTTGGACAGGCAATTAGCGTACCCAGACCGTTTATGGCCTCTCCCTCAATGTGTATGAGGGATATGGATTTGTGTTGCACTTTGTTTAGAGTGTGGTGACGGGTGTGAACCTCCCGACCGATAAACATTTACCAATTCTATCGTACAAATTATAACGCAATTTTTTATTGCTTTCTTTTTTTTGTGTTCTTTCTCTTTGGGGCTCTCTTAATCGTTGATTCTACGTTTCTCAACATTTCTGCGGCGCAATGCAAGATTGCTTCTATTTATATGCGCATTTCGTCACTGCCGCCACACTCTTGTCCCCTCCCTCTCCATATCTTCAGACTTTGAGAGAGCTCCAAAGTGGGCAAACAACAAGCAACCCCCGGGTTGGAAAAACACCCCTCTGGGTGCAGCAGCAGCCCACCACCACCGCCGCCGCCGCCGCACCACCAACAACATTCAGACAGCATACATTTTCGTGTGCGTTTTGCCCCCGCCCCCACAGAAAATAGCAATTCAGAAGAATACAACTCCAGATCCAGGGAAAAGTATGCTTCCCTTTGGAAACCGAAACCCCGTTTAACAACAGATGGTTTCTAGTGGGTTTCCTTTTTGGCTAAAGTCAGTAAAATATAAATATAAATGACGGACTTTGTGAGTGTGAAAGAACCATGTCTCTCTGATGCCACTCTTTATCTACTGTTTTCCATTGTACTGATGTCACGAACTTGGCGACTTAATGGGTATACCCGTGCAATCTAAGGGATATTGCCATATAACAACATCATTGCAGGAATGACAGCAAAAACAGAAAAGCGGCATTCAGATCAACGCATGCGCATATTGACGTCACGACCACAGAAACGGCAACAAAGATACGGATAGCATCAGCAACAACAGCAACAAAAACTGTAAGCAGGGTCCGGTTCGGCTCGCGGAGTTGCCTGCAATTTTATTTTCTACACGATTTTATGCATTTCCATTCTGCGTGCCTCCAAAATAAGCCCTGCGCTCTGTCTGTGCCGCTGTTGCTGTCGCTGTCGCTGCCTCTGCCTACATAAATAACTGCATACGTTGCACTCGGCCTCACTCCGTCTCCTGTCTCTCTCTCGCGCTTGTTTTAATTTTAGACTTTGCCTCTAACAATTTTTTCCATTACTTTGTCGCGTTGTTTTTCGTGTTCTTGTTGCCCTCTGCTTCCACTCCTCCTTCTCATGCTGCGCTGCTGCTGCTGCTCTGCGTCGGCCTCCAGCCATGATTCTCAAGCAGGTTCTTCTTGGTGCATTTTTTTTACAGTTCTGTTGGTTTCCTTGTCGCGCCCCCACTCGGCAGCCCTGTGTGTGTTGTGTTTGCGGTCAGCATCAATACAACAAAATCTTTGCTTGGAGTTTTATCTGCCTTTTACAATGTTTCGCTGCTTTTTACCTGCTTTGTTTTGACCACGAGGGCAGTCAGCGTAGTCCCATCCAAGGTGTATTTGTAGAAGGTGAGGCATCGCACTCAGATAGAGAGAGAGAGGGAAATAAGGAAGCCTCACCTTCCATAGGTCCATTGGCTCGCACACACACACACAAACACTTCCTGCTGCCTGCCTACCTGATGCGCGACCTGTTCTTCTTCATTGCAGTTGTTGTTGCTGTGTTTTTGTGGTTCTGGCGATCGTCTCCCATGGATTTATGTATTAAATCCCCGTAGCCTTCATGCATATGCCTTCTGTCTTTTGTCCTCTGATTGTAGCTGCTGCGCCTCGTCTCGTCTCGTTTCGCCTCTTGCTCTGTCTGTGTTTTGTGTTTATTAAATTCTTCGATGTGTATATGCATTTCAGTTGTTGCCTTCCGACTGAAAATTTATTTGTCTGCATGCATAGGATAGGCGGCGAGGGGAGTAGTTGTGTGGTGTGGAATGAAGGAGAAGGCTTGCAGAGGCAGGCAGTCTTCGCCACTCTGTGTATTTGTCTGTCCCTATCCCTCTTTCTACCCCATTATGTGTATGTGTGTGTGTGATTGCATTCTCCCTCTCCCACGGTTTCATGTGTTCTTTTTATTCATTTTTGGCGATTAAAATTAAATTTTAATTCCGCTCTTCTGACGGCTGCTTCTGCTGCTGCTTCTGCCATTGCTGTTGTTGCTCTTTCATTGAGCATGGCTTTGTTTTACGACTTCCTTGTCGGTCGACTACACTCCCTGTACCAGCTCCCTCTCCCTTTCTCTTTCTCTCTCTATCTATCTTTTCTCTTTGTCATGTCAGGCTGCATTATTGCCTCCCCTCCCGCCTGTTGCTCTGCAGTTTGCCAACATTTTGTGCTTATGCTGCTCATTTGTTAAGTGCAAATTTATTTATGAAAATCCTACTACACTTATATACATATATACTCTCAAAACAGACTGATTCATGTAAAGATATTAG
The DNA here is from genome assembly GCA_018150905.1 of Drosophila ambigua. Lineage (NCBI taxonomy): Eukaryota > Metazoa > Arthropoda > Insecta > Diptera > Drosophilidae > Drosophila > Drosophila ambigua. The sequence goes on from JAECWS010000086.1 coordinate 2,420,270, forward strand.
TGTGTGTGTGTGTGTGAGCATAATTAACTGTTATTATTCATGCTCATGACTCAGTGTGGCTGATGATAATATTTCGAGATGGGGAGATAACCCATTTTCGGAGGTACATAACAAATAAGAAGAATTTTCTAGTTAAAAGGGTATACCATGGGTCGCACAGCCAAAATGTAGTTTCACTATAAATTACAATTTTACAAATATTCATGCACACTCCGTGTTTCACCTTGACAATTTGCTGTAACAGTTTGAGCTGGAGATTAGCATTTCAGAGCCTGTTTCAAGCTGTCCAAATGGATTTCCGTTTCCAGTCAACATTTAAGAGATTACTCTTTGTCTTGTCAGATTTTCAGCTGCAGCTTCACTCGTCTGCCCTTGCCTTATCATTTCACTTTTATTTCGGACACACACAAAGTGCACTGCCAGCTAGCCAGTCAGCTGATAAGACCCAAACAAAAAGTGGAATGAGACGAGAGCAAAATACTTTCAGATAAGGTGCATGAAAATATCTCTCTCTCGCTCTCTCTCTGATTAGAGAGGAGATGCAGCAAACGCAGCAAAAAATACAAAAATGAGAAGAATTTAATCAGACAAGTAAACACACGTGACCTGGATTTCAGCAGTGAACCTTAATTAGGATTGTGTGTGTCATGTGTGTAGCCGTGATAAGCACTGGCAGTACTGCAAATTGTCAGCAAAATCAACAACATGTGCGGTACGCTGGACTGGATAAATAAAAACACACATTTTAGGTACTTACTAATCATGAGTGTTTTTCGGGGTCTCTTCCAATTGGATTTTGTAGAGAGAGAGATAATGTCAGAGAGAGAGAGAGAGAGGGGACAAAGAGAGAAATCAACAACTGCTTTGCACCCTCCCAAACTGCTTTAACTGTAATATTTACTGCTTGCGAGCATTGATCTGATGAGGAACAAGCAGAGAAGTTCAGTTGGGTTCAAAGTTCATGCCTATCAAATGCGCCCATCTCTCGGACATGGACCCAAACAGTTTGGAAGCAAATTTCGCCATTGCCCATGTCTCGTGCATTGCCATTTGAACTCGCACAAAGCCGTTTAAGATTACCCCAAACCCCCAAAAAAGGCAAGAAATAAAAGCAACCAATAAACTTTGCGGTCTGACCCACATAGGGTGTGGCCGACCACCGCCTCTTGTAAGCCGCCCTCCGTCTCCTCCGCACAAGTGAAAGTTACAACAATTTACGACAAATTTGCATTGGGTGGGCTCTGTGCTCCAATGAATATTTCGGAGTTTGTGGTGTGAAAAATGTATGAAAGTGAAAATGAAAATTATTTAATGAATGCACTTAACTTTTCAAATCGAGGAAGGTGTGTGGAAGGTTTTTTGTATGATGGGCAGTACGTCCAGGAGGGGGTTTTCACTGCCAGAGAGTGAGATAGGATCCCTTTCCTACACTCAGGATGTGTGTGTGGGCAGGATATGCGCGTCGCCGATTTGCAGCTGCAATGAAAACTTGCACACATCCTGCAAAAATGGAAAAACAAAACAAAAAAACCAAACGAAACGAAACAATGTTTCATAAAAAAAACAGCATAAAAAGTGGTGCCAACAATGTCGCACACAAAACAACGAAGCGAGAGAGAGAAAGAGAGAAAGAGACAGCCAGAGGAAGTCGAGCGGGTGAACGACCATTGGGACACCCAGTAGACAGTCGATTAAACTTTTATTAAATGTCACAGAACAAAAAAGATAATATACAATTCAGGCTTTATTGAATTCTCGCATACAATGGCGGCGGAGTCGGCACCGCAACCCCAACAGGGAGCCCAAGAATTTATGGGTTGAAGGAAGTTCGAAATTATTTACATGCCACACGTAGAATAACTTGCACGTTCAAGGAAACTGTCTGCTTACAATTGTTTCAATTGTTTAAGTTGACATTCTTTAATGATGTGAATGACGTTAATTCACCCATAATTTACCCATAAGCGAAAGGATACATAAGCTACGTATATCCAAACGTTAATATATCTGTGTTATCTATCATTTATCTGTGTTTTCTATAATATAATCTTGTTATCGATCATGTATCCCCTGTTAACGATCCCATATCAGATTGTTTGGTATACCAGATGAGTAGGAATGGCCCCCTCCCTTTATTGAGAGGTATCATATAGCGTGGCATACAGCAAACTATTTTCCATGTCGTTGTCATTAATACCATGCCCAGAGCAGCTCTCAGAGACAGACACCACGACCACAGACAAGTTGGCTGAGAGAGAGAGATGAATGCGGGCTTAGACCGCCTCACCACACTTCACCACCTCCCCGACTCAGCTGTTGCTGCTGCTGCTGCTGTCAGACATGTTTGTGCTTGTCGTGGCTGGGAAGGGGTAGAGTGGGGGGAGGCTTTTGTATATGATTTGACCTTAATTCCCCGTGCATATACTGCACTTTAAATGCAGCTCGGAAACTGCTCCTTTAAGCGCGTTTTGAACTTTGCTTTCATTTTGGTTCTCTTCTTTCTTCGAGCATTTCCGGTCTGTTCGTTGTCTGTTGTGTCTGTGTGTGTGTGTTTGTGTGTGTGTGCGAAAATGATGAATAAGGAGAAACAGACAGGATAAAAATGCAAGGAAGATGCGAAGCTCAGGTTAAGCTTCCTTGTTGCAAGATGTTGTTGGTCCTTCTTTAAGTGGTCGTGCTGCTATCAGGGGGCGGGCAGATGGGCAGCAGCAGCCGCAGCCACATCCTTTGTGTGGAAGGAAGTTGGCTTAGTTTCCTTTGGGGGCAGCGAGCGGAATGGAGGGTTGCGGCAGAGACAATGCGCCCGCAGGAAAGTGAGCGCTGGAGAGTGTGCCAGCCAGCCACCAGACGACGACAGACAGGACAGTGCTTGCCACAAAGGATAGAGGATATTGCTCTCACGCTATCTCCCTCCTTCTGTCTCTGTCTCTCTGCTTGGGTCATTGGCTTCCCAGCAAGCTGATGCCTTGCTCTCCCTCTCACCTCCCTCTAGTCCTCTCCCTGTCCTTCTTGGGAAACAAAAAAAAATCAAAAACTTTACTTCAATAAATTGTCTTAAAAAATTTTGTTTTCTCTTATTTTTTTGCAGGTAAGTTTTTTGCTTGTAAACTTTTTGAATCTCAAAATGTTTTTTGGAGGCATTTGGAAACAGTTTTCGCTGACCGGCCCGCCGCGCCCCCACTGCACGGGCACCACTTGACTTTGACAGCGACATGGAGTTGGAATGGTATTTGTTTTGAAACTTTTTTCTATGCCCTAACAGAGGGTATGACGATTTTGAAGTGCGGAACTTATTGAAAATTCGCATTAAAAGTTGAGGCAAAAATTACGATTTTGTTTTCCCGATATGCTGACAAGTCAGAAACCCTCAAGATTCTACAAATATGATCAGAATCAGATTATTATAATATAAACGATCTGCAAGGGTATCCAAACCCTATTCCGCATTTCCTTCTTCTTTTTTCGTTCACTTTTTGTTTAGTTTTTTGTTTGTTTCTATGTGGTTTTGTGAACTCATTTGAAATAATTACCACGCCACCAACTCCATCCAAATCTCAATGTCTGGGGCTGGGGCTGGGGGACGACGCGTTTACGCTATATTTTTTTTTTTTGCTCAACAATTGATTTCCCACACAGCACGGACAGAAATTGCAGAGATCACAAAGACCAGAAATGGGAAATTCCTATGCTTATTGTTGACTCTATAAATACAAGTACGAGTATAAATATGTATGTTATAGTGCTCGTTAAAAGTAGTTGAAAATCGCGTGGGTTGTTCGTTGGAGTTGTTTGGCGATAGACTTAGAGGTGGGCGGTCTGTGGTAGGGGAGGTAGGTGTAATAGAGAGAGAGGCTTGTTAGCCTTGTTATCTCCCCAGCTTAGGCGTTGTCTCATGAATAGTTACCGTTATTCTATGCCAGCTTTGATTTGTTGTTGTATTTTTCAACTTTGTGGGTTGGCACATCCGAAAGATGAACCTTTAACTTTAATTGTAAAGAATTATACTTAAAAAAAAATGGTATTGTTTAGGGATTAAATCACAGTTGAATTTCCCACCAAAGCTAAGAAAACTGTAATTAATTTGGAAATGTAAATATTTATGGGATTGTCATGGGAATTTATGAACTTTAACTTTGCTTGCTTGAAGAATATGCGGGAGGTTTGTAGAATTCCCCCCTAGCATGTCTCAAAATGTAAAGCGAAGCTAAGTACATATTAACAGAGAGAGATTAAAATAAATAAATACGCAGAGAAGTAGAGATTTCCGTTGGATATGCCAGAGGAAGAGACTGTAGAACGCAGTCTTGGACGACAGAGCGATAGAATAAAGACATTTTAATAGCATGTACATACTTTTACTTGCTTGAGTGGGATTAAAGCTCGCCACGATCGCGAGACAGAAAGCAACAACCAAATGCACCGCATCCTGCTCCTGTTACTTCCTTTTATCAGAACCAAAGTGGGATCATCAGTAGTATTAATAATCGTAGATACCCCACAAGAGGTGCACCACTCCTCCCTGCTCTGGAAACTGCACTATCTTCGAGTTTTCCCTTGCATTCGGGTTAAGTCCCAGAGCCAACTCTGTTCTCGTTGCTCCAGTTAGGAGACACAGGCGCTGCTGCTTTGCTGCTGCTGCTGCTGCAACAGATTAACTTGGGGACGGGAGCGTTCTAGCATTACCTCAGGAAATTTATTTCCCCCGCTTACACTTTTGCCCCCATTTTCGGTGACCTAATTAAACTGTTTACTTGCATAATTTCCACGTTAGTTGGCGCGTAATTGCATTAGTTGGAGTGTTAATAGACCATGTTCCTGTCTCCAAAGCACGCCTCCCCTTTCCCCTCTCTCTCTCTCGCTCATTGTATGTGTGTGTGTGTGCTTGTGTGTGGAAATTCGCATAACTTTTCGCGTAATTTTCGCATTTGAAACGCGAAAATTGATGAACAAACTGCAATGATTACGATTTCTATGCTGTTGATGATGATGATGATGATGAAGGCGCGCCTGCCATGCCGTGCATTTTGGTTTTCTATAGTTGGGTTGGGTCTGTCAGTACTTTGATTTGTAACTGCAATTGCAAACTGCACACACACACAGTTACATTCTTGGCACACAATTTGCTGTGTGGCATTTATTGGGTGTTATTGTTGTGGTTTTGCTGTTGACCCACTTTTGCAGCCGATAGTTTAGTTGCACCCAACGTGGAGAGGAGATTGTGGAACCCAGAGGAAGTGGCACCCAAGGTGTCCATTATGTCTATTATTTATATGCATAATTATGGTATTGATTTGAGGCAAATGATAGCTGTATCTCTCTTTGTTGCTGGCATCCTGTGTCCTGTGAATCTTAAATGAAACGAAAAAGCTTTTGAAAATGTTTACATTTTACATCAATTATATGGTACTTGCTTTCGTCTTTCTTTGCAAAATGGTAAATACTTAAATATTCATATAAATGTAGCTCTAGATGCCGAAAACTATAAGGATAGGACAGTGCGTTGCAAAAGTATGCAACCACAAACGATTGACATTTAACCACGTTAAATGAAATTTAAATTCCAATTGAGCTGTATGAACATTGCATTAAATATTAAACAGATTTATCTAAAAGATAATCTATGAATAAAATAACTATTGAAAAAGTCCAATTAAATAGTTTTTGCCTTGAATAAAAATGTTTATTGCCGGATGAATCAGTCTAGAAATCGTTAAGTTTTATTAGCTATTATTGCAATAGTTTTAAAGCCACAAAATAAATGAAATAATATTATATAAAAATGTTTTCGAATAATATCATGGATAACATTCGAAATACTGCAAGATGCTCAGTCGCTCTGAGCTAAACTTCTAATCTGATAATTTTGTGCCGCACTGTACGTCTGTACGTGGGTGTATGCCTGCGGGCGGTATAAGGGAGGCGGGGCGCACACATTGCAATGGTAATTGTTGTTATCTTCAGTGTCTTGACTCTTGGCTCCCAGAAGCAGAAACAGAAACCGAACCAACGCAAAATAAGAGACGAGACGTACAGCACGGAATAACAATTCTTTCCCTGCTGATAAGCAAAAGGGGGAGGAAGTGGGTGGCTGGGAATACTACAATATTCAAATGTGGTCGTGACTTTGAACGCGTTCGCATGAATCCAGACAGAGATTGAAGAACGTTTTCACGAAATTTGCAATTTGCACTGAATTGAATATGAAATTAAAAGATAGAAATACACGCAGATAAAATATTATCTCCACTCTAATTTCCAGTTTCGCTGGAAAACTATTCCATTTCGAAGATACCTCTAAAGATATCTATCTTTGTATGGCGATCGAATGTCAGATAATTTTTCTATTTTTACACATAATCTTCTTATAATATCCTCGTTATAATCCTCCCTCCCTCGCTATTGTCGTTGGCAAAAACAAGGTTATCGCAGGTACACATGTACCTGGATTATTTTGGGATCAACGCGGGGATTTTGTATGAATATTGTATAGGCCTGATAAGATTAGCAGAGATTAATGGCCTTATTATGATTGTTTTTGGGATATAGTAGCATTCCTCTGCCTGTTCAAAGATCATGGATTATATCATCTTCATTACCTGAAAAGCCACGACAATGCACACGATTCAGTAACACCTGCTTTTGAGATGACCTCACAAGCGAATTGAGTGAATCATTTCAATCACAATAGAGTTTTTTGTTTCAATCTTCTTACATTTGCACTTGCATTACCTTCTGCCATCCTTCTCCTACTCCCCTCGTGACATCTGGGGCCCTGTCTTGTCTCAACATCTGCCACCAATTACGAGTATATTGAAGTATTTTGAAGCAACACAAAAAAAAAAACAGAGTGAAACATCCATGAAATTGCTGAAATTGCTGCAATTAACTAACAAATGGTTGAGGCAGATCAGTGATTAAAACATGAAAATGCTTTTACAAAAACCAACAAAAAACACAAAAAAACCAAAGCAAATAAAAACAAGCAAAAATTTAATCAACTATTGTTGTGTCCAGACCTGTCTGTACCGTGGCTGTTAAAAAGCTGTTAAAAGTAAAAATAAAAAAACTAAACAATAAATCCGTAAGAGAAAGGAAGAGAGTGTTTCTGCAGCACTTGATTGCCGCAATTTAGGATAATGCATTTATATTGTGAAGGCTTTGAACTTGGACAAAAAACTCAAATTCACGTCGAAGAATTGATTGCATTTGTTCATATATTATTAATAGAAATAATCGTATGAATACATGCCCGGCATTCCCATTAAACTTGTGGGTAATGGATCTTTCTTATCAATACTGAGAAAACTCCATTAATTGCGAGATGGCAAGCCATTAAAACAGTCTATAATTGCAAGAACAATACTGTAGTAAATACTATATAGATAATGCATATAAAAATCGGTTTACACATGCAACAAAATAAAGCCCGATGATAAGAGTGAGAGCTTCAAGGCTATGCAAACTGTGTCTGGGCATAGCACTCTGTTATTTCTTTTTCAAATGAATCGGAAAGATCCGAGGGGATTGTTTTGCCCCATGAAATCCAAACCGATTAAATCATCGCTTCACTGCCGTACAAGAAAAAAGAAAACTCGATGGTTGCTTGCGGCTTGGAGTCGTTGTTGTGTTGCATGCGTCATAGATGGAAGTAAAACTGGTTCGGAGTCGAGCCCCAACAGATACGACACCACCAGATACAATACCAAACGATCGGATCGATGAGGCAATGGTGCAATGTCGCTGACCAGCTTTTCCACCTTCAACAACTTTACTCCACTGCCTCTCTCTCTCTCTCTCTGTTCATTTTATCTTTATGTGAAAGTGAGCAGCGGCAGCAGCAGCAATAGCCGCCCCCCGCTTGGCCTTTGTCTTGTTTCTGTTGGCGGCGTCTGCCTTTGCACTGATTATGGCAATTGCAATTGCAATTGTCGCTGCAAACAATGTGAAATAAAAGCAGAAAAAAGGAGAGTAAAAGAAGAGTAAAAACTCAAAGAAAAAAATATATAAAACGCTCGACGCAATAGTCAAAGCCAAACAAACAAAATTAATGACAAGAAAACTGCAACTGTTGATGCTCTTCCCTCACACACACATGCACGCAAATTGTTTTGCTTTTGGTATTGAGTAGCAGCAGATGATTGATAGGATGACTATGTATATTGATTGCTGATTGCTGATTACTACTTTTGATGTGTGATATTTCCTGTAGTTGTTCTGCCGCTTGATGGCAAAAGCTTTCAGAACTGAAAGGGTATGTCAGACCTCGACTTTTGTGCATACTTTATGCTTTCGCTACTGTTGTTGTTGCTGTTGTCTCTCTGTCATTGTCGCCTTGAGACTGACTCCTCTGTCTGCACTGCGTCTTTTGGGTTCAGCGTCTGATTATTGACGAAGTCAACGGCGGCGACGCTGTCAGGCGAGTGTTGTTGACATGGACCCTACCCCCCACATTGCGTACTCCTCTAGAGATCTGTATCCATAAATCCCCCCGGGCCATCATAAAGGTGTGCGTGTGTGTGTGTGCACTGCACTTGTCAACGCAATTTGCGGTTTTTGTTTCTATCTGTCGACTGCTCTCTCTCTCTCTTTTACTGTCTATCTCTCTTTTGAAGCTGCAGCGGCTGCTGCTGCTACTTGTCATGTCTGTGCATGTTTGTACTCGTATAAGAGTGGAGTGGGGTGGGATGGGGCATAAGAGTGTCACTGTGTGTGTCTGGACTGAACTGGGCTTGCCCATATGGATGCCCAACAGCATTTCATTTGCATTAAAAATCCATGAGAAATTGATTTTCCCCTCCACTTGCACGCTTGACGTTTTCTACTCTTGTTACCCTAGGAGGAGTGGGGGGTATTAAGATAGTAATATTATTAATTTATGTACATATAAACATAATCTTTAAATATAAGTTTCCTTACCTGGAAACTTTAATCTATCACTACTATGTATGTGAGCAATATGATTCATCTGCAAAAGGGTATCTGCGTCTTCGACTTCGCTACATGCCTTCGTCTTGTGTTTTTTCAATTAAATACAAAATTATCTGCACGCTTTGGCGATTTGAGAATTCATTGAACAAATATCAAGATATTGTGTGTCTGTTTAGCATGGAGAGGGGGCTTTTCGTCAAGGGGTGGGATGTGCTTGGGAGAGTGGAATTGCATTGTGGGGTATTTGCGGTTGTGCTTTGTTTTTGTTTTGTTTTCTGTCTATCCCGATCTCTGTGCATGTTCGTTTTTGTGCTCAAAGCGCGTTAATCGATTTGCCAGCCGTAATGGTTCCCCAATTGACTCGCATTTGCTATGGTGGGATATGTGGAGTACACACTATCTATCGTATGTGGTGTTAGGTGTGCGGCATGGAGTGGCGTGGCACGATAACGCGGGGGGATAGATGGGCAGCTTTCTAAGGTGTCTGTCATGATAATTTACGAGTTTTGGTCTTGGGTACAATGTTGTGATATCTACTATGTGGGAATAAACTTTATTATTAGACAAACAAAATGATGCATGAGTTATCGATTTCTATATTGTCGTTCTATGGAAACACATTAACTTTGGCTTTGGGTGCTCTTTTTATAGAATACAATGACATAAGTCCCCCCGAAAGAGAGATAGAGCGGTGCATCCATATATTTTTGGAATTGTTGGGAATTACAAAAGAGTTAGCCTTGTCCGAAATGTGCGAAGGTTATCGGATCCACTTTTCAGCCGGTATTTTCTTTCATTTCTCACTTCCGTCGATAAGAAACTCGGGTTTTGGTGCAGCCCTAACGGAAAACTAAACACTAAACCCACCCAGATTTTATGGCTCCACGAGTATATGCAGCACACATGCTAGTACTTGTTTTAGTATACATATTTGTACAAGTACAAGTACATGGCAATGGCTATGGCCTATGGGTGTGTGTGTGTGTGTGTTGGGGGCAACAAAAGTTTTGCGTCAATATCCGTTCCAAATTGTTTCAAGCTAAAAGTAAACAAAACAAAAACGTTGGAGGGGTGGGGGCAAAACAAAAACAAAAAAAACAACTAAAATTGAAAGTGCGCCATGGTAAAATTTACTAATGTATTTCTTACAAGTACGAGTATACCCTTGAGTGGCGGGTATTTATAACTTTGAAAAGACGTTTACACACACAAGGAATGGGGTATATCCCCAACCCATTAAAAGGTGCGAATCTAATAATAAAAACACACCCTTCAAATGTAAGGTTTTGTCTTAGATACTATCTGTACAGCACATTAATTCGAACGACTCGAGACGCACGAGCGAAGAGAATGCCCGAGAATAATACTGACCTATAGGGTATCCAAAGCTTCGATTTCTTTCTTTCTAGTGTTTCTTCTTCCATTCAAAAAGTACCGTTAGCCATACGAACCTCTCTCTGATGAATAACCTTTGGGCACACTCACTCACTCTACGTAATCGAATCGACAAATTCTTGGCATTTCGTAAATCACTTTGGAGTCGGGCTTTTGAGGGGTTGGGGGGTTGACAGCAACACCCAAAACCTGCCCCCCTCTGGAAACTAGAACGGAACTTCGAGAAACGAACGTTTGTTGCATTAGCAAAATTAAAATAACAACAACAAAGAATATGTACATACGTATGTATGTATGTATGGATGTACATATGTATATGTATGGATTGTACTTCTGATGCTCAGCCAAAAATGGGGTCGTGGTCGGGTCACCCAGGGGGCCACAGCGTTAGTCCATTAAAAATTGAGAATGAAAAATCCGCTTCCCAAATGTTGCGAAAAGAAACATTTTTCAACAATTAAATTGTTGAGTTGTTTCTTAGAGTGGTTCTTGGTCTCTTTGACATTTGCATTTCGGTTATGGATCTCTGGATGTGAATGGAATGGAATAGGAGTACGCGCCGCAAGTTATTTTGGGCATTAACCACAGAATTTCATGATTAACGGTCCTGACAGCTCGAAAGCCCATTTCTCAACATGTCACTTAGTCTTTTGCCTTCACTACCATTCTGGGTCTGTAAATGTACATATGTATGTATATTACAGTGAAAGCTCTGTTGGAAGCGAACCAAAAGTGTGATGTGTGACTAAATGCGGCAAGAGATATCTTTTTAGGGGAAACCTTCTACCATTATAGATAGAAGTGGAAAATACCGCATGTCTCCTGCTAATAGAAATTCCAGCCAACATTCTTACGTGTAGTATTTGCATTACGTTCCCACAAAGATTCTGAGGCATTCACATATTTAGGCATACTTTTATGAGCAGCAAGAATCTCTAGATCGGTTGCAACATGCTGTACAGAAATAAGCCAGTCAGCCGCCACAATCAAGTCTGTTGTCATGCGGAGGGGCTGCCTAAGAAGCCCAGAGACCCCAGAGACCAGAGAGCCAAAAGCCACAGAGCCAACCACATAATGATGGCAAGATGCGGGATGCACAAGCAGTGGGGCGGGGAGTTTGCCGAAGTGGGGTGGGTGGGGTGAGACCTGTTCTTTAACCCATACAGCCACCATGAGTGACATAATCGGCACAGTTGTGTTGGCCTGGCAACAAATGTATGGCCCAGGCACTTGCATGTGCGGGCTGTGAGTGGGAGGTGAGAGAGAGCAGGGTTCTAGCAGCTTGGTATTCAAATAAACGTATTCTTGTGTACATAGAACACACACACTCACATTCGCAGCACGAATATTTCCCAAGAAATGTTTTTAGGTGGAATTTCGGAAATTGTTACCTTTTGCAAAAGAGAGCAGACCCAGCCACGTGGCTATGGATTATTCTAATTAATGATTTATACAACGGATCTCCAGTTCTTGGTAAAAGAAAAAAAAAACACTTGGCATTGGCATATTTCGCTGGAAGCCCTTAATTAGGGTACAAATATTCGTTCATTCCACGATTCATTCAAATTTTGATGCAAGTACAGTGAAAGCTCTCTTTGTGGGTCCTCTCGTTTTGGCTGGAAAGTATTTTTGATCATTTCCCTTAGGGGAAATCTGCCCCTCTCTATCGTTCGATCTGCAATCAAAACATAATTGATTTGATTTCTCCAACTATCGCTATTAAAGCAAATGCTGCCGATATTCCGATATTATCGTAATAACACTCATACCTATGGCATGTAACGGGACACGCTGCAGGTCAATCAATACACACACACACACACACTTTCTCCATTCCACCGAACTCCTCTACTCCTCTGCTCCTCCTGTTCGGTTGGGTCTCTCTGTGTGCCTTCGTCGTTTCATTGGAATTGGAGGTCATGCCGTGTCTGACCCAAAACTGCACGTTTTCAGATTTTGTGTTTGCTTTTTGGTCTGTGACCTTTGACATCTGACTGCTTGCCGTCAGTTGATGGACATAATTCGCTATAGACGCCTTGATTTGGATACACACACACTGGGATATTATGTATGTATGTATGTTATTTTATATATGCATATAAATCCCATTCGCCCTTATCGATTGGCTTCTGCGGGCAAATGTCAAACCGAATGTAATACAAAATGTCAACGAACCAAAAGGATAGGCCGCAGCCTGGAAGAGTGAATGGGGCAGCTGTGGGCGTGCCAAAAGATATTTTATGGCTTCATTTCAATTTTGTATTAATTGGCGCACGAATTGGTGAATGTTCGTTCAGTGTTGCTTCATCGGTTGTTGTTGTTATTGTTGTTGCATCTTGCGATCTTGAAATGTGCATATTACTTTTCGTTGACTGAGGCTGCGAGCAATCAAAAAGTACTCTCTTTTTACACTCTCTTTCTTTCTGTCAGTGCCATTGCCACTCTCTCAACTGCAGCTCCCACACGTCAGCTGTCTTACTCTATCCCAAGGTATATCAAAAAAGTGTAGGGCAGCTCTCTGTCTCTCTCTCTCGGACAATTGTTGCCTATTTTGTTTTTTATGATGCGATTGTGTGTGTGGCATCCCCACCACCTTACTGTAGTAGATTCGCCCTTTCCTACCCTGCCTTTGCCTCTCTTCGAATTCCTTATCTTGTCTTCTATCTAATACGTACATATATGTTGATGTCCCCCCCCTCTGACTCCACCACTCCAGTTAGCCACCCCCTAGCTATCCAGCTCTAGCGCTCCTACTTTTCCAATCTCTCTTCCCCTCTGCCCGCGATCACCCGCTCCCACTCCCCTCTACCTTTCGCTCTTGTGCATGCTTGAGTGAGTGTTGCCAGACAGCATTGTGGTGGCGGATGGGAGGCCATGCAGATTGTTGCTTTTGGCTGGAAAATTTTCAATGCATAATCAACAACAAAAACAGCAATATTTTTTCTCTTTTTTTTGCAACGTGACGAATTACGTGCAAAATTTCCGCAACAACAAGAACAGCAACAACATCGTCATTATCCACAAAATGTTGCCCTTTGTGGCAGCAGCTGCTGTTTACTGTTTGTTGTTGCTGCCGATTTGATTGTGGGTAAAGGAGTTTTATTCCGTTTCTGTTTTTTTTCTGTATGCAAGTCGCAGGCTTGACGCAAAAGACTTTTTTCTAATGCGCAACAAAATATTCTCTTTGACGTGTTTTGTTTGTGTTCTGTCCGTCGCTCCTCCCCGCCCCTTCTCTTTTCCTTTTTTCACGGGTGTGTCACGTACAGAGCATGGCCAAAAAAATTTGATTGATCCCCTCCTCCTCTAACCCTGCTAGCAGTTGTATTTTTCGTTGTCTGCTTAAGCTTATTCTTCTTCCCCTTACGCTGCTTCTCCCTTCTCTCTTCTGAATCTTCTCATTCTTTTGTTATCTGCTCATGCTCCAGGTTCTTCGGGTTCTTCTTGTTACCGCTTTGCGCATTATGCTTCGCATACAGACGATCATAATTATAGTAGGTACCTGGTTCTCGTCGTAGGACACATTGCAAACCACAGCGTGGATCTTTATGTGGCTATAATCTATTGGATCTGAAATACTACAAAAGCTATAGTAACCAAATTTGGAATGTAGACTCGTTTAAAGCCCACGTAGATCAAGTTTTATTTAATGGCTTCCGTCTTTGTTATGTGAGGAAATGCACTCTTTTAAATATGTTAAACAAAAATTCGGAATAAATCGCAATATAGCTAAAAGTTTTGAAAAGTTATCCTTTAATTGTAGTTTCTTTCCTGCACAATATACCGAAATTAATTCCAAGTATTGGTCTCTCCATACTCGGAATTAAAAACGTTAGCATTTTTGTATATTTTAATCAAATTGCAATAAATATTTTTGTTTTGGTTTCTTGCCAGCAAAATTTGAGAGGCTGGGCTGCCCATGGTGGTGGGCGACCTCTTTCGTCTGGGGGTTTTCTCTTTATTATTCGTGCTTCTCCTTTTGTGGAGAATAGCCAGCCCCATGGACTGGTTGTTGTCGGTTGCCTGTCCGCTTGCAGGTGAAATTGTGTGCAGCGTAACATATTATTAAATTGGCTTGATTATGGCCATTGCCCCGGCCCCGGCCCCAACCTCAGTCTTAGTCCCAGCCAGTTCTCAAAACCACGGTCAGTCGCTGGGCGGGGAACTGCAGCCCCAGCAACAGCCAACAGCCACCAGCCACATCCACATCCACAGCGACAGAAAAAAAAAATAAAACCAATTTTCAACCGCCCGAACCGAGCATTTCCTGTCGTGCCGTGCCGTGTTGCCGGTTCTGTTCCTCTCTGCTGGACGGGCAATTAAAGCCGTGTAAACGTGGCTCACTGAAGCTGTAGCTGCAGCTGTAGCTGTAGCTGTGGATCCAAACCGAATTGACTGTCAGCGTGGCAGACAGCAGACGTTTGATCATAAATCTTCCCAGTACTGCCAAAAATAGAGACATTCCCTTCTTTGTAGGGTTCCAATTGGAATGGTTTCGATTCGTTTCCATTTAATCGAATGGATGGATGGATGGATGGATGCAATCATGCTTCGATGCACGGGGAATGGAAAAACAATGAAAACGATAAAAACCAAAAATAACCCACCGCCACACACACACACATAGACGGAAAATAAAACCAAACGAAGGGAAAAGGGAACAAAAGAAAAGAAGCAGAAGCAGAAGCCGAAGCCGAAGCAGAAGCAAATGCAATGGAAAGAAAAAGCAATAAGAATGAGTAGAATAAAAAAATAACTATTTATAGAACACCGATTCCGCTAATACTCTGGAAGATACTGGGAAATGTATCACAAAAGAATGGGAAACGTTGCTAAATTAATGTCTACATTTAATTTGAGTGGGTTCTGAGGAAACTTTTGATAAGTTACCTATGCCAAAAGGCGCAAGCTGTCCGCAAATTTTCTAATCGTTAAAGAAATCAAATGAAATACAAAACACAGTTCTATGTCCTGTTTGAAAATGTTTTTGCCAGTTAAGAATCAGCATTCTAACAGTTGTGTTATCTAAAAACCAGCCTTTACCTTTGTTAACCTCATTTGTACACAATTTATCTGTTTGTGGCTCTTCACTTAGAAAGGGGATTACCTTATCAGTAGCTACCCTACTTTGTTATGCCATATAAGTAAGGGTATATAAAAGTATTGAACGCACTAATGATTGATCTACGATTAAGTATACAAATGGAGTGCCTTAGACGGGGGGAGAGTGATTGGATCCCCATCGTACTCGTCGTATATGGGTCAATAGTCTGTCGATCACTGCCATGTTGCAGGGCCTTCGGTGCGTTTTATTGATAATGGCTTGTCAGATAATTTGAGTGCCTCCCTCTTACCCTACCAATTAACTGAAGTTCTCCTACTCGAATCATAAATTCTCGTTTAGGTTTTTCGTTTCGTTTTTCTTATAACTCTAGGGGGGAGCTTTGTGGCGTAGAGTAAGTCAACGTGCCTTGGTGTTTTATTATTTATTGTTATAAAATCCGCGTTGACTCGTTTTATTTTTATATATCATTTTTTTTTCAACGCGTTTTAGTACGTTCGAATATTATGTCATAACGATTTTAGTCACGCATCTACCTGTGTCGACAATTTTCATAACTTTTTTTGTGTTCGTTATTGTCTTTAACTGCGGCTGCTTTTCTTTTCTCCACTTCTCTCCTCCGCTTTGGCACCTGCAACATATAGAGTTTCTTTTGCTTGTTGCCGGCTGGTTTTTCTTCTCTCTCATTTAACCAAATTATGTCACTTTGTGTGTTGAATGTTTATTTAAGCAGCGCCAAAAAGATTCAATTTCCGTTTGCTCATTAGACGCTTGTGGGTTTCTTGTTTTATTTTTCGACGGTTGCTGTGGGGTACATAATTAAGCGCTCTTTTTCCATTTTTGGTCAGAAGTAGAGAGCGAGCGAGGCACCGGCAGCACCTCCTACACCCATCAAAATAGAGGAGCAGCCGACAAAATGGTTGCAAATTTGGGTTGCGGTTGGTTTTCTACATACGAATTCGTACCCAGCAGTGCGAAGGGTATATTGATTCCCATTCCTGTTTCTTGTGACAAGTGCGCAGGGTATCACATCTTCTTCCTTTGCCCAAATGTTTTGTTTGTACAACGCAATTAATGGACAGATTTTCCTCTCACTCGCACGCAGCCGCCACACGTTCGTTGAGAGCTTTCAGTGCCTCGCTCTTGCGATCCTCTCTCTGTACCGAGCCTCTCTCACTATGCATTCTCTCTCAGCAAAGGGTATGCTCATTCAGAAGAAGATTATGCAGCTGATAAAAATCTTGCGATGCGACATCTGTGCATAAATACATAATATGTATTACATATGAATATGCGGGTAAATCTACTGATTTACAGTCTTATTGGGCTTTTAGTTGTTCCCTTTCTGAAATGCGCAGCATGCAGAAACCCATTACTGGGTATCGGCTAGTTCAAACACTGGATTATTTTTGTTGTTTTTCGGTTGATTTGTGTTCTTTTCGAGCCTTATTCTTTTTGGGTGCTAATGAGTTTAACAACCTACGGATGGGACGGGGTAAGAAAATCAATTGAAATTGGTTTATGGAAATGTTGTGTTTGCAGGGAATACCAACACATGAATTAGTCAGAGAGAAGTTCTGCAGGTGAAACAACATTCACTTCACAATGGTTCATATTTATTATAGCTACTATGTACATACAATCTCTGAATGTGATATTTGTTGATCTGCAAAGGTTGTCTTTTTTTGGGGGGCTCAATAAATACTTCATTATACGGGAAACAGAAGCAGCAGCGACTCATAATCTAATTAAAGTTCCCCCTAAAATTTGAGCAGCGTAAACAACATTATGGGGGTTTAAAACTAGCTCTTATCTCCGCCAAAATGTGTTATCTTTTGAACTTTTGATACCAGAACAGAAATGCACATTAACACAGGCACTGGCACATTCGTAAGCGTTTTAACCCATGACATCATGCCGCTGAGATGATGATTAATTTTTTGCACTCTTTCTTGCATAAGTTGATGGCAGTTTTTGTCGCACGGCCCCAGACGCCAGAAGCGGCAGAATGAACAATTCCAGAATTAATTACGATCCATGGATGGCGAGAGAGAGAGACAGTACTTCATCAGGGAAATTTAATTTCATGCAACTACGAGAGAGTCGAGACTCTTCCTTCGTTTCCCCTCTCTTGCCACCAAAGGTGGTCATTAATTTCTTAATCACGTATAAATAGAGAAGCACTAGGGGATAGAATACATAGATAGATAGATGGAAAGAAGTCGTGCCCAGCACTTGGCATTTATTTATTAAAATTGCTCTCAGCAAAGCGACGACAACTGTTCGTCATGGAAATGGGAAATTAGAGATGGGAAATTAGCATATTGCTGCCATCATTAACTGACGGACGGCTTGCAGTCGTTGATGAGTACATTTCAGGTTTTAGCTTATTAGCACATTTCTGCCCTGATTCTGAGGCCTCCAGACAAAGGCCAAAAGTAGTGCGAAAAACTCAGGCCCAAAATGGGAACCAGCCATCCATTGTTGGTTTTTGGTTAGTGGAAAACCGGGCTCTGGAAATAGAAAAACACTCCACAAATGAAAAGCGAAACTGTTAGCACGGAAATAGGTTGTTTCTCTTTCTCTCTCTCTCTCCATCTCCATCTTTGGGCGCCTCGTGGCTTTTATTTTTAGCCACGAAAAAGACTGTCAGACGTTGTAGTAAAATCCATAAACATGGAAACATAATGTAGGCTAACATTAAGGAAAAATCCAACAGGGAGAAACATCAAAGTGGTTGCTGAAAATACTCTACTAATGGAATTTTCGAAAGTAATTTGGAACAAAAATCCATCTAGAACTGGACAACTTGCCGACTGAAACTTGTTGACAATCAAGTTTAACAAAGCGGAAAACTATAAAATTTGATCTTGAGATTGATTATAATAATAATTATACCACTGCAAAATATTTATTCTAATTACATGATTTTATTATTATGGCTCTACTATTATTTTTGTTAATTAAGCCAGTCAATGAGTTGCTTTTGCCATTCTAAAATGAAAGTAAAAGTCATTCTATGCAATATTTGATTATTATGTACAATCGAATCATTATTATAACCAGCAGGAGCAAGACAAGTTGAAGGGCACCTGTCGAGCTTTTTGATATATTGAATCTCATTACTACAGTTTCGTGCCAATTTGTGGATATGCTCTGGATCGATAGCCCAGCATTAAGAACTTTTCTTTAAATCTAAGAATATTCCACGCAAGAATTCGCCTTACACGAAAAACTAAAATTCCTTGAAATCAAATTCAAATTTTATTCCTATTTTGGTATGCCCTGAAATAACAAATATCGTGCTCAAAAGCAGTTGAAAGACGGCTACTCTTATTTCTTCTTTATTTGTTGTTAAGTAAACTATTTCTCTGCCGCTTCGGATTTTTGTTTGTTTAATTTAACTTAGTTTTGGTTATTTTTTGTTGTCCCTGGGAGCAGTTTTGTTTGCCAAAAACGCAGCTGGAATAAACGGAACTCCCAACAATAAAAAAAAAACACAAAAATTGTACGAAATGTGCCGGTGCATGAACAAGCAAAAACTGAGTGGCAAAGAGGCAAGATCGGGGCAGCAGCAGACAACCCAAAAAGACACACAAAAAAAACACTGCCATTGTTCAGGTTTTGGGCTAAAAAGAGACTCCAAAAAACTGAAATTTCTGCTGATTATGTAACAAACCGAAAGAGAAAGAGAAGTGGAGGAGCACCAGAAAGAGAGATGGAAAAATGGAAGACAGAGAAAGAGTTTTGTTTAAAGAAAAGTTGTTAAGAAATTGACAAGGCAACAGCGGGGGAATTTGGGAGGATTTGCATAAATGGAATTAGTGACTTGACGCTAACAAGCGACGCCAACAACAACAAAGACCCCGCCCCAAAAGACCCATTAAACTTTTTGACCCTGTCGCGGATGCAACAGTATTACAGTATCTGCTGGATACAAGCACTTTTGGCTGTATCTTTTGCATTCATCTAGATACATATACATATATAAATATATTCTACTGCCTTTTGCTGAATTTATTGTTTTTTTTTTTTGTATGCTGTTTCACATTGTGGTTCTCCGTCTTCTGGCCAAAACGAGTTTCTGCTTTTTCTGCTTATATTTTTTGTTGTTGTACGTTTTGAAGTTGTCTCAATGAGAGTTTCATTCTTGAAATGCAAACAACTGTGTGGCAGCACAAAGACATGTGCACACAGCTACAGATACATGGAGAGGAGAGGCAAACATCTGAAGAATATGAATGGGAAATGCGAATGAATATATGTTCATGGGCAATGCTCATGTTTCGGCATGAGAGCCGCCAGCAGCAGGGCAGGGCAGAGCAGAGCAGAGCAGGGCAGGGCAAAAGCAAGACCTCAGAAAACCGCAAAATTTAAACATAAAATATGGTAAGGAAACACCTGCTCTGCAGAGAGCCCTACTCCCTACCCCCTACTCCCTACCCCCTACCCCTACCCCCTACTCCACTCCCTCTGAAGACACATCTCGCTTCCCCCCCTATCTCTCTCTGTCGCCCTGCCCTGCTCTTAAGCACCTGCAATATATTTGCGCAAAAAAAAAGAAGTATCGTCTGTCGCTTTATCCCATGCTCTTCGTCTCTTCTATCCTCTCGCTGCCAGTGTATGTTGTTGGCATTGTTCTGCTTGCTCTCTTGTTTATTGTTTAATCTGCCATTGCACTTTTGCCTTTGGTACTTTTTTGACAGGTGAAGAGCCGAGGCATCGTCACACACTGCACACTTTGAATATTTCACTGCATCTCGCTTCAGCTCAAATTTCAAATTCTACAAATAAAGAAAATAACACGAAGGAATGATATGGAAGTGGGAGTGTGAGTGAGAAAGAACCCCTGTGTATGCTGTCTCTTTACTGCTTCAAATCTATTTTTCCGCTATTGTTGTCGCATGTAAATAAAGCCAAGCGGAGACATTCTCTCACTCTCTATCTCTCTCTATCTATTCCTGCTGTTGACAGAAAAAACTCGAAAGATTTATACAAGTTATAAATATAGTGTGGAACCGACTCTGTTCCCCACAACCAAACAAAAAAGTGCGTTGTGTCTGGTGTCGCCACACTGTAAAACTGGAGCAAAAGAAGAAGCAGAAGTTGCCGCAGAGAACTGGGAATCGGAAAAGTTCAACCATGGAATATTTTTAAAATGTTGAAAATAGTTGGCAAAGAACTGATAAGGAGAGGAAGCTAAGAAAACGATAGAAAACAAAAACAAAAATTCCCTATATACGCAATATTTATTTCAATCCATAACTAATCGATATCGATAATAAGTTTCAATAAAATGTGCTGTATTGAAATGGATTTTTTTAT
This sequence comes from Drosophila ambigua, assembly GCA_018150905.1. Taxonomy (NCBI): domain Eukaryota; kingdom Metazoa; phylum Arthropoda; class Insecta; order Diptera; family Drosophilidae; genus Drosophila; species Drosophila ambigua. Next base: position 2,440,977 of record JAECWS010000086.1, read on the forward strand.
GCAATTCAAGAACTATTTTAATTACTAATCTTATAGTAATAATTTCAATTGAAGTAAATAAGTGAATGATGGTATTTCCATCCCATGTTTTGTAATGTTCTTTTCCGTTGAAAGACTATTGATTTTCCTGGGTTTCAAGGAGTATAATGTACCTCCAATAAACATCGCTGGGCAGTTTTTTTTTTGGTCTGCAAGAGGTCTGGGGTGTTTGGTCTGGGGAACTGAAGGGTTAACTTCTAGGTTTCGGAAGACATTAGCTCGGAATCGGCAAGGATGAGGTACTTTGACGGCACTGACAACTGCTCCAATTCCTCCTCCTGCTGTTGTAGATCCTTCTTCTGTTTCATTTTCTTCTCCACTCGTTTGGTGCTCTTTGCTTTAGGCTGCGGTTGCTCCACATCGGGCTTCTCCCAGGGATCCGTGGCCCAAGCCGCATTGATCCAGAAAAACGCAGCTAATCCTGTGATTAGATAGACCACAATGGTCGCCTCATACTGTTGGTAATCTGCTTGGGACACGCGGCTGTAGTAGCTAAGCGTCGCCTGCACCGACAGAGAGATGATGAGCTTGATGCGGTTCCACAAGAGCAGAGACAGCACCTCCATGATGGCCATGCTGAGCGTCAGCTCGATCATGAAGCTCATCGGCCAGACCATTCGACGCTTGTAGCCCTGCGGCAGCAGCACCATATCCTGCAGGATGTGCAGGAATCCACAGTACATCATGATGCTGGCGCAGAAGGTCTCCGGCATCAGCACCGGCATCGAGGCATCTATGTTCACGAAGAGTCTGGCCTGAAGCCCAATGTTTAGGATGGTGGTGACCAGCAACACTAAATTCGAGACCATGATTGAGTTATCTAGAAACAAAAGCTACTTTGTAGTATGCAAAATTTAAAAGAAAATTCCTAAACTTACGCAAAATTTGTTTTATTAAACTTTTGGAATCCGAAAAATTGTTTTACAATGTATGTGCTGTAGGCAAGGTAAAATAACTGAATAGTTATCCTATGATACAGTAGCAAAAGTGAACTCTGCTGCTATCAAATTTTTGGTTGTTGTTGCTGTCAGATCAACAACTGAGAGAGAAATGGAATGAACAAATAAAGTGAATAAATAAAGTAAAATATTGCGTGAGAGAAATGCGATCAATGATAATACCAACGAAATGCAAGCAGGAGGTGGCAGCCAAGGTGGGAGTCCCATCTCTGTGTCTCCAAAGTTCCCTTTCCATCAAGGTGTTTCATTTACTCAGTTTCGTATGAACGGGAATAGTATGTATGATGCTGATGTATGGCGCTGAAATGTATATTGTTAAATTTATTGGATAATTTATGATATTCATAAAATAATCCTTTCACTTTTGGTACTTTCTAAAATTGAACTTTTTCCAGTTCTCTTCAAACTGTCAAACGAATCTGTATCATTTCTGTTATAAAAATTCAATTTCCAGTAATTTTCTTTGAATTATTTGTATGCCAAGTGACTTTTTTCCTGTTGCTTTTTAGCTTTTAACGCATTTCCCCCCTTGTGGCCGGCGGTTTAACTCAATTAGATGTACAATGAAATGCTAAAAGCATCTAGAGGGGGAGACCTGTAGGGGAGCAGAGGTTGTCCGTACAGGTGGAAGGGAGGCAAAGGGATAGGCTAATGAAATGAATGTAATGCATCTGCACCCTGATAATCAAATTAATTTGCATAAGCTGCGACCTCGTGACATTAAACCTTTCACATCGGGTAGCAACAGAGGAGAACAAAAAACCTATGGTCAGAGAGTCGGGTTGGGAGAGGGAGTAACCTATGTAATGCATATGTATGTATGTATGTACACCTGCCCTGATTTCAAAGACCCTGCCCCCATACCGTTGCCCGGAGTCCTGGGTGCACTTTTTAGCATGCAATCAAGGGAAATGTTGGCTGAAAGAGTGGTTTGCCCTTTGCGTTTTGCTGGAAAATTTATTGTAATGCGATTGTGGGGCTAGTTGTGGGTTTACCATGGCGGCCGCAGTGAAGGAAAATCGATGGTACGCGAGAGCCATTGTCATGCAATGGAATGGCAATGGGGGGTAGACAGCAAGAAGGGGGACGAACGAACGGACAGGGACCTAATATAATGGAAATACTGCTTTACGCTTTTCCACTGTAATGACAGTGTCCGTACAGCCTTCAATCGCACACACACACACACACACACACATAGATATACATTCATACATATAGAAATTGATTTCCCTAAACAGCAGACAGCAACGAAAAAGCAGAACAAAAACCGAACAGACCGAAGAGACAGGGGGCACCACAGATAGACCAGAACCAGACAGAACATATGTACATATGTGTGTATGTATGTATGCAAACAGGAGGCAGAAAAGACAAGGATTTACTTGTGGGCCGAAGCTTTGCTACCCTCTAACTGATGGAGAGATAACAGTGCAAAGAACCGCCTTTTTATTTAATTTCTATTTTGAGATTCCCTTGCAGCATTGCAAACTGCTGCTGCCAATAATAATACCCTCTGTACAGGGTATGCAGCAAACAGCAGAAGCAGAGCCCAGCATAGATATCGTATCTCATGGATACCACTTTTAGTATCCGTATCACTACGCTGTGTGTCTCTGTTTGTGTGCTGTTTGGTAACTCCATTTATTTGTGTATCTTTTTTATGACATTTTTTGAATTTTTGCTGGTTTTTTAGTTGGGGCTTTTGTTGGCTGTTTGCATGACGACGGACAATGCCAACCGTGTACTCTACTCGCTCGTAATGTGTTTCGGTGCTTGGGTTAGTTTTCGAAATTGAAATGTATGCAAATAAGTACTCGCTGAAAATCAATAAATTCTTTGATGGTAGAGGAAGACCGACCCACCGACCGACCGACCCTCCAGAGAGAAGGGGCACCAGCTGATTGCATGTGGAAATAGTCACGCAAATCGTGGCGCAGAGAGTGATATAGAGAGAGAGAGCACTCTTAAAATGTTATTTAAGCTCCGATCTTTTCCGTAATCAAGATTTATGTGATTTGCTAATGAATTCTCATAGAAGGGAATAAACAGTATGCAAATGCCGGGGGGAAACCGGAATGGATGGATGGGATGCTATTCTTTAATTGAAAATTGTGTAATATGAGGGTAGCACTTTAAAGGAATTGTAGATTCTGTGATATATCCCCTACACGCATATTGTGTAAATATTTACTCCAATTCCGATTGAGATGCCATCAATGAACGGAATGGAATCATCGTCTTCTGTGCGGCTGTGCTGCTCCTCGATTTGGTTTGTTAATTAAATTTAATTTAGACAGCAGTCAAATGACAAACGACCCCCGCTTCCATCATCATCAGTATTATTATTAATCGGGACAGACACGGACTTAATCAATTTAACCCAGTTTTTTGTTGCCTGCCTGCTGTACTTCTGCTGCTGCGGCCGAGTGGGTGGTCCTTTTGTTATTTTTGCTGGCGGTGGTGTTCAATGCGTGGCATAATTAAGTTCGATATTGCCCCAAGATCTATATCTGGTTGGGCCAACAGTGAGCCGCGCTGAGTGCTAACCAACAGTCTGTCGGCACACACCTGTTGATGGCCAACAGAGAGGGGGAACTACTCGAATACCATTCAATAAGCTGATTTTTGATTTGGGAAAATAAATACTAAATTTATTTGAAACCCAAACATCTGTCTGTTACGGGGGACACCCACTGCTTCAAGAGATTGGAGAGAGTAAAAGATAGCATAAGAGAGATGATATATCCTCTACAAAAACCCAGCGCTCTCTCTCTGTCTATCTCTATATATATTTATCCTTAAGGACAGAAACTGTACACCAACTCGTGCATGTCCATTCATGTCTATAGACGTGTCTAAAGCCAAGTTGCAGCGCTAATTTGATGCCTACGAATGAGACATGCAAAACAGACAGACAAACAGAGAGAGAGAGAGCAAGAGAGAGCGGGAGGGAGAGAACGAGAACCAGAAACATTTGCCTTTTGCACCTTGCACGCGTCCAGAGTCTGCCCATCCCCCCCATTGCCACCCCCATTTGTGTGCTGCAATTTCTGTCTGCGCTGCAGAAATTCAAGTGCCGTGGCAGCGCGTATTCCACCTCCTCCCCAACGGTGTCACCCCCCCTTCACCATCTGTCTGTTGGTGGCACCCTTTCAACGTCAGTCAGACCCCCTTTATGGGGGCAACACACACATAAAATAAAAGGGGAGCAAGTTTAAATGCAATGAGCAAAAATCAATGCAACCCCAAAGCAGACCACCCTCTCTTGCACTCCCCTTTCTCCCTCTTGCTCCCTCTTGCCTATGTGTGAGTTTGTGTGTGTGTGGGCGTAAACCGGCGCCATGCTGCTTTATTAGATTGCTGTAAATAAGTTTATGATGCGCCAAAAAAAAAGAGAAAAAAACATAGAGAAGTTCTGTAATAAAAACTAGCATCAAAGAAGCCCCGAAGATTTTGATACACTTCACGTGTGTTTCCTTTTACAAAAAATGGCTATTCAGGCGATCATTTCTATGGCACTTTTATAGCATGAACCCATCTTAGTGGTTCCACTAGCGCCCAATCTTAATTAATTCGTACAAATTTATGTTCAAATCTCCCACAGAGAGAACGCTATGTGCCGGCGAATAGCTCTAGAACTGTGCACAGCTAGTTGCCATAACAGAGCTCTGCATTAAGGTGCGAAATGCATATAAATGCATCAAAATACCCTCTTGCAAAGTGTATAAAATATTTGACATGCTTGGAGCCACCACAGAGAGCAACCCGAGCACAGCTCTTGGCGAAGCAGCAAGACGTTGCTGTGTCATGGACGCTAATGAGAAAATTTCTAATAGAAGTGGGCAATTTTTCAACTAATTTGCATTATAATTATGCGATTATAATGCCAGTTTACCAGCTGATCGAACTGAACACGGATGGGAGGGGGAGAAAGAGTGGATAACTTGAGGCCGCATTCCTAAGACTTCCATGGCCTGGAACGATGTGGCAAGAGGCACATTTCCATTGCACTTGGCGACAGCGGAGACAGAGAGGCGACACCTTTTCATATTGAATTTCTAAAAAGTAAAAGAAAGATGAAGAAATGGGCAAATAGAGAAGTGAGTAGGGAATAGAAATATATAGAGCCACTGAGTGACAGAAAGAGAGAGATAGAGAGAGATAGAGCAGAGGCGAGGAGATTGCATGTGGAAAATGAGCAATTTCTCTGGCATTTTACTTGAAAATTGTTTCTCGTTAGTTTTTGTTTTTGTTCTTATTCTTTTCTTTGTTTCTGTTTCTGCAAGAAAAGTTTTGCTACCTTTTATTGTTTTACTTTTCTCTTGCATAACACAATGGCCTGGTCAGAGAGGGAGAGAGAAGGCCACTTTCTGGCCAAATAGAACTCGGATAAGTTTTGTCTCTCGCTCTCTGCATCGTTATGTAAATTCATCCATTCAACAACCTGAAACTTTAACCATGTGAATGGAGGCAACAGCATCTCTATAGAAGTTGCTGATTCAACTTCACATTTCCATTTCCATATACATAATTTAATTTAATTTATTCATTTTTCATTTGGACTTTGTACTCTATTTCCGAATTTCTATTTTGCAGCACCGACGGCACAGAATCTCCCATACTGGCTGAAGACGGTGGCGATGGACATGACAAACCGCGTTTGCGCTACGGAGAATTAGTTATACTCGGGTAAGTGCCTACCAATACAATCAATCTGGGAATAATCTAAAGGGGTTCTTTTGGTAAGAATTCCAATTTGGAACTCATGAAGTCTCCATTATAGAATCAAGGAGTAGGCATCTATGAAATCTAAGACCATTACTAACGATCGTTCGATCAATCCACAAAAAACAGGCAGACACACCTCTCTGAAATGTGGGGTGGGAAAAAGCAGCACGTTTTCACCAAATACCGTACCTGTACCCGTAAACAAGTTAACTTTTTCTAGAGCCTGTAGAGGCTCTGAAGTCTGGCACCTAGTAAATTTGATTCACGCCGCAGCACGCCACCGTACCGTCTCACGGGCCTGGGAGAGTAGATTGATGGCTTTGGCCGGCTGCTGGGACGGATGATTGTAAATCTTGGTGTCCATTTGACCGAGCAAAGCGCTTGACATTGCGCTGATTACCCAACACGGCCCGACGCTTTTGGTGTGACTCACAGAGAGACCCAGAAGCAGAGCCAGAAGCAGAGCCAGAAACAGAGTCAGAGGCAAGCCTCGAATGAGAGCCAAAGCCATGTCCGAAGCAGACCCGACCCGACCCAGAGCCAGACTTATTCTCGTTTCCCGGGCCAACTCAAATGCGTTTTGAGTCATTAGCTTTAAACATTCGAAACTCTGTGGCTGCAGTCTTAACACTTTTTAATTGCCTGTAGGACAAAGGGAGAGGTCTCTCAGCATTCTGGAAATTGTAATGGGTACTCAAAGACGATGTATACATAGTTCTCCATTAATTCCTCATTTATCATCCCGAATGCTGGTACCCCAGTGACATGCGCTGGTCACTCTTGGAGGCAGCTTCCCCTGAAGCCAAATTGAGGAAGTCGTCGTCTGGTCAGTGATATATGCTGAACAAGTAGACGATGACTGCTTGGATATGGACATGGAACATTTTAATTGTTGTCAACATATACCATTAAATAATACAAAAAAAAACTATGTGAAATAATATTTCAGTCGCAAAACTTGGGTGTGTCATGTAGGAAATCTCCGAAATCCAAAAGATTTCATCATCCTCCGCTTCTTAGAACTTTACATCACGAATGCCAACGAAAATTATTTCATAGAAATGAAAATAATCATGTTTTTTTATGGGGGGAACATGAGGGATGAATGGATGACCTCTTCAACGCATTCCTTTGATGATTGTCAATAAAAATTGGGGAGAAAATACTCGTACTATTCACATATTTTGTGTCGTCTGATCATAAAATTGTTTCGATATTAAACAGGGATAATAATGAAGGCAACAATAATGAGAAAGAGTCTAGAAGAAGAGTGGGTTTTATGGAGGGAAGTTGTGTCTTCTTATAGGAATTTATGGCCTCTGAGATATTATTGAAACATTTCGACTATAAAATCCCATTAAAACTCATGTAGATTGTGTTTATTGCCAAGAAACTCTTTTTCTAATGTTTCTTCTTGACGAAGAGCTTATCGCTTTGTTCCTTAAGCGGAAAATAGTTAAGGAATCGTGGGTGTTTTCTAGAAAACCCTTTTTTATGATATAACCTTGTGATTCTAGCAATGGATTTTACACAGAATAGATTTGGTATTTCTGATGCAGAGTTCTTTAAAAAACTGAAAATAGTCAGAATGTTTCGAATATTTGGACATTGTTCCTCGTGCTTTAAGCTCTGTTCCGTTTTTGCTGTGAGGCCGAAAGACTCAGCAATAACAACATTGCGTGCTCTTGAGAGTAAATCAGCGATCAAGAGATAAGAAAAATGCCAAAAGAGAGGCTGTCTCATTTCAGATAGGTACATGTGTATGTAAAAATGTATGCACATACATGCTCCTCTCTCAAACGTAACACGTGGTGTGTCTGCCACCTAGTTGGCTTTCTTCTTCATTCATTTCGTGACATTTTCGCTTTGATTTGTTTGCAAATGATCATAAAATAGAACAGCCCCCGCACACCCACAACACCTGCAATAGCCTAGTCGATCGTAATGTTTCCCCGCGCTCCCACCCCCGTACGACGAGTCATCGACATGCGCGAGTATACATACAGACAGACAGATATACGCCATAAAGAGTTGATGAGCACTTTCTTGTGTCCATGACTCAATAATAATTATTTCCATTTGCTTAATACCGATAGCCGCAAGCGGTAATTACACATTTATGGTCTAGCTAATGTAGCAAAAAAAGGGAGGCAGAGAACCGAACCGAACAGAACAGAACAGAGAACTTAACCCGCAATTCTTTTGAGTTATTATTGTGGGGGGTAATCATTGTCTATGGGAAGCAACAAAAAGGGGGCTGTGGAACCCCCCCACTAATTGTGTAAACAGCAACAGAACTTGACCCACAAAATAAATTAATGTTTATACATACGTACGTTGGGCAATAGTGCTCCATGCCCCCCCATTGGGTTATCTATACCACACACTATATGTCTCTCTCGCTCTCTCCCTCTTTCTGCGTGTTGCAGCTACAATGGCTACTTGCCACAGGGCGATCGCGGACGACGACGCTCCAAATTTGTGCTCCACAAACGGACAGAGGCCAGCGGCGTGAAGCGCTCCAAGCACTATATCGTCCAATCGCCACAAACATCGAAGGCCATTCTGGATGCCAATCAGCATTCAATCTCGTACACGCTCTCACGCAACCAGGCGGTTATCGTTGAGTACAAGGAGGACATGGAAACGGATATGTTTCAGGTGAGTTTACCCGGGAAGCAGATATGGAAAGGGGGTGAAAACTACCATGGGGCAAAAGTTGGTTAGCCCTAGGGACCAGGACTTCAGTTTGATGCTAAGCTTTCTGGGCACCTGACTTTGATGAATGTTCTTTGGGTTAATTAGAGCTTCTACAAGGGCTGCCTCTCAACTCGGGCCAAACATTAAAAAGGGGAACTGTAGAGTGTCTCGATTATGGGATACCACCTTTTTCTCATGCTAAGTCCATGAATACTCCAAACTGCTTTTATTACTCCGAGACTTATACTTCGACGATCGTTGCCAGACAGACGCACAAGCGTAAAGGTGCACAAAACAAAATTCATGTCGTTTGCATGACGAGGCTTAAAGAATAATTTCGCCAAAACTTCCTTTCTCTATATTTGTTTGGTGTTGATTGTGATACACTTTATGGAGTCATAAACACTTCATTTTGTCTATAGTCCACATCGACACGAATACAAATATACCCTTCAGCAATTCCCTGTTAGCCTTTATAAACGCTTTGGATTGCCAAAAGGTCAAAAGCTTCATGCGGACAGACAAAACGGCATTCAATATTTATACGAGTATTGATTGCGCAGCCAAAGTAACGTTTTCCTTATTGGCCTGAAGTGTAATGCCAATATCGCATGTTTTGCCATTTGTTTGTACAATGATAAATTGCCAGATAGAAAACGGAAAAAAAAACACACACATCCCATAATCCCCTCCGCTGCCACCCAAAAAACTCAGACTCGAAACTTGACTAATTCGTTCACTCGTTTTTCTGCTGCAGGTGGGACGCTCCTCAGAGTCCCCAATTGATTTTGTTGTGATGGATACGCTGCCGGGCGATAAGAAGGATGCCAAGGTGATGCAGAGCACAATCTCTCGGTTTGCGTGCCGCATCCTGGTCAATCGGTGTGAGCCTGCCAAGTCGAGAATATTTGCCGCCGGCTTTGATTCAAGCAGAAATATATTCCTTGGGGTAAGTGTTTGTCGATGGAGACGATGGAATAAAAATAACTAATGGATATCTCCCTTTTTTTGTTACCAGGAAAAGGCAACCAAGTGGCAGGACAATGTGGAAATCGATGGCCTAACCACAAACGGTGTTCTGATCATGCATCCCAAAGGATCCTTCTGTGGCGGCAATGCCAAATGCGGCCTCTGGCGTGAATGTTCCGTGGGTGGGGATGTCTTTAGCCTGCGCGAATCGCGTTCGGCCCAGCAAAAGGGTCAACCGGTAAGTATTATTATTACAATTACAGTTTCAGCATCAGTGATTAATCTGTGACATTTGTCTGTCCCTGTAGGTCTATGATGAATGCAACATCCTGCAGGATGGCACACTTATTGATCTCTGCGGTGCCACACTTCTCTGGCGTTCCGCCGAGGGCTTGCAACACTCGCCGGTGAGTAGAACCACTGAGATTTCAAACTGGAAGTTTTATTTAATAATTATGAATTATTCTGCAGACCAAACACGATTTGGAGAAACTTATCGATGCCATCAATGCGGGTCGTCCACAGTGCCCGGTGGGCCTCAACACGCTGGTCATACCACGCAAAGTAAACATTAGTGATCAGGTGAATCAGCCTTATGTGTACTTAAATTGCGGCCATGTACAGGGTAAGTGAAATCCGCCGTCTCACCATGCTATCCACACAACTAATTGTCTCTCTCTGTCTCTGTGCAGGTCATCACGACTGGGGTCAGGATGAGAACACTGGCGCTCGTCGCTGTCCCATGTGCCTGGAGCTGGGTCCCGTTGTTACCCTCTGCATGGGCCTGGAGCCAGCCTTCTATGTGGATGTGGGTGCCCCAACGTATGCATTCAATCCATGCGGACACATGGCGACTGAGAAAACTGTCAAGTGAGAACGAGCGACATTCGTATTCAGATTGATCATGGATTCTACTAATCCTTTTGGTTATCTTTGCAGATACTGGGCTAATGTTGAGATACCGCACGGCACCAATGGCTTTCAGGCTGTTTGTCCGTTCTGTGCGACGCCCTTGGATGGCGCGACTGGCTACATTAAATTAATATTCCAGGATAATCTAGATTAAATATACATATATATATAAATGATAAATGAAAATGATAAATGATAAACAATTGTATTTACGTCTATATAGATATTTGTAGTAATTGAACGATGTCCAAGTTTGAAGCAGGCATTAAAACTAGGCTTTATTTATTACCATTAATTAATATTTAAAATGCAAATCAGAATACGGAAACTGAAACTGATTTCTGCTAACTGAAAAAAAAATGAATTGAATAAGCAGCAAAGCGAAGCAAAAGATTGTGTGTTTGCTTTTGTATTTGCTGTGACTGCAACTCTGATTACCGATTATGTGTGTTTTTTAATTAGTTTCGATTGCCGCTGCTCTTTAATTGCTGGATTATGTTTGCCAAATCATCATAGCAAACCAAACCCCCTTCCCTTTCCTTTCATTCACTTCAAATTGCATGTTAAACTTTGATGTTTGTATAAATAATTTCGAATTAATTGAGCCAGCGATTGGCAACTAGCAACTATCAGGAGAAAGCACTTGCATAAGTTTTCATAATGGAGCATAGGAAAAGCATATGAATGTAAATCGCCGATATATAAACATCATTAATTGTGTATAATTGTGTAAAAAAAACAAACAAAAAATATAAAACAAACAAGTTTGCAAATGTAATCGTTAAATCCAATTATTCTCAAATCAAACCATAAGCAGCAACACAACACACACACACACATTTATGTATTTCTCACCAAATCTAGAGCTTACATTTAGAAAGGAGTGGGTGCATCCCACTGCAGTCGATGTGGATGCCCCAAAAACAATTATAAGCCAGCATTTGACTCGATCAAAGTGCTAGGTGCGGTAAAGCATATTCTAAATAGCATATAACAACATGTACAGTTTCAAAACTCTGTCAAAAAGTAAACAACAAACAAAACAAAAACAAAATGTAACGCATTTAGTATGAACCATAATCACTTCACACATGCATATGTACATTCCCAGATCTATATACATACATTTATCTGCAACGATGTACTAGCATGTGTGGCTTGAAATATTCTTTCATTTTCTGCCCAAATCGCATTATGCATTACTATGTTAATTAATCTTACATCTTATTATTATGTATAACGATTATTTGTATTTGTATTATTATCATTATTATTTTGTATGCATTAAACACTCTTCTGTGTTCATTGAGTGTTCCGCCGCAGCATTGCGCTAACAAAAAACGAGAAACAAACAAAACAAAACCAACAACAAAATAGTTCATAATAAATACAAAATGTAAAATAACTTTCTAGCAATACACACATACACGATAAAAAAAACAAAACAAAACACGAGTTATATTAATTTATGGGAAGGCAACGTCATCCATTGTGGGTAGTGTAAATGATTTCCTAAAATATCTTTAAATGATTCAGTCTGAGTCTCTGTGCATTGTTCGCTTGCTGCAATGGGATGAACCTTGGTTGCTGTTAATGCTGTCATCCGTCCGTTCTTTTAGTTTAATTTTTTGCAAGAGAAGTGCTGGCTTTGTTAGGAACTGACACTCGTCCAGCATTCCGTCATTCAGGCTTGCCCGACACGTTTAATATTGGTTAGGACAACACACTCAGGCTCGAGCTAGGGCGTTAGCTTCGATGGGGCGTTTTCTGCTTGCTGAGCCTCGAACACTGAAGACCAAACCCAATCGAATATAAATAAAATTTGACTGAAGTCAAATAAAATTGTGAAAAGAAGCAAAAATTTTAAAATAAACCAAAGTTGGTCATCAGTAGGATTTGAACTCATGTCCGAAACTGCGCTGCCCGATAAAACAACTGTTAAATTGGCTGACAGGCAATTAATTTGCAAGATTCTCCGAATATTCTAATATTTATTATTTATGTCGGGACGGCGCGAACGCCATTCCCGGCTACCAAAAATTACACGCACGAGTTATTCACATTAGGAATAATCGCAGAGGTCAACTCAGCCGAAGTGCAATGGCCAAGCCTCACTCCGGAGGAACCGCCTTCGTGATCACGGTTAACCTCTACGCCAGGTAAGTATGCTTTCCTCCGCTCGAGATTGGAATTTCCATGCCGCCGCGGATAGAACCAGTTGGGAATTCCTTGTCGCTGAATGTTGTATGGAATCTGAAACTAAAAACTACCCCAGAAGTATGCCACGCAATGGTGATGTCAGCTCTTTCGGGCCTGGGTTCAAAACCCACTCATGACTAACAGATTATTCTTAGACTTTTTCCAATTTTTCCATATTTTTAAACTCTTTTTTCTTTTTTTTTTTCGTACGTTAACTTATTACAGTTGAACGATGCAAAAGAGTAAGTTTCTTTTCATTAGGTATATTTTGAGTCTGCCTGTTCTAGGTTAGAACCAGAAAATAAACAAAATGCTGCTAATATCAGTATGTTTTATCCTTAAACAGGTCCCGACCATTTCAATTCATATAAATACATGCATATGTATGTATGTATATAGCTGAGAAAAAAAAATTTGTTGTATTTCCGTTATTTTTATACCCGTACTCAAAAAAGAGATAAGGGGTATATTAGATTTGTGGTAAAAGTGGATTTGTGTAACGCAGAGAAGGAAACGTCTCCGACCCCATAAAGTATATATATTCTTGATCAGCATCAATAGTCGAGTCGATAGAGCTATGTCTGTCTGTCCGTATGTCCGTCTGTCCGTCCGTCCGTCTTGTTTGACGCCTGGATCTCAGAGACTATAAGAGTTTAAAGGTACGATAAAACTAAAAAATCAGTATCGTATAGAATGCACATATGTATCTACCAGATTGCCGAATCTGAATCAGATCGTATCATAATTATAGCCAGAATGAAGAAATTAATTTTCAGTACTTTCCCTGCCTCGTTTTAGAATCGATTTTGAAATGTTTTTATACAGATACTTTAATATTTTGTCGACAGATAAATGGGGCAGAAGAAGAGACGGTGGAAGATAATAATAATAATAATAAAAGTGTGTTGTCTCTAAACAGTAGGTACGAGCAAAAATGTTGAAATTTCCATCAACATTGCTTTCTGTAGTCTTTGATCCCAGTCTCAACAGATCTTTCGGCCTTAGAACTCAAACTAACAAAGTGCTCCTTCGTACTCCTTTTTCCTAATGCGTGATTTTTCTCTACTTTCTACGATAATAATTCCCAACTGGTTCTGGCCGTGGCTTTAAGGACACCCCTGAATATAGCAGCGAAAAGCATACTTACCTGGCGTAGAGGTTAACCGTGATCACCAAGGCGTGTTCCTCCGGAGTGAGACTTGGCCATTGCACTTCGGCTTAGTTGACCTCTGCGATTATTCCTAATGTGAATAACTCGTGCGTGTAATTTTTGGTAGCCGGGAATGGCGTTCGCGCCGTCCCGACATAAATAATAAATATCAAAGCCTTAGAGCTAGAAATTATATTCGCAACCTATATGTGCTACAGATTGGACATAACAGTTAATGTGGTAACAAAATATTAATGACATCACGAAAATCACTCTGAAACATAAAGTGTTAACGAGATTCGCTTGGTTTATGCAGAGCTGCAGGAGGGCAAAAATTAAAGAGATATGGAACGATAAATACTCCTCGGAACTATTCTGTAAAAGCTGCATTACGGATTCGGCAGAAGAACAAACTGGAACATTTACTTATAAAAGTTAAATTTACCAATACTGAAAGTACAAAATTATTACTTTTTTTCATTTAACTGGCGTAGTGTGCCTCTACTGAACAACACATAAGTATGTGTAAGAAAAGACTGATTTAATATAGAATACAAAATCACACAGAACCTAGTTTTGCTCGACAAAAATGACCGATGCTGGGAGCTGAGAACAACGGGGAGGGGCGATGGTAGTGTTAAAAAATCTGCTTAAAACTCTCGGCGCATAGTTTAGGCAGCAAATGGTTTTTACATTTCGAGTAAATTGTATCGGGAATTTTGCGCCATGTTATTGCGAATGGGCAATAAATTATTGTGTAAGAGTTTTAGGTTTATTTTGGAAATAGGATTTCTCAACTCTTAGGGAGTTGACTTATATAAAAATGTTCATACATATATTTCAAGTTATAGATTACATTCCTTAAGTGGCCTTTGATATTTTGTAACAGATCAGCGAGCCTGCAGCACCATTCGTTTAGTAGTTTTCAAGCCACACTCCCCACACTTTGCAGGAAGTAAGGCGCCTAATTCTGAAATAAAGTCGGCCAGTGCAGTGGGGGCTATCCCAGAGAGCTCTCGCTCGACAGTCGCTTATTTCGAGTGCGTATGAGAGTCCTCCGACATGATACAAAGACACCTGGAGAACGGACTTAAGACCAAAATTTGCGCCCACCTTTAGATGTCATCGTCAAAAAGTGGACTTCCTGGACTTTCGTCCTGTATTCCTATTCTAGCCTCCCAGCAAAATTTTACCTAATAATAATAGTGTGTTGTCTCTAAACAGTAGGTACGAGCAAAAATGTTGATATTTCCATCAACATTGCTTTGTGTAGTCTTTGATCACAGTCTCAACAGATCTTTTGGTCTTATGGTCCGTACTCACAGTAACAAAGTGATCCTTCGTGCTCCTTTTTCCCAATGCCGAGTTTTCTCTACTTTATACGATATAATTCCCAACTGGTTCTAGCCGTGGCTTTAAGGACACCCCTGAATATAGCAGCGAAAAGCATACTTACCTGGCGTAGAGGTTAACCGTGATCACCAAGGCGTGTTCCTCCGGAGTGAGGCTTGGCCATTGCACTTCGGCTGAGTTGACCTCTGCGATTATTCCTAATGTGAATAACTCGTGCGTGTAATTTTTGGTAGCCGGGAATGGCGTTCGCGCCGTCCCGACATAAATAATAAATATCAGAATATTAAAACTAAAAAATGATAATTAGTGGTGGAAGGTAGCAGATAATTTCACTTTGTGCTTGTTTTCCGCTTGAACCGAAATTTGTTTTTCGTTATGTATTGAGGGCTGACCTGACAAATGTAAAAATTTAGGAAACATGTAATATAAATTTCAAAAAACCTCAAACACGTTTTATTGCTCATTTCCAAATCTAACTGATATGAAGCGAAAAAATTGTAAATGCTCGCCGACAAAAGCTGACCGATATGAAACGAAATATTCTAATTGATCACTGTAAAATGGAAGAATGTAAAATCTAAAATGAAATGAGCTAAAAGCAATGCATAGCTCTGTTATTGTTTACAAATTGAACAATTCAAACGAAAAATACGCGTTTTAAATGTTTTTTTTCGCTTCACCGAGAAGTGAATACTCTGAATGCTCCAAATCAGAGTCCAAGACCTCATAGCCACAATACCCTGCCGCGTCATGCCATGACTCATGAGCCGAACGCGGTCAATCCCAGAGCCGAACGCGATCGGCTTCAGAGCCTATGACCTGGGAACGTACGCTGAAAACTTAGCTCCGCCACTTTCGTTATATTAACTGGCTCATCTATGTATAAACTGAATGGTTAGTGGTGCTGTGCTCAAAGCCCACTCATGACCAAGTGAGTTCCTGGGGATTATGTTGACCAAAAAAACTAAATACTTTTTGCTGTTTTTCGAAAGTTTATTTGACTTTTTGCAAGACTTAAAAACTAGAGTTGATATTTTCATCAATTCAGAAGGTGAAGGTTCGTTCCATGTTCGCCATCGTTGCCGGTTGCCTCATGCCTCATAGGCACCACACCGCTTACAACTTAAAGTATTTGGTATAGTAGTCGCGGAAAAAGGTGTAGTCGAATTGGCCGTAATTGGTGTATCCCTTGTACTTGTAGTAGGGCTCCATTGTGTCGGTGTGGAAGATAGTGACATCCTTGAAGTACATGTTGGGCACGAAGAATTCGTACTCATCGATCGCGCGGTCGAAGGGATAGCCGAATGGCATGTTGTCAACGAAGCGGGCACCGGATCCAATGCCGCAGGAATAGGTGTAGTCAAAGGTGGAGAACTGCTCGTGGCTGGGGGCGTTGTATGGCATCACCATGAAGAACAGCTGCATGGGCATACCCTTCTTCCATCCCATGGGCAAGACCAGGCGATCGGGGAAGCCGCAGTGGGGCTCACTCATGTCCAGAGGGAACTGGTACTTGCCATCGAAGGCCATCATCACGTAATTGTACAGCTCGGTGTAGGTGGTGCGATCCTTGACGGTCCAGTAGAAATCGTTGGACTTGCGGATGATGACATTGCTGCCGGCCTTCAGGTCGTAGTAGAACTCATCGACTTCCATAAAGTTCATGCGGTTCTCGGTGAGGGAAATCATCTTTCCGAACTCATCGAACTTGGGTCCCAGGAAGGCGCGCACCACAACCTTCTCGACCTTGTCGGACTCGATGGTGTAGGTGGTGGTGAAGGGCTTGTGGTTCAGACGCATCTGGCGGGCATACAGAGACTTGTCCCACACGAACTTTCCATCGTGGAAGACCATCTTGTCGTTCAGCATGTTGGTCACATCAAAATCAACCAGATCGAAGTAGGTGGTCAAATCGCTGACCTCCACGTGCTTCATGGTCACACCGGGCATCAGCAGCTGCTCCTTGGTGTACTTGGGCAGATAGTGCATGAACTTGAAGTAGATCGAAGCGATCGACTTGTAGAACATGTAATACATGGGATCGCGCATCATCGTCTCGAAGTTCAGCATCACATTGGGGTAAACCTCCATCTGGTGGTAGTCGGCATCGGCAAAGTACATATGGGCCAGCATGTACCAGAATTGGTAGAACATTTTCTCCATGGCATCGATGTTGCCCTGCATCATGTTGCCAATGAACTCGATGGACTCGGGTTTGCGCAAATCAATCATGTGACCGTCCATTGTCTTGTAGTAGCCCAGGTCAATGATGTCCTCGATGCGCTTCATGAATCCGGTGATCTTGTCCAGCATTTCGAAGTTTCCGTAAGTCTCCATTTCGTAATAGTTCTTGCGATAGCTGTAGCCAACGCCGTTGTAGTAGATCATCTGGGGATCGTAGCCCATCTCGATCTGGTGGTACCAGGAGAACTCGGGAATATCGCCGAAACCGTGCGACAGGCGCTCCATGTAGTAGCGGCTGAGCAGCTGGTGGACGTTGTACAGCCACCATTCACCGCGACGATCGTTCTTCAGATGGAAGCTGGTTCCGTCCAGGAAAAAGGAGTAGTCCATGTTCAGGTAGTACCAGTAAGCGTTCCAGCCCAGATCCTCGGTGAAATAGGACAGCTTGGATTCCTCATTGTACAGATCGAGGTCGCGGGTGTAGTCGACGGGCATCCAGAAGATCTTGACGTCCTTCATCATGGCTTGCCATTTGGTGTCCTGGTTGAATTCGTAGATGTTCTCGCGGAGAATGAACTTGTCCTCGCTGTACCAGTGCTCGCCCAGACCCATCAGTTTCCACCACTGCCACATCTTGAAGTCCTTCATGTACATGTAGTCGCCGTTCTGGTACATGTTGCCGTGCTGCTCTCCCTTGAAGTAAACATCCAGATACTCCTTCTCGTACATGGTCATCTTCATCCACATCTCGTAGTCGAATTTCTCAGCCTCGTAAACGAACTTGCTGTTGAAGAAGAACTGCGGGAAGATCTCGTAAATGGAAGGCAGCATCAGGCCGTGGAAGTCCTCGCGATGGATGACAGCCAGTGTAAGGGCGTAGACAAACATGCCCTCGTTCACATGAATACGGGCCCAGGCGGCGTTGTGCATGAAAGTCTCCCAGTCCTTGGCATAGTAGAAGAAGTTGAAGAGACCGCGCGCCTGCTTGGCATGAGTCTTGACCAGCTGGCCAAAGAACTCGCCCTTGGGCAGCAAGGAGTGCGTCTTGTACGCGTCGAAGAATGCCTGCATGTACTTGTCGTAGTGCTGTGGATATTCAGATTTTTGCATGGCATTAGAAACTACCTGTCTAGGCTGGTGTCAGGCTTCAAGGGAACAAACAAACACTCACAGTGTAGTACGACTGCTCAACGTATAATTTATTGCCCAGCTTGATGATATCCTCGAAGAACAGAGGATCCTCCATGCGGTAGACCAGCTCGTACAGGAACTTCTGCTTCAGCAGGAATTCCTTATCGGCAATTTTAACCTCATGCGTTTGGTGGAAATTGGCCGCGGCGACCAGGCCCAGGCAGGCCAGCAATGCAATGGCAATCTTCATGTTGACGACTCCTTCGACCACACACACACAACTTTCAACTGCTCCGGATTAGACACACTGAATGGATCCAATGCCTAAAGACTGTTGCCTTTCTCCAGCCACGGCCGCTGCTTATATACCCCAAATCCCAGGCACCCAATATCTGACAAGGCAGCGTATCAATGTTGATATCAGTCTCGGTCTAGTGCAGTTCAGTGAAAGTTCAGGGTCACCAAGTGTATCTCAGGTGGTCTGACCATCTGTCTCAAGCTTTTGGTGCGCAGCTATCGTCAGCGATTCGGACTGTGCTGCTGCTTATCAATCGCACCAACGCTGCCTAGTCGCATCCGTACAGGTTGTCGTCAAGGGGCATCTGCAGTTGCAATCATGAAAGCAATTAAACATAAGCAACAACAAATCCGGGTGCCGCGAGCCAAAAATAAATTTAATGCAATTTTGTTTTTGGGTCGCATATTTGTGAGTTCTTTTCGCAGCAGCTTGATTTCTGATTAGCTGAAGGTTCTTACCACATAGATACAATGTATAGCGAGAATTGAACTTGGAGTCAAGGTGCGGCTAGTTTCCAGCGGATCTTAAGCGATCTCTAAACATTTAAAAGTATTAAGTATTAAGCACTAATATTCAATAAATCAGAGAGTGCTTCATTTCTTGTAGGTTTTCGTTTTCTTTATTTTGATTTTATTTGTAGTTTTGTAATGAAAGTACTTTTCTTAGTTAATGCAGAAAAATGTTGCTATCTAAGTAAGTAGATGTTAAGTTATAATCGACATGGAAATTTGTTTGTATATTTACTTGGGATATTCTTTGAGTGTGATATTTTTTTCTTTGCCTTCTTTGCCTTTGTTTTTCCTGTGATTTATTTTAATGTTTTAATTGAATGTATGTATGTATATGTATGTATGTATAGCAATTAGAATATAAATGTATGAATTTATTTATAAAGTATTTGATTTGCTTATCTCCCGTTTCGCTAACGCTTACGCTATCGCTCTCGTTTCTCTTCATTTATTGGACTCTTCTGCGCTTAGCTGCTTTAACTATACAAAAATTAAATTTAAGTTACAAACCATGCCCCAGCGCCCATTGCTAACTTCAATATCAAAACTCGCTTCACACTCAAAAATCTATGTATCTCAATATGGGTATATTCCAAGTACTCTCAGAGAGGGGGCGGGCGGAAAACAAAATGCACAACAGAAACTTAACAAACATTAGGGTCCATTATTGTTAAATACACTCATACTTTTAAGAAAAGTTACTGCATTTACGATTTATGCTATTATTTATATATATATATGATTCAAAATGGGATCTTTCTATGTGTATTTGCATCTCTTCTCAGCTTGTATGGAGTCCAAGAGCCCCAAGAACAATAGTGGGTACAACTATCAAAATGGTGTACGCGTATGCATTATTTTCAGTTATCAGTTAATATTATTAATATTACATTTAATGCCATGCCAAATATTTCTAAAGCATCCAGCATGTTTATTTGTCCGTTGCCTACGGCTATTGTCCGCACATCTTTCTTTAGTTTGGGAGTTGCACTTCTCTCTGGCCGATCTGCCTTAACATACTATTATACATAAACACACACCGCTTACTGTAAACATAGTATATGTATTATGTATTTATGTGTGTATATTCTGCTTATATAAAAACACCAATTATGCAAATATAGTTAAAAAACGTTACAAGAAATCCATCCATCTGATAACAAAAACTGTATATCCCCTCCCCACATCCAACCAAAGAGGGGTGTCCTGGAGAGGGATTCACATAATACATTTGTGTGTGTGTGTGTATCGTGTGATTTACAGATCATCTAATATTGTTACAAGAAGCACCACAGTAGTTAGTAGCATTAAATAACATAGTTTTCCGTCTTTTTTTTTTTTTTCGCTCTTTAGTTTTCTCAGTACATTTAAATTGTGTAAAATTATTGTATTGTCCGCCCAACGTTCTTCCTCAAAAGTTCACATATCTGTAGATTTTTGTTTTATTGTCATACAAATTGCATTTGCCTTTGCCCATCCTTAATTCTTATATATTGTAGGTATAATATATTATATTATATTAATATATTATAATTCCTATTGTACAATGCCAATGGGCTTCAGTTGCGGCCCAGCTAAGGTTTAGGTTTATTCGATATTATTATTATTATCATCTTCATTTTTGCATTACAATTTATTGTCATTGTGTCGCGTATTGTCACTTTACTTGGAATCGCATTGCAAATATTTTTGATTCTTCATTATTTAGTTTTTTGTTGTTGTTATTGTTGCTGTTGCTGTTGTAGTTTCTATAAAAATTACAATTTTACGGTACTAGAGATGTAGATGTATAAGTAAATTTAATAAGTATACATGTAAAAAAGTAGAATTCCATACTCGTAAATTTACAAAAAGATCCTTGCTCTCCTCGCCTCCCATCAACCGCACAGGATCGTCGGCTGTGGCCTAACCTCCACTTCCCACCTCCCACTACCCACTTGCACTCTCTATCCCCATACCCCCTTCGTAGCATGCATACACATAATTTCAACAGTTTTACATCTTATGAATTATTATCAAGATATGTTTTTCAGATGATATTAGCCTGGTTGTGAACATCGCCTAGCGGCCCAAAATTCCCAACAGACACGGCTCTGGGCTTCGCTATGAAATCATAAATTCGACGAGAGTTATTGAAGGAAATACCAAACAGAAATAGGGCAGGTAAGTTGGGCAGGGATATGTTAAGTGATCTAGGATATGTGCTCGAAGAACGGAGACCCAGGAGACCCTGTCTGTCGGAGCCTTTTGAAGTTGAACTCTAATTAATGCCAATTACCTGGCTGCGGCCAGAACACTATCAGGCAAGCACATGGCCAGTGAGAAGGAGCCGTGTCGCAACCAGACTAAAGACTGTTGAAATTGTGTAGGTCATGAGGCCTACTGCCCTGCTGCCCACCGAACCACCCGATGCACCCATGTCCACCACGTTGATCTTCCAGCCCAGATTATTATGGGTGAAGCACTGCAAAAGGAGATTGAGTATTATGAAATTTCTTCGGGGGGGCTCTGGGGGGACCAACCTGATAGTACAGCTGATCGGGAGCATTCATGGGAACTGTCCAATTCAGATAGTCCGGCTCTCCGTCCTCGCACTTGAAGACCAGCGTTTTAACGTACTCCTCAAAAGTCTCCATCTCGGCTGAACGATCGACGGTCAGATGCTCCCACTCGCAATAGCGTCCAGCTGAAAGAGGGAGTGGATACCATTAATGGAGGGAGTATTTTGGGGGAGTTGCTGCACCCACCGGCCGTTGGTATGGCATTGCCATCCTCGTCGTATTCGACACCGGCGTAGGCCTTTTGTTTCCTGGCCTCCAGACCCATCTTCTGGCCCAGTCCGCCCTCCGGTGAGTCCGTGATATAAAATGGATGATATCTGTGGTGTAAAAAGAGGAGTCTTTGGTGGAGACACATGCTACCGATGCTGAGAGTGCACTCACCTAGCTGGCTGGGCGGGATCGTTGCCGCCTTCGATGACGAACTCGTAGCTCAGGCCACGCTCCACAGTGATCTCAGGTATCAGCAGATCGTTCACATACCAGGCAATGCCCCACGAGGGCACACCCGTGATGGACGTATAGCCGCGCTTGCCACCCGTCGGCCCAATGCTGGCACGGAACTTCCTGACACCTTCGATCTTTCGCGTGGGCCATGGCCTGGGTCCGCTCTCGTCCTTCACCTCGTACAGCGAACTCTTGCACGCATGATCGTTCTGTAAAGTAAAACCCCAAACCTTGAGTCACGAAACGATTCCACTAGCAATTGGGCAACATTCAGGACTTACCCGAGCTGAGAAATTGATGCGAATGTCTTCCTGGTTGTGGTCGCCGGCTGTGTGCGAGTGGGCATTGGCCTCCTTGCGGGCATTGAGCGGGCCAATGGCAGCGATAACGGACACCTCGCGGTCAATGGGAATGGCCAAATCGTAGATGACCTCGTTCGTCTGCAGCAGCCGCTTGTATCGGATGCTAGTCACGCCGTTCTTGCGGTCCCCGCTCACTAGAAATTTGCGGATTAGTAGGAGACTTGACTTGACCAGCTGCCTGCAGGCATTTCAATCACTTACACACATGCACATCGTTGCGTGCCCCAATACGCTCATCGGGACAGGCGCCTCGCTGTCCATCGCACTGCGCCAAATCGGAGATGAAGTAATCCTCGGCCCGGAACACACGGGCATTGGTGTCGTAGAAGGCAACCACCACATCGGACTGGGACATCTGGGCACGCCCATTGGCGCCCGAGAGGCCAAAGGCCATGTACTGATCCTCGGTGATGCGGCCAAAGAGCTCTATCTGCAGATACTCACCCTGCAGCTCCCACTTCACCTGCAGCTTGTTGGGCAGGATCTCCCGGCAGTTGCTGTACACCGGCCTGGGCGTGGTGGTTGTCTGCAATGGCGGACAGAGGGAGAGTGTTAGAGGAGCGGCTCGGGGTGTGGGGCGGGGCAGGCATGCATGAGGCTAAGTCTAGTACTCACGGGTGAATACCACCATGAAGGCTAATGCGGCGAGCATAAGTCAAAGAGATATACATTATGAGTTTTGTGCAAATGAGCAAATGCTAGCAGATGGATCGGGCTGTGGTCCGTGGTCCACAACTATCTATAGATCTATAGATACTTTCACGCGATCCCGCACTTACCGTTATCTTCGTCTGGCCCAGGGCTGGCGGCACATCCATGTCCCGTGGTATGTAGACGTGGCCAAAGTTGTGCCTGTACTCCACACACCACACGGCCAGCCAGTCGATGTCGTAAACGGTCAGACTGCCCGGCAGCTGAATCTCGATATCCTCGCCCTGGTAGCCCCGCAGCGGTTCCAGCGATCCCACCTCGTTTGGCACCTGGAAAAAGTATTTATTTATTAGGAAATTCTCCTGCTCTCGAGCTTCATCTGCGCCACTGACCTTTATGCCCATGATGTTGGGTTCGCTGCCATTGCCCACCCAGAAGTAGGCATCGGGTCCGGCGCCATCGTAGTGCAGGTTTGGTCTGCGATTGGGCAGAGAAGGGGAAAAGTGTTAGCAAAATCTGAGATAAATCGGGTGCTGAGTGGGGGGCTTACATGTAGAAGGTCTTGGCATCTAGCACGCTGATGTTGCTGGATCGCAGGCCATGGGCCAGTCGCTTGAATTCGGGCAGTACCCGCGGCTTGGGTATATCCAGACCAGGTGGAATGAACACCTCACCAAAGTCAACCTATATTGAATATAATATATAATATAATTATAGTTTACGTAATATTTTATATCTGAATATTTTATTACTGTAATTTTGTGTTTCTTTTTGGGTTCTGAGCACCAGAAATCGGGAGCTTAATTTGGCGACTTTTTATGGCCTACCCTTTAAGACTTTTCTTTTATCTTTTAGCTACAGTCAGCAGGTTTCCCTTTCCCAGGCGAGGCGTGGCAAAACTGCATTCGAATGAATCCTTTTTTTATGCATTTCTCTTTTTAAATTGACTTTACACTAAAACTACATGAAATCTACATGTGATCTACATTCGACATGGCGCTAAGCTAGCAAGCAAACAAACATTTTGTTGTTGTATACCCAAAAACAGTTGTACATAATATATGTTAATGAATGCATCTGTGTGGGGCCACACACCCTTGCCCCGCCTACCCCTTGCCTGTTACCCTAAGCCACAATAGCCCCCCAATGAACCCCATGAACCACTACACACAAACAAACAAAAAAACCGGGCATGCGCGCTCAAAACTCCACAAACAAAACTCGCCCATACAGACACACACACACAAGGACACGCACACACACATACACACACAAACTAACCCCAATGTGGATGCCTCTGTGTGGGTGTGTGGCAGCCAGCCCCCAAGAAGTTTTTTGGCTGTCAGTCAATGGAAGGAAGCGTAGCGCACCCACACACACAGATACACCGCAGAGAGAGAGCGAGAGAGAGAGAGCGAGCGGAACGGATACAAAATGGGCACCCTGTATTCCTTACGAGTGTATACATAGCAGCCAGTGCACAAGTGTGCGTGCGTGGGAGAGTGTGTCTGTATTTATATGCAACCACTTGAGTTAATCAAAAATGTCTGCTGTAATTTATTTTACTACGGCCGCCATCTTTTTTTCGACCGTGCAGCAGTAGCAGCAAACCCCAGGCCCAGGCCCCCAAAAAAAGGCTCCTCGCCTCTCCACCCATCGCGCCCCAAAAATCGAGTCAAAGAGTTTTGCTAACAATTTACAGAATTTTATTTGGGAATGCATTTTCCATATTCATTTTGTGTGCGTGCTACAAGCGAAATCTGCTCCGTGCCGTGGCGCGGCGTGGCGTGGGGCAGAGTTGCCAAGGCAAACATAATTTGCAGCTAGGATGGGAAGAGGGGGGAGCTGGCTGTTGGCTGCTGGGTGCTCTCTTGCCCAATAGATTTGCATATGCAGAAGTGTAATTAAAATCTAAAACTCTAATGAAGGCAAAGTTTCCACTTGCCCGGACGGCCTGACCCATATTAAAATCTGCACAATGCCCGAACAAAAGACTAAAATTCAGCAGCCCATTTAAGGCTGCTTGCCCCAAGAAGAGTGTCCATTATGCACGAAGGATATATGTATGTATGGGATATATATACACTAGATATATGTATATATTCAAAGGATAAGTGGCTTGTCAGAGCAAACCCATCGGCCATTAGGAAGATTATTAGACCAAATCGATAGCGAGGCAAGAGGCATAATGGTAAAATCTCTTTGTGCTGCTGCAGTTAAATTACAAAAATGTAATTACAAAAAAAAACGAAAGCCCAGAGCCCGGCTAAATACACACATAAATCTAAGAGGATGGCGCGTGCCATCTTAAACAGAAAAAACCAATTTAGAAAAAAGAAGAGAAAAAAAAGATAAAGGGAGGAGGACTCACCGTGAAGCGTCTGCACCACACTGACAGCCAGCGAATGTCCTTAATCCTTTTGCCCATGGGTAAGCGCAGTATGATGTCCGTTTTATTGTGGGCCTGCAGAATGGGTGGATCTCTGTGGGTGGAAAAGCAAAGCAAAAAAAACAAGAGGAAAGATTAAATATTGTAGGGGCCACGGCCACTCTCTCTCTCACTCTCTCGCTCACTCTGTCTGTCTGTTTGCAGATATGTATGTGTGTACCGCCCATGCATAGTTTATTAAAACTTAAATCCGAAACGGAGCCCACCCACAATTAAAGCGACAAAATGGAATTTAAACATGCCAAAGTATCCACCCATGGGGCACGCCTTCAGTTTGTACTTCCATTACCAGCACGGGACTAGTGGGACATTGGATTAATGTGAAGACAGTCACAAAATGCAACAGTTCATTACGGACAGCATCCACAGCCAATTAGGTGGCATCCAAACGCATATACATATATATGTATGTATGTCTGTACATGAGCTTGGGGTGAGTGGAATGCCCCGTAGCTGGGGGGCCCATTAAATGTGCGGCAAAAACCACACGACGAACGCACGACAAACCACAAACATTTCTCATTTTCACATATTCGCATTATTTATGAAGCGCACACTCTGATGAAGATTTATGGCTAATGCAACGATGCGAGGCATTACACACGTCTCGCACGTCTCCTCCTGTGCCCCCTCCGCTTCGATGCCGCTTACAACTTTTTGCATTGCGCTCAAAGCTTAAAGCCAATTAGTGACGTTTTTTTTTTACTTTTTGGGGCATCTATCATTGTGCCGTGCATCTGTGGGAATGTCTGCTGATGCCTTGGCATACTTGGCGCAAATTATCACAATATAATGCTCGTGTAATTAGCAAGAGATGATTGCACGGTCACAACTTCAGTCACAGACACATTCGAATTTCGAACCGAATGCCACTATTTGCCAAAGAAGCAATGGTAGGGTGGGGTGGAGGGGGAGGAGTGGCGCAGTATTAATAATCAACTTGAAGTCTAAGTATGCCAATCCCAAGGGGGTTGCATTCGCTTCCCAGTGTGAGTGTATCTGTTGGCTTTGGGCTGTCGTCATGGGTGGATATCCATTCATCAGCAAGTGCACAGCCATCCAGCCATGCAGCTTGGCGATGGGCAATGGGATTGAGAGAGATTCTCGAGGGTGCTTGGTGGGGGTTGACGATCGATGAACTGGGACAAGTGTCAGTCTGAGTCGGTTAGTCAGTCAGTCAGGCACGAAAAGGTCGCTGTCTAATGAATGTCAGGACAGGCCACGCTATCCGCATTAGACACGGCTAAGCACTTAGCCAACACCCTTGAAACGACGTTGACAGCGGGTCAGAGTTCGACACGACCTCGATGTGTCCATGTGCGGGTCCATGTCCGTGTCCGTGTCCCTGTACAGATTCCAGATTCCAGCAACAGTTGCAACAGTCCTCTCCTCTAATGAGCCAAAACAAATTGAATGGTTCTATGTCAACAGAGCATCAAATGTATCAAGAGAGATACCATCCGCCCCCCTCCCATCTGTCGCTCTGTCTCCAGCGTCTTCGTTCCTCCAGTGTATCGGAGGAGCCGTTTTCTTCGAATTCTGTTTGCTTTCGATTTCTGCTTCCATTACTGTTTCCGTATGGCAAATATGTTTGATGCTTTATTTGATTTGCTTGTCCTCTCGCTTTGTCAATGAAGTCGACGAAGAGATGCGGCTCCTCGCTTCTTCTTCTGTGCAAGTTCGACATTTATTGATGCACTTAGACCACACACACACACACACACACACACGGACACAATTCCTACCATTAGATATCCAACCAGCCATCGATTTTGTTCTGTTTGCTCCCATGAAGCCTGCCTGCCAATAGGGGAAACCAAGCCTCTCGCTCCCTCTGTGCACTTTTCACCCAATTAGTTGAAATACAAAATTCAAAAGGGAAGAGGAAGCGGCAGGCTTTGCGAGCATTTTGTCCCTACAGCGAGGAAGGGCTTACCATTCCATATTTCTGTGTGTGTTCGTTCTATTGACTGGGCGGGTGGGCAGGCGGGGGCAGGCTCCACTCTCCCTAAGCCGTCGCCAATTTGGCATTTTAATATTTCAGCATTTTCGTGCTAGAAAAGTTGTTGCAACTTGTTGCTCGCTGCCGCTACTCCCGCCTAATCCTGCTGACTCGCTCGCTTGGCATTCGCCTGGCAAACAAAACGCACAACAATTGCCAGCATTTTGCGGACAATAAAACGCGCCAACTCAGCAGACAAACCAAACCATCCAATCATCCCGTCACAGAGACCCATCACCATCCCCCATCCCAACCCCACCCCACACCATATCATACTTTGTGCCCCACACCGCAGACCGACTCCTCACCTCATCCACACAAAGGCCGGTGAGGAAACCACCACCAAAAATATTCAAAAATTATTATGAATATTTTATGTTTCCGTGACGAAGCCACCGCCACCGCTCCTGCCCCTGCCCCTGCCACTGCTCACGCTTGTCGCCTGTGTCGGCGGCAGACCACGAACAGATGAGTCCCAGCAACGACTACTCAATTAAATTTTGTAATAAAGTGCAGCGTGGGTGGAATTCTGTGGATGGGGGGGTGGGTGCGTGGGTTTGGCATTAATCATCCAAGCAGCAAACAACAATTAGCAAAGCATTTTTGCTGAGAAGAGCAATCTCTCGGATATGTAAGGCATAAACGGAGTGGGTGTACCAGGGGGAGTATCTGCCTCTAAAGTACACTATTTAATAAGTGATGCTCGGGCTGTGTTCAACTTTCGAAGCTATTATACCTACTCTTATAGTACAGCTCTTTGTCGCTGTAGATAAAGTAGATCCCTTTCAAGGCTAAAGATCTTCAGTTGCATCGTATCCTTTCTACACACATATACCCCCAAGAATTTTCCATGTATTCCGTATCCCCTGCCTGCAGCCAGATTTCCACAATTCCAATATGCTGTCCCCCCGTCCACCCCCTCTGAGGTGTGTGAAATGCGTTGCCTACTTTCGAGCGCGCAGATGAAGTGACAGCAACAGGCGAAACTACTTGATGGTTCGCTGAGAGGAGAGAGCAGGGAGGGTGGGTAGGGGTAGGCTGGGCTTGTGTACTGCCAGCTGAGGGTGGGCTGGGGTGTGCTGGGGTGGGGTGCGCTCTGGGTATTGCCATCAACTTTTTGCTGTTTAATCGAGTTAAAGCCATTTGCCACATCATCCGCTGGGCAGAATCGGAGGCAAGTCGACAGCCCAAAACTGTTTTTCGTGTTGCGGCTGCGTTGTCAGTGTTGATTAACACAATGAGTGGGGGCAGTGGGCTGGGGCAGGGGCATGGGAAAGGGGTAACAACACGACAATGAAGGACAAAACTAAAACTTCATTTTGCATGCAGCAAATTTTAATGAAATCTGCATAAATCAGCATTAAGCGAAAAGGCAAGCAAGCAAGCAGCACGAAGGTGCAGGGAAAGGGAAAGGGGTGCCGTGCCCCATGCAACGGAGATGCAAATGAACAACAGCCCGGGGGCAGGCGGACGGGCAGCGGTTGGGCGAGTGGCATGGCAGCGTGGCGACGTGGCGGCGTCATCCTCCCCCATTGTCATGGCAACGGGCGTTAATCAGCACGGCGTCGCTTTTATGCTTCTCAAAAAATTCTAATTTAATTACTTATGCTCGATGCATCCATTGTGACACATTCCCCACTTGCCACGGTCCACACCACACCTCCCACCCCCTGCCTGCAAGGCAAAGCGAGCGTGAACACAAAAAGAAGTGAGCAGCAAAGGAGCTGTAAGCAGGGAGCTGTTAGCAGGGAGCTGGCTGCTGGGTGCTGCACCAGGACTCGGATTGGCAGCCCTTCAACGGAGCAAAGCCCGCCAGAAACAGTTGGGATAATTAAAGTTGATTGGCATGCCCGAGAAGCTTAGCAAGAAGCCAACTGAGGCGCGCTGTCACTTGCCATTCTTTTCTCTCTTCCGTCAGCAGGTGGGGATGGGGTGGGGGCAGGGCCAGTGCCAGTGCCTGGGACTTGTGGCCAAAGGGGTGAGAGTGAGTGTGAAGCTTTGGGGACAGGCTGCCTGCCAATCAGTTGCATCTATCAATTATCGCTTGGCGGCATGCCCCACAGAACGGGGGATCGCGCACGAGTCTATCAGAATCATTAGACATAATAAACGGGCACAATTTGTTTGAATAACAGCGCCACATAATACAGCAATCATCATCATCATCGTGTCCCTGCCGTTCCCTCCCTCGCCACCTTCCCGGCCAATGTCACAAGGTGCACCCGGTAATGTACTCCTCGCACTGTCGTGTAGTGGAGGGGTAGGGGGGAGGCACGGCATGGCATGGCATGGCATGGGTAATGTGTCTGAAAGCGTAAAAGCGTGCAATCGCTGCGGCGTTCCGGCCTTCCACTGCCACCCCCCAGCCCCAGCCCCACACACACAAATGTTGCTCTTTGTGTGCTGGTGGTGGTGGGGGGGAGAAGGAAGTAAAGGAAGAGGATGAGATGGAAATGGAAATGGAGGCGATGCCATCGTTGTACATTGAACTAATAAAGCCCGGCACGTGGCATCAACAATGAAACGCATTAAAGTCGATTACAATATGAATGTTTTCGGGGGCCCCGGCATAGCCTGGCGGCGGCTGTGGGTTCTCGCTGCTGAGTTCTGGATTTGGTTTGGTTTTGGTTGGGTTTGCTTTGGTGTTAGCCTGCCATCTACACATCATCAAACATCATCAAAAGCAAAGGATTCATTCTTCCTCTTCGAGAGCGTGGATACGCCAAAGCGCGCCGAGCAGCTTTTTATTTTTCGAATGTGGAAAATCCAACGCGTAAACACTCTTAGATACATTCATCATATACATATATAAATGTTTGTATATATATATTTTTTATGGAACTGCGTTAAGAGCCTGCGCAGTGGGGAGGTTTATTTTGCTGGCTCGTTTATTCTCCGCACGAAACGTTCTGTTATTCTTTGGCGCTGGCCAAAATATATTTCCATGAAAAACACACGCAAAAAGCGGCGTACCAAAAAAAAGGAATCGACTATTTTATAACGATTAAGAGCTTATATTTTATTGAAATGTAGGATTTACCATGTTTGTAGTACACACACACACACATACATGCACACAAATGCGAGTATAGTTCAAGGCGAACCAATAGGCATGTGCATAATACCCAAAGCAGCGTAGCAGAAAGCAATTTGCGCTCGATTCGATTGAACAACGTTCTGGGATTAGCCTTTAGGACTTTATACACAACGTGAGAATTGCTCAACGATTAAAAATAATTTATATTCGAGTATCTTCGCATGTAAAAAGTTTCGTGGCACTGAAACTTTGAGAACTAATCGTTTGGTGGGCTTCCAAAATATCTTTAAGTGTGGATGCCTTGGACCACACACCCATCGACATGTGTGCATAAACCTTCACTTTACAGCCATGCAAATCAAATACAAAAATTCCCCTGCGGCATGTTTTCTTTTGGCGCACCTGAGAAAATGTCAATGACGAGTGGGGCAGGGACAGGCCACTTTACCTTTGCCTTGGGCTTTGGGAATGGATCTTACTGTGGGATGATGTACGATTACGAGGGGGCAGAAGGGCAAGCTTAGTTTGGGGCTGCATTGTTCGTGATAATGAAATATGCAATGCTCAATGGCTAAGCAGCAGGCAAATGACGTCAAATTGTGTGCGTGCCACGACAGTTAAGCAAGCGAAGGATGCACCAGCGGATCAGCCGCGTACTAGGACTCGGGCTGAAAGCTGAGGCGGAGGCCAAGAGCGGCTTAGTGTGCTCAAGTGACAAGGAGACGGCGGCAGGCAATCGACAGGCGAACGGCAAGGTAAATAGTTGAGCGGCTTAACCTTGTGGCGAGTCAAAGTAAATAGTGGCAAAGCAAAGCAAAGCAAAGTAAAGCAAGAGCCTGCTAGCTTCGCTATCTTTTTCCCCCCACTCGTTTGCCTGCTGTCTTGCGGCTTTTATTGTTTGCTGCTTGTGGCGGCTGTGACTGTGGGGGCTGCTGCCTCCACATATGTATGACCGCAAATCTAACGTAAAGAAATAAATGAGTTTTTCACATTAGGAGGCAACGAAGCGACGCCAACAACATCAACATTCACATCCACGTCCACAGCAAGAGCAGCGACAATGGAGATCTGGGAAGGGCGAGGAACGGGCACAACTGGCAGGCGAGATGAAAAATGTTTTTTAATTTTTGAAAGTGGTTTCATTGTCAGCCGAGCGTAACGTAAAGTCAGCAAGGATACATGGCCCACACACACACACACCACACACACGCCCAGACACTCCGAGTAGGAAATGGCCCTGCTGCGCTTGAGTAGCCAGGACATCAGCAGCCACAGCCAGAGCCACAGCTCCAACGCGTTCTGTGCTTTGACCATCAATAGAGAACCCGAAATATGGCGGGTTCTTGCCAATGTACTCACACGCCCTTGTACTCCTCCGGATAGGGTATGATGTAGCCATCGGGGCTGGGGCGCGCCGTCTTGCCCACCCAGAAGAAGGCGTCCGGTCCGGTGCCGTCGTAGGCGAACGACTTGACGAACATCGTTGACTCGTCCACGGCATAGATGTGACCCTGTCCAAGCAAAATTATCAGAATATTTATCGTAATATCATCAGCAAAGTTGGATGGATAGGTGGTACACCCACCTTGATGCCATGCGCAAAGTTGGTGAAATCTCCGATGTAGCGGCCGTAGTAGGGCTCCGGCGGTGCTCGCCTGGCAGCTGAGAAAGAGAGAGAGGGAGATGAAAAGAAGGTTTTTTGTTAGTTGTAATGAAATTTAATTTAAACAAACTTTCGGAGTGAGTTTCGTATTTCGATTCAGAGTGCAGTTTCAGGTACACTCGTATATATGTATATGCATGTACATTTATGTAGTTACTGCCTTTGATTCTACGGATTCATAATCCGCCAGACTCAAGAAATTTGCTGGACACGAACAAAGAGAGAGAGAGAGAAGCGGGGAAAGCAGCAAAGGCAGCAGCCAGCCGCACTGCATGGCTCTGTACAAATTAATCCACGAAGAGAGCTTTGCAGTGAGCTTTGCCATACAAAAAAAGTTTCACCCACTCCCCCTACCACCCTCTCTCACTATCCGTTGGAACTGTCGATGTTCATACCGCTATGGATGCTGGCTTCTGCTTCTGATGATGATGACGAACTGGCTCTGGCTCTGGCGTCAGTAGTCAGTCAACTCTGTTTGCAATCCTCTTGACAAGTCCCCGGGGAAATTGCTGCCATACCAGACCCATACCCATGCTCATTCCCCTACCCATTCCCACTGGGATTTCGGCTTGAAATTGATTGAAAACCATGAAATATATTGAAATTCAATGCTAAGACTGACGCTGCAGAGCAGCAAACTCTGCTCCCGGCTAAACAATGCAAATGTATGCCAAATGTTTAAACAGAAGCCAGCAATCAATGGAGGAGCAGCAGCCACGAAAGGTGTCAGGGGGCATGGGGCAGGCAGCTGCTGCCTACCTACCTATCCATCGCTCTGGCAAATCCTTTCGCTGCAATCTCAGTTTGTGCAAGTTCCAGCAAATGATTTGATATTAAATCCTGATGCCGTCAGCTCATTCCGAGGGTGGCTTGGCGCTGCGACGCTGTTTTGTGCTGTTGCCAGGGTATTCCCCGAGAATGTCTCAATTGCTGACGGTATCCAGGACAACAGAAACCGTAGAGAAGACCCCCCGTACCCCCGTAGCCACATACCCGTACCCGTAATATGAATTAAATCAACTAATGCGTGCATTAATCTCCAAAGTCTTTGGACCGCCGCTCAAATATACAGTAGAGCACGTGGCCCCATGAAATATATGTACGTGCTCGAGGATATTTATACAAAGTGATGACGAGCACGTTGACATCCTCCCTCCTCCAGAGCAGCAGCAGGTCCGGGCAGCAGCAGATACAACCATCACCAGCCCATCCAATGCCATCCCCATCCATCTATCCCACAATGAAGTGAACCGGCCCCAGGCAGCCGGCACACGACCGCTGATGGTTGTTGTTAATAATGTTTGGTAGCTGCTCTGCTCAGCTCTCCTCTCCTCTGCTCTGTTCGATGGGATGTATTCCCTGGAAGGTGGAGAGTTCGATGGAGGAGAATGGCAAGACAGCAAATAATAGTCAATGGACATGTCTATCTTTCTGGCTGGCTGAGTGGTTGTGTCTGGCCTGGCCCGGCCTGGCCTGGCCCGTCTTCGTCGCTCAGATATTTCGTCATTGAAAGTGATAAGATTTTTCACAGCCGATAAAAAAAAAGGAGGCAACGGCAGCGGCAACGCCAGGCGGTGGCAATGACGTTGCCAGGCGAGAGCTGGGGGAATTCTTTTTGACTTGTTGCCAGGCTAGCAAACTGAAAATTGATTGGCAAACGAAACGGACACACAGCTAAAGCGGACAGATGGAAACACGACCCACATTGCGTGACATTTTCAGTCTTTGCCAAATGAGTTTTGCCCGGCATTTGTCCAGGAGCAGCAGCTCAAGGAGAATCACCCAGACAACCATTCGATGCGCTTTGGGTACGCACAGAAAACAATAAACGTTTTCAATCTACTAATCGCATTTAAGTGCAGGGCAGGCAGCTCTTCTGAGAAAGGGGCAGACACATAAGCTCGGTAAATTAACGGGTTGCCAGGGGTACTTAGCAGGGGATGACGATGAGATGTGACACCCGGACCCAACCCAACCCAGCCCTTCTTTGGCTTTGCCCAAATCTGCATTCTGCCATCCGAAAGGGTTGCTTGCTTCTGCTCCTGGCTATCGCTTCCCGTTCCCACATTCCTTCTAGACAAGTGCCGTAGCCGAATGAAGAACTCTGAGCCAGGCTGAGGGTGAGTCGGTGGGGTCAGAGTGGGTGGTGGGTGGGTAACCACAGGCAACCAGTGCATTTGATTCTGTATCTGATTTTGTATCTCCCTGCACGACAGATGGCTGCGATGATGATGGATGGACAAATGATTGACTCTCCTCTCTCTCTCTGTTTACATCAAATATTTGCTGAGGCGCAGCAAGCAAGCAATAAGCGGGATTATTTGTTTATGATCTTGAAATTTATTCGTATATGTCGGGACGGCGCGAACGCCATTCCCGGCTACCAAAAATTACACGCACGAGTTATTCACATTAGGAATAATCGCAGAGGTCAACTCAGCCGAAGTGCAATGGCCAAGCCTCACTCCGGAGGAACACGCCTTGGTGATCACGGTTAACCTCTACGCCAGGTAAGTATGCTTTTCGCTGCCACATTCAGGGCTGTCCTTAAAGCCACGGCCAGAACCAGTTGGAAATTATTTGGGAAGGGAACGTACAGAGTAGGTGCTGCTAGGGTACGGCAGGGGTTGGGTTGGAAAATACAGGTAGTCAGTGTGACATTTTCCGCGCAGCTAACTGCGTCGAGGGAAAACCTCGCTAATGATGTTATAACTGCCGCAGAGCGAGGACGAGGGCGACGAGCTGTTCGTATAATCTTCATATTTATTTCGTTTATTTGCTTTGCGCGGCGGCGACATCAAAGGAACAAATGATAATTAAATTCGCACTAATCTGCCCGTAATTTATTTTATCACATGCCCATCTTCGACTTTGACGTCGTCATCAGCATCCTCATCCTCATGCCGCATCAGCCTTAACATCATCATCATTCGTATCCTCGTTGGGGGAGGTTCGGCTCTGTGTTCTGGTACGCACGCACGACCAGGACACACGAAATTCCAAATCAAATTTTCATTTACTTCCGAGATAGACTCTCTACCCGGGCGCAAAGCAAAGCAACGGCAAGGAGCGGAACGGAGCAGAACGGAGCAGAACGGAAAGCAGGTCGCCCCTTGCCGGCGGGTTCATTGGTTGGCCGCCCAACCTCATTAAAGCTGGCAAATATTCCTCCCCAGGAATGTTGTCCTGTACCCTTCTGACAGGGGATGGATGCGATGCTGCTGGTATTCTTTCTGCCTCTGTATTTGTCTTTGTGAGCGTGTGTGTGTGTATGCGAGTGTGTGTGTGTGTGTGGGGGATGGCCAAATCGAATAAAATTTAGCTGACTCAATAAAAATCAAAAAGCGTTAATGCTAACGATATGACTTTAACCTGAAACCGAGTAAATTGTTGCTTGTGTCAAAGCCAAAAAAGGGGGAGTCCTCTCCTGTCCTCCCATCTTCGTTCGCATTTGGGCGGAAAGGCGGCAGGATATGGCAACTGGAAGCAATATTGCACCGTAATCTGACAGCGACAATTTTTTTCCCGAGCTCGGCCAGGACGGAGCAGGACTTCTTTCTTGGCAAACGCTGGGAGCTGAGCTGGGCTGGGCTGGGCCCCAAGACTTGGCAGGGAAGCGAAAGCGTTTAATAAATGATGATAAATAAATAGGAAAGCGCGAAAAAGGAGGCTGGACCAAGGGACGAACCCAAAAACTAAACAAGGCCTTCTAATGAATGGAATGGGCTCTGAGTGAAGCGCCGCCTGCCAACACCTCCCCAATGATCGATGGGGAATGGAACCAGAAACCTCTTCTCTGGCACTTGCAGTGCAGACATTTGTTCCAATTACATATCATTGCTTTCCATTTTGATGGCAGTAATTTATCAAATCGCAGACTCTGAAATATATGTATCTCTTGCGGGTCCATCGTTTGTTTCCGTAAACAACTTTTGATCCAGAGCATTTGAGTTAATTTTTGTATGAGGATTTTTACTGCACTAACCACCCAATGAGGCTCCTGAAAATTCACGGTTCCAGGTTCAGCTACTATAGTCGCGCCTAGACTGAAATCTCTGACTTTTCATAGTGCAAATGGACTAAACTATTTAGATTGAGCCGTTTAGCTAATGAAATTAGCTATTATTTTCTTTAGTAAATTTATTATTTATGTCGGGACGGCGCGAACGCCATTCCCGGCTACCAAAAATTACACGCACGAGTTATTCACATTAGGAATAATCGCAGAGGTCAACTCAGCCGAAGTGCAATGGCCAAGCCTCACTCCGGAGGAACACGCCTTGGTGATCACGGTTAACCTCTACGCCAGGTAAGTATGCTTTTCGCTGCCATATTCAGGGCTGTCCTTGAAGTCACGGCTAGAACCAGTTGGGAATTATTATCGAAGAAAGTAGAGAAAACTCACCACTACTGGCATTGGGAAAAAGGAGCACGAGGGAGCACTTTGTTACTGTGAGTACCTGAAAGGCTACGGACCGTAAGACCAAAAGATCTGTTGAGACTGTGATCAAAGAACATTTTTGCTCGTACCTACTGTTTAGAGACAACACAGTATTATTAGGTACAATTTAGCTGGGAGAATAGAATAGAATAGGAAGACAGGACGAAAGTCCAGGAAGTCCACTTTTTGACGATGACATCTAAAGGTGGGCGCAAATTTTTGTTTTAAGTCCGTTCTCCAGGTGTTTTTGTATCATGTCGCAGGTCTCTCATACGCACTCGAAATAAGCGACTGTCGTGCGAGAGCTCTCTGGGATAGCCCCCACTGCACTGGCTGACTTTTATTTCAGAATTAGGCGCCTTACTTCCTGCAAAGTGTGGGGACTGTGGCTTGAAAACTACTATACGTATTGTGCTGCAGGCTCGCTGCTCTGTTACAAAATATCAAAGGCCACTTAAGGAATGAAATCTTCCATTGGAAATATATGTATGAACATTTGTATATAAGGCAACTCCCTAAGAGTTGAGAAATCCTATTTCCAAAATAAACCTAAAACTCTTACACAATAATTTATTGCCCATTCGCAATAACATAGCGCAAAATTCCCGATACAATTTACTCGAAATGTAAAAACCATTTGCTGCCTAAACTATGCGCCGAGAGTTTTAAGCAGATTTTTTAACACTACCATCGCCCCTCCCCGTTGTTCTCAGCTCCCAGCATCGGTCATTTTTGTCGAGCAAAACTAGGTTCTGTATGATTTTGTATTCTATATTAAATCAGTCTTTTCTTACACATACTTATGTGTTGTTCAGTAGAGGCACACTACGCCAGTTAAATAAAAAAAAAGTAATAATTTTTTACCTTCAGTATTGGTAAATTTAACTTTTATAAGTAAATGTTCCAGTTTGTTCTTCTGCTGAATCCGTAATGCAGCTTTTACAGAATAGTTCCGAGGAGTATTTATCGTTCCATATCTCTTTAATTTTTGCCCTCCTACAGCTCTGCATAAACCAAGCGAATCTCTTAACACTTTATGTTTCAGAGTGATTTTCGTGATGTCATTAATATTTTGTTACCACATTAACTGTTATGTCCAATCTGTAGCACAGATCGGTTGCGAGTATAATTTCTATTTCTAAGGCTTTGATATTTATTATTTAGGTCGGGACGGCGCGAACGCCATTCCCGGCTACCAAAAATTACACGCACGAGTTATTCACATTAGGAATAATCGCAGAGGTCAACTCAGCCGAAGTGCAATGGCCAAGCCTCACTCCGGAGGAACACGCCTTGGTGATCACGGTTAACCTCTACGCCAGGTAAGTATGCTTTCCTCCGCTCTGCATCGGGGTTTCCATGCCCCCGCGGCCGGAACCAGTTGGGAATTATTGTGCACTTATCTGTACAGTGTCACCTAAAGTATGCAACAAAAAATGTTACCCCTAAGATTGCTCAGCCGAAGGGGGAATAGTACTATGTGAACCTTTGGCTGGAGAGCATCCCTTTTTGTTATCACATGAAACATGAAGGACATTCAAATCCTCTGGCGCATTATCTGCTCCGTGGTAAGCCCGGCACTCTTGGGAGATTTGTAAGCGACACGCTGTGCTGTCGCCGCCGCCGCCCCCTGTCTTAGACGGAGGCGTAGCCGCTCAGCTGGAAATCATTGGCACAACTCGCATTTATATTTATTTCAATTTTATGACTTCGTGTTAGCCGAAAAACGTAGCCACAAACGAAATGAAACTCAAATATGTACAGAAAGTTTCAATGTGGTTGATGTGCGTGGGAGGGAGGGAGGAACGAGCGAACGAGTCGCGAGTGCATCAGAGTGGGTGAGGGAGTAGTGGGGTGGAGTGGGTGTTGATGAAGTGGGTGGGCCGGGTAGCAATGTGTAAATCCAGCGTAGAGATTAGAACATTTTGCGCGCCAACATCAGAGAGAATTATTTGGCCGAGATGGATGGGGGCTAGAGGCGTGGCACATTTGCACCCAACACAAACCCAAACACAGACATTGTGTGGTCTCTCTTTTCCTCCCCTGCTGGCTGTGTGTGTGTGTGTCTATCTCTCTGACTCTGTCTGACTCTGTTTGGTGGTGGTTCATATGCAACCACAGTCTCCCCAACTCTGGACCCACTCCCACTCCAGGCCAGCTCTTGGAGCATTTTGTATACATTTAATACTTT
The DNA here is from genome assembly GCA_018150905.1 of Drosophila ambigua. Classification (NCBI taxonomy): domain Eukaryota; kingdom Metazoa; phylum Arthropoda; class Insecta; order Diptera; family Drosophilidae; genus Drosophila; species Drosophila ambigua. The sequence continues at coordinate 2,479,912 of JAECWS010000086.1, forward strand.
AGTCCGCAGCAGCAGCAGCAGAAGGGGCACAGCAACAGGGGCAGAAGGAACAGCAGCAGCAACAGCAGCAGGAGTGGGAATGGGAATTCTTCCTGCGCGGCACGCTTGAGCTAATTTAATCGCTGCAAATTGCTCGACAATCTGCAAGGCATTAGAACTACTCCACACACACACACACGTGAAATCCGAGAGCCCCCCAACTGAGAGCAAGAGATTTGGCCATGGATAGCCTTGTGGACGTGGAACGGGGATTGGAATGGAGTTGGTGATGGTGCCAATTTCGGGACTGGATCGGAGGGGATGGGTGAGTGGCTGGTTGCTGGTGTGAGCAAGATTACATAGCCATGGATACGCCAGAACATGGAGCTGCAAAAAAGTTTGTTTTCTGTTGACTGCAAACATGCGATAAGCTTGTTAAAAACTGCACTCTACCACCCCCCTCCCACAAACTCCATTCTCATTCCCATTTATATTTCCATTTCCACAACAACAAACGCAACAACAACAACATGTTCAATACGCAATGACAGCAAAGAGTGGATGATGTGGATGTGGACAGGAAATGATGTAAGCTGCATTTCACAACCAAATCAGTTTGACATTATTTTTTGTTGTTGCTGCCATAATGGCTGTGGGTCTGTCCCTATTCGTGGTCGTCGCCCACTGCAACCCACCGATCACCGCCCACCGCCGCAGACAATTGAATTTCAATGAAGAGTGCTCCAACCTCCAGTCGGAGGTTCAAATGGTTGGATAACTGGGCAAGCAGTGCAAGCAGTGCAGGCGCAGCGCAGGCAATCGGCGCTGCGCTTAATTGGCTGGTACTTCTAGCTGGTACATCCCGCAACTCGTATTTGTGGCGGGGCAGGGGGGAGGGATTTATGTAGATCCAGCTGAATCTTTCCGCGTGGGCTGCAGGCAAGCAATGCAGCAGACTATTTTTGGCACATCCTCTACAAAACATCCACAAATGCCATTCAATGTCGTAGATGGCGGAGCTTAACAATACTCGTACGTCCGTACTCGTACTCGTATGTGTTGTTTGATCCGCTTTGATCATTGCTGAATAATGCCTGTTAACTAGCATTGGGGGAGTCAGATATTTCAAGATAGATTATGCCGTATTGTGGGCTGCATTATATATACCCAAAACCACTTTCATTGTCTTCCTCAAACCACTGAGCCTTGTTAGCCAGCTGCAGGCGAGACGTAGCCAAGCCAATAACATCAATTAGTTCGTAAACTGGTTTCGATTTCGAGCACTGAGAACTGGAATGGCATGCGTAAGAAGTCAAGGCACGCACTCTTTTTAGGCCCGACACACTTTCATTTCAGCCCGGCTATGGCATCGGTGGCAGTCGTCGGACCCAAGTGGTTCCACGTTCCACTTGGGGCTGCAGTGCATTTCATATAATTTTTCTGTGCTGCGGTTTGTTCGCAGCATAGTAAGTGAGTGTTACGTAAGTGTCGGACTGGGGACTGTAGCTATAACTGCTGCTGCAAACGACGACGACAAGATTGCTGCCGACTCACTTCTGTTTGCTCCACTAGTAGTCGCTCGTCGTCGTCGGCGGGAGGCGTCTCTTGATGTGTTACTTTTGGGCCAAAACACACACAGTACAGGCGAAGTACACAAAGGCCTTGCCCCACCAGTCTAGTCTGCCAGTCCGAGCCGAGAACCGGTTTCCAAGTTACACCATTCCCTCTAGGTATTTTTTTTTTTTTTTTTGGGCATTACCTCGCACTGCGGCTTGGCTGGGACTGGGCTGGGGCTGGGCGAGATATGAATGATTTAGTTTGTTTGCGGTTCATTGGCCTCCTCTCTAATTTCTTATCGCGACGTTTTGCATAAAGCGCAGAGTAATTTTTGGCAATAAATTAGAATTTTCATGTTCCCAGGCGGCTTGGCACCTTCCGCAATTGATAAGCAAATGTCAAGCATACTCGTACCAAATGAAATGAATCGATTGAGAGGTGCCCTCACCGACTGCCTCTCCCACGGCCTATTAAGTGCTGTCCATTATTCAGCTAGATAAAGACATGCACAGCGAATGCGAAACAACTTGAGGAGTGGCTAAGACGTGGCGAATTTCCTGTCTTTGTTGGTCATTCGTTATAATCGCCTGTGGCTCAAAAGCGCTTCCCAGGCAATTCTTTTCTGTTTACGCTCCAGTTTGTAGCTTTGTCCCAACACCTTCTGCCCCTCATTCCCAGCAGGTCTCTATCCAGTGTGGCAATTCAAATCTCTATTATCTGACCGCTGAGCAATTGCGTGACCAGCTCGGAGTTGGCTTCGGTTCAATGAACCTGCACGTTGCGTCACCCAGCCCTGGCCACGTCCCTTGTTGGCCTGCCTAATTATGGCCATTAAGCAGTCATAGCCAAAGTAGTATGCAAAAGAATGGCAATGCTTTGATTTAGAGTTCCCAATTTGCATAATTTATACATATCGAAACGAATCAAAATCTTCAGACCAAATGAGTCGGATGTATGGAAGATTCTCATGCAGGAATCTTGGGAGACTTGGAAGTGGAAGTGTTTAAAGATCGTTAGAGTCGAGCTGCGATCCGAGTGTGAGAAAGGCAAACATGACTTATGGGATACTCCATTCGGCTAGAATTGGGGAGCTTCCTGTTCGAGAGATTTTACTTTAATTGCTGAACTTTGCTAGGTGGGTACCTCTGGGATATTTTGGCTACAATCATTACGATCTACACCATGTAGACAATTGTTCTCAACGTGTATAATGATATAACGAGTTTTTTTGCTTTCAGTAAATCTGTCAATTAATTACAGCGCACGAATAGTTTTTTGTAGTCTTTTCCTTAGATGCCCATTCAGTTTTCAATGTCTATGAAGCGTTATTTGAGTTGGGTTGCGCCACACAAATGACGCATCAAATTTTATATTTGTTTGTAAATGAATTCATTATAAGTACACCATAGCCAGAAGGCATCATCATTCGCGATACTGCCAACAGTTTTTATTGAGTTCGCACTCGCCCAAGCTTCAATTGGGGGGGTCTTGAGGGTCTGAGGCTGAGGCTTGAATTACTCGTAATTGAAGTTTTTTTTTCTTTTATTTTGTAACCAAAATTGCTTAAGGCCAAATTCAGTTATACTCTACTTGACCGACTGACCATTTATTGAGCTGTCTGGCAGAGATGAAAAACAAACCGCAAGATAATATTGGTATTTATGTATGTATATTGTGGTCAAGCATTCATGGCATGAAATCGGTCTGTCAAGTCAAGGAAAAGTAAAAGTAAAAGTGTCCCCCCACGCACAAGGACATCAATAACCTATACGTATATTGGATGCATATACATAATACATGTACATATATACATGTGTAAAAGTGCAAACACACCGACACCATCGACCACACACTCACCTTGACAGACGCTGCAGTTCAGCAGCATTGCAACAGCAACAACAACGGCAAGCTGGGACCATGTGATGGTTAATCCTTGTGCTGTTGATGTCCTCGTTCGCCTGATTGTTGCTGTTGCTGCTGCAGTTGTCGGTGCTCCTGTTTGTCCCTGACGACGCGTATTCCTCCATGCTGATGGTGATGTCGTTTCCACGACCAACCTGGTCGCTTTCCTCCACATTTTCGATGCGCAAATAAAACAAAAGCCAAATCAAAGCGAAAATAGTTTTGCTATCTCCAAGACCTGCGCTTGCGTGCGTGTACGTGTGTGGTGCCTGTGCGAATAAGGTGCCGACGGATGGGGGGCACTAATGATGCTCCCGACTCTTAGGTAGGTGGCGGCTGATGGTTCGCATTTAAAATCAGATTGGAATGCTCTGGCTCTGGCTCTGATTTCGTTTCGTTTCGATTCTTTTCGCTTCGGTTGGTGGGTTTGGTTTTTCTTTTTGTGGTGCAAATGTCGCTAAAAACTTGGCGGCAAAATGTAAGCCGTTCCTTTTGCGTGGTATTTTCTCTTATTCTCTCAGGCTCCGCTATGTACATAGGATGCCATGGTATTGGTGGACTGCCTGCGTGTGTATGCGTGTATACATTGTATATATGTATTAACGATTTTGTTACTTTTTTCTTTACATTACATACTTTATAACTCTAAGTTGCATAACATTTATTAATTCTGAATTTTAATATTTTTGTGGTTGCTCTCACTAATAAATTTCTTATAGAAATTGTTTGCTATATTATTGCACAATTCACATTTATAATTATTGTAGTTGGGGCTTATACACACAATTTACTTTGATTAAATGTTTTATTTGTGTTAAATAAACTATTTAAAAAATAAACGAAAAGTTTTATTTTGGGCTAGGCCCATTTCAATTAATTGGGTTTCCCGGCTCACGCACTTTTATTTGTTGCTTTTCATACGGCTTGTAAATGGAATTAATAATTACAAAAAGTTGATTTATTTCGTATCCGGTTCAGGGGCGGATTGTGTTTATTGAAAATTCGGTTTGGTGCATCCTTTGGGGATAGATTTTCAGCGCCAAATGCTTGTGGAGGAAAATTAAACGGAAAGAGCGTTCACGCGCGCGTCAGGGAATCAAATCAGTCAAGACAAGTCAAGGAAAAACGGTTCCAGTCTAAGTTCGATACGAGTTGCGTTGGGTTTGAGCGCTGTTACGTCGAACCGAACGCTCACACATGAGCGAGAGAGAGGGAGAGTGAGTGAATTCCAATAGGCGGGAAGGCGCGCGTCGTGGTATATTTCGTGGCTGGTACTTTATGTAGCATGCGCCGCTGGTATTTTTGTGCAAATGCTCAAAATTTCGCTATTCTGGAGCTGTTTCTTGACCTCGGATTGGTTATTATTCGGGTTTGTTGAATCATTTCTGAAATGGATAAATAAAATAAGCAAATGATTAAATTAATATGAAATAAACAAGGCATTCCGCTATGACTGCCGCCATTCGGTATTTTTAAATGTTAGCGAGCTCTCGAGCAATACGCCAGATGGCGGTACTGAATGACGGTTGATTTCAAACGTTTGGGAGAAGGAAGCTAGCGATAAAAAAGCTGTTTATTTGCAGTTTGCAGTCAGTTTCGCACTTTGTCATGCCATGCCGCAAACCGCAGAAGCTGCAAAAACATGAAAGGAATTTCAGGAAAACATGCAATGCAAATGACTTCACACACGAACAAAGGCTGCCCCGGCGAACTGTCTTTATGTGTGTGTTGTGTGTGTGTGGTTGACACAACTTTAAACAGTTGCATTTGCGGTCAAACTGTTTTTGCAGTTGCAGCCACAAAATAATCCTTTCAGTTCCCGTTCGCTGATGTTCTGTGTATATTTTATATATGCGTGGCAGCAAAGTCACCCGCAAAAGCCAACAACGTCTCTTCTCTGCCAATGATTCAACTGAATGTCGACTTTAAAGGTCTCTCCACGCAGGAAGCCAATTCGACGACCAACGAAAATATTAAGAAGTCTAGGAAAAACTCATTTAAAAGAAATGGAGAGCAGCATAGCATTTTAATGCGGAGTGCGCCAAGACCTGGCCGGTCAAAGACCAGGCTGAATGCTGAAGGGTAAGAAATGGCGCTCGAACGATAAGGGGGGCAGCAACAAACGAAATGGCAGCCGAAAATGAGCAGCCGCCACACGAAGTGGGAAGGTGTGTGGTGGGACAGTGGGAGGAGATACGACGGCCATGACAGCATATCCGGCAGAATAGAAAGAGCAAGAATTTTACTACAAGCGGAGGAACGAACCAGGCGCGTAAACACTGCAAGTATTCATTCCACGATGCCCCCTCGAATCGCGGGTGGAGGTGGTAGCCGCGCATGGAAGTCTCCATTCGGCGCATGTCCACTCACACAGATGCAGCGTCCTGTACATAGGATGTCACAACTTACATGCCGGCATACGAGTACCAACAGCAAAACAATAGAGCCCCCACGACCCAGACCTAATAAAGCAACGAAGTCAATATGGGAGTAAATTTTTAAAGATTCCTGGAGAAACAGTTTTTGTCCCAAATTTTATAATAATTTTAAATATATATTTGATTATTTTTTCCATCCGAATTGAATATATCTTATTTTTGAAAATGGTTTTTTTTTTTTTCAAAAGTGCGCGTATTTTATTTAAATTATAGCGCCATCTGGCGGAAATTTGAAAAAGTAAAATACACAAGACGCGTTAACAAATTGGCAGATATGCGCATAATTTAATACCGAAAGGGGCAATCAATTTTGGCCTTGAAACCAATTGACTTATAGCGTAGATAGGCAATTAAAACTATACAAATACTGCTGTAATAAAAACCATTCATTTCTGTATCGACAATACCTACTGTGAAGCTTATTTTCCATACTGCACTAATTTCTTATGAAAGCACAAGATCTCAAATCGTGAACTTTCCTAAACTTTTTCCACTGTTGACCAGTTGGGTATTTAATATTTCCACGAAATGTGTATAACTATAACATATTTTCATTTTTGTTTTATAAGTAAAGAGGAGGATGGAGCTTTGAGAACAGTGTTCCGTGGCTTAATTTAAGGGTTTTCACTGTTTAAATACAGAGGTGTTAAGTGGGTTAAGTCTCGTTTTATCGCCGGATTGCCCTGGTTTTTCTGCCCTGGCTCCTATGCCCGGGAAGTCCTACAAATTCAAACAAAAAAGAGGGAAGCATTAGATCAAACCAAAAATTTGCTTTGCGATAATCTTAATTATATTTTTTATTTATTTAAATAGACAAAAAACTTGAAATTAATGTTTTCGATTTTTGGTATTTAAATGGTATTTCTCGAAACTGAAATGGTATTTAATGGTATTTGTTTTCTGGCCGTATGGCCGTATTTCTTATCGTTATCGTCACGGTCACGCTGCGGACGAGTTCTGTTAAAAAAATACAAAATTATTTGTAACAAATATAGAACGAAATATATACATAACGAAGTGCAGAAAACAATGAACTAATGTAAAGAAATAGTGCAAGTACTCCATTTAGCGTGTTCCCCGCGTGGAACTACATTTTTTTTTCGTTTCCCTCATTTTGTGTAATGGTAATGTGCGCTTGTGCTTGTGTGTGAGAGCGAATCGAGTAAGTACCGACACCAAGGCACACCGACGGAGACAGCGACGACGACTCGACCAAAAAAAAGGGACAAAAACAACAAGCAACGCCTCGGCGCACTGAAATTTGAGTCAAAACTCGCACACAGTTTTTTTGGGGATACAAAAACATCCTAGCCTTGATCGGAAACTCAAATCGACGAATTATTTTCTTGCAATTTAAACATTTTTCACCTGCAAAATTAAAGCAAAACGTTTTTTCTTTTTCTTGTAATTGTAGAAAAAAAATTACCGTGAAACTTTAGCAGTAGCTACATCTTTTCAAAATATATATATATGTACGTATACAAGTCATCCCAGTTGTTGGTGCGAATGTGCGTGTAAAGTTCGCGTGTTTTCGTACAAACCCTAGGTACATGGAATATTCGCAAAATATTCCGGGGGAGTACAAAAGTCTGACGACTGAGAACACAGCAGCAGCAGCAGAGACAAGTCACGGCTAATCTGAGTTTTGGGCTGAGGAGCAGGACTTGAAGAAGCAGCACCTACCACATATTACGCCCCATATTGGGGCTTGGCAGTAGCTGTACACAGCAGCAGCCGTAGCAGCAGCATCAGCGCAACAACGCAGCAGCAGGAGCAAGAAGAGCAGACGCATCGTCAGCAAAGGCAGCACGGGAAGCGGTAAGCGCAAAAGACACCAACACACACACACACACACACACACATACCAATTAGATAAATAATACATTTGTTTTTCTTAATGTAAATAATTTGTCATAGTTATTATTTGTTCTTAAGTTTTCGCTACGCTAAGCGGTTATTGTTCCCTCTGCTTTCCTCCTCACTCACACACACTCTCACACGCTCGCACACACACACACACACGCATGTACGCTGTTTCCAATCAGACCGAACTGCTGCTTCCAATCAGAGTTCCGAGTTCTGGGCTCTGCACCTCTGCTCTGTTTTGTTCTGCACCCACACAGACGCCAACTGGTTTTTGTTTATAAACAAACAAGAACCAAGCGAGAATTCCGCGCAAGCAGTTTTCGTTTTTCTAGCTAATGCAGCGAGTGGAGTGGAAAGGTAAAGGCAAAAAGGCCCCGTGAAACTCTCTGTGGCCAGCGTCTTCTTCGTTTGGGAACAGGTTTTTCACCGCCCACCCCCCCTGTGCATTGGGCCCAAATGCGAGGTGGTTGCACTGTCAGATGGTTGTTGGCCCCAAATGCCATGGATTTTTAGGCCAAGAGTAGATGGAGACCACCAGTACAGTGGGTACTGCCTAAGAAATATGCAAATTCTGTGCATCTCCCATTGATTTTCCATCCGGTAGATGTCTGCGAGTGCCAGTCTTGACTGCAGATTTTATGTAGGAAAGTGGAAAGTGTTGCGCTGCAAAACAGGTTGAGGCTGCTCCCACGCCAAGCGCGGGGGTCCTCCTACAGCTGCTTCTTTGTTCAAGTTTTTGGTTTTTTTTTTGTTTTGTTGTGCGCCACCTGTTGTGTGTCATCGGCTAAGAACGCCTCTGTGTTTAGCGACACTCGGACGTGCCACAACGACAACTGTTTTGTCATTGATAAAGCCCGCAGATAAGGCAGCGGCAAATGCCAGAGCTTTGTCCATCTTCGATCGCCGGGTTGGATATTTTCACGCCCCACTAGAGAGAGTGTGTGTGTGTGTGCGTGACATCATGCCAATTGATGGTGCGCCGCTCAATTGAGAGGCAATTCAGTCGCCGCAGCAGTGAGGGTAGAGGCAGAGAGTACATATTGTTTAACTGTTTTAAGAACTTAATTCCGTTAGTCATAAGTGCATGAAATGCCGCTTTTTGGGTTGCTTTGTTCCGACTCCTCCTCCTTCCATTGTCACCCAACACACCCCCAAACCCACCCCCCACACACACCTACACGGATGCATGCAATATGCTTTTTACAATAATCTGCAGACCATCATCGGACCATTTCCTCGCATTTTCATTTCCATTTCCATCTTACTAACATAACGATTTGTTGTACATTTGTTCTGTTCCTGGGTGCCGCTCGTGTCGGTGCTTTTTGGTTACTTTCTGTGTGTCTGGGTGATCTGCGTGAATGCGTGCGTGCAGATCCTGCGAAGGTCCTCCCATGTTCCTGCAAGCGGGAGGGGGTGGGAAGGGAACCAGGCCACAGTCTACACACCAACAGAACCACAACCACCACCAGACGGCGCATTCGCACCACCATCACCTCCAGCAGCAGCAGCAACAGCAGCAGCAGCAGCAGGCGGTCCAGCATCAGCAGCAGCAGCAGCAACAACAGACAAGGAACACACTGTTGCATCACCCATCCTCACAGCAGCAGCAGCAGCCGCAGATTCCACAACAGGATCCACAACAGGCCCACGCCCTGTACGTGACCAATCACAACAACCTTCATCCACATCAGCAGCAGCTGCTGCAGCAGCAGCAACAACAACAGCAGCAGGTGGCGCAACATCATCTGCAGCAGCAACACCAGCAGCAACAACACCAACAGCAGCCGCAACCGCTCCTCTTCTATCAGTCATACGGGCCCCACCCGTCTGGCAACAGCAATGCCAGCATTGGCGGCGGCGCTGGACTCCCATTGAGCGCCGCCGCCAGCAACAATTCCCTGGTGCAACATACGCACGGCGGCCATGGGCATGGCAATAGCGCGCTATCGTCCTCCAATAGCAACACCAGCCTATCGCGGGCCCTAAACAATACGGGCATGCCGCCACACTTTTCGCCGTCAGCTGGACTGATCGCTCCCCCCGGCGGCAATGGAGGGGCCGCACCGACAGCCTTTATGACCACCGCCTACATACCAATGAATCCAACCGGACAGCTTATGGGCATGCAGCCCCCGATGGCATTCCCAAACGGAGCTGGTGGCGCCCAGGCATTCTATACGGCAGCCACACAGTCACATCAGAAGCAGCTGCAGTCGGCAGCCCAACAGCAGCAGCTGGGCACGGGTCCAGGAGGCGGACAGGTTGCGTACTACATCCCCTACCCGGGGGGTGCGGCCAACGGCAGCAACAACAATGTAAACAGTGGCAGCAACTCCCACAGGGGCATGCGCCAGCGCTCGGTGACACCCCAGCAACAGAACTACTATGCTGCCTATGCGGTGGCAGCGCCCAATACGCCGCGTTCTGCGATGGTCGGCCCAACGACGCCAGGATCTGTGCCACCCATGATGGGTGCGCGCAACGGTACCCTGAACGGGGCATACCCATTTCATATACAGCCGAACTTTATGCCCGGCATAGCCCTGGGACCTTCGACTGGGATCAATGCTCCGCCAATGCTGACAGCGCCACCCACCACAACGCCAGGGGGAGGCGTTGGCGGCGGCCTGCACGCATTTAATCCACAAATGCAGACCAGCAATGCGCCACCAGCATTGGGAGTGGCCAATGTGCCAGGAGGAGTTCCGCCTGGTGTGGGTGTGGCTGCTGCAGTACAGAGCGGAGTACCCGCCGTTGCGGGAGGAGGCTTTGCCACCGGCCCCCCATTGGTGGCACCGCAGGCGGCAGCTGTAGCAGTTGGCCAACCGTTGGCGAATGTCTCGGAGAAGGTTCGCCGTCATGCCATACCCATCATACATCCGGATACCAATGAGGTCCTCGATACGAGCAGTTCGGTGTTTATTAAAAAGGAAGCGAATCCCGCCACGACGCTGACGCCAGGCACAGCGCTGCACAATGAAACGTTGGGCTCCCAGTACCAGGATTTAGCTCCCATTCGGATGTCAGTTGATTCTTCTTCAACCACACTGCTCCCTGGGCTTGATATGGATGATGGCACTGGGATGGTGATGGTCGATGAGCAGCTGCAAACATTGCAGCCTTCGCCCGAGCACATTGGTGGCTTGGTCTTTGTGAATCTAGAGGGGGATCAGCGCGGCAGCTCGCCCGTCTCAATGCCGCCCTGTACAACGGATAAGGAACAGATAAGCACCATTGTCAAGGATATACTGGCCAATGCGAGCCATGCAACCGATGATCATCTCAGCTTCTGGCAATCAAGCGACGGTAAGTCTTTGCCCCTTTTTTAACTTTGAGTCTCTTTAAATTCTCTACCCACGGAACGTAGGAGCCTTTTTTTTTGTTGGTGCGAATTTCCGAAACAAAAACTCTTTCGATCAACAGCCAGGAAGAATTTCCATATAAATTTATAATTTTAATTTCGATTTGAAATTGTTGAACAAGAAAAGCTAACAGCAAAAATACGAGACCCTAAAATTGGAAGAATTCGATAAATTGAGGGTCCCAGATTGGGGCAAATACTTAGATATAGCTTTTGATATATATATATATTCAATCCCTTGCAGTGGACAATGTGCCGGAGGCCCATGACAGACAGCAGTTGACTTCGACGGAGAGCGTAGGCGAAGGAGGAGAAGGAGTGGGTTGCGTTACCGGCCAAGAGCAGCCGCATCAGCAGCAACAAAACCAGCAGCAGCGTCCCAAGTCGGCCAACAAACAAAGTAAGTTCAAAGCAAAGCCACATAACGCTAAATGCAGACAGAACTAAAAGATTAAACAATTTTCAGGCACCGCCACGCCCGCATCTATAGCGAATGACGTGGCCGAGGCAACAGCCTTTGGGAAATCGCGCATCACCATCCTGTCCAGAAGCGAATCGATGCTTAATTCAGAAGAGGAGGAGACCCAGGAGCAGCCGCAGCAGCCGCCAGCACAGAAGCCCACGAAATCCATTGCCACCACCGCAGCTCCAATTCCACCAGCTTCGGTCGAGCCTTTGATTTCAGGCAACGAAAAGCCAGCAAATGTACCGCTGTCTGTGCTGCAGCGTTCGCAGCGCCAGTCGTCGAGTACAACGAGTTCAGGGGCATCCTCATCGGCCGCCTCCACGCCCACACATCAGCCAAAACAGACGCAACAACAGAGGCAGCAGCACCAGCAACCGCAGCAGCAGCCGCAGCAGCATAATCAAGCTGGAGTAAGAGCTGGCCCAGTGGCATACACAGTGCCACTGACGCGCATGTCGCCAGCTGTGGCCCTGCTTACGGGCGCCACAACCACCAACACAAGTAGCAAAAAGAATCGCAAGGCTCTGAAGCGAGCTAAAGATGTCGAAAAGAAGAAAGTAAGCAAACCATCATCTACCACCAACTACAACAGCGACCAGAGTCAAGGTAGCAACTACAGCCACAATGGTGGCGTGCAAGCAGTAGAAGCAGCTCCAGCTCCAGCTGTTCCTGCAAAAATTGTGGAAGAAGGACCAGCAGCAGCAGCAGGAGTGCTGCTAGCAGAGACATCCAAAGGGAAGGCGGCGGCGGCAGCAGCACCAGCAGCAGCTGCTGTCGTTGAAGAGAAGGCGCAAGCGACGACTGATAAGCTTAGTGCATCATCTAGTAATAATTCTAGCGTAAGTTCTAGTCTAAGTGACAAACCGCACCACGTGCAACCCAAAGAAGAGACGCCACAGATCGGCCACAACAATAACAACAATGAGGAAAAGGATGATATCGTAGAAAAAGAACAACGTGAGTACATTGCTTCTAGCCATTGGAACCCAGCAACAAATCTAATCCTGAAATTTCTCACTTTTCTTTTATCTTTTTAGCGGCGAAAAAGCCTCTGCAGCATCTGCACACACCAGTCGATGAAATCGTGTCGAAATTCTTGCAAACAGATAGCCCCAACAAAAACCCGGAGGAGGCGCCGCCACAACTCCAGTTCCTGAACAGCAGCGGTTCGACGTGCGGAGATGATGAGAACAACCGATCAGCAGTGCTGTGCAGTGTAGAGCAATCGAAGAGCGAGGAGAGTGTCGGCGTGGCTGATCTGAAGTTTGGGGACTTCAATGAGGATTCACGAGAGAACGAGATCAGCACTGGTTTCATCTGCAGTTCCACGTGGTCAAGTTCGACGGTAACGGAGCCCAGCGAGGAGCCACGCGATGAACTTTCATCGCAGAGCAGCCACATTTCGGTGCCGAACGCAGCCCCAACCGCAGCCGCAGTGACAGCCACAGCCGTGGTGGCGGCTAGTAGCAGCAGCACCACCAGCACCGACTATGTGGACTGCGCTCCCAAGCTGAGCACGACCACGACTGATATATCGACAACGACAAGCAGCAGCAGCAGCGCTGGTCGCACCTCCAGCAGCACATCGAGCAGCAAGAAGAGCTCGCCGGTACACAATAGACGCAAAAATTCAGATTCGCCAAAGCCCAGAGGAGGCGGCAAGAAACAACAAGAGACATTGCCGCCGGCTTCCCCTGTGACGACCCCCACGCCCACAACTACCGTGAGGTTTATCCGTTACACCATGGACGAGCTGCGCAAGCTATGCGAACTGCCCGATTCGAGAAAGGCTCCGCTGGTGCCCTGCCACAAGGGCGACTGCATCTCGCAGCTGTTTGTGTCCCGCATGATCATACATCCGCATGCTCATGTGCAGCCCCACAACCACCAGCAACAACAGCAGCATCTGCCGCAGTATCAGCACATCAACTTCAGCGAATCGCTGGACTTTGTGCCGGGCAAGCGTGGGCGCGGCCATGGCGGCTCGAATAAGAAGCATCACGATGGCGGCCACCAACAGATGGCCTCTGGATCGGGCAATATGATGGGCAACATGGGTGGTGCTAGCAGCAGCAGCGGCAGTTCGAGCTCCAATCAACGCCACATGGACATTATACGCGTGCAGCTGTCGCTCAAAGAGGAGATCAAGCTGTCGGAGTGCGAGAATGCGTGGCAGCCGGAGCCGTTGCGTCGCAAGGCTCCCGCCGCCGCAGTGAGTGGTGGTGGTGGTGGTGCCGGTGTCTCGGAGGAGGATACCGACATTGATGGTGTGCTGAAGAAGGTGCGCGGCATACTGAACAAGCTAACGCCCGATAACTTTGATGTGTTGCTCAAGGAGATGTCCAGCATTAAGATGGATACCGAGAGCAAGATGACAAATGTAAGCAACGCAAAGGCTTTTGTCTTCTATATAATTTATGCTTCTACTTAAACCCTTTCCAGGTGATGCTGCTGATCTTTGAGAAGACCATCAGTGAGCCGAACTTTGCCCCCGTATATGCGCGCTTCTGCAAAGTTTTGTTCCACGAGATCAAGGCCGAGAACAAATCGCTCTTCACCTCGTCGCTCATTACGCGCATTCAGCACGAGTTCGAGTCGAATGTAAACGATGCGAATGCCAAGACCAAGAAGCTGCAGCCCACACAGGACAAGATGAATCAGAGCACAGATGCGGGCCGTAAGGCCGAGCTGCGTGCAGAGATGGAGGACCTGGAGTATCAGTTCCGGCGTCGCGCCTGGGGCACTGTCCGCTTCATTGGGGAGCTCTACAAGCTGCAGTCGCTGACCAGCGACCGTGTGCTGCACTGCGTGGAGTCGCTGCTGGAGCACGGCATCGAGGAGAAGCTCGAGTACATGTGCAAGCTGCTGACCACGGTGGGCCACTTGCTGGAGAGCACCCTGCCCGATCAGTACCAGCTGAGAGATCGCAACGAGAAGATCTTCCGACGCATTCAGGACATTGTGAATCGTTCACGTGGCACGGCGCATCGTCAGGCGCAGTTCAAGATCAGCAGTCGCGTGCGTTTCATGATGCAGGATGTGCTCGATCTGCGCGCACGGAACTGGGATCAGCCTGTCACGCCGCAGCAACTGAGCGGCCGTCAGCGGCACAAGCAGCAGCAGCACGACGACTCCAAGGATCAGCAGCAGCATGGAGGACGAGGCAACATGGGCCCACAGGCGGGGCACTACCAACAGCAGAAGCAGAATCAACATGGCGGCAGCCATGGCCACGACAGCAGCAACTACTTTCTGCAAAAGATGCCCAACAAACAGCAGCAGGACAACCAGGCCCTCAGCATTGATCTCAATAAGTTGCGCTTCAACACCAGCAACGCCAACGATGACTCGAGCGCCAAGCTGGGAAACTCGTCGCACTACCAGTGGCGCAATGCTGGCAATCGTCCGGTCAGTGCCACACCATCGGGTGGGCCACCCACCAGCCTTCTGAAGCGCGTGAACACTGGGGGACAGAACTTTACGTACTCGCCGTATCAGCAGCAGCAGTCACAGCCATCGGCTACTGCCGCTACCACACAGCCAGGCAGCAGCAACAGAAACAGCAGTCAGGAACCGTCGCAAATCCACGCGCCCTTGGATAGGAAACTGTGCCAGGATCTGGTTATCAAACTGGTGGAGGAGGCCCTCAACGAGCGCAACTGGCAGCCAGAGGTGCTGGGCATCTGGCGGTCGTATCAGGCGAAGCACCAGGCTGCCGTGGTGGAATACCTGCTCATGCACTACCTGCACCAGAGGACAGTGAAGCGGCAGGAACGGCTGGCCTGTGGCAACGTCTTTGCCTTCCTGATGTCCAAGGAGGCCATGGACAAGGCGACGTTTGCCCAGGCATATGCGAGTTTTGCCAATGAGCTGCCCGAACTGCTGGTGGATGTGCCCATGGCCTTGGGGTATGTGTTTGAGTTCCTGGGCCCCATCATGCATGCGGGAAGGCTGGACCTAAAGGATGTCTGGCTGCGTCGCTGGCAGGCAGATTTTGACGTCAGCGAGTGCTTTGTATTTGCATTCGTCAACTACTTTGCGCGTGAATTCGGCGCTGGCTACATACGCAAGCTGTGGCACAGCGACCTCAAGCTGGATCGCGGCCAGATGTTCTGGGGCGACTGTCGCAAGCATCGCGATTTTGTGAAGTCGAATCAATTCTACTTCCTGGACCCCAGCCAGGGTCAGACTGGTGACCAGCGAGTGAAGCTCACGCCGCTGCAGCGTTCCCCGCAGGACCATGTGGTGCGCATCAGGTATCTGCTGGGACAATCCGGCGACATGGCCATTGACTACATTAACACCAATGTCGGCACCTCCGTCGACTTTGTGAGGGAGCTCACTCGATTCCTCTGCTGTGATTTCGCACTAACTGTGATTGCAACCACCAACAACAACAACAAGGCACCCGGCAAGGGCGGCAGCAGCAGCAACCCAAAACCGCTGCAGCTGAACGCCGAGTGTTTCAGGAGCCTATGCACGCCCCTGTTGCGGCTCAGCATCGATGCCAAGGAGCCGCTGGAGATCGCCTGCATCGATGCGACAGTTAACTCGCTGCAGGAGCACTTCATGGCCGAGCTGGAGGACGAGATGGCCGCCTGTGAGACCATCTGTAATGCGTTCAGCGTGCTGTACGACTCCGAGGTGATACCCAAGGAATCCTTCGACAAGTGGTACAAGCTGGAGGTCGAACACTCATCCCGCTACCGCAGGCCCTTCATTGACAAACTGCACAGCTTCATCGGGGATCTATAGATGACAAAACACCAAAGAGAACAGACAGCATTGTATACGTACAGCATACGTACAAGAACAGCGACGAGGCAAGACACGGACACAGATAACACAAGTTCAGATGAAACACTCAAGAAACTATAATCAAACACGATTTGGGGCATGCCCCATGCCCGTCCCTCACACACCTATTTGTTCGACAATGAATAGAGATTTGATTTGAAATTTATTGGCTTTTAAACACACACAACACACAACAACAACGACAACAGAAACAGCAGGCAAAAAATAGCCAGCCAATGATTTTCCTTTGTATCACAATACGTTCCTTAAATGAGATGTTAAGACGCTTTTCTTTCGATGACTGGGTCATCCGAAAAGCAACAAAACACACACAAAAATACAACATTTACCGTATCAAACCCGTATCGAAAATCAAATAAAAAATAAATTAAAAAAATATGGAAAAGAAAAAGAAAGAAATGGTATAACAGAATCTCCCATTAAAGAATTCAAGTTCAGTGCAAGGCAGGGTAAATGAAACATTAACTGATATACATGCATAAATACACATATATATATATAGCGTATATATTTGACATAGATATAGGATATCTAGGGATCTATTTGTTTTCGTAAACCGCAGTATTTCGTTGATTTTATTTCCGCTGAGGGAAGAACATCGAACGTTCTTCCGTTGGCCATCTCTCTCGTTTATAGCCTTAGCATATACGTTTTTCTAGACCTTAATTGAAACGTTTTGTTCATTTTTTACCTTTCAGTACAAAGCTTTATGAATTTGCATTGTTTTTGTTTATTCGATTTATTATTATTATACAAAAAAACTATTGCCTACGTTTAATTATTGTGATTTCTACAAAAACGGCTCAAAATGAAACTGAAACCGAACCCGATAAATTAATACACTCCTAACCCTAAACCTAACCCTTTATCCTTAATCTCATCCCAAAAAAAAAAACAGATCTGTATTTAAAACCTCAAGTCCTGAGGAGTTCTCTTTACTGTTCGACGCAAAACACTTCACATATATTACAAAACAAACATAAATAAAGTATAACAAATAATAAGTTATACACAAAAAAAAACAAGGAAGAAAGAAAGAAAAAAGGAAAGGAAGTAACGAAGAATATACTAGACGTATTAAAAAGAACGTTGTAAATTATAAACAAATTAAACGTAAAGACATGTAAAGTATTTATAAAACAAAACACACACATGATACATGATGATTATCCAAAGATAAATCTAAAGAAATTAGCTGTAAAAAATGAAAGAAAAAAATACAATATTCTTAAAACCGAATCATCAATGAAGAAACAACCAACCCTCTTAACTATAAAGCTATTTAAACCAAATTTAAGAGAAGGAAAGCGAAAAAAATATATAAAAAAAACAAAAATAATAATCTTCTGTAAAAGCATATAGAAACCACTCGCAACATCATTAAGAGAAGAAAAAGAAGAAGAAAAAAAAACAAAGAGCTCTAAGCCGCCTTCGATTAGTTATTTTTATAAAATTGAGTGAAAAACAAAATTTAAAAGAACAAAAAACAAACGAAAATCTCCAAAATTTATACATAATACATTTAAAGTGGATACAAAAAAAAAAGAGATGAACAAAAAAAAGAGTAGCAAAAGAAATTAGTTGTACGAAACTAGATTTTTTTTGTGTGTGTACAAACTTTAGGTTTTTATTTTTATTTTTTACACTACAAGTGACAACAAAAAAAAAACTGAAATTTATTTACGGCGAAGGCGAAGGAGAGATATGGGGAGTTGTATGCATAAGAAATTAGCAAAAACAAACAACAAATAAATAAATATGTTTAAGAATTATAACAGCAGGAGGATACCATACATACAACAAATGAAACGCTTCTGCACTCAAAAGCAAAACTATTTCTAAAGCCAAGCTAAGACAATGTTTAAGAAAAGGCTAATCCCGTTCCCCCTCCCCATTGCGCATTGAGCATTGGGGGGGCGTGTGGCACATTTTAGTTTCGTAGCAACATTTCGGCAGGCATTCCAAATGCGTTTTTGGCCACCACCTTCTGAGATACATTTAACACTTTCAGCAGCTGAGCCGAGAAGAGATCCAAATAAGAAAATGATCCCTAAAAAACGATAAATATAAAGATAAATAAAGAAGAAATACCCACAAAGCAGCAGAGGGAAAAGCGGGCGGGGAAAAAGGAAAAAAAAAATACTAAGAAGAAAACTGTGTAAACTGCAAATAATAAAAAGAAGAAGTAAAATGGCAAGGCGTTTTCAATGTGGGGTGCAGCACTATGAGGGAACGGAAATCCTAGGAAGGACACATTGCATGCAGCACATACTATCACATTCCCATTCACATACCCATACACACAGACATACACACACATATTCACGCACAGCATTTGTTTTGGTGATTGGCAGCTTTTAAGATACATTTTGCATTTGCTTATCATAAGGGTTAAGGATAACGCTAACGCTTTAAGGCTTGTCTGAGGCAAACGTAAGCACAGTCGAAGTTCAACCCACTATCCAAATATCTAATTATATTTATCTTATTTTCCGATACCCCGCAGTTCAGTAGTCCAGGATGGAGCGACGCGGACGCATACCGGTGGCCAAGTTCCGCACCCAGGAGGCCAAGGCACGCAGCAGAAGTCGCGTTCGGGAGCCGGACTACAATGAGCAGGACCCCGAGCATGATATGTTCACCCTGCTGGAGGATAACATTGCCCTGAAGGAGGAGAACAAGGGGCTCAAGCTGGAAATTGAAACACGTTTGTGCAGCAAATAATCTTAGTCCCATCTGATCTGATTACTCATCATTTATATGCCCACATAAATTGTAGATAAAACGACACAGGAGGAACAGCAGTCACAGCACGAGAAGCTGTGCATCCAGCTGGAGGCACTGCAGCAGCAGCAGGCTAACTTCGAGACCCAAATCAAGGAGCTGGGCGGCAAATTCAGCAAGACCCTGAACGAGCGCAATGCCCTGGACAAGCTGCACAAAATGAAGGTCGATCAAATCAGCAAGTGAGTGAAAAAAGGGACACAAGTCCTCTGAAATTTCCATGTTAATTCGATCCTTTTGCCATTCCACAGTCTCACCAGCGAATTGGAGCACATGCGGGAGAGGCAGCAAGAGCAGGAGCCCGGTCCGACCCCCCAGCTGGTGCTGGGCTCGGCGGAGCTCAAGCGAAAGTTGTTCAAGATCGTGCAGCAGGGCAGCACCGACAGCGGCGACAGCATAGGACATCATGACTTGGACAGCCTGGTGGATGTAAATGCGGATGGTGTGCCAATAACCAGCGGCCTGGTGGAGCGCCTGGCAGACGAGTTCCTGTCACTCAAGAATGCCACAAATGCCGTGGAGCTGCAGCTGTACGAGGCCAATGAGAAGATGGCCGAATTGCTGGAGCATGTGAGTGGAGATATAATCAAATAATCTAATCTGCGATCCTTACTGATTTCTCATGGGAACAGCAACACTCACTGGAGGAGGAGAACGAAACGCTGCGCTCGGAGAACAGCAATCTGACCAAGGTGGCCAAGCTGCTCACGGAGAACATGAAGGAGAGCGTGGAGACCAGTCAGAAGTAAGTTGAACAACGCCATCAATCATGGAGATCCTGTAGTAGCACTGTATCCCTGCAGAATGGAGAGTGCTCTGATCAAGCTGAAGCAGCGCAACGATGAGCTCACTGCCAAGACACGCGATCTGACTGATGGACAGCCCGGAGCCTCACCCACAACACTCAAGGAGGAGCAGGCGGAATTCGAGCAGATCAAGGACCAGGTGCAGCAACAGGCGCGCGAACATAACGAGCGCATTGTGGAAATGGTTAGTCCAGAGTTCTGGTTGCACTCTCTCCCTCTAAGTACTACTAGTCTCTACAGTTCGGTCTACAATCTCTCTATCTATCTATCTGTACTGTGTCTATCCTATCGATCTATTAGCAAACGCGCAGTATGTTTGACATTTTCAAGCCGCTCTCGAATATGTTCAAGGGCGGCAACTGACAGCAACATCTGAACGAACATATGGCACACAGTATCCAATATACAATATACATATGAGAAGTGCATGGGAATGTGCCGCCCTGCTGCGCTTCTGCAGGATGTGTTGTTGTTTCCTCCTACCCCATTTGGTGCTGGTCCACACACCATTCAATACCATCTCTGGGAAACGTAAGCAATTCGCTTGCTCTGCGTCGCCTTCTAACTGCACGCTGCCTCGGCCTCTAGCTGTCTATCTCTGCACTAACTTAACACCCACCCCCGAACCAGATGCTTTGATTGATCTACTAATTTTCCATTACCCCACCACGCCCATGCCTCCTCCTCCTGCTCGCTCCCCGCCCGTTCTACCCTCTCGTTCTCTGTTTCTTGCCTTTGTAGCAATGTCTAATGGATGCGGCTATAGCAAAAACTACTAACGATGAACTAAAAAAATTACAACTTAAGTTGGAGATACTCGAGGAGCAGCTGCGCGACGCTCTCACGCGTGCCGATCACGCCGAAGAGCAGCTGGCACACTATCACCAATCGGAGGCGAAGACAACGGCAACGGGAACGGCTCCAGTGCCGCCACCAGCTGCTCCACCAATGCCACCACCTCCGCCACCGCCTTTGCCAGCTAAACTGTTGTTCGCGGCACAGACGAGGGCCGGACTGGGACTGGGTGGAGATGGTGGTGATGCGGGAAGCTTCAGCGATCACATTGTTGGCCACAATCTGCGCAGGGGCAGCGATAAGATAATAGATAACGTCAAGCATCAGGTACAGGCCGAGGCAGCAACAGGTATGTAACCAAGTGCTCAACAACCAACCACTTTACAGACCCCCCCAGCACACCCCCTTCGGCCACCTTCGAGAGTCGAATCAAAGGGTGAACGCCGGACAACCCCACTCCGTCCCAAAAGCTGTCCTTTCTTTTAATTAGCCCAATTTGTCCGAGTCGATATTGAGCCGCAGGCATTGATAAAGTTTTCAGAGCCATTATTCAAAAGTTTAGAAGCGCAGTGGAGCCAGCTCCAGGGATGAGCCAACTATGCAAAAGTCGAAAGTGGAAAAGTCTGCAGAGCATTTGAAGCGTATCATGGGGGCATGCATTTGGCCATCAGGTGGGCCAACCACATCCCAGCCAAAACTGTGAATCTCCCAAATCGCTTTGTTTGGATTGTTTCTGGGTCACCACAGGCAGGCTTCAAAAAACGAAACGAAAGCCCTCGAAATCATCTACCCCTTTTGCTTGGGTTGGGTTCGGGGCTGGGGCTGGGCACTCATGTTACCAGCTAATCCCTGGCAGCCGAGGAGCGTTGACAAGTGCCTGGCATTGTCGTTGGTGGTGGCCGGGAAATCTGGCTGAAGGGCCACAACTTGTTGCTGTCAATTGTCAGTTTATGGCTCATGCCTCACGCCACTCACTCGGCACGGCTCCTCCGACTCACGGCACACGCAACATGGCAACCCGTCTGCGATTGTAATTGATTTTACCTACACGTCGTGTCGGCTTCTTTTACGGCTCACTGCATCCCACCCGCCTCCTTCTGTTCTACGCTTCGCTTCGCTCCCCGGTACGCAGCAGTTCCCAGTATCCAGTATCCATTGTTGACTGCTGCAGCAGCAACTTCTTAATTAAGTTTGCGAGCAGCTTTTCGAGGGGAAGGGGCTCGGGCATGGCAAGTGGGCCAAAGGCAGGGCAGGTGAGTGCTGCCCTGGAATAGGCCCTGCTGCTGCTGCAAATTTAAAGCTTCAAGTGAAAATCTATCAAGAGAATTTGTAATATTTTATCTCAGAGGTGATTGGTCCAACAATAAAAACCCCTAGCTGAAAAATTAGAGTCGAGTGCCTCAATGTGCCGTGCCGCATCATGCAAACGACATGTATTTTGTTTTTGGATTTTCGGGCATTCCTTTTTGTCGCCTTGTGCTTGTGCGTGGAGTGGAGCCTCAATGTAACGCAGCAATTAGGAGCAAGGACGTGCCCACACCACTTTTATAATTGAAAATTCCCATTTATTTGTGGCCCATTGTAATTGAATTTGTTTCGATGTCGGGATCGTTATTGTGTCAGGCGCTTGCTTCTGCCAATAAAGTTAGTGAAAACCTAATTAGCGTTGGATTTTTCACCTGCGTGTGTGTGTGTGTGTGTGTGTGGACTCACATGTTTCTCTCACTTTATTTTGTTCATAACTTCCATAATACATTTTTCCCGCACAATACGTAGCCGTACATACACATACATATATACGAGTATACACGAGTATGTGTATGTGTATGCGTTGTGCGCTTGTGGGCCTTCTGTGCCATTTAATTTCCGCTTTTATTAGATTGAAACAATTGTAAGAAATATCGTTGTGTTCCACACCCGACTCCGCCTCCACTTGAAGGGGCTGTAGATTCAGGAGCAGAGATTGAGATATCATCACTGCACATGACACTTGTTTGATAAGCAAAATCAGAAAGCAAATCCAGAGCAAGAGCAGCCGCAGCCGTCCACAGACCCGCATGTGCAACAGAACACAGTAAATGTTCGGCTCTGTTCTGTTCTGTACGAGTGCAAACACCATATACCATATCCCCTCGTAGCTCTATAGCTCTGCTCCCTCCCTGTATGTGTTTGAGGATGCCAGGAAAGTGCATGATTATATTATGCATGCACCACCGGGAGGCAATGGCAATACCTTTGGCAAATATGTATCTACTTGTATAAATATGAAACATCGATTCACAGAGACTAAACTTGAATGTACGCAGTCCATTAAATATCCATACATTTTTGCACTAATTATTGTAGTAGTGAGTTCTGTGCTCCTGGGAGGCAGGGGGACGGCGGCCACTTACCCGAACAACATTCTCAGACAATGTCAGGGCCAATGCTTGTCACACATAAACAAACGCACTTGAACACTCACACATATGTACATACATACATGTGTGTATGTATGGAGACAGCGCGCGCTCTGTCACTAAGTATTTCCGTTTCCGCTTTGTTGCTCTTGCTGTTGCGCCTTAGCGTCGTTTCCTACTTTTTGGCGCGCACAACGCGTCCGTCGCAGGCATAACGAGCGCACATTCAAATCAAAATCAATCAACGCGCGTATTGTTGGAAGCCAGAAAAATGCCGAAACGTTCAGGATATATACTACATATATATATGAACATATATATAGTGCGATATATACGCGAATATACGAGATATAGGGCCAGCCAGCCCTCCTCTATTACTATGAGTGTGGAGCGGAGCGTGGTAGCGCGCGCGCGTCTCTTGAGGCACATGAAGCGTTTGAGCTGGCAGCGAGCCGTACATCAGCTTTACAGCTAGGCATCACTGCTGCTCGTGTGTCCTGGCCGCACTCGTCAAAGCCATCCTCGTCGTAGTCGTAGTCGTCGGTCTGCTCGTTGTCGTGGCAAAAACAAATGAACCAGAGGGATACCGGAACGGGACACGGTGTGGTGTCTGCAGAAGATGGATAAAGCAAAGCGAGGTTTCGCCTCGCTGGAAATTCCACCCTACACATACATAAATCTGTATATACCATACATAACAACAAGTAGTTGCTATTGTTGTTGCTGCTGCTGCTGCTGGCTGCCATGGCTACTACCTACAGCTTCACTTTCAATGGCCTCTCCATGACCTGCCCTGTGTCAAATCGTTGTGTACGAGTACCTACATACCTACATACATACATATGTACATGCCTAAGCTAAGCCCCCCACGGCTGATACTTCGCAGAAAGCGGAAGAAATTCTCTTTCTTTTTGTTTGTTTTTTTTTTTCTTTTGGAGTATAAAAATTCCAACACACACGAAGTCACCGGAATGACAGACACCCAGAGGCTGAGTGCCATTTCCGGTTTCATGGGATGCATTGAAAACTTAAATTTGATTTGAGTACGCCCTGTGCCATGCCATGCCCCGCCATGCCCCGCCATGCCCTGCCGTGTGAGCCGTGAACCCAACTGAAGCTGCAAAATCTGGGAACTGGAGCAAAATGTGTGCGTGTGTTTTTGTTGTTGTTTGGCTTCCATTCCTTGGCAACGTGGAGAGGACTCCGACTATGGATTGCCTCCGTTCTGGCTTTAAGCAAGCGAAGCGTTCACATTTTTCATATATTTCAGTTCGTTTCATAGCTTTATGTTACCTCCTGCCCCCCCTACCCAACCAGATCCAACCAAACTGTCAGCACAAGGCAGGGCCGTATCAAATTCGACTACGACGACCACGATGATGATGATGATGGTGATGAGGATGGCGGAGAAGACGCAATTTATTATTTTTACGAGAAGGGGCCAGGTCCACAGCTGGACTGGGCCTGGGGACTGGGGTGTTAGGGAAGGCGCAACCTCAGGCGCGGCCCGGACCGCATTGTTGTCTTGGGCTATGGCTTATTATTATTATTTGTGCGTTTTATATTTCCGTGTTTTATTGCGCCACTTTTCTTATACACAAACCTTGGGCCCCATCCTTTACAAACACACACATACCCCCTCTTACACATGCACACACTGTGAGGTAGTGGTGAAGAGGGAGAGTGGGGGGATACCATAGATTTTCATTGACTTTCCTGAATCCAAGTCAATGCGTCTTCAGCTTCATTTGTCGTCGGTGACAGTTGTCGAGTGCCCGGCAACCCGTTCCGGCCTTGTCCGTGATTTATGCTCTACCCAAGACCCCAACCCAACCCCCATCCCCATCCCCGCATCCGCATTTTAAAGTCCAGGCGCTTGCTTCATTGATTGTTTGTGAGGTGAGTATTCCATTCTCTATGTGGACACCATGTCCGCCTGCTTGGGCTACGGGTGCCTCCTCCCCCTAACAGCTAACCGCATGGGATGAGCTTCTGTAGCGACTTATTGGCTAATAGCGAGCGCCCTGCCAAGCACATTATACTTACACCATTCCACTCTGTACTCTTGCAGGTCTTGACGCTTTAATGCGGGAGTTCAAGTCGGGAGGCGTTACACTTCGGCGACGCAATCGCCGCCGCACTGGCACCAGCGAGGCCCTCAAGGAGATGTTCCAAGTACTGGAGATAAGTCAGAAGCAGAACCGCAACTCCAAGATATGCGTGGATCTTAATTCACACACCTGATTAGCTCAAAAAGCAGTTCCATGCTCTCTAAATCGCTCTGTTTCTCTATTGGACTGGACTTTGGTCTCAAATCTCTCCTCTCAGGACTCTGCTGTCTGTCCCGGAACAACGACAACGAACATTCCATGCATTTCAATGTCCCTTCCAATAACCCTCCCCAACCTCGTCTAATACTGTATTATTTTAATATTGTGTGCCTTTTTCGGAACGAAATCAAAAGCCATTTTACCCTCTAATAAGCTTAAGACTTTTCCCCTGCAGGATCTATTTACTCTGGTAGCTATACCATAAATTATTTATATATTGTTATTGACATATTGACAAACAACTTTATCCGCCCCCTCGATAATGTGTTCAGTTTAACAGGTTTCGCGCTTTTTACTAATCTTAACAACCCCAACGATTTATATTTGTTCTGAATAAACTTTTATTTTTTAACAAATTAAGTGAATTCTTTTTCTTTCGACAGTTGAGTTGCAAAAAAGGGTAAACTACTATCAAGTGAAATTTTCAAAAACACGCCAAAATAGTTACGGGAATTATTTGCGTATCCTTTTTATGGGAGATAATGAGAACAAGTCTAGTAACAAATTGTGCTGACCAGGGATAGCTAATAGCTGATACCAGGGGCTATAGATGGCAGTCTCTTGGGTAGTGTAGACATAATATTTTTATTAGGACTGCACAAGCTTCCTTCTGTGCTGCTGAATGTGATGGAGATTGATGCCATGTGTTTCCAATACTTTCTGTTCCTCTGCTCAAATAAGGTATAGGCTGGCCAGTAGATCGCTTGCTTTTTACGCTTAGTTATAGTTTATTATTGCTTAATCTTTGGCCGATACACAGATCGCAAAATACGTACGTAATTACACACGAGTTGTTTATAATTATAATGAAATTATAAAATTTTGATTTGTTCACATTAGGATTAGAATACAATACCCACACACACTGGTGTGCAGATAGGCGACAAGTGGATTATTTATATATATATATATGTAAAGTATATATGCTAGATCTCTACTTTATGGCTCTATTCTGAATTGTATTAAAAAACAGTGTAAATAGTTCGTGCCCTTTGATTTAAAAAATTGTTCTAATTTAAAGATTTAAAAGACATTCATATCGCATTTCGTATTGCTTAATTGACACACAATTTAGCTACACAATGGACGCTACAGCATCCATTGGTTTTGCTTCGTATAAAATCGTAGACATGCATATATGCTCGTGATATATGTAAGCTTATTGCGTATATATATAAAGATTGTGGCACTTGTTTGTTCCTTCGTATTGCTGACCGAATCAGGTTCCTCTGATTGTGAATTACATGTAAATACGTGTACATATGTATATATAAGATATAGATATCTAAAACTTGTGGAAGACAAGCAGTGGGGGAAGGGCTTTTTGGGGCTTTGTTCGTAAACAAATTACATGACAAAAATTCTAAACTAAACAGAAAATGATGACATGTTCAACATAATATCATTTCAAACACTTAACACAAAGTTTAACCTAAACATTATTAGTTATCGGATACGTGATACACTTCTGATCGTTCGTTAAGACACTTGGTTCCGTGCTCTGCGGCTGGCTCTCTGCCGTTGGCTATTTGGTAGTCGGTCAATGTGATTTGAGGCAAAGATCGTTGTGGCTGTGGCGCTGTGTCCATCTGCTCGCCGACGCTCTCTATATGCTATATGTATGTAGTAACAGGAATATTTGGCACTCGACATCGTTTGAACATATATATATTTATGGCGCTGGCGCTGTTGCTGTTGCTGGCACTGGTAGCAGGGGGATTCGTTGTCCCCTTATGGAATGTGTTTGCTGTGCCGCGATGGCTTTGGCGGCGGCGTTGGGGGACGCGGCTTGCTGCCATCTGGTGAGGCAGCGCCAGCACCCACCAGACTAAAGTTCGTGGCCTCCAAATACTCGTACGTGCTGTTTGTAATACTGGTCTTTGTCATGGTCGTGCTGGTGCCCGTGCTGCTGCTGTTGCTGGTGAAGCTGGTCTGTGTGCTGAGCATCGCATAGCCATTCGGTGTCCAGTCCATGTTATGTGACAGGCTGGTGAAATCGGTCGAATCGCGTGTCTTGGCCGGCAATGGCGGCGGTCGGATATCCTCCTCCGATGTGGAATCTGTGGTTTCTGCAGCACCAAAAACAAGATCGTTTTATTACCACCGCCGTACTGATCGCGACCTGGTCTTTAGCTTACCAACTGAGTTGCGATTGCTGCTCTCGGACAGGGAGCGTGTGTCGGTCGGGAAGTTCTTGATGCTGGCCGTGGGAGTGGCAATGCTGGCAGGCCTGGATAGGCGACGTTCCTTCTCCTTTTCCGAGCGCAGAGGCCGCTTTGGTGTGAGCTAAAAACGCAATTAGTTTAGCGAATTGCAGGGAGTGAATGGAGTGAATTTCCTCTAAGCTTTACCTCTTCTGTCAGCACATGAGGATCTGGTGTTTTGGGACCACTTAACGAGCTGTTCGAAGCACTGGCCAACGAGCCAATAGACGTGTTGATCTCCTTCTCGGGCGTCGAGGTGATGGTGGTCAATGGTGGCGTATACCATTGACTGCTGGGAAAGCTAAGCGCTTCACGTTCCTGCCAAAGAGAAAGAGAGATAGAGAACAGGAGTTGGAGTTATAATTGAAAGGTGGATTAGGTATTTTTTGTACCTTCTTCATGGACCGCCGCTTGGCTGGTGTCTTGTCCTTGTTCTTGCTGCTCTTGGTGCTGGGCGAGTGTCCCAAACTGGGCCTGGCGATGGAAGAAACAGCAGCAGCAAAGCAACAAAACGTAAGTCAAATAAAAGTTAAAGTAAAAGCAAATTTAGTCATCAAAACAAAAATCAAATTAAAAATTAAATTCTCAAACTAAAAGCAGCAATTAGCATAACAAAAGAGAGAGAGAGAAAAGGGTTTTGAGTGGTTTCTGGTTAGGAAGGGAGGCATTCCATTCATTCCGGGGTGCTGCCACTTACCTCGTGTTGAAACTCAGGCTGGCCAGCGTGGACTTAATGGAGTTGGTGGGTGGCCTGGGCAGAATGGTGGACTTTGACAGGCCGCTGCTGCAGTTGGCGATAAAGAGAACGGGGAATTAGTAAGCGGCACGGCGGGGGTGGTAACTCCATTCGGGACTTACTCTGAGGAGCCCATGCTGGTCTCCGACAATCGGTTGCAGCCACCATCGAAGAGAGCCGGCAGAAAGGAGTTGGTGCGTCGCATCACCACCGAGTCGCGTTCGATCTTCAGGTCACAGGTCTTGCGGCCGTAGCGCGTCTCCACGTGCTGCTGCATGTCCGCGAAGCAGCTCTCCAGATGCTCCTGCAGGGCCTTTAGGCTATCGGGCGCCTTCTGTCGGTGCAGCTGAATGGCAATCTCCAGCAGCGGTATCTGCGTGGCAATCAGTTCTTTCAGCTCCTCAATCAGATCCTTGTCATCGGGATGCTCCTCCAGATACTCGTCGGTGAGGAAGGCCTCCTCGTACTTGGCAAAGCCACCCATCACGGCCGGATCCACAATCCCATTGAGCTTCATGCTCAGCGGATTGATGTGCAGCGTCTCGTCGCTCTTGTGCAGGATTACCAGCTGCCTGATGACCCGGTTCGCATCCTTCATAATCTCCACTGCACGTTCTAGGGGCGAAATCTTAAACGTAATCGCCTCGACGACGGGGAACCAGCGCAGTATGCCCGGCAGGGGAAAGCGCGTGATCAGCTCCGTGCGCTCCAGCCAGAGATTCCGCACATCATCGCTGCCGCCGGTGCTGTCGCGGAAGGGCCGTGAGAACTGGAACTTCTGCACATTGTTGGCGGTATAGTACTTGATGATCTCGTTGGAGATGATCTTGTCGTTGAACTTGCTAAACGCCGCGTCCATAATGGGCTCCACCTTGTTGACTTGGATGTACTGGGCCTCGCCTTGGGTGATATCCTCTCCGGGAGGCTCCAGTGTTTGCATGAGCTCCGCCTGCGGATGCTGCACCAGCATTCGGGTGCAAAAGTCGCTGTGCCGCTCGTACTCCTTGCCCCGGAAGATGTACACGCGGTTCTGGAGCAGACGCGGAAATCCACGCCCATAGAAGCACACGCGGAAGTACGTGGAATTGTGGCGCAGCTCCTTGAGGATCTTCTCGTAGAACTGCGCCATGCGCTTCAACAGCTCGGCCAGCTTGATATAGTCGTAGATCTCCTCCTCGTACTGGCGGGCCAGCACCTTGCACATATCGATGGCGCACTCCCATTGCTTGCCCTTGTCGAAATACTCCAGTATCTCAAAGTAAAGCGCCTCCTTCAGGTCCCTGTGGGTGCGGCACAGGCTGTGCCGAAAGCTGCGCAACTGTGGCGACAGTTCCGTGTCGGTCCAGCGCAGCAGCTCCGTGTGCAGCTTCAGCGTGAAGGCGGCCTCTGTGTAGTTCTCGAATTCCATGTGCAGGGCGCACAGCTTGTAGACATATCGGATGTACATCTCTTTGAGATCCACCTCCGAGTAGAACTGCAGCAGCGAGAAGGTGCAGGCCATGCGGTTCTCCTTGCTCTCGTCCTGAATGATGAAACGGTACTCCAGCAGCTTGTCCATCAGACGTGTAACCATCTGCACAAAGCAGGTGCCATCGACATTTAAAGTATTGTGGGCGGCACAGCGCTCCAGCATGATCTCCTCGAACATTTGCTTGTACTCGGCATCGCCCTTGCCTGCAGAAGAAGTGGATTATTAAGTAAAGAATTCGAAATAAAAGAAGGCCCTGCCTGTGCCTGGACTCACCTGCTCCAATCAGTATGTCCAGCTTCTCAATCATGGCCGTCTTGAACTCCGTGAAATTGCCCTTGTGGTGGGCATTGTTATATTTGGTGTCGCCATAGCTCTCCAGCTCCAGCCGCGAGCTGTAGTACTCGCACTGCATCATGTCAAAGAAAATGGGTATCGTCTCGCGTCGCAGCTCCGTCTCTGGTATCATGCTCATCTCCAGTATCGGCTCGACCAGCTGTGGCACAAACTTGGGCTTGTGCTGGCCCAGCTGGAACCACATCTTGCGTATCTCCATGGCCGTGTCCTTGCGTATGTCGCGATACCGGGCGAATACAATCTGCCGCTTATTGTCGTTAAAGTCGTTCAGCTGCAGTGGCGACTGCACCAGGAAGGCGATGGAGCACTGGAAGAAATTCGACCAGATCTGCTTCTCGAACGGGCACAGGAAGTAGTCCGTTATGACCACACTGAGGTGCTTGAGGGCGCCCAGGATGACTGTGTTCTGGTGCATGATCATGTCCATCCAGTCCCTGGGGAAGACTGCCTTCTGGTGCGGCGACACCAGCTCCTCGAACACCAGCAGAATTTCGATGACAAAGTCCTTGAGCTCGCCCCGCTGATGCAGATCCTTGACAAAGTACTCATAGTGCTGGGCATCCATGCGCTGCAGAATTCCAAGCATAATGGCAAAGAACTTGCCCACCAGCCCCGTGTCCCGGTCCAGCGAGTGGGCCGCCTTCATTACGGTGCGCAGCAGTATGATCATGATGTCCCGAATGTCATTGTGGGTGGCTCCCACATCCGTGCGGTACAGCAGCTTTAGTATGTTGTTCATGATGTTGATGCACTCGGCAATCTGGCAATGGAAGGACATGTTAGTGGAGATCTCAACGTGGGTGTGTGTGGGAGTAGGATTTGGGGTGGGGTCAGGGGTTCATCATATACGAGTATCGCGGCTTCTGGGAGCTTCCGACTCGGTTCGGACTGTCTGTCTGTCTCTGCGTTGCAGAACTCTATTAACTGTTAACATTAGTGCTTTAAAGTAATAATTAACATAAATAAACGTTGAAGTTGCAGTTAAAAAAAAGAGGAGAGCAAAAAACACGAACATTGCATGTCAAAAAGCTCGAAACAAACTTAAGCTTAACTTAGCGGGCGAGGCGAAGCGACCACGAAAGCTCCTGCGAGAACAGTTTCTTGCCTGACCTGCCGCTGCAGAGAGCGAAAGCACCAGCACAGCAGCGAGAGCAAGGGAGAACTTAAGCGCTACAGTAAACAGTTATAATACGAGTGAGAGGGAGGGGCTAGCTTCGGGTGCCGAAACTTTTGATGCCCTTGCAGATCGATCGCTTATTAGTTTCTTCGATTTCGAAACAATTTACAGGTTTGGTATTGGGCATTGGAAATTGGCAGCCAAACAAAACAGCTGTGCATAGTTTTCAGGCACAGAGGGACAAACAGACAGACTTATCTGCCAAATACATATCTAATACCTTCTGCAAGGGCACAACAACAAAATGAAGGGGAATGAAAAACAAAAACTTGAAGAGAATTACAAGTGCAGCAGATAGATGCTCCCTCCCCCGCTGAGTGAAGTGGAGTGGAGTAGAGTAGAGTGTGCGGAGGGAGTACCTGATCTGGGTGAGAGTGCATTTGTGAGTGAGATTAATTAATCGTTTACCTTTTTGTTGGCAGTCGTTTCACGAGTGTGCAGTTGGGATTTCGACTGTCCGAGCACTTTGGCGGCTTTCGAAAGATTCTTTTCTTGCTGCCAGATATCGGTTTTCGTGTCTCCCTATTTTTTTGTTGCGTACAAGGCGGATTGATTCGATTTGTGTGATAGCAACAACGAGAACGATACAACAAAGCACAGCAGCAACAACAGCAATCCATCAGATTGAATGTATTGATTTGTTGTGTGTGTGTGTGTAAATATTTTGGTATATTTAAAAAAAATATTTTTAACGAAAAACATTTAGTTGCAATGAAATTAAGAGAAGGAAATAGTCAGACACAGAGATAGAGCGCATTAATACAGTGCTAGTGAATAGAGAGAGAGAGAGAGAGAGCGATCGCAAGAGAGTAGCGCACGTTCCATGTGGATGTGTGTGTGTTGTTGTTGCCGGTACATTCACAGTTGATTCTTGGCGTGGGCGTGGGTGGATGTGTGTGTGTGTATAAGTGCACTGCTTGAATTGCAAGCTTAAATTGAACTGCACCCAAGTGGTGCACGGTGTGATGTGTGTGTGTTGTGTGTGGTGCTGTGATTATGGATTGCAGTGTTGCCAAATGCACATTGCATTTCTAACAATGAATAGTGGACGAAACGATGACTATGACAGTGACAGGTAGGTGGGGTGGGTGCAACAATCTAATCTAATAACATCCCAGCATTGACGAGTGTTCTCTAAGGCCCCTCTAGAGTCTAGACACAAACAAATAAAAAAATAAGATCTCTAGCTAAAAATGGAACGATCCTTGCATCGTTACTTTTGTATACACATGATATTGTATGGGTGTGGGTGCTTAAGTCTACGACGTGGACAAAACATATACGACACATAAAACATAACAGTAAACAGCAAACAGGAGGAGAACACGAACAATCCTTCATTCAATAGTTCAATCGCATGCCAATAAAAACGTTCAAGCAAATGCAACATGCTTAACATACGTACTAACTAATAATTTGTTCTAAATACTAATACTAAACTAAAATCCGTACTAAAATTCTGAGCAAAATTAAGACATGTCACAGATGTCAAGATGGATGGATCGGAAACCCAAAATCGGTGTATCTTGGATATGTCAATTGATGGTAACTGTATTTCAATGAGCATTTTATAGCATATGGAATATTAAGTAATAGTAGTTGAAGCTCTGTTTTAAAGTTAGTTACTCATCCAGGATCCAGGGATCGGACTTTATCATGTGTTGGGTTATGTTTTAATTTTGCGCTTGTCGTGGACAATTACGAATCGAAAGTAGGATGCATCGGATTAAGGATTAACAAACAAAATGCATAAGGATTCCCAAATAATGACAAATTAGTGGGACACACGCAATGGAGTAGTTTCTGGGCGGGGGTGACTTACCTCCTCCTTGCTCTCGAGATGATCCTTGATGTGCTTGCAGAACACGGGCAGCAGAATGGCCCGACACTTGGGCAAACTGAAGAGCTTCGTCTCCACAAAGTCCTTGATGCAGCCCATCTTGGACTGGGTCAACCGACGCGGCGGAAACTTCTCCAGTATCTCCACAATGGAAATGCTATAAAAAATGCACATGAGAATAAGGCAAACCCCTGTCAAATAGCTATCAAACGCACCTCAAGCGCACTTGATCAAAGACCTGCATCAGATCGGTGGCTATAATGTGCAGATTCTTGAGCAGGGCTCCCTCCGACTTCAACAGATTGCTCGGGCAACCAATCATGTCGATGAACATGCGCAACAGCTCCTGCAGTCGCGTGGCAAAGTCCACATAGTCCGTGTTGCAGTTCATCTCCGCGTAGAGCACACGCGACCTAATCACAAACTTCATCACGTAGTGCAGGTAGCGCGTGGTCTTGTACAGCCGCCGCACCTCTGCACTCTCCTCGGCATCGGCGGATTTCTCTCGGGGCGCAATGGCTTCGCTGATGTTCTTCTGCAGCACATCCATCAGCTTGCTGAAAGGCACACAAAGGGAAAGGGATTAGCCATCGTTTGGATCTGTAGGGATCTCTCCGATTCACTCACGTGTAGGCCAGCGTAAAGGAGAAGCTCTCGTTGATGTACACATCGAGGACGGTGAGAAAGTGCTGGTACTTCAGTTCGGAGACCGTTTCAATCAGATGAATGATGCTCATGAACACCAGCTGATCGTACTTCTCCGGATGATCGTTCTCCACCAGAATATTGAACAGAGCATCGAGTATGTCCTGCAGAAACTTGACCACCTCCTCCCCAGGCACTGTGCACAGAGCATTGAGCGATTGCTCGAGGGTTTCCTTGTGCGCAGACCAGTTCAACAGACCCAAAAGGCTCACTGGAAAGATCAAATGATTAGTGGGAGTGTCTGCAGAAAGGCTCAGAAACGTGTTCTCTTACCGCTCTGCGTGAGCTTTGTGCTGCACAGATTCACGCCAATGGTCAGCTGATCCTTGGGCAGGAGCGTCATGGCGCTATTGGAGGGCTTGGTGCCCTGCAGTTCGGCGAGGGTCGACGGCAATTCCATGTAGCAATTGGACTCCGATTTGTCGTACTTCTTGTGATCGATTTTATAGACGGCCAGGACATGCTGGCCCTGTGGTATGGTCGTGCCATTGGCCTGCATGAGACGCACATAGGCCAGAACGAAGGACTTGTCCTGCCTGTCGCGCTGCTCGTTGCTGCTGCGATGCTTCAGGGTGAACCGCAAATGGCACTGCTTGAAATCCTCGATGGGCACATGAATCTTGAAGGTTTCCTGCCACTTGGGCTTATCCTCGTGATAGTACACCACCGACTTGTACTCGTCGATGGGCGGATGGCCAGCGCCCATGCTAATGACGCCCGGCATGAGGCTGCCCTGCTCATTGGCCACGCACACCGACACCTCCACGTTCTTGGCCGTCTTGGCGAACTCGCCGCTGCAGATCGTCAGATAGAGATCGTTGCGCACATCGCCCGGCAGGATGACCTCGGGGAAGCCCATCTTCCGGGCCACTGGCACATTGTTGTGCACCAGCCGGGGGAAATCCTCTTTGATCTGCTTGATGTCGCCGCGCAGCACCTCAATGGTCACGGCCATCTTGGAGTCGATCTTGCCGATATCCTTGTTGGCAATGAGCTTGCGCAGCGTGCCGTCCAGCGTGTCCTTCTCGCACATGATGAACGGCAGGTCGAGGTTGCCCCGGTAATCCTCCGATTTGCTAATGATGGGCGTCAGATCCTTGCAGGCCACCCCAAACGGCCGTCGCAGCACGTACTCGCCCGTGCTGCCCGCTGACCCATTGGAGCTGACCGACAGCTGCGAATGCTTGCGACTGGCCGCTGTCAGGACACTGTTGGCTATGCTCATGCTGGTGCGCTTCGAGTCGGCGGAATCCTTGACCTCCATGGAGCCAATGCGTATGGCATAGCACACCAGATACATTTTGGCAATGTTCAGGTCGCTTCTGCTGAGATCCGTGAACAGCACACGATTGTTGTCGATCTGTTCAATGTCACGGGCAATGCCCGTGCGCGACCACTTGACCACATAGTTCTCGCTGATCGGTTTGTGTGTCTCCCCATCGAAGAGGGTGAACAGCAGGTCGGCATCCTCCTGGAACTTGCAAACGAATGCATTCACATGCAACAGGATGTTGTGCGAGTATTTGTTGAGACTGCGGGTGGTGCCACGTTCGCTTGACAGCCGCTACAGGGAGGAATATCAATCAGTATCTATGCTGCATGGCAGAGGAATCTCTATACTCACATTGGCCTTCTCTATGCGCGACACGGCATGGACATGATGCTCGTACAGCTCGGTGGTGCAGATGGCGTTCGTATCCAGTATATCCCCGCTCTCGTCGCGCACCACCATATCCAGGCTGAGGATCTTGTTCCCTGTATCGATCTGGGCCG
The DNA here is from genome assembly GCA_018150905.1 of Drosophila ambigua. Taxonomy (NCBI): domain Eukaryota; kingdom Metazoa; phylum Arthropoda; class Insecta; order Diptera; family Drosophilidae; genus Drosophila; species Drosophila ambigua. The sequence goes on from JAECWS010000086.1 coordinate 2,515,676, forward strand.
TGGCCAGCAGCTTCACCTTGCGCACCTCATCCAGCGGCAGGTTGCCAGAGATCAAGGCGGCTCGATTATTGTTCAGTTCGTTCATCTTGCGGCGTATCTTTTGAAAGCTTGGATTTGTGCTCTACATACCAGAAAAGGGGAGAGAAAATTAAATATTTGGCTTCCCTTTGGGTTCGCTTTTTTTGTTGGCTTACCAAAAAATAACTCTTGGCTATGGCGCCCCACTCCAGCAGCACTTTGGTGATCTCCTCGACAATGTCTGTGCGCTGGATGCAGAATTCCCCATTGACAATGCTGTACTCGCACAGATGCACATAGCTCTTGGGAAATATGCCGCGCGTTTCCTTGGCTCTGAAAAAACAACAACAATAACGACAAAGTGGAGGGGGTGAGTGGGAGCCATTAAATGTGGTCTGCAGATGGGAGTGGAGGGGCAGGCTGCTGTCAACGACAATGCAACAAATTGCCAGTGCGTGTGTGCGGCTACAGTGAATGCTCGCTAAGTGCAGCACTTTTGCTTCTGTCCTGCAGCAAAAGGCTGCACTGTGGGGACTTCATATCTATGCACATGCATATCTGACACAATTTCACATTCATCCATCCATCCAGCGATGCTGCTGTTGGTGCTGATGAATTGCCCAACCCCACAGAGTACACCACCAGCTAAAGTTAAAGCTGATTCTGAGGCTGCCGCTGCACATGTGGCGGGCTCTGCCTGGGGACGGGGGGGCGGGGAAGTGCGCTCAAAGTGTGACACTGTCAAATGGAAATGGAATGAATGCTTTAATTTGGCTCAATTCCTCAATTCGTTGCTTGACATGCGGGGTGGCCCGCTTTAATTGCTCCAAAAGAGGCATTCCATTCCATTCCATCTATTCATTCATTCATTCGTCATTCATTGTATTTCCTTCGCATCTCTTTTCCCCTCCTCCGGCGCTACCAGAACTGATTCTCTTAAATGCAACGGTGGGCCACTTCCTTGCTCAAAACGGCTCCCATTGTTCGACTCTGCTAATCCAAAAACAAAATACATATCGTTTGCCTGATGCTCGACTCGATTCAGTTTCCTTTTAGGTATCTGTTAATCCACGCCCCACTCAAGTTAACCTTCAGGTTGATTGACCATTTTCATATTTACAGGCCTGTCCACTGCCTCTCCTCTCCTTCCCTTTCCTATCTTAGTCTTAATTTACGATTGGAAAATCGTGAGAAAATGCTCAATTAAAATTGATATTTTCCTATAAACAACAAGAGGGAGAGAGCGAAGAAACACACACAAGATTTGAACCGAAAACAAACATTAAATGTTCGCGGGGCAAAGGGGTTATCAGGGTCTCGCATTGAGAATTTCTTAAGTGCCACCAATTCTTTGGTACGGATGGATATACGAAGTAACTACAGTGAACTCTGACCAAACAGGAAGCAAGAGAGTTAAGATAAACTAGATAATTAAATTTCTACTATATTTAAAATAGGATTTCGATTGAATTTTTAATAATTAAATGAAATTTCTATTGAGTGGTAAAAATCTTATTTTGATTGTTTTTAATAAGATATTTCTTCCTCGGATTGGAATGAGTGCTTTTCTGTTACTATATAAAAATACCATCAAGTGTTATCTTTAGTAATCCATAAATATATCAAAATTAACAAACAAAAAGCTTCAATGCCGAGTGAGTTCCCACTGTGATCGGGCGGAATTTTCGTTTATTTATTTATTTACTTTCTTTATGAATATTTGTTCTTCCATCCGCCAGAGATCTGTCTGCGGTTCTCCTCAGTTCTCCATCAATGTATCTGCATGTTCTTCAGTCTATCTGTATCTTCTTCAGTGTATCTGTATCTCTGTATCTGTATCTGTCCCTGGCTCTGACTCTGACTCTTTTGCTTCGGTTTTTGGTTGTTTGCTGTGGAAAGAGGAGGGGGCTGCTGGCAGGGCTGGGGGTATGCTATGGGTCAGCAGAAATATGGAAAAAGGTCAGCTCTCGTCAATTCTGTTGGGTGTGCTGGCGTTACCCCTTCTCCCTCCCCATCTCACTCTATCTATCTCTCTTTTGAGTTTTTGTTGCCTTCACTGCGATAACAGTCTGTGGCTGTGACTGTGGCTGGAGACAGACCCCCAGTTGTCGGTCAGTCTGTGTACTGCTGACAAGACAGACTCGTCTATAGATAAAAACCAACACAGCAACAAACCCAAACGAAATATGGGAAAACTCAAAAGAAAAACAAAACCCAACCCAAACAAACCAAAAACAGAAGCAGAGAAACACCAAAAGGGTCAAATATGAAATGGTGGAATGGGTAGGGGAAAAACTTTATCTTTTGGTATGCAACTTTTTGTTTGGCTCTGCCACATATGGTGGCATCTGTTGGATCGGTTGGCAGGAAAAGGATTGAAGAGGATTGGGCAAGGCGTTGGCACAGATTTTTCCCTCGGAAACAGTGCACGCACACAGAATAATCCCCGATCCCATTCGAATCGATTCATGGGAGTAAACACAGAACACAGCAGCCGCCTCATGCAACAAATGGGCGGCGCTTGTCTACCTGATTTACGATCTACGATTTGATTTTCTGTTGCATGTGAGAGAAATGTGTTTCAAGCATTTCCGCTTCTGAACTTTTCCAGTCTTCTGTCCGTGGTCTGTTGTCTGGCAGAGACGAGTATTTCCCCTCCCCAAACGGCTGCTCATGAATATGCATTAGACAAAACGAGAGATTGCAGTGAAAGTCGCGGAGAAAAGATCTACTAGCTGATTGTTGATTACAAAAAATATGGCAGAAAGCAGCCATCAGACAGCAGCAGCAGCAGCATTCAAAGCAATAATTTACCCAACGGAAAATTAAGGCCCGTACTTTTCTAGCTACTTAAAATACTTTTCACTAAAGAAAATCGCTCTTATCTCTTATTCAACTTCATCGAAATTATCTATAATTGATCTACAATTGATCATAGTTACAGATAATTTATCGATAACATAGTTTTGAAATTCGTTTACTTTTTGGGATTTAAATGAATAGAGATGGAAAATATAATACGTGGCATATAGCATTCCATTGGAACCAACAATATCCGTGAATGTTCTGCTACATGAACTGTGGCATAAAAGAAAGGGTTTTGGCTAGGACTATAATGATTACACAGAATTCACTTGATCATCTTCTCCCGTAACTCGCAAGTCTTAAGATAAGTTGCTTCATTCGCTGCTTTCAGAAGCAAACAACTTTTGTTTTACATAATATGTTTTTTGTTTTGTTTTGTTTTGTCTGTTACACTCACTTTTGCTTGTAGCCGTAGTACCAGTGGGTGGTCTCCTTGAGTATTATGACTGCATCGCCCACATCCAGGTTCAAGCGATGTGGCTTCCTCTCCTGATCGAAATTGCACTTGGCTGTAAAAATAGCAAACAGAAAAAACATAAATCAAAATTAGTGTCAAATGAAAGGAAAACAACACTTCAAAGAGCTGTTGGGTGGGTACATATAGAGAAATACCTTCGCCAGCAGTCGGCCCGTGGTGTACTGAGCGTAACGGCAGCAAAAATCAGAATCAGCGCTCACCTATCTGTATCTGGGCCGCAACATCAACGGGAGCGGAAGGTTATCATTTAACCCCTGAGCCACCGTCACCCCACAGTGGGGGAATCATCGCTGATCATCGGAAACTGTCGGAGCTGTCGCTGTCTGTGCGCGCCCCACAGCGGATGGGATATTTGATAAACGAAACCCTCCCTCTCCTCTCCCCAGCACCACCACCACAGCATCCGCAGCACAGCACAGTTCGTTCCATTCTATTCTACGTGAGGTCTAACTGCAAATACACTTTGAACCAGAAACGCAATTGGGAATCGGATTGGCACTTCCTCAAAGCGGGAAACCCGATAAACCCAAAACAGCTCTCGGTACGACGAGTATGTCTGAGACGCATTTGGCATCCGAGAACAACGAAATAGATGAAAATGCAATCCAACTATGGAAGGGGAAATCAAATAGATGCCAGCATGCTAGTTATCTTTGCCATACGACCCCAAGAGCACTAGCAGTCGATAAAGATAGACCTCCCAGAGCCCAGAGAAAATGTATTAAAAATGTGAGGATGGTATGGAAAATACTAATAATGTGATTGCCATTAATTAGATTTAAGGAAATTCGCTTTCTTATATTTCCATATAAGATATGGCTTAACTTTAGCCCCAGATGAGGCATACCAATAATGCGACATATCAAGAGTTTTCACTCGAAGTCAAGCAACGGAACGCAACGACGATATCGTCATCGTCTCCGGCAGTACATACTTCCTTCTTGGCTGATAATGCAACTTTTCAGATGTGCGCCATATAATATATACTAAATTTATGTATTTACTCATACATACATACATACATACATATGCATGTGTGTACATATGCATGTGGGCATGTATTAAGATGATAGTATTGGGGGGATGCAACAACCGAAGTGCCGCTGTCAAGCATAAAAGACAACAAGAAAGAAAGCAGAGTAAATATCTTAAAGCATCGAAGGGTTTGATACCCTTTCAAGCCAACGATTGGAATGAACTTCACTGAATCTCTATACTGAAAAAAGGGACTACGATATATTAGTCTAACACTAGATTAAACACTAGCTGTACCACAATCTAGTTAGTTTCCACTCCAATCTAGTGGCCCTACCATCATTAACAATCATTCCGGTGATGGTTTTTTTTTGTGGCTAGTGAAAAACGGGTTCAGTGTGTGAAGGTTTCAATCAAATATCTTTAAAGTTCAAAAACCCAAGCGGCAGATCATGTGAAATGGCTTCGTTTTCTGATCATTTGGTCAAAGTCATAAGCGCGGCTATGAGAAAGAAAGTGTAATGAGAAAACAAAGTTAAGCGGCTTCTTCGCGTGGCACGCTCTCCGGGTGGTGCCAATGGCGGCTGCGCAACGACAGCAAAAGCAACAAAACAAAAACAAAAGCAGCAACAAAAAAAAACCTCCAACATCCTCCACGGTCCAATGACCGATGCTCTGCCGCGGGCCCGGTCTCTGCTTGATGAAAAGCATAACAAGCGAAATAAAGCGAGAACGACCTCCACAGCACATTAAAGCGACAGCAGCAACAGCCAACAGCAGCAGCCAACAACAACAGCAACTAAAGCTAAAGGTATCTTGTTGCTGTTGTTGTTGTTGTTGTTGTTATGTGCCGCTTTGTCAGCTTATGCGCTTGCAATGAGTGTGGAAGTGGAAGAGTAGGAAAGAGTCAACGATGACGATTTGTAAAAGGTAGTTCTTCTATGTGTGTGTGTGTGCGTCTGTCTATGTGAGGAGATAAGAGAGTCTGCAATTTGTCTGTCACGTTGGTTTTTTTGTTGCTTTTGGCTTTAAATTTGATTTCATACAGCCAAAGTGGGGGAGGTAGAGAGACCGAGCGAGCGAATCTGTTGCTCTGTTACTTTTCGCCTGTCCAATTGAGTGGAAAGTTGACTGCGAGTGGGACTGGGTCAATTGCGCGAAACCAGTTGAGCGAGAGAGAGAGCCTGTTCTAGGAGAGCCATATCCCAGGTCTGGAAAGTTTCTCACTGCACACACAAATGGAACAGCAGGAGAAAATGAGGAAACCAACTTTTGCAATTAAAATAACAAAATTAAATGGAATTGATATTGAGTTTTGCTGCTGCTGCTTTTGCTTCTGGTTTTTGCGGCTACTTATGCGCAAGTAAGAAATTACTTGGAAATGGCAAGTGAATCATAGCGACGTCGACGTCGACGTCAGCGTCAGCCGCTGCTACGTTAACTTTACGCTGCGGCCAGGCAATCACTCAGAGTCGGCGAGGGGAGAAGGCAAAAGGGGAGGACGACGACCGACACACCTTGTTTGACCCCTGTGCGAGGGAGGAGTGGGGGAAAACGAGACAGAACTAGAGTGAAAGAGTGAGAATGTGAGGGAGTGGAAGAATTATCAAAAACGTCATTAAATCGAGCGCATTTCCTTCCCACCAGTTGCCCCGAATGATAAGCGAAGGCGGCCTATCCCAAGCCTCTTTCCTGCGTCCACTTGGGTAAACTTGTTGACTAACGGAACCAATAATAAATAATATGGAAATGCACAAGTTTCCGAGAGAGCTATAAATACGCAAAACGGAAAGGGAGTGGGACAGGGATAGGGATAGGGACAGGGACAGCTAGGGACGCGGCTCAATGGTCATGGGAAAAGAGTGAAAAAGTGTACAATGCAGAGGGCCAGCCCATACAGACAACATTCAACAGGCAGGTAAACCAAACAAAATTATGCACAATATCGCCAGTAGCTTTGGTGCAACTGCAGCGGATGCAGCTGCAGTTGGACAGGCGGGAGAGAGATGGAATGGGTGATGGGGAGACGTGACTGCCCCCAACAGCACGTGAACAAAGTGTGGCTCCCTTCGGGCACTCCTCTTGCAAAAAAGTTTCCTAGATAATGAAGCAGAACAATAAAAGAGGGATATCCAAAGAAACCAAAGAATACAAAATACAAAAAAATTAAGCGGAAGTCAACTATTTGATACCCTATGAAGTGTGTACCCATAAATATTTAATAGGAATTTTCAATGCAGATATATGATATATCAACTGATATATTTTAAGTTTATATATTTAATATTTGTTTATAAAAACTTCCAGCTTTAAGGGGCAAAGGGCAGTGTTTTTCTGTGTGTTTTAACAGACGTGTACTTGAAGACAGCATACCCTTATATGCTATGCTAATTACTGGGTACGCAAGAACACAACCACAACAAAAACAGTGGCGCTTCGTCATCAATTGGTGTGGAAGTTGGCGTCGCAGTCAACGGCTCTCAGTTAGCGCTTTGGAGAGCGCTTTGAAGAGCCCCCCATAAAATATGATCGTGACTGGTGGTGCGCTGATGACTGGGACAGCAAACAGCCACAGCGACAGACGACAACGACTTGGCTCATTTTGAAATTCAGGTTTAAATAGCACGCGGGGCTCAGAGAAGATTCTTTATGGCTATATATGTTCATATACATATGCAAAATACTACATACATATGTATGTACATTTATTTGCTTCTCCCCTGTCTAAAAGCTTTTGCTCTCTCTCAGTTCTGTTAAACAAGTACTACGTAGGTTCTATGATCTAAGCGTCTTCTATATCTACAAATATCTGTACGTACTGGTGTATATTTTCGAGGGTTAATTATTACGATTCTCATCGCTTAAGTTATATTGTAGTTGCTGCCTCTGGCAATTGACTAATTATACACACAGACTTCTCGAGCACAGAACGATTCTTCTCCCCCTGGGAAGATCTCGAATGAGAATGCTGGGGGATTAATGTACACAGATCCCCCCTCCCATGAAATATACATATACCTTGTACGAGTACGAATCTTCATATGGGCGGATTGAGCAAACTCTATTGTTTGTTTAGTTGAAATAATTGAAAGTGCAGGAAAGGAAAATGGAATTTGGAATTGCTGCTAATTGGAGATGCTGGCTGGAATGTATAATTAGACAGGAATGAATTACTTTGCATTTTGTGGGAGGTAATACATTTTGCACTCTTTTCAATCAATTTCAAACTTCTTGTGCAGCAAGCAGTGAAGCTGAGACAGGCTAGAGATGACAGAATGGTTAGCTGGAGCTTCAGATACTCTCACAGATTGATCGATTTTACAACAAATTTGAAGCACACGGTTGTTTTCACTTAGCTGGCTCTCAGTATCCAAATTAAAACTGACAACAAAATAAAACATTAAAAATTAAACAAATTGCATAGGCTGATGGCTAAGAATGTCGGGGTTGTGGGGATGGGTATGGTGCCCAAACAAACCCATTTTCCAGATAACATTTGATGGCCCATAAATTCATAAAACCAGTCTCAAGTACACCACCGTCTTGCCTTTTGGTTGAAACGGTTACGGTTAATGTCGCACCGGTCGTAAAAAACGCGCAGCAAAAAAATTAGAAACCAAACGAAAAGAAAAGAATGCTGATAAAACACAACAAGAAGTTATTATTACGGAGCAACAGCAGGCAACAGGCAACAGCCATACAAAATTGCGGTTCCTATCCACCAAAAAAGAGGAAATGTAAACACAAACTTGACCCATTTGGTGGGGGGGAAGGCATTTGATAAAATCACTTGAAGACAATGTAGAATCTGCTGGGGGTTTTATGGCATTTTTGACGCGCCAGAGAAGTACACTTCCACGATAAATGTGGAGGAACCTTTCCACTGCCAGTTGGAATGCTTTTATGTGAATATATATATTCCAATAACCTTTGTAACCTAAGCATTTTTTTTATATACTTTGATATCCCACTGAAACCAGTTTTCACTTGCATTGGATGATGACGCACTGCCTCCAATGACACAATCTCCTCCCTCTTCCTGCCACAGACACAACCCCGCTGTGGCCACTTTCTCGATCGAAATCGGATGGAAAAAACTACTGCTCTCTGCCCTGCACTGGGGCCCGGCAATTTATGTTTAATTAAGCAATTTCAGCAACGAATCGAAGATAGCATTTGGCCAATTAGTATGTCAGTCGGCGAGAGAGAGTCGCAGCGACTCGGGGGTGGGTTGGGGTTGGGGCATGGGGCTTGGGTAGGCAGATTGAGTATCAATTTGATTGCAAAACGGAAAGCAGAGATTCGTTGCAAGTGGTGGAAATGGAATTGGGCGGAGGGTTAGTTGGGGTGGGATCTGTGTGGTCGCAAGTGGATGATGATGTGTGGAAGTTGAAGTTGTTGCTCAATCTATTTGGAATCCAAGGCGAAGTTCTCGCATTCTCTGGTGGCTGAGTCCCGTCTCTGAGTCAGCAAAACAAACAATGATGCAGCTGAGGCCAGGAGGGGGGAATATTGCGGACATCTGACACGAGAGATAACAACAAACGCTGTGTGGAGTGGGGACACTTATTCTCCCCACCCCCAAATACAGCCACGCACTATCTTGTATCTTTTTGTATCTTTGAAATTAAAGAACTGAACCACACCCCCCACCCACACCACCAGCAACCATCCCACATACAGACATGAAAGATCAAAACTTTTTTTTCCTATTTCCTGGTCAGTGCCCATCGATGTTTTCACTCGAGGGAAATGGAAAAGGGAAAGCGTTTTGGCAATTATGCAAATCAGAGGGCATTTGCATGCTTCGGCCAAGACCAACGAGCTGGAAAATTTTAATTAAATCGAGAAAAGCTAGACTCCAAAAATCACAACAAGCAAACTACTCCTCTGCACTCCCTCCCCACTTCCTCTCTCACACGTTTCCCTGCGCCCAAGCCTCATTAAGTTTTACGTCTGCTCTTTCTGCCTCTCCCTCTTTCTCAACGTCTCGTTTCATCATGTTGTATTTATTATTAAGGCTCTTTTTGTTGTTGCTGCTATTCAAATTTAGAAGTAGAATGCACTCCCCTCTCTCGCTCCCCAGCCGCCAGGCACTGTTGAGCCAAGTGTAAATACAGAAAGGTAGGGGGTGAGTAGGAGGAGGGAGAGAGAGGTGGTGATGTGGAGAGTTGCAGGTGCAGAAGTCCCAGGGCCCAGGTCCCCTTTCCCAGTCTCCCACTAAAGGCAATGAACAGTGGAGTAGAGAAGTGAAGATGTCGTCGCCAGCCACAAGGCATCCTCAGGATAGAGCGGGATGTGTGTATAGTGTGTGTGCATGTGCGTGTGCGTGTGTGTATACTCCCGCTATGCAGGAGGTAGGCACCGCTCTTTGAGTTCATTTTAATTTAGCATACGCTCAGCCCCACTCACATACACACACACACACACACTCATACATAGCACACGTGCATATATTAAATGTATATGTATGCCAGACCATACATACATTCATATTGTCGGTCATAAAATGATAAAGCGATTACTAAATCTTTATCGCGTTTTATTCAATAAATGGAAATTAACTCTAATGAATAGGCAATGGGTCAGACGACACCTCCTCCTCCTACCGCACCCCACGCCACCGAGAAGTCCACTCCCTGGCAAATTTGCCAATGTGTAACTTTTGTCAAATGTGGGACAACAAATGCCTTGTTTATCGCGCTGCAATCCTCTCAATACAGCTGTAGCTGTGTTGTTGAAACTTTCAAGACGCCGCGGCGGGGCAGAGGCGCAACAACAAAAAAAGAGCAAACGAAATACAAAAAAAGAACTGCGATAAGACAAGAGAATACATCAAACGGCTGCTGATAAACAGTTAAATACGAGCGCTATTGCATCCAGTCTGGGTGAAGGGAGAGGTTGGAGTGTGGTCTAGAAAAAGAATTACTGTAAGGGAAGAACAGACTCAATTCCAAGGCATTTCGCATTACAAAAACCCAAATCGCAGCTCAATGTCGTTTGCCAACTTATCTTCCAACTTCTACCCCTGCGCTCCCCTATGTGTGGCACACTCCTCCAATAACGTATCATAGAAGGCAACGTTAGATTACATTTTATGAGTACAGTGGTCACCCCCGTAATTGTAGCATGCATATAGAGAAAAAAAATTAACATTTAGTTCAAACCATTCGATATATCGGTTTAAAAACTGAAACAAAATATAATTGATTTTTTTAAATTACAAAATATCCCAACTATCATGAGATGGTTTTAGTTTTTGAGCCACTACTGTAAACGCACCTGACCACGCCCTGCAGCGGAACGCTAACTGTACGGGGTTGGTAGTGGTGGTTGGCGTTAGTGGGGTGACAGAAGGAGTATTAAGTAAGCGAAATGATTTTGACAGTAAGTACAAACGCAAACACGCAAAAAAAAAACAGACAAGTGGCAGGGGCAGAGGCAGAGGTAGAGGCAAATGCAAACATGTGTAAATAACAAGTGCAAACAAACAATGATGAACGGGGCTCCGTTCGAGTGTTAACTGATACCTGTACCACCACTCCGCTCCACCCCACTAAATTTCTGTAGTCTACCTGTAGCGCTGTCTGCCCTGCCCAAAACCCCAGCATGTCATATCTATTGATCATCACATTGCACTTGCGTAGAAAAGGTCAACAAAGCGAATGTGCCGCAAACTATAAAAAAAATTCACACGTACTCGTACGTAAAACGGGTCGCGATTAGATATTTCATGGTCACTGCCAATGAATAGGCTGGGATTTGTCTTACATACACACACACAGACAGACGGACACAGAGGCACAGATATGTGTAGAGACAATGGATATGGATGCTTGGGTTGCAGTCGCGTTGCAACTGAGTTCACATCAGAGGCTGAGGCTGAGGCTGATGCAGGCAGGCAGATGATAGAAAACAGGTTTTCGTTTCAAGAGCAAATCTCAGAATTCTGTGCTAGTGTTGAATGAGCGGCGGGCGGAAAAACAGGATGAAATTGAAAGAAAAACGAAATTGGTGTGTGAGAGAAATAGGAGAACACAGTCGACCACATGGCCATCGAGTGCAAGCGAGAAGGTGCAACAAGTTACCGTACAAAACGCAGCTAGCACAGCGGGGGGCAAGAGAGCGCTCAACAACAGCTAGACAACAACTCCAGAGAGACACAGAGAGAGGGAGGTAGGCAGGTAAGGAGAGAGAGCACCGCGTGTAGGCGGGTTTCTGGGAAGCCACAGGCCAAAAAAAACAAACCAAACAGTTCATAGACAATATTTTACGGTTGTTTACGCCCGCAGTAGCACTTTGTTTAAACATTACGCTTTGGCGCTATATTCTAGTCAATTTATGGTCATGCTGTAAAGTTTAAACATTTTCACACTCACCAATGCCGAATGCTTGCTTAGCATTGCAATCGCTCCACACAGTAGTCATCTTGTCGCGCTTTTGTTGTTATTTTCGCCAACTTTTACCACAAACACACTCTCGATCACGATCACGCTTACGCTTACACTAACAAGGGGCGACACGCACACATGCAGCAACAAATGGACTTTCGTTTGCAGAAAACAGAAAAACAACAAATTAAGCAACACGTAGTTGAATTTCGGTTTCTGGCATTTTCTTCATACCGATAAGTAATTAATAACAAATGGGGACAAAATTAATACATTTATTATTGCACAACGCCTTTCGTTTTATTAATGTTAGTGCTTGTTCAGTTACTACAGCATTTAGCGCTGGTTTTTCTTTTTCAATTTGTTCTCATTTGGGGAGTTGGCCGCCGACGCTCAGCTAATAATCTCCGCTTACGCTCACGGTCCCGCATACGCACGCACACACACACGAGCGCACATTGCTCGCCGTCTTGTTAAAAAATTAATTAATTTTTCTGACGAGCTCGCGCGCTGGTTGAATTTTTAGATGTGGTTTGTCAGTGTGACCGCGGACTTGACGATCAAAAACACCGCTGGACCCTCAGAAAAATACCAAAATACACCTCTCATTTTAAAAATATACCGTAAATATACTGACGGACACGACAAGATGCGTTTATAATCCTCGAATTTGATATTCCGTTTAATATTACTAGCTAGCTGTGACTCTAAGCCCTAAACAAATAATTTGATTCGATAGATACATTAATTTTCTACAAGATTGGTAAGTTTTCAGAAGTCTTTTTTATTGGATTGCTTACAAATTAAGGTTTAAACAAAGACGTTTTGTGGCGTTGCCAGACTCGTGCAATTCGTAGTTGCTGCGGGCTGCCAGTTGTTACCGGTGTGGCGGAGGGGGCGGAGGAAATGCCCCAAAAACCACAGTCTGGCCAACACAATGAAGCCTCTGCTCCACGGCTGGCCCTTTCTCCAGATGGCGCGTACCTGGTAGTTGAAATACAGGAGAGCATATAGCATGCTGAGCACCCTCTCGAAACACTACCAGGCCATCACCTGCCTGCGCTTCACCGACAATGGCGAGCATTTCATTAGCGCCGGCAAAGATGGAGCCGTACTGGTCTGGATCTCACCTTCTCAGTTGCACCGCTGGACAATGGCAGCCAGGAGGGCAGTGAGCCCCTGTACAGCTTTAGCGATCATGGACTGTCTGTAACAGATCTGCACACTGGAATTGGGGGGGCACAGTGTCCCTAGACCGCTGCTGCAACGTATAAGACTTGAGCGGTGGCATCATGCTCCTCAGCATTCTCCTGATCACCAGATTTGTCCTTCTGCTCCGCGTCCTGTCGGCGGATCTCCCTATTGGAGTTCAGCAGCTCCCGTAGCTGCGACATGATGTCATCGGTGCGCTGCTCAACGGCGTCCAGGGCGCAGCTGAGGGCGTCCAATCTCTGGTTGACATCTTCCATTTCCAATGCGTTGAAATCTCACCTAACTTACCTTGGCATTGCCCGAGTCGCTGGACATTGTGGGATCGTGGAGGGAGATTTTATATCATAGGTTATCTATTGTTTTTAAATATATTTATTTTTTTATTCGATCTCGTCAAAGATTTCAGGGAGCCCCTGCGACCAAATTCGAGTCACAGACATTGGCGACACAGGTGTCGCTGCCGCGGCGCACTTATTTTTATAGCGAATATATATTTTTCGTCGCCGATCAGTCCTGTAATCTGACCCCTCTTCTCCGGGAAATAGTTTCAGAAGCTGACTCTCAAAAACACGACATTCATTGAGGGTGAGCGTCTGCTCCCTTTGTAAGAAATGGTCGGCGATGGTGTTAATCGCCGTCGTCCTCATCGCCGGTGTTAGTGGCTCTGGCTGCCAGGCACGCAGGAGCAATGATCTGGCCCCGGCCGTCTTAAAAATGTTCAGCACGGTCATGGTCTCCTCCTCCTGCTCCTGCCGGATGGACCCACCGGTGAACGCGCTGTATCGAGGGGAGGGGGTCCCCTGTATAACATCAAAGATACTGCTGCACGCGTAGGATGGTGTCCTGGCCTCTATTGGTCGAAACACTGGGGGCGTTGTTTCGTCGCGAGGGGGAGCTGCAGCTGACGATTCCCTGGTTAATAGAACTGGCGGTGTTCTTGATTCCATCGGGGATGCCGGGGATGCCGGTGATGCCGGTTCTTCGCTTGCCGGTGTTGTTGGTTTTGGTTTCCCCATGGCTGGGGGTGTGGGTGGGACGCTCCTGATAGACTCTACTTCAATATCTTGTTGGGTGCTCGGCTTGAGTCCTTCAGAAAATTTAAGGGCAAAGTCCAGTGCCTTCTCATCAAATGGCACTGTGATCTTGACGACGCTGCCGCGGGTCACTTCGATTTCCATTCTGTGAAATTTTAAGTGTTATTTTAAAATTATTCCCTAAAATTTTCTACAACTTACTTCTTCATGGTTCAATTTGAGTTTTAACGAGAAGGAACGTGTGAGTCGCTTCTGGGGACGCGACTCTACTTATACCCGTACTCAGTCAGTATATAACTTTTTGAGAATAATTTTTAAGAATTTTAGAATTAAAAAAAAAATTTTACATTTTACATTTCTTTGCTACATCTGTTATCTACATCTACATCTACAATGTATATTTTACATCTAACATGTAGATTATAGATGTACCATTCATATTCTTCATCTCCTCCGCTAGGGGTTGCTCGCGCACTGAACGCAGCAGAGTGTGCGAGCGAGAAGGAGATAGAGAAGCGTGGTCGTTGGCAAAAGGGGGCGGGGGAAGCAACTGAAAATTAATTTCTTCATTCTGGCTATAATTATGATCCGATCTGATTCAGATTCAGCAATCTGGTAGATATGGGCATTCTCTACGATACTGCGTTTTTAGTTTTATCGTATCTTTAAAATTGTGCCTGCCACAGATTTTCGTCCTTTGTGGGGGCGGAAGGGGGTGAGGCGAAATTTTGAAATACACTTGTAGCAGTGTGATATCACATGAGCCTGAAAACCGAATTTGGTTGCCCTAACTCTTATAGTCTCTGAGATCCAGGCGCTCAACAAGACAGACAGACGGACAGACGGACGGACGGACGGACGGACGGACAGACAGACATGGCTCTATCGACTCGGCTATTGATGCTGATCAAGAATATATATACTTTATGGGGTCGGAAAATTTTCCTTCTCTGTGTTACACACAACCACTTTTACCACAAATCTAATATACCCCTTAACTCTTTTTTGAGTACGGGTATAAAAATGGTGCCTTGGAGTGCCGTTGTTTCTGCCATTTCCCTTTCTTGTCCAATTCTTTCATGTCATGCCACAGACCGTCGCTCCGAAGACGAAGCAGCACAAAAAGGATTGCGCAATTTTCCTTTCGTCGCAAGTTCGATCTGCGAGCGGCACAATGGGCAAAACGGGCAACTTCAAAAGTACAGGGCGACTGTAGGTTTTTAACAGCTATATTGACCGTTTTTCCCACTGTGTCACTGTTTGCCGCGTAGCGGGATTTGAACACATGCAACACTCTGCGAGTGGATTCTGAGCGTTGTGTTTTTACTCGTGATTTATATTTTTGGTGCAAATTTAAAAAAAAATGAATCTGAAAGAAGTATTTACATGCCACCCACTATTGGCTGGAAGAAGACCCGACGTGCTCAAGGCCATAAAATACGTGGAGCGGGAGTCCCACATAATGGAATTGGACTCCGGGGTTATCAATATGGTGTCGAACTTGATCTATTTTAAGGATCAGCCATTTCTATTGATATTCGACGAGTATCATTTTACCCACATTCCCCACGTAAGCTTTATTATATTATCTTCCCGTCTGTCCGTCTGTCTGATGTATGCATATATACTTTCAGGTTCATTTCAAACGTTGGAAGGCGTTGGCAATTGCTGCGGTAAAGGTGGATGGCACAAGCCTGAAATATTTGTACATCCGCGTTATGTCCACCGACGTACACACTCTGGGCGCCGAAGTAATCAAGGCTGGACTTGCCGTTGTTGTTAACTCAATGTGTGCGCGGTTATATCGGATAGATGCAAGGCTAATTTGCTCCCGTTGCAGTATTTGGCCAATTTTTTCCCGCTCCTCTGGGACAAGGTCCACTTGCGGGAAAAAATGTTCAATAAATACCGCAACGTGGACACAACTCTAGAGAATATGTATGCAGCGACATATAAGCAGCAGACTTGGGAGCAACAGCTCGACGCAATGGACATCACCCCGCCGCCAGCAAGCTTAAAACCTTGCTACGACGAGCAAATTGGAAACCTAAGGAAGCTGTTGCGAACATACTTTAGTCTGTCGACAGCTCCCATAAGTTTGGAAAAAGTAAATAGCTCAGATTTTGAGTTTAGGGGGGTTGTCCTCCGAGCAAATGTGGGTGATGTGCTCGAATTTATTTTCTTGACACACGCAGCTGATTTTCACGATGAAAGATTGGCAACAAAATTTTTCGCCCGCGTTGTTGGAATCCTGATATTAATTTTTAATCATTAGTTTTAGTTTTAGTATAAGCATAAGCCCAAACACACGGGCTATATAATAAATTGGGTCCTTCAGAAGCTCATCATGTGGGTGCAAGTTTATCGCGTACATCATGATTTCGTACACTTTTGGGATCAGGGCCCTGCCCAGGTGCTCCAATCTCCTGCTGTGCACTGCATAGAGTTTTAAGGGATCCGATGAAATGGCGAAATGGCGCTCCATAATCAAATTCATGTTTCGAAGCTCACTGTCGTAAAGTTTTTGTTGCTTCTCGGACGCTGAGTTGTCCAACTTTGGCGCATTTTCCAACTTACTCTTCCAGTCGTCTAGTGTATACTTTCCATACAAATAGTCCGTAACATCCGTGAGCTTGTGTTTCGCGAGTCCCTTCTTGAAATGCTCTTTGTCCCATAGAATCGGGAACGTTTTGGAGGCTTCGGACATGCCAGTCAAGTTTGCAGGACAGTGGTCGGACACTATTGCCACGAGGTTGTTTGAATATCCATTTTCCTCGAATCTACGCGGGACTCCTGGGTAACTGGCACCTGTCAAAAGGCCAAAAATATATGACTGTATTACAAGAGCAGAACAGAGGCAACTTACCGCACGAATGTATAAATAATCGGTACGGGTAGAAAAGTCTGCAAATATATTAATACAAATACATATACTAATTAAAATCAGCCAAGCTGAGGGATATATGGGTACATACCATATGGGAAAGATGATACTCGTCTAATATTAACAAACTTTTCATTTCGAAAATATGTGAGGGACGATACCAAATTGACCTTGCCGATTTTCACATCTGCTATGTGACTGGGGCTTTTAACGTAATGGATCGCATTCTTCAGATCGTTGGCGTTAAATTCCACTAGACTAAATGATTTGAAGAGGTAAAGCATGGGACAAACGGGGCGTCGGTTTGTGTACTGGTCCGGCTTCTTCGGATATGGCTTCATCCGGCCAGGCTTTGCCGGTCGCAAAGGACCCACAGCTTGGTCCTGGAAGTCCTGGAAACTCCCGGTAGCCGGGTAGCGGTAGCGTCTCATAGCGTCGCGTAGCGTCGGTTTTATAAGATTTTGCAGCCCTAGCTTACTATCGATACGAACACAATACTATCGATTGTTGTACGTCTAGGTCCAGTTTATGTCCTTACCAATCCTTAGCAGGAGCTTAGGAGCTATATTAGGACTTCTATAACTATAGCCATAACTATCTCATCTCATGAGATCCATCTGGAATTGCAATTTATATAAATCTAATTTATAAATTTATATCGATACTATCGTTACGGCAACGATCCAGCCCTAGTGAAAAGAGGCACTGAGTGCCATCACCAATTTTCGGACATTGTGAAAAAATCGGCGCGCCATTTCCTCTATTTTTGCGTCGCTCAACAAATTTTGGCCAAGCAAACGGCTTGCAAGTGTTTATATTTTATAGGTAACGGCGCCGGAGGATCGGCTAACGAGCAACAGAGAGAGCAGCGCATTGCCCCAAGTTGTGAAAGTGTGAATTTTGCACATTGTGAAATCACGCGCGGTCGACTCTGACGACGGAGCAAGGCGCAACAATCTTAGTGCAGTGCATGTGTTTGCGCTTTGTTTGAGGAGCCCCCGGAGTGACGAAGAAATATGTTTGGCGGCTCGAAACCCACGTTTGGAGCCACGCCCACTGCAACCAGCTTTGGCGGGTTTAGCAACACGGCCACGACCACACCATTCGGTCAGACGGCCTTTGGCAAGCCAGCGGCACCAGCGTTTGGCAACACCTCAACTTTTGCCGCCCAACCCGCCCAGCCGTCGCTCTTTGGGTCCGCAGCAACGCCGGCGCAGCCAGCTGGTGGCATGTTTGGGGCCAGTACGTCCAGCGCCTTTGGCGGCACCACCGCAGCACCCACATCATTTGGAGGTTAGAGACGAAGCGCCAGTCTTCCCAGCATCAGCAGCGTCAGTAATCCGATATTCTCCCGCCTTCTCTTTTGCAGCGTTCTCGCAGCCCCAGCAGGCAGCGAACATCTTTGGATCGACACAGGCGGCACCCAACACCTCGCTGTTTAGCCAGGCAGCAACGCCGGTATTCGGAGCCGCCAAGCCGGCCAGCCTGGGCATGACCGCCTTTGGTCAGACGCCAGCAGCACAGCCGACATCGTCGCTATTTGGTCAGACGACGGCCGCCACCAGCGCATCGGCATTCGGAAACTTTGGCCAGGCAGCGCCCACCACCACAAATGTCTTTGGCAGTGGGGCCGCATCGGCGTTTGCCCAGCCCCAGGCAGCGGCCGTGGGTGGCGGCGTCAATCTGGGCACGGCATTGGTCAAGTATCAGCCAACGATGGGCACAGACACGCTGATGAAGGGCGGACAGCCGAACAGTGTGAGCACCAAGCAGCATTGCATCACGGCCATGAAGGAGTACGAACTCAAGTCGCTGGAGGAGCTGCGCCTTGAGGATTATCTCAGTTCACGCAAGGGTCCGCAGGCGGGCAGCACAGCGGGTGCCTTTGGTTTCGGTAGTCCGGCCACAGCCGCCCAGCCCCCAGCCTCGGGTCTGTTCGGCAGCGCTGTCCAGCCGAGTGCGGGACTCTTTGGCCAGTCGGTGGGGCAGGAGAACAAGAGTCTGTTCGGCACATCGGCCTTTGGTCAGCCGGCCACGAGCAGCGCCTTCGGGGCACCCGCCCAGCAGAACAGTTTCCTCCAGAAGCCGTTCGGAGCGACAGCCGGCACGGCCTTTGCCCAGCCCCAGGCAGCGGATGCCTCGAATCCGTTCGGGGCCAAGCCGGCCTTTGGCCAGGGCGCCAGCATGTTTGGCCAGGCACCCGCCACCAGTGCGGCCCCAGCCTTTGGCCAGGCCAACACAGGATTCGGCTCGTTTGGTTCGACGGCAGGACAACAGCCGCAACAGACGTCGCTCTTTGGCAGCACCCCCGCCGCGGATCCCAACAAGTCGGCCTTTGGCCTGGGCACAGCTGCAACGGCGGCCAATACAGGCTTTGGCTTCGGTTCCCCGGCCACCAGCACGGCTGGAGGAGGTTTGTTTGGGGCCAAGCCGGCCACCAGCTTTGCGGCGCCCGCCTTCGGTGCCACCTCAACGGCCAACACGGGCTTCGGTAACTTTGGGATGACCAACAGCAGCGTCGCCGCGGGCGGAGGACTCTTCAACAATGCGGGAGGCATGAACAAGCCAGCCACCACGGGATTTGGCGGCTTTGGATCCACAGCCGCGGCGCCGCTCAACTTTAATGCCGGCAACACGGGAGGATCGCTCTTTGGGAATGCAGCCAAGCCCGGAGGCAGCATGTTCGGGGGAGCATCCACGTTGGGTGGCCAGCAGCAGGGTGGACCAGTGGGCGGCGTCGGAGGAGGACTCTTTGGCGGTGGCACTGGTGCCTTTGGCACCGGCGGTGGCTCACTCGGTGGCGGCGGAGCATTTGGCAGCCTCGGGGGCAACACATCGATGACCGGCGGCATGGGGATGGGGGCCCACCAGCAGATGGGCGTCGGCGGTGGCATAATGCAGCAATCACAGCAGCCCATCCATCAGCAGATCCTGGCCCGTGTGACCTCGCCTTACGGCGATACGCCCATCTTCAAGGATCTGCGGAACGGCGACGAGGCGGACGCCACGCGCGCCACCAACCCAGCCGCACAGCAGGCGGTGATGGACATGAACAACAAGCAGTTCAAGATCAACACCAACGCGAATCCGGCGCCCGTGAAGGTGAAGGCCGCTGGTACCGTCACCCGAAAGTCCCTGTTCTCGGGTCTCGAGGAGTTCGACGGCAGTGTCGAGGGCTTCAACATCAAGCCGAATTCCAAGCGTCTGGTGATCAAGCCCAAGGACAAGGCTGTCGATATTTCAAACACCAACTCGCCGGCGAACAGCAGCGGTCCGCACAGCGTCTATACGTCTCGCTCCCAGCGAGAGTCCTTTAATGGAGCAATTCCCACTGAACAGACACCGCCAACGGCAGCAGCAGCGTCGGCCAGCAGCGCAGGTTTCTCGCCCAGAGACCAGCAGCAGCAGCAGGACACGAGTCGCCGCGAGTCCTGGCTGCATCCCAAGAATCTGGAGATGGTGCGCCAGCGCAACATCCAGACGGGCATGGACCAGCAGCAGTCGCCCCACAACAGTACCCTCAACGAGCTGGTGCCGCGCAAACCACTCGAGACCTACCGCACCAGCTCCACGATGCGCCTGTCCGTCTCCACCATACCAGAGAACCCGTTCGAGGATCTGTCGCAGACCAGCGCCAGTGCCATAGCCCGGCGGGACACCTTCGGCTCGGAGCAGCAGCAGTCCAATGACAGCGCCCACTCGAATCGTTCCCACGAAGACGAGACTTCCGCGAATCGCTCCAGACTGGCCATAGAGGCGGCAGCGGGTGCGGCTGAGGCGGCGGACTATGAGCCACATCCCACGGGGATAGTGCTGCGACGCGTAGGCTACTACACGATACCCTCGCTGGATGACCTCAAGTCCTACCTGGCCGAGGATGGGTCCTGTGTGGTGCCCAATTTCACCATTGGACGCGAGGGCTATGGCAATGTCTTCTTTGGCAAGGAAATGGACGTGGCTGGTCTTAATTTGGATGAGATTGGTAAGTGGGGAGCCTTGGGGGAGCCAGGCAAGCAGCAGGCAGCAAGGAACTGATCTCTCTCTCTCTCTCCCTATCCGACTGCAGTTCACTTCCGTAACAAGGAGATTATTATTTATCCGGACGATGAGAACAAGCCGGCCATCAACCAAGGCCTCAA
Source organism: Drosophila ambigua (assembly GCA_018150905.1). Classification (NCBI taxonomy): domain Eukaryota; kingdom Metazoa; phylum Arthropoda; class Insecta; order Diptera; family Drosophilidae; genus Drosophila; species Drosophila ambigua. Next base: position 2,536,672 of record JAECWS010000086.1, read on the forward strand.
TCGTGAGGCACAGGTCACCCTCGATCAGGTATGGCCTGTCGACAAAACCCAGCATGTGGCTGTTAAGGATGCGCAGCGTCTCATCGAAATGGATTGGGAGGGCAAGCTGCGTCGCGTCTGCGACAAGAACGATACGCGCTTCATAGAGTACCGCCCAGAGACGGGCAGCTGGGTATTTCGTGTGAAGCACTTCTCCAAGTACGGCCTGGATGACAGCGACGAGGAGGACAGCAATGACAAAGCGCCCACCGATCCAAAGAAGGTAAAAATGACGGCCCTCGAGACACATTATCGAGCAGCAGCAGCGTCGGCAGCGGCCCAGGACAACGTGGATAAGATGACGCTCAATTCGTTGCGGCATGCCCAGCGTATATCCGAGGATGCGGCACGCTCGCTGGATCCCAAGGCATTGGTGGCGAATGTGGCCGGCGGCAGTTTCCGGCCCATGGACGACTCTGCTGAGTTTATGCTGATGGATAAGACACGTGAGTGCGATGAGGAGAGTTGGCTGCCTTTTTTCCATACTCATACAAATGTCTACTCCACACACAGAATTCTTTCAGGCTGGTGCTGGCACGGACTTCTCCATGTTTGAGGCGCCACGACAGCAGCAGCAGACAATCGTCAGCCCCACAGCCATGCTGGCCAAGGAGATGGCCGGCAATGAGCCGCATAAAATGCAACTGATGAAGTCCTCGCTGTTTGTCGAAGACGATGCCAGCGAAGATGAAGTTAGAGGTAGGCTCACAGTCATGCCGCGATTTGGTTCAATATTAAATTTTGTTCTTTATTTTTCAGTGACTTCCAATCGCTTTCAACGCCAACGCAACTTGCTAGAGGGAGGGCCCAGCGCCTGGACAGACATGGGCGGAGCCTCTGAATCCTCCAGTCCATACGATTTTGGACGCGCATCTGCCGGCCTGCCCGTCTCCTCGTCGGCCTCAGTGACCAGTCTGGTGCAATCAGATGAGGTATAAAGAAACGCAAACCGTTCCTTCAGAGTCCAATAAACAACCATCAATCCAATTCAACTCTCATTTAGACCTCTTCGTTGGCCACTGGCAGCAACTTTGGGGACAAACCAAAGGCAGGTGGAACAGCAGCAGCCGCCGCACCCTCCAAGCTGCGGCCGTTTAAGTTTGTGAGCAAACCGAAGGTGGCGCCCGTTAAGGTTTTCGGCACCATAGTGCCACTGAGCCGCTCGATTCTCTACGAGCAGCGCCACAAATGGGTGGCCGATTTGGGCTTCTACAAGGGACGCGGCCTGAAGCTGAGCTTTGGCCCGCACAACACACTGATGGTGCCACAAACGCTGATCAATGTGCGCAGCGCCATAGAAGGTAGAAACCGGCCAAATGGCTTTGCCTTTTAAATAATATTTAATTAATTAATTAATCCTCTTTTGTTTTGTTTTGTAGATGGCAGCGTGACGCCAGCCTCTCTGGTGTTTATGCCACGTTCGGCCAATGATTACTCGCCCGTTTTGTGGAAATTGTGCAACTTTAATATGGTGCATGGCCATGCAAGTTTTCGCGAGACAATTGTGCCCCACTTGGAGGTGCAGCTGGGCGAGGGCATTGCCGTGGAGATCGAGAATAGCCAATGCCCATGGCTGCATGCGGGCACGGGCACGCAGCTGATTGCCAAACATCTAAGAGAATCCCTGAAGCTGCGCAACTTCGGAGCCCTGGAGGAATACGGTGTGTCCGTGTGGTCCCTTCTGTATGCGCTGTGGGGGCAGCACGAAGAGCTGGCGGATGACACGAACGACCCAAACAGCCACTACGTGGTCATGTGTCGGCGCAATCTGTTCTCCGAGTGGCTGGAGAACACCCTAGTGGGCAGGGATCTGCTGACCAAGAAGGTCAGCAGCCACAGTTACCTGGACCACATGCTCGATCTGCTCAGCTGCCATCGCGTGAGCGAAGCCGCCGATCTGGCCTTGAACTACGACGATGCCAATCTGGCCCTGATTCTCGCCCAGCTGGGATCCGGTGCCGTCTTTCGCATGCTCATGGAGGAGCAACTGTTCGCCTGGCAGCAGAGCAAATCGGATAAATTCATCGATCTGAACCGCCTCAAGATGTACATGATGGCGGCCGGTGTCAATATGATGCAATCCTCCCAGGGTACCATCAATCTGATGGAGGACAACAGCTGGCTGACGGTGGTGGGCATGGAGCTGTGGTACTTCAGGGCACCCACCTCCTCCATTACGGACGCCCTAATGGAGTACGACAAGGCCTACCAGTCCGAGGAGTGCTACGCAAAGCCGCCCAGCCCCACCTACAAGGGCGTGTCCACCACTGGAGAGAGGAAGAAACCTGTGTACGACCTGCGCTACCATCTGCTGCAGCTGTACTCCAAGCGGATGCATTCCCTGGAGGAGACTCTGAACCCCATAACCCACACAAGCGATCCCATGGACTTTCGTTTAAGGTAAGACTCACTCTCCCTTTGCCCTTAGCCTTGCCACCCTAACGTTGCCCTTGCACTCAACAGTTGGCTGCTGCTGCAGACCTTGTCGGCCCTGGGCTATCGCCACTGCTCGCCCCTGACCGAGGCCCAGCTGACGGTGGACTTTGCCAGCCAGTTGGAGAACGAGGGCCTCTGGCAGTGGGGCATCTTTGTGCTGCTGCACATCGAGAGCCGCGACCGGCGTGAGAGGGCCGTGCAACAGATGCTGCTGCGCAACGTGAGCGTCTTGGCCCAGGCGGCACACAACGACGAGGAGCGCTTCATTGTGGAGCAGCTGGGTGTGCCCAAGTCGTGGGTGGACTATGCCAAGGCTGTGCGGGCCGGTTCCCTCGGCCAGCGCCATTTGCAGGCGAAGCATCTGCTGACGGCCAAGCACTGGGCGGAGGCACACGAAATCATCTTTCAGTACATTGCGCCCGATGCCATCATCAATGGTAAGTGCCACAGAACAGAGCAGAGGCGACAGAGGCGGCAGTCGTTAATTTGTTGCTGGAACCTTTTGCAGGCAAGACAGAGTATCTGCATCGTCTGCTCATCCAGTTCGAGGACACCGAGGGCAGCATCAGCAGCATCCGAGTGCCGAACTGGGCCAATCAGGGTCAGATATTCCTCGACTATATCGACATCAGCTCCAAGTTCAAGCAGATACGGAGCGTGCAGAACATTGAGGACATCAAGGCGCGCTGGGAGAACCTGAAGCCACAGCTGAGCGAGATCTGTTCGCGCATCAGCCTGCTGCCGTGCCCCACGGCCAAGCATCGTCTGTGCCAGACGGAGATCTCGCAGAGCCTCAACTGTCTGGTGCATGGCATGTGCATTGTCAGTCCCCAAATTCAGTCCTCCGCCGTACTAAAAGTGGCACTCGAAAAGCTGCCGATGCCCCAGGAGTTCCTTTCGAAGGAGTTGCGCATACTGCTGGACGAGCTGCTGGAAGATCTGGAGCAGAAAACGACCTTCCGTGAGCGGATCAGCGGCATGGATATCACCTAAGCCGAAACGGAAAAGGCACGAAAATTATATTTAAGATCGAGTCTAAGTCTAGATATAACCACTGATTAGCATCTACCCTAAAAAATAAAAAAGAAGAACAAGACAGAATTAGAGTAAGATTTCGAGCTAAGGAAACGTTTCGTCAACGGTGAGAGGGAGAGAAAGGGCGATCACGTTCACACCAGAGTTATTATAAATGTCTTTGTTATTTTGTTAATTCAATTATATTTCCAATTTCCTGCTCGTGTGACTATCATTTTGTAAGACCCAGTTGGTAAACAATAAAATTGATTTGATTGTTTTTACACACTGAAAGCCACAGCTCAGCTTACATTTTTCCTTCCCTCAGTCATTTCATTGCCATTCCCAATTCAAATGCGATAGAAGATCGTTGTGACTATCGATCGGATGTAGGGCTGCAAAACAGTCGCCGCCAAAGCTGATATGAATCGTAGACTCAATACGCGGCCGCCCCCGATAAGACCAGGTGCGAATGTGGGTGGGGTGTGTCCATCAAGCAACTGCAGTGAATTACAAAACATTGTCCAGCAGCAATGGCCGACAAACAAAGTGTGCCAGTCGCAGCCCCTTGGTGTGGACGTGACTACAAGCCCCGCACTTTTGATAAACACACGCCTGTCGTGTGCTACGACAAGCCCAGCGCATCCATTGTCTCCCATAAGGAATACGATGTAAAACCCATATCCAATCCAATCCACTCCGATGAAAGCTAACACGAACGATCTCTGTTTATCTAGGATAAACGCTACCTGGCCGTCACCGGAGAGCTGATGCAGACGCTGGTAGTGCCCAAGCGTGAGGCGCGCACCTGGACAATGCAGGCGGGCGATCTCTGCCGGATCACAGTACACGAGGGCGCGCAGGTGGGCGATCTGAACTTCTGGAATCTAGAGAACACCCAGGAGCGTTTCTACTCGGGCAAGACGCGTCAGCTGCACGCCTCCCACCTGCGGGTCTACGATCGCCTGTGGAGCTGCCTGCCCCACCTGCGCCCCATGGCCACATTTGTGTTCGACTCACTGGCCGGCTATGGCATCGACGAGGACGGTGCCGCTCTGCATGATGTGATCGGAACGCGCTGCGATGATTATACCTACAAGCTGATAACGGGCAAAGATCGCGTCGGCAGTTGCCACAGTTCGCTGGTCAAGGCAGTGGTGGAGGAGCGCGGCCTGACCGAGCAGGATGTCCATGATGTGTGGAATATATTCATGTGCACGGGCTTCACCAGGGACACGCAGCAGTACTTCTGTAAGCCGAGTCCCGCACGCAAAGGCGATTTCATCGAGTTTGTGGCGGACATGAATCTGTTGGTGGCTCTGAGTGCCTGTCCCCAGGGCGATGTCTCCATACAGGTGGGTGCAGAGGTGCCCGACGACAAGTGTCACCCTCTGAAGGTGGAGGTTTTTCGCAAGAAGTAGCAGCAAAGTTTCCATTACCCAATCCAGCGGAATTCCGTTAAAAATCTTGAGTATAAGATAGAGATGCGCAGGCTTTTGGCTTAAAACTAACGCAAAGTAAGCGAATTAACAATCACACGTGATGCAATTATGGAAATTAAATGTATGGATAAATTGTACATATTGGCAGATTAAGATTATTAAATTGAATCGAAGCTACACTGCTGGTGATTCCGGTTTCCATCCCCTCTAGGCTCGCTATCTGTTTCCAGCCAAAAGTGTCAGAGCTATAGCTTTTTTTTTTATATTCCTTAGTGTGACCAAAGCGGTGTGTTATTCTCTTATACGGCACTTTGTTTTGTTAAACAAACGCCGAAACAACAAATTGGAATACGAAAAATGAACGAGATTAGCGGCGAAGACAACGTGGAGAAGCTGCGCAACTATATACTGCGTCCGGATATAGCTATTCCCGAGCCCGATGTGCTGCCACGGCAGATTGATCCGATGCGCCTGTTGCATGTCCCCAAATGCCCGGGCAGCACCAAGCTGATGCCGCGCCGTGACCTGAGCGGAGAGATACTCGAGTTCGTGGAGGTGGATCTGGAGGATGTGGGGGCCAATGCCAACAATTCGATGTCCATGCAACGGGAGCCGGGCCTGCTGGAGGAGGCGACGCGCGGCTCCCACATGAACTATCCCTTCTGGCCGGGCGGCTTTGACGAGCAGCGACAGCAGATGGCTGCACTGGATGTGGATAGCTTTGATTTTGGCGAGAGTCTGCTGACGGTGCCGCCGGGCTTTGCCACAGGTCATGATTTCGCCCAGAGGCAGCCCGCGGACGGAGCTCCGCCAGTGGCAGCAACGACAGTCGATCTGCTGGACAATCTGGAGCAGGATCTGGATGTGCAGGAATGGATGCAGATGACGCGAACTGAGCATGAGGCTGTCAAGGGACCGCAGGTGAATCTAAAGTTTCCCTCCCCCTCCAGCGAGTACCAGGATGTGGACGATCAGATTATGAAAGCGGATCTCAAGCCGGTCCTGAACATCTCGACCACGGCGAAGACCTTCAGCAGTGATTGGGCGGAAATGGTGGACATTAGCCAGCCGATCAGCAATTTCAAGGAGCAGATACCCTGCCCCGCAATGGATTTCCCCTTCGAGCTGGACGTGTTCCAGAAGCAGGCGATCCTCAAGCTGGAGAAGCGACAGTATGTGTTTGTGGCGGCCCACACATCGGCCGGCAAGACGGTGGTGGCCGAGTATGCCATCGCCCTGTCCAAGCGGGATCTCACGCGCACCATTTACACGTCCCCGATCAAGGCGCTCTCGAACCAGAAGTATCGCGACTTTCGCAAGACCTTCAAGGATGTGGGCCTGATAACGGGCGATCTGCAGATCGAGCCGACCGCCTCCTGCCTGATCATGACCACCGAAATCCTGCGCTCGATGCTCTACTGCGGCAGCGACATCACCCGCGACCTGGAGTACGTGATCTTCGATGAGGTGCACTACATCAACAACCCAGAGCGCGGCCATGTCTGGGAGGAGGTGATCATACTGCTGCCGGACCATGTCAATATCATCATGCTGAGCGCCACAGTGCCCAACACCATGGAGCTGGCCGACTGGGTGGGCAGCACCAAGAAGCGCAAGGTCTATGTGATCAGCACGCTGAAGCGTCCGGTGCCGCTGCAGCACTTCCTCTACACGGGTGCGGGCGGCAAGAGTCGCGACGACATCTTTCTGCTGGTCGATGCCAATGGCAAGTATCTGCAGGGCAACTACGAGAAGGCCGTGGAGCGCAAGAAGGAGATGCAGGGCAAATCGAAGGGCGGTGCCGGCGCCAGTGGGCCCAAGAACTATGTGAATGCCAAGCAGGAGCAGTACACGTGGATTGGGCTGATTGATTTCCTCAAGCGCAACAACAAAATGCCCGTGGTGGCGTTCACATTGTCGCGCAATCGATGCGACACCAATGTGGCCGCCCTCCAGTCCGTGGATCTCAACACGGAGAAGGAGAAGGGAGCCGTGCAGAAGTTCTTTCTGCAGTGCCTGGCCAAGCTGAAGCCACCGGATCGCAGCATTCCGCAGGTGCTGGTGCTCAAGGATGCCCTCGAGCGGGGAATCGGTGTCCATCACAGCGGCATTCTGCCCATACTCAAGGAGATTGTGGAGATGCTGTTCCAGAATGGTCTGGTCAAGCTGCTCTTTGCCACCGAAACCTTCTCGATGGGCGTCAACATGCCCGCCCGCACGGTCGTCTTTGATTCGCACAAGAAATTCGACGGCTTGGAGGTGCGCAATCTGAAGCCGGGCGAGTACATACAGATGGCTGGTCGGGCGGGTCGCCGTGGCCACGATGAGACCGGCACCGTGATTGTGCTGTGCAAGGGTAATGTGCCGCCCTCGATGGAACTGCGTCCGATGATACTCGGCCTGCCGGAGAAGCTGCAATCACAGTTCATCCTGCGGTATGCCGTCATCCTCACCTGCCTGCGCATCGAGAGCATCAAGGTGGAGGACATTATGCAGTTCAGCTTCAAGGAGTTCAACCAGAAACTGCAGCTGCCAACGCAGCAGAAGCAGCTGCGCATTGCCGAGGATAAGTTTGCTATGCTGCCCGCCCTGGGGGAGCATCTGCAGCCGCTGGTTCAGTTCTACGACAAGTCCATACAGTACTGGAAGGAGAAGCATCGCGTTATGGTTAGCCCCTCTACACACTTGTTTGTGTCGCTCATTTAATGGCCTGTTCTTTGCAGAAATTCATCGTTACGCAGGCCAAAATCCAGAAGGAACTGAAGGTGGGTCGCGTCATTGTCATCACGCAGGGCATGCACTTCAACAAGTTGGCCATTCTGCTGAACATCAAGTCCGTGCTGGGCAAGGACACCATGTACAAAGTGCTCGTCCTGGATCACCAGTTCAAGGCCAAGGAGAACGAGGGGGGCCTCCACCTGCTCAATCGCGGCGAGTTCTACTACAAGATACTCTCGCTGACGCCCAAGAACAAGTTCTTCCAGCCGGAGGGAATTGGCGGTCATGCTGTGCTGGACATCACGGCCATTGATATTGTGAGCATCACCAAGTCCACGTTCAAGGTGGACGCGGACATTATCATACGCAACTGGGAGCAGCGGCAGCTGGAACGCTTCAAGGACACTCCGCCGGGTGCCACGGTGGTCAAGGCGGTCGCCGATCTGCATCAGCTCAATGAGAATTATATCGCCAATGCCGACAGCATCAAGTGCATCAATCTGGCCAAGGAAATCAATGTGAGTGCCGACACCGAAGTGGATCTGCTGCAGTCTGTCGAGCAGTTGGGGCGCCAGATGGCCAAGCTGCTGCCACACACAAATATTGCCGGATTCGAGCAGGAGTTCGCCAAGGTCTATGAGCGTCGAATGCTGGAGATGCACATCGAGGAGTTGCGCTTCAAGAACTCGGCCAAGAATCTGTCCCTCTATCCGGACTACTGCAACAAGCTGAAGGTCCTGCACGCCCTCAACTACATCGATGAGCAGAACGAGGTGAAGCTCAAGGGCAAAGTGGCCTGCGAGATGGGCCAGAACGAGCTGCTCATCACGGAATTGATACTCTGCAACATGTTCAATGATCTCGAGCCAGCGGAAATCGCTGCCCTGCTGTCGGGTCTGGTGTTTCAGGCCAAGATCCAGGGCGAGCCAGCCATACCGGAGCCGTTGAAGGAATGCGTGGCTGCCTTCGAGCAGATTAGCGACAAAATTCTAGCCGAGGAGCAGCGTTTTCAGGCGTCCACTGAATCGGAGAGTCGCCTGAACTTTGGCCTGCTCGAGGTGGTCTACGAGTGGGCCAGGAATAAGGTAGGAAGCATTGAAGCGCAGCTTCTGTTTTGAAACTGATTGTTGGTTGTTGTTTGGTTATTCTTGCAGCCCTTTGCCGAGATTATGAAACTGACCGAAGTGCAAGAGGGCATCATTGTGCGCTGCATCCAGCAGCTGGACGAGACGCTGCGTGACGTTAAGACGGCGGCCATACGCATTGGAAATCCCGGCCTACAGGCCAAAATGGAGGAGGCATCGGCGGCCATCAAGCGAGACATTGTATTCACTGCCAGCTTGTACACGGAACTGTAATGGGGCATGGGGCATAGCCCGGATGCGACCCAGATGCGAGACACAAGACAAGGAATTGGATTTCTTAAAACTATTTATCATGCACGTGTGTCAATTACAATTCCAAATGGGAGACTTATAAAAGTGTAAAAATATTTGTGGGTGCCACCCATGCAACAGCGGAACGATGGAACAAACGTCGCGCTGGAGGAGCAATTTCATCGCGACTCTGGCTTGAATTTGGGCGGCACCATCATGCCAGTCATGTGCTTCTGTTTTTTAGTCTTCTTTGATTTGCTGGTGCCCGACTGAAAGTCATGCCAGCTGTTCACGCGACTCTGGCGGGACTCTTCGAAATTTTGCTGCCACTCGCGGTCCGATTTGATGCGCTCCTCCTCCTCGATTTCAGTTTCTCGCTTCCGTTTGCGCTCCTCCTGGTCGCGTTGGTCCAGTTTCTGGCGTCGACGCTCCATGTCGGCGAACAGTTTCATAACCATTACGTAAATGGCATGTTTGTATTTCGTGGGATCATCCTCCGGTATGGGCTCCATGGGTCTGCCCTCCTTTTTAAGCTTTTTGCGCTTCTCTGCAATCTGAAAAGTGGCCCCATGCCATGGTATTAAATTACGAGTATGTGAGAATGGGGTAATTTTAGGTCCAAACCATTTTATCCGTTCGTCCCTTGGCCTCCTCATACACCTCCAGGCACTTTTTTCGCGACAAATCATTCTCCAGGATTTTCCAGGAACGCGATACAATGTCGAATGCCAGTTGGGCGCGCTCCTGGTTATCGTGATTCTTGTCCGGATGTACCAGAATGGATAAGGTGCGGTAGCGCTTTTTAATATCGGCCACCTCTACCTCTGGTTCGATTTGGAGCACTTCGAATGGATTAAGATTGAAGTATGTGGAACCTGGACGAAGTAAACGATCAATTTGTTGAGTAGGAGTTAGTACAGAATCGCGTTTTTCAATTTCTTTCACCTGCGAATATAGTCACAAAATCGTTTATTTATGGTGTACAATCAAATAATAATAGCAAATGTGTTGTTGTGTGTGGTTGGCCTGTGCTGTTATGGGAGGGCACCCACAACCACAACACCTGGCTATTGCGCTGGCATTGCCATCCATTAAACTTACTTCGGTGTAGAAGTCCTCAAACGATTCCTTCGATGTGCTCGGCTGCTCTCTGGCTGATGAGGAGGACATTATGTGTGTGACTTTCTTATCTCTTATATTACTATATTTTGATGACTTTCCGCTTTCCCCCAACAATAAAATTGACTTTTTGTTAAAAACGCACTGTCTGTACCAGGGCGCAGTGTTGTCAAATGTCAGAGATTTAATTTCCAGTGCTCTCAACTGACATTCTATCGAATCCTGAAAAACTATCGTTTCAATGGTATTTTTATCGTTATCGGCGCAGTCACGCTGAACAAATGGCGGATGAAAACAAACCTGTGGAAAAATACATAATTTTTAATGCTCTCTGAATTGAAACGCCTGGGACTGTTTGTGGGCGGTAGGTTCCTACAGATACAAAGTAGGCGTGTGACAATTCAAAGTCGAAAAATGAGCACAACAACAAGTTTTGGGCGGGGTCGAGACGGATCTCGTTTGGATGGATCTTGAGATGACCGGCCTCAACGTCGATACGGACAAAATACTGGAGGTGTCGTGCATCATTACCGACAAGGACCTGAACATCAAGTCCGAGGGACCCTGCTTTGCCATCAACTACCCAGACGAGGATGTCTATAAAAATATGAACGATTGGTGCATTAAACACCACAACGAGTCGGGCCTGATCGACCAGTGCCGCAGCTCTGATGTAACGCCCGAAAAGGCAGTGGGTCTGGTGATGTCCTACCTGCAGAAAAACATCCCCAAGGGCAAGTGTCCTCTGGCCGGCAACTCTGTCTATATGGATAGGCTGTTTCTCCGAAAATACATGGCACCGGTCGACGAATATCTACACTATAGAATCGTGGATGTTTCCACCATCAAGGAGCTGGCCAAGAGATGGCATCCGGATGTGGAAAAAGCTGCGCCGCGCAAGGTATTTGCTCACCGCAGCCTCGAGGACATCATGGAGAGCATACAAGAGTTAAAATACTATAAGGAGCATTTGTTTAAGTAGAACGAGAAGGAACGTATTCAGTGTTAAGTGTACAAAACAAAATCGTTTAATGACTTGTGCGGATATGCAAGCAAAACCAAAACTCTATTATAAGACATAAAAATACGATTGCAATAAAAAACTCAATTTCCTAGTAGACACCATTTATATTGTTGTGGGCCGCTGAGTAATTGTTTGTGTTGTTGTCCTGTCGCCTTCTCGAGGATCTGTGATTGGTTGTGGCACTATCAGTGCCCGTCACCTTCTCGGCCTCAATGCGTCCCGACAAAAAGTTGGCCACTCGTTCCTAGGAAATTCCATTTGTTAGTAAGTAGTCGAGGAGGGTGGGGGGTTGCATCATTCTTACCAGATAACGGTTGGACAGGCCCTGCAGATTGCTGTAGAAGGCAAGCGCGCGCTTTAATAGAGATTCCGCCTCCTCCTTGGACAGGCTCTTCACCTTGTCCAGGCGAGATATTGTGATGATGCGATGGTTAATATATACGATTTGGTGGGCCACTTCTGTGGTGGTGTGTGCCAGGTTTCTGTGGGCGATCAAGTTCATTGATAGTAAGTGTGCAAGGGGAAACTCTGCTGCGGGACACTCACCTGGGTATGTTGGATGCCACAGTGGCACTGAAGTTAACCAAATGCACGACTCTTCTGGCCGATTCCCTCGTGAGCAGCACAATCAACTGCTCCAGGGTGGTTGGCCTGGCCTGATTCTCGGGCTCATCTGCGCTAAGATACGCCCACAGTTCCTTGGCCTTTTGCATGGCCTGTTTGGGATCCGAGGCAATCTGCAGGAGCACGTTTAAGATGTGTTAGACATGTAATGGTTGTTGGCACTCCTTTTACTAACCAATTCCACTGCATAGATGAGCACATGGATGGCCACTTTGCTTTGCTTCTTCAGGGCACGCGCCTCGGCAATCGTTCGTTGTGTGAGGCGTCGCTTCAGCTTGCGGGAGAATCGTTGACCGTGATGGATCGCCTTGATGGCACCCTTCTCATTCAGTGCCGCTCCCGCCACCTCATTATCATCCTCTTGCGGCGCTGCAAAGCGGATATATTCAAATGTTTAATACCATTTTAGGTCCCCCCATGAATTGTAGATTTGTTTCGTGTAACAGCGAATTGAGCGCCTCGCTCAGCGATCGATCGAACGGACCCCTGAGCCATCGCTTATCTCTTGACTCGAATAATTCACAAGAGATAACCTTTCCACGACTAGCAGCCGTAATCGTCGCCGTCGCCAGTTTAAATATAAACTATGAGCCGCAGCAGAGCGTGAGATGAGTGCACCTTGTCTCAAGGTTACTCACCGTCTGTCTGATCCTGATCCGTGCTAATGGGCACCAGATATTTATCCACAAACTTGTCGCCGGCAGTAAAGGCGCCATCGATCCGATCCGCCGCATAGGTGGTCAGGGGACTCTCCAGCACAGCGTTTCCAATTTGCTTGACCGAATCGGCACGCTTGAGCACTGGCCGCACCAGATGATCCGACATGTATTCCTTAGTGTTCCAATACATCTTTAAGCACAAGATAATTGCCTTTTTGTGAGCGAACTAAGCCACATTGGCGGACAGTGGCCAGTCGCCGTGTACTTACCATTTCGGGTGGCAGATAGACCAGCGGTATGCGCTGCTCCAGTATGTCCAGACTCTTGCACATTACATTGTCCAGACGCTTCAGCGGATGCTCGAAGAGTTTCACGGCTGGCTGGACGGAACCATAGGCAGCCGAAATGGTCGCCTCTGCGGCGTCAAAGTACCACGAGAACAGACGATTGTTGTTCTTCACCTTGCCGTAGATGTTTTCCACCCGCTTGACGCTCGACTCCACCAATGGTATGGAGCCAATGCGATCGATGGCCTCTAGGTGGAGTCCACTGCCGATAGTTGCAGTTGCTTTAAAAGGATTAGGATTAGATCACATGATGCAATGCGCGCGTGCCACTAACTAACCCATTTGTGTGTGTGAAGAAATCGCTTGGTAAACGAACTGTTCCGGCCGCAGGCTGAATTGCTACTGACTGGCTGCTGCGAAAGATTCGTGCTTGTATTTGAATACCCAAAATCGCGTTGCGTTCTAAGTTGTTCGCACCGATCGCGCCTCCCTTTTAAGCGTTACGGAATGTGTATACAGACTAAATCGAAATTGCACGGACACTTTCTGGACACCACTCGCATCATGCTCGCTTTGACCTTTAACACTTGCGAGCGATAAGGATGAAACGAAACGGGACGCTCTCGCCTCGCTCTTCGTAGGCACAAACACCGTCGTGCACCTCGACTCGACAATTTTTCCCAATGCTTATCATGAACACGCCATGCCATGCCATTATAGAAAGCAAAGCTCTGAATGAGTTCCAAAGTGCAACCGGATTAAACACACATATGTATTTACGTGTGTTTAAATTAGGAACTCCAAGCATGTGAATCACTTGATGTCTATCTCGTAATTATACTGGCCGTAGTCGCCTGATTAACTATCGAATTATATGGCGCTAATTTGGAACAAGTGACGAAAGAGCCCCTGCGAGTCCAAACTGCAGTTCAGCAAAATAATTGCGGGGGCGTTCAGGTCGATGTCCCGCGAGTCCGAGTCTGCCCGTGCCAGACAGCGTTAAATTCAATTTAGCGTCTCTGCGGCCTAGCTATTTTCTGCCTGTGCCGGTTGCTAAGTAGCTCATTTCTGTAATCAGCCAGACACACTGTTTTATTACAATAGCAAGGAGCCTGGACTAGATAATGTAAGTGTAAACATTTGAGCTGTGGACTTGGACAATGGCTTCACCATAGAGCGTAACTTGAATATTTCAAATTCAACTGTTAATTGTTAACAATCGAAATACAGGCCAGGGCCAGTGCTGTTAGGCGTTCTTGGCTAAGTTCGTGCAGTGTTGTAAAGCCAGGCTTGGTTTTGGTGTCATTTGTTTGTTGCGTGTTTTTTTTTGTGTAAAACTGCGTCTTTTGTCCATTTATTCCACGAATTTACATTCTCAAGCTATGTTTAGTTATTAAGTGAAACCGTTTTAGTCTCAATATGAATATTTACCTAAGGGTTATTTGCCTTTTGGGCTTCCTGAGCTCAGGTCAGTACGCTACGCGTGTGCTTCATTCCCAAGCCACACCCAAGCGCGCCCCGCCTTTGGAAGCAAAGCAGCTTCAATGTGATTCATGTGATTTTCGGCTTATCATTAAATTTTTTGTTTATTTTTAGCGCTTGCACAATTCAATCAAAATCAAATTGAGCAACGCAACTGTATTATACCGAAGATACTGCAGGGATCTTGGTTTTCATGGGAGACTGGCCTGCCCACACAGACGGTCATCGATGCCACTTCCATGTCGAGTCGTGGCTACTGCATCAACTACCAGCGCCATCACGGTGATGAGTATTCATTTGTGTTCAAGGAACGCACGAAGGACTGCTATCACTGCGTCAACACGAAAATCCGTACGTTGAATGTCTTTGAGAAGTACGAGGGTCCGTGCCTGAGCTTGCCGCCCGGCCAGAAGCCAACCGTGGAGAACATCTGCAGGGGCATTAAGGATGACCAGCAGCTGATAACGCTCTTCAACGAGAACTTTGTGCCTATCAATTGCCGCTCGTCGCTGGAGGGTGTGTGGCATTTTACATATCAAGTAGGTCTTTCAAACAAACATTAATTAAGCACAATTAAGAGCAGCCAGCAACCGTCTCTGAACATTTCTTTCTGTGCAGAATCGTTTCCGATTTACGGGCGTGTGCGATCAACCGGATGCGCGCATACAGTCGTGCCAAACAGCTGGCACCCAGTTTCTTATACAGAACCAAAAGTTCAACATCACTTATCAGAAATGCGAGGGCATGGAGGGCACATTCAGCGGCCCCGTTGAGTTCAGTTGCCTGGGCGATTGGTTTGTGGGAAAGAACCATTACTTTGCCGTGGCCAACACGAAGGAGTCGCGCAAAGATGAGAAATATCGCTGCTTCCTCAAGAATCGAGACGATGATCTGTACGTTGGTGTCTCCATCACCGCCGAGTGCAATACACTGAAAACGCCCGAGACATCGCCCGAGCGGCTGAAACTGACGCCCGTCAAAGCTGAGTTTGTGGAACCGGGCTGCACGCTGCCGCAAAACTTTAGCGGCGAGTGGGTGAACACGGCCAACATTGACGCCGATGTGTCCATCAGTGAGACGCACATCAATGAGACCTATTATCCCGACAAGTCGCGCTACCGCAAGACAATCTATGTGTGCCGCGAGCGGCGTGGCAACCGGGTGATGATGGCCCGTCTCACGGTCGATGGCTGCCAAAAGGATTATGTGTGCTTCGATTTTATGCCCCGCCATCATAACATCATACGCTACCGCAGGGGCTTGGCCGTGATCAAGGATGACTTCAGTACGGTCTGCTCCTGGGTGCAGTTCCCCAATTCGGAGGCCTGGAAATATGACTTGTTCCTAGCCAGAAATCCAGTGCCCGTTCGTTGTCCGGTGGCTGGCAAATTCAACTTTACACAGCGAGGAGAGCATCCCTTCAGAACGAGGTATGTTTAAGAATTGATTTCTTCAACGTACACATAGCTAATCTTTTGAATCTTTTGCAGGATCCTGGGTGGTGTCACGTTGAGTCCCCGTCCGGACATTCATTGCAAGCAGAATATCTCCGATTTGTCCGTGTGCGATACGGACCAAAAGGAATTGGCTGTCGATGAAAACTACTGCCTGTCTGTGGATCATTTGGGACGACCGGTGGACATCTACAGTGATCCGGATTATCGCATGAAGTGCATTGGCTTCTGGAAGGAAAATCTTAAGTCCTACATGATCACCTATGACGACTTGGATCCGCTTTCCAAGTACCGCTGCTGGGTATATCAGCGCGCCGACCTCAATCGTGTGCTAATGTCGCAGGCTGTGGGCGCCTTTTGTAAGCTGGAACAGGATGTCACCTCTTGGAATCATTCGGAGGGCGCAGCGGTGGCCATCGATGCTGTTGAATACGAGCGTGAGCGCGACGATTGCCCCATGTACTTTGACGATGGCTTGAATCCCTGGCGGCCATCAGATGCTTCGAACATTATCTTTGACTGGGATTTCTATAGAGCCGGAGCGTCGGCCATAAATGGAAAGCTGGCCACGGCCATTGCCATGGCTTGTATGCTGCTCACATATTTAGCCGCTCACTGAGTTCAAAGTATTTTTAATTTTACCATCGAAGGAATTACGTTCCGTCCATTTTAACTTTCATTCCATAGTGTCTTTTTATGCGTAGAAAATATCGGTGTGCCTTTTAATGCAAATATCTGCCTTTTTAGAGAAAATTTGTAAGCTAGCTTGTAAGAAAAAAGAACAATCCATGTCAAGTTTGTAATTAGTATCAGCCATTCCGTCCCGTCCCAGAATGAATCTCAAATGTTTGTGCTTAAACCATTTAAGCAGCCTAATAAAATGTGTGAAGCAATTTCGCGTTTGTATTTCGATAACTTTAATGAGCGATAGAAACGAAACCAAGCAGCTCTGCTTCTAGTGTTGTACAATTTTAAAACTGGTCGGACGTATTGCCGAACGAAACAAGTGAATTTTTATAAATTGTTAAAAATTCATATATCCTACCACAAGCATCATGTCGCTGTCCTTGGTCCTGCGTGGCGCCGTCCGCTTTAATGGTGAGCATTGAATGAATTGCCAGAATTCGCAAGACCTGACAGGAAACTGTTTTTATTATATAACCAAAATGTTTGTTGGTATCCCCGCAATTAGCCGCAAATCTCGTTAAGTCGGCGCGCATCACACCACTGAAGGCCTACTCCACAATTGTGGCTAATGCCCAACGTCAGACTCTCAAGCCCCTGGCTCTGACCAAGATAGTCGCGGTGAGTGCATTGATGAGCGGAACTAATGACCGACTGGATGCTAATCCCTGGCCCGCCCTATCTGTTGTCCTTTCAGCCTGTAGTCCGTGAGATCTCTGTGAGTGCACCACGCATGGCTTCGGCTGAGTCCAGCCACACCGCCTTGTGGACACTGGAACGCCTGGTATCGGCTGGTCTTTTGGCCATTATCCCAGCTGCCTTCATTGCCCCATCCCAGATATTGGATGCACTGCTGGCCATATCAGTGGTCATTCACGCTCATTGGTAAATAGCATTTTGTTGCTCGAATACAAATCACTGAGCCATAAAATTCATATTGCAGGGGTGTTGAGGCCATGGTTGTCGACTACATGCGTCCATCTGTGGTGGGCAATATTCTGCCAAAGGTGGCTCACATTGCGCTCATCGTCATCTCGGTGGCCACACTGGGAGGTCTCTTCTACTACATCCAAAACGATGTGGGTCTGGCCAATGGCATTAAGCGTTTCTGGGCCATCAAGGGCAAGGATGCAGAGGAGAAGAAGCAGTCCTAAGTCCCGAAGTATTCAATCCAGTTTACGCAGACACGCAAAACCACACCCGTTATTTATTGATAGTTTTGTGTGCTCCCAAATCCACGGCCCGGCAGTTAAAAATATAGGCAGTAAATAAATAAATTGTATAAAGAGAAAAGGCGCACATGTTTTTACAAAAATGTATTTTTCGAACAACTGCACCTATTTAATTAGTTGGGCAACGTTAAGGTGGGGGAACAAGCTGTGTTGCTCCACTTACGTATGGTAATCTAGGCAATAAACATTTTGTGCTATTGTACTCCTTAGGTCATGACTTTGCCTGAACATTATTTGTGTAGAATAACCTGAGTGCGTCCCATTGTTTGGTGTGCAGCAAGATATGCGGACGGCAATTACGCATATGGTCCACAGCTTGATCTGGGGTCCAGCCGTTTTTCTGCAAAACAAAAGATTCCATTCCCCATTTAAAAGATAAAACTCTGCTTGAAAAACCTGAACCTTTAACCTACCATCATCAGATAGCAACCGACCAAGGTGGCACTGCGCGTTCTTCCTGCCTTGCAGTGCACATAGACAGAGCCAACATTCTCTGGCGACTGCGTAGAGCTCAAGCCGCTGATGCGATTTGACAGTGGTAGGAACTGATTGATGAACTCCACGCCACGGAAGAGCTTCTCCTGGTTGGGCGACTCGAAGATGTCGGTGGTGGCCAGCTGTAGGAACTCGATGCCCATTTTCCGCCACTTCTCCGTGTTGTTGGAGAAGGCTGTCAGCTCATAGTCCTCGTTCATCGACACCACAGCCTTCATGTTCTCCTTCTGAATCAACTGTTGACCAAGCCAGGCTTTAGATGTGCAACTGTGCGTCTCAATTTACGTTTACTTACGTCATTGGCTTGGTTTCGAAAGGGGAGTGCTCCGAGTATGACATTGTCATCGATGCGGTCGTACCAATTCCTGGCGGAAGCCTTCTCCATCAGGACATTGTAGAGCAGGGTGGGGTAGAAGGACACACGGGCGAACATGGCAGCCTTAAATTATATATGGAATGGATTATTCCGTTTTCGGGCCGCGTGGGGAGAGTGGAGCGCGCGCAACAGCTGTAAACTTTCACCAGCCAAGTTCGGGGGAGAGGGCAGATGAGCATGAATACAGAATATGGTTGGTTGGTTTTCTTGTCTGTCTGTCTTGCTTGAGGCGCGCTTTGGAACTGGTTTCGGTTTGCGAAGAGCCAGTGGCTTTTGAAGCAGCCTGTCCAGTCGTGTCTGGCTCTAATCTCGCGCTACTTACACTCATCTCCATGCCGGTTACTCAGCTGCTGGTCGGTCGAGACAATAGTGTGATTCACGTGTGTACAATATCTTCCTCGTCTTCTAATTAGTATACACTTCGCCCAAATTATCACCCCAATCTCGTCGGAAATATACGTCCAGTCCACCTGCGCTGCCCCGCACCATTTGCATAACGTATGTTTTCCCGCCGCCGCTGTGCAACACTGGCAATACGCTGTCTGCTGGCAGCTCGCAACACTAAAGACCAAATAAATTGCAACAAAAAAAAGAAAATTAAAGAATCTTACGTGTGAAAAATTATTAAGAGGTGGCCTAGGTAAATCATTCACTAATCATATGTGTCTGAAAATGCGCCTGCGATAATCGGCCCAATCTAAGAGTGAACAGGCTAGAAATCTGCTGGGCACTCCTGCCCGCCCCCCTCCCGCGAGAAGAAGAAGTAAATAACGTCAACACGTCAGAAGTAAAGAGAGACGTCAAGAGAGGCAAAGAAAAGTCGAAGATCAAAATTTGTGTGGCACTATAATTTATGTTGAAAATTTCCCAATTCTCCACAGAGACCACAGCAGCACCATGAAACTAAACAGCTGGATGTGCCTCCTAATGCTCCTCCTGGCCAAGCGCGGCCAGCTGTTGCGAGCCGAGCTGCAGGGCCCCACAGCTACAAGCGAAACGTCGACTGGACCCTCAGCCCCCACTACCGCCAGTCTGCCAGCAAGTGAGCCATCTAGTCAGGCCGAAACGGAAGAGGTAACCACAGCCGAGACAGAGTCGCGGGCACCGGCCC
This sequence comes from Drosophila ambigua, assembly GCA_018150905.1. Lineage (NCBI taxonomy): Eukaryota > Metazoa > Arthropoda > Insecta > Diptera > Drosophilidae > Drosophila > Drosophila ambigua. The sequence goes on from JAECWS010000086.1 coordinate 2,556,244, forward strand.
TCAGCAATGAGCGGAAGGCGTCCAAGCCAAAGGAAGCCACAGAGTTCGTGCCACGAGTGATGCCAGCTGCTCTATTCGAACGCCTCTGGAACGATAGTCTGATGAAGCAACAGAAGCTAAAGGCAGAGATCGAGAAAATCGAAGCCAGGCGACAGGCCACTGCCGAACCGGCCGCCGTTGAGCTAACCCCGGAGCAGCTGGAAGGTGAGTGTTGTGTGGTACCCCCACCTCTACGGCATGCCAACCAACAAGAGGTTCATCTCCCTTTCAGCCCAACTGATGTACAACAATGCCATGGACATGCTCGCCAAGCCGCGCACGGACAAACGGGTGGTCTTCACTTTGCTGAAGAAGGCGGCGGCCTTCAATCATCAGGACGCCCGAGCGGCGCTCGCCTGGGCCGTGCTCATGGGTCACTGGATGGAGTTCGATTTCCATCATGCCGCTGACGAGTTTGAGAGCTTGGCCAACGAGGGCTTGGCCTCGGCCCACATGGGACTGGCATTCATGTATTCGGCCGGCGTTGGTGGCAAGAATGTGAGCCAGCCACTAGCCCTAATCCACTACACTCTGGCCGCCCTGGGCGACGACACTCTGGCCCAAATGGCTCTGGGCTATCGCTATCTGTACGGCATCAATGTGCCCATCAGCTGCGAGAAGGCACTGATCCAGTACAAGCGCGTGGCCAAGAAGGTGGCCTCGAAGGTAACCTTCGCCAATGGGCCGGTTGTGCATCGCGTGCGGCTGCTGGATGAACTGGAGAATCCCGGCAGTCACGAGACTGAGATTGTCGACTACTACCAGCTGCTGGCCGACAAGGGTGATGTGCAGTCGCAGGTGGGACTGGGGCAGCTGTACTATCAGGGCGGCAAGGCCATTCAGCAGGATCATCAGAAGGCATTGGAATACTTCACACTGGCGGCCAATGCGGGCAATGCCATCGGTTTTGCCTTTCTGGGCAAACTCTATCTGGAGGGAAGTGAACAGATCAAGGCAGACAATGAGACGGCCTTTAAGGTGAGTGAGAGAATTGAGCGAAATCATTGACTTCTCCTGCTAATCGCCCATAAATCAGTACTTCTCCAAGGCCTCCGAAATGGGTGATCCTGTGGGCCAGAGCGGCTTGGGTGTCATGTACCTGAAGGGCCTGGGTGTGCCCGAAGGATCCAGTCAAGGCCTTGTCCTATTTCACACAGGCAGCCGACCAAGGCTGGGTTGATGGCCAGCTCCAGCTGGGCACCATGTATTTCAGTAAGTGCTCAAACTTCCATCAATATTTGGTTGCTATTTGCTAATGAGGATCTTCTTTTTGTTTTGTCAGCTGGAAATGGCGTCAAGACTGACTACAAGCTGGCCCTCAAGTACTTCAATCTGGCCACTCAATCGGGCCATGTGCTGGCCTACTACAATCTTGGGGTTATGCATGCCTACGGCATGGGTATGCTGCGCTCCTGCCCGGCAGCTGTGGAGTTCTTCAAGTCCGTGGCGGAGCGTGGACGTTGGAGCAACAGACTGATGCATGCGTATGGCGACTACAAGCGGAATCGCATCGATGAGGCGTACATGCAATACTCCCTGATGGGCGAGGTTGGCTATGAGGTGGCCCAGAGCAATGCCGCCTTCCTGCTGGACCGCGAGGAGGTGCATGTGTTCAATGACCGGCATGAGGACTTGATACGTGCCTTTTATTACTGGAAGCGGGCTGCTGGCCAGGGCTATTCGGCTGCCCAAGTGAAGCTGGGTGACTACTACTATTATGGCTGGGGAACGTCAAAGGATTTCGAGACGGCTGCTGCTCTATACAGGTGCTTGCATTCTGTGTTTTGACCTTCATATCTTGCTAACTAATGTTGTAATCTCTGTAGGAAAGCCTCGGAGCAGCAGTACAATGCCCAGGCCATGTTCAATTTGGGCTACATGCATGAGCAGGGGCTGGGCATGAAGAAGGATTGGCATCTGGCCAAGAGGCTGTATGATCTGGCTGCCGAAACCAATGCAGACGCCAAAGTACCAGTGGCCATTGCGCTATTGAAGCTGCAGGTGCTGGCCAAGATTGAATCAATCAAAGAGGTAGGATATATAAATATAGAGAGAGGTTATTTATAACATCTAACATCTACTTTGTCTCACAGTCTCCGTATAGATTCATATTCTATTTGGATGAAAACATTGCCGCCAACTGGGACTTGTACACGATCACCTTGCTGACACTTCTGTTGGGCTTCATCATGTACACGCGACGGCCATTCCAGCAGCCTGATGTGCAGCCGGCAAATGACTTGGCGGCTGCTGCACCTGTGCAGTTGGTACCTCCGGCAGTTGCCGAAGCAGCGGTACCCGCTCCAGCAGCTGCACCAGCACCGGCACCTGCACCGTCACCTGAACCAGAACCATCAACGGCTGCTGGCACATCCAAGGCGACGACGACGGCGGCACCGGCGACGTCCAATGTCAACGGAGCGACCGAAGCGCCGTCGACTAGCGCCAATGCCAATGCGAATGCTCTCGATCCCACTGATTAGTCTTAGTGCGAGTTGGTTTAATCATCCACCACCACCACCCCCACTCCCTCCTAGTTTAATTTAGTGTGCGTGTAAATATTTATCATCTAATTTCGCCCGATTTAATATTTTTTATTAACTCTATAAAAGACCTTTTGGAGTACGATCCAATTATAATGTTGTACTGATCAAAAAACAAAGCAAAAACAGAATGTGAAAATATCCAAATACTTTTTGTGTGAGAATTTTGTAACTTTTATGGTTTATTATTTTTAAATTTTTTAAAGATCGATTAGCAAGTGACAATGTGATTTAGGTTAAACTGCAAATTGGTTGCCTTAAGCGTAGTAATTAAGATTAGCCTTCTTTTTCGCCTGCACCTCCATGATGGCGTCCATGAAGTCCTCGTGCGTCACCGAACTGGCAGAGCGACGCAGGGCAATCATACCGGCCTCCACACAAACAGCCTTGCATTGGGCGCCATTGAAGTCATCTGTGGAGCGTGACAGCTCCTCAAAGTTCACGTCGGTGCTTACGTTCATTTTTCTCGAGTGAATCTGCATGATGCGGGCCCGTGCCTCCTCGTTGGGATGGGGGAACTCGATTTTACGATCCAGACGGCCCGACCGCAGCAGAGCGGGATCCAGAATGTCCACACGATTGGTGGCGGCAATGACCTTAATGTCGGCCGTCGAGCTGAAGCCATCCAGCTGATTGAGCAGCTCTAACATGGTGCGCTGCACCTCACGATCGCCGGCCTTCTCAGAGTCAAAACGCTTCGTGCCAATAGCGTCCAGTTCATCAATGAAGATAATTGCTGGTGCCTTCTCCTTGGCCAAAGCGAAGGCATCGCGCACTAGCTTGGCGCCGTCACCGATAAACATCTGCACCAGCTGCGGTCCGGCCAGCTTGAGGAAAGTCGACTTGGTCTGAGCGGCACAGGCACGGGCCAGCAGAGTTTTTCCGGTACCGGGTGGGCCATACAGAAGAACACCTAATCAAAGGTGAAAGATTAAAACATCAACTAGAATTTCTATGTGGATCGGTTTACCTTTCGGTGGATGAATGCCCAAATTTTTGAATTTCTCCTTGTGCGTCATGGGCAGCACCACGGCCTCGATGAGCTCCTGTATCTGCTTGTCCAGGCCACCAATATCGGAATACTGCTCTGTGGGTCGCTCATCCACTTCCATGGCCTTGACGCGAGCATCATACTCAGCTGGCAGGGTCTCCAAAATAAGATACGAGTCCTTGTTGACGCCCACCAAATCGCCGGGCTTCAGTTTCTCGGCGTCAACCAGCCCGATGACGGGCAAGAAATACGCCTGACGCGTGGATGTTTTGATTACAGCGCACTTGCCCTTTCGCTGGTTATCCAGCACCGTGACGGAGCCGTCGTCCTCCTCCTCTTGTGGATCAACGTCCAACAACTCTATGACATTGGACACCAAGTACGGCAGCGTTTTGTTAACCTACAAAGAGCAAGAATTAGTATAGATTTTGTACCCTTTCTATGTACTTTGGTGGGTTACCTTGATTTTCTCCGTGTTATCTTTGATCTTCTCGTTTTGCGCCTGTATCTCGTGTGTGATGCGCATCACCTCGCTCTTCATTATCTTTATTTCGTTGTCCATCAGTCGAGTCCTGCTCACAATCTCATCGGTGGACATACGCATCACCTCCTCGCCCAGCGACTCCTCGCCATCCTCCCATATTGATTTGTCTTCCAGAGTTTGAGCCATTTTGGGTAAGCTTGTCTTCTGCTTGCAAAATAAATGTAACGCTCTATACAAATATTTAAGTTTAATGAAAAATTATAGCCGATCTCTGCTGTCGATGACTTGTAAATTTTCTTGTTTTCAGTGCCCTGGCGTTGACAGCTAGGCGCAGTGTTGGAAAGGTCCCGCTTATCGAAGCGGCGCCACTGACAAAGACAAACCATAGTTATCGATAGCAGGGTAAATTCGCTTTGAAACACTATCTCTGGCTTGGCAGAGAACGCTCTTTTGTGGAAAAGTTTTGGCAAATTAAATTTAATAAAAACTGATAGATACAAAGTGAATACGCTATGTCGGAAAACAATGGTAAGTGCTGCAGCAAACTCCACACACATGGATTGTTCCGCGATTCGCCGGCACTGCGTCCAAAAGAGTGCAGCCTACATGGCAACTGCACTAAGAAGTGAAGCTAAATCCGAGTCTTGTTTTTTCTTGTTGTTTTTTATTTTAGAAGCGTCAGTTGAAAGTAACTGTTTCCGAGGTGGCTTCACCTTGAAGGCCTCGCGACTGGGCGGGGCAGTGCTGCGTCCGGCCGTGCTTGGGCCCTCCGCTCTTGGCTCGAGTGCCCAGACCAACAGCAGCAACAGTAGTTCCACATCGCTGGCCGGCAACAACGAGAAGTCGGACGATGAGACCATCTCAAACAATCCATTTTTGCGCGAGGACAAGGATGAAGGGGATGAAGATTCCGCAGCCGGCGCTGCTCCTCCGGTCGCCGTCCCGGAGTCTTCCACTGAGAAACAACCAGAACAGAAGGACGACGAGGAAGTTGATGAGCGGCCGGATCCGCTGACCAAGCTTCGAAGCAATGGCATCGAACGATCCAGTATGTTCGGAGCGGCCAAAACCAATATGCCACATGTCCAGACCACTGGCTATGTCTTCGGTCAGAATGTGCATGAGCGCGTGATCGGGGTTGGCCATGACGGCCATGTGGCTTCTGCCGTCCCAGGCAGCACCTCGGAGAAGACCGAGACAGACCAAGACAATGCTGAGGCGGCAGCCGCCACATCGCAATCGCAGCAGACACAGGAACCATCTTCCTCCTCGCAGCTTCTATTCTCCAGCGTCATTCAGAAGGCTGCCCAATCCACAGACAGCAGCGAAGCGGCCTCCTCCAGCTCCAGCAGCAACAACAACAAATCTGAGGCACTAGAGGCCAAGAGCCTGACAGATGTGGCGCGTGAGTACGAGGAGAGCCGCGCCCAGAAGCGCAAGTACGAGGAGGTGGAGACCTTCACCGGTGAGGAGGACGAACTGAATATTGTCGATGTCAGCTGCAAGCTGTTCGCCTGGGTCAACAGCAACTGGGAGGAGCGGGGACGCGGCAGTCTGCGCCTCAACGATGTCAAGGGCGAACGTGACTGTTCGCGCGTTGTCTTCCGTACCTCGGGCAACCTCCGCCTGTTGCTGAATACCAAAGTCTGGGCGGCCATGGTGGCCGAACGGGCCAGCCCCAAGTCACTGCGTCTGACTGCCATCGATAATACGGGCTCCCTGAAGATCTTCCTTGCCATGGGCCGTCCGGCGGACATTGCCCAGCTGCACAAGTCGCTCTGTGACCGCATTGCCCGCCGCAAGCTAACCCATCCCGAAGAATGCTCCGTCGAGGACACGAAAAATGGTGTTGCCTCTGAGGCTGCCGCCAGCCTGCAGCCCGAATCGACCACACACGATGATGAGGATGACGAAGCCGCCGCCGCCGCCGTCGCACCAATCAACACCAATGCAGCCGCCGTTGCCGAGGCTGACAGCATGGAGCCCAGTCCCAAGAAGGTGCTCGTCCAGCAGCCCGACAGCAGCGATGATATCCGCGTGCCGGTCATGGAGGTGACCAGCGAAGATGTTGATGCCGCTGCCGATGCCGAGGCCGAGGCCAAGGAGTCCTCGTCCACTGATCAGAATTAACCGCCGCATGCTTACGTTTGTGTTTTTTTTTTCAAAATATAAATGGAGAACCGAGAACAGAGAAAACCCCCCCAACTAAATGAATGAGATCCGCAGTGAATTATTATAAATTAATTATAATAATTTATTAATAATTATTATTAATAAAACGTAAAAGTATAATAAATGAAGTGAAGCTGCGTCTACAAAAGACATTCTATATCCATTACGATTTACGATTTCGTTTCTGTTTTGTTTCGTTTCAAAAATTTGTTAAAACCGAGAGAAAAGGAGAGTAGAGGAAAACGATTCATAACATTCGCTCTAATTAAATTTTCGTTTTGCTTTTTTGTTTTCCAGTTTGGATTAGTCCACTATTCAAAAACCCTATGTACTAATTATTCGCTTAAGGAATACGCTTCTTGCTTTTTTTCCAAAAAGACAATCGCATTGTCTGGAGTACGATCTGATCTCTGCAGAACCTTTTTGCCCAAAGCCAAGATAAATAGTAAGATGCGCAACGTCTTCGGGCTGCGGCGAGGAAAAGTCTTTCTTTTACGCTCTCAAAGTTAAGAAAATTCCACTGCATGCCAACTATTTAGGCCTTTGTCGTTGCGCATCTTATTATTATAATTGTCTTTGATTTTTGCTGGCTGCTTCCTGCTTTTCTTTCATTTATAATCGGTAGAAAAATATTATTATCGTTATGATGAATTATACAATCTAAATGGAAGTAGAGATATAGTAGTAGCTATAACAATGAAGAGCGCACACGGAGAGTAGACGCGAAGACTCTTCAGACTTCCCTGCTGCAGCTGCTGTAGCTGCGGCTGCGGCTACTTGGCCTGGCCAATGTATGTGCTGGTTGGTTATTAATCATCATCAATGTGGAAACATTTAACCATATTTTTTTGTTTTGTAATAACACCTAAAGAGAAATGTACAAGGAGAGGCGAGGAGTGGGGCGTGTCGCCCGTCCGGAACCCAATCTTAGCTGATTGTGCTGCAACTGGAAACGGTCACGTTCAATGGATTATTCGCGCTGCTCACGGCAATGGAGGATCTGCAAAGGCAAAACACACACAGAAATTTTAGAAATTGAAAGAAAATATAATTTGTAGATATTTCCTTTACCGATTATGCCTCATGTGACTCTTGACTAGATCGCTGTTGACCAGAGCGGCCATCAGACTCAGTTCCCCGGCCATCACCGTGGCGCAGACAATCTGCGCCAGCTTCTTGGCATTGTCACCGGGATGTGTGGGATGTGCGCCGCGCACACCGAGCATCTCCAGGCAGGCACTTTGTCCCGGCAGCCCCGTGCCGCCGCCCACAGTGCCCACCTCCAGCGATGGCATGGTGCAGGTTATATACAGATGCTCGTTGTTCTCCACCCAGCACTCCATCGCGGTGGAGCAGTTGCTGGAGGTAACATTCTGGGCGGGATCCTGGCCGGTGGCCAAGAAGACGGCGGTTACCATATTGGCGGCATGCGCATTATTGCCACCAATGGTGCCGGCCATCGCACTGCCGCCCATATTCTTCAGCTTGTTGCACTCCACGAGTGTCTTGGCGTCCGTCTTCAGCACAGAGCGCAGGGTGGCCGCCGAAATGGTGCACTCGGTGACCACACGCTTGCCCCGGCCCTTGATCCAGTTGATGGCCGCCGGCTTCTTGTCGCAGCAAAAGTTGCCGCTCAGCGAGATGATCTGCATGTCCGGAAACTGTCGCTTGATGCGACGCAGCGCCATCTCCGCCCCCTTGGAGACCATGTTCATGCCCATGGCATCGCCAGTGAGCGCCACAAAGCGGATGTACAGCTGCGGGCCGTCCATGGCAATGTGACAGTCCTTGAGGCGACCAAACCGAGACGTCGAATCGAATTCCAGCTTGATCACCTTATAGTTAACCTCGTCCTCGATCCACAGCTTGGCCTCCGACGCCCGGGCCACGCTGGGGAAGCGCACACACGGCGCCCGGGTCATGCCCACATCCTCGACGACGGAGCGCACCCCAGTCACGGACAGAGCCTTGCAGCCGCGATTGGTGGAGGCCACCAGGGCGCCCTCTGTGGTGGCCATCGGCACGTAGTAGCTCTCGCCATCGAGTATCAAAGGACCCGCATAGCCCACGGGTATGGGCACGTAGCCCAGCACATTCTCGCAGCAGGCGTTCAGGACCCGGCGGTAGTCAAAGTGCTGATACGGCAGCATATCCAGCCGCTCGACGGGCAGCTTGGCACGGGCCGCTATAATCCGGCGACGAATGCGCACTCCCCGCTCGAGGTCATCCAGCACCGACTCGATCTTGTAGAGCGGGCAGTTGACAGCGGCCTGTCCGCCAGCCTGTATCATGGCAATGATCTCCTCGTCGCTGAGGGCACTGGGCCCATTGCCCTCTTCGCTGGAGTTCAATATCTCCAGGCATTCCTGCACAGGACGCGCCGGCCTCTGGCTGGCCTGTGACGCCAGTCGCTGTCGTGTCTGGGGCAGCAGATCCGTTTGTGTCGATGCATTGGCCGAGCTCTGCTCCTCGATGGTGAACAGGGGCGCACGCACGGGCAGCGGAGCAGCTGCTGCCGCTGCCTCCATGGGCGTTGTCTGTGTCTCCACTGTGCTGGCGGGTCGCAGTTGGTCCGGCAAGGGGTCACGATTGTCAAAGCAAATGAATTTGATGACCAGAGCGATCAGAACAATGGAAATGACTATGTGATCGGCACTCATGGTCAGCCACCTAGCGCGCGGGAGAGGGGGAATCATTATAAGTCTGACTCTGGACATGGATCTCTTGGTAGGGTGGACTTACTTGATGATTATGTCCGTAATCTCGCCGGATTCCGTGCGATTGTTGCTCACATTCAGATTGAGCGTCGGCGAGAGCGTCTTGTCCACCGCATCGTAGTCGCTGCTGGAGAAGACCACGCGACTGTAGATGTGTACGATCATCAGGCCCGTGGTCATGATCAGCTTGACCCGCTGCAGCACCGGATTCGCCTTTTGCTCCTCCTCGGTGAGGGATTTCAGCAGCAGCGAACCCTTGGCCTTCTCCCGCACCACGGACATGTCCACGCCCGAGCGTGACAGATCAAAGATCAGCGACAGGCAGGCCGGATAGAAGGTCATGAAGACGACATAGTTGACCAGCACCGAGAGCACCGCAAACATGCAGAGCACCTCCAGTCGCTGCACGCCGGAGAGCGTGCCCACGCCCACCAGCAGCGCCTCCACAATGGTGTCCAGCGAGATGGCCGGTCCCAGCAGCTCCAGCCCTCGGGCAATGTTCTGTGTGACCTCCGCCTGGTTGTTCCCGGACAGTGCCAGCTGGGCCAGTCGCCCCGAGTTGGACAGATCGATGACCAGCAGCAGGAAGAACAGAGCATCCCTGAAAGAGCGCAAATAGAAGGATTTATATCACCCCTTAGAGGATGGTACGCCCCGAGGTTTAACTCACTTCAGATCGGATATATCGCTGCCCAGAAACTTGATGATGGCCGTGGTGAAAATGAAGCTGGAGAAGACCGTAAAGAGACCAGCAATGCCTGTAAAAGGGAACCCAACACACACACAAACACATTGAATAAGTTAGAGTTCGTAGCGGAGGTCGAATCGTTTAGAGGGCACATGAGAAATGCCAGGGGAGTGTGCTACCTGTGCTACCTGTGCCCCACCTGCCTGCCTGCCTGCCTCACTAAAACATTGGCCAAACATTCCATACAGCCGGCGTTTTTTTTTTGGGGGCCGCAGAAATAGTTTTAGGCAAACAATGAATGGCCACAGGCAGGCAGGCACTCAGGCAGGCAGACGCGGCACGGTAACATTCTAATCACTTTGGTCAACACACGTGCCATGTCCCAAAGCGGAACCCAAGACGTTGAGAGTGATGTAATCTTTGCTCTCGCTATCTCTGGGAGCTACTCACCCAGCACATATTTGGAGCCCATGCGATGGAGGCTGCAGAACTGATAGTAGCAATAAAGCACCGCCGTACAGCGCACCACAGTCATCAGGATGACATCGGCGGCATTGTATTCCGCCTCGAGCCCGTCACAGGACTGACTCCAGCCGTGGCAGGGCCTGTGTCGGCTCGATGTGGCCGATGCTGGCATATCCATGGGTATGGCAGTGCCTGGTGCGGCTGCACCCGAAGCAGCAGCAGCTGCCGCAGCGGCCGGACCCGCTGCCGTGGCGGTGGCTGTGCCCAGGCCGCTGCTCGTGTCCAACGTGTTGTTCTTGTCCACAGTCAGCATGCAGGCCGTGATGGTCAGCAGGGCGACAATCACCTCCCAGGGATGCGAGGCACAGAACTCGCCATGGGCGCGAAACAAACGTCCAATCATTGTGGGCGAAGCGGAACCTCTATCCAAATCTCGTCCAGATCGGGCCAATCTTGGCAGTCTGTTGAATAAAATAGAAAGAGAGAGAAAAAAAACGGAGGGAAATCCGCCTGTCAGTATCGAGTTTTTCCACATTATTTAACTACAATATGTTCGAGAGGCACCGCCACAAGGACGTTGCACGAGCCAGGAGAAGGGGCAGTAGGAGGCCAGTCAACTTTTTTGCGTGTGTGTGCTACCAGTGCCAGCAGGGGAGCAGCAGCGGCTGCTGGGAAGGATGCCCAGGGAAGGGCAAAGGAATTAACTAAAACAACTGAAACGTATCGATTTGCTTGTTGACACATTCAAAGGCGGCCCCAGGCACACACACACACTGGGACACACAGAATGAGGCCCAGGACCTGGCACACAGGCTGAGGTTGAGGCTGAAGCTCAGGCGATAATTACGACCTCTAAGCGGCTTGCACTGAAACCAGAAAAAAACGAGGCTCCAGATGCGGAATACCCTAACCATGAGGGAGAGTTTCCTTTTTATCATCAATCTTTAGAGAATTTTACCGTGAGTAATTTAATTATTGCCACAGTGCTACATTTCCAGATTTGTTGTCTGCTTCGTGCCCATAATTTCAGAAACAAATGATAATTTTTCTATAAAAAATTTGATATTTGTATTTTGTATTAGTTTCAGCAATTGTTGGGTTTGAAATTGAAGGAACAAAACCCCCTCTGTTCAGGCTTCAAGCCTGGGGGAAGTGGAATAGATAGATCTATGGAACTACAGGAATCTGCCATAAATACCCCATAAATGAGAACTGCTTGCCATTACGGAAATGTTTGATGTACCTTTCGGTATGGGAAAGGGTATTTACACAGCAACTAAAAAAGAAACTTGTTATTTACACTAAGCGGATTTTATCGTATGTCGTCCTTGAGCGTGCAACGCCTCTGTACGCCTCTCCCTACGCCATTGAATGCCCATTCCCAGTCAGGTGTTAAGGGGAATCCATGATTGATGGCTTAAGCCGCTGGCTCCAGACCAAGTTCCGCATACCGCCGCTTCGCTTCGTTTCGCTTCGCTCTGGTTTAATTAAGCCATCAGTTGGCGTGGCTGAGCGATCTCGCCCCTCTCGCCCACCACGTGCCCAGCATACACAATTGTCCTGGCCTGCCGTTAGGCAATGCCCCATAAATATTCAACGTCTGTCCAGATCTCTGTAGCTGTATGCGCCGGCGCATATTCCACAGATATATATATACATATATGTATCTGGGGGTGCCTATCTTGTAGCCATAAACAATGTTTTCAGGCGGAGAAACACACACAAAAAAATGCTAAATAAATCAAATGCCACTTTGGCAGATGCCATTGGGGCTCGGCTTGGCTTGGCTTCCAGAGAGTGTTGTATGAGATTTACGAGTGGCAGGCAACGGCTTTGGCTACGGCTTTAGATTGTGTAATCCGAAGCCTTTTGGGCCATAAACAATACCTCAGCACTCAAGAGACTGAAGAGGCATCCTTTGGAGTACTTGGAGTGCTCGAGAGAGCGGCTCTTAGGAGAAGAATCCACTAGAGACTGATGTACTGGATAATTCAATGGAAATTCGAATTCAATTTGAAATGGGGATTTATTTTTAAAGAACTCCGCCTTAACTTTTAATTGTTGGGGTGCTGAAGAGTTCTTTAACTTTATTAATCTGTCGGATAAAAAGATGCTTTTTACAGTGAACAAAAAACCGACTGTGCGTAGCCGAAGGCCCATCGAGTCGTGTCGTGTCTCCGTTATTCTTGTCATTTCCCTATTGAGACTCGAGACTGGGACCGAAGCTCGTTTGAACGAATGCAAAAACAAAAGGCATGGCTCAGTGGCTGATGAAAGAAGTGAAACCCCAACAATTTTTAATTCAAGCCCTGCCAAATCATACGTTGGATGCCATCAAGTCCAAACTGCCTTTAAAATTCAAATTAAAAAAATAATAATAATAAACCCAAAACAAAGCCAAAGTTAACTCCAACTTAAATTAATTTTAGAATTCCAAACTCCAAAAGAACATCATTAGTTTCATCATTACTCGTATCATTTGTTGGCCCCCTGCATTTTTGCTCCAAGTGCACACAGCCAGAACTTTCATTAGATGGAAAAAGCAATTACCTCTTTGGGGAATTCTCACTTCGGAACTGTTAAAACTTTGGCCCCAAAAATTTTTCCAGACATATTGTTTTTTTTATAGTTATAGAAATGGATCTTGCCCCCTCAAGGGGCAGCCAGGCAGCAGGCAGTGCCAGGAACTGTGGGGTCGGTCATCGTAAAAAGTGCCCGAGGCATAAACAAATGCCTTTTAATATACAAAACATAAAAACACAAACAGAAACTCAAACTCAAACAGAAATGATGTTTCTTTACTCTCTGTGGCTGAAATAAAAGGCCCCGCATATGAGAGCCTGGCTGGCAATTGTTGATGCTATTTTTGGTTAAGCTTTTTATGGCGAAAAAGCAAACCAGCAGCATCATCAGCCGTGCCGCGTCATACCGGGGGGTTGCACTGCCCAAAGGCCAGGGCTGAAAGAGTAGATCAAGATCATGTTAATGAATGTGTGTGTGTACCCCGTGGCACTCCGAATAGAATACGTAATGTGGGATTCATCCTTGGATCTTACTGATTTTGTTGCCTTGTCTATTCTCAAAATCTGTTTTTGGCAGGGGATCGTTCCGATTCAGATTCCTAGAATGGTTCCAAATACTTTGCACTTGCCCACGTCAAAAGCAAAAACTTGTGAAAAAGCACGTACACCAAAATGGACATCAAATGTGCAAATACTCCAAGCAGCGTCTAATGTTTGACACATTTTGGGACTTGGGCATTTCAGTCACTGGTTTGTTAAATAAAGAGAACCTAAGTTGAAGTCCCCACAAGTTACCAGAAATCATAGCAAAAAAAACCCCATTACTGTGTTTGTTTGACCAAAGCCTAATACTGATGAAGAGCAGGGGAATTACGGCAGAGCACGACTGGGAAGATCTACTAAAAGAAATTTATAAGAAGTTTTTCAATTTAAATACTTGGCTAAGAGTTACCTCATTGTCATTTCATTCTGATACTGGTACCACAAGTTCCATTGGCATTATGAGTAAATGAAAACCAACCCTTACTGCTAAGCCACACTGGGAAAGAAGGAGAGTTACAGATGTATAGAGAGAACGCAGGTGTGAAGCGAAGTTATTTAGTGTTTCCGATTGATTTTCATCTCAATAGATTCCAAAAAGTAGCGCAATTTTCAAGGAAATAAATGATCGATTAGTGATAATACATATATCTTGTAAATTGCAAAATATTTCGCTTTATTTTTCGCATCGACGTCATTCGACGTATGTGCCCACCGCCCGTGAATCGGAGGTACATGCGAGGGTTTATTGACTTCTGCTTCTCCGTGAGCTTTCTTTGATCGTTTCTGGATTCTTGCCTGTCCAATTTCCTTCAATTTCCTGCCACTAATTCGCATAGCAGCATCATTGAAAGTAATTGAACTGCTGACCAGTCGGAAGACTCTCTGCCCGCTACTAAATTTGCCATAGAACCTAGCTCGCTGGAGAGACAAAAAATTGTTGTTATTAAAAGTCCATCAAGCTGGGTGTGAAGTATGGCAACACGACAACATCCGAGAGGGTGTCCGTGTGCCCCATCCCCGCGATTCCCGTGATGAAGTTCGGTTTTTAAATGGAAGAAAAGTGCACGAACGAGTGTGAAATGTAAATGGGAACTGCCAAATCCGGTGTAGAGCAGCAAACGGCGAACCACCGAACAAATTATACAGAAATGTTTCATTTTTATTCAAATTGTTTATTTTTGGTGGGGGTTTCGTTTCGTTTCGGTCTTTGCACCAGCCACAGCCACAGCCACAAAACAGCAATCTCTAGAACAACAATTAACGAGGGCGCCGGGTAAATTCTGAATGGCTGCTGAATGGCGAAATGCTTAAATATAGCCTCCGGTTCGAATAGAGAACTGAACAACTGGAGAAAATAGAGGCAAAAACAATTCTGGAGGATGTCTCTCAAACGATTGGATGCTGCGGCCGCTGCTGGGGCAAGGACGGCAGCGGCGGGCAGGCAAGACCTTTTCTATTTGGCAACAAACGTTCTGCGTATTTTGTAGGTCTGTCTGTGTGAGTGCTGCTGTTGCTGCATTGTTTTGCATGATTCTGTTGTTGTTGTTATTTTCGTTTACATTTGAAAGCACTCTCGACAGAACGGATGTTGGCGACGACCTCAACCTTATGGCTGATGCTGCCTGCTGCTGCTGCTGGGGTTGAGCGGGTTATTGCGGTTTTGCAAGAGGAATAGCTATTCAAATAGTTGGGGAATATACACGGGGTATTCCAGGGTCTACGCAAGAGCAGCATACAAGCGAAATCAATTTAAAAGAGTAAATATACCCAGGAGTCTGTACATCTATTGCAGATAGATAGTTCCAGAAAAAAAGAACTAAAGTTGCAGCAATAAAAGATCATTGTAAGATTTTTGGAAAGTTCTTAAATGTTTTTGTTTCTGTCTTTGTATTTATGCATTATTATTTATATATGTTTTTATCTGTTTCATTATCCCAGAGCTACAAGAATTTGTGTACACCCAGTGGCTCCATTCGCATTGCGAAATTATGAATAATTGGAGCACAGCTCGGCTGTCCTGCACTCCCCCCAAAGGGAACTCAATTGAATATCCAATTGCCATGTGCACAGTTGAGTCGTGGATCGGCCCTTAAATACGAATTCTGCGAAAATTTTAAGCTGAAACGCGTTCAGCATTTACATTTTCCAAAATTAAAACAGTCATTGGGCGGCACTGCCTCTTGGAATATCCCAACAACGGATGGCAGGCAATTAATATGCCCATTGAGTGCGCGGGCAATTGTCAGGCTACCGAGAAACTCGAGTGGAGAACAAGATCATCCATGGGATGCGTCAGACCCGACAGTTTCACTCTGTCTGTCTGTTTTGGGGTTGTGGGTGTGGGTGGAATAGCGGAACGTATTCGTGTGAGGGTTTCCTGGAATCTTTGGTGCTGGAAGCGCGCGCCTTATTTATGGCTCCTCGGTGGGAATTTTCCACATAATTCTATATTGTTTTGGCACAGCAAATTTCGCCTGGCAATTAGCAACCAAAAAACACTTAGCAATGCCATGCTAAAAGACAATGCAAAACAAACCCAGATCGTGTGAACATATGACTCCAAAAATGTTACGGAAAAAGACTTCCTGCAAGTTATGGAAAGTGTCTGACAAGTAACCCCAAAAATATCCTGCTATATTCCTATATATATATTTATTGTTTTCCATTCTGTTTAAACAGAATGATCGTGCTCGACTCGAGACGCACAAGCGAAACGGCCAAAGAGAATTCCCATGAACAACAAAATACATGTCATGTGCATAACGTGGAATATGAACGAAATTTCGTTTCGTTGATAAGAAAAGTTTAAACTTTTTTTTTTAATTTGTTTATTTATCCCAAATTAAAAAATATATCTTCATTCCAATTCTATATTAATTTATGTTTTGCTTGCTGTTCTAGTCACAAGGAAGGTTCTTTTAACAAATACAAAATCATTGGATCGAATTTTAATAAACATTTCCCCTCCCCATCCCAAGAAAATTAATTTCCGTTGCGCATGGGCTGCAAAAAAAGGCTCCCTGCTAAACGTATTGCTAATTAACGCCTCTAATTTATAGCTGTTTGTTATTGAATTTTTGGCTTTCGTTTCGATTGATTCGTTATACGGAATTATGGCAATGGTTTTGGCTTTGGACTTTGATTTACATTAGTTTTTCGTGCCTGTTAATACGGTATATACAGTACTTTCCCCCCACAGAGAGGAGAGAGAGAGAGAGCGAGAGAAAGGGAGACAGATAGCATCCCATGCCAACCCATCGTACGGTACGATACGCCTTTTGTTTATAATCTTTTCGTCAAGTATTTAAAATTTAATTGCCTCTATTTGTTTAAATATTTTCTTTCCAGCTGCAGCCAGTCCGAACAATGTGGCAAGAAAAATTCGATTGCAATGAGCCAAAAATCGTGGGATATGTGCAACGATTTGTTTTGGTTTCAGGTCTGTGTGTACCTGAGATGGGAATGCCAAAAAACAATCAACAAACATTTTGATAAATGTGCCATAAAATGTGTGCCAAAAGATATATTGTCTGTGTGTGTGTGGGTCTTTCTACCCCAAAAAGAGGCATATACAAAGGAGGGGCGAAGGAGCGGCAGCAGGAGCAATATCAATATCAGATCCGTCCCCTGCGGAACCCGGCGTGTGCGTGCATTAATTTTTCCAATTAATATTTTCGGGGCCCTCTGCTCTTTCCTTCTCCTCCTCATTCCCCGACGACGACATTTTATGGATTACCTTATTAGACATCGCTTATATAAGGGGCACACTTGGCTGTGTGTTTCCTCCCGAAATATTTATGTGTATGCTCAATAAATAATTACATTTTTTTTTAAATTTTAATTTTATATACTAGACAGTCGGAAATATAAAGTGGCTGCTGCCGCTGGTTCCTGTTTATGTGCTAGTATTTCTGTTTTCCATTTCTAATAATACATTTTGTGAGTCTTGAGATTTTCCACGAAAACTCTGAACAACATCGTAGTAGTTTCGAAATAAATTGCATGTTCTAGAAGTCGACAAAATGTGCACCACAGCAAAAAGGGCAAATGTTTTTCTTATTATTCCAATTTACTCAACAGACATGTGATCGATCCGTCAGTAGAACACAACATTCCACTTCGATATGTGTTGTTTTGATGTTGATGTATGTAAACGCTTTCGGGAACGAATCAAACTATTGCTGGAAGAAGAATTGGGAAGAATTTGTTGCTTGTTTCACAGTCTCAAGCTGTTGGCTAAGAAACCAAGAAACTCTCCCTGTTAGCTGGTTGAGTCCGACAGCCACAGAGTGGACTGACGCGCAGGCAGTAGTGGAGGGGGAGCTGCCACAGCAAGCAGCATTCATTCTTGCAACTTCTTTCCCCATGTTGTTCCTTCCTTAATAAAGTAGTTCCCCACTTTCTGCTAGATCTTGCTCACAGCATGATTCATGACTCATAACTCTTTTGCCTATACTTGTTCTACTTCTTTGAGGGAAACTTAATTACGATTACGATCCATGACTCATGCTAGAGAGAAGACAGGCCAGGCCAGGCCAAACTGTGGCCTAGACGGGGTAATTGCAATTGCCGTGGGATTGAGGGCACACCACACCGCACTCTGATGTTGCAAACGCTTGCCGGAAGAGTGATGAGATTTGACAGGATTGATGGGTAATTGTTCACATAGAAAGTGGCCCCAATTTGGCTTCGATTAGATACGAACGAAACAGGGTCAAAGCCAGATATAACAATATTGACAATTTTTGGGTGTACTATAAATCTAGATCGAAGTTCGATATGTTTGCCTGTGTCTCTTTTTTTGTATCTGCTTTTGCCAATCAATTTCTTATCTGACCATCCCCTCCACAGGCTTTTCTGGCTAAAAGCAAAGTCAAGTCGCCAACCATTTGCCACAGAGATTAATGCCTGGCATTAGGCGGATAAGCAGAGGCTAACAAGATTTTCCCCTGGCCACCAAAGAAAGAAACAAATCTGAAACAATTTTGTACGAGTATTATTTTTCCCCACTTTTGGCAGCAGCTTTAGTATTTATTTTTCGTTTTTTGTGTAATTTACAAGTTTTGGATCCACAAACAAAAAGTAAAAGTTGTCGTCGTGTGGGCCACACAATCAAATAAATTAAAAAAAAATCCAACAACAAAAAGAAGCAACAACGCACAGAAAACGGCAACCAAACAAAAAAAAAAACACAAGAAACAGTTTTACTTTCTACCAAAAATGCGAATGCCATGCCGAGCCATGCCTGCTGCTAATTTGTATGCAGTCAAAGCGGAGCGGTAGAGCCAACGAAAAAAAACAACACCAAAAAAATTCAGTTCAGTTTTGAAGCAAAAGTTAAAGCCACAACAAACTGCTGGCTGGCTGACTGGCTGGCTGGCACATCAAAAGGCTTTTTCACAGGCGCTTTTCTTCGCGTTTTCCTCGCTTTTTCTTTGCCAAACGTAAGACAAGTAAAAAGTTTTACCCTCTAAAGGGATTTTAAATTAAAACCGAATCAAAGTTTCGAGCAGTCAGGGGATGAGGGTAGGTCTTAAGACACTCCTCTCTCTCTCTCTCTCGCTTTGCTCTTACTGCCATTAAGTGTGTACAAATCTCTCATATATGTTAATCAGGTGCTTCAGCATCGCAATATCATCAACATCATCATCGTCGTCATCCTTCTCTTCGAAGCGTGTGCTTGACATTGACCCAAATACTCGTGGATCATATTCATTGATTCACTTTGACCAAAGATCGCCTGGCTGCCCTGCCATCCAAAGACGAAAACCGGAACCCGTACGCAATGAAATAGAAAGTTTACGTATATTTTTTTTCGGGGCATTTTCGGTTTTAAGCTAAAAAACGAGCGCTTTGTGTGCCATGAGAAATCATGAACTAGGTTTTAAGTAGAGTATGCGCTGGAGAAACTCTCTTCGCAGGCCCATAAAATGTTCAATTTCAGATAGAAGATTAATAGAAGTAATAGAAATTTAAAAAGGGGAAAGAGAGGAATACTTCAAAGCATACCCTGAATTAAGTACAAAAACTCCTCTGAAATGTTAAGCCAGCCACGAAGTAAACTTCCTTTAACATAAGTATTTATTTAAGCAAAATAAATCGAGGATTTTCGTAATTTAATCATAAATTAATTGCATAATTGTAAACTTCCTGTTTATAATTTATAAAGGTTTACCTAGCACTGTCGGTTATTCTTTTGCTACCAATTACTCCCATT
This sequence comes from Drosophila ambigua, assembly GCA_018150905.1. Lineage (NCBI taxonomy): Eukaryota > Metazoa > Arthropoda > Insecta > Diptera > Drosophilidae > Drosophila > Drosophila ambigua. The sequence continues at coordinate 2,575,625 of JAECWS010000086.1, forward strand.
GCTCTAAGATTGATTCTTCGTAGACCGATACACAAGCGAAAATGCCCGCGAATGCAAAAACAAAATACATGTCGTGTGCAAAACAATGCACACTGGTGCTCGACTCGTGTCAGCTCCCAAATACAAAAAAATTAGAGCATTTTAACTTCGGTTTTCTTAAGGTATTTCCTTCGTTTTATTTTGTTAATGAACTTTTTTGGTGGCTCGTTCCGGCACGCGCATTGTGTAGTGCCTTCTGCTGTAGCTGTTCCTGTGTCTGTATTTGCCTCTATTGCATACATTATAAATTATTATTTAGTGGCTTTAAACTGTAGTAGTAGCTTCCAGGGTAGAGACCGAGACAGACAGGCAGACGTGCAGACAGGCGACAGAGGTGGAGTCAAGCGGGCGCAGCTAATTGGTGTAGTCTGTAGCCCCCGCCGTGCAGTCAGCGGTTAATTGCCCATTAACATGACTGCTGGCTGAATGCGACTCGAAAATATATGTACATATATAAAATCAACCTTTGTTAACAAATTAAGCAATCAAAGCCATTATTAAATAAACTATAATTGAAATGCCGCCACTGCCACTGCCACTGCTTATGTTTTTGGCCAAGGTTTTCGTGTTGTGTGTAAAGAGACGCATGGCAGATGCCTTGGGGATTTGCCCGCCAGCATGCGATGCCATGCGATTGGGAGCCCATCAGGCATCAGTTTCTGTGTCGAAGCTAAGTAAATCTGCCTTCATGCTCGGTTGGCCAACACAAAAAACAAAAAATAAAACGAACGACTAAGCCATGGCAATTCTAATCACAGCGGGCAGACAGACTGACTCCACTCCCTCCGCTATCCTCATGAATGCACACACATCATCATTAGAGGCCCATCAAAAAGGGGGAAATTATCATCATCATATGTGGGCTGTCATCTGCAGCCCAAAACGCTCATAAAGTGGCAAAAAGGATGGTTGTTGGAATGTTGCAAAAATTTGTATAAAAAACACGCGAAGGAAAGAAGGATTTTTTTATCGTTCACCGGTTCTCTGATGTGTACGTGTACGTGTAGGTGTATGGGTTTGCCGGATGCAATTTCAATTTCCAATCACCAGTCATATTACACGGCTACATGGATGGGAGGGGGTGGGCTTACCGCCTGCCCTCATATCCTGGCTTAAACTGAATTTGAGACTCGCCTGCGAGTGGGTTGTGTGTGCTGTTCTGGTGTTCTGGCTTTCCATGCGGGTTCATTGAAGACTTATCAATCTTATCACGAATGCAAATCTCTCTCGCATTTTCTCTTGATGATGAATTTTTACCCGGGCCATGAAATTTGTTTAAGTGAACTTTGAACAGCATTCGTTGAATTCGTTGAATTAAAATCGTAAATCGTATGTACACTGCCGTACCATAAACAAATCGTTGATTTCTCATAGATTTCCTTGCTATAAGTGTGCGAATAGTTTTTGCACGCTTTTGATTGAAAGATGAGTCATGTGGGGGATCTACGATAAGTGATTTATAGGTCTACTTTATTTATATGTTTAATAGATCACATTGGTGGATCGAGAGCATTTCCCAGGAAATGGAAATAGATCATCGCTTTGGAAGTATATAGAGAGTCTGCAGATAAAATGTAAATGTGAGGTAGAAGGAGCAGTAGAAGGCAGACCAAAATAAATAGAATAAAGTATAGAAAGAAAGAGAACCCCAAGCGGTTTTTCCTATATCCAAAATACCCTTAAAATATATACGAATGTATAGCAATTGTGATAAATAAATTTACATGTAATACGACTCATGTGCTATGGACAGAACGTGTTAATATTCACTCCCATAAGGTAAGCACTTTTATAACTGTTGATAATTATAATTCGATCGAAAACATTTTCATTTACATATGCAAGTGATTCATTAGGACCTTGATCTGATGGTCCAAGCAACACTAAGAGCCGACACTTTTTAGGCAGAAACTGTGGGCTGCTGCCGCATGACACGCGACACAGATAACGGAACGTGTGTGGGTTGCAGGAACCTTTTACCTTTTTCTACCCAAAATCAAGAAAAGACTATCGTTTTCACAATGGAATAATTATAATTCTATAAAAATGGTTGTATAACCTGTTTAATTCTGCCTGGAAGAACATAAATATTTATGCCACAAGCTCGTATGCAAATTACCTTAAACTTTATACATAAATAATACACATGTTGCCCCGCTAAATGATGAACCATTTTAAATCCAGACCACCCAGCACCACTTCTGCCCGCGCTGTCATGTAATTACAGGCTTATCTGGATGTTATATCCGTTGTCGCTGCTGCTCTTCCTGTGCCACACACACACATCCATTCCTCAAGCCTTGTGAAAAATTAATTAAATCAAAGCCGCACAAAATAAATTGCACAAATATTTGTTGCTCTTCTCGTGCGAGTATCGCTGCAAAAACTTGGCCAATAAATGTGCCAGACTGACTTTGAAGCTTGATTATATAGCCAGTGTGAGGGTCAATCCAAATGGGTCTTTGTCCATCGATATTCCATTCCTTGGAGGCATATTGTGTGTGGCTTTGAGGCTGTCTTTGAGACTTCCCAGACACGAACCAACAAACAACGAAACGAGTGTAGATTAAACACAGCCACTGCCGTCCGTTTGTGCAATATTTGCGAGACCTTTCGGATGATATATCTATCGCTGCTGAGAGTTGGGCAAACAAACACAGCGATGAGCATAGAACGTGCAACAGAGAGCGAGAGAGAGGGGGATGGGGGAGTCTCCTCTTTGGATAATAAAATTATGCATGTGGTAAACCGTAGCGTGGTACTAGCTTCTGCATTGGTTAAATATTTACACCCCTCCGACTGCATCGTTGTCATCGCGTCTCTGCTGTCGTTTGTTTGACCAGCGTAAATATACAACTTGGGCCAACAACATCAGCCATGGGTGGCAGCAATAACAAAAACATACACGACAGCAGCAACAGCAGCAGCAGCAGCAGCAGCGGGCAGCCATGTGACATAGACAACCTGGCTGCCACATGCACATGCATCCGCCCCGAACTTGGCGCTGGTGCAACTTGATTATGCCATAAACCAATACGAAACCCAAAGGCGAACGCATTTTTCTATGCCCTCCCAAGCGGCAGGGGTATCATGATTTCGGTCAGGGATTTGTGCGTCCGCAAATGGGGGAAGTCTTATTTGATTTACCGTTTCCCCGGACAGATCCATCTGTACGACTATACATAATTCTCACAGTTCAAGAGGTGACAACAGGTGTGAAATTCACCATAAAACAAATCATATATTTACTAATGGGAATAATTGGTTTGCTCAGAAATATATCAACAGACCTTTTTTGTATTGTAGTTTTCAATAAATATATATTTTAGCTGTGGGATTTTAGGAGTTTATTTTATGTGCGACGAAAGGAGAAAAGATCGCTTGAAAGCGATTTGTATTTAGCGTTTAAAACTTTGATTAAAAGAAGACCTCAGGGTATGCATAGTTCTTCTAGCCACAGTTCCACATTTAATGCATATTTTCTTTAGTTACGCATTGGATTTGGTTTCTGCTTAGTGTGTGGGGATAGAGGAGACTGTTGGACAGGTACTGTTGCGTCGTTGCAGTTGCTGCTGCCTGTTGGCCTGCTGGCTAACCATTAAGAGTCATCAGCATTCAAGGCGGTCAACTACGATTTTTGAGTGCCAATTGCCTGGCTCGGTCGGGTTTTACGTGCCCGCGTACCAAATCGAGTTTTGCTGGGACTGAGACTGGGGACTGGCGACTGGACTTGGGGTTGAGAGGCCAAGAAAGGCGAAAAACCGAATATCAAGATGTGGGTCGGAGGGAGGGGCTGCAACTTGAAACCCAGTTGCAATTGCAACGGTGGTTTTTGTTTTTTATGTACTTTGTGAACCCTGAACATGAAAATATTGACAGGTTTTTCTGCTTCTTCGGATGGTAGCTACCTCCAACAGCAACACTTTTCCGATGTCTTCTTCTGTCCTCCACTTGAGTGTTGACCTCATTTTACAACAGCAACAACAACAACAACAACAAAAATCAAGGAGTTATGCAAAACGTTTGCCGTTGCTGGGCATGGGGGGCGGAACGGGGGACAGATGCGGGTCCAATAACCATAAACATTGATATGTTTATGGCCCAGAATTGTGTTTGTGTTTGCGTTTGCATTTGTTTCGAGCACACATATTTGCATTACAAAGTGAATCTAAAGTGAAGCCTCCTCCTCCTTCTCCTCTGCACAGGTTTCGACTGAACATCAAATTGATTTGGCCCCTTTTTTATGGTAAAGTCAGGCCTAGGCTAGGCCTTCATGGGAGCCACCAGCGGAAGCAGATCAATGCAATGCTTTGCGGGCGGCTCTTGTAAGGCTGGCTTGAAGGTGATCCACCTCCGCATTGTTTGAATCAAATCGATTGCGCCATGAGCAGCTGCCTGCCGCTCTCGATTCTCCCCCAAAGACCTGCTCTCCCTTGGGGTTTGCTTTGAAATGCCACACTACTTACACCCCAAGTGTCGACTCATCGCTGAACAATTTGACAGCGCAATTTACTTGAAAATAACAACAATTATGATTTTTTTCGCTTTGATGGTGATGAAATTGCAGCAAACAGCGTGGAAATCGCGCACGCGTTTTGCATGCGGTGGTAAAGTTGCGCGCGCGTTTTTTGCTAATCGCGCAATCAAACACACACACGCAGCACACACACACACAAGGCTGAAGCATAACAGGAAAAGACAGAGAGAGCGAATACGGACACGATCCCAGGGGGCATATCGATACTAAGGTAAAGCAGACTGCGCTGCTTGTGGCTGGAGAGCTGGTTACCTTACCTTTTAATTAATATACCCTTTTGCCGAAGCCCCAATGCACAAGAAAGAGAAAGAAGAGTAAACGAGACACAAGTTGGCAACAGCCAGAGAGGCGCCTGCGTGCGCGGTTGAAAACGCGCGTAAGTTGTGTGGCGGCGGCCCGCAGGTGGCGGAGAAAGTTACCAGCATTTAAGCCACTCTTTTTTTTGGTCGGTCGGTTGTCTGCCTATTGTTGCTGCTGTTTTTGTTGTTGCTGCTGCTGTTGCCCAAGCTCTTGCTGGCCACAAAAGCAATAAAAAAGAGCCAAAAGCAGAAGCGCGCTCGAAACTAAATTTGTTTAAAAAACAAAATTGGAAAAAAAAGAAAACAACAAAATAGGAGTCGGGTCGCAACGGGACGGGGCCGAAACGGGTGAGAGCAGAGGAATTATGAAATCGCCGCCAATGGAATTCGAACTCGAACTCAAATTCGAATATTCGGATCCAATGTAAATGGTGCGAGAGAGCGGGAGGGAGGGAGAGCGGAGCAGCGCAGCGCAGCCAAAGCCGAGCACAGCCTGGTTGCAGCCATCTCTTTTCTGGCTCTTTTCGCTTTTATGCATATACAAAATAAAATGAAAGAAAAGGAAAAAACTCTTTCGCAATTTACAATAACGAACGAATTGAGGCGGCCACCACCCGCGGGGCAAGGAAACTGGATTGGCTTGTAATTGAATAATATTTCTAGTTGGCTTGCCACACGAAACACCAGAAACTCAACGACAGCAACAACAAAAAGTAGGAAGCGCCAATGCACTTGACAGAGTCGCTGCCAAATACCCTGGCCAGACAACGGCATAACGGCTTGGAGCAGCTGTTTGTGCCATTCGGTATAAGATAAGTAACAGAGCAGATCAGTGAAATAAAATCTATATGTAAGGGCATCTTAGCATCGGTGCTCGAATATCCTTTCTTGTTTTACTTTTCGTTGTTGTGCCCGTCGCGGACTTCGAGGTATTTTTCACTTTTGCTTTTTATAGCCAAGTCGTCATCCGCCAATGTTTATTCGGAATTTATTTTGGATTTTTTAAATTGCCGCTCTTCGCATAACTGTAATATCGGTGCAGGCCGTTCAGCCAGTTTTTTTTCTCTGTGCGTGTCAGTGCCTGTACTCGTCATCGTCCTCGTCGCTGTCCCTGTCTCTGTATGTCTCTGCCAGATGTCGCACATTTAATTTTGGCATCCTACTGGGAACTTCGAACAGGCAACTGGAAACTAGGGAAACGGGGAACACAGGCCAAGGAAATCAAGTGACTTTCTACCAACAGCATCGACAGCAGCAGGCAGAAGGAAATGAGAAAAGTTGACAACGCAACAGGATGCCGCCTCTGGCAATGGACATGGCGGCACCACCACCCAGCGGCCCAGAGGCTCAGAGACGGCGCCCACTCGTTCAATTTCGTAATAGTAGAAGAACTCAAGTGCCTCCTCAAGTGGGATTACATAGAGGAAATGCACATTGATTGGGGTGGGGGCCCAATAGAGGGGACCGGAGAAAGTTGTCCAACATATGTTCGGGGTCTGATGCATGGGCCAGAACTTGTGATAGACGCCGCCGCCGCATCGCCAGACATTGATAAGATTGTGTGTGGAAACACCAATCAACCCAATTGCATAACTAACCAAATAGTGGCCTCTGCAACGGAGGAGCAGCCAAAGTTCCGTTCTCCCCAATAGGGAAATTACAAATTAAATTGCCAATCAGACGAGCCGAGACGAACCGGGAGAGAAAGTAGAGGGCGGGAGGGAGGCTGCTGTGTTGATTGATTCTGGTTGGAGCTACTTTAGTTGGGAAAGATATCGAAAATAGAACTAACCTTGCTTTCTGGATGACGTCTGCTCTCAGGGACTGGTCCGTGCGCACACACACACACACGCACGCAGCGGTAATCCACAAAGGAAATGCAAATGAAGTTGAAGGAGGATGAGCCCCTGAAGAGACTGGTTGGAAGAGTGGCGGAAGAGCGTACTCCCGGTTGGCAACAACTAGTTCTTTTTTGTATTTGTATTTTTTGGCTACTCTTCTTTGCACGCGTTGTCGGATTCTCAGAATAGAACTATGTTAATGGCACCGAGTGCTAGTAGTTGTAGTAGTGGTAGTAGTTCTGCTTATCTTGTGCACTTTTCGCAAACAAATCAACATAATTGGGGGTTCGATATTGGTAATTTACGGATTACATTTATATAACACAACCAATTGTGGCACTTTCGTTGGCTCTTGTGTGGTTCACAGGTGTGTGCAAATGTGATTTCGATTTCTTTTTTGTTTATATAAAAAATTGTTACGCCGCGACGGTCACGGGCTCTTTGTTGTTGCTGCGACGCGTACGTACTTCTTTCAGCTCGGAAATAGATCAATGAGCAGGACCGATGAGGGGATGGCGGGGCGTCGCGATTAGCACTGACTTTTGATTGACCAACTGTTTGGATGGCTGCACTTGAACTATCTGCTGCGTGTTTTTCTTTTGGCCCACAATTATAACTATTTCGGGAAGGGACAAGTGCAGTGTCTGCCGCGAACAAAAATCATATGTTATCATTATCAAAACACGAGAGCAGTGTGAACGCGGATTCATCAATAAAGCATACCATCTGACCCCCAGAAATATACCGAAACATACCTTCTTGTTTTCAAAATATACCACAGCTCATTTTTGGCGTTTCAATGTGGGAAGAACCAAAAATCAATATCTGGAAGGAACTTGGTGACATTTGAAACTGCGGTTTGTTGAAAATTACCCTATATTTCCCGTTAGAAAAATTTTATTTGTCGCTATTATCGCTATTTTTGTTCGCAAGTTTTATTTCAAAATAACTACATGTAACATGTTCACAGTGGCGCCTCCACAAATTGTGTGTATTTTTACATTTTACATTACGTGAACATTTTACAATATACCGAATATGTGCGGTATATTTTTGAGGGCTTGAAGGGTATATCTGATCGATACATGCGCGGTCATACTTATCACAACAAAAAGCCAGATTTGACGGGAAAAAAGCGGAATCGGCAGCACTGGTCCTGCGCCGATGCACCAGCAGGAGCTGCCACAGCGAGGAACAAAGAAGGGGACATAATAATAGTAGGCAAAACTCTCGCAGGATCGCCGCGCTGCATGAACTATTTAACAATTTTGCTGTGCAATCGAAAACCGACGATGCTCTCGCGCCGGAGCAAGGAGAAATCTCAACACAAAGAGGGCGTGGTGGGCAAGTATGTGAAGAAGGACACGCCGCCGGATATACCGGTCATAAATGTGTGGACCAGCGATCAGCGATCCAAGAAGAAGACGCTCCAGCGCTGCGCCAGCACCTCGCCCAGCTGTGAGTTCAAGCCGCGCAGCTCGAGCACCAGCCGCAACACGTACTCCTGCAACGATGCGCAGCCGGACTACTACCATGCGCGTCGCGCCCAGAGCCAGCTGCCGCTCAATCCGCACACGCACGCCCATCATCCACCGCTGCCGCCGCTGCAGTACCGCGCCAGCAGCAACCAGCTGCAGCTCGGCCAAGGCAGCAGCAGCAACTACGTGAACATCGAGCAGATTGAGCGCATGCGGCGCCAGCAGTCATCGCCGCTGCTCCAGACGCCCACCAGCGGCTTCCAGCGCAGCTACTCCACCACCCCGAAGCACTCGCATCCACACATGGCAGCCGCCAGCTATGACGCCGATCAGGGGCTGCTGAGTGCCTCCTATGCCAACATGTTGCAGCTGCCGCGCCGTCCCCACTCCCCTGCCCACTACGCCCTCCAGCAGCAACAGCAGCAGCAGCATCAGTCTCAGCACCAGCTGCATCAGCAACACGCCTCTACGCCGTTCGGATCCACGCTTCGATTCGATCCGGCTGCCATGTCCATCAGGGATCGCCAGCCCCGCTATCAGCCGACAAGGTAAGTCCTGCCCCCAACCCGGCATTATTCCTACCTCAGGCTGTGCTTTCCCATCCCACAGATCTCCACTGCAACAGCAGCAGCAGCTCCAGCATCAGCAGCTGGCCGCACACTTGGGCGGAAGCTACTCGAGCGACTCCTATCCGATATATGAGAATCCGTACCGCGTCTCCTCCATGCGTGCGACCCAGTCGCAGCGTTCGGAGTCGCCCATCTACAGCAACACGACAGCTTCGTCGGCCACCCTGGCGGTGGTGCCGGCACATCACCATCTGACGGTGCCCTCGGCCGGTGGATCGCTAAGTGGCAGCGGTCGCGGCGGCAGCTCTGGCAGCATACGTGGAGCCTCTACCTCAGTGCAATCTCTGTACGCCCCACCACCCACACCGCCAGCCGCTGCCGGAGCACCCACGGTCGGCGGTGGTGCTGCGGCGGGGAGTGTGAATGGCTCGTTGCAGAAGGTGGCGTCACAGCAGTCGCTGACGGAGCCCGAGGAGCTGCCCTTGCCGCCAGGCTGGGCCACGCAGTACACGCTGCACGGTCGCAAGTATTACATCGATCACAATGCCCACACGACGCACTGGAATCATCCGCTGGAGCGCGAGGGTCTGCCCGTGGGCTGGCGTCGCGTCGTGTCCAAGCTGCATGGCACATACTACGAGAATCAGTACACGGGCCAGTGCCAGCGTCAGCATCCGTGCCTCACATCCTACTACGTGTACACCACATCGGCTGAGCCGCCCAAGGCGATCATGCCAGAGGCATCGATGTACGCGCCACCTGCCCACACACACAACGCCCTGGTGCCGGCCAATCCGTATCTGCTCGAGGAGATACCCAAGTGGCTGGCCGTCTACTCGGAGGCCGACTCCTCCAAGGACCATCTGCTGCAGTTCAATATGTTCAGCCTGCCCGAGCTGGAGGGCTTCGACAGCATGCTGGTGCGTCTCTTCAAGCAAGAGCTGGGCACCATTGTGGGCTACTACGAGCGTTATCGGTGAGTGGCCCGATTCTCTCCGACTCTCCGCCATTTAAAGACTCTCTTTCATTTCGTTTTCAGTCGCGCTTTAATACTCGAGAAGAATCGACGCGCCGGCCAGAACCAGAGCCAGTAGTGAAGCCCGAAGACGACTGATACACACACAGACACAGACCGGATACTCGCCTTAGTTATCCTACGATCGACAACCCATTAACTTATTTAAACCTCCCCATATAAAATCACCTACGACATCAGTGCCTTAAAAAAGACTTTTACGAGGTAAAGAGAGCCACAGCCAGATCTAGATCGGATCCATTTGCCCGTTTGTGAACCTAGTTTTAACGTAGAAATGTTTTACGTTCGATTATACCCTTTACTGTGTACTGTGAATTGAGCTTTGCTTTTCGTTGCTTTGTTTTGTACTCTGTATTGTGCAAATTAAACAATATTTTTGTATGCTCAAATATCCAGCTCCAGCAGAAGAATGTTAACAGAACAGCCAGAATGTCGCTCAAGGAATGCCGTCAATGGGAGTCTCGGTAAGTATCTAATAACTGAAGAGCCATGAGGAAATCGGATCGTTTCGGCTATACCCTGTGCTGTGCCAAGTTTTTGCCATTCCATTTTCCACGTTTTGCCCTGCCAAGTTTTTTTGCTACGTTTGCAACAAAATTTATGCATTTAGCGCAAAGTTTTTTTAATGTTGGCAAAAAAAAACAGTATAGAAAGTGAATCTCTTTATCAGCGTTGGGCAGGTTTTTTGTTTTTAATTTTTGGAGCTGTTTAGCAAGAACAACAACAAACTGCGACCATTAATGTGACGCATCATGCACATGCTATTTATGTTGTTTTTTTATATAAAATTCTTGGGCATTCTCTTTGGCACTTTTCGCTTGTGCGGCAAGAATACAGCTTCAATATCGATCGGTCTGTCATGCACATGCAATTTATGTTGTTTTTGTATATACATTTCTTGGGCACTTTTCGCTTGTGCGCCCCGAGTCGATCGTCAATGTGCCGCATCATGTGGGATGAGTTGTACAAATCTTTCGTTTATTTATACTTTTATTGTTGTTGTTTTGATCAAACTTGATTAGTGAGTGCCGTAGACGTAATGTAGACCGTTATCAACCAAGAAACGGACGCATAAAAACATTTTACTGCTGGGTAGTTCTGCAGTTTCCGCCAAACCTCTCGCTCTCTCTCTCTCTTTCTCCCGCTTGCTGATAGCAAAAGTTTTTGTTTTGGGTACAGATGGACGGACTTATATTTTATATTATGTATGTATTGTATGGTACACAGACAGATGTGACTGACTGTTGCTTAGAGATTCAAAATTTCCCTTTCCGTACCTTTCTACAAAAAAAAAAAAAATGTTCAACGCTTGTGGCAGCTCCTGAATATTTATAGAAACAGTTTTGAGTACCCTTTCGATTGATGGAGAGGTTTATCAAGTGCAAAAAAAAGCAAACTACACACAAAACCAGAAACAAGCGGCTGGTGGCAGAAGATTTTTCGGATACCCTTTTTGATCACATTTCGATCGCAGAAAGTTCTGTAGGAATTCTATGGGAATTGATACGAGTATTAAAAATGTGTGCTTTGTAATATTAAACCATGAGTTGTAATACAAAGCTCCCTCCCCTCACCAGCCCAGCCAAGCCAAGCCAAGCTGTTCTTGCTGTTTCGCTCTCGCTCCAATTGTTTGTGTTTTATGTTGTTGTCGCTCTGTCGCCGCGAACTGCGCAGCGACTGCATGGCATGGGCACCATTTATACGTATTGGCCTGGCCGGGGACGCGCTCAGTCGTTTGACAGTCGGCAGGCACATCGTTCGCTATCGCTTGGGGCATTCATTCGCATCATCATCAACGTCCAGACCAGCCCCAGACCTGCCCAGAGCAGCCTAATTGTCGGTTAAACACATTGTTTAACTTCTGTTTCAACGGTCGGTAAGTGGCAAGTGAAATATTCGCTGATTACTAAGCAAACATTATGCCGGTTCTGAGCCGAGATCTTTGGGGGCTGCATTGTTTCGACTCGGATCTCGACCATTTGATGCCCCACAGTGCCCATATGTGAGCGTGCGTGTGTGTGCTCCGTCCGCAACCAGTGAAAGTTCTAATCCGGCTGTAAAGAGACTCATAAACATTCGCTAAACATTCGCGCCAGCCTCCTACACCCCCCCTGCCAACAAGTGTGGAATTATTTATTTTATTGGCTTTTGTTTTTATTATTATTTACACAAGTGGTCTCCTCGCTCTCCACGCTGATCCGCACGTGTGGATTGGAGTGGAGTGGAGTAGCTTAGAGGGGAGTGCAGTGAAGTCTTTCTTATCAGTGCAATAAATCTTCAAGAAATGCTAAAAGCAAATCAAACATCAAATTCGAAGAAATGCCATAAGAATCATTTCAAATTAATGAGAACTTTTTGTAATGAGAACCTTAGGTCAGCAGAATTTAATTATTGTGAAAATAAATGCACCCAGATAATGTTTCCAGTGAATCAACTAAAGAACAGGGTAGGCTCCCTGGGTAAATCACATCCCCACCGCCTCGGCCGATGCATTGCTCAAGCCAACGGCTGGACGGGTATCTGGTCATGGGTCTTAGGGACTGGCGTAATTTTAGTGCTTTGGCAATAATTGGAATAAACCGATTGACATTATCAGCGCGCGACATTGATTGAGATAAGCGCCCATTCTGAGGCGGCTTGACTTATAATTGCCTTGTCATGGAACGCATTATAAATACCTCTCCCCCTGCCCCACACCATATCCCCCCATCATATACGAGTTTAGTACTTGTCCGGGAATCATTTCTGTGTGTTTGATGTGTTTTATGGGCATGTGTTTCCTCCTGGATGCCATGCACCTCAATCGAGTGCCGTGCTAAATAAAAAAAAAAAAACTTTTTGCTCTAATTGCCAAGCTGTAACATTGAGTGTGGGATAGCGGTGGTACAGGGGCAGTGGCAGTGGCAGGGGCGCACTGTTGAAGGTTGCCTGCCCCACAAACAGTGTGTGTGTTTTTTTTTTATCTCGTATGAAATTGTTAACACGAAAGTTGTATTAAGAGAGATAGAGACAGACAGAGACACACGCATCGCACTGGAGTACAGTAAGAGCTGCAAGATATATAAATAGATTTATACTATCTAATGATTATTTATATATATATGTACATATTTCCTCTGATCACTGAACTTGTAATCAGCCATAAATCATGGAGAAAATTAACATACGGCAATTGAATGCAGAACTCCCTTTGTTCGCCCTTTTGAGTGCATTTCACAAGTTGCTGCCTGGTTGATTGCGACAAATTAAAACTAATTCAATTAAATCGATTCCTTCTTTTTAGTGCGTCACCGATGAAAATGCCATTCAGTGTGAGAACAGCAACCACAACTCATTGGGCATAATCAGTCGATCTAAGTTCTAGCAAGTACTTTAAATTCCGTAGAACCTGAATCGGAATGAATACCCTTTTGCTGGTGGCCCTGTTCTGCTGGGCAGCAGGTAATTAATTGTATAAAAAATCTGTTTTTGAGTAATAAGAACTTCAAGAACTACGCTTCTCCTCATGGTGTACCGACAGTTGGCTTGGTAAATGGACAAACCAGTGGAAGTGGCAGCCTCACAGTCGACTCCCATGACATCACCGTTCTGTTGAACAGCAACGAGACTTTCAATGTCTTTGCCAAGTGAGTTTGTTGGCAGCGTTTGCAAACGATCTGCTCTTATCAAATGAATTTCAGGGAAGATCTAACCGAGCCGGTGAGCGTCAGGCTGGTGAAGCAGCACGACGATCATTTGAATTTGGATCCTGAGTCGTTTGTCTATGCAGCGGGCGCTGGCGCGGCCAACCAGACGGTGGTGATAACCGGCCTAAGGGCTGGCCATGTGGTTGTCTCAGCCATCGATGCCTCCAATGCCATGTAAGTCCATCAATGTCCCATTAAATTATTGGATTTATTATTATCATATTTTTGTGTGTGTTCTGCAGCATTGAGGATGTCTATCTGCGCGTCACTGTGGCCGTGTCGAGGGGTCTCATCTACACCTCCATTGTGTTCGGTTGGGTGTACTTCGTGGCCTGGTCGGTTTCATTTTATCCACAAATATGGATAAACTTTAAGCGCAAATCGGTGGAGGGCCTAAACTTTGACTTTGTCATGCTGAACATTGTGGGCTTTACACTGTATAGTATGTTCAATTGCGGCCTGTACTTCTTCGATAGCATGCAGCAGGAATATGAGAGCCGTAATTCGCGTGGCCTCATTCCGGTGATGTTGAACGATGTTGTCTTCTCGCTGCATGCCATGTTCGCCACCATCATAACCATCGTTCAGTGCTGCATCTATGAGGTGAAAATTCCCTTTGAATGAATTGAAAGTTTCAGCCAGAATTTGGCATTTTTATAGCGTGCTGGTCAAAGGGTCTCGTGGACAGCCTATTCCTTGCTGAGTGTCTTCGCTGTGGTTGTGATCGTTGCAGCCTCGCTGGCCGCTGCCTCTGTGCACCACTGGCTGGATTTTCTGTACTACTGCAGCTACGTGAAGCTGGCCATTACCATTATCAAATATGTGCCGCAGGCACTGATGAACTACCGCCGCAAGAGCACAGCGGGCTGGTAAGTGATGCCAAATGATTGCCTGACTCGCGATTCCTAATCGAATATCAATTCCGACTTGCAGGAGCATTGGCAATATCCTGCTGGACTTCACTGGTGGCATGCTGAGTATGCTGCAAATGATACTGAACGGTTTTAATTATGGTAGGCACTGGGTATTATATTGATCTTCGCAGCTTAAGCCACTTGTACTTTCAGATGATTGGGCCTCCATTTTTGGGGATCCCACCAAGTTTGGCCTGGGCCTCTTCTCTGTGCTATTTGATATATTCTTCATGCTGCAGCATTATGTGTTCTACAGGTAACAAGAGCGTGGCAATTGGTATATATTTAATTAGTTAATTTAGCTACCTACCCATCCTAGTAGATTGAATTCATGGCGACAATTTGTACACTAAACTGATCATTATTTGTGCTGTTTACATTTTACCTTTTACAGGCACTCGAGAGAGTCATCAAACTCTGACCTCACCACCGTTACAGAAGCCCCAAATCAAACACCAATCGAGTCGAGACATGAGACTACTGAGAAATATTAGTAGCGCTTTTGTCTGTGTGCTGTAGTAGTCGTAGTAGCTGTAGTAGCTTTGTGTGCCTATTTATATTATTTAATTTGTATATTTTCGAATTTGTAAATACATAATTACTTAGCTCTTTCATATACTCATAAAAACAATTGTAGATTGGAATCCGATTATATTTTTGTATCCTAATAGCTCGAAATGTTTGTTATTTATAGCACGGCTACCTCGTACGTGAGAGTGAAGCGACATGTTTCGCAATATGCACTAAGACCAGTAGTCTTAATAATGCGTAAACTGTGCCAGCATCCAAACAGATTTCAGTATTAAACAAAAATTCAAACTTGCCGCTCTTTTTACTGCACAAGCTCAAATGGGGATGCCAAGTCGTTCGAAAAACCTTAAAGCCTAGTACAATACAAACAAATACTGCGGATACTTTTCTAGTATATACCGCACAGAGCCTAGAAAACAGAATATCAGCCCTGATACTGTTCGCGGGGTGTTTTTTGGATCTAAGTACTAGGCTTAAACCTGGCCCAAAAATGTCGCTCAAACAAACATCATCGCTTACCCTGACGGTGGAACAGTAAGATAAACATATACTTAACCACTAACCATACAGTATATAGATGTGCCAGTTCATACAACGAAACGGTCGCAGCTGAGTTTGCAGCGTACGTTCCCAGATCTTCGGCTTTGGGAATGGCCGCGTTCGGCTCTGGGAATGGCCGCGTTCGGCTCATGACGTCACACGAGCCGACTGGCAGCAAGCATGCATGTGTTGTGTACGTGTACACTCCAAAATATATGATTGTATGCATAGAATAATTTTTAGCTGCCGAAACCGACGTGTCGGTTTTAAACGTCGAGACATTGCTTGAGATTTCAGTTTACGTAAATGTGTGTGTGCCATGTATTCACACATACTATGCTTGTGTGTGGGCTCTAAAATTTTTGGCTGCTAGAATTGGATTTTCGTTTTGTTTTGAGGGCTGATGTAGCGACATGAGCTGACCAGCCGCAACATAAATGAGGAATGGGCAGAGTGGGTGGGGGTGGGAAATAAATACAATATATAAAAATAAAATAAGTTAATTTTTTGACATATCCTTATATATATCCTTCCTTACATATCCCTGTTTTATAAATTTATATACTAAATAAAATGTGCATGTACATAAATTTTGTGCAAATGACTCAGCTTTCGACTTTGCAAATTTGTCAATAAATTCCTTTATTTCCGAGAACTTTTCTATATATATTTCTTTATATATATATTAATACATAATGCAAATAATTAGTATATGTATACACATATGTAGATTTTTTAACTTAAATCAATTATTTATCATATACATACATTGATTGTTAGCAAAGACTATACAATACAAAACAACAAAATATGAAGTCTGACGACGGGAACTGGTCCAGTCCAGGGCCGGATTAGCAGTTGCCTAGGGCCCACCCTAGGGCTAACAGAAACAATTTAAAAAAACTCAAATAGTGGATACAAAATATAATAGCCACTGATTAACATAAAAATCGAATGTTTGTTTGATTAATTTGTAAGTTTTTATTTCAAATGAGAAGAGAAGGAATTAGCGTGAAAAATGGAGAGCCCCAGATTGAAGGTTGCACAGGAGGGTTGATGCGGCCCTGAATAGGACGAAAAGGCCTGCCGCACAGCTCAGATCGCTACATCAGCCCTCAAAACAAAACGAAAATCCAATTCTAGCAGCCAAAAATTTTAGAGCCCACACACAAGCATAGTATGTGTGAATACATGGCACACACACATTTACGTAAACTGAAATCTCAAGCAATGTCTCGACGTTTAAAACCGACACGTCGGTTTCGGCAGCTAAAAATTATTCTATGCATACAATCATATATTTTGGAGTGTACACGTACACAACACATGCATGCTTGCTGCCAGTCGGCTCGTGTGACGTCATGAGCCGAACGCGGCCATTCCCAGAGCCGAACGCGGCCATTCCCAAAGCCGAAGATCTGGGAACGTACGCTGCAAACTCAGCTGCGACCGTTTCGTTGTATGAACTGGCACATCTATATACTGTATGGTTAGTGACTTAACGCAATGCCCCGTATATAGTTTGATATTTTGCCAGAAATGCATGTGGTATTTCACGCACCAGCAGCCAAACAATAGTACAGTTTTTCGGCAGCGAGTACATTGCCGGCGACAGTCAGGACAGCAGCGGCTTTTCAACAAACGGATCCCATTTGATAAGCTCCAGTACCGTTTCTCAAGAGGCTTACACCTGGACTCCTGGTGTAGTCGTAGGACAGCAGTATCAGGATACGGCAAACACCTACGGCCAATATGTTAACAGTGGCGGACAAAATATTAACAATAATTTAGTTTTATATAACAATACTGGACAAATGGCTAACAATAATGCAGATGTTTACGGATCAAGAAACATAAACTCCGTCGGCAAGACGCACGTGCCGCCTCAGATAATTCTAGCTCCTAGTGTCGTAGCAGGCAGCGATTTGCAGGGCGAATATTTTAACAATGGCGGACCAAATATGAATAGCGGAGGAGTATATTATAACCAATGTGGACAAAACGTTACCAATAATGGTGATGTGTACGGATTGGGAAATATAAACTCCGGCGGCATGCCGCACGTGTCCCCAGCCGTCATTCAGTTCGAATATTTCCAAAATGGCGGCAATATAGTCGCAAATTTTGTCAACAAAAATAATAATGGGAGTGGAGCAGGAGCAACTAACAACAGTGGCATATCGGTCGTTGGCAACTCCTTGCAATACGCCAACAAGGTTGGAAAAAATGTAAACAATTATGGCCGAAAGGCTGTTTACGGGCGGTAAGCATTTATAATTCAATTTAAAATTTAACGTGCTTTGAAAAACAGCGATGCTTGAGAAAAATCATCGATGTCTGCAGCTGTCTCAAATATCGATGACATCGATGTTTCTTCACCTCTAACGCGAATATCATATTGTTTTTGTTTTATTGTTTTGTTTATTGCGTTTTTTAAATAATCCACGATTTGTTGGCTTCCCCGCAAGCTGCCAGCTGATAAAAGGAGTGCCAGTAATGTGCATATTGCAGCCATGTCCTGGCACAAAGTGAGGTATTAATGTTATCAATGCAAACGTGCACAGGTGCCAGTGCCTTGCATCATATGTTTTAGTTTATCAAATATTTACTTATCTCCCTGACACGTTTCGCCACAGCGAGGATGTGAAGAACGAGTTTAATGCTGCCACCACCGCTGAGAACTCCGTGGGATCAGCTGAATCGACTGTGGATGAGGCCACCGACTTGTAAGTATGCCCGGCCACAGGTGGCTTGTGCGTCAACTAATATTATGTTTGCCTGTACAGAACCACCGAACCGATGGCCTACCTTCAGGGACTAAACGTAAGTGGAAATAAAACTATGCAAGATTTATGGTGCACCAACAATTAATATTCTTTTATTTTGTGCAGTCGGGAAATCTGATGCAGTTTAGCCAGGTGAGTGCTAGTACATTCTGAAGCGATGCGACAAATCGGCCTGGACGAGTATCAGCAAAAAACTAGAGACGGCGGAAAACACATTCATGATCAGCATCATGTCCAGCGCATACAGACCCATTGGCTTTATCTGGAACTTGCTGATTGTCACGAGGAGCGTGAAACTATGGACAGCCTGGCGGTACCGGCAGTCGGCATGCTGCAGGTTCATCTCTTGCAGTATGACGGCTGTTCTCCTAGTGGCCACGAGCAGGTTGTTGCACAAGTGTGCCAGCATTGTGATTTCGGTGAACGATATGAGCAGAAAGACCAGATTTATGAGCGCTCCCAGGCCGTCGTACGGCTTGCCACCGATGAACGTGTCCGCCATGGCATAGTACTGACTGTAAAAGCCCACCGTGATGCCAAGCAGATGGCAGATCAGCGACAGGATAATCGACAGTGACATGAGCGACAAGTACTTGTCGGAATGTACATAGATCACCATGTACCGGTCGGCTAGTATGTCCAGTTCATCCGCCAATGAGCAGAATCTCTGCATGCGATAGAAGGCAGTGTTCAGCTTAAGCTGATCCTTCCTCTGCATCAGATTCACCAACTGGCGGTGCGACTCCAGTCTCACGTTGAGCGCTTTCAGGATCTCCTTCACCACAATCATGCCGCCAAAGTAGCAGTTGTTAAGCAGATTTGAGATGAACAGCGGCATCAGACGGTACACGGTCCAAATTAAACTCAAATCCGGCTGCAGTCGCCGCTGCTGCAGTATGAGGGCAGTCTCCAGTATCAGCGGGAATCCGACTGACTTCACCATGGCCATGGCAATCGATCGTAGGAGCGATGTGTTGTCCAAATGGAACATTTTGAGCGTCTCAAACAATGGCACTTGACTCATATTCTTCGCCACGGCGTCGTGCTTTACCATTTGTGTGACATAGTTGATGACAGCCACTATAATGTTCATGTAGCCATACAGGCTCACGGCATCGCG